>JAQSUU010000203.1:0-1382381 GCA_038087645.1 Saccharum hybrid cultivar R570 | reverse complement strand
TTAATTACCAAAACCAAACTTGGGCTTTCAACCAGTTGTCATCACTGTCGGCCTCCGCCGGTTGCCACGAGGCACATGTCCCACCATCACGGGCTCCGTCAGGACACCACCGATGCCCCTAGCTAGAGCCACCGCCACCGCGCCGCCACAGTCGCCGACCCTAGCATGGAGCTAGCCACCGAGGCGCAGATCCGGGTGCCTGAGCACTCACGCCCAAGCAGCAGTTCTGCCCGGCCGTCGCGCAATGCCCTGCTCCTCGATCAGCCACCACCTCGCGCCGCGCCGCCGATGGAGCAGTAGAGGAAGCCCTGGTTGAGGGACGCAGATCCACACACGGTGGGGCGCCGGATCCACTCACGAAGGCCCCGGACCTGGACTCCCACGGAGCTCCGCTGCCGCCGCATGATGATACCACCGTTGTCGCTCGAAGCTGCTCGAGATTCCACCGAGAGCAGCAGGGAAAGGCCCTGCCGCCGCCTTCCTCGCAGTCGTGCGGGCCTCCCGGTGGCCTACTTGGGCGGCGACAAAGCAGGGGACAGAGGGAAGGGAGCGGTGGCGCGGTAGATGGACGGCCACCCGAGTCGCCCCAAAGGCGGAGTGACGCGGGGGCTGGCTGAGTTGCGTCTTAAGGTGATTGATTGTAATATCCATTATCGATAAAAAGCATAAGGAAAGAAACAGTTAAGAGGTATAAAAGTGACAAGGATTGTTCTGCAAAGAACATGACATGAAGCAGGAACATATGATACATGCTATTAAAAGATCCATTACTATCAAAATGCATAGGAAACAAACACTAAGAGATGTGTTGAGTGAAAAGGATTGTTCTGCAAAGAAGACTTTTAAGACCGTATAACAAAACCGCTGTGGGACAACAATCAACACAAATTTGTTTGTACATATGCATGAAGTGGTGGCAACCGTGTACTCGGGTAAAGCAGTTAAATCCTAGGGGTAGCTGGTGAGGAGCAATGCTGCTGACTGAGGACTATGAAAGAGGAATTTACGGCTCTCTTATGCTGATCGCCATGACTCATGAAGGAATCAGCTAACAATTTTCAATTGCACACACACCTCTTATGTCATGAGCGGCCAACTGCCTTCCCACCAAATGTCAAGATAATATACAAGTACTTATTGGATCTAATTCACTGCAGAGAGGGAAGAATACGATTCAACAAAGAAATTCCAAGTGTACTATTCACATCCCACCTTTTTCTCTTAACTATAATTTAAATTTCACATTGATAGGATACAGTTGCCCCAATAACCACACCAACATTAGCATCAACATGTAGTCACGCTTCATGACTCAGATCTTGAATCTTTGTCAAAAAAAAATTCATCCATCACTCAAAGAGTTGACTGTGTATACATGTTTCTTGGTCCATGTTTGATAGTGCTGACATTCAGTAGAGTTACAGAACTGCAGGAAACAGAAGCACATATTTATTTAATTGTGTCCGATAACACAGCTAGAACAATTGTATGTAAAGATAGCTGCCATATAGTTCAACTGCATAACCTGCATAAGTTGGAGGATTGCTCTTTTCACAGAAATTTTATGCCTTTCAATTCAAGTAAGGTGCATAAAAACAGATGGACCAAAGTCTGGTCTTTCTTATGTCATCAATAAAAATAAGTATGCCCTAAAAACTTGGCATAGTTTAGTTTGATCTATGAAGATTCACTACATTGTAGTGCAATGCAGATGTGAAGTGTATATATAACTATATAAAGAGGACCACTCCATAAATGCGCAAGTACATGACCAGTCAGATTACCATCCCAAGCTATTGCGATTTCCAAATTCCAAGTATTAGTTTTAAGAATTTTGCTTTCAGGATGCACATAACATTCATGGAAATGAGAGGATGGAGGAACCAG
Source organism: Saccharum hybrid cultivar R570 (assembly GCA_038087645.1). Taxonomy (NCBI): domain Eukaryota; kingdom Viridiplantae; phylum Streptophyta; class Magnoliopsida; order Poales; family Poaceae; genus Saccharum; species Saccharum hybrid cultivar. The sequence goes on along the minus strand of JAQSUU010000203.1, from coordinate 1,380,494 downwards.
CCAGACAATACTTCAAGAGTTGTGACATTGTTTTTCTTTTCTGTGATATAATGGAATTGTGAGAAATCAGGCCATAACAAGCATGTGGGTGCAGGAAGTAGAAGTTCTCCTCTGGTGCTGCAATGTCTATGCATAGTATCGATTGCTAGTTAATTTTATGAGCAGAGTATTCGATTAACACTTGGCATCAAATTCATAAGGAGGTTGGCAGGAACAGAAGACAATGCATCAAGGCGAACCAAGCAATGACTCTACACAGGGAAAAGAAAAGGAGACCGTACCTGGGTGGGAAGTAGCGGATGACACTGACCTGGTTGAAGGTGCACCCTCCTTGCGGAGGATGTGGGTGAATGTGTCGTGATGCCATTGTATTTGTACGTGAGGGCCACCAGCCACAATATCTCATCCTAGTTCTGGTCTTCAGGAGCAGCAGCTTGACACATCCTGCTGGCATGGCCCCCATCTTGGCCACCATGGTCACCGCACCTCCCATGGAGAAGTCCATCACCAGACTTGACAGTGAGCTTACACGGCTCATCAGCCTCCCCTCCTTTCAGTTGTTCAGTGCTGCCAGTGCAGTGGCAATTACTCAGCTCTCCGGCGAGCAGCGATGATCAGAATCGGAGACAGATGGGGATTAAAGGCTCCTTTACTCCTCTTTTGAGTGGCTGACAGATTATTGGATGCGAAATCCACTTGAATCCTCTTCGAAAAAGGTCGGACGCCCCTGCAAAAATGTCATGTGCATTTGCACATGACATGCTCATATGATGTTAGCGGAAATCCAAATCTGGAACTGAAGAACCTTCCTCAAGAGTCAAGAGATCCATCTCTTTTTCCTTAGAAAAATAGTTTGGTCATGACCTACTGAAGGATTTGGATTTACATTTCACATTGACAGGATACTATTGCCCCAAATGATCGAAGAAACACCAACATGTACATGTATTCATACTTGAAGGATTAGATCTACACATTAAATATAATTTCAGCACTCTCTGTTTACAAGAGTTATCTTTTGTTGCAATGACTCCATCTCCTTCCTTGTGAGAAAAATCTCCAGGAAAAGTTTTCCTTTTTCTTTCCCCAATAATTTTTGTGAAGTTCATCAGGCTCAGGGGTTCTTGCTTGTGCATCCCATTTGAATGATCTGGACTTCGACCAAGGATCTGAATACATTCATAACCATATGCACATCATTTCACTGCCCCTTTCATCTTGCGCTCAAAATTGTGACCATGCCGGCTCACCAACTGTTGGAGTTGATCGTACCCAGAAAGAACTCCAGCTCCTGCCATCCCTGAAAGAATATTTGCACCAACACCTCTAAATAATGTGAAGAACCCTTCGGTTGAAACTATCAGTTTTACTGCATGGAAACCGTTCTTGTATTTAAATGGTTGTCCTGAAGTCAACATCATTCTACGACGGACCGTGTCGAATGGATAGGCACAGGCCCCAGAGAATGTAGTTATTGCCCAGCCCAAGGCAAAACTCGCAAAGAAATTCCCCTGAATAACAACAAAAACAAAAGTTAAGGGTGCTATATAGAACTTAGCAGGAAACTCCTGTGATAGTCATGCTACTTCATGAGACTGTCAGTACCTCCATTGGGCCTACCAGAACTAGAGGCTTCATGCTATCATAGATACCAAAATATAGACCCCGGTACAAGGTGATTCCCATAATAGACACACTGAAACCTCGATATAGTCCAGACATGCCATCGGTTGTGTCTTCTTGTAAACATCCAGCAACCCCCTGAACTGGCGTTTGGTTCCCTGTGATTCAATTGCATCAGTAGCTAGCCTTGTTCTTGCATAATCTAGATGGTATAGCAGCAATGATGTTGTAGCTCCTGCAGCACTGCCAGAGGCTACATTTCCTGCTAACCACTTCCACTTTCCGTTTTTCTCCCTGTCATAGCCAAAGAAGCTTTTGAAGTAGCCCCTGAATGCAAAGTTAAAAGCCTGCACAATGGAAGTTTCATCTAGGTTGATTTTTCGTCAAGAAGGGAAAAAACTGATTCATTTTCCGGCCTCAGCATCTTTAAAGAAGAAGCCTCAGTTCACACAATATAGAGTTTAGATTGCGCTACCTCACACTCAACTCTACGTGCAAAACACATATAAGTGACAAGTTCAAAATTATTGACAAAGCATAAATATGAATGGCCACCCATAGGATACAAGAACCTTATCACCACCGCCTCCAGGGTGCGGTGCGACACACATAGATAATGCAACATTAAGCACAGTTAGACAAACTACAGGAAACAGCAGCACATGCTCATTTAACTGTTCGATAACATAGCTCGAATAATTGGCTGTAAAGATAGCTGCCATATAGTTCAACCGCGTGACCTGCATAAGGTTGGAGGATTGCTGTTTTCACAGAACTTATAAGCATTTGTAGTAAAATGCATAAAAATATACAGATGCAAATGCTGAGTCTGGTTGTTTTTTTATGTCATCACTAAAACTAAGTATGACTTAAAATTTGGCCTACCTTTTTTTTCTGAACACGCACAAGAGCTGTGTATCATTATATTAAGAATTGAGAAAGAAAATAAAGGGAAAGAACCCTTACAAACACGCACCCCACAATCTCCTTAAACAGCCCTAGTGTATTTTCATTTATGAAGATTCACTATATAAAAGTGCAGTGCAGATGTGAATCACTGAATTGTATATATAGAGAAAGCACTCCTTGTCCAGATACGTGGTCATATTACCAAGCCATTTCTCTTTCCAAAACTGTTTTAGCAAAATGCACACAGCTTTCTTTGGGACGAAAGTATGGAGGATACCCGCGAGACAACACCTTTAGAATTGTTTGTTTTTCTCTTTTCTGTGATGGAAAGGAATTGTGAACAAGGAAGGCCGTAACAAACATGTGCGTTCAGGAACTCTCAGTCCCCGAAGAAAAAAAAAGAATTCTGGATTCCTGGATCTGTAATTTCTGCACTCAGGAACGGATAATCCATGCATAGCCTTGATTGCTAATTGATTTTGTGAGTAGGGCATTCGATTAGGAGTCGGTGTCAAATTCATAAGCAGCTTGGCAGTAAGAGAAGGCAATGCACATATGCAATGGAGGCGCATCAAGCAATCGTATACTAAGGAAAAGGAGAGAAAAAAAAACGGGGACGGACCTGGGTGGGGAAGTAGCGGATGACGTTGGCCTGGTTGCCGCGCCAAAGCGCGGCGGTGCCCTCCTCGCGGAGGACGCGGGCGAAGGCGTCGCCGATGCCCTGGTAGGGGCGCGTGAGGGTGCCCCGGCGCAGCATCTCGGCCTGGTTCTGGAGCAGCAGCTTGACGCGCTCGACCGGCGCGGCCCCCGTCTTGGCCACCACGGCGGCCGCGCCGCCCATGGCGAAGTCCGCCGCCACGCTCGCCGGCGACGTCGCGGGCCTCATCGGCCTCTCCTGCTTTCGCTCGTCGGGCGCGGCGGCCATCTCTCGATGGCGGCGGTTGGTGGTTTTGGTGCCTTGGTGGGAAGAGACGGATTTGTTTTCCGCCTCGATCAAGATCAATCTGACGTGGAAAGAGACGGATTGTCGGACGCCTGACAGATCAATCAGACGCACCTCCTAAAAAAACGAACTTCCGTAATGCATCTCCAGAAGCACGACATGAAGTGTCTTGATACATTGTATCCACTTTAATCCATGTGTATTAGAATAAATTAGAATGAAATCTAATTTAATTTCACTTTAATTCACTTTAACATACCTGCATTGAGATGAATATATGCACATCAATCAAGGTCCTACGGGAATAAATTACCAAAAGCATGAGATTGAGGTGTTGCATTGAGAGTTTTTTTTTTGACGAAATCTTACACTAAGAAATTACCATAATGAATGAACCAGTACATGGGAGTAGGCATGAAAACGGATCGGATACGGACGGATATCACTGATATCGTATTTGTTTTCATATTTATGTCTGGATTCGGATTCGAATACGAATAGTATAAAAAATACCGGATAGGATATGATTGGACATCGACATCATAAATATATGATTTAAATATTCGGATACGAATACGGTATCAGATTTTAAATATCCGGACTCGGATACGGACGAATTAAAACCCCTCTAAACGAATTTGGTCTCGAATACGGTCGGAAAATATCCGAGCTTGCCAAATACCGCATAAAGAGAGCGGCGACGGGCGGCAGGCAGCGTGTGGCGGCTTGGCGGGGGGCTCGGTGAAGAGGTGGGCCGAGGCGCACAGCTATTGGCGTTGCAACACTGGAGAACAGAGGATGGACTATGGAGTGCTTTTCTTCATTATATATTCCAAAAATATATCTTTGAAAAATATTTTCTGCGGCGAGCTGGGCGGCTGGCCAGCTGCTTGGCACACCCGGTGCCAACAGACTGGCAGAGCATTGCACGCGGCCACGTGGGCCGGCGTCGCGGCGGGGGCGCGGGGGTGCCGCTCGACGAGGCGATGGCTAGCGCAGGAACCGCTGCCGCTGGCGCTTGGGCCTCAAGGCCCAGCGGGGGGCGGTTGTTGTTCCCACCTTGCGCAGACGGCAGACCCCCGCAGTCGCACTGGAACCTATAGTTTTTCATAAAGCATGAGGCCCGACGGCCCGTCCCACGGCATGGCCATTTGGCCTAGCATGAGCACGGCCCGGCCCGCAGGCCACCGAGTCCGAGCTGGCACGGTACGGTGTACCAGGCTGTGCCTGGACCGTCAGGTGAGCCCGTGGGCGGGCATGGCCCGGCATGACGAAATGGGGGTGGCCCGGTAACGGCCCGACATCTCCTCCCAACGGCCACCCCCCGCCCCCCGTGTATATAAGCCGCGGATGCGGCAGCCCTCCCCCCGAACCCTAAACCTAATCCCCAATTCCTCCCACCCCGCAGCCGCCGCCCGCCACGACTCTCCTGGCCAGGTCGCCTAGCCCTAGCTGAGCTCGACGTCGCTGCCGTAGTCCTCGGCTCCGTTCTCACCTGAGCTCGTCGCCACCGTAGTCCTCTCCGCAGCCGCAGCTTGTTGACTCACCGGTCACCACGCGCACTCGCTAGCTTGCCTAGCGTCTGTGCTCGTCGCCGGTCTCGCCTGAGGTCTACGACGACCACCGACGCCAGATCCCTCTCTGCCTCTCCTGTCTCCCTCTCCTCCCTCTCCTCCCGTCCTCCCCATTTCCCTCATCTAGATCTCGCTGATATGTGAGTTTTTGGCATTGTCTGACTGTCTGTCCCTCTGGCACCGATCGCCGTCGTTGCTGACACCTTGTCGTCGTCTTGTTGTCTTCTCTGGCCTTTGGGTTGCGTTCATCTCCAACGCCGGGCTCTGATTGCGTAGGTAATGGAAACCCTAACCCTAAGTCCTCTTTTTCGTTACTGATTCATAGATCATCATTCATTTTGCATTGATGCTTAAGCAATTGATCTCCATGCTTCTTATTGATTGATTCATTCATCATTCTCTCTATGCAGGTCGGTAGCAGATGCATTGTCCTCAAGCTGTGGCTTAGAGTGAGCACTACGGCCACCCGCACCGTCGAGGAACGGAGCTGGAGGGAGCATGGAGGCTGAGGATGATGACGTCCTGCCGCCTGGCTTGGCCTGGCCCTAGAGGGTGAGAACGACGACGACCTTGGTGCCGACGCTGCTGCGTTGTTTGGCATCGATGTTGAGGACGGCTCTGCTGCTGCTACTCCCATCGATCTGGACGCGACGAGGACTCCAAACTCCAACAATTCTGCTCCTTCTGTTGCTGGTAAGGGCAACACTGGTAAGAGGAAATCGCCTGTTTGGGCTGATTTCACTAAGATCTTTGAGGATATCAATAGTGTGTCTACTTGCATTAAGGTTGTTTGTAAGATGTGTAAGGCCACCTTGTCTGCTAGATCAGCAGCTGACACCGATCATTTAAAAAGGCACAAAAAATCATGCAAACTTAAAACTGATCAACATGCTAGGGTTCAGTCTAGCTGTCTTACAATCCTGATGGCTCTATTTATAACTGGGACTATAAACCTGAAGTTGCTCGTGCTGAACTGTGTCGTTTAATCGCTAAGCTTGATCTGCCTTTAGGAATAGGTGATACTGATGCATTTGAAGAGTATATCCAACGTGCTCATAATTCTAGGTTTGTTAGGGTCTCTAGGCAGTCCACAACTAGAGATTTTGGCAAGCTTTTCACTGAACGACGTAATATGATTAAGAACTGTATTTTGCCTGCTGCTTCTGCTGTTGCATTGACATCTGACATTTGGTCAGACAATGTAAAGGAAGATTATATAAGTGTTGTTGCTCATTATGTTAATGCTGACCGGGACTTGCAGAAAAAAAATAATTGGTCTCAGATTGACTGAGGTAAAGCATACTGATGAGAATATAGCTGAAAAATTGGATCTGTTATCCAAGAATTTGGTTTGATTGATAAGATGATGTCTGTTACACTTGATAATGCATCTACTAATACTAAAGTCATGAAAACACTGTCACCTGTGCTTGCTGGTTACCTTGGTTATGAACCTACACCTACTGATGAAGATCCTACTCATGTTAAGTATAATCTGCTTCATCAACGTTGTGCATGCTATATTATTAATCTCATTGTGAAATCTGGTTTAAAAATGATGAAATCTTACACTGAGGATTTTAGGACTGCTATCATTTTTTTCAATTCTTCTAACCAAAGAATTGCCATGTTCAAGAACTATTACATTGCTAAGGGTGTTAGGCCCAGAAAATTTGGTTTGGATATGGATGTTAGATGGAATATTACATACCTTATGCTTAAACACTTGCTGCCATATAAAGATGCGTTTTCTTTGTTTATTAATTCGAATTATGGCTCAACTTTGCTAACTGTTAGGCATTGGTATGTTGCTATGAAAATATTTGAGTTCCTAGAAAATTTTTATGATTCAACTGTTACTCTATCTGGTGTTTATTATCCAACTAGTCCACTTGCTTTGCATCATCTGCTTGAAATTATAACTCACTTGACTGAATGTGAAAAAGATACAAACATGTTTCCAATTGTGTATCCTATGAAGCTTAAATATTTAAAATATTGGAAGGAGATACCTCTCCTATACTCAATTGCATTCATTCTTGATCCCAGAGGTAAAATAAGAGGCTTGTTTAATGTTCTTCAAATAATGCAACTAAAAATTGATCATGATTACACTGCCTATTATGCTGATGTTAAAACTGAGATTTATAAACTGTTTAACAAGTATGAGAAAAAGTTTGAATCTGCTAGGACTCAGAGGAGGGCTACACAGCCTGCAGGTAACATAGGTAAAAGAAAGCATGCATGGAGAAGGATTTTTGGAGGTCCTAGAGCCTCTGGTGTTGTTGGACCTTCACCTGCCTCTGCTTCCAATCCATCCCTATCAGCATCTGCTGCTACTTGTAAGCTAACAGCATATCTGGACAGTGACAATGTCACTTCATATGAGGAAGATTTTGATTTACTTCTCTAGTGGCGTGACCACAAGCTAACCTATCCTGTTCTTTCTATCATGGCTAGAGATGTATTCTCTGTTCCTGTTTCTACTATGTCTTTAGAATCTTGTTTTAGCATGACTGACAGGATTCTCGAGGAGCGACGCTGAAGACTCAAGCCAGAACATGTGGAGATGCTTGCTTGCATCAAGGACTGAGAGCTGGGAGACAGAAGACTTCAGCATTCTAGTGACTACCAAGAACTGATGAAAGAGTTTGAGAATATGTACATTGATGTTCCTGAAGATGATGGATCTGGACCTCCCTCTGCTAGCACTTCGGCAAGTGCATCTGTTGCATCTGGACCTGCTAGTACTTGAGAGTTGAGAGTTGAGTGAGTGTGAGTGTGATCTATGAGCTGAGAGTTGATAACTGTGAGGTTTGAGAGATAAGAGTTGAGACTTATCTGTGATGTTGTGAACCTTTGAACAATTTTCTTTAATTATAAGAGCTGTGCTGCACTCTTTTTCTCTTTCTCACAAGAGTGAGTTTTATCCAGAAATGTTTTTAATGAGGCAGCATTGCACACAACTCATTTATCCTTTTAAATCTTCTCCTTTTGCCTATGATTTTCTTTGTTATTTGGTTCTTTACTTAGGATTTGATATCTGATGAGATTGTCATGCTATTCTGGTAGTAAGGACTTTAAATTTGAAGTATGCAAACTTGACTGTTTTCTATGATGTGTTTTTGAGGTAATGTGCTCGTGCTGGCACGGCATGCCATTCTGGCCGTGCTTTTCGGGCCGGCACGGCATGAAAACTAGCCCACAGGCCCGTGCTTGGGCCGATGCCAAGGCACGAGGCACGCATCGGCATGGCCTGGCAGGCACGACGTGCCGTGCCGGCCCGACAGGCCGCGTGTCGTGCCTGGCCCGTGCCCGTGCCGAGCCGGGCCGGCCCGATGGCCAACTATACTGGAACCCGAAGAGTCAGGGTCGGAGGTCGCGTTCGTCGCGGCCTAGGAGAGATGGGGACAAACCCATCCCACGAGAGACCTTCTTCGCTTCGCTCCGCACGTCGACGGTCACGCTGCTACTCCTACTCTGCGGCTCACTCCGCACCGCGCCGCCCCCGCTGCTTCCTGCCACTCCTTTTGCTCTGCGGCCCGCTTCGCCTGATGGTGACCGCTCCCTCGGCCACCAGCTAGCCACTGAGGCCGCCGCGCAAGGAGAAGCATCAGGCCCTACTATAGAAGCCCTTCGGCCTCGTCTCCTACTACGGCTGCGGTGCCCTGATGCAGACGGCAGAGGAGGCCACACCAAGATACGATGCATGTTGCAAGCGTACATTTCAAATGTTTCAGACGTTTTAGAGGTATGTTGCAAGTATTTCATAAGGATGTTGCACATGTTGCAATGGGCTATACATATATGTTTCAAGTGTATGTTCTAAATGTTTTATTTGTTTCAGACGTATGTTGCAAGTGTGTTCATTCGGATGTTGCAAAACTAGATTAGGATATTGCATATATATGCAACTGTTTCAGGTGTTTTTATACATATGTGGTAAGTATTTCATCTTGATGCTTACATATGTTTGCAATAGCTACACATGTGTTTTCAAGTTTTTTTTGGTATTTTGTAAGTGTTTCAGATGTATGTTACAAGTGTTTTAGCTATTTTGGACATATGTTACAAGTATTTCATCTGGATGTTGTAAAAGTAGATCGCGTGTTGCACATATTGCAGTGCGTGTGAGAAGGGGAGAGGGCGCGGGCAGTCCCTGCGCACGGTCTGGCGGCGCGGGCCCCGCGTGGGCACGCGAAATGTAGGCTTGGGCGGGGGGTGTGCTGGCCCGAGCGCGGGAAACGAAGTGCAGCGTGGGTGTCCGGGCGCTAGCACTGCCGATATTATAATGAGTGAAATACTCGGTTGATGAGTGTATGGGGAAAAAACTAAAGACACATGGTGCATTTCATTGAGACTCTTCAATCCAAAACTACGAGGGCAAAATCACAAAATTTAAAAAGTAGAGGTAAAATCACAATTGGACTCTAGAGTAGGGGCAGAAACAATAAATTCCCTTCATTATATTATTGTAATTGACACATTCAACACATGAATTATGTGAAGTCTGAATCAAAACCGTATTTAGCCTTATTGAAATGGAACAAAGATTTCATGAGTATAAGGAGCAGAGCATGAAAGATTTTGTAAGGTTTTGAACGAAATCGAATAAAGACTACTCTTACTTGACTTCATCATATGCTCCACTTGTAGATGCTATCTGCATAATTATTAAGGTAGCTGAAACTGACATGTACTTTTTCATTCACAAATTCGTTTCGCTAAAATTTGGCTTATCCTGATCTGATTTGTTATAAGAGGAAAACACTATTCGTTCGCTGAAAAGTACTGCTGAGCTAGTATGTTGAGTAAACACAGGAATATGAGAATTTAGGTGTACCAAAAGAAATAAGCCATCAGTGTGACTTACTCCTTCATCCATTATATGATGTTTCTCTGGTGAAGTGGTAGGCATCAAATTTCTTTGGTGACCTCAGCAGGTGAGCACTGCATAGTCCTTTGCCAATGGCTATATCTAGGGATGGAGGCTATATATACACCAACCGGCCATTTGGTTGTTGTTGGAGCTGAGGGACATTTCTAGTGAGTCGATGCTCATCTCTAGTTCTCTAGCTAGCAAAATTGCTTAAGAAAAATATTAGATGATTAGCGTAGTGCTTTTTATGAAGTGCTTAGGCTAGTTAGACCACCCAGTTGGCGCTCTACTCAAGGCTCAGGCTTAGTGTTTAGTGATGTTTGCATACTTCTGGCTACTTGGTGCTTGTGCACACCATTTTATAATTAGTGCTATCGACACTCTAATCATTATAAATATAATGTAAACAACATGTAATGTGTGTGTTTAATACTTTAGTTTTAATGCATATAACATTATTACTAACCATTTGATGACTTTTAAAATGGTGAAATATTGGGCCATGTTATGTAAAATTTGATGGTGTGTTTACATAAAACTGGTGGGATAATATAAAATAAAATATGGTTGAAAATTTTATAATTTCAAATGTATTTTAAGAAGTGGTTTATTTTAAACAAGATGGCCATTGACATTTCAGGGTCCCTAAAAATGCATATACATGGGTGGTTGGTTTAAGATAACTATCTCTGAAAATCAATTTCAAAAGAACGGTTGGTAGCCCGCCTCTATAAATTAAAAGGCCACGTCTTTATTATCGATGGTGTAGCGTCAGTTTTGAAAATCATCATCCATATAAACCGTTTTTGACCGTCGTGAAAATCATTTCGCAACAGTGAACGCTGCAGTATGCGTTGCAGCAAAACTGAAGAGTTGCTTGGAGCCGCAGTGGAAAAGGCATCTCAGACGCCAAGGACTGCATGCTATCGGTAAGTGTGAATTGTGGTTTGAGCCTTGCTCGTAGCGCCGCTTCGGTGGGAAGAGGCCAAAAGGGTGAGCGGATCGTATGCAAACTGCAACCATTGCTGTGGAGAGGAGATGATGGGCCTTCAACGTATGTGCATGAGGACAGCATTACAGCAAGAGCAAGCTGATGCGGCTGCTATCTAGCTATGGAGCAAGCAGCAGCTAACTGGCTATCTGGTTAGTGGTTAAAGCTGCAAAACTAAGCGTCAACGTGGTTGCAAATTGCTAGAATGCAATGAATGTTGTTTAATTTGGTGAAGAACCATTTCATCACTTTAGGAATAAACTCTGTCGTCTTTATCTTAAAAAAAGGAATAAACTACTCCTATTTAATTTGGTGGATATATGTTCGTGGTTTCGAACGACCTACCTATGGTAAAACGCAATTTGGACCACTAGTAACAAACTAGTACGTAGTAGTAATAAGTGAAGCATGGTTCAAAACATTCAAAGATTTTGGATTACTATTTTTCACTTTTTGTGGTTGTGACTAGTATTTTCCAAGTGCTTAGCTTGAAATTCTCCTAATTAATACAGTTTCCAGCAAAACAGCTAATTTAATCACCGTACATTTGATAACTTGAAAACAGATTAAATGTAGTCACCTCAATCGAACAAAAATAACTAGTTCGGGGTATGCCTGAATACCAAGGGCTAATTGTTCGCTGGCTAAAATTAGTTCTAACCTATCCACACAGGAGGGCTAATATGTAGGCTAACTTTTTAGCCAAAACTTCAATGGGTTGTTAGCCAAATCGCTAGTTATAAATGGGCTAAGCTAGTCCTAGCTGATCATCCAAACATGTCCTTCATCAAAACAATGCATGGGTGGATCCAAAAACTTCCTCGTTGACCCAAAAGCTCAGCGAACAAAACTAGTAATGGTAACACCCCCTTTCGTAGCAGCTTTTTTAAGGCATACTCATTTCATCACAGATCAGTAAACAGTTGATCGAGAGAGTGAAACTTCAGGAGAACAGTTGGAACCGATGCGATGGATACGGAGAGTGGTGGTGTGCAACTGAACTCTACTACATGGACAGTAGCTATAGCTAGCCGCTCATTTGAAAAGACAGCCGTAACGGTGTGCCTGCGTACGTATATACACGCTACTATCTACTCTCTCCGTCCTATTATACAAGACGGTGTAACGTTTAAAATTTGTCTCACAAAGTAGCCATGCCCAGCCTAAGCTAACATCCTGTCAGTCCATCCATGCCTGCTCAGCTACTCTTACCGTCGCCAGGAGGTGAAAAAAAGTAGAGGTGAGTGGTGCATGTCAAATCAAACAAGTAGCATGTGTGTAGGGGTAGAGAGGTGAGTGGTGCTGTGGTGCATGTAAAATAAAAAAAGTAGGAGTAAAATACACCAGCGGTCCCTAAACTTTCCATGGGTGTCATCTAGGTCCCCAAACTATCAAAATGAATATCTAGGTCCTTGAACTTTCCAGAGTGTGTAATCTAGGTCCCTAAACTTTGCGGGCGGTGTCATCTAGGTCCCCAAACTATCCAAATGCATGTCTAGGTCCTTGAACTTAGCAGAGTGTGTCATCTAGGTCCCTAAACTTAGCAGAGTGTGTCATCTAGGTCCATAAACATTCGTATTAAAAACAAGTCAAATACCATTATTATCCGTATCCGCAAATAACAAAGTATCCTGTAAAATCATCTAAAACTTATATCTATGACTAATTAGTAATATAAATAATATCAACTTTAATATAATAAAAAATATTCTTCATTTAAACTGTTTAAAACTTATCTCTGTGACTAGTAATATTATTATTAATGATATATAAAGGTTAGTTTTAATATGGCTAAACATATTAATTTAATGTACTTTAAATATTTATATATTGGTGATATATTTTAAATAATATTAAAGTATATATAAAAACTGATCTTTAAAGTATATACTTTAAAATACATATTGGTAATTATTTTAAAGTATGTATAGACTTTAAAATACATATATCGGTCCGTACACGCGGCGTGGGCGAATAAAAAGCACGCCGCATGGGCCCCACTTCCTGAGAGAAAACCGCGCCCCTCCTCCTAGACCGTGCAGGCCGGTACAAGCAACCTAGCAGTGCCGGGAATCAACGATCGGCTGCGGGGCCCGTGACTCGGGGAGCAGTTGCTGCTGTCCCGCACACTTTAAAATAAATAGCTGGAGCCCCCGTGCTTCGCGCGGGGCAACTCAGGATGATAAGAGGAGGTGGAAAGAAAATAGTAACGGGTTGGGTACTGTTTCATAGGATCCTGTACTGTTTCAAAACGGGTTGGATACTGTGTAGTAACGGTGGGAATGTTCACTGTTCATTGGGATCCATACTGTTCACTTGGTCCAGTTACTGTTGTGTCGGTCCGGTACTGCAGATCTGCACTGAGTCTGGGAGCACTCGGTGAACATACATGCTCACAAATTTAAAGAAGAAGTATAGATTACCAATATGTACTTATTTGACTTTTTTTTAATACGAATGTTTAGGGACCTGACACACTCTGATGAGGTCATGACCATGCTTGGAGAATTACATGGAGGCCAAGGAGATCAGCAAGGGCATCCAAATCGAGAAGGAGGCCCAAAACTTATCCGGTTCGAGTCACCAAGGTGGAGGCCCAAATCAAGTTTGAGTCCACCTCAGAATCCAGGACCAGTCTGCCTTGAACTGGTCACCCAGAACGCGTACGGACTCCGTTTTCGATGATCTATATATGGATGGAAAGCTTATTTGATAAGAAAGCCAACCCAAGTGGTCCTACGTCAAAATATGTTCGGAATCAACGGGAATCATCGAAATAAGTCACCGTCCAGAATCTGTCAGGGCGCTGTGTCGCCGTCTTTTGGGCCGATTGGCCATGTATCGTGTCGGGCCTTAAGCCCAAGTTGTGGACGCCCAACCCCTGGCCGTTCCCAACCCTAGGTCGAGTTTTAGACTATAAACACAGCCGCCGCCGCCGCTGTTAGACAATTGGGTTTTGTTTAGAGTTTAGTTTTTCATCGAGGAACTGAATCGTTTATTGTAACTGTGGTGACAAATCCTTTTACAGTGATCCAGGGCCCCTGTTCTTGATCTCCTCCACTGTGTCGATTAGTCCTTTGAAACCGAGTTCTTGAACCCTCTATTGATATTCGCATCATTCATATTTGCAATTTCAGATTGCGTGTTTTTACCTTCTTGCTTGTGCTCTTCTATTCGCTTGCAGGAAAAGCCTTCTTGGCGAGGTCAATCAAGTTGTGCTTGGTTGATAACCAACAGAGCAGTGGTGTAACGGTTGCAGGGTTCGAATCGTGTCTGATTTGAAGCCGGATCGCCAACGTCGAGATCTCCACAAATCGAACTTACCGGTTACCTCTCGGAAGATCGGACCAGTACTCATCACACTCTGCCAAGTTTAGGGATCTAGATGACACACTCTGCCAAGTTCAAGGACCTAGATATGCATTTGTGTAGTTTGGGGAACTAGATGACATCCCCGCAAAGTTTAGGGACATAGATGACACACTCTAAAAAGTTCAAGGATCTAGATGTGCATTTTGATAGTTTGGGGACCTAGATGACACCTCCTGAAAAGTTTAGGGACCGCTGGTGTATTTTACTCAAAAAGTAGCATGTGTGTAAGGGTTATGCAGGTATATATCCTCCTCTTCCTTGACCTACGTGACCAACTCCATAACATCCACCTTTATGGGACAGAGGAAGTACCTTGAAAGACCAGTACTCCCTCCATCCCAAATTATAAGACGTTTGATTTTTTTTGACCCCAAGTTTGACTACTCGTCTTATTTAAAAAAATTTATACAAACTTAGTCAAATTTAAGTCATTCTTGAAGAACTTTTATTAATAAACCAAGCCACGATAAAAGAAGTGATATTTTACATAAATTTTTGAATAAGACGAGTGGTCAACTTGGTGTAAAAAAAAGTCAAACGTCACGTCTTATAACTTGGCATGGATTGAGTACGACAGTACGTTAGGGTTTTTTTCCCCTCCTAAAGCAAACGGCCCGCGCGCGCGGATCAGGCCGATGGCTCGCTCGGCTGGCGAGAGCTGCGCGCCCGCGCCATGCTTCATGCGTGTGCGGCGTGCATGCATTCATGCAGCGCGCGGCCCGCCGAGCGAGAGCTGTGTGGAATGTGCGGTACGTGCATGCGATGATGCAATGATGCGCACAGTGTACATGCCGTGCATGTGCTCCTAGCAAACGCTCCTCTCGCTCTCTCGTCGTCGTTTCTACTACCTCCTCTCCCATATATAACGAGACAAAGAACGGCGGCCTCTATATAGACTATAGCCTGTTCATCTGCTGTGTACGCATCTCATATACACGTACTGTACCTTCGTGGCTTCGTCATGCGCCACTGCGGCATGCATGCGAGTAGCAGGGCTGGCCGGCCGGCGGCCACCATGCATGGATTGATCAGGCTCATGCACCATGATGATAAATAGCTGGCACGAGAACAAGGTTCAACACATGCGTACGCACTGCGTCCGTGACCATCCGAAACGCCACAATAGGCCACAAGCGGGCCTCGCGCATCGGCGCATGCCACGATTACTACCTACATATATCTATCCCTTATAAATTAATTTGAAGAATGTTTTCCATGGTTATCATCATCAGTACCGGAGTGTGCCCTAGTTCACTCAATTTTTCATATGTATATATATAGAACCACAAGTGCCCTCTAGGTATAGAAGATGGACATTCAGGTCCCCCCGGCCCGGCGGGCCACCGGGCCGTGCTGAGGTCGTGCTTCGTGCCGGGCCATCGGCCCAAGCACGGCCCCTTAGGCCGAGTTTGGGGCTGGACTGGCCCAAAAAGCACGCCACGGTCATAGGGCCGGACCAGCCTGAGGCCCACCAAGAGAGGGAAGGAGAGGTCGGGAGGGAAGGAGGCATGGACGGATAGGGCGCCGCAGGCGGCGGGATAGAGCAGGGCCAGGCAAATGGCGTGCTCGCCTTCAGCTGTGGAGGAGGCCGCCGCCGCTGCGCCTGTGCTCCAAGCCATGGCCACCGAGGCCAACGGCAGAGGGGAGCTATGGCCGTCACTGGTGAAGGAGAAGGGTAGCGAGGCCGCCAGGGACAGTCGGCCAGCCGAATGGCAGCGGAAAAGGGAGCGCGAGGGAGAGAGAACGAGAGACGCGTTGGATGAAATGAACTGGAGCTGAACTGGTGAAGCGATGGAATCCGAAGTGATAAGTGTTAAGAATTCCTCAATTCGAGGATTGATGGGCTCATACCATATATGCCTTGATGGGATCATACCGTATACTTGTGCCATGTGTATTCTTCTGTGTTGTTCTTGAGGATGGAAGGGGGAGACAGGATCTATCTGCAACTTATATGCGCTTCTTTCTTGGGATCGAGAACGTAAAACAGATCTATCAATCCGTGAATAGGCCGATTCTCAACACGTTACCGGCATCTCTTCCCATTGAGTTTGTCGTTCTTCATTGTTCAATTTTAGATCAATTTGTTTTTGATGTCATTAATCAAAGATTGATCTCTTGATTTCCGCTCGGCCGGTCTGCTCGGTCATTGACTCGCCGACTGTTTCGATCCTTCCGTTGCGGCGCCATCCGCCCTGGGCCAATCGACGCACGAGAGATATGTCATGCTTGGATCAAATCGACGCCATCAACACACACATGAGATGGATCGCGTGCATGTGTGCTAATCATGCCTGGCGTTCCTGGAGACCTGGAGGTCTCAACCGCGTACGGTTTGTCTTTAGTTTTTCAGTATATTAGATTTAATCCTGTAGATTAATGCTAGTAGATTTTTTTCCCATGAAGGAACAAGGCTACGGTCGCAACCTTTCTAGTTGTTCTGAATTTCAGATCAATTTGTTTTTACTGTGTTGTCCCGCACGTGTGGTTCAAGTTCTACTACATCGATCCCGAACATAACATATGCTAGTAGATTGGTTTTTTTTTAACAAGCACATGCTAGACGTACTGTTGTTGATATGTCCGACTCAACTTTAGATAAAGCTTTTTTCGTCGACATAGCCTGCACCGGCCTGGAAGGCATATTGTGCCCACTACCGCTGTACTGGAACCACACCGCTCGAAGTTGGTCATAACATACATGACGCCTGAAACTATTGTTGTTCGGCTTGTACTACCAGCATACCACCTTTGAGCGGCCAATCTGCACTTGCTCTCCACTAACCCGTCATCGCCTGATGCGGCAACACCATCCATCTCCGCTATGCTCATATCATGGATCATTGTATTGACTATAAGGAAAGCAAACCAAATGATATGGGTTCATCCATAAAGGACAACATGATGAAATTGGCAACTCTGTGGCATGATTACTCTATGTGACTATATCGGCTAGTAGCTTTGTATATGTCACATTCCACCTACTTATTAAGACATACCTGCCAACTACTAGAAGATAGAAAGCAGAAAAACAAGTTTGAATCCCACGTCACAATGAGCTAAAAGCCAACTTAGTATTAATCAACTACCAATTATAGTAGTTATCCTGGGCTCAGAAAGGCCACATGGATCTTGGCAACTACGCTGCTAGTGATGATATTTCTTACATGTATTTTTTTTATCTACGAAAGTTGTGCTATTATTTGAGAGTGTATCCCAGAAGGAAATTGGTCATTATTGCTCTTGCCAAGCAACTATTTTTTTTTGCTTAAGTCAATGACTTTGCATTAAAATAATATTTTCTAGATAAATAAAAAATTCTTGGTCTTATCTTTTCTATTTAAAAGCTTCTCTTCATGTTGAACAATGAATTGATCCAAGCCATACTTTATATAGAACACAAAATATGTTGCAACAATTTTTTTCTATATAGTATGAGTAATTGGGTCAAATTTAGACAATAAAAAAAGAGTTGGATTATGATATTACTCTGCATCCAAAAATTTCTCAGCCATGGCTATATGCCATATTCTTGCTATCATACTTATACACACTAAGCTTAATGCGTCTGAAATAGCAATGCCACCATTAATTGCTTTTTTTCCAGACAAATGGCCAAGAAGCTCAAAATACATGATGGATAGATTGATTGTCAATTATACAACAATTGGTGAGCATTAGTCCCTGAAGGATTGTTATGGCTAAATTATGGGTTACGTCAGTAACTATAGGTGTTGAGTCTTGAAAACTGCATATGCATTTGTTGAAACCAAGAACTTGCAGAGCAATAGTTTATAATCCACCAGAAGTTATGGACTCAACAAGAAGTTGACGATACTCCTCCTGTAGTAGGAAATACACGCAATATTCATGCAACTGCATTAAAGTCTGAGCTCACTGCATACAAAAATTATAATAGACACCCTAATAAAGTGAGTAATATTTCCCAAATAAATCACCACTAAAGCATACATATACACCACTAGAAGTTGGTGAATGGGAAATTTTAGTATGCTATTAAATATATCAGCATTAAGGGGAGATGAATGCTCATTTTATGAAATACATTGATATTTATAAATCAAAATGCACAAATCCAAACTAAACTAGTTGTTTAGTTAGACTCCTCTATTCTATAGCATGGAGTTATGCCAGATAGTTATTTGTATTGATGAGGAGCAACCAGATTGGTTAAAATCTAAATGAATGCTTCTATCCGAAGTAGATGTGGAAATACCGAGGATTAATTTCATATCCATTTGACATTGGCATTTTGATCAAATTATACGGGACACCTGCAAATAAGATCTATTGGCCTAAGTCAAAAGCATATGCTCATGAAGCAAACTCACATTATGTGTGATAAAACTCCTCTTACTCCTATAGAGAAATCACGCTGCTGGTGAGTTACCTCACGATGAGGTTTATCCTAGAGATGAAAATCCTAGCAATGCGCGCGTATTATAAAGCTAGGTGTTGACGGTAGTTAACAACCATATTTAACCATCAACATAACATGTAAAAGGGCACAAATGAGATCACCAACATAAGTCTAGGGACTTAAACTAACAAATTCCATAAGTTTTGGTGAATCTTTGTTTCCAGCTGAAAGCCCAAGTTTGGTTTTGGTAATTAATGACACCAAGTTGCTAATGCCATGTGTTAAGTGTTTTGAGTTAGGCATAAGCAACACATGTGATGAAGGTGTATGTGGCAAGGAGTGGCGGCCACAAGATCACAAAGAGATGGTGCATAGACATGAAATGATGATCATGGTGGAGAAGCACATAAAATGATAGACATGATGATCGAGAGGAGGAGAAGGATCTAAGAGCACAAGGCAAAGGTATAACCATAGGGATTTCCTTTTGCCGATCTAAGATGAGTAGAGAAGTGATTGACCGGGTTTAGGATACATAGCCGACTATCAAGAGGGGCAATCACGATTAGCTTGAGAATCAAGTGCCACTAGATCATTGTCTTGAGCATATGCATTAGGATCTAGTAAAGAGCTAACATAACGCCTTAGAAAATGACTGTGAAATGCTAACACATATGCACATGGTGGTTTACACTTGGTGGTGTTAGCACATTTGCGAAGGCGATGGAGTTTAAGCGGCAGAGAAGGGTTTGGGTTCTTCTCTCCTTCCCGCCGAGCTTGCGAGACGGGATTCGGCGCTTTTTGGAGAAGTGAAACGCCTATTTTCTACTGCGCCGGAAGTCAGAAAAGAAATGGAGGCAAACGGCGGTCACTGTAGTGACCGGACGCTGCACCGGACGTGGTCACGGCTTGACCAGCGTGTCCGGTCAGTTCTTTCGTCAGCGCGCCTAGGGTTAGTGACCGGACGCTGGTCTGGCCTGACCAGCGCGTTCGGTTAGTTCACCTGTGCGCAGAAGCAGAGTGCGCGACCGGCGCGTCCGGTCCTTCACGGAACCGGCGCGTTCGGTCAGGCGTCCAGAGGGGCAGAGCACAGCGGAGTGATGATCGGACGCGGGGCGCGTCCGGTCATGTACGATCGGACACGTACGGTCGTGATGGGAGCTTATTGGACTCTGACCGGACGCCAGGTGAGGCGCGTCCGGTCATACGCTAGGGCGGGTCTGGTCATACGCTAGAGTGCGTCCGGTCATACGCTAGAGCGCGTCCGGTCATAGCAACGGTAACTTCTGACGCGCATTATTCATGCTTGTCCTGTAGTGACCGGACGCGTCCGGTCACCCTGACCGGTGCGTCCGGTCATCCCGTTTTGAACTGCGTCGTCCATAACGGCTAGCTACGTACCCCTTCGTTATAAATAGACGTTGGGCGGGGTTTGAGGGTATCTCTTGCACATTTTGAGACCTAGAGACATACTTTGAGCTAGAGAACAACCCCTCCACTCATCTCTTTACTTAGTTGCACATCTTGAGTGAGATTGAGTGAGATTCAAGTGCATTGCTTGAGAGTTACATTCTAGAGGCACTTGATCTTCGAGTTGCTATGGATTTCTTGTTACTCTTCTGTGTTTGCCGACACTGTAGACGGCTTGGAGCAGCGGAGGTGATTGAGCTCGCAATTGGAGATTGTTGGAGCCCTCACCAAGTGTTGTAAGGGGTTCTTGATCCTTCCCCGTGGGAGTTCGCGGATTGGATACTCTAGTGGAGCTCGTGGCTTGGAGGATCCCCATCTTGTGTGCGGTTGTGTGGCGCCCGCCGAGGGCTCGACTCTTGATAGTCGATTAGCTCGTGAACCGACAAGTGGGTGTATCGCTACAACGGGGAGTAGCTTGCCGGGAAGCAAGTGAACCTCGGGATAAATTCTTGTGTCATTCTCTTCCCGAGGACTTCTCTTGTGTGATTGATTGGTTCTTCTCATCTCTACACGACGGTATAATCACTCAAAGCTCTTCTCTTGTATTACTTCTTGTTTCTAGCTTATAGTTGTTGTTGTGTTTAGTGAATAGCTTTGTTCTAGATTTGTGTAGGTGGCTTGCTTAATTAGTTAGAGCTAGTGCATTTGCTTCACCACCTTTCGTACTAACGTGTGGTTAAGTAATTCTTGTAGAAGTTTTAATTAGGCTATTCACCCCCCTTTAGCCTATTTGGACCTTACAAGTGGTATCTGAGCCAAGGCACTGTTTATTTGAGGCTTAACAACCTACGGTGAAAAAGAAATGGCTCAATTAAGCTTGCACATCAATAACACCAATAAGGCACCTCACTTTGATGGCACAAATTATGCATATTGGAAGGTTAAGATGACCGCACACCTAAAGTCAATCAATAGAGAAGTGTGGAAGGTCACTGAAACAAAATTTGAGGTTGCTAATCCAGAAGCACCTATACCGGTGGAAGAGAAGAAGCTCTAATGCAATGACATTGCCATTAGTGCTCTTCATGAGGCATTAGATGACAAGACATTTAAGCAAGTAAAGAACATAGAGATTGCTCATGATGCTTGGGCCAAGCTAGAAGAAACATTTGAGGGCACCGAAGGCACAAAGACCGCTAAAGCATATATCTTGCAAGAAAAATTTTCAAGCTTCAAGATGCAAGATGATGAGAGTGTACCGGAGATGTTTTATAGGTTGCAAGTCATTGTCAATGAGCTCAAGGCACTTGGTGAGGAGGTCAAGGATAATCAATTCTCTATGAAGTTCTTGAGAAGTCTACCCAAGAGATTTGATACATTGATCACCGTGCTAGTGAGGACTACATTGAAGGATTCAACTCCTCAACAAATATTCCAAAAAGTGATGACCGATGATTCATATAGAGAAGATAATGAGAAGGATGAGTTGGTCAAGAAGAAGAAGGAGGAAAATGAGAAGAAAGATGATGAAAAGAAGAAGAGTGTGGCATTCAAAGCCACCACATCTAAGGGCAAATCCAAGATTGAATTATCAAGTGATGAAGACTCAAACTCTTGTGATAGTGATGACATTGATGAGAAGATGGCTCTTTTTGTCAAGCAATTTGGCAAATTCATGAAGAAGAAGGGCTATCGTGCAAGGAGGAGAAAGAACTCATCCAAGAAGAATGAGCATACCATGAGATGTTTTAGATGCCATAGCAAGGACCATCTCATTACAAAGTGTCCTTATGATAGTGATGATGAAGATGCTATCAAGAAGGAGAGGAAGAAGCAAAAGAAGAAGCTAGAGAAGAAGGAGAGCTCTTATAAGAAGAAGAATGATTCTCATGTTGCTACATGGGATAGTGATGATTCCTCAAGTGATGATGAGGATGACAACAAGAGCAAGAAGAAGGGACATGCTAGCATTACCATCCAAGAGAAGGTCCCTCTTCGACACTCCATCGTGCTTCATGGCTAAGGCCGCTAAGGTATCATCCGACGATGAGAGTGATCATGATAATGCTAGTGATAGTGATAGTGATGAAGAAGAATTTACTAAAGATGAACTAATCACTATGCTAGAAGATTGCACTCAATATTTTAAAGAATCTAGAAAGGAATGCAAGAGCTTTTTTAAGGAAAAGAAAAACCTTATGCAAGAACTTGATGAGCTTAGGTCATCTTATGAGAGTCTAAAGGTAGACCATAAGAAGCTTCAAAAGTCTCACACCAAGCTTGAAGAAGCTCATTCCTCTCTAGTTGAAAAATGTGAAAACATGCCAACTAATGTTGAGAAAGCTAAAACTTGCAACATAGGCATATCATGTGATATAATTAATGAATCCTTTCGTAAGCCTATTGTTGTTACTCCCACTAACCCTTCATGTAGCTCATCGACATCATCCTCATCTAGTAGTGATGGTTTCACTTGTGACTCCACACTTATAGTTGAGAATGAAAATCTCAAGAAGGAGGTAAAAGAGCTCAATCACACATTAGCTAAGGCTTATGGTGGTGAGGACCGCTTGCTTATGTGCTTGGGTAGCCAAAGAGCTTCTCTCTACAAAGAGGGATTGGGCTATAACCCCAAGAAAGGCAAGGCCGCTTTTGCTCCTCATAAGACTCGTTTTGTGAAGAACAATGGTAGCTATTGCAAAAGTTGCAAGTAAGTTGGTCACATAGAGCAACATTGCATGAACAAGAAATCCAATGCAAATGTATCCTCAATTAAGTTTGATTCTTTCTATATGCTTACCAAGGGTACAAATGGTGTTCATGCTAAGTTCATTGGTGCACCATGGATAGGCTAAAAGAAGAAAGCTATTTGGGTACCAAAGAGCTTGGTCACTAACTTTGGAGGACCCAAACAAGTTTGGGTACCTAAAAAGAATTGATCTTGTCTTGTAGGTCAATTACAAAGCCGGAGAAAGGCATTGGGTGCTTGATAGTGGGTGCACTCAACATATGACCGGGGATTCTTGTATGTTCAAATAAATTGATACAAGTTAAAATGGTGGTTTTGATGCTATCACTTTCGGCAACAACAAGAAAGGCAAGGTCAAGGGGCTTGGCAAAATTGCTATCTCAAATGACATGAGCATATCTAATGTGTTGCTAGTTGAGAGCTTGGATTTCAATCTTTTATCGGTGGCACAACTTTGTGATCTTGGCTTCAAGTGCATATTTGGTAGTGATGATGTTGAAGTCATAAGTGTTGATGGATCAAATTTGATATTCAAAGGATTTAGACATGGTAGCTTATACTTGGTTGACTTCAATGATAGTGAGACACAATTGACATCATGCTTGCTTAGTAAATCTAGTATGGGTTGGTTATGGTATAGAAGGCTTGGTCATGTTGGAATGAAACAATTGAACAAACTTTTGAAGCATGACTTAGTTAGAGGCTTGAAAGATGACACCTTTGAAAAGGATAAACCATGTAGTGCTTGTCAAGCCGGCAAACAAGTTGGAAATACACATCCTAGTAAGAGTGAAATGAGCACTTCAAAGGCATTTGAGCTATTGCACATGGACTTGTTTGGACCAACAATATACACTAGCATTGGTGGCAACAAGTATGGTTTTGTGATTGTTGATGACTACACTAGATATACTTGGGTGTTCTTTCTTTATGACAAGAGTGATGTTTATGATATATTCAAGTCTTTTGTCAAGAGAGTGCAAAATGAGTTTGAAATCACCATCAAGAAGATTAGAAGTGACAATGGTAGTGAGTTCAAGAATACAAGAATTGAAGATTTGTGTGATGATCTCAGTATTGGACATCAATTATCACCAACATACACTCCTCAATCAAATGGTGTAGTTGAAAGGAAAAATAGAACCTTGATTGATATGGCAAGATCAATGCTTAGTGAATACAATGTGAGTCATTCATTTTAGAGTGAAGCTATCAACATGGCTTGCTATTGTAGCAACCGTCTCTATTGCCATGGAAAGCTTGGGAAGACACCATATGAGCTATTGAATGGAAGAAAGCCCAACATTGCATACTTTAGAGTGTTTGGTTGCAAATGCTATATTCTTAAGAAAGGCACTAGATTGAGCAAGTTTAAAAAGAAATGTGATGAAGGGTTCTTACTTGGTTATTCTACCACAAGCAAGGCATATAGAGTTTGGAATCTCACAAATGGCACCTTGGAAGAAGTTCATGATGTTGAGTTTGATGAAACCCAAGGGTCTCAAAATGAAGCTCAAAACCTTGATGATGTGAGAGGAGATCAATTATCAAATGCAATGAAAAACATGAACATTGGTGATATAAGGCCGATGCAAGTTGATGATGATAGTGACATACATATGATTAATCAAGATGTGCAAATTGATACAAATCAAGCAAGCTCAAGCGGTACTCATGATGAAGCTCAAGTTCAAGGTCAAACAAGTGGAAGCAATCAACTTCCAATACTCCAACCTACTAGCATTGCAAGAGATCATCCATTGGACCAAATCATTGGTGGAATTCAAAGTGATGTTCAAACCAGATCAAGGCTAGCATCCTTTTGTGAGCATTACTCATTTGTGTCACTTTAAGAACCTAAGAAGTTAGAAGATGCTTTGAAGGATTCCGATCGGGTAAATGCCATGCATGAAGAACTAAACAACTTTGCTAGAAATCAAGTTTGGAAACTTGTTGAGAGGCCAAAGAACTATAATGTGATTTGTACTAAGTGGGTCTTTAGAAACAAGCAAGGTCAAGATGGCATGGTTGTGAGGAACAAAGCAAGATTAGTAGCACAAGGATACACTCAAGTTGAGGGTCTTGACTTTGGAGAAACATATGCACCGGTGGCAAGATTGGAGGCAATTAGAATCTTATTAGCATATGCTTGTGCACATAACATCAAGCTCTATCAAATGGATGTCAAGAGTGCATTTCTCAATGGCTACATCAATGAAGAAGTTTATGTTGAGCAACCTCCCAGTTTTGAAGATAACAAGAAGCCCGACCATGTTTACAAGCTAAAGAAGGCATTGTATGGTTTGAAGCAAGCACCTAGAGCATGGTATGAGAGGTTGAGGGACTTTCTTCTCTCTAAAGGGTTCAAGATGGGAAAGGTTGACACCACTCTCTTCACCAAGAAGCTTGAAAATGACTTGTTTGTGTTGCAAATCTATGTGGATGACATTGTCTTTGGATCAACTAACCAAGACTTTTGTGAAGAGTTTGGAAATATGATGGCTAATGAGTTTGAGATGTCTATGATTAGAGAACTTAGTTACTTCCTTGGACTTCAAATCAAGCAAATGAAGAATGGAACTTTTGTAAGTCAAGGCAAGTACATCAAGGACATGATCAAGAAATTTGGATTGCAAGATGCTAAACAAATGAGTACACCAATGGGCACTAATGATCAATTAAGTATTGATGCTAGTGGAAATATGGTAGATCAAAAGCAATACTGGTCCATGATTGAAAGTTTGCTCTATGTCACCGCTTCTAGGCCGGATGTGATGTTTAGTGTGTGCAAGTGTGCAAGATATCAAGCTTCACCTAGAGAAAGTCACTTGAAAGCAACCAAGAGGATATTGAGATATCTAAAGGGCACTCATGATGTTGGATTATGGTTTCCAAAGGGGTCTAATTTTGAGTTGATTGGATATTCGGACTCCGACTTTGGTGGATGCAAAATTGATAGAATGAGCACAAGTGGCACTTGTCAATTGCTTGGAAGGTCTCTTGTTTCATGGTCATCAAAGAAACAAAATAGTGTTGCACTATCTACCGCCGAGGCCGAATACATTAGTGCCGGTAGTTGTTGTGCACAATTGCTTTGGATGAAGGCCACCTTGAATGATTTTGGAATCAAGTTCAAGAATGTGCCATTGTTTTGTGACAATGAAAGTGCTATCAAGATGACACAAAATCTGGTTCAACATTCAAGAACCAAGCACATTGACATAAGGCACCACTTCATAAGAGACCATCAACAAAATGGTGATATTAGCATTGAGAGCATTGGCACCGAAGATCAACTAGCCGACATATTCACAAAGCCACTTGATGAGAAAAGATTTTACAAGTTGAAGAATGAATTGAACATACTTGACTTCTCCAACTTGAAATGAGTGCACCCCCATATTTTTATATGACATGCCTCTCCTCCAACAAGCAAGGTAAAGTTGTTTGACATATCATTCATACTTTGCTAAGGACATGGTTAGAACATATATACATATTTGCATAACAAATAAGCTCATTCATGAAAATCAAATGATTTTGATGTATATATGATACCACTATTGCTTCTATGTTTGTTTAATCTAGTGGTAGCATATGACATGTTTGTGGGCTTGCAAACCTAGTGTTGAATCTAGAAAATGAGCTCATGATGTGTAATTCAATATGGTCAAGATAACCCTTATACTTTATGAGGTGTGAAGAAGCTTGTCCTTGGATCAAACCGAATTACATATTCTAGGCAAGTGATCTAGATTGAACCATAATTTGGACTCCCTCATATTGATTGACTTATCTCTCACTAAAATTGGCACCTTTTTGGTGATTGTTGACAAAGGGGAAGAGAAAAGTCACAAAGATATTGCAAAGAGAGAATAAGATATAATAAGGGGGAGAGAAAAGTTACAAAGATAAAAAGTTAAGTTACAAAGGGGGAGAAAGGGATCAATTAAAATTGAGCACACAAGTAGGGGGAGCAAGCTCATGAATTATTTGTTGTATTTTGTATGTGCATTAACATGATGAATTGTTGCATTGCAAAGCTTAAATTCATATTCATGTTTGTTTGGTGATTGCTAGAAATAGAACTTGAATGATGATTTGTTAAGAGTAGCTTTACAAGTGGTATCTAGACACCTTTAGCTTATAATGTTGATCTCACGGGGTATTTTAGTGTTTGTGATCTTTACAAGTGATGTATTACAAGTGGTGTCTAGCTACATCGATGCTAAGGATGGTATATAAAGGCAACTCCGATTGGTATCACGCTTCAAAGGTCCATTCTATATACCTTAGCATCAATTTGATAGTAGTAACTCTCCCAAAATTCAAATCCATACATATGTGCACAATTAAACCAAACTCATGGAGGCACATATGTAGGGGGAGCTAATACTATCGAAATTGAAAATTGATTTCATTTCATATCTTTGTGATGGTTGTCATCAATTACCAAAAAGGGGGAGATTGAAAGCCTAAGTTTGGTTTTGGTAATTAATGACAACAAGTTGCTAATGCCATGTGTTAAGTGTTTTGAGTTAGGCATAAGCAACACATGTGATGAAGGTGTATGTGGCAAGGAGTGGCGGCCACAAGATCACAAAGAGATGGTGCATGGACATGAAATGATGATCATGGTGGAGAAGCACATAAAATGATGGACATGATGATCGAGAGGAGGAGAAGGATCTAAGAGCGCAAGGCAAAGGTATAACCATAGGGTTTTCCTTTTGCCGGTCTAAGATGAGTAGAGAAGTGATTGACCGGGTTTAGGATACATAGCCGACTATCAAGAGGGGCAATCACGGTTAGCTCAGGAATCAAGTGCCACTAGATCATTGTCTTGAGCATATGCATTAGGATCTAGTAAAGAGCTAACATAACGCCTTGGAAAATAATTATGAAATGCTAACACACATGCACATGGTGGTGTACACTTGGTGGTGTTAGCACATTTGCGAAGGCGGTGGAGTTTAAGCAGTAGAGAAGGGTTTGAGTTCTTCTCTCCCTCCCGCCAAGCTTGCGAGACGGGATTCGGCGCTTTTTGGAGAAGTGAAACGCCTATTTTCTACTGTGCCGAAAGTCGGAAAAGAAACGGAGGCAAACGGCGGTCACTGTAGTGACCGGACGCTGCACCGGACGCGGTCACGGCTTGACCAGCGCGTCTGGTCAGTTCTTTCGGTCAGCACGCCTAGGGTTAGTGACCGAACGCTGGTCTGGCCTGACCAGCGCGTCCGGTCAGTTCACCTGTGCGCAGAAGCAGAGCGCGCGACCGGCGCGTCCGGTCCTTCACGGAACCGGCGCGTCTGTAACACCCTAAAATTTTGAAAAGAAGAAAAATAGGAGAAATATGATTTTTATATATTTTTGTGAGCATGCAAATTTAGAATGATAATAATTTTTATAAATTTAAAATCAAATATAAGGGTAGAAACATGATTGAGCATTCATGCTGCTGCATTTGAAATTTTGTGTTGAGTGGTTTTAGTCAAATTAAAATTGGATTTGAAAATCTTTTGAAAAATGGCTTTGAAAAATTTGAAAAAGAAAAAGAAAATGGAAAATCAGCTCATCTCGGTTTCGGCCCAACTCAGCCGCAGCCCGCCGCCTCGGCCTGCCCAGCGTGCGGCCCGCCGCTTTCTTCCGCGCCCCTCTCCCGCTCGGGCCGAGCCCAAGTCGCGGCTGCTGGCCCGTCTTCGCGCGCGCGGCCTACCTCCGCACTCGAGCCGCTGACGAGCCGGTCCCACCGGTCAGTGACACATCTCCCTTTCCATCTCCTTCCTCCGGCACTTCCCAAAAACAGATGCCGCCGCCTTCCTCTCTCCATCGGATATGGGAGATCCGAATCCCCCTTCGTATCCTTCCCCTTCCATACTTAGCAATGCCTTCGGGCTATAAAACGGAGCCCCCGCATCCCTCCGCCCTCATCCCACCTATTTGGGGCCACTGTAGCCGTCAAATACCGCCACCGCAAGCTCCTTCGCCTCCACCGCCGCCATCCCGAGCTAGCCACCACCCTCCGGTCGTCCTCCGGTCTTGTTTTCGCGCGAGGTAAGATCGCCGTGAGTTGCTCGTTCTTCTGGTGTCTTTGGTTTGGCGAACGGTGCTCGGTAGGGCCGTCTTCTCAAGCTCCGGCGAGCTCGGGCCATTTCCGGCCATGGCGCCGCCGTCGGGCTCCTGTAGCCGCCGGCTGATTCCTCCCTCTCTCCTCCGATGTGATCTGATCCGTCCGATTTAAATCTAACGATCTAGATTAGAAGATACCGGTTCGTTCGTAATTTTGTAAAAGAAACCCTGAGTTTTTAGTATATCAACCCGCAGTCCTAAAACGAAAAGCTCAGAGTACTCTTTGATCGGTTGAAAACGTATTTCGTTTCGGTAAATGAAAAATACATTTTCTGATATTTACAGTTTTGCCACTCAACTTGTTTTAGTCGTAGAATCTCCGTTTTAACTCCGATTTGATCCATTCAAGTTGCGTTAGATTCATATTTGTGAGATCTACGTGACTATAGAACTGTATAGTAGGTTTGGATTAATTTATTTTCGAGTTTTTATTAAAGTATTTATTTTTCTATAGGAAATCTTCGTAAATTCATAACTTTGTCGTTTTAGCTCCGTTTTTCGTGATCTTCGCGTCTGTGTGATCCTAGCGAGTCGTAGATTCGTTTTAAAGACTTTTTATTTTGTTTTCTTACTGATGGTGTACTGTTCTAATTATAGTCTTGTTTGTTTATGCATGATTGCCTCTGGATGTGTGTTGTTGCTGTTGTTGATCGAGTATAGACGGTGAGCAATTCGTTGGAGATCAAGAGTTTTACTACGAACAAGATCACCAGGACCAGTTTGAGCAAGGCAAGTATAGCATGGGATTATCCTTGTTGTCCTATTCACATTAAGCAAATAATATCATTATGCATATATTCCTTGTTAAGGATGACTTAGTGTTGATCTTATTCCTTGATACCTATTATATTGCATGGATTAGTATTGCTAGTGCTCAACATGGACTATGATCATGTAATTTGATTAATGGAATATGCAATAAACATTAAAAGATGATTTTATTACTATTAAAGGGTACTAGAGCATGGGGTTACTTTGGTGCTCTTATTAGTCTCCATAAGGACTTATCTGTAAGCGAAAATCCGGGATTTACAGTACAACTGTGAGGGCTAAAATGGCTCTGGCTTTAGTCATATAGAAGGACCTTTTCTAGCTTGTTAGAGGTATTCCTTTATGGCATAAGAATGGCTTGACGAATCGGGTATAGTGTGACCTCTGTCCTCATGTGTATAGGCTGCGTGTTATTGTGCCATCAGGAAGGGGGCTCTACATCTGTTTGCCGAGTGAAATCTAATGGCCCTAACTTGTTAGACGAACCTTCGAAAGACTTCATAGTGTTTCCCTGCCTGCTCACCTTGGAAGTGTTTTGGGAGTAATTAACCCGGGCATATGGGCAACATGACTCATAGTGAAAGTGTACAACCTCTGCAGAGTGTAAAACTGTTATAACAGCCGTGCTCACGGTCACAAGTGGCCTTGGACCCTTATGGAATAGTGGATCATTAATAATGAATATGTTTTTGCTATTCGTTAATCATTTCACATGGATCATATGTTTATTGTTTACATTGAGACACTTTGATATCATTGATATACTGAATTAATGCTAATTAAAAGCTACATGCTGATAAACCTATATTATGCCTTTGAGCTTCATGAACCCCATGTTACACTTGTTGAGTACGAGATGTACTTATGCTTGTTTATTTTTCTTACTTGGATAAAAATCCCGGATGGGTAACAGATGGTGCAAGTAGTGACTACTTCTACTTTCCGGAAGATTACTAGACTTGCTGTCAACCAGTCAATGTGCCTGTGTTGGAGCTACCACGAGAGTTTTTATATTTTATTTCCGCTACATTATTGTAAAGACTATGTGTTATTAATCGTGATGTAATAACATTTGTGATGATACATCCTTTATAATTTGTTAACTTATGTGTGATTGATCTCTGGGCACACATAAGAGTATGCATTCCATTTGGTCGTTAAATGGGTGTGACAAATTGGTATCAGAGCTATTGTTGACTGTAGGACGCAAGCCTAGCTAGAAATGGTCGATTTAGTATCTTCTTTACACTATTTTTATGCTCACTATCTTGCTCTTGTTATTTGATCAATTTTTATGCTTCTTATGTCTCATTCTATTACAAAATTTTGCCTCTATTCTAACTTCATCTAAAAATTCTATAGATGGCCCGTGACCGTAAGACTGCCCGCATCAGCTCTGGAGGATACTACCCACCTCGTGCCCTACTTGCAACTGAAGAGCCACAAGAGCCAGGACCCCAGGAACAGGAGCAGGCCCCTGAAGCACCAATCCAAGCACCAGCACCTCCCCAGGAAGAGCCCGAGCCTGAAGAAGATCCAGAGATCATCGAGATTGAAGATGATGAAGAGGAAGCTAATGGAGGAGGACAACCCCCGTCTCCACCACATCATGAAGCTCTTGGAGATATGCCACCTCCTCCAATGGGGTGGACTGTGAGGATCTAGGAATGGAGGGAATGCTATCTCTCATCTTTGCCTTGTGGGGATGCTCACTGCTTACTTCGCTGATTGGCATCCAGCTGTGGAGTACGTCTGCTGGGAGTACACTCATCCATTGGAGGATACGTACTGGAAGGCGAGGGCAAGCATTTTTGCACATAAACAAGACAAGGGGGCGTATCAGCTGGATAGGATGTTCTCTCATGTGGGTCATTGAGCTACTATAGAGGATAGCATTGAAGATGCTGCTTTTGAAGCATGTATGGGTCTCCACTATCTTCGCTATAACCTTATGAAGCATGATATTCACCGCTACCTCCCTCGTGCACACCCCGACCTTGGATGGGCCATGATGGATCCAGTGCAGTTGGAACCACTTCCTCGAGTGATAGTGAATTTTGTCTATGACATGATGGAGAGGAAGCTACAGTTAGAGAAGATGGTGAAGGCACAGGGAAAGACTATCAAGAGGTGCCAGGCAACCATTGATGAACTCCGAGCAAACCAAGGCATGCCCAAGCAGGGTCGGCCCTGATTTTTTTGAGGCCCGGGGCGAAACCATAATCCGGGGCCCTTTATGCATACATGTACTAAATGTAAATCCATATATATAAACACTTAACTGCGGATGCAATAGCAATATTCATATGAAACAATTCAAATTGTTAAATTACCTTATAAATTCCTATATTAAATTACCTTAAAAATTCATTCCAAAATTCCTCGATGCGAAGTCATTGATGATGGTATCAATATCGATCTTATCCAACAATCGCTTCTCAATGCATAATGTTGCCAAACCATTTAACCTCTCTTGAGACATTGTAGATCTCAAATAGTTCTTCAACAATTTTAGTTTTGAGAAGCTTCTTTCAGCTGATGCCACAGTCACAGGCATAGTAAACAAGATCCGATAAGCAATAGAAGCATTAGGATAACAATCAGCCTTTGTAACAAACTCAAAAATCTCCATAGCTGTCATAGGTGTATCTGGCAAAGTGAATTGTAGAACACTCAACTCGGAAATTAGATCATTTAAATCAATGTCAGATGAACCATTTAGAGAGAAAACTGTTGCTAGTGTTGTGCAGCACAACTTTAGCTCAGGACCATCCAATGCCTTTAAGTTTGCTGAACTCATTAAAAATCCAAATAATTCTCTAAATGATTTCAATTCTTGAAATCTAGTCTCCAATGAACGGACTGCCATATCAATTATAACCGTGAAGTAACTAACTTTAAATTCCTTCTCACCTTCCAAGAGTGCTTTTTCACTATTATTTTCATCAAAATGCTTCTTTCTAAGAGCACGTCGCTTTACTGGGAACAATGGCTCGACACCCATTTTAGATGCAATTTCCGTTGCATTGACCTTACTAGAAGCATATCCATCATTGCTATAGGTTTTAAAGTAATCCATTATGCCTTGTATTTGCTGCATGGTAGACTCAATGCACATAGATGGTGACTGCAACTTCTTGCTTACTTTATTGACAACAAATAAAACATCATGCCAAATAACCATGCCAAATATAAATTCAAAGCTGCCAAGTACTTCAAATAAATTCTTTGCATCACTTCTATCAAAGTGTTTGGAATAAACTAGCCATTTCCTGTCACGTAGCTCTCCATTACTCTTTTTTCTATGATAATGAGAATATGCAAAATGCCTTAAATTATCGTCGAAAGGGAATACACTATTCTCTTCTCTTATAGGCCCCTTTTCAACTAATATATCTCTTGCTTTGTTATCAAGATTATCCTAATTTCTTGGATCATAAATATCCATGTGACACACTTGTTCCTCATCAAGACTACTATTTTCTGTAGTATTTGAATTAAATATGTGCTCATCATTACTCACATTGTTTTCTTCCATGTTAATGCCAACATTGTTATCAGGAGGACCTTCATCTTCTGGAATAATCTATGTTGGTTCCTTCCAGACAACTATCGCCAACTCGTTTGGATCTCTCGAAGTGTTTGGATTATTCTTCAAAAACTTATGCATAGAACCCCTCTGTGATTGTATGAACTCATCTATTCGTGCTTTTTTTTCCTTTTCTCACTGCCGGAAGCATACTTTCTTGATGACATGATGATGTTAAGATTTAGAGAAACAATTAGCTAAAAAACAGTTTCGCAAGAAAACAAGAATTGAGTAAAAAAGGAGTTAAATCAGCATATGTAACAGTATGGGCTTCTAACAGTTAATCACACCTGACAACTTGGTCACTTTCTTTAAAATGATAATCATGTTCGTTCTATTGTCTCAGTAATCACGTTCGTTCTATTGCCTGATCTAGACATCTACTCGCGTTGCTGGTGGCTCACCGTGATTCGTCGTCGCTCATCTGGGTCGGACGGTGTCGCGGAGATCGTAGCGCGTCAGCAGCGTCGCGTGGCGTCGAGTCCAGCTTCTCGCGGAGTCACGGTCTCGCCTCGTGCCGTCGTGCAGGCGCAACAGCCACCGCCGCCATGCGTGTCGCGTCCGCCTGCCCTGTTGGAGTCTGCGTGTGGGCGTGGTCCTCAGAAGGGAAGGACCCAGTCCTTTGCTGTTCCCTCGTGCTGCAGGCCAGTCGCCAAGGAAAGATCCAAAACAGAAGCTAGCTCTTTCTTTCTTGATCCTTCTCGCCAGGAGGCCCAGGACTACAGGCCAACGACGTATACCTGCAGGCCTGTATACCTGGTGTTTGCATATTTGGGGTGGGGCCCTACCTAGTTGGGGGCCCAGGGCTGCTGCCCTGCTTGCCCGCATCCAGGGCCAGGCCTGTGCCCAAGATTTATGAGACATTAGAGCATGAGCCACTTCCTTAGGAAGTAGGAGTCCTTTATGTAATAAGAACGTTCTTAGTAACGTCACTTGAGTCAGTCGAGTCTGTCGTGTGGTTTGAACCTTAGTGTGCTAGTTGCTTTATTATTATGCTTATGTGTGAGTTGGATCTTTGTTTGAGTGTTGGGACTTGTAGGCATGTCTACAAGTTCCATTTTTAAGAATAAAAAGTCTATTAGTCAAGGGAATAATAGTTGAGTTTGGTATTGTCATTTTTCTGTTCTTGTTGTTTTCTGGAGCAGTCTGCAATGTTTCTGATATGGTTCAAAAACGGTTCATGCAACATTTATGAAATTTTTATGAGAGAAACTAGGCTTAAGCACCTTTCAAATTCCACTGGAATCACCTTTTTATCTGATCTGGTTCGAGAGATATAACTGTCACAAGTTAAAGTTTCTGCACAGTCTGGAATCTGGAACAGTTTCTGTTGCGCATTAATTTTCATTAACTTATCGACAGAATCTGGTCTTATGGTCTGAATGGAAGTTGTGGAGAACTTCATAAGCTTTCCAACCATATAAAGCACGCCTATATTGGACTTCTGTAGTTCGAGATATGATTGAATTACTGAACTGTTAACATTGATATTCGCCCAGAAAACTTTCAGATCCCATTCTTTATCTTATAAGTGGATGATAACATGGAAATCTCAAAGTTTGCATTCTTATGGATGGCAGATGGCCGGAAGAGGAAGAGGCAGGGGTCGTGGAGGTGTTCCCCCGAATCCACCACCACCACCGCCACCAACTATTGAGCAGCTTCTGGCAGTGCAGACACAACTTATGCAACAATTGGTGCAAAACCAACATAATCATCCAGTTGTTGGGGCACCACCACGTGATAAGCGTGGTGAGTTTTTGAAGGGTCATCCCCTGGTGTTCACTCATGCTGCTGATCCCTTAGAAGCAGATGATTGGCTTCGTGCCGTAGAAAAGCAACTCAACATTGCTCAATGTGATGACCGATAGAAGGTGTTGTTTGCTTCTGGACAACTCCAGGGAGAAGCTCAGGACTGGTGGGAATCATATGAGTATGGTCGTCCCGCCAATGCTCCCGCAGTCACCTGGCAGGAGTTTAGAGAGAACTTCAGAGCCTACCATATACCAGAAGGGATAATAGAACTGAAGGCAGAGGAATTCAGGAATTTGACCTAAGGGTCATTGTTTGTAGCTGAGTATCGTGACAGGTTTGCCCAGTTGTCACGATATGCTCCACATGAGGTGGCCAATGACAATGATAAGCAGCACCGCTTTTTGAAGGGATTGTATGATGGATTACAACTGCAGCTGATGTCCAATACTTATCCCAATTTTTAGACGCTTGTGAACCGTGCTATTGTGGTGGACAACAAGCGTAAGGAGATGGATGCCAAGAGGAAAAGGCTTTATGGACAGACTTCTGGTAGTAACACTCGTCCTCGTACTGGTTTTTAGCAGGTTAATCAACAGAGGCCTCCTTCTGGTTAGTGGAATCGTGGTCAGGTCCCTTTCCGCAATCAGTTTCTGCAACGTCCCCCATTCCAGCCGCAGAATGGTAACCAACGCCCTCCGCAGCAGAATGGAAATCAACCTCAGCGCCAGGGTCCTTCCAATAATACTCCAATGAAGACCAGTGCTCCCAATACCCCCAACAAGTGTTTCCGATGTGGAAAAGAAGGTCACTTGTCCTACAACTGCCCTGAGAAAATCAATCAGCAGACTCCGCAGAGGCAGGGTAGTCACCAGAAGCCTGCATCTAACACTGGAAGAGTGAATCACTTGTCCCAGGAAACCACAGTGGAGGAACCCAAAGTTATGCTTGGTACGTTCGATGTCCATTCCACTCCTGCCACTGTTCTTTTTGATTCTGGAGCATCACATTCTTTCATATCACAATCATTTGTTAGAATACATAGAATTCATTTGTGTGCCATGAAGGATCCTATATTAGTAAACTCACCTGGTGGAAGTATGCCAGCATCTTATCGTTGTCTCCTGATTAGTCTCATTCTAAGGGGGGTAGAGTTTAAGGTGAGTCCTATAGTATTGAGAACAGCTGGGATCGATCTTATCTTGGGAATGGATTGGATGATGCAACAACAAGCAGAGATTCAGTGCAAAGGTAAATCAGTAGTATTGACAACAGGGAGATAGGATCAGAGTTGATGTGAAAGTTCAAAAACAGGAGACCGCTACAGTGAACCAGCTTACTGATGGTGCCAACAAGGAGGACCATGTTGTGGAGGAATTCTCTGATGTGTTTCCTGAGGAATTGCCAGGTATGCCACCAGACTGTGACATTGAATTTATTATTGAATTATTACCTGGAACTGCACCCATAGCTAAGCGTCCATATAGAATGGGAGTAGATGAATTAGAAGAACTTAAGAAACAAATTAAGGAATTGCAGGATAAGGGTTTCATTCGTCCTAGTTCTTCACCTTGGGGAGTACCAGTGATTTTTGTGGATAAGAAAGATGGTACTCAGAGAATGTGTGTAGATTATCGGTCTCTCAATGAGGTCACCATCAAGAATAAGTACCCGTTGCCTAGGATTGATGACTTGTTTGATCAGTTAAGAGGTACTTGTGTATTCTCCAAGATTGATCTACATTCTGGATATCATCAGTTAAAGATTCGTGCTAGTGATATACCAAAGACAGCTTTTACCACACGGTATGGGTTATATGAGTATACAATGATGTCTTTTGGTTTGACTAATGCTCCTGCATACTTTATGTATTTAATGAATAAGGTGTTCATGGAATATCTGGACAAGTTTGTAGTGGTATTCATTGATGATATTCTAGTACTCTCCAAGACTGAGGAAGAACATGCTAAACATTTGAGGTTGGTCTTGCAAAAGCTCAGAGAACACCAGCTATATGCCAAGCGGAGTAAATGTGAGTTTTGGTCGAAGGAAGTTTCCTTTCTTGGTCATGTTGTTTCAAACGGAGGAATATCAGTAGATCCTAACAAAGTGAAAGATGTATTGGACTAGGAGCCACCGACCAATGCAAGTGAGATCCGTAGTTTCTTGGGATTAGCAGGCTATTACTAGAGATTTATAGAGAGATTTTCTAAGCTTGCAAAGCCTATGACTGCATTATTAGAGAAGAATGCTAAGTTTGTGTGGTCTGAGAAGTGTCAGACTAATTTTGAGGAATTGAAGAAAAGATTGATCACTGCACCAGTATTAGTTTTGCCAGATCTGAGTAAGCAATTCTCTATCTACTGTGATGCATCTCGTTTGGGTTTAGGATGTGTTATTATGCAAGAAGGTAGAGTTGTGGCATATGCATCGAGACAGTTGAGGAAGCATGAGTTGAATTACCCTACTCATGATTTGGAATTAGCTGCAGTGGTTCATGCACTAAAGATATGGAGACACTATTTGATTGGACATAAGAGTGATATATACACTGATCACAAGAGTCTGAAGTACATCTTCACTCAATCAGATCTGAACTTGAGACAACGTAGATGGCTAGAATTAATAAAGGATTATGATCTCGAGGTGCATTATCACCCAGGAAAGGCTAACGTTGTTGCTGATGCTCTTAGTAGGAAAAGCTACGCTAATGAGATGCAAGTAATGCTCTGGTCAAGAGAGTTGTGTGCTGAATGTGAGCATCTGAACTTAGGATTTACCACCAATGCAGTAGAATTAGTACTAGAACCTACCTTGGAGCAAGAAATCCGTAAGAGTCAGATGAAAGATGCAAAGTTGAGAGAGATAGCTGAAAATATATTGAAGGGTAAATCACCAGGATTCCATAAGGATGATAAGGGTACATTATGGTTTGGAAAAAGGCTGTGTGTGCCAGAGGATAAGACTATCAGAAAGGTAATTTTGAGTGAAGCTCATGAGTCAGCTTATTCCATACATCCAGGGAGTACTAAGATGTATCTAGATCTGAGAGAGAAATATTGGTGGTATGGTTTGAAAAGAGATGTTGCTGAGTATGTTGCTTTGTGTGACACATGTCAAAGGGTGAAAGCTGAACATCAGAGACCTACAGGATTGTTACAGCCTATGCAGATACTTGAATGGAAATGGGAAGAAGTTGGTATGGATTTTATAGTTGGATTGCCACGTACTCAGAGAGGGTATGATTCGATTTGGGTAATAGTAGATCACTTAACAAAGGTTGCTCATTTTCTGCCAGTTAGGACTACATATAGCAGTGCAAGGTTGGCATAATTGTATATGGAAAGAATAGTGAGTCTGCATGGAGCGCCTAAGAAAATTGTGTTTGATCGAGGTACCCAGTTTACATCTCATTATTGGCAAAAGATACATGAATCACTAGGAACCAAGCTGAACTTTAGTACAGCCTACCATCCACAGACAGATGGTCAGATGGAAAGAATTAATCAGATATTGGAGGATATGTTGAGAGCTTGTGCTTTACAATATGGTACTAGTTGGGATAAGAGCTTGCCTTATGCAGAATTCTCATATAACAATAGTTATCAGAAGAGTCTTCAGATGGCACCGTTTGAGGCTCTGTATGGACGAAAGTGTAGAACCCCGTTGTTCTGGAATCAGACAGGGGAAAGTCAAGTGTTTGGGCCTGATGTACTAAAGGATGCTAAAAAGAAAGTGAGAATGATTAGAGATAATCTAAAAATAGCTCAGTCCAAACAGAAGAGTTACGCTGATACTCGTAGAAGAGAGTTGATTTTTGAGGTAGGGGATTATGTTTACTTGAAAGTATCTCCCATGAGAAGTGTGAAGAGATTTAATATGAAAGGTAAATTGGCACCAAGATATATTGGACCTTTCAAGATTATAGAGAGACGTGTTGAAGTGGCATATCAATTGGAATTACCCGAGAGTTTGGCAGGTGTACATGATGTGTTCCATGTGTCTCAACTGAAGAAATGTTTGCGAGTACCAGAGGAACAGATTCTGTTAGAGGAGCTCACTATTAAGGAGAATCTTACATATGAAGAGTTTCTAGTTAAAATTTTAGAGACTACCGAAAAAGTTACGAGAAGTCGAACTATTAAGATGTGTAAAGTTCAGTGGAATCGGTACACAGAGGGTGAGGCCACTTGGGAAAGAGAAGAGGATCTGAGAAAAACCTACCCGAAATTGTTTGAGTAAGTATCTTCTGAATTTCGGGACGAGATTCATCTTAAGGGGGGTAGAATTGTAACACCCTAAAATTTTGAAAAGAAGAAAAATAGGAGAAATATGATTTTTATATATTTTTGTGAGCATGCAAATTTAGAATGATAATAATTTTTATAAATTTAAAATCAAATATAAGGGTAGAAACATGATTGAGCATTCATGCTGCTGCATTTGAAATTTTGTGTTGAGTGGTTTTAGTCAAATTCAAATTGGATTTGAAAATCTTTTGAAAAATGACTTTGAAAAATTAGAAAAATAAAAAGAAAATGGAAAATCAGCTCATCTCGGTTTCGGCCCAACTCAGCCGTAGCACACCGCCTCGGCCTGCCCAGCGTGCGGCCCGCCGCTTTCTTCCGCGCCCCGCTCCCGCTCGGGCGAGCCCAAGTCGCGGCTGCTGGCCCGTCTTCGCGCGCGCGCGGCCTTCATCCGCACCCGAGCTGTTGACGAGCCGGTCCCACCGGTCAGCGACACATCTCCCTTTCCATCTCCTTCCTCCGATACTTCCCAAAAAACAGACGCCGCCGCCTTCCTCTCTCCATCGGATATGGGAGATCCGAATCCCCCTCCGTATCCTTTCCCTTCCATACTTAGCGATGCCTTCGGGCTATAAAACGGAGCCCCCGCATCCCTCCGCCCTCATCCCACCTCTTTGGGGCCGCTGTAGCCGTCAAATACCGCCACCGCAAGCTCCTTCGCCTCCACCGCCGCCATCCCGAGCTAGCCACCACCCTCCGGTCGTCCTCCGGTCTTGTTTTCGCGCGAGGTAAGATCACCGTGAGTTGCTCGTTCTTCTGGTGTCTTCGGTTTGGCGAACGGTGCTCGATAGGGCCGTCTTCTCAAGCTCCGGCGAGCTCGGGCCGTTTCTGGCCATGGCGCCGCCGTCGGGCTCCTGTAGCCGCCGGCTGATTCCTCCCTCTCTCCTCCGATGTGATCTGATCCGTCCGATTTAAATCCAACGATCTATATTAGAAGATAACGGTTCATTCGTAATTTTGTAAAAGAAACCCTGAGTTTTTAGTATATCAACCTGCAGTCCTAAAACGTAAAGCTCAGAGTACTCTTTGATCGGTTGAAAACGTATTTCGTTTCGGTAAATGAAAAATACGTTTTCTGATATTTACAGTTTTGCCACTCAACTTGTTTTAGTCGTAGAATCTCCGTTTTAACTCCGATTTGATTCATTCAAGTTGCGTTAGATTCATATTTGTGAGCTCTACCTGACTATAGAACTGTACAGTAGGTTTGGATTAATTTATTTTGAGTTTTTATTAAAGTATTTATTTTTCTATAGAAAATCTTCGTAAATTCATAACTTTGTCGTTTTAGCTCCGTTTTTCGTGATCTTCGCGTCTGTGTGATCCTAGCGAGTCGTAGATTCGTTTTAAAGACTTTTTATTTTGTTTTCTTACTAATAGTGTACTGTTCTAATTATAGTCTTGTTTGTTTATGCATGATTGCCTCTGGATGTGTGTTGTTGCAGTTGTTGATCGAGTATAAACGGTGAGCAATTCGTTGGAGATCAAGAGTTTTACTACGAACAAGATCACCAGGACCAGTTTAAGCAAATAATATCATTATGCATATATTCCTTGTTAAGGATGACTTAGTGTTGATCTTATTCCTTGATACCTATTATATTGCATGGATTAGTATTGCTAGTGCTCAACATGGACTATGATCATGTAATTTGATTAATGGAATATGCAATAAACATTAAAAGATGATTTTATTACTGTTAAAGGGTACTAGAGCATGGGGTTACTTTGGTGCTCTTATTACTCTCCATAAGGACTTATCTGTAAGCGAAAATCCGGGATTTACAGTACAACTGTGAGGGCTAAAATGGCTCTGGCTTTAGTCATATAGAAGGAACTTTTCTAGCTTGTTAGAGGTATTCCTTTATGGTGTAAGAATGGCTTGACGAATCGGGTATAGTGCGGCCTCTGTCCTCATGTGTATAGGCTGTGTGTTATTGTGCCATCAGGAAGGGGGGCTCTACATCTGTTTGCCGAGTGAAATCTAATGGCCCTAACTTGTTAGACGAACCTTCGAAAGACTTCATAGTGTTTTCCTGCCTGCTCACCTTGGAAGTGTTTTGGGAGTAATTAACCCGGGCATATGGACAACATGACTCACAGTGAAAGTGTACAACCTCTGCAGAGTGTAAAACTGTTATAACAGCCGTGCTCACGGTCACTAGTGGCCTTGGACCCTTATGGAATAGTGGATCATTAATAATGAATATGTTTTTGCTATTCGTTAATCATTTCACATGGATCATATGTTTATTGTTTACATTGAGACACTTTGATATCATTGATATACTGAATTAATGCTAATTAAAAGCTACATGCTGATAAACCTATGTTATGCCTTTGAGCTTCATGAACCCCATGTTACACTTGTTGAGTACGAGATGTACTTACGCTTGTTTATTTTTCTTACTTGGATAAAAATCCCGAATGGGTAACAGATGGTGCAAGTAGTGACTACTTCTACTTTCTGGAAGATTACTAGACTTGCTGTCAACCAGTCAATGTGCCTGTGTTGGAGCTACCACGAGAGTTTTTATATTTTATTTCCGCTACATTATTGTAAAGACTATGTGTTATTAATCGTGATGTAATAACATTTGTGATGATACATCCTTTATAATTTGTTAACTTATGTGTGATTGATCTCTGGGCACACATAAGAGTATGCATTCCATTTGGTTGTTAAATGGGTGTGACAGCGTCCGGTCAGGCGTCCAGAGGGGCAGAGCGCAGCAGAGTGATGATCGGACGCGGGGCGCGTCCAGTCATGTACGATCGGACGCGTCCGGTTGTGATGGGAGCTTACTAGACTCTGACCGGATGCCAGGTGAGGCGCGTTCGGTCATACGCTAGGGCACGTCCGGTCATACTCTAGGGCGCATCCGGTCATACACTAGAGCGCGTCCGGTCATACGCTAGGACGCGTCCGGTCATAGCAACGGTAACTTCTGACGCGCACTTTCATGCTTGTCCTGTAGTGACCGGACGCATCCGGTCACCCTGACCGGTGCGTCCGGTCATCCCGTTTTGAACTGCGTCGTCCATAACGGCTAGCTGCGTACCCCTTCGTTATAAATAGACGTTGGTCGGGGTTTGAGGGTATCTCTTGCACATTTTGAGACCTAGAGACATACTTTGAGCTAGAGAACAACCCCTCCACTCATCTCTTTACTTAGTTGCATATCTTGAGTGAGATTGAGTGAGATTCAAGTGCATTGCTTGAGAGTTGCATTCTAGAGGCACTTGATCTTCGAGTTGCTATGAATTTCTTGTTACTCTTCCGTGTTTCCCGACACGGTAGACGACTTGGAGCAGCGGAGGTGATTGAGCTCGCAATTGGAGATTGTTGGAGCCCTCACCAAGTGTTGTAAGGGGTTCTTGATCCTTCCCCGTGGGAGTTCGCAGATTGGATACTCTAGTGGAGCTCGTGGCTTGGAGGATCCCCATCTTGTGTGTGGTTGTGCGGCGCCCGCCGAGGGCTCGACTCTTGATAGTCGATTAGCTCGCAAACCGACAAGTGGGTGTATCGCCACAACTAGGAGTAGCCTGCTAGGAAGCAAGTGAACCTCGGGATAAATTCTTGTGTCATTCTCTTCCCGATGACTTCTCTTGTATGATTGATTGATTAGTTCTTCTCATCTCTACACGGCGGTATAATCACTCAAAGCTCTTCTCTTGTATTACTTCTTGTTTCTAGCTTGTAGTTGTTGTTGTGTTTAGTGAATAGCTTTGTTATAGACTTGTGTCGGTGGCTTGCTTAATTAGTTAGAGCTAGTGCATTTGCTTCGCCACCTTTCGTACTAACGTGTGGTTAAGTAATTCTTGTAGAAGTTTTAATTAGGCTATTCACCCCCCTCTAGCCTATTTGGACCTTACACCAGCAGGATTCAATCAGAAAACCACCAAGGAAGACCTATTCGTCAAACAAAATCATGGAAATACGCCGGGGAATTACATGGGAAGACTCTAGGAGGCTCCCCATCGAAGCAGGACACGAGACCCTACCAGGTAGGGCCGGCTGGTTTCCTCCTTAGGCCGCTCGGTCCGTGGTGGGCCCCACCTATCAGCAGCTTCTAGAATG
The DNA here is from genome assembly GCA_038087645.1 of Saccharum hybrid cultivar R570. NCBI lineage: Eukaryota > Viridiplantae > Streptophyta > Magnoliopsida > Poales > Poaceae > Saccharum > Saccharum hybrid cultivar. Next base: position 1,337,037 of record JAQSUU010000203.1, on the reverse strand, counting down.
TTTCTCCACCGCCTCCTAGGATTGTATCTACGCCATTCCTTAAGTTGGTTTGATTCAAGGGCTCACGTTGCACCCTTTGGGCTATATAAGCAGACCCCTGCCCCCCTCTCTGGATCTATCCCTGAAACCCTAAATCATATTCTCCTTATGAGGATTAGAGCCAGCTATCAAGAGAAGATTAGTACTCCATAGGATTTAGTCTTATGAATAGAAATAGAGAGATAGAGAGTGAGGGAAGAGTTTGGATGAGGTGCCAGCTTGTCGGTGCTCCCTCTACAGCTTGTACCTTGGTGGATCCAAGTTCTACTTGAGCTTGTCTTCGAGATTTCTCTGGTAATCAACTTCTGATTTAAGTAAGCATTTGTTTATATTGTTCATCAGGTTTGCGACTCTTTTGAATGCTTTATTCTCTTCCTAGGGGGATTAGAGTATTAATTTTAAGTATAGGTTTGGTGGTTAGACTTAGGTTAATCGTGAATGCACCCTGCATTTCGGATCGGTGGTAGCAGTGGGTGGTGACAGCCCCGTCTATCCTTTGTAGTCCACCTCCCGTTTGTAGGACAAGTAGGGTCTGGTTACGAAGGAAATCACATCCTCTGTTGGTGTCTTTCCCTAAGTAATGTCTCTAGTTGAACAGTAGAAGATATAGTTTACCTAGGTTAGAATAAAAAAGCCTTAGTAATTCTCTCTACGCTCCTATTTATCCTACCCTTGTTGCTACTCTTAGTTAAGTTAAACCTTAACCAAGTTATCATCCCCTTGTTAAGTTAGATCGTAGTTAGTCTCACACGTTTCTCTATGGATACGATACGTGGAATACCTCTGGGTGAAAGGTACAGCGGTATCCGTGCGCTTGTAGATTTATCTGTGTGCGTTAATTTATACTAACACTAGGAAAGCGGAACAACAATGGATCTATCATTTTGGGAAATAACGAAGATCGTTATTAAGATGTTTAAAGTCAGAAAATATGTGTCGACACTTGTTTGCCTCTATAATTGCTTAATGAGTCTCATTGTGAGAACCCAGATCTAGAACAAAGTCCATGGCAAGAGTGCTTGAAGCTCTCATATTGGGTCGAATGAAACATGCAATTGAGGCTGAACCAAAAATCACTATGTGAAATCTTGAACCTGACGTTCGATTAATTATGGGTCATCATGAGTGGTAAAAAGCGATGGTTCTAAAGGTCCTAACAGAGACCAGTTCCGACATAAGTTTTACAAATATGTTCCGTTATATAATGAATCTGGCTAATGGCATGAATTAAAATATGCAGTTAAGAGGTCCTGAAAATCCATGAAGAGCAACATCTAAATCTAATACCAATAGTATCTTTTATGAGAAGTGGTCTTCCTATAAACATAACAACTCCCTAAAGGATTTTCCTTGAGGGAATATATATGGTTATAAGTCTGCATGCACCAAAATAATTGAATTTCTTGGAAGGAATATAGACCCATATAAGACATGAGAGATAAGAATGAAAAGAGGAACTGAAAGGTATACCATATAAGCACATGCACATTTCATGAGCTTTTACTATGGGTGTATATATACTTGTGATATAATGCGTTCTCCACCTGAAGTTTTGGAATAATTGAAATATCCTCTAAAAACTAATATGATATATTTTGGTGTTACTAGCAATACTTTCCCCATTACGCTAGAAATACAGACTTGTGATGTCTTACTATGTATTAAAGACAAAGATTCTCGAAGAATCTGAAATCAATCCCAGAAGGAGTCACCACTATTATGAATAGAGAAAATTATAATGATTATTGATCACATCTCGAAGATGCGCGCCATTGCAACTTTAGAGTGCACAGATATGCATCTTGATGGATGCATGATATAATATAGTAAATTCCGCTCAGCATTATTCTCTATTCTCAATGTTCTTGAAGAGCAGTGAGACAAACGTCATGAAGACTAAATGTTGTGAAAATCTTGTAATCTCACTTGCACTATCCATGTCTATGTTTATTTATTTACAAATATGGTTAATGCCATGAGAATGATTGACTTCACCGAATGTTGCTATCAGTGGGAGTATTTACAAGATATTGATCGTCATTCACGAGACTCTGAAAGTCTCAGACAATACCTAGAAGGTGTTATTCTAATGGTGACTTCCTAACCTTTATTGAAGGCTCTATTGTGACACCATTTATGAAAATGGGTATATTGTTTATGTACATTTCATATTTTTACCTCACGAGTTCCAGAAGTAAGACGAGGTTAAAATTATGAAATGATCCTTGTAATCTATGCGATATACTTGTTAAGTCTCTATATGCATATGCTTCCTGTAGAAAGCGTTCTTAGCATAGCCGAGACAGTTCTACAAGGTTCAGGGGGAGAACTTACCTAGAATATTAACCCTTGATCAGAATCATAGAGAATTCAAAATGATATAATCCAGAAGGTCATAATGTGTCCTGAAGACATATGTTTGTACTCTTTTTTCCTTGATGAGTTTTCCTGAAGTTTCTAATATAAAGTTTTTAATGAGACAACAATGTGCAAATGCAAAGCGACAATAATGTACTCTTTCTCCATATTTTTTCCACTAGGCTTTTTGGAGTTTTAACGAGGCATGTATTTGTCATGGTATTAGCCCAAGGAAGAGTGTTAAGAATTTCTCAATTAGACGATTGATGGACTCATACCATATATGCCCCCTGATGGGCTCATGGCATATATGCCATGGTGGCTACCATATATGCCCTGAAAGCATCTATATAAAGGGACCAGATGTATACGTGAATCGACTAATGAAGAGACGGCTCCCCTCATATACTTGTGCCATGTGTGTTCTTCTGTGTTGTTCTTGCTGATGGGAGAGGGAGACGGGATCTATCTGCAACTTCTATGCGTCTCTTTCTTGGGATCGAGAATGAGAAAACGGATCTACCAATCCGTGAATAGGCCGATTCTCAACACTAAGGTTCGTGGACCCCAGCAGAAAAATGGGAGGTGAAGACGTGAAGTGATAAGGTTTTAGTGGCCCCCACCAACCACGATGCCCGTGAAGAGAGAGTGTTCAGATTTTTTAAGAAGGGAGTGTGCGTGCTGCTCTTTTTTTTGAGAATTGGTCTACTCTTACAGATGAGCGGGCCTACACCGGGCCTAAGTGAAATAACGGGCTGGGCCATGCCGCCCACCGTGCCTAGCCAGCAGCCCAGGCACGGCCCTGGCATCATGCTAGGCCAGCCCAGTCCCGCTATTCATCGGGCCATGCCGTGCTCGTGCCAGGCCAAAATAGCGGGCTTCGGGCCGTGCCAATGGGCCATGGGTTGTATAGCCATCTATACCTCTAGGCTAAGCACTCCTATTAATTGTACTCCCTCTGTCGTTAGCAGGCTTTAATTGCACTCTCTCTCTAGTGTATTATATTGAAGCCATCCTAAAATTGCAGTAAGGTAGTAGTAGCAGTAATAATAATCAAATGGAAATATTTGGCATACAATTACTAACTACTGTTTTATTATTACACGATACATATATTTGGTCCACATATATACATCCTCATATATATTAGCATTTTTTGGGAAAAACATTATTTTTGTCTTTTCTTTTGTGAAAGAAAATTCCTATATATTTGAATTTAGTATATACGTACTGCAGTGCCCTTGGTCAAATTTATAACCGTCTCGCGAATGACTCATACTAATTGTACTTCCTTTTTATTTTGGTGATGTTTAATTGCACTCTCTCTTTTGAATTATATTGAAGGCATGCTAAATCTCAATGCATAGTTTTATTTTGTTGTTCCAGGTATGTCACGTCAGTAAATAGGATTTGCTTTCATGGTTGAAACAACCTTTGACAATGCGTTGTTTTAATTTTGTGTTTCAAATGCTCTCATTGCATTTAATTATATGACAGATTCAGACTTGCAACACGGAGCCCATGGAGATGAAACTCATTTCATCTCTCTTATTTTTTTTTGCGATGACATCAAATTTTCTTTATATTTATTCTTTTTTGATTTTTTGTTTATTTAATAAATCCATATTAAATAGTGTGCACGCAATCACTCAATTTCTCAAATAGAACCACCTTGGTTAAGCAAAGACTATTAATTGTACCCTTTTTTCTATATATCTTTAGCAGTGTTTAATTGTGCACTCTACTTTGAATCAAAAGAATTACAAACAATGCACTAGAGGTAGAGGTAACAGTAATTAAGCAAACGGAAATATTTTGGCAGCACTAAATGCTACTAATTTTACTCTAGTAAATCAGAGGAAGCAAAATAATATTGCACTAAAATAACTGGGGGTGAGTTTTTGGTAAGAAAAACACTTGGCGTGTGATTTTCGATGGACCGGGTAGAGTGAACCACTTACACTAGAAGAAAAGGGAACGATTTAGTTTGACTGAAACCAAGGGTAATTGATGGCTCAAACCTGACCAATTGAATGTGTATATCTTTCATGGGTTGGCTCTTTGCACAACCAAAGAGCCTATAAACCGAATTGTTTGGCCATTTGGGTTCCAAAAACTGATCTAACAGTCGAAAGTTCAAAATGATTGATGCAGCTATGCACTTTGAAATTATGGTGCTTGTTTAAAAATAACGGTGGCTTTCATCTTCATGGTCCATTACTGAAATATGTCAACTTCCATTGGAGCTATATCGGGCTAATAAGTTGTCGAGATGTGTGCTATAACATTTTTTGCTTCAATAAACTTCCTCCCCTCTATGTGAAAATTTGATGATCTACCTCTCTTTGTGAATGGTGAGGGGACACTTCATCTAGGGGTGGTGTTTGGTTCTAGAATGTCAGCCTCACTCGGTCACTCTAAGGAAAAAGATTGTTACATCTGTTGTTAGTAAACAAGAATTATGATGTATCTATAGTTTTCAAGCCATGCTGGTAATAACTTATTTTGGATTTTTTGGACAAAAAAACTAACTTATTGTGGATTGGATACAATGGTTTGTCAACTTACCAATTTGCACAAAGGTTAGCAATTGAGTTGTTCGGTAAAATGTCCTTGAGATGGCATAGATGCTTGTACTAGCTCATTGTTGTGCATTTGTGATGGTAGATTCATGGTTGCAGAAATGTTCATTTAGATTTTGATCCTGAGGATCATTCCCTTACAACTATAACCACATATATCCTTCAGGACATTGTGTTGTAAACCATTCAAGATTTTGTAAAAAAAAGGAAAGCCAAAAATAAAAAAGGTGTAGACGATCAACATCTATTCGAGGAAACTATTCGAGGAAACTATTTGGAATGTGATGGTGATAGATCCATGGTTGTATCTATGTTCATCTCACAAGGGTTGTTATTGTAATTGCACATATATGGATCTAGTTGTATTATCATGCACACACACATGGTTGCTCCACAACCATGTTAAAATTTGTTACATGATTTATCACATTAATATTGTTACAACTGTGGCTACCCTGTCAATGAGAATTATAATGTTCCCAAAATTATCAAGCTATTCTAGTAATAACTTATAAGGGGCGGTGATGTATATGTACAATGCAATTTGTATGCATCGAGTTGTAGAAATGGTAATAATTGAACTATTTTCTAAAATGTCTTTGATCTAACATATACGGTTGTAGCTCATTGTTGTGAATGTACGATGGTAGCTTCATGGTTGCGTAAATGCTCATTAACACTTCTATGACGATCGGGGATATTTCATTACAACTATAAGAACAACTATAGTCAAGGAGCTGAGAATGTGTTGTAAACCATCTGATTTTTGCCAAAAAATGGTTGACACCATCTTATTCTAGAAATAATCTTTTCGCATTATAATGCACGTGCATATACACGTGCCGCCATGATTCTCGGTCGCATGAATGTACATGAAACCGTCGTGCTCGTGCATGTTTTGTATTACATATAACCATTGATAGTAACGTAGATCTTCGTTGAATACTAAAAAGCAATTATTTTGGGTAACTCCATGTCGAAGTAGAAGTGGTGACGCTTTTGCCCCTTGAGTCTCCATTACTACCACCATTTAGGTAAGGAGTGCGTTGCTATTGCCTCAAAAAAACATTCAATCATGCACGCGTAAATTATAATGATTTTTTACCGAACCAAACCTGCACGTACCCGGAGTAACTAAACTCGCACGTATCCAGAGTTACTTTATGGTTGCGACACCGCTGGCTGCATTTGTGTAGGGTTTACATACTCCATGGTTGCAAAACCGTGGCAAGGAATAAACCAACACAACCCAATGGGAAAAGACCAGATGTGGTGCCGGTGCATCAGCAGCCGCTCCATGATGATCAGCCGGTCCAGACTTGACTCCTTTCCATGCTCAGGGCTGGTTTGGCACCGGTTCTAGCTTCACCGGGCCCCACTGGCCAACCTCGTATAGTTTATACCATAATAAATGCAGCCCTCCAAAACTAGCAGTCATCTACGTTTACTCTCTAACCAGACCAGTCATTGTCATCTATTATTGGCAGGTCATTAAAGCTAATACACCATTGCTACAAATTACCACTGCTGCAATAGGTACCTGATGCAATTACCAAAAGTGTCCCTCCGGATCCTTGGCCATCGTTTGTACCCGAGTCATGGGCATAATGGTAAAATCACTGTCCTGTAAGTTACCGGTAGCCGCCTATATAAAGTAAAGGTGCACCGGCAGCCGATGCATCACCACAACCACAACAGCTTCGTCCTCACGAACTCACAAGTTGAGCGAGCGAGCGAGCTCTCTGAGTGGAGAAGAGGCATGGTGACGAAGGGAGTAGGAGCGGGAGGGAGTGGGGGTGACGACGCATGGGCTAGGGTAGGGGACGGGAACGGGAATGAGAACGGAAACGGGAGTGGGAACGGGAAGGCGACGGTGCAGGAGCTGCTGTGGCATGAGCGAGAGAACAACCGGGGCCGGGAGCGCCGTCGCCGGAAGATCGCGGCGAGGATCTTCACCGGGCTGCGCAAGCACGGCAACTACACCCTCCCCAGGCACTGCGACAACAACAGCGTGCTCATGGCGCTCTGCGAGGAGGCCGGCTGGACCGTGGAGGCCGACGGCACCACCTACCGCAAGCAGGTACTCATTACTCTATCTCGCTGTTCCGATCGAGCTAATTAATGGTCGCCGCCGCCGCCGTCTTTCCATTGTTTCGTTTCCGTTGGTTCTCGTTCTTGTCGTCGTCCTGCATTGCTTCGCTTTCCCGATCGAGCTGCGTGTGTAGTATCGTCGACAGCTGCAAGCCGATCGACCAGCTTTTCCGCTTCGTCGTCTTTCGTTTGTAGCAAAAGTCCAAAATTTGTTTTGTTTTAATTTCAGTTGCTCGTCATCTAGCTTCCTTCTCTTGTCGTTGTTCTTGATCTGTGTTTTATTTACATATTCCCTGCGTGGGTCTGATGCTGCTGCTTCAGTCCTCGTTAGTCGTACTGTCGACTGTAAACGGAATAACGGATGTGCAGGGAAAGAAAAACTGTCGTCGTTTGCTTTTACATCCCGTTCTTTCCACATTGCCTTGCGATTCCACATTTTTTGCGTGCATGCACGCATGTCTATCCTTGTTCATTGATATCCTCTCGGCTCTTCGTTTTGTGTTTCTTCAGGGACGCAAGCCTCCGGCAGGTGATCAGCAAATGGCCGACGTTGGCGGGTCTGCTCCGGTGAACCCAGGCGGCGGAGCTTCCTACGGCTTGACACGGGCGTCGTCGCCCTCCGCCGGCATCACGCTCGGCGGTGGTGGCAGCGGCGGGGCCAACCCCATTCCGGCGTGGCTCAAGAACCTGTCCAAGCAGCTCAGCGACAACTCGTACCCCAACTACTTCGCGAGCTCCTCCAACTCCAACTCACCGGCGACGCCGCAGAACGGCTCCCCGCCCTCGTCCCCGCCGCGCCTCCGCAAGAAGGCGCGCTACTCCTCCCCGCCGCCCGCCACCCCGCCGCCGAGCCCGACGAGGGCCTCCAACGTGCTGCCGCCTTCGTGGGCCACGGGCGCTGGCGGCAGCCGCTTCTCCTTCCAGACCTCCACCCCGCCGCTGATGAGCACCGTCACCGGCGGCCGGGCCCCCGGCCCCGACCCGGTGACCCTGATGGCGGGGTTCCAGATATCCTACGCCGCGGACAACAAGGCACCGGCCTACAGCAGCTTCGTGGCGTCCGGCGCGTCGTCGCTCGGCGCCGGGAGCTCTGCTTCTGCTTCTGCCTGGATGCTCCCGCCGCTGCCGGGACGGAGCAGCACCGGGGCGTCGGCGGCGGTCCCTGCCCGCGGTGGTGCGCTGTTGTCCCCGCTCGGGTTCTCGTTCCGCAGGAGCGGCAGGGAGCAGGCGGGCGCGAGGGAGGAGGAGGTGATGCCTGAGAAGAACGCCGACGAGGAGGGCCTGGAGCTCACCCTGGGGAACGCGGAGAGCCGCAAGGATCGCGCTTGAGCTCACCGAGCTGCTGCAAAGACTGCTGGCGTTTAACTCAGGCACTCAGCGTGATCGTAGTTTAACTTCAGCAAGACTGCTGGCGTTTAACTTTAGCCTATCTTATTACTATCTTAGTAGCTCATCGTAAGTTCGTAACTTTAGCCTATCTTACTATTACTACTATCCATCTAGTATCTCATCATCAGTTATCCTTTATTTCCCATCTTTGTTTTCTCTTCTTCTTCTTGTTTTTTTCTTTGCAAGAAATGTAAAAGGAAACAGAGACATGGCAATGGAAACGCATGTCTTCATGTAATCATGGATTGGCAAGCAGTTGGATTAAAGCTAATGAAAAGTTTCAGTTATAGTTAAGCAAATGTCTTCTGCTGTGTGTGCTTTCGTTGGCAATCATCTTTCAGTTTCCATGGTTTCTTCAACTGATTTCTATGAGCAACTCTGTAGGCTGCGGAAAAGTTAAGGGCCCATTTGGAATACATGAATTTCGCAGTAATCATACAGAATTTCACACACTGAACAAAAAAAATTACCGCGTCTAAAAGGAGACTAAATCTGCTTCAAGGGACATGTGCTCGCATCCTAAAACCGTTGCATGAGGATGAATATAAATAGAGAGAGACAATGGATGCACTGCAGCTATGAGGATAGGAGCACACCCTAGGCCAAAAAAAAACTATTTGCAGCCTGTGTGGCTGTTTGTGTCGATCAGCTTGGTAGGATCCATTCGTATGTGTTGGACATAGATTTTGCCCCAGCTTTGCAAAGCTATTTTTCGGCTTCTCCTATCAAATGTGTTCTGATGAAGCCGAGTAAAAGTGTTTTATTTAGCTTTCTTCGTAGACACAGTTTTCTAGGTGAAGCTAAAAATACTAGCTTCTCTTAGCTCTCTCTAAGCTATCTTTACAGAAATCTGTTTTACCAAACGTTTTTTTAAACAGCTTTAGTTGTACTGGTGAAGTTGTTTTATATATATATAACCAAAGTAAAAAAACTACTGCACAAGTGAAGCTGCACTATACCAAACAACCCTGTCAATTTATTCCACGGCATTGTGGATGAGATGAAAAATTGTCAGGCACTGATTCAACTCACTATAGTTCCTGAAGAGGAGAGCGCCTATTAGACAAGGAATATTTAGGCCGTGTTTGGTATGACTTACCTTGACCGCACTTAAAAAGAAAGCTAGCTTTCTCTCACAGCCAACTTCCGCCAGAATCATGGTGGCAATAATCATTTCGTTTGGTGACCCATGGTGGTGTCTTTCTTCTCCACCGCCTCTTCATCATCGTCTCCTCCAGTGAGCCCTAGGAGAGGGCCACCGCTGGTGTGAGCGAGACCTCACTAGTGGCACGGGAGGTGGGCTGGCCTGCGACAATTAGGATGGGGGTGGGCTCTCTTGTTGGTCACCTTGCCCATCGGTGCGGCGAGGGGGGGAGCACGGCGAGGCGACGTGAGGCACGTACTTACGAGGACGTGTGGGCGTTCTTGTCAGCCACCTTGCACGCCGGTGAGGCGGCGGGCGGGGGGGGGGTGAGCTCGGTGTGGCGAAGGTGGCACCGACAACGAAGGGCCAGGCACTCTCATTTGCCACCTTGCGCGCTGGTGAGCCAGGGGAGGACGCCAAAAAGTCAGGCTACAATGGCGAGGCGCGGGGCAGGGAGCGACATCTGTGATGCGGAATTCTGAAGCAGAATCCATGAAGATTTCTCCTACACCTCCCTTTGAGTCGATTCACTTCTATGTTGAAACGGTGTTGTGGAGGTAATCACGATGAAAGGAAGCTACTCTAGAATCTTAGCATTAGGAGAGCTTAGACTGCTTTTCCCACCAGAATTTGGACAAAAGTTGTCCCAAACAGGGCCTTAGGCAGGTCTTGCCATGTCAGGGACACAGATTCTGACCACCCTCATCAACTTGTTTTGTGGATGTGGCTAATATGCTGCACATATTAACAAACCATGATAGCATTAGCACTAAGATAATCACACACCCCTTTTCATTGTCATGTCAGCACTAGACATTTAGATGTCACCTAAGGAAAATGGACCCCATGGCCCATTTAAGTTAGATTTTGGTGTTTGATGATCAACATGACCATTTGGACTAACATTATTTGCTAGTGCCTTTGGATAAAGTTCCAAGGTGCAAAAGCAGACTTGGACTTAGGCAACATGGTGATCTAGAGGATCAACACCTCAAGTAAGACATTAGAAGCCTTGATGAAGATCTACAAGATCATACAAAAGTTCAAAACACAAGATGGAACCAAGACAAACGCAAAGATCATGAAGAAATAAAGAGAAAAAAGAGTTAAAAAAGCACATCGGACCAAGGCGTTGGACCCTAAGGGCATCAGACCTAGAGGGTGTCAGACTAATGGTGAAGCAAACCCTATCTATAGCGTCGACAGAAGCATCAAACCGAGAGTCAAACCAAGGGTGGAAAAGCATTAGACCATATGGTCCAACTGTTTACCTAGGGTAGTATATCGGATGGAGCAAGGTAGGTAGTGTCAGATCATCAAGCTAGCATCCAACAGCCATTTGAGAGGTTCTAGAGAGGAGCAAGGGGCATCAGACTGGTCCGATGACCAGCGTCAGACTATACGCTCATCGGAGGCCACAATAGTTGGGCAACGACTAGTTTAATGGTCTTCTGTAGGAAGGGCATCGGACTTTGACAACATTGGTGAAAGCCCCATGTTTGGTTTTGGATAATTAAGAGAACCAAAGTGGGCTAACCTTTACTTTAGTATTGTGAATGAGATAGGTTAGGTCCACATCCAAGGCTGAACAAGGGTGGCACACATGGTGATTGTGATGGCCACAAATAGTGATCAAGTGCTCAAATCTTGGAAAAGAACAAAGAGAAAAATAAAACCCTATGGACTCAAGGCAAAGGTATAAGATAGAGTGCGTGATTGAGTTTAGGATAGATAGTCGTACTATTAAGAGGGGAACTCAAAGTTCAATATGGTTATCTAAGTGCCACTAGGTGAACTAACTCCTTGCATGTGCATTAGGACCTAGTGAGTACGTGAAAAACCCTTTCAAAATGCTTTAGAAAATGCTAACTTACGTGCACAAGTGTTGGAACACTTTGGAGTTAGCACATGAGAGAAAGGGTGGAAGAATTAAGCTAGAGGATCTCACTATGGACCATCGGACACTAACAGCGATAGCATTGGACAAATGCTTGTTTTGTCCGATGGCTAGCCCTAGCTTGGGGCTCTCAGTGATGCATCAGATAAAGATGAGGGGGCGTATCGAATGTGATGCTAGAACTATTCATTGCATGGACCCGACCATCAAATCGAGCGCAGCTATGGCAGGAGACATCTGACACTATGAACTTGTCCAATGCGGACATGTTCGATGGCAAATAAGTCATCTTTGAAACCTCTCTGTTGTGCATCAGACAACGAGTGTGCATTTGTTTGAAGGCCATCATCGGACGGTGAGCATTAGATAGCATCATAGAGAGACATTGAGTGCCAACGATTCTCTATTCAAACAGTCGAATCCACGTGGTGTCTCATGAGGCATGAGACAAGAGTGGCATTTGTCCGATGCAGGGCATCAGACATGTCCTATGGCCCCGAAATCTACTCAGTGCATGTGTGTAACGGTTGGATGGCTCCTTTGGGGCTATAAATAGATGGTGGTTGGCCCCTAGCTGGCTCTCTTGGCTCCCCAACGCAGTGAAGACCCTTGTGAGCATAAGATAACACCTCCCACTCATCTCCTTCTTGATTTCATCATCCAAAGTGAGAATGTGAGTGATCCTATTGTAGTTGTATTGAGTTGAAGCATCTAGTGGCACTAGTGATCGATTTGACTATCGGATTCTTGTTACTCTTGGTGGTTGCCACCACCTAGATGACTTGGAGACAACGGAGGTTCATTGAGCGGTATTTGCTAGCTTAGAACAAGTGATTGTAAGGGGCTCTTATGCTCATTCCCCGCGGAAGATTTTGTGGGGGGTATAACCCCTGGTACCCATGGCAGAAGACATGGACCGCATCATCAGGGGTGGTCCAACCCACAAGATCAAGACGTGCGGTGCACGGCACTAGTCGGCGTGCACCGCAAGGCATTGAGAAGATATCCTGAAGACATATACATATCTGTTAGGATATGTGGAATATTTGATTCCATGTAATGCTTATCATTTACCTGATTAGATTTAGATCTAACCGACCTATAACCCTACCCCCCGGCTATATAAGGTGGGTAGGGGACCCCCTAAAAAACAACTTATCTCACATACAATCAATACAATCCAGCAGCATATAGGATGTAGGGTTTTACATCAAGTTGACTACCTGAGCCTGTCTAACTCTCGTGTCTCTGCGCCTGTGTTCTGATCCGGTTCCTGATCACACGGGCCTCCACCACACAATCTACCATACTGGGTATATGCCTTGGTGGACTATAAACGATATTCCATCGATAGATTTACAAAAAGCAACTTTATGGAATCATGGCTAGTTGGAGTGCCCTTTTCTGTTGGTTCTTGTGGCGCCTGTGTGGTAATAACATATTTCAGTCTATGATACAATGGTTTGCCAACTTACCAATTTGCACAAAGGTTAGTAACTGAACTATTGCATAAAATATCCTCGAGATGGCATAGATGCTTGTAGTAGCTCATTGTTGTGCATTTTTGTGATGGTAGATTCGTGGTTGTAGAAATGTTCATTTAGATTTTGATTATGAGGATCATTCCCTTAGGGGAACCTCCAGTCCTAACATCAAAACCGAGACTGACACATGTCAGTTGAAAATCGATCTCGTGGATGGTTCATTCTTCCCAATGTAAGCATCGGTTTTTGGGGTCTAGAAAACAATTAAAAAATTTGCACTTTCCTTGCTTCAGTTGCATATGCAAGTGACTTGGGAGTTGTGCTTTGTTTTTTATTGCCCATGGTGTGAACCGAAAACAAGAGTCAATTTTGCTATGATATCCCATGGTTTGATGTCTGCAGTGTGCCCTGTTTGGTAATCGATCATCCAGCTCAGCTCATGGTTCAATTCGAAGACGGACTAGAGCTGCTCTTACAACTATAATCACACATATTATCAAGGAGCTTGTGTAGTAAACCATTTGTTATTTGTAAAAAAAGGAAAGAAAAAAGCAAAAAGAAATGGTGTACATCAACGTCTATTCAAGGAAACAATCTTTTTCTAACAATCATGCATGTGCCTACATATGTTATTTGGCATGTGAGGTGGTACGTAGATCCATGGTTGTATCAATGTTCATCTCACAATGGTTGTAGTTGTATTATCATGCACACAACATGATTGCTCCACCATCATGTTAAATTTTGTTACATGATGCATCACAATAATATTGTTACAATCGTGGCTATACCTCGTCAATGAGAATTATGATGTTCTCAAAATTATTGAGCTATGTTTTTAATAACTTATAATTGTTGGTGATGTTATATGCATTGCTTTTTCAATGTATCAATTTGTAGAAATGGTAATAATTGAGTTGTTTTGTAAAATGTCTTTCATATGACATAGATGTACGATGCTAGCTTCATGGTTGCATAAGTGTTCATTGACATTGCTATGACGATCGAGGATCATTCATTACTACCACAGCTATAGTCAAGGAGCATGCGTTGTAAACCATCTGATTTTTGCTTAAAACGGTTGACATCATCTGATTCTAGAAACAATCTTTTCACATTATAATGCACGTGCATACACACATGTCGCCATGATTCTCTATCGCATGAATGTACATGAAACCATCGTGCTCGTGCGTGTTTTGTATTACATATATATATAAACTTGCATAGTAACTAGATCTCCATTGAATATTAAAAAGCAATTATTCTCTATAACTCCACGTCGAAGTAGAAGCGGTGACACTTTTGCCCCTTGAGTCTCTGTTACTATTGCCATTTTGGCAAGGAGTGCATTGTTATTGCCTCAGAAAAACATCCAACCATGCACGTAAAATATAATGACTTTTTACCGAACCAAACCTGCACATGTCTGGAGTTACTTCAGGGTTGCACAAGCCATGGCTGCATGTGTCTAAGGTTTAGATACTCCACGGTTGCACAATCGTGGCAAGGACTAAACCTAACATGTAGAGCCCAATGGTAAAGGGAAGCATTTTTTCTTATCTTAAGGGCACATGCTCTCCTGGTGTGCACCATTGGATGTGCATCAAGATCCATGCATATTAGGAGAGAGATGCATCCTGATGCACATCAAGTGGTGCAGATGAGGAGAGCATGTGCCCTCAAGGCCAAATGGCCAAATGTGGTGCTTCACCAGCCGCTCCGTGACGATCAGCCTGTCCGGACTCCGGACTTGACCCCTTTCCATGCTCACGTACAACCGGTTTGGCATCGGTTCTAGGTAGCTTCACCGAGCTCCACTAGCCATCCCTATATATTTGCTTATACCGTAACGAATGCAGCTCTCATAAAACTAGCAGTCATCTATGTTTGCTCTAACCAGATCACTCCTTGGCATCCATTCTTGGCATGCCATTAAGGCTAATACATCACTGCTAAGAATGGCCACTGCTACAATAGGCACCTTATGCAATTACCAAAGGTGTCCCTCCCGCTCCTTGTCCGTCATGTGTACCTGAGCCATGGGCATAATGGTAAAACCACTACTACAGAACTAGTTTGTAGGGGTGACTCTGGCCGATTTCTAGGGGCGGTTTGGCAGCCGCCCCTACGGCCCCATCTCTACAAATCGACGATTTGTAGGGGCAGTTCGCAAGCTGCCCCTACAACCCTACAACTGATTTGTAGGGGCAGCTCCATTTCCAAAAAAAATCACAAATCTGGCCCCACCGGGCAGCCGCAAGAGTCATCCATATTTTTGCGCAAAAATCGCATGCTTCGCGGCTACAATTTCAAAACTGTGACCACGGGTTCGCACGTTCCCTCCTCTAACCACTCCATCCAACAGTCACATGCGTCTATTTTAGATATTCTTTCTACTCATATTATGTTGAACCGAATTTAAAATGTATGTTTGGGACTCTAAACGAATTGAAATGAAGATATCGTCAACTACAAAGTTGTATAACATATCAAGATCTACAAGTTGGTTTTTGTTGATTCTCCATCCAAGGTCATTTGAAAAATTCAAATTTCAAATGTGAGAAATTCAAGCGTTATTTTCCATGCATACATGACTTCAAATAAAAAAGTTGTCAAATTCAAAGTTATATAACTTTTGGAGACCTACAACTTTTATTTTTGCTGTTTCTCCATTCAAGGTCTTTTGAAAAATTCAAATTTCAAATGTGAGAAATTCTAACATAGTTTTTCTTGACAAAATGATTTCAAATGAAAAAGTTGTCAACTATAAAGTTCTATAACTTTTCAAGATCTACAACTTTTATTTTGGTTGTTTCTCCATCTGAGGTCGTTTGAAAAATTCATATTTCAAATTTGAGAAATTCAAACATAGTTTTCCATGACAAAATGATTTCAAATAAAAAAGTTGTCAACTACAAAGTTCTAGAACTTGTCGAGATCTACAAATTTTGTTTTGGTCATTTCTCCATCTAAGGTCATTGAAAAAATTAAATTTTTGAACTTAATTTTTTACTATTCGGCATCCATTTGTAGGGACGTCTCTAGAAGGCTAGATCTAGAGCCGCCCATGTAAATAGGACCATTTGTATGGGTGGCCGATAATACCAGCAGCCCCTACATTGGCTCTAGATGGGAATCATTTGTAGGGGCGGCTCAATATTGAGCCGACCATAGGAAGAGTGTTGGCGTTTGGGAGTGCAAATATAATATTAAGGACTCCGCAAGTGTACAGAACATCAGTGTAGCATTTCACCAGGACTATTCCAGGTATCATTATTTATATTTTACCATAGGGAAACAATGGAATAAAGATTTATTAAATAATAAAGGAATATCTATTAGTCAACATACCGGCATGGCTAGAGCAGGGGTGAATGTAATAATAGGATTTAGGCATAATGACATTCAGGGGATAAACCATTAATGATAGATGTAATAACTAGAGTGTATAGTGGGTGAGGTAGATTCCTATGATATTCTTACTAAAGTATATGTACTTAGTTATAGCAAAAGATTAACACCATGTCTATGCATAAGGGATATTACTAAGGAAGATCAAGAACAAAGCTTGACTTCACTCGCAACCGCGTCCTACTTGGCCTACAAACGGGAGGTGGACTACAAAGGACTCAATGAGGCTGTCACCCTCGTGATCTACCACCGATCCGGAATGCAGGGTGTATCCGTAGGCAAACAATGTATAAGCACCACGCTTACACGCGGTTGGCCACTCAACCCTATTAATTAAGGCTAGGTTGAGCGCTATACGAACCTATGCATGAATATAAAGATAACTTCAACTACTTCTGAGCATATTAACATCATAAACATAACCTTGTAAATAAGAATATAACATGAAGCATTGAAATCTCATAAGATATGAAAGTATAGATACAATGGCTTACCAAGCCTCCGAGACTAGATCTGGAATTTGGACATGAGTCCTATTGATGTTGGATAACGTCAACATTTTATATTTGAATAAACAAGAGAAATGGTTCAAGTACAAGAATATACATAGGTCTAGGGTTTAAACTGACAAATTTCATGAGTTTTGATGAACTTGTTTTCCGCAGGATTATTCCAGAAAATGTAGGAATGGGGACCAAATTGAGAAAAAGGACGAAACTTGATCGCGACGAAGGATACATTAGAAGACTATAGAAGACACTAGAAGGCACAGGAACGAACAGGAGGACGAGATGTCGCCAGGTGGGGCCGACCGGCCCCACCCTTGTGCCGCCTAGCCCCCTGTGAGGGTCCTCCACGAGCTTCTGGAGTATTCCTCCACCGCCTCCTAAGATGCATCTCCACCCTATGTCGAAGTCGGTTTGATCCAAGGGCTTGCATTCAACCCCTAGGGCTATATAAGGACCCCTGCACCCCCCTGAAGCATCAAGTCATCAAGCTATTCAGTTGAGATCAATTCATCTAAAGCCAACCCTAGTTCCTCAGAGTTCCTCTAGATTAGAGCTTAGGCTAGTTAGATTAGGTCTAGAGGGAGATCAAGCAACACTTGGATTCCCGACGTTGGCAAGAGCGTGGTTTGGTATATCTCTTGTAGTTTACTCCATTTCTTTATTTCATTGAGATTGTATCGTTGCTACTATGTTTATGTCAATATTAAGCTTTATATCATTTATGTCATTGAAAGCAATGTTCATTGTTTGCTCTAGTTTTATATTTGGTGTAGTTAAATTATGGAAACCATTCATAAGATCATATAGCGCTCACCCTACAGGACCATGGGCGAGTGATAGACATTATGTGAGCATGGTGCCTAGATATTTGTTTATCTGCGGATGCCCTTATATATCGAGATGTGTGGTAGATCGTGTAGGTGACAGCTGCGTTGAGTCCTTTGCAGTCCATCCCCCGTATATATTGATGTTGGTAGAACCCGGTCTTGAAGGAGAGGAGGACTCTATTTCCAACTTTCCTAAGTTGATGTTCCTTATGTGGCATACTTTTGCTATGATCACCAGATATAATTAATTAGACTAAGCATTTGACATGTTAGTAAGACTACCTAGCAATTATCTTTCTAATATTCTAATTGGACTTAACCTATTGCTTAACTAGAGTGCTCTGAGTTACTATTTATTTATCATGATGATTGATCAAGTACTTATCATTTATATATCTTTATTTATTATCTTGTGAGTTATTCCTGTTTTGAGTAGAGTATATGATATTGGTTCATTCTCTCATACATATTCATAAATTATCAATACTATTGTATTCATAGTCATACCTTCCCAGTGGTAGAATTATAAATCGACAACCTGGTAATACTTTAAGTAAAATGCTACAATGGTATAATTATCTGTCCGCTTGCAGAATTCTTTTCATTCTTATTTTTATATTATTTTTAGTCACATGAAATAATAGATTCCTGTTTAGTGTTATTCTTATAGTAATGCTAGATAGAACCAACAAACATTTCTAAGTTCCTCGCTAGGGATGACAACCTAGTTTAATATTAGAGATGAAGGTTAATTGATAGGTGGCTACTGTAACAGTGATAAGTTAATAATTACCGTATCATTTCTGGCGTCATTGCTATTAGTAGGAGTAATTCTATTTTTAGTAGTGGTGCTAAGAAATGCCAACAAGCATTTTTGGTGCCGTTGCCGGGGAAGGTATTTAACTTAGGAAGTATTGATAATTTTATGTAACTGCTGAGAAGAAAAAATGACCATTGATCTCTGCTCATAATAGGCTTACCCTTGTTTTATCTACTTGTGTATCTTATGTAGGGTAATGCATGCGTAATCTTCCAGAGAACTTTGTTGACGATCCAGAAGCATTACTCAAGAAGACTAGAGCTAAACTCAAGAAGGTTCTTTCTCTTGAGTTGGAAGATCACCAAATCAGAAGAAGTTTGACACCAGAGTTTGAGGCTATGGCACAAAAGAGTCTCCGTGAATTCTCTACTCCGACAACAACAAATATTCGTACTGGACTAGAAGTCAATGTTGGAGACAATGGATTTGAGCTTAAGCCTGCACTCATCACTATGGTGCAAGCTAATCAGTTTTGGGGAAAGGCTCATGAAGATGCAAGTACACATTTACAACACTTTCTAGAGATCTGCAGCACCTTCACTATCAAGGGAGTATCTAGAGATGCTATTTTATTCCGCCTTTTCCTATTTTCACTATTAGGGAAAGCTAAGCAATGGTTCTATGCAAATAGAGAGAAACAAACTACATGGAATATCTGCTCAACTCCTTTCCTAGCCAAGTTCTTTCCCACAGGCAAGACCAATGCTCTGCGCGGGAAAAATTTAAGCTTTCAACAACAACATGATGAATCAATCCCCGAAGCTTGGGAATGCTTTCAAGATTACATTGCAGAATGTCCTCATCATGGGATGAAGAATTGGCTATTACTGTAGACTTTCTATCACAGGCTAAACACTAGCATCCGTGAGACCATTGATGCTGCTGCTGGAGGTGCATTCTTGTCACTCAACCTCGCAGATGCAACATCACTTGTTGAGAAGATGGCTTCCAATCAGAGCTGAAATGAAGAACATGCTCAACCTCGTAAGAGAGGAAAAGGTATGCATCAAATCAAAGAGACAAACATGCTGACTGCCAAGGTAGATCTGCTGATCAAGAGGCTCGAAGATCAAATGGGTGAGAGAAAAGAAGTCATGCACATTCATGATTCCCGCATGACTTGTGAAGAGTGTGGAGACACTGGGCATTCAGGGAGCAACTGCCCTAAACTTCAAAAGGATGTGAACTACATCATCATCAACAACAACAACAACAACTATCGTCCTCAGTAAAATCAAGGATGGAATCAGCAATAGAGGCCAAACTACCAAGGTAACTATAAAGGTAACTTTCAAGGTAATAATTACAATGCTTCAAATCAACCACCTTTGAGAGATGTAATTGCTAGTCAATCTAAATTGTTAGATCAAATGACTAGAAAGGTAGCTTCTACTGATAAAACTTTAGAAACTATAAGCACTAGAATGGATGTCTTTGCTTCTACCACTAAGAATCATCACAACTTTAATAAAATGATAGAATCACAATTAGCTCAGCTAGCAGCTGCTGTTCCTCCATTGGAAAAAGGTAAGATTTTAGGCCAGCCGGAAGATTTAGAAACTGCAAATCTTATCGATATTTATAATGCAGCCAATTATTACATCAAACCACCGGAAGTGAAGTGGATTGATTACACACTTCTCGACAAGAAAGGTGATCCAGGGAGACCAGTCATTCCTATCTCCACAGGATGTCACATTTTCTAGGAAGCTATTTGCGATTTTGGCTCAAGTGTCAACATCATGCATAAGGTAATTTATGATAAGATTTTAGGAGATCCTTTGTTGTACACAAATATGCGTTTGTAGCTTGCAGATCAGACCCTGTGCTACCCTGAGGGAGTTCTTGAAGATGCTATCATCAGAGTGGGACAATCATATATTCATGTAGACTTTGTGGTTGTGGACACAGGAGGAGATGAGAAATCATCGATCATTATAGGCCGACCATTCCTATGCACCATGAAGGCCATCATTTATACGGAGCATACCAAGATTGTTTTCACTATTAAGGACAAGAAAGAGAAGTTCTCATTTAGGAGCCAGATGCTACACACACCTGCACGACCTCATGCGCCATACAAGAGAGATGAACCAATGACGATCAAAGAGAAGAAGAAGAATCCTAGAAGCTGGAGGAAGAATAAGGCTAGCTAGGAACAAGAAGAGACTGTCAAGATGATCAACACAATCCAATCAAAGTATGAAGGTTTGCTCGCTCCACCATTCCTAGCCAAGAAGGATGATCCTGGAGTACCGACAATTGAATGCTTAATCAATCAGAAAGTTTTCCATAAGACCTCCTACATATTGGATCGGGTGTCAACATAATGTCAAAGGTAACATATGAATATTTATTTGGTAACAAACCTTTGTATCCTCATATATGCGGTTGTAGATGGTAGATCAATCAGTTCAGTTCTCGGAGGGAATAGCAAAGGATGTCATTGTACAAATCTAAGATCGTTATGTTCCTGCTGATTTCATGGTCCTGGACATGGGAGTAGAAGATGAAGAGACCCCCATTATCTTGGGAAGACCATTCCTCAACACCACCAATGTTGTCATCTACATTGGATCTGGACAAGTCCACTTCTAATTCCTAGATGGAAAGGTACGCTGTCACTTTAATAGTTATACTAATTATGAACAACCCAAGAACAACCGCAATAGGAGGAGACGTCGGTCCCGCCGTCAAGCAACCCAGCCCTTGAAGGATGGATGGGCAGATTAC
Source organism: Saccharum hybrid cultivar R570 (assembly GCA_038087645.1). Lineage (NCBI taxonomy): Eukaryota > Viridiplantae > Streptophyta > Magnoliopsida > Poales > Poaceae > Saccharum > Saccharum hybrid cultivar. Next base: position 1,315,750 of record JAQSUU010000203.1, on the reverse strand, counting down.
CTAGGAGAAGTATCAAGGTATGGAAACCACTGGAATGAATGAGACACTCAAGACAAGAAGATTGAGGAGCCTATTAATGAAGAAGCTACATAGCCATATTATGGTACATAGACCACTCAGGTATGGAGAAAGAAGACAACATCAACATCAACGCCACAAGAAGAGCAAGCATCTGATTCTTCTTCAAGATCAGATGATGCACCCGAACAGTAAGTACTTACTCCTACCTAGTCCTGTCCAGAGGACTATTAAATTCCATACCCTTATCATGAGGTAATAATGGTAATTATTCATATTTACATTGCAAGAATTATTTTTTCTATTAGCATATTTACTTTTCTGCTCTAGCATTACATTTAGATTATTTCCACTTTAGCATTTTATGTCAGAAAAGAAAATAAAAATATTTCATAATGTTTTCATCTGTCTTTGTATATAAAAAGAAAATAAAAATATTTATTTCATCATTGCACCATAAAAGTCTGAAGCCCCATGTGAGTAACTTATGGTGATCCTGAAGGGTTATTCACCGTGGTGGCATAAAAATAAAAATATATTGCATACATATTTCTTTTTGCATTATAAACAAAAAATCACAAAAAGATGAAAGTCAACATCCTGTCAAAGTTCTGTCAATTTATGAATCTATCTTAAGCAATAAGATCAGTCAATTGCTCAACAGCTGACCACTAAACCCTTGTCATAACAAAGCTTCGAGTTTTTGGTGTTCTTGTTGGAGTATATTTTGCAGGATGTCACTTTGAGTAAGTTTATCTGGTGGTAGACGCTACACTTTGCCGGAATAAGAAGGACTGCCACTAACGAGCTCGCTCTAAAGATTTCTCAATTTCTAACCACGACATCATTCAGCTTGGGGGAGGAGCATTCTCCTGTGTATCTAGCTAAGTATTTCTTTCCTATTTAGTTATTATGTTTGAGTTTGTTTTTTGTCTAGTTAAAAGAAATAAAAAGATAAATAACAACCAAATAAAAATTGTTCTAGCTAGTTATACATATTAAGGTGTGATCTTATACTTTGAAAAAAAACAAAGAGTGTGTTTAGATTTTTCCTGTTTTAAGAGTCCTAAAATGTTGACAATAGAAATAATGAATAGAGCTCAACTATAATTCCTTTTTAGTACTTAGCATTCAAATTTGAATTCTCTCAAGTTTTGATTTGATAAAAGAATTTGCTCTGAACCTAAAATTTGTGGGAGTATATGCTTTAGCTAAGTCTAGGGAATTAAGGGATATGATATAAGAAAGTCTAAGCTGCTATTTCTTTTGTTCCTAATGATACTAGAGTTTTAGAGATTTATCTTTTGAAAACTTTAAAACTTATATGATGAGCTCTTGTATGACAAAGCTTGAATTCCTACCAAAGTCAAATATGATTAGAATAGGAAACCTTCCACTTATATGTTGCTTGCTTTGCATTGAGTTTGGTCAAGCTTTGTTGATGCCTTATGAGAGGTTTGTCATGCTCTTAAAATCAAGATCACGTACACACCATCCACATATGCACTATTCCTACACTGAGAGTAGGTGCACTCATTTTTTTCATCTAGATCCATCTAAAAATGTTTTGCTCTTACACTGAGAGTAAAGACCCAAAAATATACCCTATAGGACAGTCCCCAAATAAATGCTTAAAGTTCTTATTATTATCTTTCTAAAGTTTTGTTACAGAAAGATGCATGTGGCTATGCAAAAGTATTGAAAAAAGAGAAGAAAAAAAGTATGAAAAAATGGACAAATGTCCAAGAGAATAAAACATTGGGTACTCTGATGCCCGCCTGAAAAAAAAGGAGATGAATAAGATAGCCCATGTTTTCTTTGCAAAATGTTCTTCAATTTTAACAAGAGAGGTATGTTTTTAAGGAGCCATAGTAGAATTAGGATTAGCCACCATATACACCTATCATATATCCAGCATATTCCATACACAAGCACATCTTGATTTGATTTTATGACTTAACTCTCTTTGGATTCATTGTTTGACTTTACAACATATGAATTGTAAGTATGCTATGTTTATGTTTTCTCCATTCCTATGAGCTCCACATAAGCTTTAGTTGTAGAAGAGAAAGGCATAATCTCATTAATGCCTTGGTGAGGATCCACATATACCACATATATTGAGAGATTTGATAGTGTCATACAATTTAAGCTTTGAGTTTTATTTTGAAAACCTGCAAACTCTGGAATAATGGTTGAGTGAAGAGATAGAGATATAGTGCTTGACTTGATTGTTTTGTCTTTCAATTACTCAAGACTCAAGTAAAGGCTAAGAAGCTCCATGGTTAAAGGTAATATGAGTAAGTTTGAAAGTTAAATCAGAATCCAGAGTAGAATTTTTATTTGAAAGCATGTGTACTTTCTAGGAGTTATCTCAATGTTTTTCTAAAAATCTTAATATGTTCAAGTTCTTTTCCAAGTTTGCTAAGTTGGGCTTTGCTAAGGGACTAGCTAAAGGTAAGCTTGGGGGAGACAGTGGATAACGTCAACATTTTCTATGTGACTAAACAAGAGAAATGGTTCAAGTACAAGAATATACATAGGTCTAGGGTTTAAACTAATAAATTCCACAAGTTTTGGTGAATCTCTATTTTCCACAAGATTATTCCAGAAAATGTAGGAAGGGGGACCTAATTGAGAAAAAGGACAAAACTTGATCGCGACGAAGGATACATTAGAACACTATAGAAGATACCAGAAGGCAGAGGAACGAACGGGAGGACGAGACACCACCAGGTAGGGCCGGCCGGCTCCACCCTTGTGCTGCATGGCCCCCTGTATGGGGATTCCTCCATGAGCTTCTGGAGTATTCCTCTACTGTCTCCTAGGATGCATCTCCACCCTACGTCAAAGTCAGTTTGATCCAAGGGCTTGTGTTCAACCCCTAGGGCTATATAAGGACCCCTGCACCCCTTGAAGCATCAAGTCATCAAGCTATTTAGTTGAAGATCAATTTATCCAGAGCCAACCTTAGTTCCTCAGAGTTCCTCTAGATTAGGGCTTAGGCTAGTTAGATTAGGTCTAGAGAGAGATCAAGCAACACTTAGATTCCTGACGTTGGCAAGAGTGTGGTTCGGCCCCACCTGGCAGGCACTCGGCCTCCGCTTCGTTCCGGTGTCTTCTAGGGTCTTCTATAATATACTAGTATTTATCTCGAGGCGAAATTCCAAAAATTCTTTTAATAATTAGGTATCTCTCTCCACTTTTCTACAAAACTCCCTGTAAACATTAAAATTCAACAAAGCTCATGGAATTCATCAGATAACACCCTAGTCTTCTATGTTTTCATATATTTTGACCATTCTCTCATGTTTATTTCACTATATATTGCTGACGTTAACGACCGTCAACACCCATGCCCAAAGATGATGCTAAGAACTAGCCTTTCGGCAGATCAGGAACGTAATCACGAACCTGGTCGACCCTTCAGGGTGGAACTCTGTCCCGACCAACCTCAAGAGTGGGGGCTCTGCCTCGCCCGACCCCCAAGGGAAAACTCCGCCTCGTCCGACCCTGGGGACATGGGGTCCATCTCACCCGATCCCATGGGAGCGAAACTGCCCCACCCGACCTAGGGGCCATAGGTCGCCTTGGGCGTGGGCTCCTGCGAGGGCCCCCGCTGCCCCCAACCACAATAAATGTGGGTGGTGGGCCTCAGACCATGCCCCTAATGCTACAGGGGGTGTGGGAGCACCTTGACGTGACCAGCGGCTGCCACATGCTATACCTAGGCACCCATGTCTCTAACAGTGCCAGGTGGACTGGCAGTGTGCAGCTCGATCCTCGTGTGACTCCAAATAAGGAGATCGGTTGGCCATAGCGGAAGACAGGGAGGGACCAGGCGACGCGGTCGAGCGGTGGTGCTCGTTTGTAGCACCAGTGACGGACGGGGCAATCATGACCAAAACGGCGACACCCGCCTGTAGCGCCGGAGACAGACATAACCACATGATGCATGTACCTCCACTGTCATATGTAGGATCCATAGGACTGCCCCTAGGGGGAAGGGGGCGCAGCTTTAGGGGTGTCTCCTCCATTGTTTTTCTCTTTCTTCTTTCTCTGTCTCTTGTACCACGGGTCCTTTCCTTGATCTATAAAAGGGAAGGCCGGGTACCCCTGCCGAGGATCCTTTTTCAACCAACCGAAGGCACTTCAACTCCACTTCACTTTCACCAGAGACCTAGGAGCTCATCCCTCTCTCGACTGTTTGTAACCCCAACTATAGACCCAAGTGCAAGTAACACGAGCAACTTGCCATTGGACGTAGGGACATTCAACCCGAACCAGTATATATCTTCATGTACTCTTTACACACCATCCGAGCCTAAACACGCAATAATAGAAATATACTAGCCGGTGATTCAGAAGACCAACAGTTGGTGTGCTAGGTAGGGACCTTTGCGCATTTTGTCGCTTTCATCAGGCTTTGGACGACCAGCCATAGAATCTACTGGACCCTAGGTGCGCACGTGCGCTTTAGGAGTCTAGACTTTGTCATCACCATGGAGGGAGAGCAGGTGCAGGCTATCGTGCCCGCTCAATCCCCTCCCCCCACTAGCCTCGATGCGATCATTGAGGCTCTCGAGGAGCTGCAGCTGAGCACTCTAGAGGCCCACGCCCCGGAGTGCGACTAGCTCCTCGACTTCAACTTTGGGAGGTTAGAGCACCAGCTCGCCATGTACCTAGGACCTCACCCATCCTGGGAGGACCTACGGGCTCTCACCTTCTCCTTTGTCAACATCATGACGCAGCTTACCGGCGGAGAGACGCTCTCCCCGGACGCTCTGACAAAGGGCACCTCGACAGCATTCCCTTACGGTTTGCGCAACGCCGCGAAGATTGTCGAGCACCATATGGCGCCATGCTCTTGTCCGCCATTCACAAACGATGAGTTCGTGGGTATGGCCAACTATGTCGTGGGATCGATCCATGATCTCCTCGCAAGCGATTCAGAGACAATCTCCGATTCTGCCTCCAGCCAGGGGAGCTACCACCCCTCGCGTGAATGCTTCATGGCAGAGATTGCCAATGACACTCACTGAGAGGTGACCCCCGAGGGACATGGCACGAGTGTCGGTGATGGTACCCCACATGGGGGAACGGGACTCCCCCACATCCTACTGATGGGGCTGCGGTGGACGCGGAGGTCCCACCCCACCCACATATGAACCAATTGTGGGAGCGACAGCGAGAGCTCAAAACCGTGTGACTCCATTTGGAGGAGGATTGCGCGGCGCTCAAGCATGAGATCACACAACACCATGATGAGGTGCGCGCTCTGGCCCACGACGCGCATCGGAGAATCGTCGAGGATGACGACGGGCTCCCACGCTTCGCTCGGACAAGTCAGAACATAACCACGGTGGTGGCTCTGCTCTGAGGGCTCCCAAAGCCCACAATGCCAGAGCGATAGCAGGCGTAGCATGAGATACGCACGCTACTCGAGTGCGTGGTGGTGCAACAGGTGGAAAGCGTGGCGTCTTGACGATGCAATGCCAGCCAGCGCGCGCCATCGGCATGTCATGACAACGATGCATCTATCCTCCAACCCCCTCATGGTGGGGAAAGGCCAACCGAGGACCGTGGCAAGGCCACATCTATCCACAAGCCGATGCACGACGGTGGAAAGGCCGTCTCTGCCCCGGTGCATGACTGACTCGGCCACCACCGCGACGCAAGTGACACTGAACTCCCGTAGGCGGGGCGGGAGGAACAGAGAGAAGAGGCCAGCCACTGCTACAACCCTCGCTGCAGTGGCTGCTATGACAGCGGTGAGGACCGGAGCCAGAGGCCCCCGCCGTTGAGGCCCCAGGTTTTCAGCCGACACATCCTCAGTGCGTCCGTCCCGGTGCGGTATCGCTCACCGACGAAAACTAGAAGTACGTCGGGGCGACAAATTCAGGCCTATGGCTTGAGGACTATCGGCTTGCTTATCAAGCCGGTGGTGTGGATGGTGATGCGTTCATCATCCGCAACCTCCCCTATACCTCGCCGACTCGGCACGTACAAGGCTAGAGCATCTCCTGCCTAACAAGATTAGATGTTGGGCAGACCTTAAGGAGATCTTTGCGGGTAATTTCTAGGCACCTATGTGTGCCCTGGGAATCCCTGGGACCTCAAGAATTGTCGGCAGAGGCTAGACGAAACTCTCCGTGAGTACATCCAATGCTTCTCCCGATAGTGCAATGAGTTGCCTAACGTCGCCGACCCTGAAATGATTGGGGCTTTCTTGTCAGGAACCACCTATGAGTCCCTGGTCCACAAGTTGGGACGCACCTATGGACTACTAAGGAGCTCCTCGACATCACCACCAGTCACGCTTCAGGCGAGGAGGCGGTCGGAGCAATTTTTGACCACGCCCGAGGCAAGGCCAAGCGGGACGAGGACGCCTGTGAGGGCGCCTCTAACCGCTCAAAGAAGAAGAAGAGGGGCAAACAGCGGTCTAGGGATTTTTTCGTGGTCGCCGTAGAGCGCAAGGGCAAGAAGGTGCACGGCGAGGGCACCCCGGATCACTTCGAGAAGATGCTCGAGGGACCCTGCCCTAACATGCCTACACCGTCAAGCATGCCTACAAGGACTGCGGGCTTATGAAGAAGTTCTTGTCCGGGGGCTCCAAGAAGAGGGACAGGAAGAAGAAGCTCGACTTCTCAGGGGATGACGCCAAAGAGAAAGAGGACACCTTCCTGAAAGAGACCGGTTGACTCAAGATCTTCAGTGGGCCAGCGGCGTATGACTCCAAGTGCCGGTAGAAGCTCGCACGTTGTGAGGTGTACGCGACCGAGCCGGCCACTCCCGCCTTCCTTCGATGGTCAAGGTCCACTATCACCTTCGACCGCTCTGACCACCCAGACATTGTTCTGTATCCAAGTCGGTATCCACTCATTGTTGATCAGATCATTGATAAGAAGCGCCTCAGCTAAGTGCTGATGGATGGGGGTAGCGGCCTCAATAACATGTACGTCGAGATGCTCGACGCCATGGGCATCAACCGATCGCGTATCCGACCGATCGGAGCACCTTTCCATGGTATCGTGCTAGGGAAGCAGGCCAAACCCCTCAGACAAATCGACCTACCCGTCACCTTTGGGGACAAGTCCAACTTTAGGATTGAGACCCTCACCTTCGAGGTGGTCGGTTTCCATGAAACCTACCACGCCATTCTGGGATGACCATGCTATGCGAAGTTCATGGCCATCCCCAAGTACACATACCTAAAGCTGAAGATGCTAAGCCCGCATGGGGTCATCACCGTTGGCACCTCCTTCCAACGCGCTTATGAGTACGACATGGAGTGTTGCGAGCTTGCCACTGCGACCATCACCTCTAAAGAGCTCACCGCCACTAGGGTGGCAACAGTGGAAGAGGCGCCCGACTCCAAGCGGCCGGCGTGCTCCTTTGAGCCCGTGGAGAACACTAAGGAGATCCTTGTCGACCTCACCAGCTCCAATGACAAGGTGTTGTGCATCGGCTCAGACCTTTCTCCCAAATAGGAAAGTGCGCTCGTCGACTTCCTCCACACGGACAGTGACATCTTCGCATGGAAACCCTCAGATATGCTAGGCATTCCAAGGGAAGTCACCGATCACGCCTTGAGGATCAAGCTGGGCTCCAAGCCGGTGCAACAACGTCTATGCCGCTTTGACGAGGAGAAGAGTAAGACCATTGGTGAGGAGATTGTGAAGCTTTTGGCAGCTAGATTTATCAAGGAAGTGTACCATCTCGAGTGGTTAGCCAACCCCGTTCTTGTAAGAAAGAAGAGTAGGAAATGGAGAATGTGTGTTGACTATACTAGTTTCAATAAAGCGTGTCCTAAGGATCTATTTCCTTTATCGTGCATAGATCTGGTAGTCGACTCGACCTCAAAGTGCAAACCCCTTTGCTTCCTTGATGCGTATTTCGGCTACTATCAGATTGTGATGAAGGAATTCGACCAGCTCGCGACTTCTTTCATCACGCCATTCGAATCGTATTGCTATGTCAGCATGCCATTCAGATTGAAAAACATGGGAGCAACATACCAGCGATGTATGCTCAAGTGTTTTGGTGATCTCATCAGAGAGACCGTCCAGACCTATGTGGATGACATCATAGTCAAGTCCAAAAAGGTTGACCGGCTCATAGTTGACCTTGAAAAAACCTTCAAAAATCTCTAAGAGAACAGCATAAAACTCAACCTCGAAAAATGCATTTTTAAGGTCCTGAGAGGTATGATGCTCAGGTTCATCGTCTCTAGGCACGACATCGAATCCAACACAGAGATGATCACGACCATCACTTGGATGGGCCCGATTCAGAATGTAAAGGGGTACAATGGATCATGGGATGCCTCACGGCTCTCAGCCGCTTCATATCACGCCTCGGCGAGCGAGGTCTCCCCCTTTACTGAATTTTGAAGAAAACTGACCGATTCATGTGGACAGCCGAGGCTCAGGAGGCACTTGACAAGCTCAAGGAACTCTCGACAAAGGCACCAGTCCTAGTCTCGCCAGTTGAAAGGGAGCCGCTCCTGCTGTATGTCATGGCCACCACGTGAGTGGTCAACGCCACCCTAGTTGTGGAACAGGAAGAGGCAGGGCACGCACTCAAGGTGCAAAATGCCATGTTTATTTCATTAGCGAGGTCCTAGCCGATTCCAAGACCTGTTACCCTCAAATCCAAAAGCTCCTGTACACTGTCTTGATCGCCAGGAGGAAGCTACGGCACTACTTCGAGTCACACCCCGTGATGGTAGTTACGTCCTTCCCTCTTGGGGAGGTCATCCAAAACCAGGATGCCACGGGGAGGATTGCCAAATGGGTGCTCAAGCTGATAGGTGAAGGGATCACCTACGCCCCTCGGGCGATGATCAAGTCCTAGGTGCTAGTCGACTTCGTTGCGGAATGGACTGAGGTCTAGACGCTGCCCGTGACCGTTGACCAGGAGTACTAGACGATGTACTTTGATGGCTCCATGATGCAGAAGGGTGCCAGCGTGGGACTCATCTTCATCTCCCCTCTCGGTGTGCACATGAGGCACATGGTCCGCCTATAGTTCCCCGCCTCCAACAATATGGCCGAGTATGAAGTGCTCATCAATGGCCTGCGCATCGCCGTTGAGCTGGTCATCGGACAGTTGGACATTCGGGGCGACTCACAGCTCATCATCAGCCAAGTCATAAATGAATCAAGCTGTCACGACCCCAAGATGGCCGCATACTACCAAGAAGTGCGCAAACTGGAGGACAAGTTCGACGGCCTCAAACTTAGTCACATTCCCCAATGGCTTAACGTGGCAGCCAATGAACTAGCAAAGATGGCATTCGACCGAGATCCAATCCTAGCCGACGTCTTTGCTAGCGATCAGCACAAGCCTTCGGTCCATTTCGAGAAGCCAGGGCAGGCTGGCGATGAGCCACCTGCTTCAGGCTCGAGGCTAGGGACCAACCTCCCGGCAGCCCTACCCGACCCTGAGGTCATGGAAATCAACGAAGATGCAGAGGTAGAGCCCAACCCTCTAGCCGACTAGAGAACCCAATACCTCAATTACCTCATCCGCGAGGCGCTCCCGGTCGACAAGGCAGAAGCACGACAGATCACACGCCGTGCCAAATCTTTCGTTGTCATCGAGGAAGAGCTCTATAAAAAGAGCCACACTGGAATCCTGCAGCGATACATCCCCACCAAGTAGGAGAAGATGCTGCTAGATGACATCCACCGTGGCTTAGAAGGACATCACGTGGGGCCAAGGACCCTAGTTGGCAAAGCTTTCTGACAAGGCTTCTACTGGCCCACCGGAGTAGCCGACGTCGAGCAGATTGTTCGCACCTGTGAAGGGTGTCAGTTCTATGCTTGGCAAACCCATCTGCCGGCTCAAGCACTCCAAACGATCCCTATCACATGGTTGTTTGCGGTCTGGGGGCTCAATCTGGTCGGGCCCCTCAAAAGGGCACCCGGGGGCTATACGCACCTGCTCGTCGCCATAGATAAGTTCACGAAGTAGATAAAGGCCTGACCGATAGCGAAGATCAGGTCTGAGGAGGCCATGAAATTCTTCATAGACATCATCCACCGCTTTGGGGTCCCAAACTCCATAATCACAAACAACGGCACACAATGAGTAAAACTGGTCGAACCTTGAGAAACCTACCCCCAGCGGCTACAGCACTCTCGCTCAATAGCGTAATCAGGATCTCTCGCCCACGACTCAAACTTCAGGATCTTGATGACCAAATAGGAATGGACGCAATGACCTTTTATATATTAAAAAGAAAAGAACAAGTAATCATGCATACGCCTGACCCTGAAAACAAAACACTTGTTTTAAATCATTATAAGTTTTTTGGCGTCTCGGCCCGTGCCTAACTAATCAGTTACCCCTTTGGGGGAGAACTACACCTGCTATCCTGTTTGCTAGGTCTTGCAAAAGGGGAGCCACGTCGTCCTCCATCTTCTCTAGATCCTCATCTTCATAGCCAGGCACGTAACCTTGGCTCATCACTTCCATGTTGATAGTCTCCGCGTAGTGGGAATGAGTGATGGCGAAGGCACGATTGATGCTGGCCTAAAGGGCATCCCTTTCAAGCTCTCACACGTGATCCGAGATGAGAGTGATGTGGGCCACAAGTGATCTCATCTCCAACGGTTGAGGCACCCCAAGGTCATGGCAGACTAGTTAGTGGCAAGGCGCTCGTTGTCATATGCCACGGTCTCCTTCTGTAGGGCCTCCTTCACCTCGGTCAGCTCTTTTTAACTCTAGGCCAGGTCCTTGACGAGCCCGGTAGAGGCGCCCTTATCCTCCAGCGTGCAGGCTCCCCCCTCTTGAGATCGCTCTGAAGGGAGTTGACCCACTGCTGGGCGTTGTCGCGCTCTCGCTAGGCCCCGTCGCGCTCTGAGCGAATCCTCATCTCAGTCTGGCGTGAGTTGTCTCGCTCCTTACAGAGCCACTCGGCCACTGTGGCATCTTGACGGGCCTTCGCTTCTAGCGCGGTGACTTTCTCCTGGGTCACCAACTTTAGCCCCTTCTCCTTCTCAAGCTCGCCTTGGAGGTTGATGATCTGTTGGCGGGCCTCAACATCCCCCTGACGCAGGTTGCCGCCCTCCCTCATGACTTGTGCGTCCTCCTCATCATCCTTGTGGACCCTCACCGATAGGTCTGAGGCCATCTTCTCTGCCTCCTCGGCATGTCGACGGGCCTCCGCCTCCCGGGTCCGAAGCTCGACCGCTTCCGTGACGAGGTGGTCCTAGGTGTTCTTCTATCAGTGAAGGAATAGAGACTTCTCCTAGGTGCGCACCATCAATCACTGTGGAAGGAACACGAGTCAGAAGTGACAAAATAGAAACTAGTAATCAAAGGCACGAGCGTGTTGTACCATGCAGGGATCGGTGGCACTGTTCAACTGCTTCAGCCCGTCGTTCGCTGAGACCACTGCGGTGTGCAAAAGATGTGCCATGCCTCCCATGATCCTGTGGTAGTTGTGCCATTCCTTCTCCACAGTAGGGTCATCGAGGATGAAGGGCGGGGCTCTCGGATTCTATGGGTCCGCCCACTCGAGCCACGGCATGTCGGTCCCTATCCGGATTAGGGTCCAAGGTGGCTCCGCGCCAGCTCCACGCGCCGGTGACCCCTCTCTCTGCGGCCTCTCTACCGGGATGACCTCTCTGGTGACAGCGGAAGTCGACGACGTGGACACAGAGCGTGGCCCCATCGCCATGACTCCTGGGGTCACCGCAGACATGTCCCCCTCCACCCGCCTCGCCTCAGGTACCTCCATCTCTGTCCACGGAGGTAGGGTTGCATCTAACTGCACAATGCACACGGCGTGCATCACAGACACGTCCTCTATCGTTTGTCCTTCTCCTGCCCTCTTTACTGCGGACATGCCAACCATGGCGGCGGATAGCCCCGACTGCGCCACCTGACCTGCCACAGACACCATCGTCCTAGTCAGCATGGCTCACCCGGACAGCCCCATGGCCAACCTGGCATCGCCCTCGCTTGAGCCGGGTGCAGCATCGGATGACGACTGCTAGGTCGCCTGCATGGCGGCGACCTTCTGAGGTGCCACCGCCAAACAGGTAAGCAACCGACTGGTGCTGCAACACGCATAGAGTGTCAAATCCATAGCAATTTTTTGTCAAAAAGTAGTAGAATAGAAGGATGCGTGATATACCTAGGAGCCACTGGGCGATGGACCTTCGGCGCTGACCCTCCTGACCCCTATGACGCCTCATCAGCATGAGGCCACTTTTGGCCGACATGTTGTTCAGGGAGCCCATGCAAGGCAGGGCGGTCCACCTCCGCCGCCCTGAGAGCGATGTTCTCCTCCCCTTGCCCCATGGCACGGAGCGGGAAGGGACCCAACGGTAGCTGGGGTGCATTGTCTTCTTCATCCTCCTGCTCCAGGTCATCCTAGTCAGAGGCCGGGATGGAGCCGATCACCTCCTCCTATTCATGAAGCGGGGGCACAGCGTCGTCGCTAGGTTGCCTCCCCATCTCCTCGTCATCATCCTCATCGTTGTCGTCTTCATCACCCTCATCATTGTCACCCACTCGCTTCAGTAGCCTCTTCTGCTTCCTCTCTGTCTCCCTATCCTTTCTTGCCTTCGCCGCCTCACCCACGGCACAGTTCTTCGCTCTCCTCCCGGCGTCCTCCAGCAGTGGTGGATCGGAGGCTCAGATGTGAAGATCAGTCTGTGAACCACCATAATTAGATCTAGAGTAGAGTTAGCAGGGAAGGTGATGGTGACACGGCTTACTAGCTCAATGAACCCCACGTCAGGATGCATTGGGGGATGACCTGGGAACAGATATACTATGACGAGGTCCACCATTTGAGTTGTCCGGTGATCTAGAGTATCCTTAAGGCAATCCTCCACCTCACCGGGGGTGATCGCCTCTCAGGAGACCATCACCGTCCCTTTTGGCGTTGAGTCAGGCGTCATCTGTAACACCCCTGGGTGTTAAGCATGCATTAGCATCCAAGGCACTAGTCATAATCATCTCATACATGGTTATCATTGCATGCAATATAGACCCTTTTTAAATTTAAAGTTGAAAAAAAACAATTACTTAAAACCCCAAATTCTGCATTTAAGTGCTAAAGAGTGGTGAAATTTTGTGTAGCTACAATTTTAGATAATCTAGAATAAATAAACATGATTTTTGGAGCAACTCTTGAATTCAAATTCCTTCAAATTTTGCTTTTAAAAATATTCTAGAAAAATGAATTTTTACTTAAAAATTTAGCTTTAAATCCCAAATTCAAAATCTATTTAGAATTTTGAAAAGTGCCCTACATGAAAGTTGTAGAGAATTAAATTTTGAACAACTTTTATTTTGGGCAAAAGTTCTGAAAACCTCTTTTTCATCTTCAAATTCAAATTTGAAACAAATATAGAAATCTGAAAATTTATTTAGAAAAAGAAAAATGCTTTTCCTTCTTTAGTGGGCCGCAGCCACCCTTTTGCCCCAGCAGCGCTGGCAGCCCGGCCCGCGCCCCGTGCCGGCTTCCTCCCCGCGCGCGCGCGCCCGCGCGCAGCGCCGTGGCGCCGCGGCAGGACTCGGCCGCCGCGTGGCCGAGCGACGGCGACGCCGCGCGACACGCGCCCCGGGTGGCCCCCGCGTCCCCCGCGCCACATGCCTTGAACCCGCGCCCGCTCCTCCCTCGGCTGCACGCCCTCCATTCCTCCTCTCGCCCCGCCAGCAGCAGCAGCGCACCGCCGCGCCATCACCGGCTCCCGGAGCTCCGCCACCGCCGTTCGCGCTCGTGGCTGCTTCTCCAGCCGATTCCTCCCGGCCTCAGCTCCGCCCCGCTTCCCTCCACCGCGTGCGTGCCTCCACTCCGCCGCTCGAGCTCAAGTGAGGTCCAATTGGCCGCCCCCCTCCTCCACTGCCGCCATGGCCGCCGTTGGCCGACGCGCATGGCCGGAGCTCCCTGGCCCTTCATGCCTCCTCCGGTCTCGAGCATCCGCTTCCCCTTCGCCTAGCGGTGCTCGCGCTCGCATTCTCGGCCGCCCCCGTGGCCTGCATTGGCCGGCCGACGAGCTCCCGCGCTGCCGTGCCGCCATCTCCGCCGGCGAGCCTCCTCCGGAGCTCCCGCGCCGCTCGGAGTTGGTGCGCTGGGTGCGTCCCGGTGCGGGGAGCACGTTGGTGCCCTCCCCGTCGCCGGAGACCTCACCGGCGGCGAGTACGCCACCGGTCAGCGCCTCCCCCGCGCTGCTCTGGCTGGTCGGTGGGGTCCGTTGACCCGTGGGTCCCGCGTGTCAGCGTGTGTGGGTGCACTGCACCGGGTGTATTCAGCGTTTTCACCGGTGAATTTTTAAAAGAATTAAGGAAAATAATTTCTCAGAATTTTGAAACAGCTTTGAAAAATCTTATCTCAAGATTTATAGCTCCAAAAATGATGAAACAAATTTTGAAATGTTCCTCTTGAATAGATCTACAGTTTAAAAATATTTTATGATAAAATTGTGACACTTTTCTGTGTAGCTTTATTTAATTGTTATAAATGCTGATATCTTAGAAAATGTGTAGTAAATAAAATAATGAAGGGAAAAATGTGATTCTTGTTGCTTTAATCTTTATTAGTGATGTACTTTCTAGGAAAAATATTAGTGAAGCATGTTCTGTGAGAAATTTTTGAAGTGTAGTTCAAATGCTTTTAATTGATAATCTTTGTTATTTTTAGTAGAGAGCTAAATTTGTATAGAACATACATGTGATAATTTTTGTAGTATGTTAGTTTACTGTTAGTAACATAGGAAAAATATGAAATCTATTGTTTGATACCTTTTCTAGTACAAAATAATTTCATGCTCATATTTAGGCTATAACTTGTTTATTTTGTACAGGCAGTTTTACATATGCAATTCTCATGAAAATTTAGTAGTAGGTTAGTTAGGGTAAGAGTAATCTACGGTAATTTTTGTAGATTTTTATCTATATCAGAAATAGGTGTTGGTGTGTAACCCTAGTTAAATAGGAAATAAAATATTATTCTTTATGAGAAATTAAGAGAAATAAAATATGTTTGGTGTATCTTTGATGCTTCATTATGCCTTGCTGATATTATGGATGAGTTAGGTTGGTAAGCTTTGGTAGCTTAGGTTCACTTGTATGTGTAGATGATAGGCTAACTAATAGAAGGATAAGGTGCATGTTTTAGGGTACATGTTCTTGGATGACGTTGACTACCTTGTAGAAGAAATAATTATATTCGAACTGCTCATTCCATGTGCTCATCTGCATCTCATGTCATCAAAGCACTCCACCACAATTCGATGCATTCTTCGCATGTTTGCTTATGCACTTGCATCATACAGGATCGCAGGAGGAGTCACAGGTAGCAGTACCGGAGGAGCAAGTTTGGACGGATCAGCAGGAACCCCAGGCACAGGAGGTGCCCGAGGAAGAAGAGTCAGGCGAGAAACTGCCAGAGTGCGTTGACCACCATCCTAGCTCGTTCGAAAAAGACAAGCCCCGGAGCATTTTAACTCTCCTATTTTATAAAAGTTGTTCCTTACTACATGAACTATAGTTATATATATTGTTGCATTAAGTTATAGGAGTTGAGTGAAACCGTTGTTGCATTATTACCTTGGCCCCCGGATTACCTTTTACCATGTTAGGTCAGGAACGAGTTAATTGCTTAGCCATGCTTAGACCGGTAGAAGTCGGGTGATTTCCTGTCACCTGCAAGCTATAGGTGGATACCTGATTATGGTTAGCTGTAATTTTGATCATGGAAAGTAACCAAGTGTTGATGGATAAACGAAGACCGGGCGGAGTTTTATAGGGTTTTGGACTATAGTGATTCCGTCTGTGTTGATTAAGGACCGATCGTTGCTCGTCCCTCTTGTCATGTTGAACGCATGCCTCACATTTAGCTGGCCGGATAAAATACCTTTCGACCGCGAAGCTAGTGACACTTTTCGAGCCGGGATAAACTCGGGTTGGCAGACTGGTGTTGAAGTGGATGTAACAGGGACGCGAAGAGTGAGCCCAAGGTGCGTCCTGGCAGTCGGGCGGTCCCTGGGTAGTGCGATCCATGATTGTTATCCTGCGGCTTCTTGGAAAGTGTCATTGGTGATCTACGCGATCCTGACGGGGGAAGCAGGATTTGTGTGAGGAATAAATCTCCAGCTGGATAGGAATTCGATTCGAATCTCCGTCGCTCCCGGTTAGTGAGCACTTGACTCGAGCTATGGCATCGTAGTAACATTAAAGAAACACTGATGGTTAAGTGAATGATGTTGGAAATGCTAAACCTGATATGGTAATCTAGATTGTTAATGATGAATCAAGTGATTGTTTTTAGTAATAGATGCTTACCTAGCTAGAATAGGTTGTACTAAAAGTGATGCAAAAAGTACTGGTATAGTTTTTCATAACAACTCATGCTTTTCGCAAATGAGTCAAGCCAGTCCAATCTATAAAGCCTTGCATGATCCTTGGTGTCCTTTATTTCTGGTTTTTGACGGGTAAGTCTAGCTGAGTACATTCTCGTACTCAGGGCGTTGTTCCCAATGTTGTTGCAGATGGTCAGATGTACTTTGGGTACTACTCCAACTGTCTGTATCTGGCGATGGGCGACAACTAGGACCTTGGGCAAGGGTCACTCTGTTCGTCTTATCTACTGCTTTTGTGGACCATGACTATCTACTGGCACTGTATTTGAACTAAGTGTGTGTGTAAAACTACTTGCTTCCACTATGTTATTCTGAACTATGTTGTAATAACTTTTATTCAGAACTCCGATGTACTCCACTTTTATTGTGAACTTTATGTATCATGTGAACTGGGGCTGCTAAATCAGTACGATCTTGGTTGTACGTTGGTTGGTTTGAAATCCCGCGTGATTTCACGAAATCTCGGGTTATACGGGTTTAAGTCTGGTAAATTAACCGCCTCGGTGAAAGATTTTTCTGACTTAATCTCGTATAATTACGTTGATCCGTTACATCATCTCCCACATTCGGAGTTTGCGCACCATCAGCGACGCCAGCCTCCTGACATGGTAAGCCCCGATGACACCGGCCCTGCAGAGGCCGGTGCCCTTTAGGGTCTCGATGGCTCAAAGGAGGTCACCTAGTCTTTGTTGTTCCTTGGCAATGGGTCCATACCTCCACTCCTCTAACACCTCCTCGATAAGGTGGCCAGAGAAAATCGGCAGGGGGGCGGCATCATCGTTCCTCAAGTAGAACCAGGACTGGCGCCACCCCTTGTTGGACTTCCTCAGCGGGATCAGCATGTACTCCGACGCCTAGGGGCTCCAAAGATAGATGCTGGCGCACCCCATTGGCACCGACAGACTAGCTATCTTCTTCTTGTCTGCTTTCTTCCTTTGTAGCTCAATGGCAAAAAAGTACTTCCAGAGTTTGAATTGGAGCTCGATCCCTAAGTACCCCTCGCAAAGCGCGATGAAGGTCGAGATATGCTGAATCCCATTGGGACTCAGATGCTGGAGCTCAATCCCATAGTGGTGAAGAAGCCCGTGGAGGAACCTATGGGGGGAGATGCTAGCTTGCGTTCGTGGAAGTGCACGAACGAGACGATGTAGCCGTCGGGCACCACCAGCCCATCTTCGTTGCCAGGTACGACCCACTCGTCCCCATTCACCCTCATGTGAAGGAGACCCTTCTTGATGAGACCCTCCATGCACGGATGGCGAATGTCAGAGTGAGACCACGGCTCCATTGGGGAAGCAGAGGTGGCGATGCGAGGATTAAGCTGTGGCAAAAGGAGGCGTGAGACAAACCCTAACAAGGGCGGCGACGGCGATGGTGAGAAGGCGAGCGTAGGAAACGTGAGTGCGGATGGCGAGGAAGACGAGGTTGTGGGGCATGCACGATGAAAAATAAGGGAAGCCCCTGTATTTAAGAGACAGAGGCGGAAGGCAAACTGCCTGCCTAGATTCGCGCACCATCCCATCCCATCCCATCAAAACCATCATGTCGCTCTGCCCCGCTGCGCGCGTGCCACTAACTGGCTGCCCCCTCATAGGATGTGTTGGGAAATAGATCGACGATTGCCAGGCTGGGAACCATCGCAGACGAGAAGGGCCATAGGGCCGAGATCACTCTATGGCCCAATAAGGCCCAAGAATTCATAGGTTGGCCAAGAGACAGGTTCGACAACCGCTCCGGGGCACCACTAGAGTGAGGGGTGGCAACGGATGAGCCTGCTAGTGGTCAGTACTTGGGCGTCTGAGCGCCGCAGGCATCCCAGTCCACATTCGAGTCTTGACTATAGCCGAACCATGGTTTTTCTTTGAAGAAAGGCAATGAGGCCCCAAGACTGGTCATATAGACCCGGGAACTATATGGATTGGCCGTTAGGAACATGGAGTCGGTCGCCAGCCAACCCAAGCTAGATCCCTACGAACGGGAACCGGGGCCCCACTTGGACTGACCCGTTAACAGCTCACCGAGCACCATGATTCATCCACTGAGAAAAATCGTGGCATGGCTCAACCCCTCTGTTTTGTCAAAAAACGCTTGAGGGATAACGATCGCAAGACGGGTCGACCCCTCGACTGGACCCCCCGCTACGCGTAGGGGCTCGGGGGCTCAGACCCATAAAGAGACCATGTACGAGGTCACAGGCAAACTGTGAAGCAAGCACCCTGGCGCTAGAATGCTACGGACGTCCTGACCCCTCGGTCCAACCCCCACGACTCGTGGGGGCACAGGGATCGGCCTCACAAAATATCCGACACCAGGACACCGAGAAACAGAAAAACGATGATATCCTAAATAATGGTCAGAATCACCAAAATCACAAGCGACAGCCAACACTGATTAAGACCCCGCTGATTTGGGGGTCTGACTACGGCAAACGTCGTTCGAAACATCCAGATTGGACAAAATCTCACAAATAACGGTAGACTAAAATAAGTAACCTTTATTCATGAGATAAGGGCCCTAAGTACAAACTAAAGGGCCTCAAGGATAACCTCCTCGGCGGTGACGGCGTCCGCGGCTTCATCAAAGTCCTCGATGAGCCTCTCATGATCGGTCGCCCCCTCACCTTTTGGGAAGCCGTTCAGGAAGCGGAGCTCGTGGCCCGACCAGACCTAAGCCGCCGCCTGGGCAACGGCCGCTCTACGATGGACACCATATTCCACCGCGTCCCTAACACGCTCAAGAACGTCAAGGAGGTGCTCCTCGAGACGCTTGCCACGAGCGCACACATAACCGGTGGCAGTGCCCATGGCCTGGCAGAGCGTCTATAGCTCCGTCTCTAGTTCTGGCAAAATCAAACAAAGAGTTAGAAATTGGATGAGCCAAAAAGGAGGAAAACGGCGATCACTAAAAAGACTCACCGGCCACCCGGCCGTCGGCGTCCACTAGTTGGGCGCGGACGGTCTCTGCCTCCACCTCGGTGGCTCAGAGCGTGACCTAGGCGGCCTCAAGGCATTCCCGGAGCCGCTCTGACTTCAGGACTGGGTTCACGTCTGAAGCAGCCCTGGACACAAGAGAAAGTTAGGAGGAAACCCACAACAGCAGTGGGTGAAAATGAGGGGCCACTGCTCTCACCCCTGATCGAACAGGTGGCGCCGGAGGGGTCTCCTCTCCTCAGGCGCATCATCAGTGGAACGCTTCCCACGGTCCATGGATGAAGCGACAAGGGGGGAAGGCAAGCGCCGAGGATCCGCTGGACGAGGCTAGAGTGGCAATGGACAGCGATGCACTACAGAAGCCGTGACTTATAGAGGGCTGACAAGAAGCCCAACTGGCATCGACACCAACCGTCGCAACGGGTGCAGCGTAACTCACCCCTTTAGTTTCCCCCACACGCCTGAATTGGGCGGTTTGAAAAGTGGCGCCTCATCTCCTGCCCATCCTAGGACTGGGTGTGACTCCTAGCGCCACAACAATGAAGGGAGTACGGAGCTAAAAACATTCCTACGGCCTGTTAAGGCCCAAGGGCGCGCAGTACGGCCCAGCAGCGGTTTTGATGACCGTCCTAGAACACCCCTGAGTAAGGGGTAACGAAGGACAGGCACGACCAGTATGCGAACAGCTAGGCATCGTGGACGCCCTGGCCCATGATTGGGTCCTGACCGCTATCTATCCAGGGAATTCCCTTATAGCGAAGCAGATAGCTCCCAGAACCGACCGGGTGGACCTAGGGACTATGCTCCTCTGCCGCTAGGGACCTAGAATTGGTTGGCCGCTGATCAAGCCCCCGTAGCGCGTCGGGGCATAGGGTGGGACTCACAGAAAGACCTAAGAAGCACAGCCATCGACTAACAACAAAGAAATTCCTTGAAGGAGTGCGCTACTCCACCAAAGGCTCAGGGCTACACCCGGCGGGTGCGCTCGCGTGATCGGACAATCAAAAACAATAGGAGGAGTGGATCTCGATGACCAAAGGAAGCCCCTAAAGGAGCACTTCGCTCCCCTAAGGCCTCAGGGGCTACTGTCGGGTATCGATGATCCCCACACCCGAAGACAACGCTAAGAACCAGCCTTTCGCTAGATCAGGAACATAATCACGAACCTGGCCGACACTTCAGTGCGAAAACTCCATCATGACCGACCCCAAGAGTGGGGCTCAATCTTGCCTGACACCTTGGGCACGGGCCCAGCCGTGCCCGACCCCTAGGGGGAAACTCCACCTCGTCTGACCCTAGGGGCATGGGGTCCATCTCGCCCGACCCCTTGGGAGCGGAACCGCCTTGCCTGACCTGGGGGCCACGGGGTCAGCCTCGGGCGCGAGCTCCTACGAGGGCCCCCGCCGCCCCCAACCGCCATGAACACGGGTGGTGGGCCCCAGACCATGCCCCTAACGCTAGAGTGGGGTGGGAGCACCTCGACATGACCAGCGGCTCTTATAGGCTATACCTAGGCACCCATGTCTCCAACAGTGCCGAGTGAACTAGCACTGTGCGGCTCAATCCTCGTGCAACTCCAAACAAGGAGATCGGTTGGCCATTGTGCATGACAGGGAGGGACCAGGCAGCGTGGTCAAGCGGCGACGCCCGTCTGTAACACCAGTGACGGACGGGGGAATCATGACCAAAACGGCGACGCCTGCCTGTAGCGCCGGAGATGGACATAACCACAGCATGCGCGTACCTCCATTGTCATCTGCAGGACCTGCAGGACTCACCCGCAGGGGGAAGGGCAGAGCAGCTCTAGAGGTGTCTCCTCCATTGTTTTTCTCTTTCTTCTTTTTCTCTCTCTCTCCTGTACCACGGGTCCTTCCCTTGATCTATAAAAGGGAAGGCTGGGCACCCCTGATGAGGATCCTTTTTCAACAAACCAAAGGCACTTCCACTCCACTTCACTTTCACCAGAGACCTGGTAGCTCATCCCTCTCTCGACCGTTTGTAACCCCTACTACAGACCTAAGTGCAAGTAACACGAGCAGCTCACCACTGGACGTAGGGACATTCAGCCTCAACTAGTATACATCTTCGTATCCTCTTTGCACACCATCTGAGCCTAAACGCGCAATAATAGAAATGTACTAGCCGGTGATTCAGAACACTGACACACAGATTCACCAAAAATTGTGCAATTTATTAGTTTAAACCCATATACTTATGTTGGTCATCCTTTTTATGTATTCATACAAGTTATATTGACGGTTTTATGATGAGTGTTAACTACCATCAACAAAGAGCAAAAGGCACATTGGAGTAGCTCATATTGGACACGAATCGGATTCAACCAAAAATAGCTCAAGTGAGGAGGATGAGAAGGTTGCAACCATGGCTATTCACAAGCCATCCTCCATACCAAGGCTCTTCAACAACATGTCCGATGATCACTACTACTCCCCTCACGTTTGTCTCATGGCAAAGGGTGAGAAGGTAAAACTCAAATCCAATCCTAAACCTTTTCCCCCTAGTGACATCTCTAGTAGTGATACAAGTGATTGCTCTAGTGATGATGAATCTAGTGATGATGAAATAAATAATATAACTAAAAATTTGGATAGCAAGACCATGTAGAGCTAGCATCTAGAGAGGACACTCTTATCAAACAAGAAGATCTCTACATTGCTAGCAAGAAAGCTCTTGCATTGGAGAGAGGTGAGGTGGACACCTTGCGGAAGGCCTTGGCCAAAAAGCAAGAGGCCCATGCTATCACAAAGAAAACACATATTGTTCTCAAACAAAAGTATTGTGACTTAGATGGAAAGCACAAAGAACTTGAGGAGCAATATAGCATTCTTTGGGATAGCAACTCACATCCCTCCAAGGCAAAATGATGCCTCTACTCCCTCCACTACCAAAGGTTATGAAAAGTGTTATAATCTTGATTTAAATTTTTATTCCACTAACCTTTGCTAATATGAAAGCTATGAGAAAAGAAATTGTTAGGCTCAATGAGATCATAGCAAAAGGGTGCATGGATGGCAAGAGTCAAAATGGTGGCAAGAATGTTGAAGAACCAAAAATGCCACAATACAAGAATGGTAGGCGTCCATCTATCAAGGATGGGTTTGGGCACACAAAATTAAAGGAGCCAAAACCAATAGAAGAAAATTGGTAAATGGTGTTGAACATGTGCAATTTTAGAGGAAGGAACAGATTGGTACAGTTCAGCCTGCACAGGCTGCGGCAGTGCCGCCCGGAGAGCTGCCCCATAAAAGGGAGGGCCACCAATCCGTCTCTGGATCAAACCAAGCCTAGCAAGAAGAAGATGCCCAGGCAAAAGCAGGTTTCCTAGAAGCCAAAGGAATCAATGTGGGTGACAAAAACAAATATGCCTATCAACCAGAGGCTCATGCACCGCGACAAAGTTCGTCATCTTGCCATGTGTTAAAGTGCAACAACCTTGGTGAAGTAGTTGCTAAATATGTTGACAAGGAAACCAACATATATATATATATGGGTCCCTAAGATACTTGTGACGAATATGCAAGGCCCCAAATCTACTTAGGGACCTAAATCAAGGAACTTTGTTTCGTAGGCGTACTTCTCCGGCAGAGCAAGCTGATGCGGCTGCTAGAGTGGTATAGCTACATATGGAGCAAGCAGCTAGCTGCCTCTGGTTAAAGCTACAAAACTAAGCGTCTTATACGTGGTTGGAAATTGCTAGCCTGCTACTGCTATGAAATGAATGTTGTTTAATTTGATGAAGAACCAATTAATTTCATCACTTTAGGAATTAACGTGCTCTGTCGTGTTTATCTTAAAAGGGAATAAACTCTGGATTATATTATTCGTGCTTTTGACCAACCTATGGCAATTTGGACCCACTAGTAATAAAGTACATACAGTATGTAAGTGAAGCATGGTTCAAAGCATTCAAAGATTTTGGAATACTATCTTTTATTTTTCTGGTTGTGACTAGTATTTTCCAAGCGCTTAGCTTGAAACTCTCGTGACTGATACAGTTTCCAGCAGACGGCTAACTAATCACCGTACACTTGGCTAATAAAAAAAGAGATTAAATCAATCGAACAAAAATAAACAGTTAGAGCCCGTTTGGATACTAACTAATTAACTGTTAGCCAAATAACTAGCCAACTCCAACTAATTTAGACTAATCTTTAGCTCCAATTAGTAACTAGCGTTATCTGATCCAAACAGCCTGTCAATCAAACAATGCATGCGTAGATCCAAAATTTTGCTCGCATGGAAAAAAAAAGTTGTTGACCCAACAAAAGCTCAGCGAACAAAACTGGTAATGGTAACAGCACAATTTCGTAGCAGTTTTCTAAAAGCACACTCATATCATAGATCAGTAAAGAGTCGATGGAGCGAGTGAAACTTCGATCGGGAACAGTTGGAACCGATGCGATGTGCAACTGTACATGGACGCTAGCTAGCCGCTCATTTGAAAAGGGCCGTAACGGTGTGCCTACGTATATACTCGCTATCTACCTTGGAAAAGACTAGCGTTATTTTTTTAACTGATTTCCCTGTGTTACCTTCTCCTAGCATTGGCGGGTTGTTTTTTGCGGAATTGACATCGTGGAGACGGGCTCAAGAGACGCGTTGTACATGCCCGTATAGCTATCGAGGTGTACATGCCGTGCATGCGCGAGCTCCTCTAGCAAGCTCCTCGCTCTCTAGTCGTCGTCGTCTCTAGGTCTCTCCCATATATAACGAGACAAAGAACGGAGCCCTCTATAGCCAAGATCTGCTGCATACGCGTCTATAACCTTGGTGGCTTCGTCATGCGCGATCGATCACTATCATGCACCATGTATATATGGCATGAACAAGCAGGTTCAATGCAACCGTACGTGACCATCCAAAGAACGCCACCATAGGCCACAAAGCGGGCCTCGCGCATCGGTGCATATGGCTCGATATAATATACCTCTAACGATGCGAGATCAGAGGTTAACATCAGTACTGGATCGGAGGGTGCCCAATAGTTCACTCAATTTTTCATGTATATATAGAACCAAAACCTCCACTACGTAGGCTAAGGGCGTGTTTAGTTCAGGGGCTATAAAGTTTTTAGGTACTGTAGCACATATGTAACTATAGTAATTAATGTCTAATCATGGACTAATTAGGCTTAAAAAATTCGTCTCGCAAAATACATGCAAATTGTGCAATTAGTTATTTTTTTTATCTATATTTAATACTCCATGCATGTCTCCAAACATTCGATGGGATGGGGTGTAAAGTTTTTGAGTGGGAACTAAACACCCCTAAGCACTCCTATTATAATTGTACACCCTCTGTCTTTAGCGGGCTTAATTGCACTCTCTCTATTGTATTATATATTTGTATTGAAGCCATGCTAAAATTGCAGTAAGGTAGCAGTAGCAGTAATAATAATCAAATGTAAATATTTGGCATACCATTACTTACTACTGTTTTAGTATTACACGATACGATGCATATATTTGGTCCACATATAAACATCCTCATATATATTAGCATTTTTTTGGGAAAAAAACATTTTTTTGTATTTTCTTTGTGTGAAAGAAAACTCCTATATATTTGAATTAGAATAAATGTACTGCAGTGCCCTTGGTCAAATTTATAACCGTCTCGCGAACAACTCATATTAATTGTACTTCCTTTTTTATTTTGGTGATATGATGTTTAATTGCACTCGCTCTTTTGAATTGAAGGCATGCTAAATCTCAACGCATAGTTTTATTTTGTTGTTCCAAGTATGTCATGTCAGTAAATAGGATTTGCTCATCCTTGAAACAACATTTAACAATGCGTAGTTTTAATTTTCTGTGTTTCAAGTTTTCTCATTGCATTTAATTATATGACACATTCAAACTTGGAAACAAAGCCCATGGGGTTTCATCTAGATGAAACTCATTTCATCTCTCTCTTATTTTTTTGCCATGACATCAAATTTTATTTATATACACATTCCTTTTTTTTAATAAATCCATATTAAATATTGCAGCGCCATCACGCAATTTCTCAAATAGAACCGGCCCTGGTTAAGCAAAGCCTATTAATTGTACACTTTTCTCTATGTATCTTTAGCAATGTTTAATTGTGCACTCTACTTTGAATCTAAAGAATTCCAAACAATGCACTAAGGTAGAGATTGAGGTAATAGTAATTAAGCAAACGGAAATATTTGGCAATACACTAAATGCTACTAATTTTACTCTAGTGAATCAGAGGAAGCTAATAATAGTGTGCTAAAATAACCTGGATGAGTTTTTGGTAAAAAAAAACACTTGGCGTGTGATTTCCATGGACTGGGTACAGTGAACCACTTGCACTAGAAGAAAAGGGAACAGTTTTGTTTGACTGAAACCAAGGGTAATCGACGGCTCATACCTGACCAATTGGATGTGTGCATCTATCATGGGTTGGCTCTTTAATTTGCACAACCAAAGAGCCTATAAACTCAATTGTTTGGGTTCAAAAGATCGATCTAACAATCGAAAGTTCAAAATGATTGATACAGCTATGCACTTCAAAATTGTGGTGCTTGTTTAAAAAATAACGGTGGCTTTCATCTTCGTGGTCCATTACTGAAATATGTCAACTTCCACTGGAGCTGTATCGGGCTAATTAAGTTGTCCAGATGTGCGCTATAACATTTTTTTGCTTCAATAAACCTCCTCCCCTTCATGTGGAAATTTGATGATCTACCTCTCTCTTTGCAAATGGAGAGGAGACACTTCATCTAGGGGTGGTGTTTGGTTCTAGAATGTCAGCCTCACTCGGCCACTCTCAGGAAAAAAAGATTGTTACATCTGTTGTTAGTAAACAAGAATTATGATGTATCTATAGTTCTCAAGCCATGCTGGTAACTTATTTTGGATTGTGATACAATGGTTTATCAACTTACCAATTTGCACAAAGGTTAGTAACTGAGTTGCTCGATAAAATGTCCTTGAGATGGCATATAGATGCTTGTACTAGCTCATTGTTGTGCATTTGTGATGGCAGATTCATGGTTACAGAAATGTTCATTTAGATTTTGATCCTGAGGATCACTCCCTTACCACTATAACTACATATATCGTCAAGGAGCTTATGTTGTAAACCATTCAAGATTTTGTAAAAAAAAAAGAAAACAAAAAAGCAAAAAAAATGGTATAGATCAACATCTATTTGAGGAAACTATCTTTTTCTAACAATCATACCTGTTTCTACACACATTATTTGGCATGTGATGGTGGTAGATCCATGGTTGTATCAATGTTCATCTCACAAGGGTGTTATTGTAATTGCACATATATGGATGTAGTTATATTATCATGCACACACACACATGGTTGCTCCACCATCATGTTAAAAAAATTTTACATGATGTATCACAATAATTTGCTACAACTGTGGCTACCCTGTCGATGAGAATTATAATGTTCCCAAAATTATCAAGCTATTCTAGTAATAACTTACAAAGACCGGTGATGTATATGTACAATGCTATTTCAACGTATTGAGCTGTAGAAATGGTAATATGATTGAGCTGTTTTCTAAAATGTCTTTGATCTGACATAGACGGTTGTAGCTCATTGTTGTGAAATGCTCGTTAACATTTCTATGATGATCGAGGATCATTCATTACAACTATATATAAGGGCACTCCCAATAGAGTGTTAATGGTAGTTTCTATCTCTCCATTAATTATTGTGTCAGCTAAGCAAAAGTCTAACATGGCAGTCTAATTAATGAACAAAGAGAGGAAAACGTGATGAAACCGTTTCCTATCAGAAAAACCACGTCTACTCGCGCACCGAGGTGCGAAGAAATCGCAACTTTCCCGTTGGGAAGAAACCAACGGCGTCTATCCAGGTGGGGACCACGACGGGACTTCTTTTGATCGCAAAAAAAAAAGACGGGACTTCTTCCTCCGCGCTTGCTGCCGCGTCGTGCGACTGTCGCCCAGGCTGTGCTCGCTGCCGCACCGCGCAGGCCAAGCTGGCATCCGCACAAGCCGCGCTCGCTATGCTGCGCCGCGCCGCCGTCCGCGTGGTTCCACCGTGTCGTGCGCCTGTCACCCAGGCTGTGCTCGCTGCTGCGCCGCGCAGGCCACGCCGGTGTCCCCAGGCCGCCCGTGTCCGCACAGGCCACGTCGGCGTCCGCCCAAGCCGTGCTCGCTGCTGCGCCGCGCGGCCGTCGCCCAGGCTACGCTCGATGTCGCGCCGCCATCCGCGCAGACCACGCCGGCGTCGCCCAGCCGCGCCCCGTCCGCGCTCGCCGCTCCCGGTCCACGCAAGCCGCGTGCCCGCGCCGTCGCTCTGGCCGTGCTCGCCGGCCTTGCTGGCCGCGCCTCCGCTCTCGACGTCCGTGCTGGCCGCGCTGCCGCGCAGGCTTGCTGTCCACGCTCGCCCGTGATGGGACTTCTGCTTGCTGTCCACGCGCAGGCTTGCCATCCACGCACACTTGCGCTCGCATGCGCTGGCCGTGCTCACCGGCGCAGCCGTGCTGGCCGTGCTTGTTCGCTGGCTGCGGTAGCTCGCGCCACCGTGCTGTGTTGCGCTTATAGTTTTAAATAGCGGGCTACAACAAATAGCGGCATTTTTTTACAGAGGCTATACAGCTATAGCACCGCTATAGCGGAGCTATGCTAGATAGCGGTTTATAAAAAAATCATTAAAAATATGAGTAATTGATTCATAAAAACATGATAATCATGAAATTTGATGAACACATGTATCTTTTCAAGGTTCTGGCATGTAGGAAACAGTACTTAATATGATATTAGAGCATGATTCATGAAACTCAAGCGTTCAATTTTGCTAAACACCAACTTTAAAACAAAATATAAGTAGATAATAATTAGATTGTCACTATTATAGCTGAAACTGAAATAGCGGCGCTATTTCAAAGCTACAGCTAAGCAACTTAACGGCGCTATAGCGCAATATAGCGGTCGTTGTTAACATAGCGGCAAAAGTGACAATAGCTTAGCGTGCCCACTATTTAAGGCCACACTCTCTCAAGCCACTGGCCCCGAGTTGGTCGCGCTCACGTGCTGTCCATGCTCACCCACGCACGCGGCCCTCATGGCGAGAGAGAGCAAAAAAAAAACTCATGCGACGCTCAGGAGGAAGTATGTCGTCCGCACAGGCTCCTTCATGGTGAGCATGAGCTCATGCAGTGCTCAGGACGAAGACGATGGAGTTGGGACATAGAAAGACAAAAGTCACATTTATTATGACAAGAAACTTCCACTGTGTGAGATTATTTCTACGGATGGTTTATTGCTGATGTGGCTGCTATGGAAACCGTGCGTAGTTTTTACCACTGGAACTGCCCTAGAACAACTATAGTCAAGAAGCATGCGTTGTAACCATCTGATTTTTCCCAAAAAATCTGGTTGACATCATCTGATTCTAGAAAGAATCTTTTCGCATTATAATGCACGTGCATACACACACGTGCTGCCATGATTCTCCGTCGCATGAATGTACATGAAACTGTCATGCTTGTGTGTGTGTTTTGTATTACATATAACCGTGCATAGTAACGTAGATCTTCGTTAAATACTAAAAAGCAATTATTTTTGGTAACTCCACGTCGAAGTAAAAGTGGTGACACTTTTACCCCTCGAGTCTCCGTTGCTACCGCAATTTTGGCAAGGAGCGCGTTGCTATTGCCTCGGAAAAATGTCCAATCATGCATGTAAAATACAATGACCTTTTACCGAACCAACCCCACACATATGCGGAGTTAACTAAACCCGCACGTGTATCCAGAGTTCACGATTGCGCGATGCTGGCCGCATGTGGCTAGGGTTTACATACTCCATGGTTGCACAACCGTGGCAAGGACTAAACCCAACACAACCCAATGGAAAAGACAAGATGTGGTGCCAGTGCATCAGCAACCACACCTACACCGGGCCCTACCTAGCCGGCTCGTATAACTTATACCATAATGAAAGCAACTCTCCTAAAAGTAGCTGTCATCTACGTTTACTCTAATCAGATCACTCCTTGTGTCATCCATTCTTGGCATGTCATTAAGGCTAATACACCACTGCTTAAAATCGCCACTGCTGCAATAGGCACCTTTGTAATTACCAAAGCTGTCCCTCCGGATCCTTGGCCGTCATGTGTACCTGAGCCATGGGCATAATGGTAAAATAGTTGTCCTGCCGGTTACCAGTGGCGGCCTATAAAGGTGCACCAGCAGCCAACTGATGCATCACCACCACCACAGCCAGCAACACAGGAGCTTCGTCCTCACAAGCATGGGCGGACCCAGGGCCCGGCGACCCTGGGCGCTTGCCCGGGCTCTCCTCGCTGACACACGTGAGGAAGTAGTGAGGCCGTGAGGGGCAGGGGCAGTGCACCACAGCTCACCTGCACCGCATGTCTGTAGACTGTATAGCTTTGGTTAGTAGGCTCAATCACTCAGATTTTGCTACTTCTCGAGTCTCAGTGTCTCACGGAGTGATAGACATGTAGGGGAAAGTCAGCTATCAGCCTACGGAGTATGTACTAGTACTAATTAATATTGATTTTTAACTTCTACTGCTTAGTTAAATTATCATTCTTCGATGGTCAAAACTCAGAGACTTAAAAAAATACAGCGGATGCGTACTTTGAGCTTACATAATGTATACTGGACTTTTTTTTGGCAGTATACTTAAGGTTAGTGGCATAGAGCCTCTTTGTTTTCTAGCTACAAATTACCACCATTTGCCGCAAAAATTGCCTCACTTGTATAAGTTTTGAGTTAAAAAAATTTATATGAGTGATCGATATATTTATGTGAACTCACCATCATATTCGCCCAGGCTCTATAAAATTTCTAGGTCCGCCACTGCTCACAAGCAAGCGAGCGAGCGAGCTCAGCTGAGTGGAGAGGCATGGTGATGAAGGGAGGAGTAGGAGCGGGAGGGAGTGGGGGTGATGAGGTATGGGCTAGGGCAGGAGATGGGAACGAGAACGGGAAGCAGGCGGCGGTGCGGGCTCCGTCGTGGCGTGAGCGGGAGAACAACCGGGTCCGCGAGCGCTGTCGCCGGGTGATCGCGCGGAGGATCTTCGCCGGGCTGCGCATGTACGGCAACTACGCCCTCCCCAGGCACTGCGACAACAACGTCGTGCTCATGGCGCTCTGCGAGGAGGCCGGCTGGACCGTGGAGGCCGACGGCACCACCTACCGCAAGGTACTGATCGATCACTCTTTAATTTCTCGCTGTTCCGAGCTAATTAATGGTCGTCGCCGCCGTCTTTCCATTGTTTCGTTTCCGTTGGGTCTCGTTCTTGTCGTCGTCCTGCATTGCTTCGCTTTGCCGATCGAGCTGCGTGTGTAGTATCGTCGACAGTTGCAAGCCGATCGACCATCTTTTCCGCTTTCGTCGTCTTTTGTTTCTAGCAAAAGTCCAAAATTTGTTTTGTTTTCCCGTACAGTTGCTCGTCATCTAGCTATCCACTGTTCCATTGCCTTTCCATCAAGATTGGATGAGCTTCCTTCTCTTGTCTCGCCTTTCCATGCCTGCAGATTGTGTTGTCTTGATCTGTGTTTTATTTACATATACTCCATGCGTGTGTTCTGATGCTGCTGCTTCAGTCGTTAGTCGTACTGTCTACTGTAAACGGAATAACGGATGTTCAGGGAAAGAAAAACTGTCGTCGTTTGCTTTTACACCCCGTTCTTTTTCTCGCGATTGCACATTTTTTGCGTGCACGCATGCATGTCTGTCATTGTTCACTGATATATCCTCTCGATCGGCTTTCGTTTTGTGTTTATTCAGGGACCCAAGCCTGATCCGGCAGGTGATCAGCATATGGCCGACATCGGCGGGTCTGCTCCGGTGAACCCAGGCGGAGCTTCCTACAGCCTGACCCGGGCGTCGTCACCCTCCGGCATCACGCTCGGCGGCGGTGGCAGCGGCGGGTCGGACCCCATTCCGGCGTGGCTCAAGAACCTGTCCAAGCAGCTCAGCGACAAATCGTACCCCAACTTCCTCGCGAGCTCCTCCAACTCCAACTCCAACGCGCCGGCGACGCCGCAGAACGGCTCCCCGCCCTCGTTCCCGCCGCGCCTCCGCAAGATGGCGCGCTACTCCTCCCCGCCGCCCGTCACCCCGCCGCCGAGCCCGGCGAGGGACTCCAGCTCCAACGTGCTGCCGCCTCCGTGGGCCGCGGGTGCTGGCGCCAGCCGCTTCTCCTTCAAGACCTCCACCCCGCCGCTGATGAGCCCCGTCACCGGCGGCCGGGCCCCCGGCCCCGACCCGGTGAGGCTGCTGGCGGGGTTCCAGATATCCTACGCCGCGGACAACAAGGCACCGGCCTACAGCAGCTTCGTGGCGTCCGGCGCGTCGTCGCTCGGCGCCGGGAGCTCTGCTTCTGCTTCTGCTTCTGCCTGGATGCTCCCGCCGCTGCCGGGACGCAGCAGCAGCGGGGCGTCGGCCGCGGTCCGTGGCCGTGGTGGCGCGCGGCTTTCCCCGTTGGGGTTCTCGTTCCGCAGGAGCGGCGGGGAGCAGTCCGGCGCGAGGGAGGAGGAGGTGATGACCGAGAAGAACGCCGACGAGGAGGAGGGCCTGGAGCTCACCCTGGGGAACGCGGAGACCCGCAAGGACCGCTCTTGAGCTCACCGATCGAGCTGCTGCAACAAGACGATGCGCGCGTGAGCTGATTGGGAAGCTATCTTTATATATAGGGAGTTAGGGACTCATCAGGCACTCGGCGTGGTCGTAGTTTAACCTCAGCAAGACTGTTGGCGTTTAACTTTAGCCTATCTTATTACTATCTATCTTAGTATCTCATCGTAATTTTAGCCTATCTTATTATTACTACTATCCTTTATTTTCCATCTTTGTTTTCTCTTCTTCTTTTTTATCTTTGCAAGAAATGAAAAAGGAAACCTACATGGCAATGAGAAGGCTTTTTCTTCATGTAATCATGGATTGCCAGGCAGTTGGGCCATAATTTTTCAGTTATAGTTAAGCAAATGTCTTCTGCTGTTGTGTGTGCTTTCTTTGGCAATAATTTTTCAGTTTCCATGGTTTTTCCAACTGATTTCTACGAGCAACTATGTAGAACGCGGAAAAGTTAAGGGCCCATTTGGAATACAAGAATTTTCTAGTAATCAAACAAAAATTTCACACAATTATTTTTATAGAACAAAAATCTACGTTCTAAAGGGAGCCTAAATCTGCTTCTATAGGCAGGTACTAGTGTCCTAAAACCGTCGGATGAGGAATGAGGATGGATATACATATGCTGCAGGAGAGAGACAATGGATGCACTGCACCTATACGAGGAGGGGAGCACCCCCTATGCCAAAAAAAAACTACCTGCGGCCTGTGTGGCTGTTTGTGCCGGTCGGCTTGGTAGGATCAATGTTTTAAATAGCGGGCTAAGGTGTTTAGCGATATATCTCTAAAACAGCTAATAGCGGAGCTATATCGGGTTATAGCGGGATATAGCGGCTAAATTGTACATAAACACAAATAGCGGCACCCTGCCTCAAAAGGCTATAGCGGGCTATAGCGGCAGCTATTGCGGGAGATTTAAAACTATGGGTAGGATCCACTCGGGTGTGCTTGGTATAGCTTTTACAACAGCTTTATAAAGCTATTTTTCAGCTTCTTAAGTTATTTTTATCTTCCCCCACTTAAACAGTTCCCTAGGTGAAGCTGGGCGAAACTAAGGCTCTGTTTGACAGAGCTCCCAGAGCTGATTCTCTGCTAAATCCAGCATGAGCTCTACCAAACAGTTTTTAAGAGAGAAGTGATTCTCTACTGATTCCGTGAAGTGATTCTCTGAAATATGAACTAAGAGGTTGGGAGCTAAAAAAGTAGCTTCTTCTGATTCTACGAAGGGCCTGTTTGGTAGAGTTCTATCTAATTCTAATTCTCTGTCGATGTTTTACCACCGATAGGCTATCACGGGGGTACCCGGGACAATTATTCGGGCTTCGACGTATACTGAACTCAACAATTAACGTAAGAGACAGTCGATTTATACTGGTTCGGGCCCTCGTAATCGAGTAATAGTCTTTACGTCCAATCGGCGTTAGCCTTTGCGTTGGATTGATTGTTATGATCGTCTTGTTTTCATCTTTCTTTGGGGGTGCCCATAGCCTCTCTTTATATAGGTAGAGAAGGCTATGGTGCGGTTACCGTCCTAGTCGGATCCAAAAAAAAGGTGTCCTGATCTAATTACAGAATGTACTTTCTAGTAGAAGTCTGGCTAGTTTGGCCTATTATACTCGGAATCGGCGTCATCTGTCATCACGCCTCTTCTGTCTGGCGGTGGCCTAAGTCAGGGTCCACTGCCAGTTGTTCCGATGAGGAATCCTGCGGGTTCAGTATTGACAAGCCCCCGAGCGTTTCATGATTGAGTTCGGAAGCCTTCTTGTTCTCTCTAGTCTTGCCGGGTGGAACAAGCTCGATCCGGATTCTTTCGAAGAGAAATCTTGAAGTGGTCTTTTCTTGAAAAAAATTCTTTTAGTGATGTGCACTTTTTTGGAGAAAAGGTGCACTCACTGAGTGTAGCCCCCGAGCCTCTTGCTGTTTGGAATAAAAAATTGGAGGGTCTTGAGTCTTCAGAGCTGAAAAAACTGATTTTTTTCCCGATGATATGTACCCTGCAGCCCCCGAGCCTATATCCGGATTCTTTTTTACGCAAAGAACTCGGACAGAGGGTCCATTGTCGTATTCTAAGGTAGTTTGTTAGAGGTAGGTGGTAGTTGGTCATTGTGTGGTGAATGCAGCGCGGTCACGGGCAGCATGGTATTGGAATATTCATTTGGATATGCCATCCTGGTGTACTGTAGCTTCACATATGGTCACTTTTTCTGGCTTGCTTTTGCTGCTTTGTACTTTTTCCTGATGGCTGTCAGGTTGAATCCGTTGGTAGACTTGAACTATGTATACCACTTCTTGGTCTGTAAATACCCTCCTGATGAGTTGTTGTAAACCAGTGAAGCCTTGGTGTAGAGCTTGAAGCTTGTAGTCATGAATATGATGGTTTGTGAGGTAGAGCAGCCCCCGGGTGTGAGTTGAAAATCTTGTAGAGCTTGTAGCAAATGGAAGAAGTCTTGTGATAGAGATTAGAGGTAGACTAATCTTTCAGTGGTATTGCATTGGGTAGTCCATTCTGA
Organism: Saccharum hybrid cultivar R570; assembly: GCA_038087645.1. Lineage (NCBI taxonomy): Eukaryota > Viridiplantae > Streptophyta > Magnoliopsida > Poales > Poaceae > Saccharum > Saccharum hybrid cultivar. Next base: position 1,281,282 of record JAQSUU010000203.1, on the reverse strand, counting down.
CGGATGAAAGAAGTCTTGTGATGTGGGATATGTTCCCTCGTCCAGCAGTTCCAGGTTGATCCTTCTAGTCTACCTCGTGACTGTCCAGTGCAGATCAGCATCTGATCCAGCATCACATCGTACTTGGGTAGACTGATGCATGTGAGCTTCACCTGGTCCATATTGTCCTACTGTGCCGCTGACACCAATCTTGGATGCACTGTGTCCTTCGTTTGAAGAAAATAGTGTAGCCGAGTAGAGTGTGTTCTGCTGAGTAGTAACTTAGAACACGTAGTCGTTTTAGAGCTAATTTCTTCTTGGTTCCTCTTTGCTACCTTGTTCGTCTTCGTCGGGTCTCGTAAGATCTGTAATATTGTATCCCTTGAAGATATTAGTAATAAAAAGTCTTATTCCTTAGAGTTGTTGTCTTCTGCTTCTACCCAAGTACTTCTGAATGATTTCCGGATTGTTTCTGAAACTTCTTTTTGCCTATATTGTAATTGTTGAGTTCTTTCTGAGCATTCCTGTGTTGTAACTACTCAGAAGAGGTTTTTGTGGATAGATAAGTCTGAAATCTGCCCGTTGTAGTGTTCCATGTGAAAAGGCATGTCATTTTCATTTCAGTAGCGTCAGGCAGTTAATGTGTTGGTGTGAAAATAGAACCGTTGTGTTGGTTGCCACGTCTAAGGGACCGCGTGGGCCGTATTTTTTGCTGTTATAGATGTATAAAGGCCTCGTCCCTCTTCTTCTTTTCCTCACTCGCTCTTGTCTTCCTGTAATCCATCTTTTACAAACCCTAGTCTCACTCTCTAGATCGTCGCCGCCGCCGCTCATCCATCACCGCCAGTCCGTTGAGCATACATCCTTCTTCAGGAGAGTGTCGGTATTTTATGGGCAAGGGCAAGAACTCGAGGGCAGCGAGCAGCAAGAAGGTCATCGAGGAGGACGAGGAGCGGGTTCTTAGGTAATCGAGAACAAGGAATTTCTTGCCATGAGGACCACAGCATCTGCCTGACCTGTTCCGATCACCAAGGAGGAGCAACTGAAGGAGTTGGCTGACGAGGGTTTGATCCAAGAGAAGGGTCTCACTGAATGGAGGACGCCTAGTGAGCACCGGGTTCCTTATCTCAATCCTGGCGAGATTGTTCTTTTTGTGTCTTTTGTTTGTGTTGGCCTGTGCCTTCCTGCTTCTCCTTTTCTTTATCGTTTCTTTGACATATCTTTGAATCATCTTACCCCTAATGGTGTTCTTCATCTTTCTGTCTGTGTACATTTTTGCGAAGCTTTTCTTGGTATCCTCCCTTCCATTACTCCCTTTTACTACTTTTTTGTCTGAAACTACACCCTAAGACCAACAACACTTCTGTTCTTAGTGGGTGTGTGATCCAATTTCATAGGGATGAAAACGAAAATGATAATCTCTGATTTTTGGAAATCGTTTTTGAGTTTTTTCTGATTTTTAGGCCTAAACGGAAACGGTAGCGGTAATCGAAAAAACGAAAACGATAACGGTAAAAATAATCAAAAACAAAAGCAAAAATGATTTTGCCTCTTTCGATCGTTTTCGAAGATTCCCGTATTTAACCGGTAATTTACCATCGGTAATGACCGATTCAAAGACCTTTAATTAATGAATCCTAATTTATTTATAGACTAATAAGGAAAATATTTTTTGGAAAGGAACCCATCTGCACACACAAGCACATATGGTAAATATTTTTTTAGAAAGGAACTATCTATACGGAAGTATTTCATTTGTATAACAAAAAGGCAATCAGCCAATCACCCAATCACGTGTTGCACCCGTAACTCTATCCACGAATGGGAACGGACTCGGGCGGCGAGCGCCTGCACCTAAGATGGTGTGAACAGTGTGATTTAAGCTTGTGATCTTGTCAATTGTGGCTTTATTTATCATTGTCATATGAGATAGGTCAAGCTATATGGATCTTCTCATGTTCTACGATTTAGCATGTTTATCGTTTTTAAGGATATCATTCTCATAGATTCTGATCGTTATCGATGTATTTTTTTGATCGACTACTATCATTTTTGAAATTACCAGAATATCGGTGTCATATTCGTTTCTGACAATATCATATTGAATTTAATTTTGAGAAAAAAAAACTATGAAAATAAAAGTGATTTGGCCTTCTATCGATCGTTCCGATCGTTTTCATCCCTACAATTTCATCAAAACAAGAAAAAAAGAGTTATTTGACTATACTCTGGTCGATTCTGTGAAAGACTGGAGAACCGAGTGGTTCTATGCTAGCAACGTGGAGCCTTCCCTCGCTGTGCACTCGGATGTTGGGCCGGTTGTCAATGATTTGTGGGAGAAGGCACCTTTGGCAGCCGAGGACCTCAAGAAAATCAAGTCGTTTCTTGATAGAATCAAGATCTTGAAACAACAAGCTTGACCGGGTTTGGGATTGTCACCGAGTTCAACCCTTGAAGGCGAGGGAGACCTACGCTTCGAGTATGCCAGGGCCGAGGATTCCTCCCGGATGATCCCCATGCAGGAGCTAATAGAGGAGAAGATTTTGGATCTCCTCTGAAAGATTCTGAAGTGTGTGAGCGTCGTCCCGCACCAGGTCGATGAGTTCTCTGCTACCAATCCGCCTCTAGCTATAAGTGTCATTTATCTCAAATAGTACTTTTCTCTTTTCTGCCTTCCTTGCTCAAACCTGTAGATGTTGATCTTGGTTGTTTGCAGGAGTGGGGGCGGAACTTTGATGACATGCCTCCGCTGCCTTCGGAGAACAACCCTAGCGGGGTTGGAGAAGGCGGGAACCAGGGGGCCTCACTAGGGCGGGTGGCTCCAGTACTGCAGTTATCCACCCGGGTGTTTCTGTTGGTGAACCCAGGCTAATGCATTTGGAATATGTGCCCCATATTGTACCCTGGAGTACTCAGACTTCTAGGAAGAGGGCACGGATGGACGACTCCTCTACTAGTGTGTCTGATTCCAAGAAGCCTCGTCCACCGAGTGCCCAAATTACAGGTAGCATGCTCTTAGGTGAGCATATCATTGTTCTTCTTTCGCATTTCTTTTTTGTCTAATTTCCTTGTTTGTTCAGATGGTACTGTTGTGGAGCTTCTTGAAGGTGAGGAGGAAGATGATAGTGCGGCCCTTATCACCCATCGGTGAGTAGTCGAAGTACCTATCCATTTTGTTTTGCAATGATCTAACTTCTTTTTTGATGATCCGTCTTCTTTTCTTCTGACTCTTCTTTTGTTGGTAACCAAGGATTAGGCCAGGGTTCTGGTGGAGCCACGACGCCTGTCCTACTAGCCTTAGAGTAGGGAGGTGCTAATATCTTGTCTTGTGCCATGCCTCTACCTAAGCCATCTGGTGGGCTCGCAGGTATTGGTTTAAAGAAGAAAACTGCTAGGAAGATTGCTAAGAATTTGAACATCAATATTCCTTCTCCTGATGACAGTGCCTGACCTTGTTGTAAACAAACTTCATGTTCGTTGTAAAAACAATATTTTCTACTGTCTTGTACACATGAGGACTTTATATCTTTCAATACAACTTTCTTTTGATTTTCTGTGTGGATGTCTCTACCTTTTTATTCTTCAGACAAGTCATATGAGTAGTTAATGTTGGACTTGGCGTGTATTAGTAGCCTTTTTACTTTCATCTGAGTTGATCATCTCGGGATAGGGTGAGTGTATATGTACTCTTATCTAGGTTGAATAATCCTGGGATATGGCGAGTGTTGGCTTAGTAGCCTTCTTACTCTCATCTAGGTTGAATAACCTAGGATAGGGCGAGTGTATCTTTACTCTCATCCGGATTGAATAACCTAGGATAGGGCGAGTGTTCTTTTACTCTCATCTAGGTTGAATAACCTGGGATAGGGCGAGTATTCTTTTACTCTCATCCAGGTTGAATAACCTGGGATAGGGCCAGTATTCTTTTATTCTCATCCAGTGTTGGGAACAACCTGGGATAGCTTGGTTTTGTAAGACAAGTGTTGGTGATGAAAAATTATCTTTATTATATTGATCATGAACCTTGATTACATAATATCTTGTAGAAAAAAATCTGCCTCGTGTCCTTAGACGTAGAATCTTCGCAACTAGCTAATGTGCCATGAGTTTCTGACCAGTATGCCATCTTTGGTCATCAACTCGTATGATCCTTGTCCGGTAACCTTGGCAACGATAAAATGATTTTCCCATGAGCTGAGTAGTTTGTGTCATCTATCTATTTTCTAAATGTGGCGAAGTACCAAATCTCCGACTTGAAGGGTATGAGGTTGGGTGTTTTTGTCGTAGTGGCGCCTCAATCCTTGGAGATAGCGAGTGGATTGTAGAGTAGCATTGACTCTGATCTCTTCTGTGTTGTCTAGCTCTAGCCTTTGGGTGTGTTCAGCTTCTCCTTCATCATATTGCTCTATCTTCGATGAGGTCTAAATCAAGTCTGCTGGCAGTACCGCTTCTGATCCGTATACTAGGAAGAAAGGCGAGTACCCAGTAGCTCTGCTTACTTGAGTCTATAGTCCCCCACACTACTTTGGATAATTCTTCAATCCACTTAGAGTCATAGTCTTCTAGTTCTTCATACAATCTGGACTTCAATCCGGCTAATATGAGACCGTTAGCTCTTTCTACCTATCTGTTAGCTTCAGGGTGGGCAACTAATGCGTAATCGATGTTGATATCATAGTTTTGTGCCCAACTTCTAAACTCAATGGTCGTGAAAGGAGAGCCTAAATCCATGATGACTCGGTTGGGCATGCCAAAACAATGCATGATGTCTTGGATGAACTTGACTGCTTTAGCTGCGCTGTACTTGATGAGTGGTTTGTATTCGATCCATTTGGTAAACTTGTCAATAGCCACAAAAATATACTTGAAACCACCCTTGGCTTTCTTGAGAGGTCCCTACCTGATCTAGACCCCAGCACGAGAACGCCCAAGCAGGCGGGATGCAGATAAGATTGTGCGCTAGGATGTGAGTATGTCTTGCAAACATTTGGTAGCCTTTACACTTCCTGATGAGTTCTTCTGCGTCCTTTAAGGCAGTCGGCCAGTAGAATCCGAAACGAAAAGTTTTGCCAACTAGTGTTCTGGATGCAGTATGATTACCACAACATCCTGAGTAGATTTCTTCTAGAATTTCTTTGCCTTTTTCTGACGAGATGCATTTGAGTAGTACTCCTGATGATGTTGCCCGTCTGTATAGTTTATCTCCTACCAGAACATAGTTCTTGCTTCTTTGAACTATCTGGGTAGCTTTGTCTTTGTTTGCTGGTAGTTTATTTTCTTTGATGTAATCGGTGAAAGCTTGAGTCCATGACGGAGTAATTACCAAGATTTGGGTGATGGGAGCTGGGAGTTCAGGGGTTATCTCATCGGGTTGTTTAATAGAGGAAGCTGACAACTCCTCTACGAACACCTCGGGTGGGACCTTCGCCCTATCTAATCTGAGCTTAGCGAGGACGTCTGCTGTAATATTTGAATCACGCAAGACATGTAGAATTTCTAGCCCTTAAAAATGTTTCTTGAGCTTGCGTACTTCAGTATAGTAGGCGCCCATGTTGTCTTTGGTGCTGTCCTAATCTTTGTTGACTTGGTTGACGACCATTGCTGAATCACCGTAGACGAGTAGTCATTTGATTCCAAGAGTGATAGCTACCCAGAGCCCGTGGATATGAGCTTCGTACTCTGCTTCATTATTTATGGCTTGCCAAAGGATTTGAAGAACATATTTGAGTAGTTTTCCATCTGGAGATATGAAGAGGACACCAGCACCAGCTCCTCGTAGCTTGAGCGATCCATCAAAGTACATTTTCCAGTGATCGAGGATGATTTTCGGTGTTGGTTGTTGGATTTCTGTCCATTGTGCTACGAAATCTGCGAGTGCCTAAGACTTGATGGCCTTGCGAGGAGTGAAATCTATGTTCAGTGTCCCAAGTTCAACTGCCCACTTGGAAATACGTCCAGTTGCATCTCTGTTGCGTAGGATATCTCCGAGTGGAAAATTTGTTACCACTATGATCCTATGACCATCGAAGTAGTGTCGAAGCTTGCGGGAGGTGATCAGGAGGGTGTAGAGTAGTTTTTGTATATGCGGATACCGGACCATTGAGTCTGATAGTACCTCACTAATGTAGTAGACGGGTCATTGTACTTTGTAAACATGTCCTTTTTCTTCCCTTTCTACGATGATTGCTGCACTAACCACCATGGAAGTTGTCGTGAAATATACTAACATATTTTCATGCTTTTTTGTGGGTGTGAGAACGAGCGAGGAGGTGAGGTATGCCTTAAGCTTCTCAAAAAGCGTCCTTGGCTTCCTCTGTCCACTCGAACTTGCCCGTTTTCTTCAGCAATTTGAAAAAAAGATAGTCCTTTTTCGTTGAGTCACGAGATAAAGCGATTGAGGGCTGCCATACAACCTGTCAGCTTTTGAACATCCTTGATGCAGCGAGGGGGACCTATCTCTATTATAGCTCGGATTTGCTTGGTGCTGGCCTCGATCCCACGATGACTAACTAAGAAACCAAGTAGTTGTCATGATGGTACTCTGAAACGTATTTGTTTGGGTTTATCTTCCACTTTCACTTCTTCAAGTTCTCAAAAGTTTGTTTCAGATCTTCAATAAGCATGCCTAGTTCCTTTGTCCTTACTACAACATCATCAATGTAAGCTTCCACGTTGTCACCAATCTGCTCACCATGGCAAGTTTGGATGGCTCTTTGAGAAGTAGCCCCAGCGTTCTTGAGTCCAAATGACATGGTTTTGTAGCAGTAGATGCCGAACGGTGTAATGAAAGAGGTCTTCCTTTGATCTTCTTCTCTTAATGCAATATGATGATAACCTGAGTAGCAGTCGAGAAAGGATAGTAGAGCAGATCCTACTGTTGAATCAACAATTTGGTCAATACGTGGTAGCCCAAACGGGTCCTTTGGGCAATGCCTGTTGAGATTCGTGTAGTCAACGCTCATGCGCCACTTAGTCGTGTTCTTCTTCTATACTAGGACTAGATTGGCCAACCAGTCGAGATGAAGAATTTTCCTTATGAACCCGGCTGCCATCACTTTCATGATTTCTTTCTTGATTGCTGCTTTCTTGCCGGGTGAAAACATCATAACCATTGCTTTACAGGCTTGGAGCCTTCATTAACATCGATTATGTGCTCAGCCAACTCTTTCAGGACACCTAGCATGTCGGCCGGCTTCCAAGCGAAGATATCTTTGTTATCCCAAAGAAAGTTGGTGAGTGCGAGTTCTTATTTTGCAGAGAGGTGGGTATTGATGGTCGCTGTCTTAGAGGGATCACCAGTGCCCAAGTCAATTTGTTTGATGTTGGCTTCTTTCAGTGGCGCAAGGATGCTAGGCCTCTTAGCCAGGATTTCTAGCTATTCCAGGTTCATTTCTGCAGCAACAGTGGCTATCTCTTCCCTTCTGCTAGCTGCTTGTGCCATGGTCGTAATTTGGATTGCTTGAACATTGCAGTCAAAAGCACGCTTCAGATCACCTCGGAGAGAAAGAACACTGTTGGGTCCTAGCATCTTAAGCAAGAGGTATGGGTAGTGTGGTATTGCCAAAAACTTGGCTAATGCTAGTCAACCAAGGATGGCGTGATATGATGATTCGAAGTCTGTAACCTCAAATTTGATGAACTTAGTACGGTAGTTCATGGGAGTTCTAAATGTGACTGGCAGGGTGATTTGTCTGAGTGGTATAGCAGCCTTGCTGGGTACTATCCCATAGAAAGGGACACTTGTTGGAGTAATCATCCCTGTGAGTTCTAGCCCCATCTTCCTTAGCATATCTGAAAATATAATGTTGAGTTTAGCTTCTCCATCGATCAGCACCTTTGTGACGGTCATACCAGCAATGGTTGGATCCAAAACTAGTGGGTAGTGGCCAGCGTTCCCTATGCTAGTCCACTGATCCTCTCTTGAGAACTAGATTGGATGTTGTGACCAATTGAGGTACCTGGGAGTAGCCGGTTCTACTGCGATAGTTCGAAGAGCCAGTTTGTCTTGATGCTTGCTTCTAGAACCCGGGACTCCAGCGAAGATTACTATGACCGTCCCCTTGGACTTCTGGAATCCCTTGTCTTCATGATTGTCTTCATCCTTCTTCTGGTTATCTTTTTTCTTTCTCCATTGTTGCCCTTTCTTGTGTATTGATAAATAAAGATGCGACAATCTCTGGTCATGTGATTTTCGTTCGGGTGCCATATGCAGTGCATATTTTCAATATCGTCAAATTTCCTAGGCTTGGAAAACTTCTTTGCTTTGTCTGCTACCGCCACAGTGTTGTCGGGCATGTGTTTCATGTCTTGATGCCCATTATTTCAATGATTTTGTCTATCAGGGTTGTCCTGGTTGTTCCGATCTATAAATCTTTCTCGGATCTTCTCCTCCGCAGTGATCATCCTTTCCACCGTGCGCTTGAATTCTTCGTTGCTTCACGGGTTCTCTTTGCAGAAATCCTAGAATTGCTACTTGGCTAGAATCCCGTAAGAGAAAGCTTCAATGACCTCCCGTTCAGTGATGTTGTGTACTTGAGCACGCAACTCACTGAACCGTCGGTAATAATTCCTGAGACTTTTGCCTCCTTTCTGCTTGAGTCCTTTCAGTTCCGCTTGAGTGATAGGGTGTGTGATGATGCCTGCAAAATTATCATAGAAGGCTCCCTGCAAGTCCTCCCAGCCCCTGATTGATCTTGGATTCGGCTTGTCGAACCATTGGAGCGGCATAGCCTCTAGTGCCATAGGGAAGAAGAGTGCTTTAATGTCATATCACCACCAGCTAGCTTGATTGATTAAGAATATATCCTAAGCCACTGCTTAGGATCGGTCTTGCCATCGTACTTGGAGTGGTTGGAAGGCTTGAATTTGTAAGGTAGCTATACTGAAAGAAGTCGATTTGCAAAACAAGGGAACCTATCGGGTACTCCAGCTTCTCTGTATTCGGATTCAGCTCCACCTTCCTGCCAGTTGTTGATTGGGTGCGAGTAGTTTCGAGGAGCTAAAGGAATAGGAGGTCTGGTCCTGTTTTCCCTTGTTTGCTCGACTTGAATGCTTTGATTCTAGTCTCCCCTGCTTCCTTTGTTGCTGCTCTCATTTGGACCTAGCCTGTCAAAAGCTGATCTCCGTTGACTCTAGTTGTCTTACTTCTGCAAAACTGACCTGGCAAGTTGTTTTGAATTGGTCCTTCCACTTCAGTGCGAAACTCCATCGTGACCGACCCCAAGAGTGGGGCTCCGTCTCGCCTGACACCTTGGGCACAGGCCCAGCCGTGCCCGACCCCCAGGGGGAAACTCCACCTTGTCTGACCCTAGGGGCATGGGGTCCATCTCGCCCGACCCCTTGGGAGCGGAACCGCCCCGCCCGACCCGGGGGTCATGGGGGTCAGCCTCGGGAGCGAGCTCCTGCGAGGGCCCCCGCCACCCACAACCGCCATGAACGCGGGTGGTGGGCCCCAGACCATGCCCCTAACGCTAGAGTGGAGCGGGAGCACCTCGACGTGACTAGTGGCTGTCATAGGCTATACCTAGGCACCCATGTCTCCAATAGTGCCGAGCGAACTGGCACTGCGTGGCTCAATCCTCGTGCGACTCCAAACAAGGAGATCGGTTGGCCATTGAGCATGACAGGGAGGGACCAGGTGGCGCGGTCGAGCAACGGCGCCCGTCTGTAACACCAGTGACGGACGGGGGAATCATGACCAAAATGGCGACGCCTGCCTATAGCACTGGAGATGGACATAACCACAGCATGCGCGTACCTCCATTGTCATCTACAGGACCTGTAGGACCCGCTCGCGGGGGGAAGGGCGGAGCAGCTCTAGGGGTGTCTCCTCCATTGTTTTTCTCTTTCTTCTTTTTCTCTCTCTCTCTCTTGTACCACGGGTCCTTCCCTTGATCTATAAAAGGGAAGGCCGGGCACCCCTGATGAGGATCCTTTTTCAACAAACCAAAGGCACTTCAACTCCACTTCACTTTCACCAGAGACCTGGTAGCTCATCCCTCTCTCGACCGTTTGTAACCCCTACTACAGACCTAAGTGCAAGTAACACGAGCATCTCACCACTAGACGTTGGGACATTCAACCCGAACCAGTATACATCTTCGTATCCTCTTTGCACACTATCCGAGCCTAAACGCTCAATAATAGAAATGTACTAGCCGGTGATTCAGAACATCGACACACAGATTCACCAAAACTTGTGCAATTTATTAGTTTAAACCCATAGACCTATGTTGGTCATCCTTTTTATGCATTCATACAAGTTATATTGACGGTTTATGATGAGTGTTAACTACCATCAACAGAGAGCAAAAGGCACATTGGAGTAGCTCATATTGGACATGAATCGGATTCAACCAAAATAGCTCAAGTGAGGAGGATGAGAAGGTTGCAACCATGGCTATTCACAAGCCATCCTCTATACCAAGGCTCTTCAACAACATGTCCGATGATCACTACTACTCCCCTCACGTTTCTCTCATGGCAAAGGGTGAGAAGGTAAAACTCAAATCCAATCCTAAACCTTTTCCCCCTAGTGACATCTCTAGTAGTGATACAAGTGATTGCTCTAGTGATGATGAATCTAGTGATGATGAAATATATAATATAACTAAAAATTTGGATAGCAAGACCATGTAGAGCTAGCATCTAGAGAGGACACTCTTATCAAACAAGAAGATCTCTACATTGCTAGCAAGAAAGATCTTGCATTGGAGAGAGGTGAGGTGGACACCTTGTGGAAGGCCTTGGCCAAAAAGCAAGAGGCTCATGCTATCACAAAGAAAACACATATTGTTCTCAAGCAAAAGTATTGTGACTTAGATGGAAAGCACAAAGAACTTGAGGAGCAATATAGCATTCTTTGGGATAGCAACTCACATCCCTCCAAGGCAAAATGATGCCTCTACTCCCTCCACTAGCAAAGGTTATGAAAAGTGTTATAATCTTGATTTAAATGTTTATTCCACTAACCTTTGCTAATATGAAAGCTATGAGAAAAAAATTGCTAGGCTCAATGAGATCATAGCAAAAGGGTGCATGGATGGCAAGACTCAAAATGGTGGCAAGAATGTTGAAGAACCAAAAATGCCACAATACAAGAATGGTAAGCATCCATCTATCAAGGATGGGTTTAGGCACACAAAATTAAAGGAGCCAAAACCAATAGAAGAAAATTGGTAAATGGTGTTGAACGTGTGCAATTTGAGAGGAAGGAACATATTGGTACAGTTCAGCCTGCACAGGCCGCGACAGTGCCGCCCGGAGAGCTGCCCCATAAAAGGGAGGGCCACCAATCCGTCTCTGGATCAAACCAAGCCTAGCAAGAAGAAGATGCCCAGGCAAAAGCAGGTTTCCTAGAAGCCAAAGGAATCAATGTGGGTGACAAAAACAAATATGCCTATCAACCAGAGACCCATGCACTGCGACAAAGTTTGTCATCTTGCCATGTGTTATAGTGCAACAACCTTGGTGAAGTAGTTGCTAAATATGTTGACAAGGAAACCAACATATAAATATATGGGTCCCTAAGATACTTGTGACGAATATGCAAGGCCCCAAATCTACTTAGGGACCTAAATCAAGGAACTAAATTTGTTTCGTAGGCATACTTCTCCGGCAGAGCAAGTTGATGCGGCTGCTAGAGTGGTATAGCTACATATGGAGCAAGCAGCTAGCTGCCTATGGTTAAAGCTGCAAAACTAAGCGTCTTATACGTGGTTGGAAATTGCTAGCCTGCTACTGCTATGAAATGAATGTTGTTTAATTTGATGAAGAACCATTTAATTTCATCACTTTAGGAATTAACGTGCTCTGTCGTGTTTATCTTAAAAGGGAATAAACTCTGGATTATATTATTCGTGGTTTTGACCAACCTATGGCAATTTGGACCCACTAGTAATAAAGTACATATAGTATGTAAGTGAAGCATGGTTCAAAGCATTCAAAGATTTTGGAATACTATCTTTTATTTTTCTGGTTGTGACTAGTATTTTCCAAGCGCTTAGCTTGAAACTCTCGTGACTGATACAGTTTCCAGCAGACGGCTAACTAATCACCGTACACTTGGCTAATAAAAAAAGAGATTAAATCAATCGAACAAAAATAAACAGTTAGAGCCCGGTTGGATACTAACTAATTAACTGTTAGCCAAATAACTAGCCAACTCCAACTAATTTAGACTAATCTTTAGCTCCAATTAGTAACTAGCGTTATCTGATCCAAACAGCCTGTCAATCAAACAATGCATGCGTAGATCCAAAAATTTGCTCGCATGCAAAAAAAAAAGTTGTTGACCCAACAAAAGCTCAGCGAACAAAACTGGTAATGGTAACAACACAATTTCGTAGCAGTTTTCTAAAAGGACACTCATATCATAGATCAGTAAACCGTCGATGGAGCGAGTGAAACTTCGATCGGGAACAGTTGGAACCGATGCGATGTGCAACTGTACATGGACGCTAGCTAGCCGCTCATTTGAAAAGACGGCCGTAACGGTGTGCCTACGTATATACACGCTATCTACCTTGGAAAAGACTAGCGTTATTTTTTTTTACTGATTTCCTTGTGTTACCTTCTCCTAGCATTGGCGGGTTGTTTTTTGCGGAATTGACATCGTGGAGACGGGCTCAAGAGACGCGTTGTACATGCCCGTATAGCTATCGAGGTGTACATGCCGTGCATGCGCGAGCTCCTCTAGCAAGCTCCTCGCTCTCTAGTCGTCGTCGTCTCTAGGTCTCTCCCATATATAACGAGACAAAGAACGGAGCCCTCTATAGCCAAGATCTGCTGCATACGCGTCTATAACCTTGGTGGCTTCGTCATGCGCGATCGATCACTATCATGCACCATGTATATATGGCATGAACAAGCAGGTTCAATGCAACCGTACGTGACCATCCAAAGAACGCCACCTTAGGCCACAAAGCGGGCCTCGCGCATCGGTGCATATGGCTCGATATAATATACCTCTAACGATGCGAGATCAGAGGTTAACATCAGTACTGGATCGGAGGGTGCCCAATAGTTCACTCAATTTTTCATGTATATATAGAACCAAAACCTCCCCTACGTAGGCTAAGGGCGTGTTTAGTTCAGCGGCTGTAAAGTTTTTAGGTACTGTAGCACATGTGTAACTATAGTAATTAATGTCTAATCATGGACTAATTAGGCTTAAAAGATTTGTCTCGCAAAATACATGCAAACTGTGCAATTAGTTACTTTTTTTATCTATATTTAATGCTCCATGCATGTCTCCAAATATTCGATAGGATGGGGTGTAAAGTTTTTGAGTGGGAACTAAACACCCTCTAAGCACTCCTATTATAATTGTACACCCTCTGTCTTTAGCGGGCTTAATTGCACTCTCTCTATTGTATTATATATTTGTATTGAAGCCATGCTAAAATTGCAGTAAGGTAGCAGTAGCAGTAATAATAATCAAATGTAAATATTTGGCATACCATTACTTACTACTGTTTTAGTATTACACGATACGATGCATATATTTGGTCCACATATAAACATCCTCATATATATTAGCATTTTTTTGGGAAAAAACATTTTTTGTATTTTCTTTGTGTGAAAGAAAACTCCTATATATTTGAATTAGAATAAATGTACTGCAGTGCCCTTGGTCAAATTTATAACCGTCTCGCGAACAACTCATATTAATTGTACTTCTTTTTTTATTTTGGTGATATGATGTTTAATTGCACTCGCTCTTTTGAATTGAAGGCATGCTAAATCTCAACGCATAGTTTTATTTTGTTGTTCCAAGTATGTCATGTCAGTAAATAGGATTTGCTCATGCTTGAAACAACATTTAACAATGCGTAGTTTTAATTTTCTGTGTTTCAAGTTTTCTCATTGCATTTAATTATATGACACATTGAAACTTGGAAACAAAGCCTATGGGGTTTCATCTCATTTCATCTCTCTCTTATTTTTTTTGCCATGACATCAAATTTTCTTTATATATACATTCATTTTTTTAATAAATCCATATTAAATATTGCAGCACCATCACGCAATTTCTCAAATAGAACCGGCCCTGGTTAAGCAAAGCCTATTAATTGTACACTTTTCTCTATGTATCTTTAGCAATCTTTAATTGTGCACTCTACTTTGAATCTAAAGAATTTCAAACAATGCACTAAGGTAGAGGTCGAGGTAATAGTAATTAAGCAAACGGAAATATTTGGCAATACACTAAATGCTACTAATTTTACTCTAGTGAATCAGAGGAAGCTAATAATAGTGTGCTAAAATGACCTGGATGAGTTTTTGGTAAAAAAAACACTTGGCGTGGGATTTCCATGGACGGGTTACAGTGAACCACTTGCACTAGAAGAAAAGGGAACGGTTTTGTTTGACTGAAACCAAGGGTAATCGACGGCTCAAACCTGACCAATTGGATGTGTGCATCTATCATGGGTTGGCTCTTTAATTTGCACAACCAAAGAGCCTATAAACTGAATTGTTTGGGTTCAAAAGATCGATCTAACAATCGAAAGTTCAAAATGATTGATACAGCTATGCACTTCGAAATTGTGGTGCTTGTTTAAAAAATAACGCTGGCTTTCATCTTCGTGGTCCATTACTGAAATATGTCAACTTCCACTGGAGCTGTAGCCTGTATCGGGCTAATTAAGTTGTCCAGATGTGCGCTATAACATTTTTTTTGCTTTAATAAACCTCCTCCCCTTCATGTGGAAATTTGATGATCTACCTCTCTCTTTGCGAATGGAGAGGAGACACTTCATCTAGGGGTGGTGTTTGGTTCTAGAATGTCAGCCTCACTCGGCCACTCTAAGGAAAAAAGATTGTTACATCTGTTGTTAGTAAACAAGAATTATGATGTATCTATAGTTCTCAAGCCATGCTGGTAACTTATTTTGGATTGTGATACAATGGTTTATCAACTTACCAATTTGCACAAAGGTTAGTAACTGAGTTGTTCGATAAAATGTCCTTGAGATGGCATATAGATGCTTGTACTAGCTCATTGTTGTGCATTTGTGATGGCAGATTCATGGTTACAGAAATGTTCATTTATATTTTGATCCTGAGGATCACTCCCTTACCACTATAACTACATATATCGTCAAGGAGCTTATGTTGTAAACCATTCAAGATTTTGTAAAAAAAACAAAAAAAGCAAAAAAAAATGGTATAGATCAACATCTATTCGAGGAAACTATCTTTTTCTAACAATCATACCAGTGTCTACACACATTATTTGGCATGTGATGGTGGTAGATCCATGGTTGTATCAATGTTCATCTCACAAGGGTGTCATTGTAATTGCACATATATGGATGTAGTTATATTATCATGCACACACACACACACATGGTTGCTCCACCATCATGTTAAAATTTTTTACATGATGTATCACAATAATTTGCTACAACTGTGGCTACCCTATCGATGAGAATTATAATGTTTCCAAAATTATCAAGCTATTCTAGTAATAACTTACAAAGGCCGGTGATGTATATGTACAATGCTATTTCAACGTATTGAGTCGTAGAAATGGTAATATAATTGAGCTGTTTTCTAAAATGTCTTTGATCTGACATAGATGGTTGTAGCTCATTGTTGTGAATGTACGATATATGGTACCTTCATGGTTGCATAAATGCTCATTAACATTTCTATGATGATCGAGGATCATTCATTACAACTATAAGGGCACTCTCAATAGGGTGTTAATGGTAGTTTCTATCTCTCCATTAATTATTGTGCCAGCTAAGTAAAAATCTAACGTGGCAATCTAATTAATGAAGAAAGAGAGGAAACGTGATGAAACCGTTCCTATCAGGTCAGTCTCAACGGGGTTTCATCAGAGTTTCATGGGCATTAATTATGCTGATGTGGCACCATATTAATGAAGAGAGATGATAAGAGTTTCATGGGAGCAGAGAGAGTTTCATAGGGATAAAACTCTTCTGCACTGTTTCCAAAATCTAGATGTATTGGAAACGGTGACGTGAAATCCCCACTGACACTGGTCTCAGAAAAACCACGTCTACTCGCGCACCGAGGTGCGAAGAAATCGCAACTTTCCCGTTTGGAAGAAACCAACGGTGTCTATCTAGATGGGGACCACGACGGGACTTCTTCCTCCGCGCTCGCTGCCGCGTCGTGTGGGCTGTGCTCGCTGACACACCACGCAAGGCGCGCTCGCTATGTTGCGCCGCGCCGCCGTCCGCGTGGTTCCTCCGTGCCGTGCGCCCGTCGCCCAGGCTGTGCTCGCTGCTGCACCGCGCAGGCCACGCCGGCGTCCCCAGGCCGCTCGTGTCCGCACAGGCCACATCGGCGTCCGCCCAAGCCGTGCTCACTGCTGCGCCGCGCGGCCGTCGCCTAGACTGCGCTCGATGTCGTGCCGCCATCCGCGCAGGCCACGCCGGCGTCGCCCAGCCGTGCCCCGTCCACGCTCGCCGCTCCCGGTCCACGCAAGCCGCGTGCCCGCGCCGTCGCTCTGGCCATGCTCGCCGGCCTTGCTGGCCGCGCCTCCGCTCTCGACGTCCGCGCTGGCCGCGCCGCCGCGCAGGCTTGCTGTCCACGCTCGCCCGCGATGGGACTTCTGCTTACTGCGCTCGCTTGCCATCCACGCACGCTCACGCTCGCATGCGCTGGCCGCGCTCACCCGCGCAGCCGTGCTGGCCGTGCTTGTTCGTTGGCTGTGGTAGCTCGCGCCGCCGCGCTGTGTTGCGCTCGTAGTTTTAAATAGCGGGCTATAACAAATAGCGACATCTGTTTTGCTGAAGCTATATAGCTATAGCACTGCTATGGTGGAGCTATGCCAGATAGAGGTTTATAAGAAAATCATTAAAAATATGAGTAATTGATTCATAAAAACATGATAATCATAAAATTGATGAACACAGATATCTTTTCAAGATTCTAGGATGTAGGAAACAATACTTAATATGATATTAGAGCATGATTCATGAAACTCAAGCATTCAATTTTGCTAAACACCAACTTTAAAACAAAATATAAGTAGATAATAATTAGATTGTCACTATTATAGCTGAAACTGAAATAGCGGCGCTATTTCAAAGCTACAGCTAAGCAACTTAGCGGCGCTATAACGCAATATAACGGTCGTAGTTGACATAGCGGCAAAAGTGACAATAGCTTAGCGTGGTCTATAGCCCGCTATTTAAGGCCACACTAGCTCAAGCCGCCGGCCCTGAGTTGGCCGCACTCGCGTGCAGTCCATGCTCACCCACGCACGCGGCCCTCATGGCGAGAGAGAGCAAAAAAAGACTCATGCGATGCTCAGGAGGAAGTATGTCATCCGCACAGGCTCCGTCATGGTGAGCATGAGCTCACGCAGTGCTCAGGACGAAGACGATGGAGTTGGGACAGAGAAAGAAAAAAGTCACATTTATTATGCCAAGAAACTTCCACTGTATGAGATGATTTCTACGGATGGTTTGATGTGGCTGCTATAGAAACTGTGCGGAGTTTTTACCGGTGGAACTGCCCTAGAACAACTATAGTCAAGGAGCATGCGTTGTAAACCATCTTATTTTTCCCCAAAAATCTGGTTGACATCATCTGATTCTAGAAAGAATCTTTTCGTATTATAATGCACGTGCATACACACACGTGCCGCCATGATTCTCCGTCACATGAATGTACATGAAACTGTCATACTTGTGTGTGTTTTTTGTATTACATATAATCGTGCATAGTAACATAGATCTTCGTTAAATACTAAAAAGCAATTATTTTTTGTAACTTCACGTCGAAGTAAAAGTGGTGACACTTTTACCCCTCGAGTCTCCGTTGCTACCGCCATTTTGGCAAGGAGTGCAAGGAGTGCGTTGCTATTGCCTCGGAAAAACGTCCAATCATGCATGTAAAATACAAAGACCTTTTATCGAACCAACCCCACACGTATGTGGAGTTAACTAAACTCGCACGTGTATCTAGAGTTACCTCACGGTTGTGCGACTGCTAGCCGCATGTGGCTAGGGTTTACGTACTCCATGGTTGCACAACTGTGGCAAGGACTAAACCCAACACAACCCAATGGGAAAGACAAGATGTGGTGCCAGTGCATCAGCAACCACAGTACCACACCTACACCGGGCCCTACCCAGCCGGCTCGTATAACTTATACCATAATGAAAGCAACTCTCCTAAAACTAGCAGTCATCTACGTTTACTCTAATCAGATCACTCCTTGTCATCCATTCTTGGCATGTCATTAAGGCTAATACACCACTGCTTAAAATCGCCACTGCTGCAATAGGCATCTTTGTAATTACCAAAGTTGTCCCTCCGGATCCTTGGCCGTCATGTGTACCCGAGCCATGGGCATAATGATAAAATCGCTGTCCTGCCGGTTATCGGTGGCGGCCTATAAAGGTGCACCAGCAGCCGGCTGATGCATCACCACCACCACAGCCAGCAACACAGGAGCTTCGTCCTCACAAGCAAGCGAGCGAGCGAGCTCTGAGTGGAGAGGCATGGTGATGAAGGGAGGAGTAGGAGCGGGAGGGAGTGGGGGTGATGAGGTATGGGCTAGGGCAGGAGATGGGAACGAGAACGGGAAGCAGGCGGCGGTGCGGGCTCCGTCGTGGCGTGAGCGGGAGAACAACCGGGTCCGCGAGCGCTGTCGCCGGGTGATCGCGCGGAGGATCTTCGCCGGGCTGCGCATGTACGGCAACTACGCCCTCCCTAAGCACTGCGACAACAACGTCGTGCTCATGGCGCTCTGCGAGGAGGCCGGCTGGACCGTGGAGGCCGACGGCACCACCTACCGCAAGGTACTGATCGATCACTCTTTAATTTCTCGCTGTTCCGAGCTAATTAATGGTCGTCGCCGCCGTCTTTCCATTGTTTCGTTTCCGTTGGGTCTCGTTCTTGTCGTCGTCCTGCATTGCTTCGCTTTGCCGATCGAGCTGCGTGTGTAGTATCGTCGACAGTTGCAAGCCGATCGACCATCTTTTCCGCTTTCGTCGTCTTTTGTTTCTAGCAAAAGTCCAAAATTTGTTTTGTTTTCCCGTACAGTTGCTCGTCATCTAGTTATCCACTGTTCCATTGCCTTTCCATCAAGATTGGATGAGCTTCCTTCTCTTGTCTCGCCTTTCCATGCCTGCAGATTGTGTTGTCGTCGTTGTTCTTGATCTGTGTTTTATTTACATATACTCCATGCGTGTTCTGATGCTGCTGCTTCAGTCGTACTGTCGACTGTAAACGGAATAACGGATGTTCAGGGAAAGAAAAACTGTCGTCGTTTGCTTTTACACCCCGTTCTTTTTCTCGCGATTGCACATTTTTTGCGTGCACGCATGCATGTCTGTCATTGTTCACTGATATATCCTCTCGATCGGCTTTCGTTTTGTGTTTATTCAGGGACCCAAGCCTGATCCGGCAGGTGATCAGCATATGGCCGACATCGGCGGGTCTGCTCCGGTGAACCCAGGCGGAGCTTCCTACAGCCTGACCCGGGCGTCGTCACCCTCCGGCATCACGCTCGGCGGCGGTGGCAGCGGCGGGTCGGACCCCATTCCGGCGTGGCTCAAGAACCTGTCCAAGCAGCTCAGCGACAAATCGTACCCCAACTTCCTCGCGACCTCCTCCAACTCCAACTCCAACGCGCCGGCGACGCCGCAGAACGGCTCCCCGCCCTCGTTCCCGCCGCGCCTCCGAAAGATGGCGCGCTACTCCTCCCCGCCGCCCGTCACCCCGCCGCCGAGCCCGACGAGGGCCTCCAACTCCAACGTGCTGCCGCCTCCGTGGGCCACGGGTGCTGGCGCCAGCCGCTTCTCCTTCAAGACCTCCACCCCGCCGCTGATGAGCCCCGTCACCGGCGGCCGGGCCCCCGGCCCCGACCTGGTGAGGCTGCTGGCGGGGTTCCAGATATCCTACGCCGCGGACAACAAGGCACCGGCCTACAGCAGCTTCGTGGCGTCCGGCGCGTCGTCGCTCGGCGCCGGGAGCTCTGCTTCTGCTTCTGCCTGGATGCTCCCGCCGCTGCCGGGACGCAGCAGCAGCGGGGCGTCGGCCGCGGTCCGTGGCCGTGGTGGCGCGCTGCTGTCCCCGTTGGGGTTCTCGTTCCGCAGGAGCGGCGGGGAGCAGTCCGGCGCGAGGGAGGAGGAGGTGATGACCGAGAAGAACGCCGACGAGGAGGAGGGCCTGGAGCTCACCCTGGGGAACGCGGAGACCCGCAAGGACCGCTCTTGAGCTCACCGATCGAGCTGCTGCATGCAACGAGACGATGCGCGCGTGAGCTGATTGGGAAGCTATCTTTATATATAGGGAGTTAGGGACTCATCAGGCACTCGGCGCGGTCGTAGTTTAACCTCAGCAAGACTGTTGGCGTTTAACTTTAGCCTATCTTATTACTATCTATCTTTTAGTATCTCATCGTAATTTTAGCCTATCTTATTATTACTACTATCCTTTATTTTCCATCTTTGTTTTCTCTTCTTCTTTTTTATCTTTGCAAGAAATGAAAAAGGAAACCTACATGGCAATGGGAAGGCTTTGTCTTCATGTAATCATGGATTGCCAGGCAGTTGGGCCATAATTTTTCAGTTATAGTTAAGCAAATGTCTTCTGCTGCTGTGTGTGCTTTCTTTGGCAATAATTTTTCAGTTTCCATGGTTTTTCCAACTGATTTCTACGAGCAACTATGTAGGACGCGGAAAAGTTAAGGGCCCATTTGGAATACAAGAATTTTCTAGTAATCAAACAAAAATTTCACACAATTATTTTTATAGAACAAAAATCTACGTTCTAAAGGGAGCCTAAATCTGCTTCTATAGGCAGGTACTAGTGTCCTAAAACCGTCGGATGAGGATGGATATACATATGCTGCAGGAGAGAGACAATGGATGCACTGCACCACCCCCTAGGCCAAAAAAAAAACTACCTGCGGCCTGTGTGGCTGTTTGTGCCGGTCGGCTTGGTAGGATCCACTCGGGTGTGCTTCAACAGCTTTATAAAGCCTGTCACAAAAAAAAACAGCTTTATAAAGCTATTTTTTAGCTTCTTAAGTTATTTTTATCTTCCCCCACTGAAACAGTTCCCTAGGTGAAGCTGGGCGAAGCTAAGGCTCTATTTGACAGAGCTCCCAGAGCTGATTCTCTGCTAAATCCAGTAGGAGCTCTGCCAAACAGTTTTTAAGAGAGAAGTGATTCTCTGCTGATTCCGTGAAGTGATTCTCTGAAATATGAACTAAGAGGTTGGGAGCTAAAAAAAGTAGCTTCTCCTCATTCTATGAAGGGCCTGTTTGGTAGAGGTCTATTTGATTCTAATTCTCTATCGATGTTTTACCACCGATATGCTATCACGGGGGTACTCGGAACAATTGTTCGGGCTTCGGCGTATACTGAACTCGACGGTCAACGTAAGAGACAGTCGATTTATACTGGTCTGGGCCCTCGTAATCGAGTAATAGCCTTTACGTCCAATCGGCGTTAGCCTTTGCGTTGGATTGATTGTTATGATCGTCTTGTTTTCATCTTTCTTTGGGGGTGCCCATAGCCTCTTTTTATATAGGTAGAGAAGGCTATGGTGCGGTTACAGTCCTAGTCGGATCCAAAAAAAGATGTCCTGATCTAATTACAGAATGTACTTTCTATTAGGAGTCCGGCTAGTTTTGCCTATTATACTCGGAATCGGCGTCATCTGTCATCACGCCTCTTCTGTCTGGCGGTGGCCTAAGTCAGGGTCCACTGCCAATAATTGTTCCGATGAGGAATCCTGCGGATCCCGTATTGACAAGCCCCCGAGCGTTTCATGGTTGAATTCGGAAGCCTTCTTGTTCTCTCTGGTCTTGCTGGGTGGAACAAGCTCGATCCGGATTCTTTCGAAGAGAAACCTTGAAGTGGTCTTTTCTCAAAAAAATTCTTTTAGTGATGTGCGCTTTTTTGGAGAAAAGGTGCACTCACTGAGTGTAGCCCCCGAGCCTCTTGCTGTTTGGAATAAAAAATTAGAGGGTCTTGAGTCTTTAGAGCTGACAAAACTGAAATTTTTTCCTGATGATATGTACCCTGCAGCCCCAGCCTATATCCGGGTTCTTTTTTTACGCAAAGAACTCGGACAGAGAGTCCATTGTCGTATTCTCAGGTAGTCTGTCAGAGGTAGGTGGTAGTTGGCCGTTGTGTGGTGAATGCAGCGCGGTCACTGGTCGCATAGTGTTGGAATATTCTTTTAGATATGCCATCATGGTGTACTGTAGCTTCACATATGGTCACATTTTCTGACTTGCTTTTGCTGCTTTGTACTTTTTCCTGATGGCTGTCAGGTTGAATCTGTTGGTAGACTTGAACTATGTATACCACTCCTTGGTCTATAAATACCCTCCTGATGAGCTGTTTTAAACCAGTGAAGTCTTGGTGTAGAGCTTGAAGCTTGTAGTCATGAATATGATGGTTTGTGAGGTAGAGCAGCCCCCGGGTGTGAGTTGGAAATCTTGTAGAGCTTGTAGCAAATGGAAGAAGTCATGTGATAGAGATTAGAGGTAGACTAATCTTTCAGTGGTATTGCATTGGGTAGTCCATTCTGATGGATGAAAGAAGTCTTGTTATGTGGGATACGTTCCCTCATCTGGCAGTTCCAGGTTGATCCTTCCAGTCTACCTCGTGACTGTCTAGTGTAGATGAGCACCTGATCCAGCATCACATCGTACTTGGGTAGACTGATGCATGTGAGCTTCACCTAGTCCATGTTGTCCTACTGTGTCGCTGACACCAATCTTAGATGCACTGCGTCCTTCGTTTGAAGAAAACAGTGTAGCCGAGTAGAGTGTGTTCTGCTGAGTAGTAACTTAGAACACGTAGTCGTTTTAGAGCTGATTTCTGTTGGGTTCCTTTTTGCTACCTTGTTCATCTTTGTCGGGTCTTGTAAGATCTGTAATATTGTATCCCTTGAAGATATTAGTAATAAAAAGTCTTATTCCTTAGAGTTGTTGTCTTCTGCGTCTACCCAAGTACTTCTGAATGATTTCCAGATTGTTTCTGAAACTTCTTTTTGCCTATATTGTAATTGTTGAGTTCTTTCTGAGCGTTCCTGTGTTGTAACTACTCGGAAGAGGTTTTAGTGGATAGATAAGTCTGAAATCTACCGTTGTAGTGTTCCATGTGAAAAGGCATGCCATTGGCATTTCAGTTGCGTCAGGCAGTTAATGTGTTGGTGTGAAAATAGAACTGTTGTGTTGGTTGCCACGTCCAAGGGACCGCTGTAAGGTCCAAATAGGCTAGAGGGGGGTGAATAGCCTAATTAAAACTTCTACAAGAATTACTTAACCACACGTTAGTACGAAAGGTGGCGAAGCAAATGCACTAGCTCTAATTAATTAAGCAAGCCACTTACACAAGTCTAGAACAAGGCTATTCACTAAACACAACAACAACTACAAGCTAGATAGAAGAAGTAATGCGAGAGAAGAGTTTCGAGTGATTATACCACCGTGTAGAGATAAGAAACACCAATCAATCAATCATACAATAGAAAACCTCGGAAAGTGAATGACACAAGAATTTATCCCGAGGTTCACTTGCTTCCCGGCAAGCTACTCCCCGTTGTGGCGATACACCCACTTGTCGGTTCGTGAGCTAATCGACTATCAAGAGTCGAGCCCTCGGCGGGCGCCGCACAACCGCACTCAAGATGGGGATCCTCCAAGCCACGAGCTTCACTAGAGTATCCAATTTGTGAACTCCTGCGGGGAAGGATCAAGAACCCCTTACAACACTTGGTGAGGGCTCCAACAATCTCCAATTGCGAGCTCAATCACCTCCGCTGCTCCAAGCCGTCTACCGTGTCGGGAAACACGGAAGAGTAACAAGAAATCCGCAGCAACTCGAAGATCAAGTGCCTCTAGAATGCAACTCTCAAGCAATGCACTTGAATCTCACTCAAGATGTGCAACTAGGGCTAGACAAAAAGCTCGTTAAGCTGGCTCGGTGGCTCGGTACAAAAGTGCTCCGATTGGACTCATTTATCTTTTAAAATAAAAATGACTTGATTTGGAACGACTTTCAATTTCGGCTCGGCTCGTTAGGCTTGGCTCGTTAGGCTCATCATGAAGTTGGGTCTTAAACAATGCAAGAAATAATGATGAATAAGATTATACCAATTTCTAAAAAAGCTCGAAAAAAACTACGGTTGGCTCGATATCTAGCCCTATGTGCAACTAAGCAAAGAGATGAGTGGAGGGGTTGTTCTCTAGCTCAAAGGATGTCTCTAGGTCTCAAAATGTGCAAGCCTTACCCTCAAACCCCGGACATCTTCTATTTATAGCGAATGGGGTACGCAGCTAGCCGTTACCGGGCGACACAGTTAAAAACGAGCTGACCGGACGCACCGGTCAGGGTGACCGCACGCGTCCGGTCACTACAGGACAAGCGTGAACAATGCGCGTTAGAAGTTACCGTTGCAGTGACCGGACGCGCTCTAGCGTTTGACCGGACGCGCTACACCTGGCGTTCGGTCGGAGTCCAGTAAGCTCCCACCGTGACCGGACGCGTCCGATCGCACATGACCGGACGCGCCGCGCGTCCGATCGCGTCGCGTTACTAACCGGACGCTCCGGTCTCGAGGACCAACGGACGCGCCGGTCGCGCGTTCTGCGTGCACCTTTCCTCTACGCCCAGGTGAACTGACCGGACGCGCTGGTCAGGCCAGACCAGCGTCCGATCAGAAACCCTAGCAGCACTGAGTTGAACTGACCGGACACGTCTGGTCAAACCATGACCGCGTCCGGTCACCACAGTGACCGTCGTTCGCCTCCGTTTCTTTTCCAACATCCGGCGCAGTAGAAAATAGGCATTTCACTTCCCCAAAAAGCGTCGAATCATGCCTCGCAAGCTCGGCGGGAGGGAAAGAGGAACCCAAACCCCTCTCTACTGCTCAAACTCCACCGCCTTCGCAAATATGCTAACACCACCATGTGTAAAACACCATGTGCATGTGTGTTAGCATTTCATAAACATTTTTCAAGGCGTTATGTTAGCTCTTTACTAGATCCTAATGCATATGCTCAAGACAATGATCTAGTGGCACTTGATTCCCGAGCTAACCGTGATTTGCCCCTCTTGATAGTCGGCTATGTATCCAAAACCCGGTCAATCACTTCTCTACTCATCTTAGACTGGCAAAAGGAAAACTCTATGGTTATACCTTTGCCTTGCACTCTTAGAACCTTCTCCTCCACTTGATCATCATGTCCTTCATTTTATGTGCATCTCCACCATGATCATCATTTCATGTCCATGCACCATCTCTTTGTGATCTTGTGGCCACCATTCCTTGTCACATACACCTTCATCACATGTGTTGCTTATGCCTAACTCAAAACACTTAACGCATGGCATTAGCAACTTGGTGTCATTAATTACCAAAACCAAACTTGGGCTTTCAACCGCGTGGGCCGTATTTTTTGCAGTTATAGATGTATAAAGGCCTCGTCCCTCTTCTTCTTTTCCTCACTCGCTCTTGTCTTCCTGTAATCCATCTTTTACAAACCCTAGTCTCACTCTCTAGATCACCGCCGTCGCCGCTCATCCATCACCGCCAGTCCGTTGAGCATACATCCTTCTTCAGGAGAGTGTTGGTATTTTATGGGCAAGGGCAAGAACTCAAGGGCAGTGAGCAGCAAGAAGGTCATCGAGGAGGACGAGGAGCAGGTTCTTAGGTAATCGAGAATAAGGAATTTCTTGCCATGAGGACCGTAGCATCTGCCTGACCTATTCCGATCACTAAGGAGGAGCAACTGAAGGAGTTGGTTGATGAGGGTTTGATCCAAGAGAAGGGTCTCACTGAATGGAGGACGCCTGGTGAGCACCGGGTTCCTTATCTCAATCCTGGCGAGATTATTCTTTTTTTGTCTTTTGTTCGTGTTGGCCTGTGCCTTCCTGCTTCTCCTTTTCTTTATCGTTTCTTTCGTTTCTTTGACATATCTTTGAATCATCTTACCCCCAATGGTGTTCTTCATCTTTCTGTCTTTGTACATTTTTGCGAAGCTTTTCTTGGTATCCTCCCTTCCATTACTCTCTTTTACTACTTTTTTGTCTGAAACTGCACCCTAAGACCAACAACACTTCTGTTCGTGGTGGGTGCGGGATCCAATTTCATGGGGATGAAAACAAAAATGATAATCTCTGATTTTCAGAAATCGTTTTTGAGTTTTTTCTGATTTTTAGGCCTAAACGGAAACGGTAGCGGTAATCGAAAAAATGAAAACGATAACGGTAAAAATAATCAAAAACAAAAACAAAAATGATTTTGCCTCTTTCGATCGTTTTCGAAGATTCCCGTATTTAACCGGTAATTTACCGTCGGTAATGACCAATTCAAAGACCTTTAATTAATGAATCCTAATTTATTTATAGACTAATAAGGCAAATATTTTTTGGAAAGGAACCCATCTACACACACAAGCACATATGGTAAATATTTTTTTAGAAAGGAACTATCTATACGGTAGTATTTCATTTATATAACAAAAAGGCAATCAGCCAATCACCCAATCACGTGTTGCACCCGTAACTCTATCCATGAATGGGAACGGACTCGGGCGGCGAGCGCCTGCACCTAAGATGGTGTGAACAGTGTGATTTAAGCTTGTTGTAAGGTCCAAATGGCTAGAGGGGGGTGAATAGCCTATTTAAAAAATCTACAAGCTTTACTAAGCAACCACGTTAGTATAAAAGATGGCTAAGCTAATTCTAGCACTAGCTCAACTACACTATGCAAGCCACCTATATAATTCTAGTGAAGCAAGGCTGTGATCTCTAAAACACACCAACAAGACTAAGTCACTAAGCTACTTACTCCTATGTGATAAAAGCTACACTAAGCAAACTCACTAGGATTAGTACAAGAAAGTAAAGAGCAAGTGACTTGATTCTTATACCAACGATGTAGAGAAGTAATGCACTCAAAGAATCAATCACAATGATCAACCACAAGAGAAATCCTCGGCAAAGAGATGACACAAGATTTTTACCGAGGTTCACTTGCTTCCCGGCAAGCTACTCCTCGTTGTGGCGACACACCCACTTGTCGATTCGCGAGCTAATCGACTATCAAGAGTCGAGCCCTCGGCGGGCGTCGCACAACTGCACACAAGATGGGGATCCTCTAAGCCACGAGCTCCACTAGAGTATCCAATTTGTAAACTCCCGTGGGGAAGGATCAAGAACCCCTTACAACACTTGGTGAGGGCTCCAACAATCTTCAATTGTGAGCTCAATCACCTCCGCTGCTCTAAGCCGTCTACCGTGTTAGGAAATACGGAAGAGTAATAAGAAATCCGCAGCAACTCAAAGATCAAGTGCCTCTAAAATGCAACTCTCAAGCAATGCACTTGAATCTCACTCAATCTCACTCAAGATGTGCAACTAAGCAAAGAGATGAGTGGAGGGGTTGTTCTCTAGCTCAAAGGATGTCTCTAGGTCTCAAAATGTGCAAGAGTTTGCCTCAAACCCCGGCCAACTTCTATTTATAGCGAAGGATGTGCAAGAGTTACCGGACGACGCATTGAAAAACGTACTGACCGGACGCACCGATCAGGGTGACCGGACACGTCTGGTCACTACAGGACAAGCGTGAACAGTGCACGTCTGAAGTAACCGTTGCCGTGACCGGACGTGTTGCACCCTGCGTCCGGTCGGAGTCCAGAGAGCTCCCACCACGACCGAACATGTCCGATCGCACGTGACCAGATGTGCCGCGCATCCGGTCGGCTCTACGACCAGCTCTGCCCCTCTGGGTGCCTGACTGGACGCTCCGGTTCCGTGAGGGACCGGACGCGTCGGTTGGAAACCCTAACACTCGCGTGCCTGACAGCTGCTGAGAACTGACCGGACGCGTCCGGTCAAACCGTGACCGCGTCCAGTGCAGCGTTCGGTCACCACAATGACCGCCGTTCGCCTCCGTTTCTTCTCCAACTTCGCAAAAGTGCTAACACCACCAAGTGTACACCATCATGTGCATGTGTGTTAGCATTTCATAATCATTTTCCAAGGCGTTATGTTAGCTCTTTACTAGATCCTAATGCATATGCTCAAGACATTAATCTAGTGGCACTTGATTTCCGAGCTAAGCGTGATTGCCCCTCTTGATAGTCGGCTATGTATCCTAAACCCGGTCAATCACTTCTCTACTCATTTTAGACCGGCAAAAGGAAAACCCTATGGTTATACGTTTGCCTTGCGCTCTTAGAACCTTCTCCTCCACTTGATCATCATGTCTATCATTTTATGTGCATCTCCATCATGATCATCATTTCATGTCCATGCACCATCTCTTTGTGATCTTGTGGCCACACTCCTTGCCACACACACCTTCATCACATGTGTTGCTTATGCCTAACTCAAAACACTTAACACATGGCATTAGCAACTTGGTGTCATTAATTACCAAAACCAAACTTGGGCTTTCACTTGTGATCTTGTCAATTGTGGCTTTATTTATCATTGTCATATGAGATAGGTCGAGCTATATGGATCTTCTCATGTTCTACGATTTAGCGTGTTTATCGTTTTTAAGGATATCATTCTCATAGATTCCGATCGTTATCGATGTATTTTTTGATCGACTACTATCATTTTCGAAATTACCGGAATATCGGTGTCGTATCCGTTTCTGACAATATCATATTGATTTTAATTTTGAGAAAAAAAAACTATGAAAATAAAAGTGATTTGGCCTTCTATCGATCATTCTAATCATTTTCATCCCTACAATTTCATCAAAACAAGAAAAAAAGAGTTCTTTGACTATACTCTGGTCGATTCTGTGAAAGACTGGAGAACCGAGTGGTTCTATGCTAGCAACGTGGAGCCTTCCCTCGCTGTGCACTCGGATGTTGGGCTGGTTGTCAATGATTTGTGGGAGAAGACACCTCTGACAGCCGAGGACCTTAAGAAAATCAAGTCATTTCTTGATAGAATCAAGATCTTGAAACAACAAGCTTGACCGGGTTTGGAATCGTCACCGAGTTCAACCCTTGAAGGCGAGGGAGACCTACGACTTTGAGTATGCCAGGGCCGAGGATTCCTCCCGGATGATCCCCATGCAGGAGCTAATAGAGGAGAAGATTTTGGAGCGCCTCTGAAAGATTCTGAAGTGTGTGAGCGTCGTCCCGCACCAGGTCGATGAGTTCTCTGCTACCAATCTGCCTCCAGCTATAAGTGTCATTTATCTCAAATAGTACTTTTCTTTTCTGCCTTCCTTGCTCAAGCCTGTAGATGTTGAACTTGGTTGTTTGCAGGAGTGGGGGCGGAACTTTGATGACATGCCTCCGCTGCTTCAGAGAACAACCCTAGCGGGGTTGGAGAAGGCGGGAACCAGGGGGCCTCACTGGGGCGAGTGGCTCCAGTACTACAGTTATCCTCCCAGGTGTTTCTGTTGGTGAACCCAGGCTAATGCATTTGGAATACGTGCCCCATATTGTACCCCGGAGTACTCAGACTTCTTGGAAGAGGGCACGGACGGACGACTCCTCTACTAGTGTGTCTGATTCCAAGAAGCCTCGTCCACCGAGTGCCCAAATTATAGGTAGCATGCTCTTAGGTGAGCATATCATTGTTCTTCTTTCGCATTTCTTTTTTGTCTAATTTCCTTGTTTGTTCAGATGGTACTATTGTGGAGCTTCTTGAAGGTGAGGAGGAAGATGATAGTGCGGCCCTTGTCACCCATCGGTGAGTAGTCGAAGTACCTATCCATGTTGTTTTGCAATGATCTAACTTCTTTTTTGATGATTCGTCTTCTTTTCTTCTGACTCTTCTTTTGTTGGTAACCGAGGATTAGGCTAGGGTTCTGGTGGAGCCACGACGCCTGTCCTGCTAGCCTTAGAGTAGGAAGGTGCTAATATCTTGTCTTGTGCCATGCCTCTGCCTAAGCCATCTGGTGGGCTCGTAGGTATTGGTTTAAAGAAGAAAACTGCCAAGTAAGTCCTCCACGCTCAAGTCGCCGAGTCGAAGAAGCAAAAAGAGGACGCCCTGGCTGATTTAAAAGAAGCATCCAAGAAGTATGACAGCCTCAAGAAGGATTTTGAAGGTATCCGAGTTCTTCTGTATCATCTTTTTTTTCTTGTTCGTTGGTTTTTTATTTTTGTTTTGGGTATCGCCAGCTGTTCAGAGGAGCAATAAGAAACTCTTGGACGATCTCGAGGCTATGAAGGCAACAGTCCAATCTGAGTACAATCGGGCTAAGAGGTAACTGAACGTGCTGAGGAAGAACTTTCCCTTGCCAGGTTGATTAGGCATGGAGTTGACCGGGATCTTGTGTAGGCTAACAATAGAAGATCTAACCGGCAAGTTGGCAGTGGCTACGAAGAATTAGAATGCCTTGTGGCAATCTTTCTGCTCGATCGCCGACCTTCTTTGAACCCCGGTAGATGATGGGTAGACATGGGGTCAGTTTGTCCCACTGATCCCTGCTCGCTTTCAATAGTTCATCAAGAAGTGTGCCTAAGTTTGCACCAGGAATATCTTGGCCTAGGTCTGGGTTCTTGCTCCGGCTGTTCCTCTAGTGAAGCTTGAAGAAGACGTCGAGAGCCAAGAGTACTTGGACGCTATCGAGCAGGTGGAGCTTGAAGTTGATGAACTGGCCAGGAAGATTGCTGAGAATTTGAACATCAATATTCCTTCTCCTGATGACAGTGCCTGACCTTGTTGTAAACAAACTTCGTGTTCGTTGTAAAATCAATATTTTCTATTGTCTTGTACACATGAGGACTTTATATCTTTCAATACAACTTTCTTTTGATTTTCTGTGTGGATGTCTCTGCCTTTTTATTCTTCAGACGAGTCATCTGAGTAGTTAATGTTGGACTTGGCATGTATTAGTAGCCTTTTTACTTTCATCCGAGTTGATCATCTCGGGATAGAGTGAGTGTATATGTACTCTTATCTAGGTTGAATAATCCTGGGATATGGCGGGTGTTGGCTTAGTAGCCTTCTTACTCTCATCTAGGTTGAATAACCTAGGATAAGGTGAGTGTATCTTTACTCTCATCCAGGTTGAATAACCTGGGATAGGGCGAGTGTTCTTTTACTCTCATCTAGGTTGAATAACCTAGGATAGGGCGAGTGTTCTTTTACTCTCATCCAGGTTGAATAACCTGGGATAGGGCCAATATTCTTTTATTCTCATCCAGTGTTGGGAACAACCCGGGATAGCTTGGTTTTGTAAGACAAGTGTTGGTGATGAAAAATTATCTTTATTATATTGATCATGAACCTTGATTACATAATATCTTGTAGAAAAAATCTGCCTCGTGTCCTTAGGCGTAGAATCTTCGCAATTGGCTGATGTGCCATGAGTTTCTGACCAGTATGCCATCTTTGGTCATCAACTCGTATGATCCTTGTCCGGTAACCTTGGCAATGATAAAATGACTTTCCCATGGGCTGAGTAGTTTGTGTCATCTATCTATTTTCTGAATGCGGCGAAGTACCAAATCTTCGACTTGAAGGGTATGAGGTTGGGTGTTTTTGTCATAGTGGCGCCTCAATCCTTGGAGATAGCGAGTGGATTGTAGAGTAGCATTGACTCTGATCTCTTCTATGTTGTCTAGCTCTAGCCTTCGGGTGTGTTTAGCTTCTCCTTCATCATACTGCTCTATCTTCGATGAGGTCCAAATCAAGTCTGCTAGCAGTACCGCTTCTGATCCGTATACTAGGAAGAAAGGTGAGTACCCGGTAGCTCTGCTTACTTGAGTCTATGGTCCCCCACACTACTTTGGATAATTCTTCAATCCACTTAGAGTCATAGTCTTCTAGTTCTTCATACAATCTAGACTTCAATCCGGCTAATATGAGACTGTTAGATCTTTCTACCTATCTGTTAGCTTCAGGGTGGGCAACTAATGCGTAATCGATGCTGATATCGCAGTTTTGTGCCCAACTTCTAAACTCAATGCCCGTGAAAGGAGAGCCTAAATCCATGATTACTCGGTTGGGCATGCCAAAACAATGCATGATGTCTTGGATGAACTCGACTGCTTTAGCTGCGCTGTACTTGATGAGTGGTTTGTATTCGATCCATTTGGTAAACTTGTCAATAGCCACAAAAATATACTCAAAACCACCCTTGGCCTTCTTGAGAGGTCCTACCTGATCCAGCCCCTAGCACGAGAACGCCCAAGCAGGCAGGATGCAGATAAGATTGTGCGCTAGGACATGAGTATATCTTGCAAACATTTGGTAGCCTTTACACTTCCTGATGAGTTCTTCTGCGTCCTTTAAGGCAGTCGGCCAGTAGAATCCAGAACGAAAAGTTTTGCAACTAGTGTTCTGGATGCAGTATGATTACCACAACATCCTGAGTAGATTTCTTCTAGAATTTCTTTGCCTTTTTCTAACGAGACGCATTTGAGTAGTACTCCTGATGATGCTGCCTGTCTGTATAGTTTATCTCCTACTAGAACATAGTTCTTGCTTCTTCGAACTATCTGGGTAGCATTGTCTTTGTTTACTGGTAGTTTATTTTCTTTGATGTAATCAATGAAAGCTTGAGTCCATGATGGAGTAATTACCAAGATTTGGGTGATGGGAGCTGGGAGTTCAGGGGTTATCTCATAGGGTTGTTCAATAGAGGGAGTTGACAACTCCTCTATGAACACCTCGGGTGGGACCTTCGCCCTGTCTGATCTGAGCTTAGCGAGGACGTCTGCTGTAATATTTGAATCATGCAAGACATGTAGAATTTCTAGCCCTTAAAAATGTTTCTCGAGCTTGCATACTTCAGCATAGTAGGTGCCCATGTTGTCTTTGGTGCAGCCCTAATCTTTGTTGACTTGGTTGACGACCACTGTTGAATCACCGTAGATGAGTAGTCGTTTGATTCCAAGAGTGATAGCTACCCAGAGCCCGTGGATAAGAGCTTTGTACTCTACTTCATTATTTATGGCTTGCCAAAGGATTTGAAGAACATATTTGAGTTGTTTTTCGTCTGGAGATATGAAGAGGACACCAGCACCAGCTCCTCGTAGCTTGAGTGATCCATCAAAGTACATTTTCTAGTGATCGAGGATGATTTTCGGTGTTGGTTGTTGGATTTCTGTCCATTCTGTTACGAAATCTGCGAGTGCCTAAGACTTGATGGCCTTGCGAGGAGTGAAATCTATGTTTAGTGCCCCAAGTTCAACTGCCCACTTGGAAATATGTCCAGTTGCATCTCTGTTGCATAGGATATCTCCGAGTGGAAAATCTGTTACCACTGTGATCCTATGACCATCGAAGTAGTGTCGAAGCTTGCGGGAGGTGATCAGGAGGGTGTAGAGTAGTTTTTGTATATGCGGATACCAGACCATTGAGTCTGATAGTACCTCGCTAATGTAGTAGACGGGTCATTGTACTTTGTAAACATGTCCTTTTTCTTCCCTTTCTACGATGATTGCTGCACTAACCACCATGGAAGTTGCTACAAAATATAATAACATATTTTCATGCTTTTTTGGGGGTGTGAGAACGAGCGAGGAGGTGAGGTATGCCTTAACCTTCTCAAAAGCGTCCTTGGCTTTCTCTGTCCACTCGAACTTGCCTGTTTTCTTCAGCAATTTGAAAAAAAGGTAGTCCTTTTTCGTTGAGTCAAGAGATAAAGCGATTGAGGGCTGCCATACAACCTGTTAGCTTTTGAACATCCTTGATGTAGCGAGGGGGACCTATCTCTATTATAGCTCGGATTTGCTTGGTGCTGGCGTTGATCCCACGATGACTAACCAAGAAACCAAGTAGTTGTCTTGATGGTACTCCGAAACGTATTTGTTTGGGTTTAGCTTCCACTTTCACTTCTTCAAGTTCTCAAAAGTTTGTTTCAGATCTTCAATAAGCATGCCTGGTTCCTTTGTCCTTACTACAACATCATCAATGTAAGCTTCCACGTTGTCACCAATCTGCTCACCATGGCAAGTTTGGATGGCTCTTTGATAAGTAGCCCCAGCATTCTTGAGTCCAAATGACATGGTTTTGTAGTAGTAGATGCCAAACGGTGTAATGAAAGAGGTCTTGCTTTGATCTTCTTCTCTTAATGCAATATGATGATAACCTGAGTAGCAGTCGAGAAAGGATAGTAGAGCAGATCCTACTGTTGAATCAACAATTTGGTCAATGCGCGGTAGCCCAAACGGGTCCTTTGGGCAATGCCTGTTGAGATCCGTGTAGTCTACGCTCATGCACCACTCAGTCGTGTTCTTCTTCTGTACTAGGACTAGATTGGCCAACCAATCGGGATGAAGAA
This sequence comes from Saccharum hybrid cultivar R570, assembly GCA_038087645.1. Taxonomy (NCBI): domain Eukaryota; kingdom Viridiplantae; phylum Streptophyta; class Magnoliopsida; order Poales; family Poaceae; genus Saccharum; species Saccharum hybrid cultivar. Next base: position 1,247,082 of record JAQSUU010000203.1, on the reverse strand, counting down.
TTTCCCTTATGAACCCGGCTGCCATCAGTTTCATGATTTCTTTCTTGATTGTTGCTTTCTTGTCGGGTGAAAAATGTCATAACCATTGCTTTACAGGCTTGGAGCCTTCATTAACGTCGATTCTATGATCAACTAACTCTTTCAGGACACCTAGCATGTCGGCCGACTTCCAAGCGAAGATATCTTTGTTATCCCAAAGAAAGTTGGTGAGTGCGAGTTCTTATTTTGCAGAGAGGTGGGTATTGATGGTCACTGTCTTAGAGGGATCACCGGTGCCTAAGTCGATTTGTTTGATGTTGGCTTCTTTCGGTGGCGCAAGGATGCTAGGCCTCTTAGCCAGGATTTCTAGCTATTTCAGGTTCATTTCTGCAGCAACAGTGGCTATCTCTTCCCTTTCGCTAGCTACTTGTGCCGTGGCCGTAATTTGGATTGCTTGAACATTGCAGTTAAAAGCACGCTTCAGATCACCTCGGAGAGAAAGAACACCATTGGGTCCTAGCATCTTAAGCAAGAGGTACGGGTAGTGTGGTATTGCCAAAAACTTGGCTAATGCTGGTCACCCAAGGATGGCGTGATATGATGATTCGAAGTCTGTAACCTCAAATTTGATGAACTTAGTACGGTAGTTCATGGGAGTTCTAAATGTGACTAGCAGGGTGATTTGTCTGAGTGGTATAGCAGCCTTGCTGGGTACTATCCCATAGAAAGGGGCACTTGTTGGAGTAATCATCCCTGTGAGTTCTAGCCCCATCTTCCTTAGCGTATCTAAAAATATAATGTTGAGTCTAGCTTCTCTATCGATCAGCACCTTTGTGACGGTCATACCAGCAATGGTTGGATCCAAAACTAGTGGGTAGTGGCCAGCGTTCCCTATGCTAGTCCACTGATCCTCTCTTAAGAACTGGATTGGATGTTGTGACCAATTGAGGTACCTGGGAGTAGCCGGTTCTGTTGCGATAGTTCGAAGAGCCAGTTTGTCTTGATGCTTGCTTCTAGAACCCGGGACTCCAGCGAAGATTACTATGACCGTCCCATTGGACTTCTGGAATCCCTTGTCTTCATGATTGTCTTCATCCTTCTTCTAGTTATCTTTTTTTCTTTGTCCATTGTTGCCCTTTCTTGTGTATTGATCAATAAAGATGCGACAATCTCTGGTCATGTGATTTTCATTCGGGTGCCATATGCAGTGCATATTTTCAATATTGTCAAATTTCCTAGGCTTGGAAAACTTCTTTGCTTTGTTTGCTACCGCCACAATGTTGTTGAGCATGTGTTTCCTGTCTTGATGCCCATTATTTCAATGATTTTGTCTATCAGGGTTGCCCCGGTTGTTCTGATCTAGAAATCTTTCTCGGATCTTCTCCTCTGCAGTGATCATCCTTTCCACCGTGCGCTTGAATTCTTCGTTGCTTCACGGGTTCTCTTTGTAGAAATCCTAGAATTGCTACTTGGCTAGAATCCCGTAAGAGAAAGCTTCAATGACCTCCCGTTTAGTGATGTTGTGTACTTGAGCACGCAACTCACTGAACCGTCGGTAACAATTCCTGAGACTTTTGCCTCCTTTCTGCTTGAGTCCTTTCAGTTCCGCTTGAGTGATAGGGTGCGTGATGATGCCTGCAAAATTATCACAGAAGGCTCCCTACAAGTCCTCCCAGCCCCTGATTGATCCTGGATTCGGCTTGTCGAACCATTGGAGCGGCATAGCCTCTAGTGCCATAGGGAAGAAGAGTGTTTTAATGTCATATCACCACCAGCTAGCTCGATTGATTGAGAATATATCCTAAACCACTGCTTAGGTTCGGTCTTGCCATCGTACTTGGAGTGGTTGGAAGGCTTGAATTTGTAAGGTAGCCATACTAAAAGAAGTCGATTTGCAAAACAAGGGAACCTGTCGGGTACTCTAGCTTCTCTGTATTCGGATTCAGCTCCACCTTCCTGCCAGCTATTGATTGGGTGCGAGTAGTTTTGAGGAGCTAAAGGAATAGGAGGTTTGGTCCTGTTTTCCCTTGTTCGCTCGACTTGAATGCTTTGATTCTGGTCTCCCCTGCTTCCTTTGTTGCAGCTCTCATTTGGACCTAGCCTGTCAAAAGCTGATCTCTGTTGACTCTAGTTGTCTTACTTCTGCAAAACTGACCTGGCGGATTGTTTTGAATTGGTACTTCCACCCCGTATCCGTAGAGCTGTTGATCAAAGAATTTCTCTAAGGTGCTCTTGCTCCTCGTTGGGATGAGAGATAGCTTTGAGTTCTTTGGCTAATTCTTGAATTTTGGTGTATGGAGAGTTGTGTGTTCTCCCGGCCACGTGTTTTTCTTTGCTTCTTGCTCTGATTTTCTTCTATTGTACTTGGCCAGATCAAATTCATATCTGACCCAGGCTTCCTTGCGCTGTCGGGCACGACGTCGACGTCCTTGCTTCGTCTTGTTCCTCCTCTCTCTGTCTTGTTTCTGGCTTTTAGTTTCACTATCATGCCCCTGGGCAAAGGGTGATATATTGGATTCAGATTCATCTGATGACCTGATATCGGGTGCTTCTGGAGGGACTAATGGTGATCGAGGGTGACGAACCATGAATACTTCTCGAGTATGAAGCATTATGTTGTTGATGCAGTTTCCATACTATCAGATGTAAGGTCCAAATAGGCTAGAGGGGGGGTGAATAGCCTAATTAAAACTTCTACAAGAATTACTTAACCACGAGTTAGTACGAAAAGTGGCGAAGCAAAAGCACTAGCTCTAACTAATTAAGCAAGCCACCTACACAAGTCTAGTACAAGGCTATTCACTAAACACAACAACAACTATAAGCTAGAAACGAGAAGTAATACGAGAGAAGAGCTTCGAGTGATTATACCGCCGTGAAGAGAAGAGAAATACCAATCAATCAATCATACAAGAGAAATCCTCGGGAAGAGAATGACACAAGAATTTATCCCGAGGTTCACTTGCTTCCCGGCAAGCTACTCCCCGTTGTGGCGATACACCCACTTGTCAGTTCGCGAGCTAATCGACTATCAAGAGTCAAGCCCTCGGCGGGCGCCGCACAACCGCACACAAGATGGGGATCCTCCAAGCCACGAGCTCCACTAGAGTATCCAATTTGCGAACTCCCGCGGGGAAGGATCAAGAACCCCTTACAACACTTGGTGAAGGCTCCAACAATCTCCAATTGCGAGCTCAATCACCTCCGCTGCTCCAAGCCGTCTACCGTGTCGGGAAACACGGAAGAGTAACAAGAAATCCGCAGCTACTCGAAGATCAAGTGCCTCTAGAATGCAACTCTCAAGCAATGCACTTGAATCTCACTCAATCTCACTCAAGTTATGCAACTAATCAAAGAGATGAGTGGAGGGGTTGTTCTCTAGCTCAAAGTATGTCTCTAGGTCTCAAAATGTGTAAGAGTTACCCTCAAACCCCGGCCAACGTCTATTTATAACGAAGGGGTACGCAGCTAGCCATTACAGACGACGCAGCGAAAAACGCACTGACCGGACGCTCCGGTCAGGGTGACCGGACGCGTCCGGTCACTACACGACAGCAAGAAACAGTGCGTGTCAGAACTAGCCGTTGCCGTGACCGGACGCGCTGAACCGATTGACCGGACGCGACAGTGCCCGCGTCCGGTCGCATTCCAGTATGCTCCCGTTGAGACCGGACGCGTCCGATCGCACGTGACCGGACACGCCGCACGTCCGATCGTTACTCCGCTTCGTTCTACCCTTCTGGACGCCTGACCGGACGCTCTGGTTACGTGAGGGACCGGACACGCCGGTCGCGCGCTCTGATTCGCTCAGGACAACTGACCGGACGCGCTGTTGAACTGACCGGACGCCACAGTGCTAGCGTCCGATTAGAGTCCAGTAAGCTCCCTGGATGACCGGACGCGTCCGGTCATCAGTGACCGGACGCGCTACGCGTCCGATCATCAAACTGAAAACCGTGCAGACGCTGAACACTGACCGGACGCGTCCGGTCATACAGAGACCGCGTCCGGTCCAGCGTCCGGTCATCTCTGTGACCTCCATTCACCTCTGTTTCTTTTCCGACTTCCGGCGCAATAGAAAATAGGCATTTCATTTCTCCAAAAAGCGCCGAATCCCGCCTCGCAAGCTCGGCGGGAGGGAGAGAGGAACCCAAACCCCTCTCTACCGCTTAAACTCCACCGCCTTCACAAACTGTGCTAACACCACCAAGTGTACACCACCATGTGCATGTGTGTTAGCATTTCATAAATCATTTCTCAAGGCGTTATGTTAGCTTTTTACTAGATCCTAATGCATATGCTCAAGACATTGATCTAGTGGCACTTGATTTCCGAGCTAACCGTGATTGCCCCTCTTGATAGTCGGCTATGTATCCTAAACCCGGTCAATCACTTCTCTACTCATCTTAGACCGGCAAAAGGAAAATCCTATGGTTATACCTTTGCCTTGCGTTCTTAGATCCTTCTCTTTCACTTAATCATCATGTCCTTCATTTTATGTGCATCTCCACCATGATCATCATTTCATGTCCATGCACCATCTCTTTGTGATCTTGTGGCCATCACTCCTTGCCACATACACCTTCATCACATGTGTTGCTTATGCCTAACTCAAAACACTTAACACGTGGCATTAGCAACTTGATGTCATTAATTACCAAAACCAAACTTGGGCTTTTAATCTCCCTCTTTTTGGTAATTGATGACAACCATCACAAAGATATGAAATGAAAACAATTTTCAATTTCGATAGTATTAGCTCCCCCTACATATGTGCTTCCATGAGTTTGGTTCAATTATGCACATATGTATGGATTTGAAATTTTGGGAGAGTTACTACTATCAAATTGATGCTAAGATATATAGAATGGACCTTTGAAGCGTGATACCAATCGGAGTTGCCTTTATATACCATCCTTAGCATCGATGTAGCTAGACACCGCTTGTAATACATCACTTGTAAAGATCACAAACACTAAAGTACCCCGTGAGATCAACATTATAAGCAAAGGTGTCTAGATACCACATGTAAATCTACTCTTAACAAGTCATCATTCAAGTACTATTTCTAGCAATCACCATTCAAACATAAATATCGAAATTAAATTTGCAATGCAACACATCATCATGTTAGTGCACATACAAATGCAACAAATAATTCATGAGCTTGCTCCCACTACTTGTGTGCTCAATTTTAATTGATCCCTTTCTCCCCCGTTGTAACTTAACTTTTTATCTTTGTCTCCCCTGTGACTTTTCTCTCCCCCTATGATTTTTCTCTCCCCCTTATTATCTTATTTCCTCTTTGCAATATCTTTGTGACTTTTCTCTCCCCCTTTGTCAACAATCACCAAAAAGGTGCCAATTTAGTGAGAGATAAGTCAATCAATATGAGGGAGTCCAAATTATGGTTCAATCTAGATCACTTGCCTAGAATATGTAATTTGGTTTGATCCAAGGACAAGCTTTTTCACACCTCATAAAGTATAAGGGTTATCTTGACCATGTTGAATTACACATCATGAGCTCATTTTCTAGATTCAACACTAGGTTTGCAAGCCCACAAACATGTCATATGCTACCACTAGATCAATCAAACATAGAAGCAATAGTGGTACCATATATACATCAAAATTATTTGATTTTCATGAATAAGCCTATTTGTCATGCAAATATGTCTATATGTTCTAAACATGTCCTTAGCAAAGTATGAATGATATGCCAAACAACTTTACCTTGCTATGTTGGAGGAGAGGCGTGTCATATAAGAATGTGGGGGTGCACTCATTTCAAGTTGGAGAAGTCAAGTATGTTCAATTCATTCTTCAACTTGTAAAATCTCTTTTCATCAAGTGGCTTTGTAAAGATGTCGGCTAGTTGATCTTCGGTGCCAATGCTCTCAATGCTAATATCACCCTTTTGTTGATGGTCTCTTATGAAGTGATGCCTTATGTCAATGTGCTTGGTTCTTGAATGTTGAACCGGATTTTATGTCATCTTGATAGCACTTTCATTATCACAAAACAAAGGCACATTCTTGAATTTAATTCCAAAGTCATTCAAAGTGGCCTTCATCCAAAGCAATTGTGCACAACAACTACCGGCACTAATGTATTCGGCCTCGGCGGTAGATAGTGCAACACTATTTTGTTTCTTTGATGACCATGAAACAAGAGACCTTCCAAGCAATTGACAAGTGCCACTTGTGCTCATTCTATCAATCTTGCATCCACCATAGTCGGAGTCCGAATATCCAATCAACTCAAAATTAGACCCCTTTGGAAACCACAATCCAACATCATGAGTGCCCTTAAGATATCTTAATATTCTCTTGGTGGCTTTCAAGTGACTTTCTCTAGGTGAAGCTTGATATCTTGCACACTTGCACACACTAAACATCACATCCGGCCTAGAAGCGGTGACATAGAGCAAACTTTCAATCATGGACCGGTATTGCTTTTGATCTACCATGTTTCCACTATCATCAATACCCAATTGATCATTAGTGCCCATTGGTGTGCTCATTTGCTTAGCATCTTGCAATCCAAACTTATTGATCATGTCCTTGATGTACTTGCCTTGACTTACAAAAGTGCCATTCTTCATTTGCTTGATTTGAAGTCCAAGGAAGTAACTAAGCTCTCCAATCATAGACATCTCAAACTCATTAGCCATCATATTTCCGAACTCTTCACAAAAGTCTAGATTGGTTGATCCAAAAATGATATCATCCACATAGATTTGCAACACAAATAAGTCATTTCCAAGTTTCTTGGTGAAGAGAGTGGTGTCAACCTTTCCTATCTTGAACCCTTTAGAGAGAAGAAAGTCCCTCAACCTCTCATACCATGCTCTAGGTGCTTGCTTCAAACCATACAATGCCTTCTTTAGCTTGTAAACATGGTCGGGCTTCTTGTCATCTTCAAAACCGGGAGGTTGCTCAACATAAACTTCTTCATTGATGTAGCCATTTAGAAATGCACTCTTGACATCCATTTGATAGAGCTTGATGTTGTGTGCACAAGCATATGCTAATAAGATTCTAATTGCCTCCAATCTTGCAACCGGTGCATATGTCTCTCCAAAGTCAAGACCCTCAACTTGAGTGTATCCTTGTGCTACTAATCTTGCTTTGTTCCTTACAACCATGCCATCTTGATCTTGCTTGTTTCTAAAGACCCACTTAGTACCAATCACATTGTAGTTCTTTGGCCTCTCAACAAGTTTCCAAACTTGATTTCTAGCAAAGTTGTTTAGTTCTTCATGCATGGCATTCACCCAATCGGAATCCTTCAATGCATCTTCTATCTTCTTTGGTTCTTCTAATGAGACAAATGAGTAATGCTCACAAAAGGATGCTAATCTTGATCTAGTTTGAACACCACTTTGAATTCCACCAATGATTTGGTCCAACGGATGATCTCTTGCAATGCTAGTAGGTTGGAGTATTGGGAGTTGATTGCTTTCACTTGTTTGACCTTGAACTTGCACTTCATCATGAGAACCACTTGAGCTTGCTTGATTTGAATCAATTTGCACACTTTGGTTGATCACATGAATATCATCATCATCAACTTGCCTTGGCTTTATGTCACCAATGTCCATGTTCTTCATTGCATTTGACAATTGATCTCCTTTCACATCATCAAGGTTTTGAGCTTCATTTTGAGACCCTTGGGTTTCATCAAACTCAACATCATGAACTTCTTCCAAGGTGCCATTTGTGAGATTCCAAACTCTATATGATTTGCTTGTGGTAGAATAACCAAGTAAGAACCCTTCATCACATTTCTTTTCAAACTTGCTCAATCTAGTGCCTTTCTTGAGAATATAGCATTTGCAACCAAACACTCTAAAGTATGCAATGTTGGGCTTTCTTCCATTCAATAGTTCATATGGTGTCTTTCCAAGCTTCCTATGGCAATAGAGACGGTTACTACAATAGCAAGCCGTATTGATAGCTTCACTCCAAAATGAATGACTCACATTGTATTCACTAAGCATTGATCTAGCCATATCAATCAAGGTTCTATTTTTCCTTTCAACTACACCATTGGATTGAGGAGTGTATGTTGGTGAGAATTGATGCCCAATACCATAATCATCACACAAATCTTCAATTCTTGTGTTCTTGAACTCACTACCATTGTCACTTCTAATCTTCTTGATGGTAGTCTCAAACTCATTTTGCACCCTCTTGACAAAAGATTTGAATAGATCATAAACATCACTCTTGTCATAGAGAAAGAGCACCCAAGTGTATCTAGTGTAGTCATCCACAATCACAAAACCATACTTGTTGCCACCAATGCTGGTGTATGTTGTTGGCCCAAACAAGTCCATGTGCAATAGCTCAAATGCTTTTGATGTGCTCATTTCACTTTTACTAGGATGTGAATTTCCAACTTGTTTGCCGGCTTGACAAGCACTACATAGTTTATCCTTTTCAAAAGTGACATCTTTCAAGCCTTTAACTAAGTCATGCCTCAAAAGTTTGTTCAATTGTTTCATTCCAACATGACCAAGCCTTCTATGCCATAACCATCCCATACTAGATTTACTAAGCAAGCATGATGTCAATTGTGTCTCACTATCATTGAAGTCAACCAAGTATAAGCTACCATGTCTAAATCCTTTGAATATCAAGTTTGATCCATCAACACTTATGACTTCAACATTATTACTACCAAATATGCACTTGAAACCAAGATCACAAAGTTGTGCCACCGATAAAAGATTGAAATCCAAGCTCTCAACTAGCAACACATTAGATATGCTCATGTCATTTGTGATAGCAATTTTACCAAGCCCTTTGACCTTGCCTTTCTTGTTGTTGCCGAAAGTGATAGCATCAAAACCACCATTTTGACTTGTATCAATTGAATTAAACATACAAGAATTCCCGGTCATATGTTGAGTGCACCCACTATCAAGCACCCAATGCCTTCCTCCGGCTTTGTAATTGACCTACAAGACAAGATCAATTCTTTTTAGGTACCCAAACTTGTTTGGGTCCTCCAAGGTTAGAGACTAAGCTCTTTGGTACCCAAATGGCTTTCTTCTTTGAGCCCATCCATGGTGCACCAATGAACTTAGCATGAACACCATTTGTACCCTTGGTAAGCATATAGAAAGAATTAAACTTGATTGAGGATACATTTGCATTGGATTTCTTGTTCATGCAATGTTGCTCTATGTGATCAACTTGCTTGCAACTTTTGCTATAGCTACCATTGTTCTTCACAAAACGAGTCTTGTGAGGAGCAAAAGCGGCCTTGCCTTTCTTGGGGTTATAGCCCAATCCCTCTTTGTAGAGAGAAGCTCTTTGGCTACCCAAGCACATAAGCAAGCGGTCCTCACCACCATAAGCCTTAGCTAATGTGTGATTGAGCTCTTTTACCTTCTTCTTGAGATTTTCATTCTCAACTATAAGTGTGGAGTCACAAGTGAAACCATCACTACTAGATGAGGATGATGTAGATGCACTACATGAAGAGTTAGTGGGAGCAACAACAATAGGCTTATGAAAGGATTCATCAATTATATCACATGATATGCCTATGTTGCAAGTTTTAGCTTTCTCAACATTAGTTGGCATGTTTTCACATTTTTCAACTAGAGAGGAATGAGCTTCTTCAAGCTTGGTGTGAGACTTTTGAAGCTTCTTATGGTCTACCTTTAGACTATCATAAGACACTCTAAGCTCATCAAGTTCTTGCATAAGGTTTTTCTTTTCCTTAAGCAAGCCCTTGCACTCCTTCCTAGATTCTTTATAATGTTGAGTGCAATCTTCTAGCATAGTGATTAGTTCATCTTTAGTGAATTCTTCTTCATCACTATCACTATCACTAGCATTATCATGATCACTCTCTGTATTCGGATTCAGCTCCACCTTCCTGCCAGCTATTGATTGGGTGCGAGTAGTTTTGAGGAGCTAAAGGAATAGGAGGTTTGGTCCTGTTTTCCCTTGTTCGCTCGACTTGAATGCTTTGATTCTGGTCTCCCCTGCTTCCTTTGTTGCAGCTCTCATTTGGACCTAGCCTGTCAAAAGCTGATCTCTGTTGACTCTAGTTGTCTTACTTCTGCAAAACTGACCTGGCGGATTGTTTTGAATTGGTACTTCCACCCCGTATCCGTAGAGCTGTTGATCAAAGAATTTCTCTAAGGTGCTCTTGCTCCTCGTTGGGATGAGAGATAGCTTTGAGTTCTTTGGCTAATTCTTGAATTTTGGTGTATGGAGAGTTGTGTGTTCTCCCGGCCACGTGTTTTTCTTTGCTTCTTGCTCTGATTTTCTTCTATTGTACTTGGCCAGATCAAATTCATATCTGACCCAGGCTTCCTTGCGCTGTCGGGCACGACGTCGACGTCCTTGCTTCATCTTGTTCCTCCTCTCTCTGTCTTGTTTCTGGCTTTTAGTTTCACTATCATGCCCCTGGGCAAAGGGTGATATATTGGATTCAGATTCATCTGATGACCTGATATTGGGTGCTTCTGGAGGGACCAATGGTGATCGAGGGTGACGAACCATGAATACTTCTCGAGTATGAAGCATTATGTTGTTGATGCCAGTTTCCATACTATCAGATGTAAGGTCCAAATAGGCTAGAGGGGGGGTGAATAGCCTAATTAAAACTTCTACAAGAATTACTTAACCACGAGTTAGTACGAAAGGTGGCGAAGCAAAAGCACTAGCTCTAACTAATTAAGCAAGCCACCTACACAAGTCTAGTACAAGGCTATTCACTAAACACAACAACAACTATAAGCTAGAAACGAGAAGTAATACGAGAGAAGAGCTTCGAGTGATTATACCGCCGTGAAGAGAAGAGAAATACCAATCAATCAATCATACAAGAGAAATCCTCGGGAAGAGAATGACACAAGAATTTATCTCGAGGTTCACTTGCTTCTCGGCAAGCTACTCCCCATTGTGGCGATACACCCACTTGTCAGTTCGCGAGCTAATCGACTATCAAGAGTCGAGCCCTCGGCGGGCGCCGCACAACCGCCACAAGATGGGGATCCTCCAAGCCATGAGCTCCACTAGAGTATCCAATTTGCGAACTCCCGCGGGGAAGGATCAAGAACCCCTTACAACACTTGGTGAAGGCTCCAACAATCTCCAATTGCGAGCTCAATCACCTCCGCTGCTCCAAGCCGTCTACCGTGTCGGGAAACACGGAAGAGTAACAAGAAATCCGCAGCTACTCGAAGATCAAGTGCCTCTAGAATGCAACTCTCAAGCAATGCACTTGAATCTCACTCAATCTCACTCAAGTTATGCAACTAATCAAAGAGATGAGTGGAGGGGTTGTTCTCTAGCTCAAAGTATGTCTCTAGGTCTCAAAATGTGTAAGAGTTACCCTCAAACCCCGGCCAACGTCTATTTATAACGAAGGGGTACGCAGCTAGCCGTTACAGACGACGCAGCGAAAAACGCACTGACCGGACGCTCCGGTCAGGGTGACCGGACGCGTCCGGTCACTACACGACAGCAAGAAACAGTGCGTGTCAGAACTAGCCGTTGCCGTGACCGGACGCGCTGAACCGATTGACCGGACGCGACAGTGCCCGCGTCCGGTCGCATTCCAGTATGCTCCCGTTGAGACCGGACGCGTCCGATCGCACGTGACCGGACACGCCGCGCGTCCGATCGTTACTCCGCTTCGTTCTACCCTTCTGGACGCCTGACCGGACGCTCTGGTTACGTGAGGGACCGGACGCGCCGGTCGCGCGCTCTGATTCGCTCAGGAGAACTGACCGGACGCGCTGTTGAACTGACCGGACGCCACAGTGCCAGCGTCCGATTAGAGTCCAGTAAGCTCCCTGGATGACCGGACGCGTCCGGTCATCAGTGACCGGACGCGCTGCGCGTCCGATCATCAAACTGAAAACCGCGCAGACGCTGAACACTGACCGAACGCGTCCGGTCATACAGAGACCGCGTCCGGTCCAGCGTCCGGTCATCTCTGTGACCTCCATTCGCCTCCGTTTCTTTTCTGACTTCCGGCGCAATAGAAAATAGGCATTTCATTTCTCCAAAAAGCGCCGAATCCCGCCTCGCAAGCTCGGCGGGAGGGAGAGAGGAACCCAAACCCCTCTCTACCGCTTAAACTCCACCGCCTTCACAAACTGTGCTAACACCACCAAGTGTACACCACCATGTGCATGTGTGTTAGCATTTCATAAATCATTTCTCAAGGCGTTATGTTAGCTTTTTACTAGATCCTAATGCATATGCTCAAGACATTGATCTAGTGGCACTTGATTTCTGAGCTAACCGTGATTGCCCCTCTTGATAGTCGGCTATGTATCCTAAACCCGGTCAATCACTTCTCTACTCATCTTAGACCGGCAAAAGGAAAATCCTATGGTTATACCTTTGCCTTGCGTTCTTAGATCCTTCTCTTTCACTTAATCATCATGTCCTTCATTTTATGTGCATCTCCACCATGATCATCATTTTATGTCCATGCACCATCTCTTTGTGATCTTGTGGCCATCACTCCTTGCCACATACACCTTCATCACATGTGTTGCTTATGCCTAACTCAAAACACTTAACACGTGGCATTAGCAACTTGATGTCATTAATTACCAAAACCAAACTTGGGCTTTCATCAGAGTTGTTGAGAATTTCAGTAGAGGCTTCAGTGTTGTAGATTGAATCTCCTTCCTGGTAGGGTAGAATCATCGTTGTGCCAACTAGCTGCATACTGTCATCTCTAGGAATAGACCTCGACCAGTGGATGATGTAATCTCAAGATGTTATAGTCAGTATGAGGCCATCCTGAGCTCCTGTCAGTGGCACTCTTCGCACCGGACTGGTTGATCCTTGGAGTAGTGCCTGATAAGACGTTGCCATGTTATGAAGTCCAAATGGGAAAGGACCCGGCTTTTTGAAGGAATTCTAAAAGTATCCCGAGTTGAACTCTTGATGGACTGAGGCCATGTTGTGGAGTCCTAGCGGGAAAGAACTTGGTCCATCACAGAAAGAACCCGGATAAGACTCCATCTTGGATGCAGAGCCTGAGTTTGAGTAGAAATCGGTTGGCCGCGAAATTTGAGTCGGAACAGACATCGCGAGCCATGCGAATCTTTCGGTGAGTTAATTTGTCGTAGTCGTCGAAATAGCGAGGTCTTCATGGCGAGCTAAATCTTCGAGGAGACGGCCTTGGAGCTTGCCGTCGTTGTCCGTCTCGTAGATCCATGATCCGAAGATGAAGGTTGATCCCATCAAGAAGATCATGTTATCGAGGTCCGTTGAGCTCTCGGATGTAAATCCGCCGAAAGCCCCAACCTGGCGTACCAGCTGTCGATGTTTTACCACCGATAGCCTACCACGGGGGTACCCGGGACAGTTGTTCGGGCTTCGACATATGCTGAACATGATGGCTAACGCAAGAGACAGTCGATTTATACTAATTCGGGCCTTCGTAATCGAGTAATAGCCTTTACGTCCAGTAGGTGTTAGCCTTTGCGTTGGATTAATTGTTATGATCGTCTTGTTTTCATCTCTCTTTAGGGGTGCCCATAGCCTCTCTTTATATAGGTAGAGAAGGCTATGGTGCGATTACAGTCCTAGTCGGATTCAAAGAAGTTGTCATGATCTAATTACAGAAGGTACTTTCTATGAGGAGTCCAACTAGTTTGGCCTATTCTACTCGGAATCGGCGTCATCTGTCATCATGCCTCTTCTGTCTGGCGGTGGGCCAAGCCAGGGTCCACTGCCAGTAATTGTTCCGATGAGGAATCCTGCGGGTCCCGTATCGACATTCTCTATGGAAGCTAATTCTCTAAGAGACGTGATTTTGTGGCTGAAAGTGATTCCCCTTGATTTTTTAGCATAAAATCTCTAAATCACGATAGAGGATCACTTCACAGAGTTAGTAAAAGCTACATTTTTAGCTCTCAGCGTCTTAGTTTATTTCAGAGAATCACTTCTCTCTGAAAAACTATTTGACATAGCTCCTACTAGATTCAACAGAGAATCAGCTTTGGAAGCTCTGCCAAACAGGGACGAAGTGATTCTCCATCGTAATTTTGAGAGTTTATATTTAAGAATCAAAGAGAATCACTTTCAGCCACATAATCACTTCTTTAAGAGAATCAGCTTTCATAGAGAATCAGAATTAGATGGAGCTCTACCAACAAGCCCTAAAAATACCAACTTCTTATAGCTTTCTCTAGGCTATCTTCCGTTAGAAGTTGTTTTGCCAAACGTTTTTTAAAAAAGCTTTAGCTTCGTTGGTGAAGCTGTTTTATGGAGTACTTTTCACGGGTAAAGTTGAGTTGTACCGCAAAGGTCTCATGTCAACTTCTTCCACGGCACTGTGGTTGAGATGGAAAGTTGTCGGACACTGATTAAACTCACTGTACTTCCTGAAGAGGATTGCCCCTGTTAGACTAGGAATATTTAGGCGAGTATTGCCATGTCAGGGACACATATTCTGACCACCCTCAACTCGTGCTGTGGCTGTGGCAGATATGCAGCACATATTAACTAACCATAATCTCATTAGCGTTGAGATAATCACACACCTCTTCTCGTCGTCGTAATGTCAATATCAGACATTTAGACGTCACCTGACACTGCAAGGTCTAATGACCATCATGTGTTTAGTACCTCTACCTCTGTCTAGAAAAATACTCCTACCATCTATAAAAGGTTTTTTTTAGGATTAAAATGGTTTAAAGTTTAACCAAAGTTATATAACTGCTAACATTTATGATACAAAATAAGTAACATTAAATTAATTATAAAATATATTGTAGTTATTACTATTTACTATAAACCTGGTTAAAAGTAAAGCTAATTTGACTTGTACAAATTTTATAGTTGCATCTTATGTGGACAGGGGGAGTATAGTTCTAGTTTTGTACTTAAACTATCTAAGATTTGACTAAATTTATTGGAAAATATCAATGTTGTGAACTAAATAAGTGTACTATATATATTGCATGACGAATCTAATATACCTTTTCATATAATAAAGTTTAATATTTCTATATGAACTTAGTCAAGTGGAGACAATTTCTTATATGCCACTGAAAAAGAAGTTTGACCGGTATGTACCATCAAATTTGTTTTGTAACTCCTGTACCAGCTTTTAAAATTTGCTTGATGCCACTTCTATCAAGCGATTTGTTGACTCCCTGACGGAAAGTGGCATTAGCCCCGCGAGGGGTGGGGGGTGGGGGTGGGGGCGGGGGCGGGGCGGGGGAGAGGAATTTAGAAGCAGGTACAGAAGGCAGTGGCACCGATGTATAGCAAATAGATTCATAATGTTTTCAAAAATGTAAACTGTAGAGACTGACGAGATCTGATCAGGCTGGGCACTTTTAAACCGGAAACCAAAAACCGAACCGAACCAAAATTTCGGTTTCTTTTAATTTCGGTTTCGGCTTCGGTTTTAACTTCTGACAATATCGGTTATCGGCTTCGGCTTCGGCTTCGTTCCGCGACGGAACCAAGCAACCGAAACTACACAGCAGCGAGTCAGCAAAGCCCTCAGTCCTCGAGTCTGCAGGCCAAGCACTGAGGCATCGCAGCCCAATAGGCCCAGATGTTGGATGGCCCAAGAGTCTACCACCGTACTCGCCATATCTCTCTCCCTAATCCCTATTCTCGTATCCCCTTGGCGGCGGGCAGGGCGTGCGAGCCTGCACGGACCCTTGGCGGCGACGGGTTCGCCTATCGCGGCTCCTCCACGAACGGCGTTGCGGCAGCCGAATGGGCGGCGTGGGCCGCATGGCTCCCTAGCAGCTCCTCAGCAGCGGGGCCCTGACTTCTCAGCAACGGCAGCACACAGTAGGATGTGTGTGGCCCCTCAGTGGCGGCGGCGGCATGGTGGGGGTGGCGTGGCTCCTCCGCAGCGGCGTCCCGACGGGGCGGCGCGGCTTCCCCGCGGCGGCGTGGCGCATTGGCGAGGAGGCTGCGAGGCCATGGATGGCGGGCTTCTGCGAGCGACGCATGAGGTCCTCTAGTTCTCTCCTCTATCTTTGCTGTCCGTTCGGTGGAACCGAGGAACCGACCCGATGAAACCGAAACCGATCTCGTCGGTTGTTGATTTTGCAAGAAACCATCGGCTTTGGATTTCTGGAAACCGAAATTTATTTAAGCTGAACAAACCGAACCGAAATCTCGGTTAAAACCGATTGCCCACTCTGAAGATCTGAAACATTGCAGTTCATGAATTTTTCATTGGAGACCATTTAAGATCCCTACATATATTAAGTTGTTATATTCTAAAATTCAATTTTTTGAATTTTTTTAAATGATCTCGGATGGAGCCACACCCATTATCAAAGTTCCAGCGTTGGTGAGATATAAAACTTTGTAGTTAAATTTTTTTTTCATTTAACATTGTTTAGAAGCTAAAATATTTAATAAAAATTCATACATGTGGCGTTTGGTTTTTTAGACAATTCGCTATGCGCCACTCGATCACTAACAGTGCCAACCAATGAGTTAACGTCCACATGATGGGAGTGGCATCAGAGTGAAGAAAAATTCAAAAGCTAGTATAGGAGTCACAATAAACTTTTCAATAGTGCATATAGATCAACCATATGTTTCAATGGCACAGAGAGAATTGTCTCAATATAAATTGTTTAACTCAGTACTATATATTATAAAATTATGTTCTTTTCAGGACTGAGTGAGCAGTAATTAGCATGATCTCGATAAAAGGTTTTCCAAACCTTTGCGGCGACCTAATCTTTGCTTCTCAAATTCATTTTTTCCTGCGTTTTTTTCCATATTTGCTTCAAATCTTACGGGTTGTTTCAAGGACAGGGTTATGCCTTTTCCTGGTGCTGTATTGCAGGAGCAAGATAGTTTGCCCACGACAGGCTCCAACATATATACTCCCTCCGTTTTTTCTTACATATTATATTAGCATCATTCTAAATCAAATATTTTTATCATTGACTATCAACTACAAAAACAAATATAAGTTAAAAAGATAAGATTTAGATTCACTATAAGAAATACCTTCACAATATATTCACGTGTTGCTTAAATACATAGAGTTTTAAAATTTATGAATGAATCAACATAAATGCTTGACTTAGGACAACCCTAATAGGACACGTCAAAACGGAAGGAGTACCAGTGTCATAACTAGGGACGAAAATGGGTGGAAAATTTTCATCTTGTCCCGACCTGATTTCTACTTTTGTCCACGGAAAGGGAAGATGATGTTTCTCACCGTTTTTGTTATTTTGCGGGATTCCCTTTTTATCTGGGATGAACCCATATTTATTCTATTTTATTTTATTGATCCCATTTGCAATCCATATATTTAGGACATGTCTAACAGTACATGTCCTTATGTTAGTACACCTACTAACCTAGTATGAATGTTAAGATGTTAACACATATGACATGTAAGTGAATATTAGACCGATATTCTTACGTTACGTGTATATCGTTACATGACTTTATACATGTATAATCCTAACTTAATTGTTTACCTTTTTATCCGTACTTGTCCGTTTCCATATGTACGGATATCCCAATTTCGCTTCCGATCCCAGCTTTTCCAAACCCGGTCCCATATCCGCCCAAGAACCCAGTCCCGTATCCGCCAAAGAAAATATTGAAATAGAAATTTCCGTCCGTTTTCATCCCTAATCACAATAGGATAGCATTACAAAATTACTGTACTTCCCATGTAATTCCAATCATACTCGTCAGACGTCAGGGTTGCCCGCACGGCCGCACCCAGTTTCCCCTGAGTTGCAAAAATGCACCCAACACTGACGACCAAGAATAAACACCTTTTTTTTCACATATGCGATTGTCAATCCAATGTACAAGTATGTACAGAGTGGTTTTGTTGATAGTAATCCACTAAACACTGATTAAGGCATGGAGCCTTTGATGTGTTGAAGAATGGCCTTACTGTACAGTTAAGCAATTGCTTCCAACCAATTCGTGAAGGGCACAAATTTGAATGTATTTACAAGGTGAGGCAGGGTCTGCAAGAAAGAGGATTATTTTCCAATCTTGTCAAACAATTCTGACAGAGCTTTGTACAGAGGAGAGGCTGCAGGCGGCCTCGCCATTGATCCTAGAAGGATATCAGATGCCTTGACAGGACCTCCGTAAAATCGTGCGTTCTCAGTATCTCGAGTTGATACTATGCTGCCATTGAATGCACAGCCCACAAAGGCACCTAATATGGAAGAGACAGCATACAAAATAAGTGGTTACATAAAAAAATATGAATGAGTGTACTTGTTAAAACTTAACCCACAAGTATTTGCAATGAATGAAGTAATGCATCACTTCACTGTAATCTTAAAATGGGGCCAACAAAACTACTGTTTCCTCAAGAGTGTTTTTTTTTAACGTAGCTGTTTCCTCAAGGCCTCGATGGGCAAGTGGTGGCCAAAAAGGATACTTTTCGGTATTTAGGGTCGATGCTACAAAAGGATGAAGACATTGATGAAGATGTTAGGCATAGAATTTCAGCCGGCTGGTTGAAATGGCGTCAAGCTTCTGGCGTCCTCTGTGACAAAAGGGTGCCTCAGAAGCTGAAACGTAAGAAGCTGAAACGTAAGTTCTATAGGACGGCGATTCGTCTAGCGATGTTATACGGTGCTGAGTGTTGGCCTACAAAAAGGCGACATGTCCAGCAATTGAGTGTAGCAGAGATGCGTATGTTGCGTTGATGTTGTGGGCACACAAGGAGGGATAGAGTCCGGAACGATAATATTCGGGATAGGGTTGGGGTGGCACCAATTGAGGAGAAATTGATTCAACATCGGTTGAGATGGTTTGGAAATGTCCGTCGGAGGCCTCCTGAGGCGCCGGTGCGTAGTGGAGTTCTAAAACGGGCTGATAATGTAAAGAGCGGTAGAGGTCGACCTAAACTAACTTGGGACGAGTCCGTTAAGAGAGATCTTAAGGAGTGAAATATCTCCGAGGATTTAACTATGGACAGGAGCGCTTGGAGATTGGCAATCAACGTGCCTGAACCATGACCTCTTTTTGTCTTGTGCCCTTTATGTCCCTTTATGTGTCTCCCTGTTTCTCGTCTCTTTTGGGTTTCATCTCTAGCCTACCCCAACTTGCTTGGGACAAAAGGCTATGTTGTTGTTGTTGTTGTAGCTGTTTCCTCAAGAGTTTCAAAAATTCAGAGTCTAACAATTGATTTCATAGAACAAACTTGCTCTGTGATATGGCAAGATTCACATTCACCGCTATAACAATTGACGCCATAAATATCTATTAAAGGTTGGTCAATCATGCATACTTTGGTTTCTGAAAGTATCTTCTGTACAGTTATTTGGTTAACTTCACACCCCAATGATGTCAGGACATGTCAACTTGGTCTTGTTTTTCCTTGTGACAGAAAATTGTGCTCCCAACTTCCTAAACCTTATCATAAGGCCTTTAGTATAGCTAATGCACACATTACTACATTAGCCTTGTGAGACATGGCCATGTTAGCCTGTAACTTGGCCATCTGCTCATCTCTCTGGTGGGACATATTTAAATGACTAACCACTCAAAAGATCAAACAAGAAAGATTTGTCAAAGTAAACAGGTCATAGTGCTCCTTTTCTGTGTGCAAATTAAGCAGCTCAAAACTTTGTAGATGTCATGCACTTCTCTAGTTTGCAACAGAAAGCACATCTCAATTTCAATTTTTCAATAAAAAACTTTGAAATGACGGGCGTTCTAAACTATTCCCTCTGTTTCATATTAGTTGTCATTCTAGCTTCCAAAGTCAAACCTTTCTATTTTTGAACATCAATTTCGATAAATTCATATAGTTTAATAACATCATAAGGTTTATTTTTTTAGATTCACCATGAGAAATAATTTTCATAATATATAATTTGCATGATGTTGAACTATATGAATTTATAAGAATTCATGGCCAAAGATAGAAATGTTTGACTTATTAGGATAAAGCTAGAATGGCAGCAAAATTGAAATGGAGAAAGTATTCATTATACCATCAGCAAAATAAATCAGTCTCACATATTGCCTCTAACTGTAAATAGTGCCTGGAAAATCTACTGAATTACTGTATCGCTATGAACTCTTGGATCCCAGTAATCTAAAGCTGGTAATAATTCGAAACATACCTTTGCTACAACTGTATGTATAACATGCAGCATAACCACCATCACCAGCACGGAAGTCAGCCTCAGCTGCACGTCCAACATGGCCAGCAGAAGCGCTAACACCAGCACCAACAGACAGATGTGCCTTCCCACTGAATGTTCTGATAGCATCCGTGTTCCTCAGAACAATAATAAAGTCAGCTATCTCACCTCCAGCCTGTTGAAAGAGTCAAACATCTTATATGTTAGATGATGCTAGATTGATATAAGAAGTCGTTCCATGTAGAAAAAACACTTGAAAAGCTTGTATCACCTGAGCCCCATATCCAATACCACAAGTGGAGATTGCTGAAGGTGGTGACCAGGAGCCATCCACTCTTCGAGCAACAACCAGCCCAGTGCCAAGTTTGTATGTAACCATCATCCCAACCTTCACCACAGTAACTATAGCAAGACCTTTAGCTTGTCTAAGAATAGTATCAGGGATAGCCTTCTCTGGTTTCAGTCCTCCCACCTGAAAAATACATGAATTTGTCTTTATAATGGCTCAGAATAATTAACAGAACAATCAGCAGCCCCACAGCCAGACATCATTTCCAGCACTTCATCAGAATACAATGACTAAGTCATTTCCAATAATAAAATTCCCCTGAACAACTAAGTTGAGCTTAAATAATCTATCTAGAGTTACTAAAATGCAGACTCGGGAACTACAAGCAGTTATTTACTTAAGAAATTGATTTTTTACAGATGCCTATGCTTTTTCTTTTTTTCTTTTTTTTTTTGCATAGGTTCATTTCAGTGATTAGACTAATCACATATCCAGATTGTATTATTGCACTAGAAAATAATTTGCCAGCGTTCCATGTCATATTTTACCCACAACAACTCAATTAGTCCAAACACTCATCCAACCAATTACTATACAAACAGAAAACATCCATATTTGATGACCTGTGACTTGTGAGACACATTTCGCTACAAGATTTCTTGACATCAGTTTATCAACACCAATGTAGGAATACTAGATTTGTTGTAGTGTTATCAAGATATTAATATTTGCCTATTTGGTGCAAAATATTGGTCGACACTAGTCTTTAACACAATAACACTTAATAAGAATACAGAAGACTACATGACAACTAAAGTAGCTGAAAAGAAGACAACAAGAAAAGGTATCGTAATAGTAGTCCATAATTAAGGGGGAAAAAAGGCATACCTTACAATAACTACGTAAAGAATTTGCAGCCTTGTATATCTCATATTCCATTGTGTGTGCCCAAGGGAAATTCAGCCATGACCTCAGGGTACTCAGGTCTGTGACATCCCGAGTTGGAAGTTGTGAGGCCCGACTGATCTGATTCATCAATTGAGGTTGGATACTCTCTAGACGTACTCCGCAGACATCACAAACCCTCTGAGGTTCTGCAGTCCTAAATTTTGGAGGCATCAAGCTTCTACCCTTTGAACAACCATTACAGAATACTCCGCCACAGAAACGACAATGATGGCGAGAGCACATTATTGGATGAAACCGCACGCCACAGAGCATGCAAGAGCTAGCAGCACTGTCAGGCAACCATTTAGTTGGCTCGGTCTCAAGAAGCTCGTTCGCAATACCAGCGTTTGCATCTGCAAGTGTTTGTGCCATATCCTTCCAAGCCTCTTGGAGAAAGAAGTTGGACACCACCGACATCCCACGTCTCCCGAAGTCATATGTTGCGGCAGATGCCATCTTATCTTTTGCCGCGACAACCATATCAGCAAACACATCCCACATTGTCATCTCATAGTTCTCTTCATCCAGCTCCCAGCTGAACTCTTCTTCCGGGAAGTACCCGCCATTGGAACCGAACCCCCTGTGCCACTCCTCACGGGCCTGCGCTGTCATTGGCGGAACAGAAACAGGGACCCAGATGCCAGTATGCTCATGAAGTGGGTTCAAGCCCTTTCCAGGTTCTGTCTCTACAGAAGTTTCCGTTGTTTCATTGCTGAATCCGTTAGCAACGGGAATGCATTTAGTATCAAGGCTGTTGGACATGTCGTTTTTGGCTGGTGACTCGTCTGCCTCTTGGTCAAATATGTGGAGTCCCTATACCAGGAAAGCAAAATTGAGTTATGGCAGAAACTCAGCCTGGGAAAGTTGAATGATTGATTGTACTACTAAGACTTGAACTCCAGCCACAAAAAAGACCATAACTAGCCCACTCCTATCAACAAGGCTCTAGGCACATGCTTAAGACAAAACCTAGCAAAGCAATTTTGGATTTTTCCACAGCAAAAGCCATACGCGCCCTTGAAAACTTGAAACTTTTCGCTCATCGCTTAGCCCTAATCATCAATTCGAGCATCCTTAAGTTCGCGCCAAGCAGCGCGCCACATGCTCCCGAAATTCCCCAATTTACGCATCGAACGAATCAATCTACAGTTCTCCACGCTCCTCAGCAAGACTAACTCAGCTGAAGGACGCGTACACGCAACCAGACTTAACAGGGACGAAACAGGCAGAGAGAACGGCGGGGGGAACTCACCGCCAAGCCTTCCACGCGGCCGCCGCCGCAGTCGTCGTCGTCGTCGTCCCACCTCACCGGCGAGTCACCAGCGCCGACCCCGCCGGAGCGGCCGCCCGCGGGCCGCGGCGGGTCCATCGGGCGGTGGAGCCGCTCGGTTCCGGCCATGGCCCGCTCGGTCGGGTCGATTCGCCGGCGATCAGGCGGCGCAATCCGGGAATCTTTGCTTCTGTTTCTGGTAAAGGAGGCGCCTTTTTCGGTTGCTGCGGATTGATAGTTTGGGACGGAGTCGATTGGAGAGTCGGAGGGAGGGGGTGGATGTGGAGAGCAAGACGACAACAGAACGAGTTGAGCAGAGTTTTCCGGGAATTAATTGGAGAAAAATAATCGTGGTTCCGTTCACTCCAACCATGCACGAAAGAATGTAATTATGGGTTCCGTATCGGTCAAACTAATTCAAATTTAACCAAGATTATACAAAATAGCATTAGCATTTGTGAATCTAAATAAATTTATTACAAAAATATATTCTATTGTTAATCTAATGGTGTTTATTTTGTATCATGAATGTTATTATTTTTTTATATAATCTTGATTAAAATTCAAAACGTTTGACTCCTCGAACGGTGAGAATTGTATTCTTTTGCGGACGGAGGTGTGAACGAAGTAAACATAGTTGTAAGTGGGTGCACGTGGGATTTTGGGCTGAGATATATAACCGGGCTGGGCCTTATGCATGGACTTGGGCCTTTCGCTAATAGACCTGCATCTGCTGATAGCTGTACGGCTACAGCTCTACAATCACCTACCTATAATATGTACTGCTCCGCATGCTTATAATACCGTTAATTAGTACCGTACTAGAAACCCGGCGCGGCAGCCGCGCCTTCTAGTTCTTAGAGTGCGCAAGCCTGTTATGTGTATCTTAGTATCTTACCCTTCTATTAGTACCTGGTTTAAACATTAATTTTTTTAGTTGAATTAATATTAATATTTGTAGCAAAAGATTTAGTGCAAATAGTACCTTAGAGTTAGTCCTTATATTAACAATGAAAAGTGGAACTAAGAGATCATCTATTACTGACATACAAGGATTTTGAACTTAAAGTAAGTTGTCCTGATTAATATTCATAGCAAAACCATAATTAGGAGTTCGTACATTTTCTCGAAATATCATTCCAATGATATTGAAGTACTTGTACTGGTATTATTCTGTGGCTTATGCAGATAAAGGCCTTGATTAGATGCACCCAAAAGTTAGAATTTTTTCACTCTCTATCATATCAATTTTTAGCTGCTTGCATGGAGTATTAAATGTAGATAAAAAAAATAACTAATTACATAGTTTAGTTGGAAATCACAAGATGAATCTTTTAAGCCTAGTTGGTCCACGATTGGACAATATTTGTCAAATAAGACGGAAGTGGTACTATTCATTAGATTCAAAAAAAATGCAAACTAAACCAGGCCAAAGCGTTGTACCAATATGAGATCTGTACAATTAATTGTGAAAGTTAATTGTTCGCAGAAGCAAAGCAATTGTAGGCTTGAAGGGGGCCTTGTTTAGTTACCCAACTCGGGGGTGGCTAATTCTGCATAGTGCCAACCCCGAGCACTATAGCACTTTTATTTTTTAGTGTAAAAAATTGTCTAAAAATTGATTAATTAGACTCAAAATGTTTGTCTTGTAAAGTACAACAAAATTGTGCAATTAGTTTATGATTTCATCTACATTTAGTACTCCATGCATTTACCGACATTTTGATGTGATGGGGAATCTCCTTTTTATATAGTGAAATTTGGGAGTGAATTCTGAAATCTAAACAAGTAGCAAGCCCACAAAGGAATGCAATTTTGGACGTACGTACAGAGGCCAGCAGCTGTCAGACCCGCCGCTGGCCACCTGGTGCTCCAGGCTCCAGCCATCCTTATCCTCCCGAGTAAGGCCGGCTAACGAGCCAACTCGGCTCGGCTCGGCTCATTATCTTAACGAGCCAGAAAGCCAGCTCGGTTCGGCTCGTTACGAGCTCGAGCTGGCTCGTTAGGCTCGCGAGCCAGGAAAAAAAATACAAAATATAATATTTGTATTTATCTAAAGCATAAAAATATTAATAATATAAAAATAATATATTCAATAGCTTTAAATCGAACAAAATATTCATATGAGCTAACATATCATCTATTTGTGAAGTGCAAAACATGAAGTAATACAAAACTAATATAAGTTATGATGACTTTTTCTTTAAAACTACGGCTCGTTTGGCTCGCGAGCGGCTCACGAGCCAGCTCGAGTTGGCTCGTTATAGCTAACGAGCTAAAATCCTGGCTCGGCTCGGTTCGTTATCATAACGAGCCGAGCCGAGCTGAGCCGAGCCAACCACGAGCCGAGCGAGCTAACGAGCTTCGAATTTTTCGTCCAGCCTTACTCCCGAGTGTAAAAAAAAAAAAAAAAAACAAGCTTATCTTTCCGAGAGACAGACTTGGTACGCCATGACCACCGAGGAAGGGGCAGCACGGGCCGACGGTGGAGTAGCCGCGCGCGCGTTCGCCGCGGGGCCAGCATGGCCTGGCCGCCACGGGGCCTCACGTGCGACGCGCATGCGGAGATGCGGCGAGCTCCCCGACGCGGCTCCAGGCTGCGCGGCGTGACAGGCTGCGGCGACCGGCGAGGTTCTAGGCCAGCGGCGCCGAAAGCTACCCGCCGCGACGGGCTCCAGGCGGTCGGCGGTGTGACTGGCTGCAGGGCGGCGGCGCGGTGGCCCAGGCTCCTCAGTCATGGTGGCGCGAGGCGCCCTTGGCCACTGGCCCGGCGGCGACGTGGCCCCATTGCGGCTGCTCCCCGGCGCGAGCGCGGCTGAATCTCGCGCCCGGCCTAGGCGCACCCCGAGGTGGCCGCAGCTCGGCCGGAGGTGACCACTGGCCGGCTGTCCACGTCGGTGGCTGCCCAGCGGCCCTGTCCGTGAGCAACACGGCCCGCCCGACGCTCGTGTTGAGAGTCAGCGAGCTGTGGCTGGCCTCGTCTCGGACGGAGGGAGCCCGGAGCAGGCTGGCCACGGGCACGCGGGATGCGGCCGCGCTGCTCGCGTCTCTACGATAAGGCGGCGCGCGGCGCTGGGCGAACGAGTGGGGGGCAGGCCGGCGGTGAGGATTTTTTTAGTGGACGGCGATGAGGAGGGTGAGCGCCTCCGTGTTTGGATGACCGAGGCCCAAGGCCCGAGGCGCGGCCTAGCTACGAGCTCGCGGAAAGCTCTGGAAATTGTCGGTTGCTGTCCCCGTTTCAGTCGTCCGATCAAAATCGGATGAACAAAGAAAAAAGTGCGACGTGGCCCAATGACTCGCTCGAGCTTGGCTCAGGATTAGAAGTATAGAGATTGTTTTCGTAGCGGTATGGAAGTACTCTCTCCGTCGAATGCAATTTTAGCATAGTAATATGGTTTAGTATCTTAAGTTCGATCAATTATAGATAAAATAGTATCAATATGTATGGTATGAAATAAATATTATTAGATTAATTATGAAAACGTATTTTTATAATAAATTATTTTGGAGCCGTAAATGTGAATATTATTTACTAAAAATTTGGTTAAATGTAAACTACTTTTGACGGCAAACAACACGTAGTTTCGTTCTTTTCTGAACGGAGGGAGTAGGCTCAAATAAGTCGTCAGAAGCCATTGATCAGAGTTCGGGTAGAGGCGAACAAGCTTTGAGCCAAATTGTACAATGCGCTCGCGCACCTCTTCTTCCAACTCTTTTTTTATGTCAAAGTTGATCTTGTTTGGTGAAAATTTAAGTGTTCTTGCTCTTTTGAATAGTAATAGCAAATATACCCGTGCGTTGTGACGGGAGAAAAAAAAACTATCAATCATTCACTGTGAAGAGCGATAGAAATGGTACATACTCCTCCGTTCCAACTTGACGGGAGAAAAAAAGCTATCAATCATTCACGGTGAAGAGCGATAGAAATGGTACATACTCTCTATATTCCAACTTACATGTCATTTTGGCTTCTCTAGATATATTACTTTTACTTATGTATATCTAGACATTTCGTATATCCTACGTGTATAGCAAAAACTATGTACCTAGAAAATCCAAGACGATCTATAGGATGGTATTATTTATGTTTCACCATTTATAAAATTTAAAAGCTATACTTTATTTTGTGATGATCATGACATCCAAAGTATAAGTTAATATCAAGCAACAATATGACAATGTATTGTTAAGCCTGAATAAAATACATTTTGATATATTTTTTCTTCTGTTGCAAACCACATGAATATCTAGACATAAATATATTATAACTTAATTTTTTATTGTATCCCTGTGTTGCTATAGTTCAAGAAAAAAAACAAATTACACCGCTATTTGTGCCCACGTTTCGTTTAGCTATTTCAACCTGTTATAGCCTGCTATAGCAGACTCTTAGCCCCAAGAGGCCAAGATAGCCCAGCCGCTAAATCTATAGCCCACTATTTATTACACTGCTATAGTTAAATATTAATTTTTAAGACGTTTGAGGGCCATAGAAAACTATAATTTTAGTCTTCGATTAAAGTCAACAGGGAGTGTGTGCTGCCATGTTTATGATTGGTCTGTCCACTTATGATTATAATGGAAAACTTACTTGAGTTTTCACATGCTAGTCTCGTCGTTTATTTCATATATATACATTTATTAGACCAGACTAGACAATAAACTATTTAAATTTTTATTCAATGAATCACCTGCTAATCTAGGTTTGAATAAAAATATGTTTCTGAGCAAACTTGCGTTAACAACTTGGTAGTACTACCTCTATCCCTAAAAGGATGCAACTAAGGGTTGCGTGCCAGTGTACTTTACGATTGACCAGGTTTTTAGTAAATAGTATTCACGTTTATGGCTTCAAAATGAAACTATATTTCATAATTAATCTAATGATATTTGTTTTTTTATTATAAATATTTATACTTCTTTTATCTATAATTGGACAAACTTGGTATACCAAAATATGACACTGTTTCAGAATTATATTCTTTTAGAGGCGAAGGGAGTAGAAAAGTCAATGGAAAAAAATCACCTAACAGTGTGCAACAAAAAAGTAAAAGAAAACTTAAATAAAGAAATCAGACTGAAGGCCATTGCGGGCGGTTCGGGATGCGTGGAACAAGTCCTCCGGCAATAGTGACTAGTGAGGGGTTAACAAACCTCCACGGGCATTGCATCATTAGTGAGCGGCCGAGTGCGAGTTGGGGTGGAAGTGAAACTGTTCGGCCGCTCCTGCCCAAGCGGGGGTGCGAAGTTGACCTAGGACCCGTTCGGTTCACGGGAAACTGAGGTCTGGAACTATTTCCACTAGGAATGTAGTGATAATTTATATAATATTCGATCACCTGAATTAATTCCCCCTGGAATCAGGGCTAAACGAACACGCCCCTAGGGTGTTTGGCAATCTTTGCTTGTGTTGGCGAAGGATGCGCCGCCTTTTCCTCTTGCGGTGGACTGAATTTGAAGCTTTGGGGCGCTGGGACGGAGTTGACAGGAGTTGCAGGAGGACGGATGGAGTGGGCCGACGTGAGATTTTGGGCTTACTTCTTCTTCTTCTTTTTGGTAATATATGTAATCGGGCTGGGCCTCATGCTTCACCGACTTGAGCCTTTTATTTACTACAGCTTTCCCCAGGCAGTGGGTGTATCTACCTCGTTAATTAGTACCGTATTGTTTTCGTGACAATAAAAGAGCAGCTCAAGTAAGCCATCAGAGGCCACGCACCAGAGTTGGTAGGAAGGATACATGAGCTTGAGCTAGCGTTGAAAGCCCAAAGATGGTGGGTGGTCCATTTCCCAGAGCTCTCAGGGTGTGGATCTTTAGGAAGGTGTTGAGCTTGACGCTTGCCCATTCCAAATCCTTAGACCCTGTGAGCAAGGCCCGTTCCAAATCCCTCTTTACCATCTCTTTTTTACCTTTTTGCCCGTGCGTTGCACGAAGTAGATAACTGATGTTACAGTCTTTTTAAATGTAGAGAAGAGATTCATTCAACTTTTATAAAATTTATTACCCGTATCTAAAATCGTACAAATATACTACTCTTGCCAATTTAGTTGATCAATTTTAAGCCAAGTCTCGTAGTTTTAAATGGCGAGATTAGAAAAATTGTGCCCGGAGGTGCTGGATGCTTATGCGTGTGTTCATAAGAGATGAGTGCACGAACATGTATTGTACTGTGTTTCAAAGAATAACAAGATATTTCATCCCTGTGTAGTATATTTGAAAAAAAAACATAAGTTTTTTCATGTTAGCTGAGGAATGTAATTTATATGAATTTGCAAAGGTCGATCACATCTACCGCTTTATAGCTTAGTACATCTATTTTGTCATGCATCTAGTTTAGATAAATAATATGTCTAGATATATAGCAAAATGAATGAACCAAAAAAGTCAAAACGATTTATAATTTGGAACGGAGAGAGTACTTTTTTTTCATGCCCTTGTGGTGTGATTAAGGATGAAAACGGAACAAAAATATTCCGAATCAACCGCTTTCGTTTTCTATATTATGATATCGTTTTCTAACATGAAAAATTATCAGTTTCAATTGGTTTCACAACCATTTTCAACTATTTTTTGTACTCTTTAATTGATAAAATGTAGAAATATTCTGAACCGACTGCTTTCGTTTTTCTATATTGTAATACCGTTTTTGACCATTTTCATCGTTAGGTGTGATGCTCAGTGAGAGAATAGCAGACCCCTGTGCTCACGGATGCTGATTTTCAACGTCCTGCGAAGGAATGGCAAGCCTTGGTGATCAACATTTGCCAGGCAACGTCTTCCTTTTTAGGTGGTCCAATCTGGAAATTTCCTTTTGGCCAAGACCAATCCGGATTTGCATGTGGATAATTTTGCCAGGCAACATGAGACTTAGAAGCCCCAACCTTTCGGAATATAAAAGAATTGAGCTGGATAATTTTGCCAGGTGGCTTCTATCAGTTGGTGATGGCACAGCTCACGGCAGCAGGCCCACAGACCTACCTAACACATCATGGGTTCTGATTCCAGACAACCTCTTACTGCCACCTGAACAAAGAACACTTGACAATCTGATTAATTTTGTGTACGGATCACCTACAGAGGACTCTCAGTTACCCACTTATCTACGTGAACAAGCTATATTAGCACCAACAAATGAGGTGGCCGCAGCTATCGATGCGAAAATGATTAGCCAAATAGCCACACAAGAGATGTCATATTACAGCTCAGACTCTATTGATGATTCAACGTCCAACTACTGCACTCTACAAGCCCTTTATCCTTAGGAGTTCCTCAACACTATTACAATGGGCAGCCTTCCAGACCACTATCTGCAGCTTAAAATTGGTGTTCCCATAATGTTACTTAGAAATTTCAATCCCTCAAAAGGTTTGTGCAATGAAACTAGACTTATAGTGACACAACTCACACATCGTATCATCGAAGCTCAGATAATTACCGAAAAGGCTAAAGGAACTAAGACTTCTATTCCAAGAATAGTCACTACTTCATCTGATCCCAAGTGGCCCTTCAGGATAAAGCGGCGACAAATTCCAGTCTGTGTCTCATATGCCATGACAATAAATAAAAGCCAAGGACAAACACTCAATATAGTTGGTGTGTACCTCCCAAATCCAGTGTTTTCTCATGGCTAACTTTATGTTGCATTCTCACGTGTTACATCACCTGAAGGCTTATGAGTACTTACTGAAAATATCTCTAATGGATATGAAAATCAAACTCATAATGTTGTCTACTCTGAAATTTTAAATGACATACCAACAGATAGCCACTCAATTCAGGTACTACAGCCTACATACAATTTCCCATTCCTGTTATAATTTCTCTATCCATTACATTACTCCATAGGCACCTGCACCTATAAACATTTCAAATTTTGTCATGTCAAACATGGATTTTTAGTTTATCCTCTAAATGAGATTATTATTTTGCAGGTGCCAGTCTTTTGACAGTCCCAATTGTTTCAGCCGCTGATTTCCCTACCATATTCGATGGTGAGCCTTAGGCTGTAAACTTAGCTAATCTCTTTTCCTGAATACGAATAGAACACTAGGCTCCGCATGTATAGGTTCAGACGAAGATTAGTGAAAAAACTAGAATAGATGTTCCTGGAGAACTGACACTATTAGACCTATTGTCCTCAGTAAAGCAATTCACTTAAACAAAATTTCCCTCTCTGTTTAACCTTTTAACCGCTACTAAAACCATGTAACATATGTTTTGATTTATATCCAGATCCACAGCAACTAAATCAGTAGTCTTCCATTCTGCTGATTCAAGAACTAGCCAAAAATTCTACCTCAGCCAGTACATGATCAAAATTTGGTAGTGTTATAAAACTTATGGTACATATACTGATCCTGTTACACCATTTTCTGAACTTCTTCTATCTTTGATATCCTCATAAAAACAATCTCCTATCAGAGCACAGCCTTCATGATTTGAGTTGCAGCTTAGTTAATTCTATATTAGTGAGTCTTATAATAATTGTGTTAACAGCCAGGATATCATCCTTCTGCTGTTATTTAGGTGAACACATTTGGGTTATACTCTCATTCGTATATCCCCCCCCCCCCCCCCCCGCTCTAGCCAAAACAAATCTGTCCATTACAATATTTTCAGACTCATATATGAGTTATAGTAGAACAGGTTCACAGTTGAGAACCTTCTCACATATTCATGATACAAATTATGTGAGTTTAGGATATTTTTCTCGATTGTGTTACCTTGCTTATTAGTACCGGTAAGTGGAATTTACTTCAAAAATTTTTCACATGATTTATATGGATTTCATTCTCTTTGTCCTGTTTGGAACAACAACAGTTACAGGTCATTGTATAAAAATATATTTCTGGGCTAGACTCTTCAAAACATAAGTGTGAGTACAAATATATATGAAATCACTGTAACGAACCATTTATTCAGCTACAAAACTTTACAACATGCATCTCTTTTGGTCATTGAACTTGGAATTTCATCGTATGGAGCTGTTTGAAATATTTTTCAGGTAATCTTATATGCACATGCGGGTGCTGGGTATTGGTTTCATGGTTTCTGAGCAACTCCGAGGGATAATGGTGCTGCCTTCTATGCAAGCTATATCTTCAGTTCTGCAGGCAATCAAATGTGTCTAATATTGTGTGCTCCTTTTGTAGCAGTCCTTTATGAATATTTTTCTTTTACCAAAACTCCAAAATTTACTGGAAAACTTGGAACCATCTCCATTGGCGTTATTCGGCTGAGTTTAATTGTTTTCGGTGCTCAAAGTTACTGATTAGAACACTTTGTTCATAACCATGATCATTTCAAATACCAATGACATTGTTTTGGGTGATACTCATGCATAAGAGTGCAAGAATGGTCCTCCTGATGGCATAAACACTACAAAGCTGAGCTCATGTACACAAAGAATCGACCATGGCAACATGAGTCTATATCCAGCTTCAACATTGCTGTAACTAATTTAAGTAACCTTTAGCTTCCACCATTTGCAGCTTGCTATGAACAGGAGATTACTATGGCTACACCTCTGGAACATGATAGTTTGCATTTTCATAGTTGTACGATCATATAATATGCTACGCTCCTGGGGTACCTGCTAGTTTCTATGATTGTTTGGATATTTTTCTTAAAAATAATTCTTGTTCGATTTGCTTCCATAAATTTTCTGCTTAGTCTGATTTATCCCTTTCTGACGTGGCGCCACATAAGTAATACCACCTTAGATTTTTCCCTTTACTTTCTTGGTAATACTTGTGATAGGGCGTCCGTCTGTCCGGACAGACCCTACACGCGTCGCCCACTCGTGGAACAGACCCGGTATGCATAGCTCACTTGCTCTGCGCGCTGCGCACCCATGCTCACGGGACGGTCCTCGCCCTCGCCCGCACCGCTCCCGCTTGCGGCGTGCGCCCACGCCGCGTGCCCCTCCCTGGACTCGCGCCTCCCATTGAGGGTGCGCTTCATCCACCTGCCGAGGCTCGTGCCGTTGCTGAGCTCTACATCAGCGACCTCCGTGCCACTCCGTAGCATCGAGCTCCGCGTCGACGAGCCTCCATTTTCGTCCAAGCAGCAAATAGATGTTGTGCTTGAAAGTGCATGTTGCAAGCGTCTATTTCAAGTGTTTCAGATGTTTCTGAGCTATATTACATGTGTTTCATATGAATGTTACAAACGTAGATCGAGATGTTGTATTAGTTGCAATGGTTGTTTACGTATGTTGCAAGCTTTTGTTCCTAATATTTTATCTATTTTTCAGAAGTATGTTACAAGTTTGTTTATCTAGATGTTGCATATGTTTCATACATATGTTTGCAAGTGTTTTATTTGGAAGTTGCGTATTTTTTTCAATGGTTTCAAATGTTTTTTTGGTATTTTTGTAAGTGTTTCAGATGCATGTTTCAAGTGTTTCATATGTCTTCAGACGTATATTGCAAGTATTGCATCTGAATGTTTTAAAAGTAGATCGGGTATTGCATCTCTCCTCGCCTTCTTCTGCCTCGTCTCGTTGTCTCCTCTCGACGCGCGGTTGGGCATCTGCATCTCCTCCCTTTCTTCTCGATGCTGGTAATGTTCGAGACGATGTAGGCCCCACATGGGCATTCGAAATAGGGCAGAAAAATGACTGCATACACAGGCGTCGAAACTTCCCGGCGCTGGCAATCCGTTACTTTCTTGGTTAATAGTGGCCCATTAAATAGTCTGTTTTTGAATGGATCCTCTTAGAATTGGTCACAACTACTACGCGGAGAAACTTTTTTTATTTTAGCCAAAAAAAACTACTATTCTAAAACGAAACATCTCAGACTAAATTTTTAGGAACTAACCCTTTTAATCGTACTAGAGGTCGTGGCATGATTCGTAACTTCAGTCACACCATAGGTATTGGTGTGACTAGCCACTCACAGTGTGTTTAGATAGAGGTGTAAAATTTTTGGAAGTACAGTAACTCTTTCGTTTTTATTTGGCAATTAGTGTCCAATCATGGGTCAATTAGGTTCGAAAGATTCGTCTCGTGATTTACAACCAAACTGTGTAATTAGTTATTTTTTACCTATATTTAATGCTTCATGCATGTATCTAAAGATTCGATGTGACGGAGAATCTTGTAAAAATTTTGGAATTTTAAAGCATCTAAACAGGGCCTCAGCCAACAATGCACCAGAAATTTCTTAGTTTTAGCACCAGAAAATCCCTCGGTTTTAGCACTGGACCAATCAATCTTCACGCTCCCCAGCAAGACCAACTCAGGTGAAGGACGCACGCACGCAACCAGGCTTAACAGGGACGAAAGAGGCCACAGACGTTCAGACAACGAGGGGGACTCACCGGTCACCACCAATAATGGGGGTTCGTTTGAACTTATCAGCCAAATCAGCAGTTATTCAGTAATATTTTTCTCTCACAAAAAACCAGCGAACAGTATTTTCAACCACAGTATACCAGCGAAACGAACAGAAGCCTTCGACGCGGCCGCACCTTCGTCGTCCCACTTCCACCTCACTAATAGTCACCAGCGCCGACACCGCCGAAGCGGCCAGCCGCCGGCTGCCGCGGGTCCATCGGGCGGTTTAGCATGGATGGACCCGCGGCGATGGAATGGGCAGTCATGAGCATGGATGGAATGGGCCGACGTGAGATTATGGCATTCGTTCTAGCCTTTTTACTAATGTATAATCGTGCTAAAAAAACTAATGTATAATCGGGCTGGGCCTCATGCTTCATGGACTTGAGCCTTTTCCTCAAAACTCTCCAAGCACATACGTACACGTACGTACTCCCGCGAGTATCAACCTCGTTAATTTGTAGTAGTACCGTATTGCTTCCGTAGCAACAAAAAAGCCGGATCAAATAGGCCGTCAGATCACACACATCAGAGTTGGGAGGAGGGTTGCATGGGCTTGAGCCAGCGTTGAAGGCCCATACGGGTGTATCTTTAAGGAATGTGTGTTGGCTGGGCCACCGCCCGCCCCGTTCCGAATCTTATAAAGCCCATGATGAAGCTGGGCCTCTCTTGACCTTGGTCTTAAGGCAGCCCGCTGCGCTTTATGCCACGGCATTATAAAAGCCTTCAGTGAGAGGCCTGCTCCATGGGATTATAAGAAAGAAGAAGCCTTGAGTGGGCTGCGACGTCCGCTCGCCGTACCCCTCCTTCCAACTCTTTTTTATTTTTGGATTTTGAAAAAAAATCCAATTCAGTCATCTAATTTTCCTCCATGCGACGTGGGCTCTTCGCACCCCTCCTTCCAACTCTTTTTATTTTTGGATTTTGAAAAAAATCCAATTCAGTCATCTATTTTTCCTCCCTAATAAACTATAAAATTAGTATTTTTTGAGTGGGAGGCCCGCTCCATATGGGATTATAAGAACGATAATGATTGTTATGGGCGTGTCCCATGACTCCTGTCCATACGCGGCTCATCCTCATTCACTCATCCACGTACTTCGCCCACTCTGCGCTGTGCGTCCTCACTCACGCGGGACGTACTCCGCTCGCCGGTGCCACCCCGACCCGTGCCGACTCCGCTCGCGGCTCGCGGGATAGACCTTCGCGCGGCGCCGGCACCGCCCCCACCCATGTTGCGTGCCTCCTCCACCCGGACTTGCTCCTCCCATCGCGGCTGCGCTCCATCCACCTGCTGCAGCAAGGTAACATTGCGCTGAAAGTGCATGTTGCAAGCATACGTTTCAAGTGTTTCAGTTCTTTCAGTTGTTTCAGAGGTATGTTGCAAGGGTTTCGTATGGATGTTACAGTAGTAGATCAGGATATTGCATATGTTGCAAACGTTTGTTCTCAAATGTTTTATCTGTTTTTCAGACGTATGTTGCAAATGTGTTTATCTGGATCTTGTATATGTTTCACACGTATGTTGCAAATGTTTTATCCAGATGTTGCGTATGTGTTGCAATGGATTTTCAAGTGTTTCTTCTGTTTTTTGTAAGTGTTTCAGACGCATATTTCAAATGTTTCACCTGTCTTCGGACGTATGTTGCAAGTGTTGTATCTGGATGTTCTAACTCCCTCCTTGTATTTTGCTACCTCGCCTCGATGTCTTCTATTCGTCTTCTGCTGCCTTGCATCCTTGTTAGACTGGGGAGGGGGCGCCGAGGGCCGGCGGAGGAGGCATGTCGGGGGGATGGAAGCGCGGATGTGAGCACAAGCTCTCCTCTTCTGTTACGCGAGCAGATAGCACTTCGGTTCACTTTTTCTATTACGCGGGATGCTTAGATGAGATGCTTCCATTGACCGGGAGTTGGGCCACGATTCGATTGGCTAGGATCGAAAGCTGTGTTTAGACGCGCTGCTGGCGCCGGACATCCGGGCACTAGTGCCTCTGTTATAAGAAAGAAGAAGCCTTGGGTGGGCTGCAACGTAGGGCTCGCCACACCCCTCCTTCCAACTCTTTATTTTTGGATTTCAAAGAAATCCAATTCAGTTATCTAATTTTCCTCCCTAAACTATAAAATTAGTATTTTTTGCCGGAATCCATCGGTCTCTTTTTATTTTGGATTTTGGAAAATACAATTCGGTCATATGATTTTTCTCCCTAAACTACAAAATTAGCTTTTTACTTTTTTTTGACCAAAATCCAATTCGGTCATCTCATTTTCCTCCCTAAACTATAAAATTAGTTTTTTTACCTCCTCAACTTTTAAAACATTTGATTTTGCACTTTTAGTAGTTTTGATGGTGGTTTTGCTGATGTGGCACGACGCCAGAGGGGTAAATCAAACTACGTTGAAAATCCTAAAATCTAGTTTAGTCTTAGAAATTTTTGTGTTGCCTCAGAAAGTTTTAAAATTAATTTCATATATTTTCTCTAAAATCATGCTCTTTCAGATGGTGCCTAATTTAAATTTGTGTGAATTTGTATGTACTCATCTTGATGCTTATTTTCTAGCAGAAGCTTTGGTTATCTATTACAATTAGTTAATATTGATCATTCGGACTACATAGATTCGCTAGTGGAGCATCGTCAGGACCATATTGGACGCTGGTCCTTGCCCTGGATAAATTTTCAATGTAAATGTGTTAACCTACGTGGTTGCATGAACCATGGCGCACATATACGTGCATGCGTGCATCCTTCATTCAATATATTTATTTTTGTTTTCCAAACTATTAAATTCAATTAAGTTCTAATGCAATAAAAGATGGAGCGTAGCACGACAAAAAAAAAACTAGATGGTAGCACACGATTCATAATATTTTTTGCAAATAGAATCAAGTAACACGAACATGATTGAGTGACACTTATGTTCACGCTGAATAAATAGTATTCAGTATGTACTTGTGTTGTCATCAAAATCACTTGGTCGTTAGCGCACCAATTATAATAGCCAACGAGAGCATGCATATGTGCATCAACGTGCATGGGCCACTTAGGCTAACATAGCTACCGTGAAAATGTATCCAGGGCAGGGGAATAACATCCACTATATTCAAGACAAATACACCACTGGTGCTTCTACATAGTCCATACGATCAACATCGACTAACTATAATAGACTAGTATAGTGCCCGTGCTAACGCCACGACAACTTTCAAACATGCAAATTAACAACCAAAAGACACAGTTTGCTGCATAAGACTTAGCATTTACAACTTAGCAATTTACCACTTATCACTCAACATCCACGATGCAAATAAACATGATCGAAAATTCCTTTATAGTGAAAATTGACTTTAATTTCTTCAAAGACCCCCAAAAAGATCATACCTTGCTGTAGACAAAAAAAATGTTTCACAAACTACCAAAAGAAGATATATATTTTAGTAATCAAGCAAAATTGAAAAACGGTCCGGTCCATACATGTATCAAATGTGCTTCACTGATCTTCCTTTCATACAACTGAAAATCACACATCAATACATCTCTGATACCTAACCCCACACACACACATAAGCTTATCGAAGCTCGCAGTCATATTTAGCTCATACTCAGCTGTTTCAAGAAAATAAGCACCAAAATTAGTCCATTTATATTCAAACAATTTTAAGCTAGGCACCATAAGATAGAGCATGATTTTAGAAAAAAATTGAAACTAGTTTCATAATTTTCTAAGGTAAAACATTTTTCTAAGATTAAATCAAAATTTAGGATTTTTAATTGCATTATTTTTATGTAAAAATATTTGAATAAATTTTTAAAATTTTATTTTTATGAATTGTTGAATACTCTAAAAATATTTCTAATCCAATTTACCTCACTGAACTTCCAATTCAGTCAGATTTATCCTCTTATGATGTGACGCAACATCAGCAAAATCACCATCAAAAGCACCCAAGGTGCAAAACACAAACAATTTTAAATGTTAAGGGAGGTACAAAAATGGTGATATAGTTTAGGGAGAAAATTGTATGAACCCAATAATTGAGTGAGGTAAATTAGATCTTTTTCTTTTTGGAGAAAGGTCTACCTAAACTATCATCGGAATCTGATTTTCCCTTTAATTAAACTTCAAAACTATCTCTCACCTCAATCAACTCTCAAAAAACGCGGAGTCGATTGGAGTTGCACGAGGACTGATGGAGTGGGCCGATTGGGCTTAGGCTCTGTTCGTCTGACTTATAATCCGTCTTATTCGGCTTGTTTTTTCA
This sequence comes from Saccharum hybrid cultivar R570, assembly GCA_038087645.1. Classification (NCBI taxonomy): domain Eukaryota; kingdom Viridiplantae; phylum Streptophyta; class Magnoliopsida; order Poales; family Poaceae; genus Saccharum; species Saccharum hybrid cultivar. The sequence continues at coordinate 1,208,871 of JAQSUU010000203.1, read as the reverse complement.
GTCGAAACAATATTTTTCTCTCACAAAAAATCAGTCAACAATGTTTTTCAGCCGGCTTATAATTCCAGCCGAACGGCCCCTTAGTTCTTGTTTTATTACTTGTTTATATATGATCGGGATAGGCCTCATGATTCATTGTCTTGAGTCTTTTCCTACAGCTATCCAAGCAAGTACGTACTCCTCCCGCGTCTATCAAACTCGTTTATTAGTACCACATCGTTTTCGTAAAAGAAAAAAAGAGAGACTCAAATAAGCTGTCAGAGTCCACGCATCAGAGTTGGTTGGAGGGATATATGGGCTTGAGCCAGCGTCGAAGCCCATGGGTGGATCTTTAGGAACTGTTTGGCTGCGTCGCCCGTTCCGAATCCTTAAGCTCCGTGAGCTTGCCTCTCGCTCTTGAGGCCAGCTCCAAAATGGGATCGCAACGTGGGGCTCGCCTTTGCCTCACTCCTCTTTCCAACTGTTCTTTATTGTCTTGGTTAGTGGTGATGGCTAATCAAGGTCCCTTTGGAAGTCGGAATTTTTTCCCATTCTTGTGTTTTTCGCATGGAAAATAAAGTATTTTTTGTGAAATTTCTATATAATTTATGTGAAATTTAAGTGGTGAAAGCCGTCTTGTTTGGAATTGGTTACAACTACACCCAGAGTTGTGCTTTCAAATTTGGGAGGGTACGTGCAATAATGAGTTTGTATAGAGTTGAAACAATTTTTTTCTTAGATAAAATGAAAAGTTTGTACTCTTATTTTTCTAGTAAAAAAGTTTTATTTAGATCTCTACTAGAGTTTTGCATTATTCATCATCACACGGTTACAGCCAAAGTCTGAAGAAGAAACTTTTAAAAACAACAAAAGAGAAGGATCTTAAAGAGTCTAATGGCAAAGTAAGCGCTAGGCATATGAAAAAGGTAGGCATCTATTTTGGCGAAGGACTTCTACTGTCATAGTTTCCAACCGACGACATATTAACTGATTCTTTTAGAAAAAAGAAAACAATACTGAAATTATGTTCGGCTGCCCAGGCTTGAGTACCATATATATATTATTATTGTTAGTCATATTCCAGAACGTCTTAACCCTCAACTACCTAGTCATACATGCAAATAATATCTCTATGCACGTCAATCTCACACAAGTGACCAAAAAATAAGTGACCAAACTTGAGTTGACATGTTGATGCTCGCTATCTTGACTCTTGAGCACGAAATAGTCTGGTAGGTGTTGACGTCCAAGATGGTTCCAAGCCAACATATCAGCGAGGACTTAGACGTTCAAAGAGGTTGCACACAACCTGCAACGCAGCAAGAACACAGCGTAATCGGCCGAACCGATCTAGAGACCGATAGGGCCGATGTGGAGCTCGATCTTGGCTGAAACAACTTCCGAACTACTCCCGGAAGAATCCGTCGGGGAGGAGCACATGGAGGATCTCCTAGGACTAGCAAGGCTGCCTAGAACGCTAACAAATCTCGTCAGGAGACGTGACGAACAGTAGGAGGGGTTGAGGAGAAGAAATTAGGGAAAAGATACGGATGGTTTGGTGTTTTTTGACGATTGGATAGATGGGATCTCAACCAGCCACGATCCTCTCATATATATATATACACAGAGAGAGAGGGGGGGTGGTTTTATCCCAGTAGGAAACCTCTCTAAGACTTATTTTTCAAGTTTTCCACGAGTTTGGAATAGTTCGGATCGAAATCTAAAAGGCCAGATCCGAACCGGCCTTTTTGAAACTTCCGGGTGCCAGAACTTCCGACCTTTGTCGGAACTCCCGACGTGGGGATAACCCCAGGCACCTGAGCAAGATTTTCCGGGCTTTCCATTCTAGCAGTCGGAATTGCCGGTTGGAGAGCATTTTTCCGGGGGCATAACTTCTTTATCCGGACTCTAAATTGGACGTTTCATATATGTTTTTTTGACCATCTTGACGAGAGGAATGCAATGATGAAGTCCATTCCACATTTTGACAACTTCACAAAATAGACAATTTTGGTTGTCAACAATGCCCCCTATTTTCAGGTGAATGATGCATGAACCTGAAAACACTTAATCAAACAAAACATATTAAAAACTAAACAGCAACAATACCCATCTATCAGCTATTCAACAACTAAGGGCGATGTATACATCGGCTATTTTTGTTCTAAGGGCATACATGTATCGGCCATTGCTTGGAGAGCACTTAGACTTCTTGCCAAACACTTGGAAAATATTTTTTTCAAGTATCTCCCGTTGAATGCTATCTTGAGACGTTCACCTTGCAATGTCTCTAGCAAATAAGAATTACTGTATATAACTTTGATCACTTTGTAAGGACCCTCCTAATTTGGTCACCACTTGTCAAACTGATTGCTCTTCGATCCAATAGGAAGTATAGTTTTTCACACTAATTCTCCTACTTAGAAGGATTTGCTTTTGACTTTCTTGTTGTATGCCTTGGCAACTCGGGCTTTGTCTTTCTCTATCTCCTTGAGATCTTTTAATCTCACATCAGTCACCTCATTTATATTATCCATCATTAAATCATGATACACAACAGCTGATAGATTATTTTATTTAGCAAGCCTATATGCATTCAAATTCACCTCGACGGGTAACACGGCCTCTTGACCATATACTAACTCAAAAGGAGTAATCTTTGTAGCACCATGCCTTGAAATATGACGTGCCCATAGAGCTTCAGACAAAATTTCATGCCACCTCCTTGGATTCTCCTCAATTTTCTTCTTGATAAGCTTGATCAAAGTCTTATTACTAGACTCAGCTTGGCCATATTAGCTTGAGCATAGTATGGTGATGACTTGAGCAACTTGATCTTATATAATTCGGTAAAGTCCCTCACCTCCTTAGACACAAATAATGTCCCTTGATATGTAATTAATATTTGAGAGATGCTGAATCTATGAATGATATGCTCAGTGATGAACTCAATAACCTTCTTGTGTGTCATATTCTTCAAAAGAATTGCCTCGGTCCACTTAGTAAAACAATCCGTAGCAACCAACATGAATTAGTGTCCCTTAGAAGATGGGGGATGAATTTAGCCCATGAAGTCTAGCCCCCAACCACGAAAAGGCCATGGCTTGATAATAGGATGAAGCATAGCAGCAGGCACAAGCCGAATATTTCTAAACCTCTGACACTCTTCGCAACCCTTGTAGCAACGACAACAATCGGCCATCATAGTAGGCCAATAGAAACCGACTCTATGCAATAATCATTTCATCTTCGAGGCCGATTGATGTGTACCAAGCACTTTAGCAATAAATCTTCGACGGTTCTCCGATAGAGCTCATCATTATGCAAAACATACATGAAAGCACTTCGCCAAACACTCTTATCAGCTTTAGCACTTCGATTACGTAGATATCTTAGTAAGGGAGTCTTCCAATCATCTAAATTGGCCCCAACATTACTAGAAGTTACATTTGGCCAATTTGGGCACTTCTCAGACGAATTGACCAGACAGGTCATAGGGGAATCGGCTGAGCCGACTGGGCTAGTTGGCTAGGCTTGCATCTAGGAGGGAGTCGGCTGAGCTGACTTGAACAGTCGACTTAGCCGACTTGTCCGTACCTACACGAGAAAATTCTATGTTTTTATGCATCGGCTATTCTTGAATATAAAAATTACGTCCACCGACGTCATAGCTAGATGCATGTTGAGCTAACATGTTGGCCTTTTGATTTTCATGTCTCGAAATATGCTGACTTCGAAATTCAGTAAAAGAACTAATGATATCGAGGCAAGCATCAAGACAAGCTCTTAGTGATTCTTCTAAGCATTGAAATTCACCAACAACTTGTTATACCACCAGTAAGGAATTACCATAGGCCTCAACATGTTTTACCCCATGGAATACAACATAATCAATCCAAATAATAGAGCTTGATATTTGGTTTGATTATTAGTGCAATAGAAATTCAATCGGCTTGACATCTCGATTTTAGCACCACTAGGAGAAATAAGCACAACGCCAACACCTTGGCCATTTTTACAAACCGATCCATCAAAGTATAACTTCTAGGGAGTAAAAGTAAGGTAGTTGATCTCATAATCTAAATCAATACCATGCTCAACAATAAAATCAACAAGAACTTGACCTTTTAAAGTTTTCAATAGTTCAAAAGCCAACCATATTCCATTATTGCGTATGCCCATTTGCCTATTCTTTCACAAAGAATTGACCGATATAACATGTGCTTTATTACATCAGCCTGACAAGCAACAATACATGTACTAGACAAAAGATAATGTCTTATCTTAGCGAAAGCAAAGTAGAGTGATAAACACAATTTCTCTATATGGGCATACCTTGTCTCAGGATCAAGAAGACAACGACTGAGATAGGCAATGACATATTCTTTTTGAGGTGGCTTCATAGTCAACCATCTCCTCCTCGGGAACCTCAAGTACCTCCATGCCAACCAGGGCAGCAACGGTGGAAGTGAAATCATTAGAGGACACCTGAAGGCCACCGGGACAGTGGGAGTTGGCTCAACTGACTCTGGAGTCGGCCTGGCTGACTTTGGAGCTTCTAGAGCAGTAGGGGCAATAGCAGTCGGCTTAGCCGACTCTGGCTCCTCCAGAGTGGTGGCAGAGGGGGTAGTCATCTTAGTCAACTATGCAGCAGGGTGAGTTAGCTTAGCCTACTAGTCAGCACCAGCGGTCGCATTTTGATCTTTCAAAGGGTTTTCGATGTGCTCGAGGTTTAGGACTTCACCCTCTATCTTGGCAAGCATCTCCCGCTTTTGTTGCCGATGTCGAGCGCGTTGCAACTTACGTCGCTGAGTTTTATTCAACCAACAAGGACACTACACGGGTTGGCGATACTTAGAATCTCCTTCGGCATGTTCCTTCTTCTCATCTCCAACAACTTATTTAGGAGCTTCATCTTGCTTGGATGCTGGAATTTCTTCAATTACAATCGGCCTATCATGGTCAGTGACAGGAGCTTCTATAGAGCCGATTATGATGATTGACTAAGGCCTAGCTCTTGGTGGAGGAGTAGCGAGCACCTCAACCTTCTTAGGCATATAAACTTGCTGCATTGGTGCCTTTCTCGGTCTTTGCAAAGTAGAAGTCTTGGAGGTAGTTATCTGAACTTGATTTGCACCGCTAGAGCTCGATTGACCATTGTTCAATCGGCTAAAGATGGAGTGTCTCAGAACTAGACCAACAGGCTCTCCCAACCTTTGTTGACCTTGCATAGGCGCCGCCGGAGGAAACAACACCCAAACTCCATAGGGACCCCATTGCGGCATGACCGAAGGTGGAATTGGGGGTCCCCAACGAGACACACGAGGAGCAACTCTCTGAGCTGGAGCTGCTGGTTGCATCATCGCCACTTGCTTAATCTTATCATCTTCTCGCTTGGACGGAGTAGATTCTCTTTTTTAACAGCTAATTCTAGTAATTGGCCTTTTCTTGCTTATACTTGACCATGAGCCTATCAAAAGCGCATGACGGTCTGACCACAAGCTCCCCTTGGTTCTTTTTCTCATTAATCTTCCAAGTACCAATCTTCGGTCTGCGTGGAACAAATGTGCACAAAACATGAATACCGGAGGGACCGGAGCTGCTAGAACCAGGGGAGTCGGCTAAGCCAACTTGGCTAAGGAGGGAGCTGAGTTGGCTAAGCTGACTGGCTCTGCTGCTGGATGGAGTCAGCCTCGTCGACTGGTCCAGTTGGCCTGGCCAGCCTCTCCACCATCGTTTTGTGCCACCGTTGTCTTCTCAAATATTATGTTGATACAGCGGTGATCTTCAACTTGTTCATGCCTTGATCATCTTTCTCAAGCACCAATTTGCGCCCCGAATTCATTTCAATATTCGGTGCTACATGCGGTTCACCGATAATCATATTCTTGTCTTGAGTTGTATCAGCTTGCTCAGGACGAATCAAAATAGCGGGTGGCCTACTTCAACGGTATGCATTGGAAAAGGGACCTTACTAACTTGCATATCAGAAAGACTCAATCATTCCTCATTGAGTGCTGATTGGACTTGCCGATGAAAAACATTGCAATCATTAGTGGCATGAGAAAAAGAATTATGATATTTACAATAAGCTCTTTTCTTTGACTCATCAGCTAAAGGCAATGTATAATTAATTCTAATATAACCGAATTTCAACAATTCATCAAAGATTCGGTCACATTTAGAGAAATCAAAAGTAAACTTCATCTCTTCACTCCGATTCTTATTTTTTGCTGGCCATTTAATTTCAGTAGGGAAAATTCTCTATTTTCATCATCAGAACAATCAGAATGATCATCAATAACATACACATTATGACGATTAGACTTATATGCAACATGAGATTCTTTAAGGCGCGATTCAGCTGAAACGGCCCTTTGCAACAATTGATTAACATTTACAAATTCATGATGCTCAAGTTTATCCCTAATACTAGGACGTAAGCCAGCAAAGCATAAGTCAGTTAAATCTATTTCAGAAATCGTCAAATGGAAGCATCAGTTCTTAATTTCACTAAAACGCTTAACAAAATCAAGAACAAACTCATTACGCCCTGACGAATCGATGCAAGATGTGACAATCTAGTTTCATGGATACCGGTATAGAAATGATTATGGAATTTTTCTTTCAATTTAGCCCATAAACCAATAGAACAAGATGGTAATATAGTAAACCATGCAAAAGCTTTGCTAGTAAGAGACAATGGAATATTATGAACTTTCATAAAATCATAAGCACTAGCTTCACCAATTGTGCAAGAAACATGCTAATATGCTCCATGGTAGATTTATTATCATTACCACTAAACATATTAAAATTAGATACCTTCCACCTATCAGGTGTTTTCATGAAATCAAAGTGTGAAGGGTACGGCTTGCGGTAAGTAGTCCTACTAGGCTTGATCTGCACACCTAAACTTTCCTCAAGTGATTTAGACAATTCTTCCTTAAACCGATTCAAAGTGTCATTAAAATCGGTAAAAGGAGCAGCAGGTGCAACAGGTGTATCATCAAGTATAGGGACTTGGCTAGGTGATTTCGACGGGTTGGGGAGAATGTTTTGCCCCGCCAAAGCTTGGCTTGTGCTTGGTCTTTGATCTTTTTGAGTGTTTTGAGCCGAATTTTAACCATGGGTAACCAATTGTGAAGATGGAGCACTACTAGCTAAACCGGCCTTATCGGTTTCAAGTGCCGAAGAGGCCGGTTTGCCTTTGTTTGCTACTGCGTATAAACTTTGATTATCATAAAAAATTCAAAGACATGCAAAATTTAGGTTGTTTAGGAGAAGAACCAACATCCGATGCATTGCATCGGTTGTCTTCCCTCCTAACTTATCAAAACGAGCCATGATCATATTTACAGAAGTTAAAAGATTGTTATCTATGACTTTCTTATGATCATTCATCATAGTGACATAATCAGCATGGGTATGATAAGGATCAACAATGTCATCATACTTCGGTTCATAAGTCCTTACCTCAGGTGCAACGGGTGTAGAAGATGTAGAAGTGATCAACTCGCTGAAATCCGGCTCCTTATATTGGGTGACCTTGTCCCGTCGATCTTTAGTGCAACTCTAAAGAAAAGCCTTCAGAACGACGTTGAACTTGGCCTCCACTTGTTGATTCAATTCCTTAGGAAGCTCGTCAATGTTCATGGGATAGTTGATGTTGGCGCCATGAGGGACGTCGGTCCTATTGCCCTTCTCAACGGCGTCCTCACCGTTGCTTTCCATGTTGGATGAAAACTTGATCTTTCGCCTTGCTGTCCCTAGCGGAGTCGCCAAAAAGTATGTTGACGTCGAAGATTGCTCTAAGCCAATACACTAGCGAGGGCCTTGGACGCCCAAAGAGGTTGCACACAACCTGCAACGCAACAAGAATGCAGCGTAATTGGCCGAACCGATCTAGAGACCGATAAAGCCGATGTGGAGCTCGATCTTGGCTGAAACGACTCCCGAACTACTTCCAGAAGGATCCATCAGGGAGAAGTACATGAAGAATCTCCAAGGACCAACAAGGCCACCTAGAACGCCGACAAATCTCACCGGGAGACGTGATGAATAACAGGAGGGGTTGAGGAGAAGAAATTATGGTAAAGATATGGATGGTTTTGTGTTTTTTTTACGATTGGATTGATGGGATCTCAATCAGGGATGGTCTTATCCCAGTAGGAAACCTCTCCGAGACTTATTTTTCAAGTTTCCCATGAATTTAGAATAGTTTGGATCAGAATACAAAAGGTCAGATCCGAAGAGGCCTTTTTATTAGGTTTGTCACGTGGGAACTTCCGGGTCAACTTCCGATCTTTGTCGAAACTCCCCATGTGGGGATAACCCCAGGCACCTAAGCAGGATTTTCCAGGCTTCCCGAAAGTTCCGACGTCCGACAGTCGGAACTTCCGACTTAAGTCGGAAGTGCCGGCTGTAGAGCATATTTTGAGGGGCATAATTTCTTCGTCCGGACTCTAAATTGGACGTTCCATATATCTTTTTTTTATCATCTCGACGAGAGGAACATAATGATAAAGTCCATTTCACATTTTGACAACTTCACAAAATGAACAATTTTAGTTGTCAACAGTAGGCTACTTCACCAACAAGATCAAAAGCTACACCCAACAAGATCGAAAGGTACACACAAGGAATGCCGCAAATGCGCAGCGCAGTGTGTCCGACCCGTTTGCCTGCAGGTCCTGTTGAGTGTTGACTATGATCCTCAGTTTTTCCAGTTGGTCCAGTAAGACGAGCTGCACTGGGTCCGCTATCCGCGTCCGCTACGTGCGGATAGCGGACCAAACTCCCGCAGCGCCGTCCGCTATGCCGTCCGCTACGGTCGCGGACGAGCCGCGCGTATGCCAAACATAGCGGGATGCAGGGCATCCGCTATGCCCCTCGCCGGCCCCACCACCGACGCCGCCGCGCGCGCCGAAACGCCGAGCTCGCAGGCCGCCGTCGCGCGCGGGTCGCCCAACCGCCGCCTCGCCCCGTCCCACAACGCCGAGGTCGCCCGACCGCCGCGCCCGCCCCGCCGAGCTCCACCACGAGGTCCGCCACCGCGCGAGGAGCCCGCGCGCTCGCCGAGGCCACGCGCCCTCCCCTGCTCCGCCTCGCCGGATGGAAGCTCCGCCGAGGAAGCTCCACCGCGCCGCCGATTCGAGACCGGGGAGGAAGCGGAGAGGGAGGAGGGGGAGCTCCGCCGACGCCCGCCTGCTCCAGCCTCGACGCCGCCCCTGCTCCGCTACGCGGTGAAGAAGGACAAGGCGTCTTGGAGGAGGTGGTGGCGCCGTGCGGGCGAGTTCCACCGAGCCGCGCGGGGGAGCGCCGCCACCGGGCTGCGCGGGCGAGGTGGGGAAGAGAGCAGTGGGGGAGGAAACGGATAGAGGAGAGAGGGAGAGCGGTTGGGAGGAAAATGATAGAGGAGAGAGAAAAGAGAGAATGACAGCTGGACCCCACCAGCTGGTAGTTGGTATAGAGGATGAATATAGAGTATGGATGGGTGCGGGAGAAATGAGTTTAGAGGAGAGAATCTTGCTGACCAGGACAAAATATTCTTTTTAGATGATGAAAATAGAGTATGACGAGTGCAGACAGTCTAATAAGAAGACCAAAGTGCATCCCGGCAGTTCTGACTTTGATGAAATCGACAATACAATTAATATTCCTAGACTAGACTTGGAGGAGTTACCTTGAGAGCTTAGCTTGTTATTATAATCAAACACTCCCTAGCTAGAGAATTCTTCAAACATGCACTCCCTAGCTATAGAAAATTGTTCTCCTTCCATCCTCGTTAGTCATATGAACATATTACGAGACTTTGACCAGATCTCACTATGGGATTATTGGTGGGAAATTAAATTCATTTTGCATTACTATTGCCGTCTATCCGTCCAGAATTATTTATTACCCAATGCATGCAAACCCACCGGTGCAAGAAACCGCGCGCGGCATTGTCAGGAGGTGCAACACTGCAACTCGATCGATCACCTCGACGCCGGCGAGTGTCCGGCCAGCAGTGGACGCACAGCCGACACCGCCACCGTACGTGACGCACCTGGGCGTGCATGCGCGCCCGCAAATTCCATGCTCGCCTTGGACGCAACACCTACATCACTCGGGATTCGCTTACGAGATGGCTTCAGGTCGCCGCTCACACGCCATGTCGGTCGTCATGCTGATAAAGCATTTGTAAACGGAGCAGCAGCCGACCGACACTTCACACTTGGTGTGGACTGTGGACTTGATCTATTGGAAAATTAACGGCCCGTACACGTGGAAAAGATCCAAAGCAAGCCGGCAGCTACTTTGACCGGTGATGTGATCGTCGTCCCCCTCGTACCCCGTACGCGCGCTTTTTCCGCGTCTACAACTGCTACGAGTACAGGACAGTCGCCAGCTACGGAGCACACTGTAAAAGAACAACGGAAACCAAACGAAGCTGATAAGCGTGCAAAAAAAAAAAAAACGAGCCCGGTTCTACTTACTTCTGCTATCTGTTGTCTGTGATTTTGTAGTGAACTCTTTTTTTATCCTACACTTCAATTCCAACTATTGTAAACTCTCGAAGAGAAACAAGATTTATTTCCATCCACCTTACTACGATAGAAGGAACTGTTGAGATGGCAATATAAATAGATGTACAAGCATGTACTCCCTTTAATGGATCACAAATACTTCGTAAACTATACTCTACATTCCCCCTCGGTCTACTCCGCCAAAGTAGCGACAAGATCATTTAAATCAAAATAATACACCCTCCATTCCAAATTATAAGATGGTTTGGCTTTACTAGTACATAGCTTTTGCTATACACTTAGATATATACTATATACTATATCTAGGTACATACTAAAAGCAATGTATCTAGAAAAGCCAAAACATCTTATAGTCTGGAACGGAGCGAGTAGCTATGTATTTTCATGCCTATCCGGTCCAACCATAGCGAAACTACTCATGTCCTACTATAGAGAAGTTTATTAGAACATCGTTTTTGTCAGAGAAGCGGCTGTCATCTCGTCTGTCCTGATATAACATTTAAGGTGCACACCACCTTTATAGATGAAGGTGTTTCTACCACTTTAGAAATATATTATCATAGGGCGGTTAGTAATGTGAACACCCTGGAATTCAAAATAGATGTCCCATAAATAAATCCATAACTTTTTTTTCAAATAAAGTTAAATGAAGACAAATTTTATATCAAAATTGTTAAGCTCAATGAGATCTAAACTTGTAATTGACAATTATTTTTTTTTGTCTAAGATCATTTAAGGGACAAAAAGTATATTTTAAGTTTGTAGATTTAAAAATTATTTTTTATATTTTTTCAAACCATATTAGATGGAGACACACCATATACCAAAATTACAACACTCAACGAGATCTAAAACTATATAGTTGAAAACCTTTTAATTTGAAATCATTTTGGTCCCAAAATATTCAACGAAAGAATCATATGAAGCTAAAACCAAACAATAGCATCCTATATTTAGTCACAAGTGAATGTGTAACAAAGATTATATTCTGAAAGCCCTTCATGACTTCATTAAGGAACCTCACTAAACAAGGATTATTTACAGTGCAGTCGATGTATAAACATTCAGTAATATTTTTACAGAAATTAAAATCACCCCATAAATCAAGATATCCATTTGGCTCTTGCTAAAAGGGTCATCTTAATAGATGATAACTTACTAAAACAAAATAGAGGAGATGATATATGTTGTATTTGCAACAATAAGGAAACTATCAAACACTTATTCTTCGATTATTGTGTTAAGATTTTTTTTGGAGACTCATTCACGTTGTGTTTGGTTTACAACCACAACTAATATTACTGAGGATTGGTTGTAGCAAGTTGACCCAAAAATGCAATGTCAAAGTTTGTGCTAGAGTGATCGCAGTTTTTTGGTCCATTTGGCTTTGGGAATGACATGGTTTTTGGGAAAAAGATTACATTCTTATTCACACTTTATTTTGAGAGGCACTTATTGGATACGCTTTGTGTGTGGGGGGTGGGGGGATGCTTCTTCAGAAAAAAAGAGTGACATGCCTACTTTGAGATCGGCATATTTGAGATGGTGGAATTGGAGATTTTCGTCAGGAATGGATGGTTGTGTTTTAATTGACTTGGTTATTCATGTTGCTCTTGGAGAGCTTGTCTTTCATAGCTAGAGGCTAGAACCCGAATAATGAATGGTTGTGTGCATAGCCCATATAAAGACCAGAATAAATTATATGTTCTAAAAAAATTCGAGTCCTTCAAGTTTATGGGATTTTTTCAATGCAATTCTACATATATAACTTATACATTTGAAAAATAATATACCTCCGCAACAGAATGATGCAACTATAGGATTTGTTCAAGTCAAACAGTTTAACTTTGACTAAATTATAGCGAATAATATTAACATTTATGTCTCCAACAAGGTTTATTATGAAAATATATTTCATAATTAATTTAATAGTTCTTATTTTGTGTATCATAAGTGTTAGTAATTTGTTTATATAACTTTGATCAAATTTTAAATCTTTTGACTCCACCAGAAGTGTGAATTGCATCCTCTGTGGACAGAAGGATCAATAGTAAATTTTCTTTACTGTTTTTGAGTTTGGATAAAATAATATTCTAAAATGACCGGAAGTAGTATAAATCTAACAGTGTCATTGCTGTTATCTGCCCTTTGCTAAATGTACTGCTGAACTAGTGCTGGAAAACAGGGCGAAAAACTTGTCACATGGGTGTGTTACAGTTGGGGGATAGGAAGAAGCGTAGTAATAGCTAGCGCTAGCTGTTGGGGCTGGCTTGATGAATAATCATCTGCGTCGATGTTCAGGTGGCGGTTGAGATGGATGGATCCAGCACGGAAATATATAATGCCTGAAAGTGGCCCAATAATCTTTCTAGTCCAGATCTTGAGCATGAGATACGTTACATGACCAGGCGCGTTCTCTGATTATTGTGTTAAAAGGGTCATCTTAATAGAAATTAAAATCACCCCTTAAATCAAGATATCCATTTGGCTCTTGCTAAAAGGGTCATCTTAATAAATGATAACTTACTAAAACAAAATAGAGGAGATGATATATGTTGTATTTGCAACAATAAGGAAACTATCCAACACTTATTCTTCGATTATTGTGTTAAGAATTTTTTGGAGACTCATTCACGTTGTGTTTGGTTTACAACCACAACTAATATTACTGAGGATTGGTTGTAGCAAGTTGACCCAAAAAATGCAATGTCAAAGTTTGTGCTAGAGTGATCGCAGTTTTTTGGTCCATTTGGCTTTGGGAATGACATGGTTTTTGGGAAAAAAATATTATATTCTTATTCACACTTTATTTTGAGAGGCACTTATTGGATACACTTTGTGTGTGGGGGGTGGGGGGATGCTTCTTCAGGAAAAAAGAGTGACATGCCTACTTTGAGATCGGCATATTTGAGATGGTGGAATTGGAGATTTTCGTCAGGAATGGATGGTTGTGTTTTAATTGACTTGGTTATTCATGTTGCTCTTGGAGAGCTTGTCTTTCATAGCTAGAGGCTAGAACCCGAATAATGAATGGTTGTGTGCATAGCCCATATAAAGACCAGAATAAATTATATGTTCTAAAAAAATTCGAGTCCTTCAAGTTTATGGGATTTTTTCAATGCAATTCTACATATATAACTTATACATTTGAAAAATAATATACCTCCGCAACAGAATGATGCAACTATAGGATTTGTTCAAGTCAAACAGTTTAACTTTGACTAAATTATAGCGAATAATATTAACATTTATGTCTCCAACAAGGTTTATTATGAAAATATATTTCATAATTAATTTAATAGTTCTTATTTTGTGTATCATAAGTGTTAGTAATTTGTTTATATAACTTTGATCAAATTATAAATCTTTTGACTCCTCCAGAAGTGTGAATTGCATCCTCTGTGGACAGAAGGATCAATAGTAAATTTTCTTTACTGTTTTTGAGTTTGGATAAAATAATATTCCAAAATGACCGGAAGTAGTATAAATCTAACAGTGTCATTGCTGTTATCTGCCCTTCGCTAAATGTACTGCTAAACTAGTGCTGGAAAATAGGGCGAAAACCTTGTCACATGCGTGTGTTACAGTTGGGGGATAGGAAGAAGCGTAGTAATAGCTAGCGCTAGCTGTTGGGGCTGGCTTGATGAATAATCATCTGCGTCGATGTTTAGGTGGCGGTTGAGATGGATGGATCCAGCACGGAGATATATATGCCTGAAAGTGGCCCAATAATCTTTCTAGTCCAGATCTTGAGCATGAGATACGTTACATGACCAGGCGCGTTCTCTGATTATTGTGTTAAATGGGTCATCTTAATAGAAATTAAAATCACCCCTTAAATCAAGATATCCATTGGGCTCTTGCTAAAAGGGTCATCTTAATAAATGATAACTTACTAAAACAAAATAGAGGAGATGATATATGTTGTATTTGCAACAATAAGGAAACTATCCAACACTTATTCCTCGATTATTGTGTTAAGATTTTTTTGGAGACTCATTCACGTTGTGTTTGGTTTACAACCACAACTAATATTACTGAGGATTGGTTGTTGCAAGTTGACCCAAAAAATGCAATGTCAAAGTTTGTGCTAGAGTGATCACAATTTTTTGGTCCATTTGTCTTTGGGAATGACATGGTTTTTGGGAAAAAGATTACATTCTTATTCACACTTTATTTTGAGAGGCACTTATTGGACACGCTTTGTGTGTGGGGGTGGGGGATGCTTCTTCAGAAAAAATAGTGACATGCCTACTTTGAGATCGGCATATTTGAGATGGTGGAATTGGAGATTTTCATCAGGAATGGATGGTTGTGTTTTAATTGACTTGGTTATGTTGCTCTTGGAGAGCTTGTCTTTCATAGCTAGAGGCTAGAACCCGAATAATGAATGGTTGTGTTCATGGCTCATATAAAGACCAGAATAAATTATATGTCTAAAAAAATTTGAGTCCTTCAAGTTTATGGGATTTTTTCAATGCAATTCTAAATATATAACTTATAACTTATACATTTGAAAAATAATATACCTCCGCAACAGAATGATGCAACTATAGAATTTGTTCAAGTCAAACAGTTTAACTTTGACTAAATTATAGCGAATAATATTAACATTTATGTCTCCAACTAGGTTATAGCGAATAATATTAACATTTATGTCTCCAACTAGGTTTACTATGAAAATATATTTCATAATTAATTTAATAGTACTTATTTTGTGTATCATAAGTGTTAGTAATTTTTTTATATAACTTTGATCAAATTTAAAATCTTTTGACTCCTCCAGAAGTGTGAATTGCATCCTCTGTGGATGGAAGGATTAATAGTAAATTTTCTTTACTATTTTTGAGTTTGGATAAAATAATATTCCAAAATGACCGGAAGTAGTATAAATCTAACAGTGTCGTTGCTGTTATCTGCCCTTCGCTGAATGTACTGCTGAACTAGTGCGGGAAAACAAGGCGAAAACCTTGTCACATGCAAGTGTTACAGTTACAGTAGGGGGATAGGAAGAAGCGTAGTAATAGCTAGCGCTAGCTGTTGGGGCTGGCTTGATGAATAATCATCTGTGTCGATGTTCAGGTGACGGTTGAGATGGATGGATCCAGCACGGAGATATATAATGCCTGAAAGTGGCCCAATAATCTTTCTAGTCCAGATCTTGAGCATGAGATATGTTACATGACCAGGCGCGTTCTCTGATTATTGTGTTAAAAGGGTCATCTTAATAGAATTTAAAATCACCCCTTAAATCAAGATATCCATTTGGCTCTTGCTAAAAGGGTCATCTTAATAAATGATAACTTACTAAAACAAAATAGAGGAGATGATATATGTTGTATTTGCAACAATAAGGAAACTATCCAACACTTATTCTTCGATTATTGTGTTAAGATTTTTTTGGAGACTCATTCACGTTGTGTTTGGTTTACAACCACAACAAATATTACTGAGGATTGGTTGTAGCAAGTTGACGCAAAAAACGCAATGTCAAAGTTTGTGCTAGAGTGATCGCAGTTTTTTGGTCCATTTGGCTTTGGGAATGACATGGTTTTTGGGAAAAAGATTACATTCTTATTCACACTTTATTTTGAGAGGCACTTATTGGACACGCTTTGTGTGTGGGGGGTGGGGGGATGCTTCTTCAGAAAAAAAAGAGTGACATGCCTACTTTGAGATCGGCATATTTGAGATGGTGGAATTGGAGATTTTCGTCAGGAATGGATGGTTGTGTTTTAATTGACTTGGTTATTCATGTTGCTCTTGGAGAGCTTGTCTTTCATAGCTAGAGGCTAGAACCCGAATAATGAATGGTTGTGTGCATAGCTCATATAAAGACCAGAATAAATTATATGTTCTAAAAAAATTCGAGTCCTTCAAGTTTATGGGATTTTTTCAATGCAATTCTACATATATAACTTATACATTTGAAAAATAATATACCTCCGCAACAGAATGATGCAACTACAGGATTTGTTCAAGTCAAACAGTTTAACTTTGACTAAATTATAGCGAATAATATTAACATTTATGTCTCCAACTAGGTTTACTATGAAAATATATTTCATAATTAATTTAATAGTACTTATTTTGTGTATCATAAGTGTTAGTATTTTTTTATATAACTTTGATCAAATTTTAAATCTTTTGACTTCTCCAGAAGTGTGAATTGCATCCTTTGTGGACGGAAGGATTAATAGTAAATTTTCTTTACAGTTTTTGAGTTTGGATAAAATAATATTCCAAAATGACCGGAAGTAGTATAAATCTAACAGTGTCGTTGCTGTTATCTGCCCTTCGCTGAATGTACTGCTGAACTAGTGCGGGAAAACAAGGCGAAAACCTTGTCACATGCAAGTGTTACAGTTACAGTTGGGGGATAGGAAGAAGCGTAGTAATAGCTAGCGCTAGCTGTTGGGGCTGGCTTGATGAATAATCATCTGTGTCGATGTTCAGGTGACGGTTGAGATGGATGGATCCAGCACGGAGATATATAATGCCTGAAAGTGGCCCAATAATCTTTCTAGTCCAGATCTTGAGCATGAGATATGTTACATGACCAGGCGCGTTCTCTGATTATTGTGTTAAAAGGGTCATCTTAATAGAATTTAAAATCACCCCTTAAATCAAGATATCCATTTGGCTCTTGCTAAAAGGGTCATCTTAATAAATGATAACTTACTAAAACAAAATAGAGGAGATGATATATGTTGTATTTGCAACAATAAGGAAACTATCCAACACTTATTCTTCGATTATTGTGTTAAGATTTTTTTGGAGACTCATTCACGTTGTGTTTGGTTTACAACCACAACAAATATTACTGAGGATTGGTTGTAGCAAGTTGACGCAAAAAATGCAATGTCAAAGTTTGTGCTAGAGTGATCGCAGTTTTTTGGTCCATTTGGCTTTGGGAATGACATGGTTTTTGGGAAAAAAATTACATTCTTATTCACACTTTATTTTGAGAGGCACTTATTGGACACGCTTTGTGTGTGGGGGGTGGGGGGATGCTTCTTCAGAAAAAAAGAGTGACATGCCTACTTTGAGATCGGCATATTTGAGATGGTGGAATTGGAGATTTTCGTCAGGAATGGATGGTTGTGTTTTAATTGACTTGGTTATTCATGTTGCTCTTGGAGAGCTTGTCTTTCATAGCTAGAGGCTAGAACCCGAATAATGAATGGTTGTGTGCATAGCTCATATAAAGACCAGAATAAATTATATGTTCTAAAAAAATTCGAGTCCTTCAAGTTTATGGGATTTTTTCAATGCAATTCTACATATATAACTTATACATTTGAAAAATAATATACCTCCGCAACAGAATGATGCAACTATAGGATTTGTTCAAGTCAAACAGTTTAACTTTGACTAAATTATAGCGAATAATATTAACATTTATGTCTCCAACTAGGTTTACTATGAAAATATATTTCATAATTAATTTAATAGTACTTATTTTGTGTATCATAAGTGTTAGTAATTTGTTTATATAACTTTGATCAAATTTTAAATCTTTTGACTCCTCCAGAAGTGTGAATTGCATCCTTTGTGGACAGAAGGATCAATAGTAAATTTTCTTTACTGTTTTTGAGTTTGGATAAAATAATATTCCAAAATGACCGGAAGTAGTATAAATCTAACAGTGTCGTTGCTGTTATCTGCCCTTCGCTGAATGTACTGCTGAACTAGTGCTGGAAAACCAGGCGAAAACCTTGTCACATGCGAGTGTTACAGTTACAGTTGGGGGATAGGAAGAAGCGTAGTAATAGCTAGCGCTAGCTGTTGGGGCTGGCTTGATGAATAATCATCTGTGTCGATGTTCAGGTGGCGGTTGAGATGGATGGATCCAGCACGGAGATATATAATGCCTGAAAGTGGCCCAATAATCTTTCTAGTCCAGATCTTGAGCATGAGATACGTTACATGACCAGGCGCGTTCTCTGTTCATGCGTACATGTACATACATATACACATGCATGTTTGAGACTTTCAGAGATACACAGGGAGATATTATTAGCCTACTACTATCCAGTTACAGTATAAACAAACAGATACCGTTGCGCTTGCTGCAGATCGAGCAGGCCAGCTTTTGTACGTAAATAGTAAAGGTGTTAAAAAGCCGTATGGATCTTCCAGTTGATTACTGTTCTTTCGCTCCGCTTTTTGCTTTTTTACTCGTGAGGGTCCATCTATGACCTATCCTGTGTTCTTTACTAGCAAAAGTGCAGCACTTATGAGCAGGGACGAAAACGGATTGGATACGGACGGATATCACTGATATCGTATTTGTTTTCGTATTTATGTCCGGATTCGGATTCGAATACGGATAGTATAAAAAATGACGGATAGGATACGATTGGATATCGACATCATAAATATGTGATTTAAATATTCGGATACGGATACGGTATCGGATGTTAAATATCCGGACTCGGATACGGACGGATTAAAACTCCTCTAAACGGATTCGGTCTCGAATACGGTCGGAAAATATCCGTACCGTTGATCTCAGTGACCGGCCGGCAAAGTCAAGAACAGGATCAACATAAGCTGCACACGCGCGGTGAATATTACCGTACCTATCTTTTTTGACCGCACTGTTTAGTTTACAGTTACTGTCAGCTAGATGCTATTCACTGATCTGGTGAGCAAGTCTTTAAGCATGGATCGAGCCGGGTCACCATCACATTAACATTAGATAACAACGCCACTAATCGGGAGGAGGAAAAGGGCATGTAAACGCGAGAAATTCCCTGGGATGCCAAATGATGAACATTCCGTTACGTTGCAGCAAAAGGAGATGGATACGCAGCAAGTCAAAAAGGAGTTGCTAGCAGTAGCAGGCTGCTAGCTAGCGTGGCGCATGCATGTGTCATGTGTGCATGCATATCCGCAACACGTTGGTGTGTGCCGGCCGGTCGATATGCATGCATGAATAAGCGTGCACGCAGACGGTGGTACAAAGTCAAATATTTGTGCATGTGTACTGCCGCTGCTCCATTTTGTGTGCAGTGGGAGAGAAAAAAAGATGACGATGATGACTTAAGGCCATGTTTGGTTTGGGTGTTAAAGTTTAATAAACACTGTAGCACTTTCGTCTTATTTGACAAAAAGTTTTCAATTTTAGACTAATTAGGCTTAATAGATTCGTCTCGTAAATTACTCCTAATCTGTGTCGACATGTATGTAATTAGTCTACATTTAGCACTTCATGCATTTGCTGCAACATTGATGTGATGGGAGTTAAACTTTAATATAGTGTAACCAAACTGGGCCTAAGTTAAAGAGGTCAGATCGATTTGGAGAGGTGTCGGCACGCAGCTTGTTGATCATCACACACCGGCGGCCAGCGGCTAGCTAGCTGCACATTTTCGAAATTAAATGTTGGGACACAGATACACCAGCGTGTACTTTGACCTCCCCTCTGTGTGATTTGCTTCTGCAGAATAACCATAAATGAGACCTTGGCCTTGTTTAGTTCCCAAAATATTTTTGCAAAATGTAATTGTAGCGTACTGTAACACTTTTCGTTATTTGGCAATTATTGTCAGATCATGGCCTAATTAGGCTTAAAAGATTCGTCTCATAATTTAAAACTAAACTGTGTAATTAGTTTTATTTTTTATCTATATTTAATGCTTCATGCATATGTCCAAAGATTCGATGTGACGGGAATCTGAAATATTTTGCAAAATATTTTGGGAACTAAACAAGGGCTAGATCACCCCAAAAGTTAGAATTTTTTCACTCTCTCTCCATCACATCAATCTTTGAACGCGTGCATGCAACATTAAATGTAGGTAAAAAAAACTAATTGCACACACTAGTAGAGAACTGACTTTTACTCTTGGCACCACTTTTAGAATTACTCTCGGTATTTAATGTACCCAGGAGTAAAGGAGCCTTTACTCCCGGTTGGTGTCTCCAACCAAGAGTAAAGTCTCACATCCAACGACCACTTCATGGTCTGAGGACCTTTACTCCAGGTTTTACTCCCGGTTGGAGACACCAACCGGGAGTAAAGGTGCAGTGAACTTATACTCCCGGTTGGAAGCTCCAACCGGGAGTAAAAATGGAATTTCAGTCCGGGTTTTTAAGCACAACCAGGACTAAATATTTGTATATATATATATTAAGTCCCTGCATTCCTCTCGTGCCAGAGCCATTTGGAGCTATGTTCTTCATCGTTGCTGTGTTCTTGCTCAAACGAGCCAGCTAGTCATCACAAGAACGTTTTCTTCAACACCTCCATCAATTCTTCGGTTGTAAAGGTTGTCATCTTCTTTCTCCTCTCATCTTCATCCTACATTTCATGGTTTAGATATTTATAAAAAGAATTTTTTTTTATTTAGTTTCTTCTATTTAGTAAATGAGGAATTTACAATGGGCTTTGGTACGGTATGACTGTGAACCGTTGATCTAGATGATTTTTTATCACATATTAGCTTCTAGGAGGTAATAGAAGGAAGAAAAATATATATATTTGCAAAAGGTAAAATATCTTCCGGTTAGATCAAATTGCATATCCTATTCGATCTAACTTGCATGCAAGATTTAAATTGTACAACAAACAATGTTCATATGTTTGTGACAATGTGACATATCATGCAAAGATGATTATTAATTAGTTATTTTTAGGTTAATTAATTTTGTATATTTATAAAAATCTAAAAAAACAATAATTCAGATTTCTTTGAGGTATTACCTACTAGCAAGTAAAAGGTGTACCGTAGCATTGCCCATTTACAATAGTTTAATTACAAAATTGAGTCTAGAGAGTAGATGTAAATTGTTCTGAGGCTTGCCCATTTATTAATTAGTTGTTTTTAGGTTAATTAATCAGTTATCATGCATGCATGTTGTGCAATTAATATAGCTAATTATATGCTCAAGATTTTAATACGTACTTATATCGTGTACTGCAGATGAGCCGGAATTGGATGTACAATGTTGATCGGCGCTCCAAAGAGTTTATTGATGGGGTGCATTATTTCTTACGTGTGGCCGAGGAAAACAAGCGAGACAGTTTTATGTGCTACCCATGTGCCCTATGTAGGAATTTGAAGGAATATGCCTCATCAAGAAATATTCATTCACACTTGTTTAAGTCGGGTTTCATGCCAAACTATATTTGTTGGACCAAACATGGAGAAAGTGGTGTTATAATGGAAGAAGGCGAAGAAGAACAATGGGACGATGATGTTATGGCAGAATATGCTGGTGTCTTAGATGATACAGCAATGGGGGAAGCTAAAGAGGAGGTACAGGAGGTAGCGGCCGGAGTTGAGCCTACTGATGATCTTGGTCAGGCTATTCGTGATGCACAGAGTGAATGCAAAAAGGAAAAGGAGAAGATCAAGTTCGAGCGCATGCTAGAGGACCACAAGAAGTTGTTATACCCGACTTGTGATGCAGGGCAGAAAAAGTTGGGTACCACACTGGAATTGCTCCAGTGGAAGGCGAAGAATGGTGTGTCTGACAAGGCCTTCGACGAGCTATTGGGTATCCAAAAGAAGATGCTTCCAAAGGACAATGAATTGCCTACAACTACATACGAAGCAAAACAGCTTGTCTATCCTTTGGGATTAGAAATCAAGAAGATACATGCATGTCCTAATGATTGTTTCCTCTACTATGGCAAGGAGAATGAGACGTTGGATGAATGCCCGATATGTCATGCAGCACGGTATAAGATCAGGCGAGAGGACCCTGGTGATATTGAGGGTGAACGTCCTAAGAAGAAAATCCCTGCCAAGGTTATGTGGTATGCTCCTATAACACCATGCCTAAAACGTTTGTTTAGAAACAAGGACCATGCAAAGTTGTTGCGATGGCACAAAGAAGACCGTAAGGTAGACAATATGTTGAGACACCCTGCTGATGGGTCCCAGTGGAGAGCAATCGATAGAGAATTCAAGGATTTTGCAGATGACGCAAGAAACTTGAGGTTCGCCTTAAGTACAGATGGTATGAATCCTTTTGGGGAGCAGAGCAGTGGCCATAGCACTTGGCCTGTTACTCTATGTATCTATAACCTTCCTCCCTGGTTATGCATGAAGCGGAAGTTCATTATGATGCCAGTGCTCATCCAAGGCCCGAAGCAGCCTGGCAACGACATCGATGTGTACCTAAGGCCACTAGTTGATGAACTTCTAGTTTTGTGGAAAAAACCAGGTGTACGTGTGTGGGATGAGTACAAACAGGAACACTTTGACCTACGCGCTTTGTTGTTCGTAACAATCAACGACTGGCCGACTCTAAGTAACATTTCAGGACAATCAAACAAGGGATATAATGCTTGCACACACTGTTTCAAGGATTGTAAAGGTATATTCTTGAAAAAATGTCGAAAGATCGTGTACCTTGATTATCGTCGATTTCTTCCTAAGACACACCCCCTAAGAAAGAAAGGCAAGCATTTTAAAGGTAAGGCAGACCACCAGCCCAAGCCTGCCAATCGGAGTGGTGAGGATGTACTAGAGATGGTAAAGGATGTGAAAGTAGTCTTCGGGAAGGGACCTGGCAGTGAACCTATTCCGAACAACACTGACGGGCATGCACCAATGTGGAAGAAGAAGTCGATATTTTGGGAGCTACCCTATTGGCAAGTCCTAGAGGTCCGCAGCGTAATCGATGTGATGCACCTAACAAAGAATCTTTGTGTGAACCTGCTAGGATTCATGGGTGTGTATGGGAAGCCTAAGGACACACTTGAAGCACGACAGGACCTTCAGTCTTTGAAAGAACGAGATAGCTTGCATCCAACCAAGACAGATGTTGGATGCCAATACTTAAGCCCTGCTAGCTACACTCTTAGCAAGGAAGAGAAGGATAGCATGTTTGAATGCCTAAATAGCATTAAGGTACCATCTGGATTCTCCTCAAATATAAAGGGTATAATAAATGTGCCAGACAAGAAATTCCAAAACTTAAAGTCCCATGACTGCCACGTGCTCATGACGCAATTGCTCCCTGTGGCACTAAGAGGAATTCTCCCTCCAAATGTACGTCTGGCCACCGTGAAGCTATGCGCATTCCTCAATGCAATTTCTCAGAAGGTAATCAATCCATTAGATCTAGCTATGCTACAGAATGATGTGGTTTAGTGTCTTGTCAGCTTCGAGTTGGTGTTCCCTCCATCCTTCTTTAATGTCATGACACACCTCTTAGTTCACCTGGTCAAGGAGATTGCTATTCTCGGTCCTGTGTTCCTACACAACATGTTCCCCTTTGAGAGGTTCATGGGAGTTCTGAAGAAATATGTTCACAACCACGCTCGTCCAGAGGGCAGCATCGCCAAGGGCTACGGAATAGAGGAGGTCATTGAGTTCTGTGTTGACTTTATTCCTGACCTTGACCCGATTGGTGTTCCTGAATCATGACACGATGGGAGGCTAAGTGGAAAGGGGACACTGGGAAAGAAAACATATATTGGTATGAGGGATGATTATTTCAATAAAGCACACTACACAGTTCTACAAAATAGCACATTGGTGCATCCGTATATTGAGACACACAAGCAGTTCCTACGATCAGAGTTTCCTGGCAAGAATGAAGCTTGGATTAGGAGTGAGCACATGGAAACTTTCAGTGGTTGGTTGCGAAAAAAATGCCAGGGTGATGGGAGTCTTCCAGAGCAACTGTACAGGTTGGCTATGCAACCATCATGGCATGTCCTCACATACAAAGGGTATGACATAAATGGGAACACATTTTACACAGTAGCCCAGGATAAAAGGAGCACCAACCAAAACAGTGGTGTCCGCATAGATGCCACAAACCCGAATGGAATTAAGCTAACATATTATGGCCGCATAGAGGAGATATGGGAACTAGACTATGGTCATAATTTGAAGATCCCTTTGTTCAAGTGCCAATGGGTGAAGGTCACCGGAGGCGGGGTAACAGTCGACCCGGGGTATGGAATGACAACAGTGGACCTCAATAATATTGGGTACAAAGACGAACCATTTGTCCTCGCCAAGGACATATGTCAGGTGTTCTATGTCCAGGACATGTCTACAAAACCAAAGAGGGGGAAAAACAACAAAGACCCAATCAATGATCAGCCCAGGCGTCATATAGTTCTTTCAGGGAAAACAAACATTGTGGGAATTGAGGACAAGTCAGACATGTCAGTAGATTATGAAAAGAAAGATAGAATTGTGCCCTTCACAGTGAACAAAGATCCAAGCATAGCGCTAAATGATGAGGACACTCCATGGTTGCGACACGATCATGACCAAGGGACATACGTCAAGAAGAAGATCACTACTGTGCCTGCTTAATTTAATGTTGTTTAATGTTGTGTATTGAGATATTAATTATGTAATAATTATGACCGCACATTCATTCCAGTGTCGTATTGGTCCCAAACTTTTTCTTAACATTTTACATGCCCTATGTGAAGCAACCGCCAAGTTTGAGATTTTTCGGAATTGGTTTGGTACTTTTTATAGTTTAATTGAATTTCCGCGCAACTTCACCAGATAATTAAACGTTCAACTGAGTCCACGAACGAAAAGTTTGACGTACAAATGATGTGAAAAAGAAATTTCTGTCTAAAAACAATAGATTTAATGATATTACTTAAAGACTATATTTTTGCATTAATGAAATAAAGATTATTCTTTCCATTATGTTTAATATTTAAAAGAAAAAATAAAATATTTTAGGTTACATATTTTTCATGTCTGCAGTATAGCAAAAGAAACTCTAATTTATTTTTTCAAAAAAAATTATAAGACTTTGTTATTTTCTGCACAAATAATAGTACTTTACCCGTTATAAATAAAAAGAAATAAAAAAACCTAAATTCTGCTTTGGAAATGGCGGGAAGCCACAATCACCATAACTTTTGGTGGGCTGCATTTACCCGTAAAAAACACCTTTACTCCCGGTTGATGTTTCTAACCGGGAGTAAAGGTCAGACCTTTACTCCCGGTTGGAAACACCAACCGGGAGTAAAGGGTCTTTAATCCCCTTTACTCCCGGTTGGTGTTTCCAACCAAGAGTAAAGGTCTGACCTTTACTCCCGGTTGGAAACACCAACCGGGAGTAAAGGGTCTTTAATCCTGGTTACTGGTGGGCACCGGGAGTAAAGGTCCCTGACCTAAACACGTCCGTCGCTGCCAGCAGGTTTCTCCTCAATCATTTCTCCGCGTCCGTCGTCATCTCCGTCTCTCTCGAGTGCGCATCCACCGCCGCGCCGCTTCGGTCTCCACTGCGCGCGCCGCCGTGGCCGCACTGCTCTCCCCCCGGCCCACGCACGCCCTGCTCTGCCTGCCCCGACCACTGCTCCCCTGCCGCCGCGCCATCAAAACGGCGCCGTGAAGCGCCACCCTGTCCTCCTCCACCACGCCAGGATCCGCCCCCACGTCGCCTGGCCTCCACGACGCTGGGATCCGCCACCCACGCCGCCCGGCCTCCACCACGCCGTCTTCACCAAGCCCAGGACCGCGTGCCCGGCCGCCGGGATCCTCCTCCGACTTTGGGCCCGGCCCGCGACTCTTCCCCGCCAGACTCCCCCGCGTGCCCGCACGCCGGACCCCACCACGTCGCCGTCGGGCTCCCACCATGCCAGACTCCACCTGACGTCGCCGGTCTCCCTCCACCACGTCGGACCCCACCTCACCGCCGTCGGGCTCCCCCTACGCTGGACTCCACCTGCCGCCGCCGGGCTTCCCACACCACACTCCGGACCGGGCCCACCACGACGCCGTCGGGGTACCCCAACCGGACTCCACCGCGCCGAACTCCACCACACTAGACTCCACCGCGTCCCTCCTTATCATGTCGTGCTGCTGCCGCCAGACTTCACCACGCCGGCGTGCTGCCCTTCGCCCTGCTACGTCGCTGACCTCCTCCTGTCCACGTCGGCGTCCTCGTCCAAGCCAGCAAACCGCAGGTGAGGCGCCATTGTCATGCCCAAGGGCGTATGTGCAGCCCGACCTCGATGTCATAAGCTCTGGCTGGGGTTAGGTTTACATTTGAATTAGCAATGGCTAATGGCAGTCTCTTATCTCTATTATAATTTCTAGATCAGGGCCAATGTCATGGATGTTTGAATAATCTTTGAAACAGAGTGAGATTTGGTGCCCTGAAACAGTATACACTATGGTTGAATGATGATGTCTTCCATTTGCAGACAATAGGTAGTCAGATTGCTGTGAAATTTATAAGAAACAATGTCATGTTAGCTCTTGACCATTGTTGTGATTATTTTTTTCGTGCAAGGGTTTTACAGTGATGCTTTTCAGTTTCTTGTGTAATTTCTAGAGATTGTAAAGATTGCTTGTATCCATCATCCTCCTCTATAGGTACCAAAGATCGTTTGCATCCATCATTGTTTATAGTGGAAACATTGGAGGTGGATGGAAATGGTCTAATCTAGCCAATCCTCAAAAATGGTACATGGATAGATGAAATGATAGCATCAATCTGTGGTTGATGGATGTGTATGGCCAATATATGTGCTTATGTGCATTAAAATTTGCTCATGTTTTCTCCAAATTTAAAGATCTGCTAAAGTGCATAACTCTATTATATATTGGTAAAAAAACATGCTGTAAACGTCAATGACAATAATAATTTGCTGCCACTGATGCATTGCATGTTTGAATAATCTTAGAACAATGTCATCAGATTTTTGTATTGCTTAGATTCACCAGATTAAACAAAGGTGAATATTTGTAATTTCAAATCTCCTATTTGTCATCAGATTATATATTGGCTGAATATTTGTCACTGCCCATTTGTGATCAGATTGATTACTCTTTTGATTGGTATATAAGTCATGTTCCTTAAACTGACCAAAGGAAACAATTTTTGTACAAAGAAAACAGTTCAGTTTTTGTACTAATTTTGATGTGTTCTTCTACAATTTGAAGTCCTGCCAGTGTTAGGTACCCAAAACTAAAACTTAGTGCAGGGAATAATACCTTTCAAAAGGGAAAGAAAAGCAGAGTTTGAGACAATGTTTTATGTCGCTGGTGTTTTCAAAAGGATTTGTTTTATGTCGAGTTTGATTTTATGTCGAGTTTATCAACCTTTGTTTTGTTTTTAGATATATTAATTAAGCAAGATGGCCGAGCCGACGGACATGGAAGACGAAATGATGGATCTTATCGCCAAAGCCACTCAACCTTATGGCGATAATAACCAGCAGGTTGATGAAGATTATAGGAATGAATACTTCAATTTCGATCATAATGACGGACAAGAGATGGATGTTGAAGATAATGTTGGCGAGGTATATTATTGAATATATCTAGCTATCTTTTTTTAAGATAAGCTTCCTTTTAATATCTTTGTGTTTCTATGTACGTAGCCCTCTGGATCGACGAAGACGACAACGGGCAAGAGCAAGAATGTCCGAGGCCCCCAACAGCCGTTGGAAGGCCGCTTCATCATCACAGAATTTGACGTGGTTACAGGGGAACCACTAGGACCATATGCTAGTAAATACAGGTACCACTGTGGTTTCCTTGTAAGGGATAAGCTCCCGATCAGCGCCCGTGAATGGAAGAAGAAGATTCATGCTCCTCATATTAGTTACGTCTCTGATGTTGACAAGGAGGCACTTTGGTCTGATATTAAAGACCATTTCACGTTCAACACAGAGCGTTATCATGACGATGACATCATCACCAATGAAAGGTTGGTGGAACTAGTTAGGCACTGGACTATGAAGAAGATGGCTACATAATTTCAGACTTGGAAGAAGGACTTGTTCAATAAATACGTCAACAATGACGAGACTCCAGATTGGCACGTCGTTAAGGGCCCGCTCGCGAAGCAGAGGCCCTGCTGGGAGGAATTTGTATAGTACAAGACATCGGAAGAGGGTATGGCACGGGCAAGAAGGAACCAAGAAAATTCCCACAAAAAGCAATACCACCATAACATGGGATCAGGTGGCTACCCAACGGCGGTTCGAAAGTGGGAAAGGGCAGAAGCAAAACTTCGTGAAAAGGGGATCGAACCCGAATCAGACAAGTGGCCTGAACGCACGAGGCGTTGGTATTTAGCTCATGGGAGATCACTGGACCCACTCACCGGAAAGATGGTTCATGGCAAAAAACTGGAAGAAGCAACAACAAAATTGATTCAAATTCTAAAAGCTAAGGCTAGTGGACTGTTCAGGCCCAACAGAGAGAAGGATGAACTGACATATATCCTTGGGACTGATGAGCATCCTGGACGAACAAGAGGCTTTGGGGCGGTTACATGGGAGCATGGTTTCCCTCAATGGAGAGATACCTACAGAAGCCGCCAGAGAAAGAAGGATGAGGAGGCAGAGAAGCTCCACATCTTGCAACAGTATGTTCTTGATGCAAAGAGGCGAGAGGAAGAAATGGAAGCGAGAATGCAAGAGGAAGTAAAGAGGCAAGTGCAAATAGTAATGAGTTCCTAGGGGCTTACAGTAGCTCCGGGAACCAACATTATTAGCCCCGCGAATCAGACGTTGAGAAGCAGTTGTGCTTCCACAGAGCTGCCAAAGCAAGATGAGCGTTTCCCCGTGGATGACATCGATAAACTTACAGCATGTGAGCTGCACATTCCAAATGATGATGGCACAGTGATGGTGGCTACTGGTGTTGTGGGTCCTATAAACCGTATCAAGACACCAAGAATCCATGGTGTAGTAATACCAGATGGATACGCTTCCGTCTCAGTGGATAAAGCTGTTAGAGGTTTTGAAGATGTGCCTCTTGACATTCCTGGAGGTGATGGTTCTGCTACTGTAGGAGAAGCAGAGAAGTCATTCATTGCATGGCATAAGCGCTACATCATTATTCCTAGGATGCCGTCGCCGCCTCCTCAAGTACCTGACCATAGGTACGGATGAAACTTAACGTCAAAACAATTTTTTTCATTAGTTTTCTATTAGCACTTAAATAACAATGTACTCATACCTCATTCTTTTCTGTACTCATACAACAGGCCAATAATCCAATCCCTAGACCAGCTTAGTGCTCCGTGCGGTGGTTACGATGGAGAAGACACGGTACCATACCCACCATCTCCAAGGCGGTCTCCACCGCCACTGCCTCCTCCCATGACGGGTGCATCCCTACCATCTCCAAGGTGGTCTCTACCACCACCACCGCCGCCTCCTCAAGTGACAAATGCATCTACCAAGAAGAGAACCGCCTTGACACCTTGTCCTGCCATGACAAAGTCATCTGCCCCGCTGACAAAGACGAGGAAGAAAGCCCCCGTGCACCCAACAAGGCAAATTCCCCAAAAATTGGCTGGTGAAAAGAGTATAGAGGAACTAGATGATGCGGTCAAAGAAACGAATAATTTATTCTTCTCAAAGATGGCCAAGGGGGCGAAGAAGCCGATGGAGCAGAAGCACTTCCACCTACCTCCAGCTAAACTAAGGCGGATGGTGGATGATGTACAAAAAAAGAGGTGGGAATCTCGTAAGCCCTCGCCCCTATCTGACTATGACCGCACTCTAAGCAAGGAATATAAGAAAATGGTTAAAGCAAGGAAGGGTGTTGCACAACTTGGAGAACAAGAATTGCAATCACACTCCCCACTAGTTATTGGTAATGAATATGGATCAAACATAGACCTCATACAAATACCTCAAGATGATGGACCAGTCGACTTGGTACAACTTTGTAACTTCTATGCTACCACTTGTGGTGTCGACATTGCCGATATGCTCTTTGCAACCGCGCCAGTAGTCTCAAGTTGGGAGAAATATGAGCATGGCAGGAGTCTATGGGATCCTGAAAAACTCAATGATTTGGGGACGCAAATGTACGCCCTGAACAACTAGTACCTCGATGCGTGTGCCCGGAAAGAAGGTGCTATTTCTATCAGGGTTAGAGACGAACATTGGTTCCGGGGCAATGATGTCATGTACCTGGAGTTTTCTGAATTACACCAACTATGTCACCTATACTCTTTAGACAAAACTATCATAAGCTGTTATTGTCTGTAAGTGATTCTTTCTACTAGTTAACAATAAGTCACTACGTAAGTACATCTATAATGTGTGTTCACTATCCTCACTATATATATATGTATGCAGATTTGAGATGGGAGAGTGCAAAAAGAGAGGGTGTACCAATATTGGTTTCATTGATCCACATGTTGTATTCAAAGACCCTAAACCCCAACCAACATGGTACTCGGAGACAGTGGCCAATATCAAGATGTTCTTAGAGAAGCAACACGACAAGAAGGTTATACTCTTCCCCTATAACTTCAGGTGAGTGTTCATAATGTTGACTTATATATATATATATATATAGGGAGAGTATACTCTATAGCTAGCTACAAAATAAGTTATTTTGTAGCCACCTCTATTTACGATAATTTTATATGCTAATTTACGATAATGTCAATATATATTTACGATAGTTGAATTACTATAACACATGAGGATATTTACCATAATGTTATAGTAAATCACATAATAAGGAGTTACTATAATCTCGTAAATTAGCATAGCAATTATCGTAACTCAAAGTGGCTACAGAATAAGTTACTTTGTAGCCAGCTGTAGGGTAATAGCTATATATATATATATATATATATATATATATATATATATATATATATATATATATATATATATATATATATATATATATATATATATATATATATATATGTTGACTCTAACAAGTTAAATAATGAGTGTTATGTACCTTCGTATGCATACACACGTAGCCATCACTGGATATTGATGGAAATCGATCTAGAGATATCTTCTCTAGCCATCTGGGACTCGATGAGAAAAGAGCAAAAAGAATACCAAGAAATGATAGATATTATCCAGGGGTAA
Organism: Saccharum hybrid cultivar R570; assembly: GCA_038087645.1. Classification (NCBI taxonomy): domain Eukaryota; kingdom Viridiplantae; phylum Streptophyta; class Magnoliopsida; order Poales; family Poaceae; genus Saccharum; species Saccharum hybrid cultivar. The sequence continues at coordinate 1,177,545 of JAQSUU010000203.1, read as the reverse complement.
TTGCAGTCTCTCTAGCACAACTCTATATATGTATATATCAGTCTCTCTATATGCAATAATTAATTCTCCAAACATTTTTAATTTTATTGGACAGTGTTTGGAAAGAATTCATTCAGAAACACCATATGACCCAACGCAAAGTGCCATTGAGTGTAAATAAACTTGGAGTAAGTACTATATTGCTCTATAAGTTCAATTTCCCTATGTTGCTTCCTATATGTATCAATTTACCTATACCGGATCGGATACTGAATCTGTTTTTTTTCCTAAAGTGGATTCTGCGGTAGCCACAGGGGACCAATCTATGTGGATACTATGTTTGCGAGTTCCTGAAGTTGTGCTCAAAAAGAACTAATCTAGAGTACGAAAAAGTACGTATCTAAATACTACTACTTTTTTCTTGATTTATCATTATTATTGATATATATACTAATAATATTTCTTTAACTCAAATTGCAGACTAAAATTTGAAAGGGAAAACCCTGCAAACACACCATCTCAAAGCAATGCAAGAGATGATAGCAAGATTTCTTAATGAACAGGTCTTAAAGCCCGGCGCCGAGTTCTACTTTAACCCCGATGAACAATGGCTTCCAAAAATTTAGGGTCATGATAACTTTATTTTGAATGTAATGTGTCATGATAACTTTATTTTGAATGTAATGGGTCATGACAACTTATTATCGGATCCAAAGGGCAGACATGATGATGAAAGTCAGACATGATGATGAAAGTATACAATGCAAGCTTGTATTATATATGGTGCACAAATTGTTTGTATATACTTTCTTTTTAGTTGGGTTACTTACGTACATTGCTCGAAACCAAACTTTACTATACGCATGCGTATGCATATATTATTTGTAGGGCAAAAATCGTATACAAAAACTTATTTTAAAATCAAAATGAATTATGAATTGAAATGAAAAAGAAAAAGGAAAAAAAAGAGGACTTTTACTCTCGGTTGGTAATACCAACCGGGAGTAAAGGTGTCTGCTAGGCCATGGGCCCAGCTGACTCTTTACTCCCGGTTGGTATTATCAACCGGGAGTAAAAGTCCCCCTTTACTCCCGGTTCCGAAAGCTTTACTCCCGAAAACGTACTCCCGGTTGGGCAACCGGGAGTGAAAGGGGTTACCAACCGGGAGTATATGTCACTTCTGTACTAGTGACAGTTTAGTTGTAAATCACGAAACGAATCTTTTGAGCCTAGTTAGTACATGATTAGACACTAATTGTCAAATACAAACGAAATGCTACAGTTCTAAATTTTTCTAACTTCTTCCATCTAAACAAGGCCCTTGTTTAGTTCCTAAATTTGGGAGTGCCAAATTCACTGTAGCGCAACTGTAGTATTTCGTTTGTATTTGGTAATAATTATCCAACCGTTGACTAATTAGACTCAAAACGTTTGTCTCGCAAAGTACAACCAAACTATGCAATTAGTTTTTTATTTCATCTATATTTAGTACTCCATGCATGTATCGCAAGTTTGATGTGACGGGGAATCTTCTTTTTGCATATTGCATTTTTCAGGAGTTTTGGAGGAACTAAACAAGGCCTGAGTAACTGGATCAGGCAGCATACCTCTGAACATACAGATAGGCATATGTGTATTTTAGATTATCATCAAACAGCTATGCATTCCATTTCAATCTGTAGCTTCAGAGGCTTGATTATCAACTGCAGGCAGTCGATCGATTATTCATTGCATTGGACCCTAGCTATAGCTATCTTCACTTGATGATTTGAACAACACACTGTCGATCGTGTTAGAACACGAAAGCAGTAGTAAGAAAATAAAAATATTCTCTAGCGCAGATCATAATAAGCTACTCCCATGTTTTAAATTATAAGACGTTTTGATATTTTACTTTTACTATCTATATCTAGACTTGGAAAGCTATGGAGAATATTTTGCCAATTACGGCCCTGTTTGGTTTGTGAATCATTTAGTTTAACTCCCATCATATTAATGTTGTGGTAAATGCATGGAGTACTAAATGTAGATTAATTGCATGCATGTCGGCACAGATTAGGAGTAATTTACGAGACGAATCTATGAAGCCTAATTAGTCCAAAATTAGAAATTTTTTGTCAAATAAAACAAAATTGCTACAATATTTGTTAAACTTTAACACCTCTAACCAAACAGGCCCTACATCTGCAACATCCAATTCAGTGGACAGATTGCCTCCAACTTCCCAACGCTACTCTTTGGGGGTGGGGGGTATGGAGGCCACCACAATGCAATTTTTTTTTCTGTGGATACTACTTCAAGATAGACTATGGACCGCAGCCAAACTACATCTTCGTGGATGGAAAAACAACTATTTTTGCTCCCTTATGTGAAAGGAATTGAAAACCTCTCTTTGTCTCTTTATCGAGTGCCCCTTCACAAAAACTATATAGGAACTTGTGGCACCTTGGAGCAATTGTACCAACCTGCACCCATCTGGATGGACCGAAGAGAGCGAACTAGAAGATTGGTTTCTAGTAGCATTGACCAAAAAGGGCACAAAAGTGCCGCAGTCACTTGCCATTCTCACGTTGTGGCACATCTGGAAATAGAGAAACACGGTGATTTTCGTGAAGACTAGAGATTAGCATGAGTAGTCGTTGCAGGAATTATCAATGAGTGCTCCTTGTGAGCGTCGGCGGGAGGGAAGGTTCTTAGCTCTATAACGATTGCCATCCCCTCCATAAGTAATAGTGTAGTTTTCACCACCCCATTCAGCATGTCTGCTGTGTGTGTGGTAGCGCTTCTCGCGTACGTAAGAACGTACGGTACGTTAACTCTGTAAAATGTATAACAAAAATTATATATCTAAAAAGATAAAATATCTTATAATTTGAAAAGGGAAGTACTACCGGTCTGAACGAGCATTCTAGAAAACCTGTCAGTGAAGTGCACCTGCGCACGTAGGCTCGGTTCATCAGGCTTATAATCCGTCTTATTTGGCTTGTTTTTTCAGCCGGAACAGTATTTTTCTCTCACAAAAAATCAGCCAACAGTATTTTTCAACCGGCTTATAATTCCAGCCGAACGGCCCCGTACTCGGTACTTCTAGTGTGTACATGACGCCATACTCGTACCACACCTACCCATCCGGCGATTACATAACGAGATTACCGGGCGGGAGGTAGCTGAGAAGTTGATTAGTATTATTACAGTATAGTCATATCTTTTTCGTCAACAAGTACAGTAGTACATACATATAATATAGGGCCTGTTTAGTTGGGGAAATTTTTTGGGTCCGGTTACCGTAGCACTTTTCGTTTTATTTGGCAATTTATGTCCAATCATAGACTAATTAGGCTCAAAATATTTGTCTCGTGATTTACAACTAAATTGTGTAATTAGTTTTTTCTTTCGTCTATATTTAATACTCCGTACATGTGCCGTAAGGTTTTATGTGATGTGACGGATACTGTAATACTTTTTGATCCTTCTCGGAACTAAACAGGCTCATAGATAGAAGTTCCCGCCGCCCCGACCCAACCAAAGTTGCTACATGCGTGTGTGCGTGCATGCTAGCTAGCTGCTTCCACTCATCTGCTTTGTTGCACTCGCACATGCACCAACGACGATCCAGGACTTTTAGTTCATCGAATTTGAAGTGTCAAATTTATTATAGCAACACTGTAGTATTTTATTTATATTTGGTAATAATTATTCAACCGTTAACTAATTAGGCTCAAAACATTCGTCTCGCAAAGTATAACCAAACTGTGCAATTAGTTTTTTATTTCATCTACATTTAGTATTCTATGCATGTATCGCAAATTTAGGCCTTGTTTAGATTGAAAGTTTTTTCAACCGGATGAATAGTACAACTTTCGTCTTATTTGACAAATATTGTCCAATCGTGGACCAACTAGGCTCAAAAGATTCATCTCGTGATTTCCAACTAAACTGTGTAATTAGTTATTTTTTTTACCTATATTTAATACTCCATGCAAGCGGCTAAAAATTGATGTGATGGAGAGAGAGTGAAAAAACTTGGAATTTTGAGGGTAACTAAACATGGCCTTAATGTGATGGAGAATCTTCTTTTTACATAATACATTTTTTTATAAGTGTTGAAGGAACTAAACGAGGCCCCAGTGAAAAACATCACCTAGGGGGTAGGGCCTAAGGGATACGATACGACCACTCCTTCGTCTCCTTCGGTTCTAAAATATTTCGCGAAAAATGGTAGATTTTTCGTCACATTAAATCTTTGGACACATGCATGAAACATTAAATATAGATAAAAAATAAAACTAATTACACAGTTTAGACAAAATTCACGAGATGAATCTTTTAAGCCTAATTAGATCATGATTAGACACTAATTACCAAATAACAACGAAAATGCTACAGTAACATTTCGCGAAATATTTCAGGAACTAAACAAGCCCCTAGCAGATTGCTACGCGAGAGAGAGGACTGGCCGACTGGAGACTGGAGTAAGGATGAAAACGGAACGGAAATATTCCGAACCGAACCGCATCGTTTTCTATATTTTATCCGATCGAATTCGTATTTTTTATCCGACTTTACTGTTTTCGCTTTCGTTTTCGTATTTCAAATGTAAAAGTAGAAAACGGTTTAGACATTTTCCGACCGTTTCCGACCGTTTTCTACTTTTCTACTTTTAATTCGGAATATCCCGAAATCAAAATTCAGTTTAAACCGAATTTTGTTGTCAATCATTACTGTCCAGGCAACTAGGCAAAGACAAGTGTGGAGCACTGATGCTCATTGACCGCATTATATAGGCAGCTCACCCCGTCGCGCCTCCTTGAGTCGTCGAGGTAGGACTAATCATCTCGCACGGTGTTGTATGCTTGCATGGCTACATCTGGCTTCACGCGGCGCTGTTGTTGCATTGTATGTGACTGGGCCGACCAAAAGAGAGCGCTAGATGGGCCAGACGTTGTTGCTATCCTTTCTAGTCTAGGACCGATGGCATCTCAAATTTTCCTCTTTTTTCTTTTTTTTTCTTTTTTTCTCTTGTCAAAGAAACCAAATTGATAAGTCTGCTCTCTTGCACTCAAAATTTGCTACGATGACACTTGTTAATTGTTATGCATTGTGGATCGGTATTCCGTATTGAATTTTCGTATACCGACCGTGTTCGACATAATTTTGCTCGAATGGGTTCGTTTTCGAAATTCTTGATATTCTGTAAGTTCGTGTTCGTTTTCGTGTCCGACTTTACCGTTTTCGCTTTCATTTTCGTATTCAAATATAAACGTAGAAAATAGTTAAGGAGTTTTCCGACCGTTTTCATCCTTACTCTAGAGTATTATATATTAAGATAGTGTGTTCTACTAGGCACCAACCAACTGATGGGATCGGATCGGAGATCGGTTCAGCCACGCACCGTGATCACTTTCCTCCATGGGCCTATTTAGTTGGCTACAAAAGCAAAAAAAAAGTTTACGCAGTACTTGTCACATCGAATCTTTGGACGCATGTATGGAGCATTAAATGTAGGTAAAAAAATAACTAATTGCACAGTTTGTCTGTAAATGTCGAGAAAAATCTTTTGAGCCTAGTTAGTCCATAATTGGATAAATTTTGTCAAATAACAACGAAAAGTGCTACAGAAATTTACCCAAAATTTTTCACCAACTAAACAGGCCCCGTGAAGAGAGGACTGAATCACTGACCGGTACGGTGAGAGCATGCACATGCATGTTCCGCCCGGCCGGCAGCAAACTAAGGGCATGTTTAGTTCCTGAAATATTTTTGTGAAATGCTACTGTAGTATTTTTCGTTGTTATTTAGTAATTAATGTTCAATCATAGCTTAATTAGGCTTAAAAGATTCATCTCATGAATTTTGTCTAAATTATGTAATTAGTTTTATTTTTTTATCTATATTTAATGCTCCATGTGTTAAAGATTCGATGTGACGGAGAATCTACTATTATTTCGCAAAATATTTTGGAACTAAACCAGGTCTAAAACCGGTGGTCAACTCAACTGGAACGCAGGCAGCACTGAATGTCTGAATCAAAGAGCTCTGTGTGAACGCCTCCTAATTTCCTGCCGAAACGACGACGACTAACTTTTTATTTGAGCTAGCGAGGATTATATATGAGAAACGACGACGACTAGCTTTAATTTCCATGCATTACGCGCCACTAGGTTAGTTAGTGCATGCTAATAGCGACAGTTTCCAGAAATCTTTTACTGATCAAGGATCCAAAACGAGCCACGATTGCATTGACGGCACGACGGCCAAGTTACGTACCGGTCGTCCACCGATCGGAGTACTCGTCTACACTCTTCCATTGCAGCTAGCTAGCGGTCTGCGGTCGACGTGAGGTTCACTCTTTTCAGCCATTACGACCAAGTCGCTCACGGCGGTATGTATGGATCGGATTCATGCATGCATTATGTAAGCATGATCTAATCCGGACGTAATTAGGCGTACGCGGGGATCTGGATTCTGACAAGTCGCTTGGTGATGGAACCACAAATGGTTCCAGCAAATGCATGGATGCCTGCACACGTACCACCCAGCTAGTCAGCACAATCATGAACACGCTACATTTTACAGCAAAATGCCATGTTTGGGACATACTCCGTACTCCACAAGACCCGGTTTGTAGATTCAGCCGTGCAGTGCATAACACGGAATTCTCAATTAATGTTTTGCATGCCAAACTTCTAGTACTCCCTTTTTTAAAAGGGTGTTGTCCATTTTTAACTTAAACTATATAAGTTACATCATAGCCCGATTTTCAATTATGAACTATTCCTTCAACTAGCCAAATTAGACAATTTTTGTTATCTGGCAGGTACAAAAGTGGATTTCAAAATTTAAAAATAATAAAAATCGGGTTAATCTCTAAAATGTTCATAACTAATTTGTTCTAAATAAGAAAATATGAAACCAGTGCCGTTTTTTGTCTAACTGTTTGTGATTTATTTGGAGTTATTTGAATCTTATTTATTTCTGTTCCTTTTGGTTTATTGCTTATAGTCGTACTCATTATTTATTTCAGTTATCATTTTATACCATATCAAACCTAGAGATCTATCAAGTGTTAGAATTGATCTCCTCCAGCCCGGCCCAACGGCCGAGCTGGGTCTTGATCTAACGCCCTGATCGGGGGCGTCCAGCTTTTCAAGGTTGGTAGGGCCCCGTCGCACTGCGCAGTATAAAGAGGAAGTGGGGTCTGGGACACGAGTCACGAGGTTCACCTGAGCCGCCAGAAACCCCACTGTCCTAACCCTAGACCGATCGTGAGGAAGCGCAGCCAGCGGCGGGAAGCTCCGCCACCAAGTCCACCGTCGCCTCTGCTCCACGCCGCGACGTCCACTGCGCCACCGGCGACGTCACTGCAACCTCACCACCGACTGCGACGAGCTGCTCCACCCTCAAGCCTGCAGGTATGGTCCGTACCCTTTACTACTCTCTCTCTAATATGTTTCTCTCGTGTTTATCCCAAATCAAGGAAAGATGCACCCGCAAAATCTACTGGTTATGATCCTACAGTTGTAACATTGGTACCAGAGCTAGGTTGTTTCTAGCGAGTAGATCATAGATCGGGTAGAAAGGAAGAAATCAAAGAAAAAGTAACCGATTTGAATCGGGAAAGCTGTGAGTATGAACCCTAACCCTAGAGAGATAAAGGGGATGGAGAAGGGGCTTCCTACCTGGGGCCCGACCATCCCGTCACCCCGCTGATCGTCTTCATGACCGGTGCGTGAAGAAGGACCCAAGCCGTCGGAGGTCGCGGCCACACCGCCGCGGCGAATCTTTCGGGATCGGGAAAAGGGGCACCGTCGCAAAACCGTTCGACGGCGACGCGCTCTCCCTCGCGGGGAACACGCACGCCGGCGAAGGGCCTCGAGGCAGTGCCGGACTACCTCCCCGGCCGCCATGGGCGGATGCTGCCGCTGGGTTCTCACTCGGCTGCGGCTAAGAAAGTGTGACGGAGGGAGAAGAGAAAGGGAAAGCAGATGAAAGGGGCGGCGGCGCTCTTCCTCACCGGCGCACAGCCATAGAGGCCGCCACCATTGTGCCGTTGCGGCGGTGAAGCGGAAAGGGAAGAACAGAATGCAATTAGGGTTAGGGGAGCCGGCCGCCTGGGGCGGTTTTGTTCCTCCGATGCGCACGCGTAGCCGTTGGATGGAGCTACCCTACGATCCACGGCCGAGAGCATCCCGGGCCAGATGTGGCCCAGGTGGGAGGCGGCTTTCCTGGCCCAGGCCCAAGTTGCGGCCTAGGCGCGGGGAACCGCAGCGCGCGGCTGGGTCGCTGGGCCGGGCTGCTGCAGCTGCGGCTAGCCCTGGGCATAATTAACCGAAGACCGAATCGAACTAACCGAGACCGAGACCGAACTAACCGAGACCGAACTTTTCGGTCACTAGTTCGGTCCCTGCTTCCAACTAACCGAACTTTGTACGGTTAGTTCGGTCATAGGTCTCGGGTAACCGAACTGACCGAATTAACTGAACATTTGAATTTTGTTGATATAATGTGTACTTTAGACTATTATTAGTGATATAATATTTATTCTAGTGGGTTTATATCAACCATCACTATTATCACTTTATTTAATCTATATGTTATTATTATTTTTGCCATGAAATAGAAAAAGTTTTGCTAAATTTTGCTACAAATTATACTACTTAGTAGATGTTTTGTGAAGTTTGGTTAGTTCGGTCATAACCGAGACCGAACTTGCTCGGTCTTGAGTTTTGAAACTAACCGATCGGTCTCAGTTTTTAGATGACCGAACTTTTGAAATAACCGAAGACCGAGACCGATCGGTTCGGTCAGACCGAACGCCCAGGGCGAGCTGCGGCTGTTGCTGGCCACAGGCCGGAAAACGCGAGCGCGAGCAGGCCATAGGCCAAACGCAGCTGAGCGCTAGCTGCCGCTTGAGCTCGGCCTTCGGGCTGAAAAATGAAAAAGAGAACAAGTTTACATTTTACTATTTTCCAGAAGCATTTATTTGATGTTTTATTCAGTTTTAAAGTTAACACCTCTGTTAAAACTTTGCACCAACGTGTTAGAATTTTTCAGAAAGTGGATGTGGCGGAACCGTCTGAATCGGCACATTATCGATAATACTCGTCTTCCATTGACACTAAGTATTCCGATAATGAACCAAGTCAAACACCTCCGTCGAGCACACCCGAAGGAGAACTCGAATAATCCACGCTTTCATCCAGGATACAATAATGAATACAAGCTTACAATACTTAGTCCATTTCATACAATAGCAGTCTTGGAAATTTATTCATTACAATACCAGAGTTCAGAGTGCAGTAATTAAACAGCGGAAACTAATTAAACATCTAGCGGAAAGCGATACAAGGATCCGTCTGTGCCCACCAGAAGAATCCTCCACACAGCAGCCAACTTTTTAAATTGCACCTGCAACAGGGGTAAAATAACCCTAAGTACCAAAATGTACTTGCAAGACTTACCCGACTAGTGGGAATATATATTTTCCGACTCTCAAGGATGTGAAAGGCTTTTTGGTTTGCTGTTTCATTTTTGCCTGCAAAGCTTACTAAAGTGTATCCTTACTGGTAAATATTTAGCAGTCATTTTTTTTATTAGCTAAACATTCTAGGTAAGCACCTGTTCTACTTTCAAGCAAGTGATAAGCAATCATGCTCATTTCTCTTTCTTTCCTTTCTTCCACCAACTTTATTAATCCAGTTGTTACTACGATGCCATGCCATAGTCAAGCCGTACCGTCTAAGAGACGGCGATTCGCGAATCAATGTGCCCAGCTGGGTACCCCGAAAAAAACACACGCCTCATCTGTACCCCGGGCACAGATGAGACCAACTCGCTCCACTCCTATCACAGGTTCCAGGTCCCCGTCCAAACTTGGACTCCAAGCCCCCACCCTTGAGGCTCGGCCTCAAAGTGGTGCTTAGACCTCCACCTATCCCCGCCTCCAATCAGTCGGTCCGGAAAGAGCCGGAGCCCATGACAAGAGAGTAACAAGTCTTCCTCACCCCCATCCGTAAGTATGTGCACGGGATAATAAGATCTGTGACAAGACTATTGTCCATAACAACGAACGGTCCTTAATCGACGCGGACAGGGAAACGATGCAACCAAGCTAAGCCCGTGGCCGCGGGACGTAACTTGTCACACCCACCAGTACCCAAACCATATCCCTGCCCGGTCTCCAATTTTCTTTCACCTTCTTATCATGTGATACAATAATAATCACCTATTGTGAGTAACGACAGGTTACCCGCTACCGTCATCCTAAGCATCGCATCTACACGACCTGTACTAGTAGGACTCATAGGTGGGTATATATGTGCAAGTAGTTTTCATATCAACTCCTGAAACGTAATGCAAACATATATATACCAAGTGATTAGTAAAATAGGGTTATGCACCGGGGCTTGCCTTGGGCAGGCACGGAGTCAACAAAGTCAGCCGGCGGCTCCGGAACCTCCTCCGCTGCAAGGACCTCCTCGATCACCTCCACGACCTCCTCGTACTCCTGGTCGTCGATGGTCACCACGTCCGCCTCCAACTCGTTCACTACATGCATGCAATGATGGTGCAATAAATTAATACTTAGACAACAACAACTCTTAAAAGTACACAACTACTAAGCTAATTAACTAACTCTAATGGTTAACATGCTAAGCTATCCATTACTTCTACTAAGCAAGAACTATCTAGACTAATATTCTCTACTAACTAAAATACATTTCATGATAAATAGATAAATTTAGTTGAGCTCTAGAGACGAAGAAAGATGACATGGACAGACAACTCTTGATTTTCAATGAATTTAGGAAGAAGAATCAACGGAATTGGAGTTCGTATGGTGGAGATATTGGTTGCGCAAAGTAGCTATTAATAATCTCTAAAAAATCAAAGGAACTTAATTAGCTCATGGCTTTCTCCCGTGACTTGCTCATGAATGAGGTCTTTAATCAAAGGAATAATGAAGACGGATGGCGCTGCTAAGGAGAAGCAGAGGAAGTACAAGAGGAACTCGCGGGATACTTACCGCAGTCCACTGATGCTTCGATAGACGCAGCTTACACGGCAAGAACAGAGAAACTTGATTAGAGAGGAAGAGGTGGACAACAAGTTTGACGAGCTCGCGATCGCGAGACGTCTCCTTTTAAGGACGAGAGACGCAGGGACGCTCGCACTGGAAAAGAGATTGACGTGCGCGACGCAGCAAGTCTCCGTGCTACAGTGTTTTCTTCGCGCTACAGTAATCTCTGTGCTGCTACAGTGTATTTCTGCGGCGCTACAGTACCTCTTCTCTTCTACAGTGTATTTCTGCGTCGCTACAGTAACTCTGCTGTTCTACAGTACATTTCTGCGCGCTACAGTACCTCTGCTCTTCTACAGTACATTTCTGCTGTGCTACAGTACCTCTGCTCTGCTACAGTCGATCAGGGAATTTTAGAAAGCAAAAGAATTGCTAGCGCTGGAGTTGGATCAGGATGACAATAGTTAGTTGAACTGTGCTGAGGAATATTTGGACAAGGAATTAAATTAGAGCTCAAATTAAGAATTAATGCAACAAAGTTTAATTTCTCATTTTGCCATAAACAATAATACATAAACATGATGCTCATGACATGGTTTAGTGATTTATTAACGCAGTAACACCGAGGGTGTTACAGCTCTACCCCCCTAAAAGAAAATCTCGACCCGAGATTTCACGTGCCTAGTGTGGGAAAGGATAAGCAAGTTAATTACTTAAAATGGTTACCTTGACGAACTAGGAATGAGATGGGGATAATGCTCCAAAATATAGCTTCCCAACTCCCAAGTGGCCTCATCCTCCGAATGATTTTTCCATTGAACCTTGTAAAATTTCACCACCTTGTTTCTTGTGATTCTTTCTTTTTCATCCAAAACCTTGATAGGGTGCTCAATATAAGAAAGATCGGGTTGAAGAGGAAGGCCTTCAATTTCCACAATTTCTTCGGGAACCCGCAAACATCTTTTCAATTGGGAGACATGGAAAACATCATGGACCGCTGACAAGATATCTGGGAGTTGAATACGATAAGCAACAGAACCCCTTTTCTCCAAAATTTTATAAGGACCCACATAGCGAGGAGCCAATTTTCCTCTAACACCAAACCTATGCACACCTCTCATGGGAGATACCTTGAGGTACACATAATCACCAACCTCGAACTGCAAGGGCCTTCTCCTTTTGTCTGCATAATTTTTCTGACGACTCTGAGCTGACTTCAAGTGACCTTGGATGACTCTCACTTGATCTCTTGCCTTCTTAATGAGATCGGGCCCATAATGACCACGGTCTCCCACCTCCACCCAGTTGAGTGGTGTCCTATATTTCTTGCCATACAGAGCCTCAAAAGGTGCCACGCGAATGCTCTCTTGATAACTGTTGTTATAAGAGAACTCAGCAAACCTCAAACACTCATCCCACTTTTCAGGAAAAGAAATGACACAGGCCCTCAACATGTCTTCTAGTACTTGGTTGATTCTCTCTGTTTGACCATCAGTCTGGGGATGATAAGCAGAACTTCTAAGAAGACGAGTACCAAGACACTTCTGTAACTGCTCCCAGAAACGTGACACAAATACTGATCCCCGATCAGAAACTATAGTGAGAGGAACTCCATGTAGAGTAACAACTCGGTCAAAATATAACTTAGCATATTGCATGGCTGTGAACCTATTACCCACCGGAAGAAAATGAGCTGACTTGGTAAGACGATCCACAATGACCCAAATAGAATCATGTCCTTTTACTGTGCGGGGCAGACCCACAATAAAATCCATGGAAATATCCTCCCATTTCCAAGCAGGGATAGGCAAGGGCTGTAGCAAACCCGGTGTACGCAGGTGATCAGCTTTAACTCTTCCACAAATGTCACACTCAGAGATGTACTTGGCCACATCTTGCTTTAGGTTGGGCCACCAATACACGTGCCTCAAATCATGATACATTTTATTACCCCCTGGGTGAATGGACAACTTAGAGTTATGGGCCTCTTCCAAGATTTTTGTCCTAAGCTCAACACTTCCTGGCACTACCAATCTCCTCTTGTACCTGAGCACACCTTGCTCATCAATATTAAAATGGGGCCCTCGTCCTTTAGCCATCAATATCCTGATGTGAGGAATCACCTCAGTGTCCTTCCTCTGCTCCAAGATAATTTGATCCAGCAAGTCAGAAACCAAGGCAATATGTGCCAACACCTCATGATGAGCAAAAGACAAAGACTCCTCATCCTCCTGATGTGACTTCCGACTTAATGCATCAGCTACCACATTAGCTTTTGTCGGGATGATAGTGCACCTCTAAATCATAATCCTTAATTAACTCAAGCCACCTTCGTTGCCTCATATTTAACTCGGGTTGAGTAAAAATATATTTGAGGCTCTTGTGGTCCGTATAAATATTTACCTTGTTTCCCAACAAAAAGTGCCTCCATATTTTTAGAGCATGCACAACCGCATCAAGCTCTAAATCATGGGTGGGATAGTTTACTTCATGCTTTTTCAGCTGACGGGAAGCATAAGCTATTGCCCGTCCTTCTTGCATAAGCACACACCCAAGTCCAGACCGAGAGGCATCACAATATACATCAAATGGTTTCCCAATATCAGGCTGAGCAAGAATAGGAGCAGTGGTCAAATACTTCTTCAGAGCTTGAAATGCCTCCTCACAAGCCGGGCCCCAAACAAACTTGACATCCTTCTGAAGCAACTTGGTCATGGGTTTAGCTATCTTGGAAAAGTCAGGAATGAAACGCCGATAATAACCGGCAAGGCCAAGGAACTGACGTATCTGATGCACGGACCTAGGTGATTTCTAATTTATAACCTCTTGCACCTTGCTAGGGTCCACTGATATGCCTTCAGGGGTCAAGACATGTCCCAAAAATTGTACCCGGTCTAGCCAGAATTCACACTTGCTAAACTTGGCATATAACTGATGCTCGCGTAGTCTGGTTAGGACTATGCGAAGATGCTGGGCATGCTCATCTTCATTCTTTGAATATATTAAAATATCATCAATAAACACCACCACAAACTTATCCAACTCCGGCATGAAGACTGAGTTCATGAGGTACATGAAAAATGCAGGAGCATTGGTAAGACCAAAGGACATTACTAGGTACTCATAAAGGCCGTACCTAGTGGAAAAGGTTGTCTTTGGTACATCTTGGGGCCGGATTTTTATTTGGTGATACCCAGAACGGAGGTCAATTTTTGAAAATACCTTTGCACCAGCTAACTGATCAACAAGGTATCAATCCGAGGCAAGGGATATTTATTTTTAATAGTTACTGCATTAAGGGGGCGATAATCAATACACATCCGAAGAGTGCCATCCTTCTTCTTCACAAAAATAGCTGGACAACCCCATGGTGAAGTGCTAGGACGAATAAATCCCTTCTCCCTCAGCTCTTCTAATTGCTTCTTCATTTCAGCTAACTCTGGGGGAGCCATACGATAAGGACGTCTAGAAATAGGAGTAGTACCGGGCTCTAGCTCAATGGTAAACTCCACATCTCTATCAGGAGGTAACCCAGGTAAATCTTCAGGAAAAACATCCGGAAATTCACAGACCACAGGAATAGAGGCAAGAGCAGGAGAAGCTTCAGTATTAGAGACGGCTGCTAGAGAAGAGATTGGTGGCATAATAAGGGACATTCTATCCTCAGATGAAGGAAGCTTCAACTCCACCACTCTATGGTTAAGGTCCAAAACTACACCATTCCTCCCCAACCAATTCATTCCCAAGATAGCATCTGTACTTTGCCCAGGCAATACCATGAACTGGACACGATAAGAATGGGTGGCCAAAACCAGGCTAAGTGTCTCAGTCCGGGTCTGAATACATAACTGTGCACCAGGGGTGCTAACCTTATATGCAACGGAAATCATTGCAGTAGGTATATTGTGCCTTTCTACGAAACCCATACTCATGAATGAATGCGATGCACCAGAATCAAATAACACATATGCTGGGTGGGAGTTGATGGAGAACATACCAGCCATCACAGGCTCTCCCTGTGGAAACTCCTCAGCTGCAGTGAAATTAACATGTCCCGAGCGGCTCACAGGCACCTTCTTCCTGATAATAGTCCTCTTGACCAAGCGAGAGTTGGCTGCAGACTGAGCAGACTGAATAGGATGATTTTCAGGACACTCCCGAGCATAGTGGCCTTCCTTGCCACACTTGAAACAATTAACTGGTGGCTTGTTTCCCTGTCCCTGACGAGGCTGGAACTGCTGTCCCTGAGGCTGCTGCACCTGCTGAGTAGGTGCACGGTACTGAGTGTGCTGAACTGAAGTGGCTTGCTGAAAGTGACGTGGCTGCTGTCCACCCTGAGAATAATAAGGCACCCTCCTAACAACTTGTACCTTCTGCGCATGTGGGTGACTAGAGGATCCAGTAATCACCCGCTTACGCTTCCACTCAGACTGGGTGTCATTCTGAAGTCCCTCCATGGAAATGGCAGCACTCATCAATGCACCAAAGGTCTGATAGCCCCCAGTGAACAACTTCTCCTTTAAGACACAAGAGAGACCATCCCTAAAATAATCCATCTTCTTCTGATCGGTGTCCACAAGATAACCAGCATACTGAGCCAGATGGTTGAACTTGGTTGCATACTCCACCACGGTCATATTACCCTGCCTTAACTCCTTAAACTCAGTCAACTTCCTGCTCATCAAACCAGCAGGAATAAAGTGCTCACGAAAAGCAGTGACAAACTCCTGCCAAGTCACCCGGTGACCTGCAAGCTGCATGGCTTGGAAGGTGTCCCACCACGCAGTAGCAGATCCTAGAAGCTGCTGTGCAACAAAGTGCACCTTCTGGTCCTCAGCCACATTGTGCAGCAACATCAACTTCTGCTCTATGGTGCGAAGCCAATGATCTGCATCCAGAGGCTCAGCAGACGGTGTGAAGGTAGGTGGCTGCGTCTTCAAAAAGTCCTGATAGGTGCTGGGCCTGTCATGCCCACGAGCACCATCCCCATTCCTACCACCATCACCGTGGCCCCCACGAACAAGGTTACCAACTAACTGTGCCATCATTTCCATGACACGGTTGGACTCACGACGGGCAGTCAACATCTCAGCCAGCATCTCTTCAGGATTCATAGGAGGTACTGGTGCCCGAGGTAGTGCAGCACCCAACACTGGGACCCCACTGCTATCCCCCTGATGCTCACCATCATTGCCTTGATCACTTCCACCATGGCCAAGGACAGCCCCACCACTGGCACTCCCATGATGAGACCCCTGACTCATCTGTGATCATATAAGGATCCACCATTAGGGACAAACTTCCAGATTCAAGGACAGACTCAAAGAAAAGATACACTTGATAAGGGATAAAATAATCAGACTTCCATAGTTAATTGGAGCACTTATTTTTATTATTTCCCTATCATTTATTAAACAAACTTATACGTGACGGGGTATATAATTATTTTTTTTTGCTCATGATGCATGTATCGGCCTATTCGTCGCTCAAGCCGAATATAGCGGCATTCGCGAATATTTTGGCACAAGGTATACTCACTCACCGTATACTAGTCGATTTATACGACGCGTAAGTTAGTGTACCTGCAGGACTTTTCATTAGATAAAATCAGTGCCACTATCCTAGATAGACCATATTACTAGGGCGAATACTTATTTATGCGGATTTACCGAATCCTATTTTTCACAAATCTTTTGTTGGTCAAATTTTTAAATTTAAAAAGAGGTGATTAAGCTTGTAAATTCATTATTGGCTCTGGTACCAACTGTGGCGGAACCGTCTGAATCGGCACATTATCGATAA
Organism: Saccharum hybrid cultivar R570; assembly: GCA_038087645.1. NCBI lineage: Eukaryota > Viridiplantae > Streptophyta > Magnoliopsida > Poales > Poaceae > Saccharum > Saccharum hybrid cultivar. The sequence continues at coordinate 1,160,744 of JAQSUU010000203.1, read as the reverse complement.
TACTCGTCTTCCATTGACACTAAGTATTCCGATAATGAACCAAGTCAAACACCTCCGTCGAGCACACCCGAAGGAGAACTCGAATAATCCACGTTTTCATCCAGGATACAATAATGAATACAAGCTTACAATACTTAGTCCATTTCATACAATAGCAGTCTTGGAAATTTATTCATTACAATACCAGAGTTCAGAGTGCAGTAATTAAACAGCGGAAACTAATTAAACATCTAGCGGAAAGCGATACAAGGATCCGTCTGTGCCCACCAGAAGAATCCTCCACACAGCAGCCAACTTTTTAAATTGCACCTGCAACAGGGGTAAAATAACCCTAAGTACCAAAATGTACTTGCAAGACTTACCCGACTAGTGGGAATATATATTTTCCGACTCTCAAGGATGTGAAAGGCTTTTTGGTTTGCTGTTTCATTTTTGCCTGCAAAGCTTACTAAAGTGTATCCTTACTGGTAAATATTTAGCAGTCATTTTTTTTTATTAGCTAAACATTCTAGGTAAGCACCTGTTCTACTTTCAAGCAAGTGATAAGCAATCATGCTCATTTCTCTTTCTTTCCTTTCTTCCACCAACTTTATTAATCCAGTTGTTACTACGATGCCATGCCATAGTCAAGCCGTACCGTCTAAGCGACGGCGATTCGCGAATCAATGTGCCCAGCTGGGTACCCCGAAAAAAACACACGCCTCATCTGTACCCCGGGCACAGATGAGACCAACTCGCTCCACTCCTGTCACAGGTTCCAGGTCCCCGTCCAAACTTGGACTCCAAGCCCCCACCCTTGAGGCCCGGCCTCAAAGTGGTGCTTAGACCTCCACCTATCCCCGCCTCCAATCAGTCGGTCCGGAAAGAGCCGGAGCCCATGACAAGAGAGTAACAAGTCTTCCTCACCCCCATCCGTAAGTATGTGCACGGGATAATAAGATCTGTGACAAGACTATTGTCCATAACAACGAACGGTCCTTAATCGACGCGGACAGGGAAACGATGCAACCAAGCTAAGCCCGTGGCCGCGGGACGTAACTTGTCACACCCACCAGTACCCAAACCATATCCCTGCCCGGTCTCCAATTTTCTTTCACCTTCTTATCATGTGATACAATAATAATCACCTATTGTGAGTAACGACAGGTTACCCGCTACCGTCATCCTAAGCATCGCATCTACACGACCTGTACTAGTAGGACTCATAGGTGGGTATATATGTGCAAGTAGTTTTCATATCAACTCCTGAAACGTAATGCAAACATATATATACCAAGTGATTAGTAAAATAGGGTTATGCACCGGGGCTTGCCTTGGGCAGGCACGGAGTCAACAAAGTCAGCCGGCGGCTCCGGAACCTCCTCCGCTGCAAGGACCTCCTCGATCACCTCCACGACCTCCTCGTACTCCTGGTCGTCGATGGTCACCACGTCCGCCTCCAACTCGTTCACTACATGCATGCAATGATGGTGCAATAAATTAATACTTAGACAACAACAACTCTTAAAAGTACACAACTACTAAGCTAATTAACTAACTCTAATGGTTAACATGCTAAGCTATCCATTACTTCTACTAAGCAAGAACTAGCTAGACTAATATTCTCTACTAACTAAAATACATTTCATGATAAATAGATAAATTTAGTTGAGCTCTAGAGACGAAGAAAGATGACATGGACAGACAACTCTTGATTTTCAATGAATTTAGGAAGAAGAATCAACGGAATTGGAGTTCGTATGGTGGAGATATTGGTTGCGCAAAGTAGCTATTAATAATCTCTAAAAAATCAAAGGAACTTAATTAGCTCATGGCTTTCTCCCGTGACTTGCTCATGAATGAGGTCTTTAATCAAAGGAATAATGAAGACGGATGGCGCTGCTAAGGAGAAGCAGAGGAAGTACAAGAGGAACTCGCGGGATACTTACCGCAGTCCACTGATGCTTCGATAGACGCAGCTTACACGGCAAGAACAGAGAAACTTGATTAGAGAGGAAGAGGTGGACAACAAGTTGACGAGCTCGCGATCGCGAGACGTCTCCTTTTAAGGACGAGAGACGCAGGGACGCTCGCACTGGAAAAGAGATTGACGTGCGCGACGCAGCAAGTCTCCGTGCTATAGTGTTTTCTTCGCGCTACAGTAATCTCTGTGCTGCTACAGTGCATTTCTGCGGCGCTACAGTACCTCTGCTCTTCTACAGTGCATTTCTGCGGCGCTACAGTAACTCTGCTCTTCTACAGTACATTCCTGCGCGCTACAGTACCTCTGCTCTTCTACAGTGCATTTCTGCTGCGCTACAGTACCTCTGCTCTGCTACAGTCGATCAGGGAATTTTAGAAAGCAAAAGAATTGCTAGCGCTGGAGTTGGATCAGGATGACAATAGTTAGTTGAACTGTGCTGAGGAATATTTGGATAAGGAATTAAATTAGAGCTCAAATTAAGAATTAATGCAACAAAGTTTAATTTCTCATTTTGCCATAAACAATAATACATAAACATGATGCTCATGACATGGTTTAGTGATTTATTAACGCAGTAACACCGAGGGTGTTACAGTAGATCAGTACAGTAACATGCTTCTGAAAGAATGATAGAGTTTATTAAAGTTTCCGCTGCGTATTTAAAGTTGTCGCTTTCATTATTAAATCTGAATCAACGGAAGGATTTAATTTTAAAAAATAGATATGTTTGTAGCTTATTATAATATTATTATTATTCTGACCAACGTTGATTAATGACAATATTATGATGTTATTTATGAGTTTTGTCATGTATTAATTCTATTTCTGCCCAACGGAGATGTAGAATTAGTGTAGAGTTCAATTGTAGGAGTTAAAGAAAATGCTTCTGAACAGAAGAATGCATTTTGTTCATGTTTTCCGCTGCAAAGTTAATGATTATTGCCTTCTTATTAAATTGGAACCAACAGGAGAATTTAATTTAAAGAACAATTATAGTTATTCAGTAGAAAGATATTTGTTTAAAGTTAAATTATGGTATCGTTATTTTCTTACTGACATTGGTGATAATAATATCATAATTCTATGAGTTTTATGTTTAAAGTTTAAATCTCTGATAAATTTTGCATCATAGTGACTAATTTTTCAGAGAATAGATAAAGATCAAGGAATGCTCTTAAACTCGAGAAATGTTTTTTTTCATGTTTCGCTGCAATGAAGTTGATTGTCTTCTAATTAAATTCGACCCAACGGGAGAATTTAATAGTGAGGAGCAGTTCTACGTTTTCACGATTATTGAGTTTCCATAAGTTAATTCCATTTCTGCCCAACGGTGGTGTGGAATTAATGTAGAAGAATGATGTTTTATTCTATTTCTGCCCAACGGTGATATAGAATAGAATATAAAGATTTCAAAGTTTAATGAGCATTATTGATGATTATTGTTGAATATTTTTCAAACAGATATCTTCATGCTTTCATTTTTGAAGGCAGAAAAGAAAATGAACTGGGTACTTGTGACTCTGAAGATGATAAAGAAAGAAGACCATTGCATGAGGGACTATGGTTTCTTTAAAGAATGGCTTCAAAAAAAGAATGCTAGGATATTGATCCAAGAAAAGAGATAGAGCCGTAAGAGTTTGTTTAAGAAATGTAATAAGTAATATAATTATTATTTTTTAGTCTTAATCATGCATGTTTAATTGGACCAACGTCGGTTTAAGCATGTGTGTTAAAGGGTATTCGGATTTATTCCTAGATTTGATGATTGAATATGAGCCAATCCTGGCATTTATGTCCCTTCAAGAGAATTATCTCGCATGGCAAGAAATAGTTTGAGAAAATACCCACATGGCGGGGTAAAGTTGGCATAGTACTTATGTTAATCAATCCTGTATGGCGGGAGAAGTTTGACATAATACTTATCCTGCATGGCGGGAGAAAGTTGTGATGACTCATGTGCTTTTAGTGTATCCAGCACAGGGAGAAAAGTTTAGGGTAGCTCTTATACTATCCTAGTATGAGTTTAAGAATAAAAGGAAGTTGCAAACGAATCTCATGATAAGAATGACATGCAAGCATGCCTTGCAGAATTACTAATGATAAAGGACTCTGTTGAGTTCTTGAAGTGAAATGAGAAAAAGTAATCCTGTACGAATTAAGAAATAATTTCATTTTGCATGATGTAATCATGTGGATGAAGTAAGTAATCAAAGTTTTCTCATTCACAAGAGTTCTGAATGGTGTTCGAAATTATGGTAGAAAAGTTCATACCATATTTTGAGGGGGAGAAATGTGAGATCAATTAAGAAAGACAATTAAGAAAGGTACTTCCCCATACTTTAGATAATACGATGCATACTATACATTGAAGGCAAGAGTGATTTTATAAAAGATGAATGTGATCGTCGGGGGAGTAAGACGGTCATAATAACGATACCCCTAAAGTAAAGAAATAGCTAAATTCATGCACTTTTTACAGTTCCAATAGAAAGATAGCATAGTCAGTCAGTATTCATACCGGACGCGTTCAGAGTTATTAAGGCGGTGCTAAACGCGCCATATGAGTTTTAGCAGATTAAACCCAAAATAAAAAAGTTTGAAGATGGGACAATCTGGAGAAGCATGGTACAAAGAGACCTAACTCCGCAAGAAGGATAAATAATATGAACAAGAATCTTGTTACACAGGACCTTGTAGAATCAATTGTCTTTTGACAATAAAGGTCAAGAAATGCTAGTACCTGAGGCCCCAAAAAATCTCAAAGAATAAGAAAATCAGATATTTCTGATGACTATAAAGTCTATATGAGTGAAATTCAAATAGAAGTTGATTCCACCTCATTTGAAGAAGTCATGAGAGACGTTCACTCGTTCAAATGGCAAGAAGCAAAGGAAGATGAAATAAAATTGAAAATGACCAACAATGTTTTGGGACTTAGAAGAAATTCCTAATGGAGCCAAAATAGTAGGCTGTAATGGGTCTATAGGACAAATGTGACTCCAAAGGGAATAGAAAGATATCAATGAGCACCAATAATATTTTGGGACCTAGAATAAATTTCCAAGGAGCCAAAACAGTAGGCTGTAATGGGTCTACAAAATAAATGTGACTCCAACGGGAATATGTAAAGATATAAAGCGTGACTTGAAACGAAAGATTTTGCGCGAAGAGAATGAATAGATTACAATAAGTGCTAGTGGCACATCATGATCTGAGTTACATCAGATAAAAGTAAAGACGTCATTTCCCAATGAGATTTGTATGAAAATAATTACATGGCACAACCCAGAGGTTTTATCATGAAAAGAAAAGAACGTAAGAGATGCCACCTGTTGAAATCTCTTATGGACTAGAGCAAGTCTCTAGACAATGGCATTTAGAGTTGAAGAGTTAGTTAAAAATTTTGGGTTAAAGAGAATGAAAGGACAATTGTGTTTGTACAAAGTTATAGAATGAAAATTTTATTTTCTAATCCTGTATATGTGGATGACATCTTACTTATTAGTAGCGATGTCAATCTACTGCATGAGAAGAAGAAGCTCTTGTCCTTAAGGTTCAATAAAAAAGTTCTTGGTGAAATGTCTCTTGTTATAATTATAAAAATTGAAATTTGTCGAGATAGAAGAAAAGGGGTATTAGGACTACCGCATAGCCATGCTAAGAAAAGTTTCTAAAGAAATAAAGTACCTATCCGGGTAAACCTACGCCTATTCCCATAGTCAAGGGTAATAGTTTTGGAACTTTAGTGTTCTAAGAAGTAATGTGAGATTATTATAGATGGACGTCCTATATGCTTTAACTGTTGGAAGCTTAATGAGTATACAGATAAGACTTTACCCTGACATAGTTCACGTATCCGGGTTTGTTTTGGCAAAAGTCCAGTCCAGATATAGATCACTGGAATGAAGTTAAGAGTGTCGGCCTCATGCTAAGAAATAAAGAACAAGTACTCTCAAGTAGTTGTGGGTACAATGTTAAATTTTAGCGAGATGTTTAGTGAAACCCACATAGTAGCTAACACTCGTAGTTAGAGTTTTATTGTGAAAAAGCTCCAAAGAAACAGTTTTAGCATCGTCTGTGATGCAAAGTTATAATATAGCATGATATAAAACTACGGGACATGCAAAATGGTTAAGGAACTTGTGCCCAAAATTGATAATGGTTGTCAACAGCAATGACCATTTAAGTAGTTTGCTCCTATGACAACGAGTCAAGTGTGCTGTCAAACACATTGATATTGAAGTCATACGTTGTAAAGGAGAAAGTCCGAAATCATACTAAAAGTATTGAACGTAAAAGTAACAAGTGCTTGCGGATATACTTACCAAAGGCTTACCACTCAGTGTGTTCAGAGAACACACAGTCGACACGGGTTTACGGGAAAGCCTATGATTTCCGGACAATAAAGGGCCCAAAGTTAAAGAATCTATTTCAGATCAGAGATGTGTATTGTAGCTGTTAAATCTATCGATGACTGATCGTGACGATGAGGCACGTTCTATGCACTAATCTGTGATAGAATGGTAAAAGAAATAAATGTAAAGTTAAGTCTAAAGTTCAAAGTATAAGATGAGATCAAGGGGAGAATGTTAGAATTGATCTCCTCTAGCCCGGCCCAACGACTGAGCTGGCCTTGATCCAACGTCCTGATCGGGGCGTCCAGCCTTTCAAGGTTGGTGGGCCCCCGTCGCACTGCGCAGTATAAAGAGGAAGTGGGGTCTGGGGCACGAGTCACGAGGTTCACCTGAGCCGCCAGAAACCCCAATGTCCTAACCCTAGACCGATCGTGAGGAAGCGCAGCCAGCGGCGGGAAGCTCCGCCACCAAGTCCACCGCTGCCTCTGCTCCACGCCGCGACATCCACTGCGCCACCGGCGACGTCACTGCAACCTCACCACCGACTGCGACGAGCTGCTCCACCCTCAAGCCCGCAGGCCGCAGGTATGGTCCGTACCCTTTACTACTCTCCCTCTCTAAGATGTTTCTGTCGTGTTTATCCCAAATCAAGGAAAGATACGCCCACTAGATCTACTGGTTATGATCCTACCGTTGTAACATCAAGAGGATTTGTACGATGCACTTTGGCTCCGGTGTTCGAGGAAACCCATCGGGAAAGAAGACGATGGAAGAATCTGAATAGAATATTATGTATTTTTATTTCAAAATTTTTTATATGTAATTTGGGGATATACTGTGCCAAGATTTATTATAAGCCCCCCTTCTCCTAGAAAAAGAGGATTTGTCTGATTAAAGCCTACACGCAAAAAGGTTCAGACACTAGTAATTTTAAATTACTGAGTGGAAGCAGTACACCCATTATTTGGACGAATCTCTCCTGCGTCTGAAGATTAGTTGGATCAGCTTTCGTGTGGCACTTTCATTGCATTGTGAAAGGGTCTGTAACCTAGTTGGTCACAGGAACACCTTGGGTTCTCTCGTCGGGTTAGAAAACACCGCTCGTCGTCTTTTGTTCAGCGAGATGCACACGGCCGTAGGCACGAGTTCTGGGTCCTCGGTGGCACGTCTAGAGCAGCCAGCCTTCAGGGTATTTCTCAGGCTATCCGTACTCATCATCTTCTAAATTTATTCTCTAAAAGAAATATTATGTTCTGTTCATCGAAATTTCATCCTCTATATCAATTTCTCCCGTATTCATCTATCCTCTATATCATCCTATATCCACTGTGGGGCCCACTTATCACTTTATCTAAATACATTCATGTGAGATCTAGTTTTGAAGAATTTATTGCAACGAATTTAATGATGCAATCGGAATTTAATTTCGTTTTTTGGTTTGTGAGTTATAATATTTTTTAAGTACTAGAAAATAGTGGGACCCACCCAGCATCTCTCACCTCTCTCTGCCGCGCATGCTGCATGCTCTCTGCCTCTGTCGCAGCGCAGGGTAGCGGACGTACTAGACCGCGCTAGGAATACCGGATACCGAGCTCGTCCTCTTCTTTAGAGTATAGATGCAGTACACCGCTGCAGCTTCATTCTCCTGTATATGTTCCTCCAATTTCATTTACAGTACATGAGTGCAGACAACCTCAGCCTGCGTGTGAGAAGTTTTGCAATGCCGCGGGAGCGGTCTTTAATTTTCCTGTGGATAGAGTTTTTTTTATGTGGCACTTTCATTCTGATTTCCATGAACATCAGTGCTGGAAATGATACCTGCAAAAATACAGTGGATGGGTACATTAGCGCTAAAGGCCAAACAATGCATGTCCCTGCTTTCTAGAAAAAGAAAACACTGTGGGTTAGTTGTACAGTGAGAGGAGAGGATGGAGGGTGAGTGGTGACCGGTGAAAAGTGAGCTATTCAGCCAAATCAGCAGCCGTCCAACAATGTTTTTCTCTCACAGTAATTCAGCGAAACAGTAATTTCAGCCATAATAAACCGGCGAAACGAACATGCTGGAAAGATGTCCCAGTAGATGAGTGTCAGTAGACAGCCAGCGGCGCAGGCTGGCTCCAGGCAGGTGGAAGTACTGGTCTCTACAGGTAACCCGTGTATTAGGTGCATGATTTAATGAGTACGTACGTACACGTACTGCTCCTACCTCTCGTGTCCTGTACTACTAATAATATTGCTGATGCGTTGCATACTCCTTCCAAGGAAAGGAAGCTACCATGGCCATGGCCCAACCAAATGCAAATTAAAGCTAACCATGCATTTCCCCAACCAAATGCTGCAGCAGAGCCACCAAGGTTTCCCGGCTATTCAATTCCTGCCGTATCCGCGTACTGCCGGGCGACGACCCAGCAGCACTCGTTCTAGCTCTTCTCCCGTTACCACGTTCCATAGCCTCCATTTCGATCGCACACTTACAAGACGACGCCGCCAAGCTGCTTAAGGGTTTGCATGTGTTTTGAGAAGAGCCTCCGGGTAAACTTCAGCAGTGGCGAAGCCACAGGGTACGCCGGGTATGCCCCGGCATACCCTGTTTGACCGGCGAGTGTACAATATAATATAGGTATTATACATATGTATTTATAAAAAAAAATACTCACCTGATCACGCCATCACGGAAGCCGCGAGTTAGAAGGCCCAGGAAGCGGCCCACGTAGCTAGTACGTACACGCCTACACGATAGTTCACTATTGGCTTTTGGTATTCTATAAAATCTGGATCTGTTCATCGGGGCCGAGTCACGAACTCACGCCGCCGCCGCCCTGACGATTGACGCCGACGCCGACGCCGATGCGGTGAGGCGTGACGGACGGCGACGACCTGCTGTTCTGGTGGCTGGTGCCCTCGGGCCTCTGCCTTGCTGCCTTCCGTTCTCTGATCACACATCTACAGTTGTAGTTTGCACGGCCGCGCCTCGCCGATGCGTTATTTGTCTTAGGTAAAATTTAATCCTCTGCTATTTGTCTTTTTAGAAAATTATTGTCTAATTTCATAGCTATTTGTTAACATCACAAATAACAAATTGTTTAATTGCTTCTACCCGTGGGAATGACAAGTGTTAAAAGGTTATTTTCTGTAAGATGATATAATGAAGACATTTATGTTCCTTCGAAAACGTCGAATAAAATAGTAAAAAAATAGCATTGCAAGTCTCTGGTTCTCTTTTATGCCTATATTTCAATTATCGGTATAACTTTTGAACTATTTATACTATATTTAGTGGATGGTTTGAACTTAATCCATAAATTTAAGCCTTATTGTGTTACTTGGTGCATATATACCGAATTACGTCGTCAAATACAATTCTTACTGAATTGGTAAATATCGAATTATATATGAAAATTTTTGAACTGCATACCCTAATAAGCTAAAATCCTAGATTCGCCATTGCTTCAGCTATAGTTGTTCTTGTTTCACACTGCCTCAGTTCTAAAAGAACTTAGTAGATTCTCATGATTTCAATTGTGTCCTAAAAAAATAATAGCATTTAAGGCCATGTACACAAAACCAGCAACCATTTAGTTAGGCTGTTCAATTCCTGAAAGAACCCCTATCTATGGTCATTTCACATACCCATATGTCTTAATCTATCGTAAAGTCCCCGTTAGCAATGTGACCTCACTTTTGAATATCACGTAGTAACAAATTTTGCTAGTCAACTCACTCAAGGCCTTGTTTAGATCGGGCCCGAATCTGCATTTGTACAGTATCTAGGCTACCTTTTTTGCATTTTGGAACTAAACAGGCTTTCCAAAGTTTGGTCCAAATTTTGGCCTTTTGGATGTGCCAAATTTGGCCCCAGGTCAGTGGACGACATATGCCGACCCCATCCTCTATCGCTTATCCATTCCATCCACTCATCAGCCGCACTCCCAACCCTAGCACCGGCTCCCTCCCCTAGCGCCGCTCTCCCTCTCCGCCGCTGCTGCTCTCGCCGCCTCCGCTCGAACGCATCCTTACAGCGCCAGATCCACGCTCTTGTGGGTCGGTTCCCCACCGCGTCCGGTACCGGATCCACCATGGTTGACCCCGTCGCCAGCGATGGACGGCTTCAACGATGAAGGGAACAACTCGGAGTTCAACGTCGACGGATCCGGCAACGGCTCGGATTTCAACGTCGGCAGATCCGGCAACCCTGCGGGCTTCAACATCGGTGGATATGACAATGCTTCGGGGTACGACTTCGGCAACGACTACGACTACGACGACGCCCGCCGCACAAGGAACTTATTCTCCCTGTCGCCGCCGGGCTCCGGATCCGATGCCTACAACCCCTACACCTCTGTGCCGCTTCCGTACTCGTCCTCGACCATCCCCACCCCAAGTCAGCTGGGTATGTCTACCCTCAACCTCAATGCAAGCTTCGGTTGGCCCCACATCAATGACTACGAAGGCATCCTTCGCTCCGGCGACCAAGCGGGAGAAGTCGGCAGCAGCCAGGCCGCCCCTCCCGTCCGCGTGCCTTCCGGCAATGGTGGTGTGGCCGTGGCTCCCTTGCCTCCTTAGAGCCGACGTACATCCAGGGTGCGCGGATCCCGTCGTCGCGGCGCGGGTCAAGCATTGCACACCGACAACAACCCTCCACTCCCTGTAAATTTTGCTTCACATTATTCCCTCCAAGTTCTGCCCTTGTGTACCCTTACATTATTCCCTGGTGTGTTTCTTGCTTCGTTTTGTCATGGTTATTGTGATACGAGTTCATGCATTGCTTGTTCATGCATTGCTTGTTGATTACATTGCTTGTTCATTACAATGTGCACAGAATGACCTAACCAGGGCCAAGTGGACCAAAGAGGATACTAAGAAGTTTTGTGAGATTTACTGCACCCAAATTGATTTGGGTAACTACAAGAATGGCAACATGAGCAAGTGGGGCTGGAAAGATGTCCAGGAATGATTTCTAGCTGCGACTGGTAAGCTTCATGACAGTGAGCAGTTCGGCCATAAGTACAGACAGTTGAAACATCTTTGGCTTTTCATCGAGGGTCTTCGGCACAAGGCCACAGGCTTGGGACGAAGAGAAGATGGCTCTTTGGTTACTTCTGACAAGTGGTGGGACGACCGTTGCAAGGTTCATCAGCTTGCACCACCTCATTCCGTACACGTTCTCTTCTCTATTAGCGTCTGACTATATGTGGGTTGTTCTTTGTACTGCAGGGGAAGCAAGAGTGGTTGGATCTAAAGAATGGATGGCCAAAATACATTGATGAACTCGACCGCATGTTCTTTGGAGTTGCAGTGACGGGAGATACCTCATTTGTTCCTAGGGTGAACCGCCAAATTAACTTCATTAGTAGCAGCGAAGAAGAAGAAGAAGATGCTGGCTTTGGGACCCCTCATAGTTGTGCGACCCCAGTCAGCAGTGGTAGCAAGAGGACCGCCAACAGCACCCGCAGCACTGCAACAAGTCACAGCAAGAAGACCAAGAGCGCAGCTATTCGGAACATGAATAACAACATGACCAGGTTCAACTCCAGTTATGATCATAGGACAGAAGTGATGCAAAACATCTGGATGGCTAAGAACCACTCTGTTGAACATGAACGCAACATCAAGAAACAACAACAGGACATCAGGAAACAAGAACAGAAACTAGTTGTAGATTCAGCTACAGAGCTTGGGGTGCACCTGATGGAAGGTCTCTGGATTGGTGTGGTCAATATTTGCAAATATGACGATGCCAGGAATATCTTCCTGTGCACACCTGTTCAAGCAAGGCTTCAAATGATTAAGAGCTATGCCGCTATGGTCTAAAACTAGACCCTTCCATCCATGCATTTTACCTACATGTGATTGTAGTTGGCATGATGCCCTGTTTCTTTTGTGTGTGCTTGTCATGACTCGTATTTGAACTATGTCTTTTAAGTTGGAGGTTGTGATGATGAACTTGTCATGAACTATGTCATTAAGCCCTTAATTTCAAGCATGGTTGTTGAATTAAGTTGTGATACTTATTATTTATTATACTGATTGGCTGTGTGAGCTCATGGGTTGTTTGAATGGAGGTAGCCCTGCATGATAACTGTGGGTACCAAAATCAATTGTACTTACTGTCTCTATGTTGTATTGCAATGGGCAGGAAGTTCGTGCTCAAGTTGATGCTCAAGTGGATGAGCACGAGGACACCTGGTGGGAAGAATTTTGCAGAATGCTGGTAGAAGACGATGATGAAGCACCATTTATCTATGGTATGTATGACTATGCCATGCATCTAGACAAGTATTGCAATAGAGGACCGTATAGGACGCCACCATTGACTGGGGAGTAATGGGTACAAAACAAGCTTGCCAATGAAACATCCTGCTACAACATGTTTCGCATGACTCCCCCAAATGTTTTATAGCCTGCATGATTTGTTGACATCAAAGTATGGCCTCACATCATCAAACAAGTCTACCTCTATTGAGGCTCTAGCAATCTTCCTTTGGATATGTGGGCCACCACAATCAGTTAGGCAAGCAGAGGACAGATTTGAAAGATCACTAGGCACTGTGCATAACCTTTTTTACAAAGTCCTCAAATGTATGGTAGACCTATCTGCCAACATCATTAAACCTCGGGACCCAGATTTTAGAACAATACATCCGAGGCTGCAGAACAGTCGGTTCTACCCTGAATTCAAGGGTTGCATAGGGGCAATAGATGGCATTCACATTCCTATGGTCGTGCCAAGTGATAAGTTTATGCAGCACATGTGTCGGAAGGGCAAGATAACCCAGAATGTCATGGCCGCTTGTGACTTCGATATGGTCTTTACTTTTGTCCTTGCTGGGTGGCCTGGATCGGTGCATGACATGAGAGTGTTTGACGATGCAATCACAAATTACAGAGACCAGTTCCCTAAGCCACCTAGAGGTAAACACGTTGCTATTTCATTACTGTTTTCTAAGTGAAGCATTGTAAACTTAGAGGTACTGATTGTTGTAGGGAAGTACTACCTGGTGGACTCGGGGTATGCAAACCGCCCCGGGTTTCTGTCTCCTTATCGGCAGACCAAGTATCACATCCAAGACTTTTAAAACGCCCCCGAACCACAAGGTATGAAGGAGATGTTCAACTTTGCACATTCATCTCTTAGAAATGTGATCGAAAGGGCCTTTAGAGTGTTGAAAATGAAGTGGCGCATATTGTTGGACATCCCGTGCTATCCAGCTAAAACACAGACACATATTATATGTGCATGCATGGCGTTGCACAACTTCATCAGGATTAATGGTGACTTTGATACTCACTTTGGTATAGTTGACAGCAATATCAACTACATGCCTGTTGAAGCCACTCAGGATCAGCCGGAAACAGAGCCAGCGCCAGAAAGTGCAGACATGGCAAACATGAATGCATTCCGAGACATGCTTGCTCAACATTTGTTTAATAGGTCTTCAATAATTCGTGATTGAGGAAATGTAATTGTTTATGTACTTTCTGAGGATCTGTAACAATTTTCAGTGGATTTGAATCTGTACCAATTTTCGGTGGACTTGAGAATATTTTTCCTTCAGCTTTTTTTAAAAACTGCAATAAAGTGTGTACATATTACAGTGGTTCATGCATTTTTGCATGACGACATGCATGGGGGCATGCAGAATTGCATGTCCAAATGGGGGCATTAATGCTGGTAAACAGTAAATGCAAAGTTTTTTTTCGAAAGGCGACAAAAAGCTTTTGCCGGATTTTTATTAGACGATAGGAAAAAGATACAACTTTTCTACAAACTCCACTGCAGACTTAACTCTACTATACCCAGCCAAACCTAGAGGAAACAAAGGAAAGGAACAAACAAAATACCAAACCCAAAAGGGAAATAAAACAAGGGAAAAAGCACTACTGTTGAGCTTCTGCGTCAGGTCTAGTAGCCAGCTGGAATTGATCAAAATCTTCCTTGCATAGTCGTGCCACCTCCCTTGGTTGTAGGCTTTTGTTTTGAAACGTTCTTCTATTTCTCTCCTTCCATATGTTCCACCAAAAATAGATCACAAGGACATCAAAATTCCTCCTTTGAGGTTTATCTATCCGTATTCTGCATCTACGCCAATATCCATGGAGTGACCCATTATCTCCCATAGCGTCGATGACCGAGAGTCCGAACCAATTTTTCAAAACGGACCATACTTCTATTGAGAAAGGGCAATCCTTGCACAAATGCGTGGGGTTCTCCGGATCGAGTCCACATAGTTTGCATAGGGGGTCATGAGGCCAATTTCTCTTTAATAAGTTGTTTGTTGTGAGGATCTTCTTGTGTAGCAGCGTCCATGCGAAAAATGGCATTTTGGTTTGGCCCTAGCCTTCCATATCGGCATAATCCGTAATTTGCTATATGACCCTTCAAATTGGATGCGGTATGCGCTCTTTGAAGTATACTCTCCATCTGTCGTCCATCGCCAAACTATGTTGTCCTCTCTACTCGCATCCAACTGGACCTCCTGAACAACTTCCCATAATTTCACATATTCCTGAATCTCACCAGCCGTTAGGATAGGGCAGATATGGGAAATCCATTTGTTGGCCTGTAATGCCTTTTTGCACCGTGATGTTCTTCCTCTTGGCTTTCTTGAATAAGTTTGGCACAAAGCTCTTTGGCGCCATTCCTCTTGCCCACGATGAGGTCCAAAATTTGGCCGTTTTGCCATCTCCAATTGTAACTCTTGTTGATGCAGCAAAGAGGTCTCGGTCCCGGCTGTCGCACGGTAGTTCGAGTTTGTTCCAGGCCTTGTCTTTTGGCGCCATTGGAACCATAGCCAACGGAGACGAAGCGCCCGTGCAAAGCGTTCCAAATCAAGGATTCCTAGCCCTCCCTTAATCTTCGGTCTACAAGATGTGGGCCAGTTGACAATTGAGTGCCCTCCATATACTTTGTCAGGAGTCTCGCCTCTCCACAGAAAGCTTCTTCTCATTATGTCGATCCTCTTTATAAGCCATTTGAGCTCAGGGAAGACCGTCATATGGTAAATTGGTTGTGATGAAAGCACCGTTTTCACCAATGTTTCTCTTCCTGCTGAGGATAAGAATCTCCCCTTCCATCCCGGTAACCTTGCACCGATTTTGTCTAGGAGCGGTTGTACGTCAATTTTTCTTAGTTTTCGGACATGAAGGGGGAGGCCGAGATATTTGCCAGGGAAGGTGCAGACTTTGCCGGGGAAGTTTTGAAGTATATGCTCAACCGTGTTGGTGTCTAATCTGATCGGGTAGATTTCAGTTTTAGATATGTTAATCCTTAGTCCCGAGCATTCTCCGAAGAAAATAAGGATTCTATGTAAATGCTCAACTTCCATATTACTTGGGGAAGCAAATATCGCTGCATCATCCGCATATAAGGAACACCGGAGGTTTGCTGCTCTTGGTAAAACTGGGCTTAGGATGCCTTTGTTTGCAGCTACCTCGATGATTCGCTGTAATGGGTCGATGGCCAAGATGAATAACAATGGTGACAGGGGGTCCCCCTGTCTAAGTCCCCTCTCATGTCTTATGTCCTTCGTTGGCTGACCATTGATTAGGATTCTTGAGCTTGCTGAGCCGAGTAACGCCGCAATCCAATCTCTCCATTTTGTGCTAAACCCCAACTTTTCGAGTACTTCTAGTAGGAAGTTCCAACCAATGGAATCGAAAGCTTTGGATATATCTAATTTTATGAACAGAGCTGACTTCCTTCTTTTGTGTAGCAATTGGATCACCCGTTGTGCATATAGAAAATTATCATGAATGCACCTCTTCTTTATAAATGCATTCTGGGCATGCGATACCAGGTCGTTCATGTGTGGCGCCAGCCGGTTTGCAAGTAGCTTTGTGATGATTTTCACAAAGCTGTTGATTAGGCTTATAGGTCTGTAGTCTGATAATGCAGTTGCATCTTGAGTTTTGGGCAACAGTACGATGTTCGCAGTGTTGATTAGGTGTAGCTTTGATGTTTGGTTATTAAAGAAATACATGATCGCCTGTCTCACATCCTCTTTGATGACTGACCAGCATTTCTTGTAGAAGCAGCCTATGAATCCGTCGGGGCCCGGCGCCTTCTCAGCTGGCATATCCTTGATTACAGCTTCAATTTCCTGCATGGTGAAGGGTATGTCTAAGCCTCTAAGTCATGTTCTTCATAGCCCAACTCTTCCCAATTAATTGCATGTTCCTCTAAATGCAAAGTTTGGAGATGCAAAATTTAGGACATGCAGACTAATTGCTGACAAACACTACCAAATTTGGGCAAACAGTGAATGCAAAGTTTGGAGATGCAAAATTTAGAAACTAAACAAGGCCCAAATCTGACTAAGTGATGCAGCACGTAGGCAGGCAGAGCTGCTGCCGCCGCATCGTCGACGAGCAAGGGCAGCGGCGGCTAGCAAGAGCATGCATCGCATTGCATGCGCGCTTCATCAATGTGGCCAGCCCTCCGCGTCCGCCTACTAGGCATCGATCGATGTGCGGGACCCAGCAGCCAGTGAGGCTTCCACGGCTCCACCCACACCTCACTCCTCATCCGCTAACTCATGGCATGGCGGTTCGGCTGGTCACCCGTACGTCTGATTGTCTGAATATGATTGCGTCCGTGCAAGCACGCACGGGCACGGGCACGGCGCGTCACTCATGGCGTGACGCTGTGTGCGGCCGGGCACTGGAGTATGATATCAAAGGCGTGGCGTGATGCTATGTCTCTAGGATCGATAAGATTTGGTTCAAACCTTATAAACTACGGTCTACAAATATCAGTATCTACCGGTACATCATTTACTTTGAAAATATGAAGCACTCTCTCTAATCCACCAGTTTATAAGGCATTTCACATGAATCGAGAGACAAACTTTATAATCGTTGACCGATAATTTGACGAATAACTTTTAACTGTTGTAATTCAAACTTGATACTATTAGATTTATAATCAAATATACTGCCCAATAATCGTAAACTTACTAACAATATGATATAAAATAAAGAAATGGTCAAAACATGATTTAGGAGACCGTGTCATATTTTACGACGCCTTATAAACAGGAACCACAGGGAATATTATTGACAGACCGAATAGCAGCTTCTTTTAGTTTTTGTAAGCTAAACTTATTGTTACTCATTAGAGGCTCTAAAGCCCTTAAAATGGGGGAGGAATGGGCCCATTGCAATCTATGGCCCCGTTCGCTTGAATTTGAACTTATCAGCTATGGTACAGTATTTTTCTCTCACAATAAATTAGTGAACAGTACTTTTCAACCTGGCTTTTTAGCGAAGCGAACAGGACCGTGCCACACCAACAAAAGGGGAAACTCTTTGATAAATTTGGAGTAAATACCGTGTTGTAGAATTGTAATAGATGACACTTTGTAAGAGTCGCCAAATGCAAACCAAGCAAGGGCCATCGCCAAAGATTTTCTTGGCTCTTGGGTCATCCTGCGACCCCGGCCTTAATTGGTGACGCTTCAGGAAGGGTCAATACTCAATAGACTGAATGAAGCAAAATAAAAGGTGACTAGATGACCATCTGTGTGTCGTGGTTTCTACCGGTACTCCATTATCGATCGTCTTCCATCCACAAACGTCTGGCGTGTTTGTAGGGAAAAACCAAAGGCTCCCCTTATTTTGTCCCGTGCGTCCACCGGTGTAACGACGGCCGATAAAAGGCCATGGGGAACGACATGCAAAATGAACGTATGTATGAGCCAATTAAAGACGGCCACCACAGTTCGTTGGCGCGCCATAAAGTGTTGCTGCACTCACTGCATGCTCATCGATACAGAACTGACGCTAAAAATTGAATTGCCTGTCGATGTTCTTTTTTTCAAGCTTAAGCCTGCGGCGACGATTTGTTGAACCACGGGGGCCGGCCGTACTTGCCTCCGCTGGATCATGAGGCCCCGTACCATCTCCGCCCTTTTTCTCTAGCTGTCTCATCTGTCCTCGATTAGCAATTCAATGGCCGAAATTAAAGTGATGCGCAGTAGTTATGGGAGGGAGGGAGGCATCCAATCGACTGTTTGGTTTGTGTGTTAAAGTTTAATAAACACTATAGTACTTTCGTCTTATTTGACAAAAAATTTTCAATTTTAGACTAATTAGGCTTAATAGATTCGTCTCGTAAATTACTCATAATCTGTGTCGACATGCATGGAATTAGTCTACATTTAGTACTCCATGTATTTGCCGCAACATTGATGTGATGGGAGTTAAACTTTAACGCGGTAACCAAACGGGCCTTTATCGTAGTACTACGCCATGTCGCCTTGTGTGTCAGTATGTGTTCTTTTCCCCTCCAAAACATTACAACGGGTATTCTTGGTTCTAAAAAAAACATTACCACCTGTACACTTTCAGCTCATATCTGTGGTCGATTTTTTATTTTTAACTCAAGTGCATGTAAATCTCAAAAAAAAAAGAGGAAAACTAAGTGCATGTAGTATGCTGTTTCTTCACGATAAAAAAATGTGGAGCTATCAAGCTTATAGCATTTCGACGAGACTTTCTAAATCTCACACTCTATATTATCATTTGGAGAGTCATTTGCATAAAAATCGTTTTATATATATCTTTTCACTCTCCAACAGTTTTTCTATTTCTCATGCGCACTCGAGAGTGCCATTCTCGTCTTTTATTTTTAAATAGCAAAAAATCCGGAATAGAAGATGAGTATATTTGGATGACTATTTAGAGAAGTTGTCGAAGAGTAGTTTTTCACCAAAATCTCTATTCATAACATTTAGAAAGGATATGGAGAGTCTCTTGGAGATGCTCTTATATGATGTTGAAAATTTATATTATTTTCTTTGAGCATCTTAATGATCTCAAATGCAACGACTCAAAACTATAAATTTATAGATCCCATCGAGAGCTATAAGTTTCATATAGAAAATATCTCCATTTGATACCATATAAGAAAGATATGATTTTTCCAAGACGACAAACGCTTGTGCGCGACTAATATACTGCTGAAATTTTATTTATTTATTTTAGTATCTTAACGACCTCAAATGTAAAAACTCAAAACTATAAATTTGTAGATCCCATCAAGAGCTACAACTTTCATATAGAAAGTATCTCCATTTGACACCATATAAGAAAGAGATGATTTTTCCAAGGCGAGAAGCTATTGTACGCGATTAAAATACTGCTAAAATATTGTTTAATTTTTTTGAGCATTTTAACGACCTTAAATGAAAAAACTCAAAACTTGAAAGTTGTAGATCTCGTTGAGTGCTACAATTTTATTTTAGAAAGCATCTCCATTTGACACCATATAAGAAAGATACGATTTTTCCAAAGCGACGAGCGATTGTACGCGATTATATACTGCTGAAACTTTTTTTTAATTTTTTTAGCATCTTAACGACCTCAAATGAGAAAACTTAAAACTAAAAAGTTGTAGATCTCGTCAAGAGCTATAATTTTCATGTAAAGATTATCTTCATCCGAGATCATACGAAGAAGATACATTTTTTCTAATTTATGTCTTGTCACGCCAGTTTGGGTGGCGCGATGAGTTTTTTCACATGGAAATCATTGTCTACCGTGGCAGATCGTGCCACGCCGACGCTGCCTGTGGTGCGGCAACATGTTTTGGCCACGCTAGGGCTTAGGCGCCACCAAAAAGGGTTAGATTTAAAAATAAAAAACATCACTAAGAATTTGTTTTTAAAAAGGTTAAATATATATATAAAAAAAATATATACGTACTACTTGTGATAAGCTCTACGCCTCTACTGACAAAAAGAAAAAAAAAACAGATTGCTTGCGGTAAGGCCCGGTTTTTTTTCCCCCGTCTGGTAGGTATTTTGAGTTGTGAGCAGGCAGTTCGTCATTTGAATTGAGCCCTTGCATCACGGTTGTTGATCCAGATTTTCAGTCGTCCACCCCAAGCATGACTCTGAGCGGTAATCTCTGGATAATACTCCTACTAATTATCACTACTGTAAAAAAAAGGGAACAAGATGCTGGGCCCACCAAGTAGAAGGCCGAGTCAATCCATACGGCATGGAAGCGACGAGGAGTGGCGCCACCGCCAATAAATAGGCGCCCGGGTCCTCGGCCAACCCCCATCGCCCCCTGCTCATCTGGCTGCACTCCAGTCAGATCAGATAGATCACTAGTAGCCCCGTGCTCATCACGGCTTCCCATCTGTGATCTGAGTCCCAGCCATCCTTGAGCCTCCCACTCCCAGGGTAGTACAGGGTACAGGAAGAAGCAGAGGAGATCGACACCTGCTGATCGAGATGGCCGGAGGCGGCGACCACAACTCCCAGACGAACGGAGGTCACGACCAGAGGGCCATGGAGGAGGCCCGGAAGGAGGAGTACGCTGAGCAGGGCTGCGCCGCCATGGTCGTCTCCGTCCCATTCATCCAGAAGGTACGGTCACAGAGATAAGGCACCGAGATCTTATCTGCCAAAACTACTCCGTGTTCCTCTGCTCTTCCCCCGGCCCGGCCGCTAATTACTCCCCCCGCTCCCCAATATCAACATTCATCGTGTCTCAGTCAAATTATCCTTCGTTTTCGACCCGGATCTTGACTTTTCCGGTTTGTGCAGCACTGCATTTCATTTCATTTCGTCTTTATTACAATAGGGGTGTGTTTTAAAATAAGGTGGGTTTTTATCTGAAGATCCTACCCTACCGGTAACTAAACGTCGTTTCCTAGTTCAGGTTAGATGGATATGATGTCGGTGTGCATGCATGGGCCTAATGCTTGTCCTCGTCTTGTCTGCATCTCATGTCATGACAAAACTAAGCTCAAGTCCATCGCAACTGTGCCCGGCGAGCGACGTTAGATCACACATATATACTCACATACATAACAGTGATAACACATCCAGAAGAAAACAAGATTTTGGATCATTAATTAAGATAAATAATCGTCGGTGGTGATGGCGGCAGATCATCGCGGAGATGTTGGGCACCTACTTCCTGATGTTCGCGGGGTGCGGCGCGGTGACGATCAACGCGAGCAAGAACGGGCAGATCACGTTCCCGGGGGTGGCCATCGTGTGGGGGCTGGCGGTGATGGTGATGGTGTACGCGGTCGGCCACATCTCCGGCGCGCACTTCAACCCGGCCGTCACCTTCGCGTTCGCCACCAGCGGGCGGTTCCCGTGGCGGCAGCTCCCGGCCTACGTGCTGGCGCAGATGCTGGGCGCCGTGCTCGCGTCGGGCACGCTGCGGCTCATGTTCGGCGGGCGGCACGAGCACTTCCCGGGGACGCTCCCCACGGGGTCCGAGGTGCAGTCGCTCGTCATCGAGATCATCATCGCGTTTTACCTCATGTTCGTCATCTCCGGCGTCGCCACAGACAACAGAGCGGTAAGGAGCAGGGAGATGCATGATGCGATCGTCTTTTGTTTTTTATTTTTTTCCCCTTAATTTTCATGCAACTGATCGATCAACTGTGTGCGTATATATCTGCAGATCGGGGAGCTGGCAGGGCTGGCCGTGGGCGCAACCATCCTGCTTAACGTGCTCATTGCCGGGTAACTACGTACTCTTCATGACGTACTATGTACATGGCCTCAAATACATATTTTCTATACAAATATTGAGTAGCAGTAGTAATTAGTAGGGCTTTTGCATGAACTAGCAGCTGCATGACATCAGCCAGGTTGTCACAGGAATAACTTTAAGGCTTTGTTTAATCGGAATTTTTCTAACCGTAGCACTTTCGTTTGTATTTGACAATTAGTGTCCAATTATAGACTAATTAGGCTTAAAAGATTCGTCTCGTGATTTATAACTAAACTGTACAATTAGTTATTTTTTATCTATATTTAATACTTCGCAGGTGTGCAAAAGTTATGTGGTGGAGAGAGTAAATTTTTTTTTTAACTTTAGCCTTATCTTAACCAGGCATAAGCTTTTTAACTTTTCACACTGCGTGCACAAAGTGACAAAACTATCGACCAGACAGTGTGTTTTCCCAAGTCAAAAAAAAAACAAATACCAAAAGAGAGAATAAAATAGAATATATAGTAGGGCTTTAATTTGTTATGGGTGTCTCTGTCGGTAGCAGGGTTTTACGGAGCCATAAAGACCGTCATGTGAGTAGTCATGGCGTATTAGCAGGAGCAGCTAGCAAGCTTTGAGTGTGGTTGGTGAAATACCGGTGCAATGCCATTAATGTGAACGTAATACC
The DNA here is from genome assembly GCA_038087645.1 of Saccharum hybrid cultivar R570. NCBI lineage: Eukaryota > Viridiplantae > Streptophyta > Magnoliopsida > Poales > Poaceae > Saccharum > Saccharum hybrid cultivar. The sequence goes on along the minus strand of JAQSUU010000203.1, from coordinate 1,138,276 downwards.
ACTCCTGTCCTGCTGGGCTCCTAGTCTGTCTTGAGTGGTAGGCCGCGTACAGTATGTGTGTGCAGATGCAGATGCACTCTCTTGTGAACACTGACCTGCCCAATAGTTTAGCATCCTATTCCTATCATATAGGGTTTAAAACTGAGTAAGTACTTACTACTTAATTCACTATTAAGCTTTTTTTACTACTACTAGTACAATATTTTTTCTTTTACCGCTCTTTTCTTTTCTGATGGCTGGTTGACTTTCAACCTTCCTATGGTGGAAAAGAACGAAGACAAGAACAAGAAACAAACAAAAGCTTTTGTTGACGGACCTATGTTGTTGTGTTGTGCTAACAGTCCCGTCTCTGGCGCGTCGATGAACCCGGCCCGGAGCGTGGGCCCTGCGCTGGTGAGCGGGGAGTACCGGTCCATCTGGGTGTACGTGGTGGGCCCCGTGGTGGGGGCCGTGGCTGGGGCGTGGGCCTACAACCTCATCCGCTTCACCAACAAGCCCCTCCGCGAGATCACCAAGAGCACCTCCTTCCTCAAGAACATGAACAGGATGAACTCCGCCTCCGCCTGATCCACCACCACCATCCATGGCCATGGCCGGCGTGTCCTGTGGAGGGCTACTCTGCAACTGCTAGTAATTTTTTAGTCTACACCTATTCACCTGTGTGTCCGTGTGTGAGAGTATATACGATTCCTGAGTTCGTGTGTGTGTGGATGGCTGGAAAACATATGGAAAGGGTACATAGCTACGACGTACTGTGGTTTGTTGGAGCATTCATGTCGATGTGGCACAACCATGCGTGTGAGGGAAGAGGACGACTAGCTGCTACGTACTGTGTCTTCGATTCCGGGCAACTCTAGCTGGTTAACTATAGTTGGTCTACCCCGTGAATGTGCTTAATTATAAGCAATTGCTGCATTGTCATGTACGCCGCCTATTTTGTTAACTCAACTTATGTGTTGCTGAGATATGCATCCCTCTGCTTAGCCTCTTTGTTGTCTCTTATGTTTATGTTGGCTTAGATTGTGTTGGGTAAGGTATAATGCAGGCTAAGGTGATATAGGCAACCAATCCGACCTGTATCTTCTTCGAGGCTGCAAAGAATGATCATATCAGGGTAGCTTTATTATCTCTAAACTAAAATTATGTAGAGACCAACATTACCTCGAATCCCTCCCAAGAAAAGAAAATTTTCTGGACTATTATTCATGGAGCGGCGGGATTATCTTGCGATGTTGAGTGGCAAGTCTTCACTTAGATCGCCGTCGTCAGGTAAGACCTCGATGGGGATCTCACGGTAAACGATATATATATAACATTGGCCGCTGGCGGGTTGGTAACGTGTTTGTACAAAGCACAAAGGAAAGCTACGTTCAGCAGCCTCAGTGCCTGTTCTAGAACTCAGAACCAAAGCACCATTACTTGAAGCTTCCCTTGCTGCTTGCTTCAGTTATCAGCAAACAGTTGATGAGTACATTTAGTAAAGCAACTTGAACGTACAATAATCAAACCAATTATCAACAAAAGCAACGAAAGTGTATCGGTGGTTTTATGGAGGACATAATCACACAATAACTTCGCCATGAAACATGAGGAACTAAACTTTTTTATTGCGTTAATAACCGTGTCCTGATTGACAGCAGACAGTAACTGACAATATTTCGCAGTCAAGAAGATGCCAATATTTTTTTGTTTCACATGCCATTTGAACATGTCACTAAAAATCTAGTGCATCACTCCATAACATTTCAGTTCTCAAGGGTGATAACAGAGGGGCAGCAGAATAATCAAACTTAGCAAACTGATTTCTCACAAGCATATTATTGAACACATTATGTGCATGAAGTAAATCAGCCCCTAAACTTAAATCTGTCAGACCACAAGTTGTCCAAACTTCTTATATATACTTCATCAATTAGTTCACTAGCTAGCCGGGCCGGTCCTGAATTTTTAGGGGCCAGGGCGAAACAAAATTTTAGGGCCCTTATGTACATATGAACCACGAAACTCTTTTGGTTATTTGAGAAAAAAAAAACACATGAACGACGTCGTAGCCACCGTGACGCACGACTTCAGCAAGGAGATGTTGCGATGGAAGCGTATGTTGCAAGCGTATGTTTCAAGTGTTTCAGACGTTTCAGAGGGCAATTTCATATGGATGTTGCAAAAGTAGATCATGGATGTTGCACATATTGCAAGTGTTTTAGAGGTATGTTGCAATTGTTTCATATGGATGTTACAAAAGTAGATCAGGGATGTTGCACATATTGCAAGTGTTTCAGATGCATGTTGCAAGTGTTTCGGAGGTGTTGTTCAAAATGTTTCATTTGTTCCAGACGTATGTTGCAAGCATTCTAATATGGATGTTGCACATGTTTCACATATATGTTGCAAGAATATGTTCCAAATGTTTCAGTTGTTTCAGTCTTATGTTGCAGTACATGTTTTCATGGTCGCAAGTGTCAAGTGTTTAATCTGATGTTGCATATGTTTCACACATATGTTGCAAGTGTATGTTTTAAATATTTCATTCGTTTCATAGGATGTTACATTTTGGCTTTCCGCTGGGAAAAAGGTTAAGAACCCCTCACAAATGAAATCCTTGATTGGGGGCAGACATAATCACCAAATTCCCTCACCAGTCACCAAATCACCAACCGTCTAGGTGACGACAATCACCGAGAGTAACAAGAAATCCACAATTGCAATCACCACCTAGTGCCACCAAACATGCAACCTCAAATGCACGTACTAGGGTTTCTCTCAAATCCTCTCAAGAATGAGCATCACGCTTGGAGAAGGAGAGGAGAGGGAGGAGATGCTCTTGAAGCTCTCAAGATCAATCACTAGAGCTCGATCTCTCACTTGAATGGAGCACATATGCTTGGGAGTGAGAGAGGAGGAAGAGAGAGATTGTTCTCTGTTCCTGGTTCATACTCCCTCTGTCCCTCTTTCTTCGTCGTTCTGGCACAGCTCGTAAGCATCCAGGTTCACAGGGAAGGCGATGCATCCGGACCTGTGGGCGTCTAGGTTCAGACAACAGTTAATGCACCTTGTTCAATGCTACAACGACCAACATATCGGGACAGAGGGAGTAGGATGCAAGAATGGGGAATGGAACCCGGGAGAGGAAAGGAAGGGAGAAGGCTACCCTTATCCCTTCGGTCAGGACCCAGGACGCCGTACGTGCGCACGCTCCCTTCTGCGTCAAAGCAGCACCACGGCCATTTCAATACGGCGCGGGCCCCATAGCAGGAGCGGCGCCCCTTCTCAGCGTCGACGCGTGAGCAGCGAGCGCTCCCTTAGCCAGTCGCGGCCTTCCACGCGGCACGGTGCAAGCGGCAGCGGCTTCCCAGGCGCTCGACCACCGCGCTCACCGTTCACACAAGCGTATGCGCCTCCTTTCCACTGTTGCATGGACCCCAAGTCAGAAATAGGCAGCGGCGCTACTCGGCTTCTACATGCCTACATGCAGAGCAGCCGGCCGCCAACAGGTGCTCCTGGGACTGCGCAAACCAGCAGCCCAGCTAGTACCACCAGCAGGCCAATGCAACCACAACCATAGCAGAGCCAGCCCAATAAAGCAACAGCAGCAGCATCTCCTTCCAACTCCTTTCAACTGGACAGCAGTGCACCTTCTATGAATTTCTAGCACCACTTTTCAAGCCTTTTCAAAATGCTAACTTCACCAAAATATTCCAAAATAAATTGGGCACTTAAATTAGCTTTTCAAAAATATTTTTTCACGGCTTTCTCATGCATCTCACCGCGTCACTAAGTACTAAGTATATGCAAATGAACTCATACTTAGTGGCACTAGATGACCATTGTAATTAAAGACTTCCTCTGTTTATAGTACGGTTATCTATCCTAAATTCATTCACACCCTCTATGGTGTCTTGAGTGACAAAACAAAATGACTCTATCAAATATAACTTTGCCTTAAGCCCATTCTGTTTTTATCTTTCTTCTTTTTCAAGTTTGGAGCACTTTATCTTCATTTTGGCCATCACCTCCACCATGACCATCATCGAGCTCCATCACTTGGTGTGCACCAACCTATCTTTGCATTTCACTCATGACAAAGGTTAGTACACTTAGGTTTCATCAATTATCCAAAACCAAACTATGGCTTTCAATAGGGTATGCTACGGGGGCGAGGCGAGTCATTTGGATGCATGGGCGGTGCGACAGGGCAGGTGTGCGTGTGGGGCAGAAATAAAAATCAGCATTAGCTCACGGGGGCAGGCTACGCAGGCGTCCTGTCCGAACATCCGGGCGCTAGCATAGCCTATTGGGGGTGGTTTGAGGGGCTTTGGATATTAGTGCATACCTAGTTCATATGAAGCTATGTACGTCTTATTGGAGTCTCACTCTGACTTGGCCGCCTGCCATGGTGCCACCGTTGAGTTGGGTGATCATGTCGCAATTGTTGTGTTGTGTTCTAGATTTGCGATTTGGTTCCGAGATGAGAAGTTGCAGTCGCAAAGTCGACAAACAAATCGCGAACGCCAATCTGCTAGGCTATCGTGGGCCTTAACGAGCCAACCAAGCCATATACTGATACAACTACGTACTGATAACTATATACCTAGGGTGGGGCCCATGGGATGGGGGTCTAGGGCGGCCGCCCCGCTTGCCCGCCCTCAGGGCCGGCGGTGCTAGCTAGACCACTGTTGATGGTAGTTAACAACCATTATAAACCGTTAAAGAAACATGTATAAGGGCACAAATAAGATCACCAACAAAGGTTTAGAGTTTAAACTAACAAATTTCATAAGTTTTGGTGAATCTGTGATTTCTGCAGGGTTTAACCAGAAAACTATCAAGGCGGACCTACATGTCAGAGTTAATAACGTAATTCCACCGTGAAACCTACGTGGGAAGGTTCTAGAGGACTTCAGAGGACACTACACCGAGGTAGAGATGCAGAGGCTGCCACCTGCAAGCCGCCCAGCCCCTGGGGTCCACCCGTCAGCCCTTCGTTGCTATGTTAGTTTTCCACTGCCTCCTATGATGCATCTCCACCGTTACTTATGTCAGTTTGATCCAAGGGCTCACGTTGCAAGCTTAGGGCTATATAACCAGGCCCTGCCCCCCTGAGGCATCAAGTCATTTGAGAAGACAGAAACCTTAATCTTCCTCAGAGCTCCACCATATTCTAGGGTATAGCTAGTTAGGCTAGGTCTAGAGGGAGGCAAGCAGGTTTCGCTTGGATTCCCGATATTATCAAGAGCGTGGTTTGGTATAATTCTTGTACCCCTCTCTCATTGTATCTCTATTACTTTTATATGCTTGCTACTGACAATATCAGTATTCATCTTATTCATGTTCTTAGTTGCGATGTTTATCGTCTACTTTGATTATATACTTAGTATAGCTAGTTTATCATTATGTTTATGCATAAGTTCGTATAGCAATTACTAGGGATGAAAACGGTACGGATATTTTCCGACCTTATTCGAGACCGAATCCGTTTAGAGGGGTTTTAATCCGTCCGTATCCGAGTCCGGATATTTAACATCCGATACCGTATTCGTATCCGAATATTTAAATCATATATTTATGATGTCGATATCCAATCGTATCCTATCCGACATTTTTTATACTATCCGTATTCGAATCCGAATCCGGACATAAATATGAAAACAAATATGATATCAGTGATATCCGTCCGTATCCGATCCGTTTTCATCCCTAGCAATTACTCTAAAGTACACGGGGTGGGTGGTCGACGTTATGTAAGCGTGGTGCTTATATATTGTTTACCTGCGAATACACTCTATATTCCGAGTCATGTGGTAGATCACGGATGTGACACTCCTGTTGAGTCCTTTGTAGTCTACTCCCTAAATATAGGCCATAGAAGTAGGATCCGGTTACGAAGGAAGAACGAGCTCTGTTCTTAATCTTTCCTATGTAATACCCCTTATGTGTAGATATGAAGATGATCTTAGCCATGACTATTAGGTGTAATTGCACTAATCAATGTATGCTTTGACTTGTAATTAAGAATGACTTAGGAATTATTCCTCTAATATTCTATCTGACCATGCTAATGTCATAGAATGGAGTGCTCTGAGTGATTTATCATTAATCAATATATATATACCCCCATTGTGAGTAGATTATTAGTTGTGGTTTATTTCTCCAGCAATACTATAAGTTATCAATACATGTCCATGCTAGACCTTCCCTGTGGTAAAATATAAATAACGATACCTGAAATACTCTCGGGTGAAGTGCTACAATGGTATAATTATCTATGTGCTTGCAGATTCCTTTTTATTCATATCTTTATATTCTAATCACATAAAATGATAAAGAACTACTTGGCGTTATTCTAATAGTAATGCTAGATAGTACCAACAAACATCTCTGGCACGATCATTAGAGATGACAACCTAGTATAAGTAATGCTAGGAGATGTAGGTATATAATAGGTGGCTACTAAAATAAGTGACAAGTTAATAAATACCAACAGACACCAATCCCTATCATCTCCAAGCCAATATATCAAATAACACACATATCCCTTCCATGCCAACATATCCATACAAGCAACCACTTGATATATATATATATATATATATATATATATATATATATATATATATATATATATATATATATATATATATATATATATAAAGCAGTAGCAAGCAAGGTGGTGATTTAATCAATACATATGACAAGCGAAATATTGAATCAAGAAAAGACACTAAGATTTATGTGGAAATCCCATGTAGAAAAAAAACACGGGAATGACGAGACAAATCCACTATGAGATTAAACAAGTACAAGAGGTGAGAGCCAACAAAAGAGGGGAGGCTCCAAATCCTCACAAATGTCTCTTTTTTATATTATTAATAAATTTGGTGGATCAAACTCCCTCTCTCTCTCTCAATCTCCTTAACCCTAGCTCTCTCTATTTCTCCGTTTCTCCCAAGAAGCAAATGAGCTTTCTTTTTAGAGAAGGAGAGCATGGCAGCTCCTTTGGGCTGGTTTGTGCTATTTGGTGAAGAGTCTTCGTGTTTGTGAGCACAGATAAACCCAAAGGGCAATAATTGGAGCTGGTCATCACATCAAAAGGACTCGTATAACCACTAACACAGCAACAACAAAAAGTATCGAACCTTTTTTGCAATTTAAAAAAGTATCAAAACTTAATTGGAGGATTAACTACGTGGGCAAAATACACAAATTTTGGTACTCAGAGAAAATCATTTTGCAGTTACTAGTTCGAAGAAGGTTATGCTATTTGATTGCAATGGAAAGCTGAGGGAAAAACACCAACATCTAGAGAAACAACTTACACATTTACGACACAATCGAAGTGCTCATATGTGCACAATTATTATTAAGGGTATGTTTGGCATAACTTCTTATAAGCTGCTTGTGGTCAAAATAAACGGAAATGTTGGGGTCAGGGCGTCCGATCGCCCGAACTCCTCTATTGTCGTGGGCCGTGACGGTACAAACGGCTCAACTATCTCGGATGCCTCCTCCGATCGGCTGTTTGATAAAAAACGTTCAGCTATTTTCTTCACTCATAGGTTTCCAAAAACGTCATTCTTCAATCCCCACTCATCGTTGAATTCCAATTCCGCGCTCCACCGTGACCGCGCTTCCGCGGCTGCGGCCTCTCGACCATAACTGGCCGGCCGCCATCCTCCATCTCCACCTTACCTGAGCGTCGCTGGCCTCCTTCCTTCCTCTCCACCGCAGTTCACCGACTATCGTGCGACTTCAGTTCGTCGCGCTCGCTCGACCGCTTTTGTCCCTCTCCGACGGCACTCGGACCAAGAGCGACAACTAATCAGCCTCCGCCTCTCTTCCTCTCCACAGAGCTCGGTCTGCATCCTCCCTCGGCAATGGCATCCAACGATGCAGACGAGATTAGGCAGGGGGCAGCACCGCCTGCCTCTGCTGGCGCTGGTGGTGCTGTTGCGTGCCTCAGGTCGGTCCCCGCCGAGCCAAGGGCACCCACAAAGCGCGACTCCTGCTGATGGTGCTCGCGCGCTGCTACTTGGTGCCGACTCCCACTCAGAGGCTGGAATCAACCGGCCCTGGCCTCTCCCTCTCCCTATGTTGCAAATGTATGTTTCAAGTGTTTCAGATGTTATCAGAAATATGTTGCAAGTATTTTATATGGATATTGCAAAAGTAGATCGGGATGTTGCATATGTTTGCAAGTGTTTCAGAGGCATGTTGCAAGTGTTTGTTCAAAATGTTTCATCTATTTCAGACGTATGTTGCAAGCGTTTTTTATATGAATGTTGCACATGTTTCACACATACGTTGCAAGAGGATGTTCGAAATGTTTCAGGTGTTTAAGTCTTATGTTGCAATAAGAAATGTTTCAGGTGTTTAAGTCTTATGTTGCAATAAGTGTTTTCATATTGCAAGTTGTAAGTGTTTTATTTGGATGTTGCATATGTTTCACGGATATGTTGCAGGTGTATATTCTAAATGTTTCATCTGGTTTAGATTTATGTTGCATTCAAGTGTTTCATGTGGTAAGTGTTTCGTATTTCAGATGTATGCTCAGAGAGTCATGGGGCACGGCCCAAGCGCTAGGGGAAGTGAGTGGGGGCCGGCACATGGGGCGCACGGCGCACCTGGGGTCGTCCTATCATTCGGGCTCCCGGGTCCCGTCCGCACGGAGAGAGGAGGGGGTCAGGGGGAAGGAGTGGCGGGCACAGCCAGGGTGCATGTGCGGGGCAGGGTGAGACGGACATGAGCAGGGTACGCGTGTGAGGCAGACGGGGGACGGACGTACGCATGCAGCAGCGATATGGTGTAGTGGCAGGCGCAACCAGGCGGGCGGGCTGGGATAGCATTATGCGCAGGGACATGCTCATCTGCTCCGGACGTTCGGGCGCTAGTAACTCCCCAAAATAAGGCCCTGTTCGCTTGAATTTATGAGCCATGGTACAGTATTTTTCTCTCATAACAAATCAGCGAACCATACTTTTCAGTTTGGCTTTTCAGCCAAACGAACAGGAAAACCGAAAATTAATAGGCAGCTAAGGCATCCCTATTGTTGTGGTCAGACTGTCCCTTCCTTTTTCTAATCCGACTAATAAATGCCAGAGCTCCTACCGAACTGAAATTAACTGTCTGTAGCTTATTTGACGCGCTTATTCCCACCGCTTTAATTTTATACTAAAATACAAAAGCTGAATTAGACCCACTTATTTTGATCGTATTTTTACTGCATTTGTGTAGTTTCTCTGAGAAGCGTTGCATTTCCCTGAGAAGTTGTACCAGGTCTTGTTTTATTTAAACAAAATACTAGTACATTTTAGTTTGCATCTTTCCATCTAGAAGAGCACTTGATGTTTCAATATTTCTGTGAACGATTTTTAAAGTAGACTCTTCATGGCAATATGCCAGAACTTTCCTAGTTCCAAATCTGTACGACGTAGGCACAGTGTACAAAAAGGTGGAACATGAGCAATACTGCATGCACACAACTGCGCTTGTAAACAATGTAAATATAAAGAAGACAACAACAACAACAATAAATCGTTTTAGTCCCAAGTAAGTTAAGGTAGGCTAGAGTTGAAACCCAACATGAGCCCATAGTCGCGGTTCAAGCACAATATAAATATAAAGAAGACCGAAAAAAATATTGTACTGTCTCCAAGACCTGCATATATGGAACAAATATATCTGGCCTACATTTCTCAAGTGGACTGTTCTAATGATATACTCCATGTGTAAGTCATTCTAACTTTTCTACATGCAAAGTAACAGAATAAGGAGGTAGCCGAAATATTGCTGATGTTGAGACAGTACTGTGATCAATTGCCATGGGCTGTGGACGATATCTTGAATGACAGTTGACAATCGAGAGGAGACATCAAATAATTGCATTGCAAGCATGAAACCCAATATTTGCCTATGGGCTGGTTTAGTTGCGAAAATTTTGGCAAAATGACATTGTAGCACTTGTCGTTGTTATTTGACAAATAGTGTCAAATTATGGTCTAATTAAGCTTAAAAGATTCATTTCGTCCATTTCGTCTAAACTGTGTAATTAATTTTATTTTTTATATATATTTAATGCTTCATACATGCGTCCAAAGATTCGATGTGACGAAAAATCTTGAAAAATTTGGCAAAATGAAGTGGAATTAAACGGGGCCTATGTACAACTAAAACATCAGGCCCAAAAAAATGCCGACACCAATACACCATCGACCTACCTGGCTAGCTATTCTCGATGCAGAAGTTCACAGCTTCACAGAAAAGGAGCTCGAAGATGGGAGGTAGCCACTGTCCTTGCTGCTGTGGGGCAAGACCGAAGGATCGCTTGAAGGCGTTCCAGACCAATTTGTTTGGCTGTTATTTAGTGAGTTCTGGGACCAATTTGTTTGGCTGTTATTTATTGAGTGTTGGGATTGAGCGATGTTGAGTCGTAGATCTTCACTTAGATCATCGTTAGCAGGTACAGTCTCAATGGGGATCTCGCCACAAAGCATCTTCACCACTGAAGACATTCTTGGCCGCTGGGTTGGTTGTGCGCTTGTACAGAGGAGAGCTACATTCAGCAGCCTCAGCGCCTGTTCTCGGGAGTAGTCAGAACCGAGACGATGGTCCACCATTTCCAGCAGCTTCCCTTGCTGCTTCAATCTTTCAGCCTACGGTTTACAAACAAATTTAGTAAGGCAATTACTTGAACACTACACCATCAGTCCAACTATCAACAAAAGCAACGCATCTTCAACAGTGCTTTATGGAAGATAATTCTAAATAACTTTGCCAAGTACGATGAATTAAACATTATTGTGTTAATTTTCAATATTGTACCTTGAATGAGAAAAAGGAAAGAAAGGATATCTAAATATAATACCCAATCAAGAAGATGCAGATATTCTTCATTTGACATGCTATTCGTATTGCTCATTCCACTAACAATCTCTAGAGCCACCACTCCATAACTGTAGATGTCCGCTTTACGTGTCAAGCAACCTCTTGTGGCATATTCAGGAGCCATATAACCACTAAAATAACAAACACCACAAAATAGGATCAGACATAGGAAGCATTAACTTCACATGCTAAGTACATGAACTTTCATTATGCAGAAGAAATTGTTATACAGTTGTAGTAGCAACTCCTTTAGAAGGTTAAGCAATTTGACTGCAATAGATAATTAAAGAATCATCAGCAACTAGAGAAAATAGCTTACACAGTTCCAGCGATCCGAGTGCTCACACGTCCACATTCATCATTCAGTTTAGCCAAGCCAAAATCTGATATTTTAGGTTGCATCTTTTCATCAAGAAGAATATTTGATGGCTTAATGTCTCTGTGGACGATTTTTAATGTAGACTCTTCATGGAGATAGACCAGGCCTTTTGCAGTTCCAAGGCAGATGTTGTACCTTGTTGGCCAATCCAATTTTAACTGATGTTCAGTGCGGCCTAAGAAATATCTTATTATTAGAACAGAATGTACTTGCTAGCTTTTGAGTGTCGTACAAATTAAGACAATTTCATTCCAGAGAAGGAAGTACAACTTCAGAAATTTCTGAAGGCTTACCAAAAAGTGCACGGCCAAGACTATTATTCTCCAAGAATTCATATATAAGAAGGAGCTGATCCCCATCAATACAATAACCAAAGAGCCTCACAAGATTTGGATGCCTTAGAGCAGATATTATTCCCATCTCATTTAAAAACTCGCGGTTTCCTTGGCTCGACTTTGAAGACAGCTTTTTAACTGCAACTATGGTACCATTTGCTAGTGTGCCCTGAAGACAAAGTGTATTAATAATATGTGGAATAATTACATAAATGCTAACCAAGGAGAGGAAACAAAAAGGAACTAAAATGCTTGTTTTGCAGCTAGGCTTGATTCCCCTTAACGATTACTTCCTAGATCTGTTTATTGGAACCTTGACCCCTTGTGTGTGCCATGATGAGTTGTTTGCCCTCAACAAGTAACAAATGGTCCATCCTTTGGTTTTTTAATGGCCGTCCTTTTGTTCTTGAAAACAAAAGGGATACCAAATGATGGCCTTCTAATGTCAGAAAACTACCAGCAATATAGATTGTCAGGGAAAATACTATTCCTTCCAAGCTCTATATATTTCTATATTATAATGCTGGGTATTTGGCAACTGAAAAAAGTACGGCTCATCATCAGTTTATGTGAAAATATATCAATAAATGAGGTGATGAAGTAAATTTTTTTCTCCATGCTACCAGAAGAGAGAGGATATTGAAGTTCATAGCTTTTACCTTGTAAACAGGTCCAAAGCCACCCTCACCTATTTTATTTGCGGGGTCAAAATGTTTTGTTGCAGATTCGATCTCTTCCAAACTAAAGAAATACTGTGCCCGTGTTTGAAGCTCCGAAGTAGTAGTTTTCCTTCCTTGGTAAAATAACTGTCTACCTATGATGACACATGAGGTAAAATATGAACACTTGGTGACAGAAATACAGCAGTGACTAAACTACCTGATTGAAAGATGAGGTTAATTATCTTTCCAAGCTAAGACTTGTGGTTAAAACTGAACCATTGAACATTGCACATAGACGCTACCTTTGAAATCTAAAAACACTTTTTGTAAATATGACACCCCCACAAAATCAAAATGAATTAGGCCATGGCTTAGATTTATAAGCTAGCAAGACTAATCTTAAGCTAGGTAAAACAGCACTTAAACTATCCTTAAGGTGCGCGAAGCAACCCAACATGGAGCTTGGTTCACTATACAAATGTGTAATCACCCCTACTTCATGATCGATCATGTAGAAACATCAAACTGTATTATCAATATCATAAATTTTCTGAAGATGGAGCAAGTGAGGAATTAATTTTCAGTGCACTGCAATATGCATAATACCAAGCATGAAGAGTTAAGCCATTTTTAACAGCAAGATAAGAAAAATTATGTGATCTGAAGAGTTAAACCAGTACTTTTATATGTTTGTTAACAGCAACCATTTTGCTGGTGTGAAAAATGGAACGTAAGTTTTCTCGAAAACGCAGGAGAACTGCGTCTCATTATATTAAGAAGAATGAAAGGGGCTAGAGCCCTACAACGCACACCACACACAACCCCACACAAACCCAGGAATTACATTCGCGCCTGAAAAAAGGCAAAGGACGACCAAACACTAGCACTAAGCTAACCACCAAAAAGAGGGGCTGTCAAGGAAGACAGACCCTTGGCTCCTGCTAGATTCCACAACTGGCGCTCTTCTCCAGCAAGGGTGAGAGCACCACCAAGGTTAGGGGTAATACCATCAAAAACGCAACGATTCCGATGGTTCCAAAGAGTCCAAGCTCCAAGCACAATGAGAGAGTTGAGACCTTTTTGTATCAATCCACTTGTTGCTCCACTAGCCTTTTCCCACCAGCTATCAAAGGAAGTATCTGAAGGCTGTGGCGACAAGGAGTGGAGGCCGACCTGTCTTAGAAGGAGGTACCAAAATTGTCTAGCAAAGACACAGGAGACAAGGAGGTGGTTAATAGTCTCATCCTCCTAGTCACAAAGAGGACACTGCTCAGGATGAGGCAGCCCACGACGCGCAAGGCGATCTGCCGTCCAGCACCGATTGTGGGCCACCAACCAAAGAAAAAAATGGCATTTGGGCGGTGCCCAGGTCTTCCAGATCCTCTCATATTGTCCAAACTGAGTAGATCCCAGAAAGAAACTCTCATAGGCAGACTTGGCTGAGTATTGCCCACTAGCAGAAAATCGCCATATGTGGACATCTTCGACATCAGGTTCTAACTCAAAGTTATACAGCAAATCCCAGAGATGGAGGAATTCCACAATAACACCAAGTAGAAAGAGGTGACAAAAAACAATGGCAAGGATGAGAGATAGAACAAGGCATGATGTTCTTCCAGACCAAAGATGCCACTAGGTGTGACAAATGGATTATTTATCCATTTTTTCAACTAATGTGTATTTGATAGTATATGAAAGTCACTAAATTTCCTTTACGATTAACAATTTATATCCTATTCAGATTCAAATTCTTGTAATAAATATGGGGTGCATGGTATAAACTTCTACATCCAAATTTTTTTTTTCTCGAATATGCAGGAGGACTGCATATCATTGCATTAAGAGAAGAAGAGTTAGGCCAAAATAGCCAAACACAGTGTACATGCACGCACACGCACACACCTACACCAAAAATGCAATTAAATAAGAGGTATTCATGTCTATCGAGTGCAAATCATGGTAACAAAAGAACGATAAATGGCAAGGGACTGACTTCTTAGTGGACCTGATAGAGTGATGTGGATAGAGTGAGAAATTTCAGGACAAGTGATACCAAGATATACAAGATCAAAAGGGCACTGAGACACACAGAGTCATTGGAAAGATAGCAGAGTTGCATCTGTTTGCCAAGCTTGCAACCTGTACAATAGAGAGCACTATCACCGGAAACAAGACCTAAGACACTGTTACTAACTAAAGTGGACAGTCTAGAGCCTGAGAGATGACCTAGACGATGATGCCACTGCATAAAAGTAGTGGTATATGATGTAGCTAACGCGGACGCAGGAGAACTGGACGACTAGATAGATAAAGTGAGTGAAGGAAGATGCAACCAGTAAAAAGCTCCCAAAGGCCCTGATAATCATGATGCCCAGGCTCATAGAAGCTCCTGTAGGAGATCCTGAGTCAACCTCAAGAATGATATGACAGTCGTGGTCAACGATCTGACTAGCACACATCAAGTGCATAGCGAGCTTAGGAATATGCAAAACAGAAGGGACATGAAAAAGATGAAGTAGAAAGAATGCCACATCCAGTGATAGGAAGAGATGTGCCATCAACGGTCTGAACAATGAAAGGCGAATCAGGATATAACATTGAAGACAAATGAGTCGAATCAAGAGTCATATGAAAAGATACACTAGAATCAAGAAACCACTTGGATATATACCTGGATGATGAGGAGTAAGAGTAGAACCAGAAGCCTGAATAGTGGTCCCATGTGCGGAGGTCTGCGCTGCGGTAGCAAGACGGCGAAACAGGGCAAGGATCTCCTGCTCAGCGGCAGACACTGAACGAGTGGCATGTGGAGTAGAAGAGCGTCGGCGTTGGCTCTTTTGGTCACACTTTTTCTTGTAGCAAGCCCACTCGTCATGGCCAAGCTGTTTACAGTAGCCACAAAGAACACCGGAAGAAGTCCCCGCCGCCACTAGTGAGGGTGGAGGCATCAAGGAAGGTGGTGGCGAAGACAACTGGGATGCCGTGGCAGCTAGCATAGATGGTTGATGTTAAGCACTGCTCACACTAGTAGTGCGAAGGCGTGTCTCCTCAGCCCGTAGCTCAAGCATCACTTCAGATAGAAATGGACACGGACGACGAGTCAACAACTGCGCCCGAACACTCGCGAATTTAGGACAAAGCCGAGAGAGGAACTCGTGAAGACGAAGAGTCTCTCTCTAGCTCTGGTGGCGCTCACAGCAACGGCAAGTATAAGCATGCAGAACTCAGCCACCCAAGTTGTTTAGACGATGCCAGATAGCACCCAAGTTGTTTAGACGATGCCAAATAGCTGATATTTGACGGTGGAAGTCCTTAACAGTGGAGCCAAGCTGGCGAAGCGCCTGAGCCTCCTCGACGATAGCAAGGTACATTGCCTCGTTACAAGTCTCGTAACTACTTCAGCAATACTTTTCAGCGAACGAACAGTGTTTTTCTCTCACAACAAATCAGCATAAGCCAAATTTCAGCGAAACCACATCATGTATGGAGTAGAGAGGCCCCTGAGGGACCTCAACAAGTCGACCTCAATGCTCGCAACCAAGATGGCCTTGTCACAGGCTTCCTCACATAGTCAAGTCTCGTAGACACCAAGATCAGACTGGTAGTTCTCCATCTCGGTCTCAAACACCTCAAGCAAAGCACTCTTAGCGTCATCAGCAACATCCGGCGGATAGGTGGGCGGCTTGGGAAGAGCAGGACGTTGTGGACATGTCCCCTCACCCGTGAGATACTCCCAAAACTGCTGAGCACCCATGTGAACCTCCAAATGGAAGACAGTCTCTCGAATTGGTGCCATTTAAGATAACCAGGCACCGAGGAACAGAAAAAAAACATCCGGACAATCGGACGATGGCATGAAGTCTGCTGGATCTGCTTATTCTGCCTCTCTTCCTTTTTCTTTTCTTTTTTGTTTTACAAAATAGCAGAGCACAGCATGGACAGCGAAGAGGCGGACGAGCGACAGCCTACTGGCGCAGTCGCGCCCGAGCGCGTGAGGCCGCGGGGGCGCGGACGCAGTGCTGGCACGCGGGTTGCGGTGGAGCGGGCACGGGGCCGCGAGGTCGGCGCTCGGGCCGTGGCGGCGCGCTGGCGGCGGTGCGGGCCCGCGCGGGACGACGACGCGGGCTGGAACCGCAGCAATGGGGAGGGAAAGGAGGGAGTTGCACGGCCACCTCGCCGGAGGCTCACCGGCGACTTGCCGGCGGCGCGACCAGGTGAATGGATCTCTAAACCTGTTATGAAATGCAACTGTACTGATATGATGGAGATGAAATGCAACTGTAATGGTATGGAGATGTACAAAGTGCACATAGCACCCTACATCAGTGACTAAATACATGCACAGTCTATACATCTAACACCATGGATGTGGCAAAAGGATAATAAGGAAGGCAAGAACGCCCTAAACCACTAAGTATTTTTGAGCAAAAAGTAACTAAGTATGATAGGCAATCCGTTAGAGGACTTGGTAGTAGAGGCAGTGACGACAGTGGGCAAGGAAGTGCAGCAAAAGTGGATGGCAGTGAGGTCTGCTAAGGATGTGAAAGGTGCTGATAGTTTCTACAAAGGCCAGTTGCAACCTTGAGCCCTGCTTGAAAATCATGGAAAACGGAAAAGGATGCAGGGTTAAAACTAGCACAACCATGAAAAGTGGGAATGTGAGATGACCCACAGATAAAAACTACATAGCACTGGATGAGTGGAGGTACCTCAGGAAACTGGGGAAAATTGGTATATCCTGATGGCCCCTGGTGAGTTGGCCTTGAAGCAGGTTAACCAGCCGAGTGACCTCATTCTGGGTCAGCAATGAAGATGAACCATCAGAAGGTTCAGACTTCAGAAGACCTCACCTTGGAGCAACTACCTCCCCGGTTGTTCTTCCTCTTGCAGCACTTCTAATAGGTGTGACTAGAGTTCCCACAATGGTCGAACAGAATGTCAACAGAAGAAGGGTGTTAACTTCATGCATTCATAAAGGCACCGTTTGCCATTGTGGTGGTGGCGCTTCACGCAGCAAGCACATTCTCCACAAACATCTGGGAGTGGGACCAATCATGGGAGTGGCTCCAAAGAATTTCTGGCTTCGCCATTGGGACCAATGAATCGATCTTGCACCAGATAGTCATAAACCGGTCAAAAAAATGCTTCTCACAGAATTGTCGTCCTATTTAAGTGCCTGGAGATGCTGCAGCAGGGAGCAGTGGATGGCGTCGACATCCGGCTGGTAGTGCTGCTGAGAGTGTTCCCACGTCTGCTTGGCACTCTGCAGCAGCAGGTGGATGATGTTGGCCTCAACACTCTGAACCAGGACGAGCATGGCACTGGCGTCGTTGGCGTCCCATTGCTTGTAGGCATCGAGAGAACTTTGATAGGCCTTGAAGGCCTTATTGGCAGCATTGAGTGATCACCATGGTATGTAGCCGATGGCCGGAGTGGAGGAACAGGGGCAAGAGGGCAGGGGCTCTCACCAGTGATGTGCTCCCAAGACCAAGGGCACTGAGACTGATCCTCGCTAGCTATGCCCATAGCCTGAAGTTTGTCCCGTTCAGATCCAGCCTGACTAAGGGCGCCGGTATCTCAAATATAGACATCTCCAGTTTCTGGTAAGGCTAGTCTCAATGGGGTTTTATCAGAGTTTTATGAGCATTAATTATGCTGATGTGGCACCATATTAATGAAGAGAGAGATGATAAGAGTTTCAGGGGAATAGAGAGAGTTTCATGGGATGAAACTCTTCTGCATTGTTTCTAAAATCTGGATACAGTGACATGAAATCCACACTGCGACTGGCCTAAGAAGAGTTGCCATGGAATGGTTGTGTGGCAAGGAGTGGCAGCGCAAATTCGTCACTTGGTCTAGGAGGATTGGCTGCATATGTCACCCCGGGCAACTGGCCTCGGCAGGGTCCAGGAGGTGGCGCTCAAACAAGAGCAGCAGGGGCATCTCTTGGATTGCAGCGGCAGGGCGGTGGACGCCGGTGATGGTGTGGCAATGTGGATTCAGGGAATTAGGGTTTTGCTTTTAACCTGAATGAATTTTTAGTGTTTACATAGGAAAAGTGGAGTACAATTGAAGGCGATATTTTATCCAAAGAAACTCCTGTACATGAGAAAAATGCTATACACAGAAATTGTACACCCTCCAGGTTGGTAAAAGAAGTCGTTTTGGACAGCGACATGGTCTCCAAAACATAACTTTGACTTCTTATTTCTGTAAAAAATATTTATTAAAAAGTGATATATGTATATTTTTATAAAAATATTTTTCAAGACAAATCTATTCATATGGTTTTCACATTTTCAAACTCAACAACCTAAAAGTTATTCATGATTTATATTCTCAATGTTTGACCCAAACTTTGTCCAAAACGACTTCTTTTACCAACATATGTATGTGAAGAAAACGAGACAATCATATCCAAGGTCCATATAGAATCAATCTGTCACTATATCATAGTTCTAGTTGAAGTTGCCCATTTTTTTTAAAAAGCAAACATGCAAATACAAAATAATAATTAATACTATGAAGCATGTTGAACCTTATATATAGTGAAAACGATGGAAAATTATAATAAGAAGATGGACTCACTGTTTCCTTTTATATTCTTCTTTCGGAAGACTTTGAAATATAAAGCTATCAGAACTATAACAGCCAAGCATGCCGCAGCTAATACTATGGCAACCAACACTCCAGTAGAGACTCCACGGTGGTTCCTGCCCACTGTACAGAAACCAAGTTAGCAAATTCCCAAGCATATGACAAGATATGATAATTTCCTTTTGTGTCAAAAACCGAGCAAAGAAATTGCCAACAGATTATGGAGTGAGTGAACTACTCACTCTTTGTCACTGATATGGCTGAGATCAGTGGACCATACACGCCACGGTAAGGTATCGCTGTGGTGCCTTTGCCTCCCCAGTAGAAGTGGATTTCCAGTGTATTGTCACTAATGTTGGTTGCAAAACTTTTGATGATTGCACGATGGACACCGCCAATCTCGTCTTTGATGTTAAAATCCTCCAAAACTTTGACACCCTGAAAAGTTATTACAAAGTTCAAGTAATAATACAATAGAAATCAAAGGAATCTTGTATCTGTATTTCACAAACTTGTCAAGTAGAATCAAACAGATTCACTCAAAGGTTACAAAGTCAGGAAGGGATATAAACAGCTTGAAGAGTAGTTGTTACAGCAATAAGTGAAACCAACAAAATTAAGCTACTAAAACAAAATAGAAACTTTGACATGTGTTATTTGTAATCTCTTATCCAACTTCTGTTGTCCAAAACTTCAGTACAGTGGTTCATTTTATCAGTACAATTGTAATACAGCAACTTTTTCAGTTTACAATCACCTTTCCTTGACAAATTGCTTATATTTACATGACTCAATTGACCAAAGGCAAGTGTGGCAAACTAGAGAAGTTGTACTACTATGAAAACTAAGATGCCAGACTGAATGCGAAAGGTCAACAATTGGTAGAGACACATTACCTGGATGAAGACATCGAAAACACGCTTGCCATTGCTGGAATAAGTATGATCTTCTGTGAACACAATTTCAGCAAAGTGAAGTTTTACCATATATTCACCATTCTCCATGCAAAGGCCATAGTATTTCAGTGACAGAGGTGAGAGGCGAGCTTCAGTGTAAAGCTCCGGGTCAGCCAGATTTAGCTTCGATGTATTTCTAGCAATGTAGTCAGCATTCTCATTGCCCACAAAATCACCAGTGCTACTATATGCCCATTTCTTATCATCAGACACAGAAAACATTGATGTTCCTATCTGAGACGAGTCATCCTCATAGGTATTCCCATCGACCACAACACTTTTTCCGCCACAGTTGATGAACAGGGAGGAATCTGAATATATTTGAATGAAATATTCAGTAATATTAGATATTTAAACTCAATTATCAAAATACAGACTGCTGTCAACCATAAGTAAACTTACGGCGTGGTCTGGTTGTGCAAGGAAGATTCTTTCTTAAACATGGTTGCAATCTTGCAAAAAACAAATAACCATAGAGCAATAAGAATTCTTTTCTTTCATAGAATCTTGATAATAGAAAATATTGTCTGGACATTTTTTTTGTATGATCTTACGAATTGTTATTTGAAGATGAAAAGCTTGACACCATATTTCTGAAATTGCAACATGCAAGTCATGAGCACCATAAAAACTGAACTTAACTGTATGTGAGGATCTTTAAAATTTACATACACATTTGCTTGCTGACATTCAGATGGAGGGTTGCTTGTGAAGTCATTATATGATATATCCCTGCAGAGCATTGATCATTGTCATGGAACAAGCAATCAACAGGATAAAAGAAGATTTTGAGTGCTTATCATTCTTTAAGAAGTTATGAAGTGACTTAGTTGGAGAACACACACATGTTTACTTTATTGCTCGCCTTATTTTTCAACATCCAAGCAGGCAAATCTCCAGTCAGCATATTGTCAGTCAGGTACCTAATATTTTGTACAAATCAAAATTAGGTTCCATTGGATGAAACTTAATGCAGGATAGAAAGCTATTTGTGTACAACATCAATAAAAGGATTGAGAAGTTAAAAAATAATAATATCCCAGAGCGAATTTCTCACAAATATTGTAGTGCCATCATTGCTCCAAAATTTACTGGAACTTTATCAGTCAACTTGTTGAAGCTTAAATCCCTGAAATTAGTACAATTCACAGAAACTATGTAATCAGGGGTTTTTGTGACAATGTGCATCAAAGAGTTACTGATGATCAAGTATTCAAGTTACATTTGCAGAAATAAAATGTGTACCCAATAATAGACAATGCACTTAAGCATTACTCATGTCATCCCCAGAACTAGCACATGCACCCCATATATCTTTTTTGTTTCTGTTATACCCATATTGATGATTGGACGTTGCAATTGGCAAAATTAAATGAAGTCGATGCATAGTGCTTACAAGACTTTCAGGTACTGCATTTGGCCAAGGTAAGAAGGAATTTCACCATATATGGAGCAATTTCTTAAGACCCTGTGAACATAAAGGAAATTCAGTATTCTAGTGGAAAGGATTACTGGGTGGCCTGGTAATAAAAATGAAAAAACATAAACTCACACTTCCGTAAGGTGTAGTGCATTTTGTAAGGGAGGAAATTTCATTCTTGGTCCACTCAAATCAGTCACCCTCCTGATGATGCATTACCTTTGCTCAATTACACTCTTCTTTAAGTACCACACTTCCAATACAAGATAAAAACACAAAGTGCTAAAAGGATAAGGCAGCAAGTGATTCATACAATTCTGTCAAGTTCTTCAACAAGGAAATTTCTGGAGGAATAGGCCCACTCATCAAGGTACCCTGCATATCGCTGGAAAATGAAGAGACAAGGTTAATACGGAAATGGGAGAAAATGAATAAAATCTTTCTGATTCACTTCAACTGAAGAATATAAAATGTTTTTTAATCAGGGAGAAACTAACATTCTGTTGACGCCCTGCCAGTTCTTTATGAAACTAGGTATTTTCCCTGAGATACTGTTCCCATCAACACGACTGCAATTGTTCAAATAACAAGTTAGAACTTTTTGGGAAGCAAAAACACTAAGCGACGATTATGAATGGAACATACAAATCTGTCATGTTTGTCAGTTTGGAAAAGGTTGAGGGCAACTCTCCTGTGATGTTATTCGCAGAAATGAAACTGTAAGAGAGAAATGATTCAAGATACCCTGGAAATAATTAGTGCCAATTAAATAATAAATTGCATTTTAAGATGCAATCATGGCATTTGCAAACAATAGAATTAACCAGCATGTAAAGGGAAAGAGAATTAAAGAGGATTCCTTACATTTTGGTTATGCTACTTCCATGGTTATGCTAACTGACATATATAAACTGTAGTTGTTGTGTTGTATCAAAGGCAAAACCACCACATGAGTGTGGAGGAGGTTGTAAGGGATTCTTTTCCTTTTTTTCTTCTTAATATAATGATACACATCTCTCCTGTGTGTTTGAGAAAAAAACTAAAACTATTCCTTTTCTCAAACACGCAGGAGAGCTGCGTGTATCATTTCATTAAGAAGGTAAAAAGGAAACAAAGGGGAAGGAACCCCCCTCCCCAACACACACTCGCAGCAGGACACACACAACAACCTCAGCAAGAAACTAAAAACCCCAGAGACAAGAGACAAAAACGACCCATCTAAGACGGTTAGAGCCTTAGAACCAAAATAGATCAATGGCCTCTAGCAAATGCCTTAGTAGGCAACTCCTGAAGACCTTTTGCCCCAGCTGCGCACCACAAAATGCATTCATCAGTGATAGTCTGCAGCAAGATCGAGATGTTTGGGCTCGTGGTATTAAAGACTCAGTCATTTTGGTGTTTCCAGATTTCCCAAGTGACAAGGATGATCAGGCTGTTGATCCCCTTTGGCCCTTTCAACAGCCTTTTGGCACACCCTTCACAGCTTGGCACCACCAGGTTGAGAACTTGTTTGAGGTTGGCTGAGGAGCACCTGAGGCCAGGCCGAGCTTCTGTAGGATTTTATATACCAAACCTGACGAGCAAAGACGTACCAAACCTGACGAGCAAAGACGCAGGAGACTAACAAGTAACAAGTGTTGTACAGTTTCATTTTCTTGGTCACAAAGGGGGCAAGCATATAGCAGAACATTTACACATCAATGATGTATTGATGCTACTAAAAATCCATGCCATGTCAAGATTCGAAGTTGCTGCAGTTTTCTGAAAAAGGTTTTTTAGAAAAAACTGCCAATTCAATTCTAGGGACCTTGGCTTCAGTTATCACAGATAAACAATAATGTAACAAGAAACCTTCCTCGACGAAGTTCTAGCAATGGATTTTACAAAAAAAGGTCTAGGTACAAGAACATTCACAATTGGAAGCAAGGGCTTACAATCTCTGCAGACTGATGATGTTACCCAGCTCTGGTGGAATAGAACCCGCAAGCTGATTGCCTTCTAACAGTCTGCGGAAATTAGTTATTAGGTTACTGTACTTAGCTCTTTTCTTGTTTCAGTTTTACCTCCACCAAGATGCAGGTACTTGCAAATTGCAAAGGACGCACATATGCAACTCACATAGATTTCAACTTGGGCATGCGTCCAAGCTCCTTCGGTAGGGTTCCAGATATGCGATTTCCCTGGAGAGACCTGTAGTCAAACAAGAATGCTGAATAAAGCATACATGAATACTTCTGACAAAACTATGGGAGCAGTGCAAGGCCTACAGATTAAAAACAGGTAGGTCAGCCCATGAAGCTGGAATTGGTCCTTGAATGAAGTTGCGTGACAAGTCACTGCAAGAAATGCAAACTATATGTTTTCCTGATTTGACTGTCAAAAAATATAAAAAAAATTCAGGTAGCTTGATTAACTTACAGATTTTTCAGATAAGTAAGATTGACAACTTCATCTGGTAGAATTCCACTAAGGTTCTGCCGCATAAGCTCCCTATGATATGTACAAACACATACAAATAAAGGCATAATGCATCATTCAACTTAGAATGAAAGACAATAGAACCATACTGAAAGAATCTGGATGAGAACCATTTTAGAGCAAAAGAAATTAGCAGAACAACGGTGCATGTCTTACAAGCTGATAACATGGCACTCGGTGTGGTTGTTGAATGAACAGTCACATGTCACATTACTGCTAAACTTCGCTTTATTGCTAAGCGAACCAGTGACATTGACCCAATTTCCTGATCCGCTGCATGGATCCACGCTAAAATCCCAATCTACTTTGTTAAGCTTGCGGGCTATACCTTTGAGTGCTTCAACTGCAAAGGCGAAGACACTTCAAGTTTCAGCCAAATGCAGAAGCTACAAGCTAGTATGTATGAAATCTAAGCTTGTTAACATAAGCATTTCATTCTGCTTCCCTTTCCCTGGAAAGCAAAATAAAATTGATACAAATGGTGCCAGAGTAAACATGAAGCATCCCAATAACATTGCAGAGCAGTCACAGCACCTGAATCTCATGCAACCAGCCTGTTCGCTTGAGCTTATTTAGACTACTTTTCAGTCATAAAACAGTATTTTTCTCTCACAACATTTTAACATAAACGTCAGCGTAAGTCAGTAGTCCAACATTTCGGGGCAGCACAGAAGCATTGCAAAACTGTTGCCATGGCCAACCCAAAACAAGACTCAGCGGTCAGCACTCGGAGCAATGCTTTGCCGACGCCAGCGCAATAAGCTGCTGGCATTCGATTCGGCCATTTCGTCAAACATTTGGCAGGCCCCCACCCGTTGGACCAGAGACAGAGAGAGCAAGGTGGTCAGCCACCTGCCAACAGCTTTGGCATACTGGCATGTGCATGTCCCACGGCGCGCAAGTTGGGATCTTGAAGGCGAACACCGCAGTCAAACGTCAGAGCCTCAAAGGTGAGAATTTGTCGGCTGACAGGGTTTTGTTTATTTGGCTCGCTCGGCAAGTGGGGAACTGGCCTAATCTTGACGAAGGCCTTTCTTTTTCCTTCCAAATTCTAAGTTTTTTCGCTCTCTCTTCATCACATCAATTTTTGGACGCATGCATGGAGCACTAAATGTTGGTAAAATAAATAACTAATTACACAGATTATGTGTAAATCATGAGATGAATCTTTTGAACCTAGTTAGCCCATGATTGAACAATATTTATCAAATACAAACAAAAGTGCTACGGTTAGAAAAATTCTAACTTCCCACAATTTAAACAAGGCCGAAGATGGATAAGTTTGGACATGACGAGTTCATACTTTACAGTGAATTCAAGCTGCTGCTATCTTAGCACTAGTAACCTAACAAGGGTGGGTTTAGTTGGGTGAAAAGTTTTTGGAAAAATGTCACATCGGATGTTTCGTGCGATGTCGAAAGAGATTTTCGGATACTAATAAAAAAACTAATTACATAGCTTGCGTGAAAACCACGAGACGGATTTATTAATCCTAATTAATCCATCATTAGCATATTTGTTACTGTAGCACTTTAGTGTCAAATCACGGACTAATTAGGCTCAAAACGTTCGTCTTGCTATTTCCAACGAAACTGTGCAATTTAGTTTTTTTCGTCTAAATTTAATGCTCCATACATGTATCGCAAGATTCGTTACTATAGTTTTTTATGAAAAGTTTTTATCTAAATAAGGCCTAATATAACGAGGACAATTTATCAACTAGTCTAATCACTGAACAGTGTAATTTTTTATTACCAAGATCATAGAAGTACTACTGCTAGTTCGGCCAAAAAAAAAAGAAAGAGAGAGGTCAGATAGAGAAGTACTAGGGAATGATTTTGCTCAGGCAATTCCTGCTCAACAATTTACAGAGGCTGTGCGGTACCACTAACCATTCGGTGGCGCACGTCCAAGCGCAAGGAAGTTGCTGAGTTCATCCGCCCACGGGAGAATTGAAAACAGATGCGTGACGCGACGGAACAAGACCAAACAAAGCGTTAAAGCAGGTTGCAGAACAAATCGGCGGTCTGCTGTCCGACGACGTGGAGTGCACGAGGCAAGATGGGATGGAAACGGTAAGGCTGTGTTTAGCTGAGAAAGTTTGGGTGAGAAGTTATTGTAACATTTTTTATTGTTATTTGGTAAAATTTGTTCAACTATGGATTAATTATACTTAAAAGATTCGTCTCGAACTTTACAGACAAATTATGCAATTAGTTTTTTTTTACCTATATTTAATGCTCCATGCATATGTTTAAAGATTCGATGTGATAGGTGGAAGAGGAAATATTTTGGGTTTGCATTGCAACTAAACAGGGCAAGCCAAGTTTAATAAACTCGACGCAGACTTTGTGAAGCGAAAAGATAAAATAACGTCGCTGTTAAATTCCTGTTTTGATCATCGTAATCAGCAACGATATGATGGCCGCTGCCCTAGCAGTAAATTCTTTTTTTTTGCGAGATGCGTAGTAGTAAATTCAATCGCGACCCACCTTCATTAGGAAACAGCTAGCCATTCACCAATTTCTTATATAAAAAATGCATCGACGTTTCTTGAAAAATGCTAAAAATCACGCGTTATCAGAAATAGTACTCCATCCGTTCTAAATTATAAATCGCTTTAAAATAATTTATAATTTGGAACGAAGGGAGTACGTGATTTGATGCTTGGTTAGCTCAACTGAAGCATTCCCCTTGTTTTCTTTTCAAGAATTACACGCACCCGATGAGGAAAAAAAATGCAACAGTAGATCCGAGAACCAGTGCAGAGCTCAAGAAGAGAAGAAAAGCATGGAGAGGGAAAAAGGCCGGGGGGGGGGGGACGTGCTGTGGCTCACCTTCTTGCTCCGGCAGCAGCGTCTGCGCCGAGGAGCATCGGCCGCCATTGCGGCTGCAGCCGAGGCCCAGGAGGAGGGGGAGCAGCAGGAGGAGGCGGACGCGGGCGGCGGCACCCATTAGCTTGGGTAGGCAGCTCCCCTTGGCCTTCCGTTGCCGTAGCCGGGCGGCCGTGTCGCTGCAGCTCCAGGCGGCCAGCACGCAGGGCGGCTATCTAGGCGAGCGAGCGAGCGTGTGGTCGCGTGTTGCAGGGAGCCAGAGAGGGGAGCGCGCGGACTAGTCTGCTGCGCTGCGCGCGCGGCGTCGCTCGCGTTCTTCGGCAGGTTTGCTCGTGGACTCGTGGGCTCGTGGTCATGGCTCATGGCACACCAGCAGGCAGCAGCCCCTGGATTTTTGACCTCGGATTCTTTTGTGTCATACTACTAGACGTGGATGCGCACGTGAAATTCTATGGTGAACTGACGCCGACCTACCACCAAACTCGTCGATCATCATCTACTAACTAGCCATGTGTTAGTAAACATATTATGTATAACTAATCTAACGGCATGTTAATATACCAACCGATGACCTGCATGTTAATTTGGCATTTGACACATTTCGGTGATTCGGTGCATGCATACACATGCGTCCAAGGTTCTCTTCTTTCGGGCTTATCTGTCTTTAGCATTCACGAAACTACTACTCTAGTACTACTGCTGCCACCAGCAACGAACATTGCTGGTTTCCTTGGAATTTGGGAACATGTGGACGTTCTTGCTTCGCTTGTTGAGTTCCAATAATATCTACGTGTTCCGTTCTAAACTGGAGCTGCATGTGTTAGGGTGTGTTTAGTTTCCTATTTTATCTAAAAATTTTTAGGTTTTGATCTATTATTTTGCAGAATGAAACTAAACACCATGCAAAAATTTTGGCAAAATCTTCATTTTGGATTTTGGCCTCAAGAGGCAAAAAAAAAGCCAAAAAGTTAAAAAGTCCTCACCCACCCTATAAAAAAATTTGGCATTTTGGATGGAACTAAACACACCTATGAAAATTTTAGCATTTTGCATTTTATCATTCCAAAGCAGTTGACATTTTGCATTTTGCATTTCATGAGAAACTAAACACAGCCTTAATATACTTTTCTCACTTCAATCATTCTCTGGTGCGTCAAGGCCTCAAGGGCATGCATTCGAGTCGGTCCTCTTTAGAGCAAGTATTATGATGGGCTAGGAGCGGGCTGTATCTGACATGGAGGAGAGAGAAAGCAGGAGAGAGTGGAGCGAGCGTTTGGTGATGCGCTGACCAAAAGCGGGCAAAGAGCACTGTGCTGCGCGTTTCTCGATTTTTTATTGGCTCCTAGGAGAGAAGAGCAGAAGAGAGAGTGCTGCATTTTGTCCACGCTGGATCTATTTCGCCAGCAGGCGAAATTATTGCTCTTGCTCTTATTGCCACCGTTGATTAGTAGTAGTACAACTTGGCATGCCTGAACCTGAACGGCGCTCGCTCGCTCGCTGGTAGGAGGTTGGTGGTTGATGCCGTTAAATTCTACGCGCACGCGGTCTGGGGAGCCTGCCTGGCAGCTGCCGCCACTGGCCCACTGCTGGCAGTGGCAGCTAGCCTGCCACACTAGCGTCTAGTCGTCTACTACTAGCGACGAGCTAGCCACTACGGCACTACCACAGTGTCACTGGAGACCCGGACGGAGCTAGCCACCGCCAAACTGCTAGCTGCTGCTGGGCTGGTGAGTGGTGATGCCCATGCCAAGCAACATGCTCGAGCGAGTGCTAGCTGTTTGGGTGTCACACGTACACCACACCTATATATATTCTGTGTCGATCTCTTTGGCAAGGTCTATACCGGCTTCGACTTTACTACTGTATCAGTACCGTAGCAAAAAACCGGTAAAACCCTTAAATCCTGGCTTCACCTTCACACGTCTATATATGCATGCTCTCTCTCTATATATATATAGAAGGCCGGTGTCGTGGCGGAGTCGAAGCGATCGACCGACTTCATTGTGCATTTCTGCCCATGCATGCATCATGTGCTACTCAGAGCTGAAAACGGGTAATGATCAGCTGCGGCAAGCACGGAATATATATAATAATGGAACAATACCGCTACAAAATATGTATGCCCCATGCATTTTTGTTCCCCCGACCCCGATCGAGAGTTGCAGTTGCAGCACCAACCGATGACCTGCATGTTAATTTGGCATTTGACACATTTCGGTGATTCGGTGCATGCATACACATGCGTCCAAGGTTCTCTTCTTTCGGGCTTAATCTGTCTTTAGCATTCACGAAACTACTACTCTAGTACTACGTACTACTGCCACCAGCAACGAACATTGCTGGTTTCCTTTGCCTGTTGTGTGATTGGAATTTTGGGAACATGTGGACGTTCTTGCTTCGCTTGTTGAGTGCCAATAATATCTACGTGTTCCGTTCTAAACTGTAAGTCAGTTTAGTTTTTTAAATACATAGCATTTACTATATGTATCTAGATATACTGTAATACTTATTTAGAATCGTAACAAAAGCTAAAAAAACAAAATAACTTACAATTTGGAATGGAAGGAGTATAACTAGAGGAGCTTTGATTGCTCTTGCATTAATATTTTTTAAACAAATCAGATAGAAGAGTTATCGATTATATTAAAAAGAATAAAAATCCAGGCTAGTCAAATGCAACAAAGCAATAAAGACCTTAAAAAATGTAGAGCAACCACAACAAATTATCATCATAGAGTAAATAGAACTATAGACAGTGACCGATTGGATTGAGACCATATGACACATACCATACTACCCCAATTCACTCCGACTTTGCACAACTACACCACTCTATAACACTAGCACCACATCACCCCCCACCAATTACATCATCCCAGAGACAAAGCCACCATGTCGACACACGTATAGTTATCCTTGCTCGCGCCATAGTCACAGATGTTGTCCCACGTCAAACCAACCACTGCCACATAGGATTGGCCGCTGTAGTATGTGCAAGCAAAGCAGTCGTCATGCTATCGGTTCCGCTTGTGTCATGTCATCTATCGACACTGTCGAACTAGCCTCTCCAAGCAGTAGCAGGCTTCTGGCAACTCGATCGCTCGGTCCATCTCGCTCATCTGACTTCTTATTTGGGTGCTCCCCTTAATTTTATTGGCCTAATTTTTTGTTTCACTCAATAGCAACACCTAAATTTGGGCCCCTTAAATCTATTTAGGTAGACAATGCCAAATGGAACCCGCTCGTCATTCTCTCTTTCTTCTTCCTTTCTCTACCTACTAGGCAGGTCTCGTCGGCGCCGGACGTCATGAGTAGGGTGGCGCAACAGAGGGGAATGGAGGGAGGCACGGCCGGATGCCGCGAGTAGGGAGGCGTGATCGGTGGGAGGCGCGTGTAACAGAACCGACCAATTATACGAGATTAAGTAAGAAAATCATCCACCGAGCAGACGATTTAGCAAACTTAAGCCCGTATAATCCGGTAGTCCATGAAATCACGATGGATTTCAAACCAACTTACATACCAGCCAAGATCGTAATAAGTTCAGCGGTCACCATCACAAGTTACATAAAAGTTCGCGTCACAAATACATCAGAGTTTAAACATAGTTATTACAAACCAGTTTCAAATAAAAGTAGCGGAAACATTTAGTTCAAACCACACACTCACACAGAGTTCAAAATAAAGTGCCAGCTCAGGATCATCTCCAACAAAAGCATCAGACAAGATGTAGTGAATGACCATTGCCCATGGTCCTAAGCTTCTTCCATCGCAGGATAAAGGCAGTTGATACAGTAGCCGTAATACATCTGCCCATCTGCAACAAGTGGGAACAAAGCCCTGAGTATGAGAAGGTACTCAGCTAGACTTACCCGACAGAACCGAAAATAAGAGACACCAAGGATCATGACAGGCTTTAAGGTGGGGTAGCTGACTCATTTGTAAAAAGGCATTTTTAGCATTTCAAGAATCTTTTCTAGAAGCTTTGCATCAAGTTAAATCTTTATTAACCTGTCAACTACATTTACACCTGTACTATAGTAACATGTGATTAAACATGTAAGGATAACCAATGATCAGTAATCAAATTCTATCATGTCATATACCATATAACTATCCAAGTGTTCCATTAGAATTACTACGATGAAGTAACTCAAGTCAAGTGCTCACTATCCAGTAAACGATGGCGATTCGAATCGATTATTAACCAGCTGGTAATTTATTCCTCACATAAACCTCACTCACCCGCTAAAGTGAGGTATTGGTCACCGAGTCAACCATTCAGGTAAAGTCGTGAGCTTGCCAGGAACCACATGTACCCGGGGGCCGCCCGACTGCTCTTTGGCCTTATCATCACGCCCCCGTATCCTACCACTACTGCTCCGGTACAGTGCGTTGCGGGCAATCCACTCGGCCCGAATAATCTCCCAGCTTCGCGGTCGAAAGGTACATTATTCGGCCAGCTAAATGTAAGGTATGCGTTCAACATGACTCGAGGCCCAACAACGGTCGGTCCTTAATCGACACAGACAGAAAACACTACAGTTCGAAATCCTACAAGTTTCCGTCCGGTCTCAATTCTACATTAACACTTAGTTATTCTCAGATGACATACTTTTTCAAGCAGATCTAGGTAACCACCTATAGCTCGCAGGTGACAGGAAATCACCCGACTTCTATCGGTCTAAGCAAGCTAAGTATTTCTTGACTGCGAATACCAAGGTAACAAGGATAGGGTAGAACAGGATAAACAAGGTATAATGCAGCAACGGTTGCAAACAACTCCTAAACGTAATGCAGCAGTTGAAGTAAAAGCATTAATAAAATATTTGCAAACCGGGGGAGAAAATGCTCCGGGGCTTGCCTCTCTCGAAAGAGCTCGGACGGTGGTCTGGGCACTCTGGAAGATCCTCACCGACTCCTCGTCGGTTTCGGGCACCTCCTGCTCCTCGGGTTGCTCTTCCGGCTCCTCGGGAACTGCTACCGGAGTTACTTTCTGCGATCCTGTATGATGCAAACGTATAAGTGCTCATGCCTAGGTGCATTGCAGAAATGACATGTAATGATCATGATGAATGAGATGTGGATGAATAGGTTTACTTTATTTCATAAAGTAGGAATACAAATCTTCTATAAGGTAGTCAACATCATCCAAAAACATGTACTCGTATACTACTACCAACATTCTCTACCATGTCAAGTCACCACAGAAATCTAAGATGCTTCAAAGATACACCAAAGCAAATCCTATTAACTAGTCATGCATTAACAAGGTTAATTAAACCCTAATTGCAACTAGATTTGAACAGCAACACCTCTTTTGGTAGCACAGAAAAATCTGAGAAAATTACAGCAGCCTACTATAATCTAATATAGCATTTCACAAAAATTTCATTGCATTTGGATTACTAGAACTGCCTACACAAAAATAACAAGTTAGGGCCTAAAAATGAGCATAAAAATACTTTATACTATGAAAAGTATCAAACAACAAATTTAGTATTTTTTCTATATTCTACACAATAAACAATCACCATAGAAAAAATATTACATGCATGTTTTATTCATTTTTTCTCTCTAGCAAAAATAACAATTATTAACAATATTAAACACTTGTGCTACACATCAAGATTTTTCTACAGAACATGCATGGCATATATTTTTCCTAGAAATTACATCACAAAAGAAAATTATTGCAAGTGGAACCATATTTTTCTGAACTTTCTATGATTTATTACATATTTAACAAGAAAACAACAATTTCAGTGATTAAATAAAAACCCTATAGAAAAGTATTTCAAACTTGACATGCAATATTTTTAAACTATAGATCTACTCATGAGAAACACTACAAAATTTGTTTCGCAATTTTTGGAGCTAAAATGATTACACAAACATTTTTCAAAGTATTTATTTCTCAAATAATAAAAGAAAAACAAAAAACCAATTTTTCTTATTGATAACGGGCCGGACCAGTGAAGTCAACCGGCCGGCTACGGCTTTCGGCCCGAGTGCGCGCGTGGGGAAGGCAGGCACGTCGGCCCGGCTTGGGCTCCGGCCCAAGGCCGTTCGGTCCAGTGAACTGAGAGGGGCGAGAGCGGGGCGTGGCCACGGGTTGCCGGCGTTCACGGTGGCGTGGCCGCGCGGCGGTGGAGTCCGGCGGCGTTGCCGGCCACGACTGGGCACGGTGAAGCGAGCACCGGGTTCGTAAGAGGAAAGCGAACGCGGCAAAGTAACTTTCAAGGGCCAAGAAACAGCGGGGACGCCCTTTCCACGGTGAGGTCGAGCGCGGCGGCGCCATGACCGACGGCGGCAACACGGCTCAATCGACCTACCTTGCTCGAATGGTGAAAGCAAGGCGAGCACGACGTGTCGGAGATGGAGGCGGAGCGACGTGCACGCGATGGAGGGCGGCGGTGGACCACCGGCGGCCAATTTTGCCGGCGAAGGTGGCGGTGGCGAGGCCGGCTCGAGCGGTGCTCGGTGCGGGGCGGAGAACTGCAGCGCGGGAGAAAGGAAATGGAGAGGGCAGAGAGGGAAGTGGAGCACCTGCGGCTTGAAATGGCGAGGCGCGCGCTCGTGGGGGCCACGGACGGCCAGGTGTCGCCGGCGAGCGGCGCATGCCGGCCACGAGGCGAGCAGCTCCTGCCGCGGCCGATCGCGCTGGCGCGGCGAGCGCGCGTGAGTGGGGAAGGCGCGGGCGAGCGGGGCCGGGCTGGCTTCGGCTCGCGGGCCGAAAAGGTGGCCGCGGCCCGTTAAGGTAAGAAATCGTTTTTCTTTTCTAAATAAAATTCCAGATTTTATAATTTGATTTAAATTCAAATTTTGAAGATGAAAAAGACATTTTCACTAGTTGCCTCCAAAACAAAAGTTGTTCAAAATTTAATTCTCTACAACTTTCATTTAGGGCACTTTTTAAAATTCTAAATAGATTTTGAATTAGTGATTTAAAGTCCAAATTTTAAATAAAAACTCATTTTTCTGAAATATTTTTTAAAAGCAAAATTTGGGGAGATTTTGAATACAAAAATTTCTCCAAAAATCATGTTAATTATTTCTAAGTCATTTAGAGTTATAGCTCAACAAATTTTTACCACTCTTAGCTAGAAATTTTACTAATTCAGGGTTCAAATATGTGTTTTCACAATTTAATTAATTCTAACTTAAATTGCCATATGGTGGTGAACATGCATGCAATGCTAATGATCATGTTTTGGGATGTGAATGCTTGCTTAACACTCAGGGGTGTTACAGCGTGGTCGGGCCACTCCCGCGCATGAAGGCCTGACTGGAGGGAGGTGCGGGCGGATGCCGTGAGTAGGGAGGTGCGCCTAGGCTGCTCCTGCGTGGCGAAGGCGAATCGACTGGGGTAGCGCGCTCGCACGGTGGAGGGAGGCATGGCCAGGCTACCGAGGAAGAGGAAGGCGCGGTCGGGTCGCCGAGGAAGACAGAGGCGCAACCGACGTTGGGAGAGGGCGATCGAGCATCATGCGGTTCGTTTCAAGCACGGGAAAAAACGATACAACAGGATGGAGGCTAAGCCGATTTATGGTGAGAACTAAATAAGGCCTTCCACGTGTAATTTATAAAGTGTCTCACGAGACCAGATGAGTTCCAAAGAAAAAACACGATTTAGGTCTCAGACTGACAAAACTAGCTCAACGGTTAAATAGTGTCACACAGAGACTCACGTCCTGTTCGGCTGATGGTTTTTGTGGCTGATGCCGATGCTGATGCTGATTTGTTGTGAGAGAAAAATACTGCTGAATAGCTGGCTGATTCTTGCTCAAGCGAACGGGCCTCAGTCGATACAGACCTAAGCCGATTTGGAAAACCTGTGTGGGCTGGGCTATGCACAGTCCCAGGCCAGACGCGCGTGTGCCTGTTTTTACAGGTTTGTCCAAAATTATCTATTTAAATGTAATTCAATCTCAATTTGATGTTTTTTATTTGCGCGTATATTTTTAATTATCTTCCACTTACCTGATCATATTTTAGCTGTCAACATCGTTCGTATTCACACGAATTGATTCTAAATGGTTTACTGTGAAATTCACGCACTCGACACCAAGAAGATCGAGGGTTCGGGGCGGCCGTAATTGTCACTGCAAGAAACAACAGTAAATGTGAAATGGACGAAAATGACAAAAATGGCCCACCAGGGCAAGATTGCACTGTAGTTACTAGCATGGAAAGGGCTAGCGGGCCAGTGCCGGTGCCGGGGCCCACTTTGCCGACCATAAGGAACACAACTCACAAACAGACATTACTTGCCTTCTTTGACTAATATACGTCGTCCAAAACTCCAAATGAAAGATGCGTCTCACAGTCGAATTAGAGAAATATCTCGCATTGCAGGGTGCCACTGCCACAGACTCACAGCGTGTTTTTGGCAACTACAAGCTGGAAAGAGGCATGAAAATTAGTGACGAAAGTTGCTGAAGACAGTTAAATAAAGATTTAATTTTAGTCTCAGTCTTTTATTTGATTCGTGGAGGGAAATAAATAAGAAAAATTAAAGAGCGAATTCATATACCGTATTTGGTGTGCGGGTATTTATTTTTCGTTAAAAGCGTAATTCTCACCTATCCTCTACGGAATTGATCGGTGAGAGTTACCCCCTCTAAACTCATACTATTCGCATTCCCCTTTGCACAAAAACTCTCACACACAAAATAAACAAAAAATTCGAAACTCCGACGTACCTCTAAACTCTCGTTCTCTCCCTCAACAAAACGTGCTGCCGATGCAGGCTACAGTGTGTTTATTTTGAATTCTTTTTTTTCTCCCTTTTGAGTGTCCAAAAAACTGTTAAAGGAAGCATTCCTTCCTTGTAGGCAGTCACTAAATTTTGTGGGGCTCGTCCGTCCGGTATTGTGGGTGGCCTTGTGGGGCTCGTCAGTCCAGCAGCAGCGTTCTCGGCCAGTCGGCCGTCCTTGTAGGCTTGTACTAGTAGCGCCTGGGCTGGTTTTCACACAACCAGAAACCGACGCGCGGCCCCCACCAAACCGACTCGAAGTCACGGGCCCACAATCCGAATATCAACCCAACGCTTCCTTCTCACCCCGTACGTCGTCTCCCCGACTCGAATTGGGGATCTGACGCGCGAGCACAAAGGCGCGGCCCCAACCCGACCAAAACCTAGCCAGAGGCCTCCCTAGCCCTCGGGTTCCGCCGCCGCCGCCGATCCAGCCGGCGTCTCCCCGCCCGCCGGCCGCGATGTACAACGGCATCGGGCTGCAGACCGCGCGGGGGTCGGGCACCAACGGGTACGTCCAGACCAACAAGTTCTTCATCAGGCCTCGCTCCACCTCCGGCGGGGGCCCGCCAGGCGGGCCGCACAGGCCGCCGCTCCCCGACGCCGCCGATGGCGTCGGCGGGCTCGGCGGGATGCGCAAGCCCAACAAGGAGATCCTCGAGCACGACCGCAAGCGCCAGGTCGAGCTCAAGCTGCTCGTGCTCAGGGACGCGCTCGAGGAGCAGGGCTACACCGACGGCGAGATCGAGGAGCGCGTCGACGAGGCGCGCAAGGCCGCGGAGGCAGAGGCCGCCGCGGCCGCGGCAGCGGAGGAGGCAGGGAGCGGTCTCGGCGCCGGGCGACCGCCTCTACCCGGCGGCAGAGGGTATGGATTTGTTGGCGTCTTGTAGGTTTTGGTCAGTTGACAATTTTCGTGTTAGGTTTCAGACTTACTATGGTGTCTCATCATAGGTTTTGGTCAGTTGTCTATTTTCTTGTTTTGGTTCAGAATGCTGCAGATAAGGCCACATGTAAATTCTCTAGCAAGACATAGATAAAGTGGCTTCTATATTAGTTTTGTGAGACTTCTTCATATTTTGACGTTCTGTTTATATGTGCTTGCATTTGTCCATCGTTAGGACCGTATAATCATTAATCAGTCCCTAGCTTTGCACATATAGGAAGTCTGGCTTTCTAGACTTTGTTTTACTTTCTCTCTATTATATGTTCCCACCATAGAATTGCATATTGATGGAGTGGATAGATGGTAAGATT
Source organism: Saccharum hybrid cultivar R570 (assembly GCA_038087645.1). Taxonomy (NCBI): domain Eukaryota; kingdom Viridiplantae; phylum Streptophyta; class Magnoliopsida; order Poales; family Poaceae; genus Saccharum; species Saccharum hybrid cultivar. Next base: position 1,101,725 of record JAQSUU010000203.1, on the reverse strand, counting down.
CTTGCTGTTCTTTCATCTAGTTTGTTTTAGATAGATGGATGCCTGCACTTCGTTTTTCCTGAGTTTGTCATCTTTTAGAAACAAAATTATTGCTTGCAAGCTGTTTCTGTATGCGAATTGAATATTAATAATGGGTTTGCCTGTGCATGGTGTGATTCATCAGTTTTTAGCTTTGGATGTGCAGAGCTTGCTGCATGCCATGATTTCATCCATTCCTGTGCAGATGTGGGAAGTCATTTTGTAATGGTTTATTTTATGTCTATTAGACCTTTTTCTGTTGGATGGCATATTGATGCTGATGATAGACAATAGAAGATGACCACGCTACTTTCATGTAGCCTTTTCTTTTTAGTTGGATGCCCCCATTTAGTCTCTGAGATTGTATCGCCATTTGAAAATGAAACTATTAGTCTCTTGAGGTTTTTTTTTTTTTTTGGTATCTAAATTCTGATCCTAAGTTGCCATATTTTTCTCAGGTTTACAGACACACAGAGCCACCATGTTGCCGCAAGGAAGGAGAAACAGCTTGAGACTCTAAGGGCTGCTTTAGGGCTGGACGTTGAGGATGCAAAGAAGAAAGGGGATGTAGAAAGTGATGTAGAATCTGGGGAGCTGGTTCCTGGTAAGTATTACGAGGAACTGGATACTGCTGGGCAAAAGGATAGCAAGGATTCAAAGGATGCAAAGAAGAGCAAGAAGAAAAAAGAGAGTGAAAAAAGTAGTCGACATAGAAGTTCAAGAAAGAGCAAGTATGACTCGGACTCAGATCACGATCATGACACAAAAACGAAGAAGAAGAGTTCTCGCCATGATTCAGAAGATGGTTCAGAGACTGATTATGATGAAAAGAAGGAAAAGAAACACAACAAGAAACCTCGTCTTGGTTCAGATGATGATTCTGAAAATGATCGGAAGAAAGTCAAGCGTGGAAAGAGCTCTCGTAATGATTCCGATCCTGATACAGATAGTGGCTATGGCAAGAAGAAAGCCAAACATGCAAAGAACGATCGAGGTGAAAGAAAGAAGATACCAGTGAAGAACTCTCATCATGATTCCGAGTCTGATACAGATAGTGGCTATGGCAAGAAGAAAACAGAACATGCAAGGAATGATAAGGGTGAGAGAAAGAAGATACCAGTAAAGAATTCTCGTCATGATTCCAAATCTGATACAGATAGTGGATATGGCAAGAAGAAAACGGAGCATGCAAAGAGTGAACGCGATGAGAGAAAGAAGGTACCAGTGAAGAGCTCTCGTCATGATTCTGACTCTGATACAGATAGTGGCTATGGCAAGAAGAAAGTGGAACATGCAAAGAATGAACGTGATGAGAGAAAGAAGATACCTGTGAAGAGCTCTCGTCATGATTCGGAGTCTGATACAGATAGTGGCTATGTCAAGAACAAAATGGAACATGCAAAGAATGAACGTAATGAGAGAAAGAAGGTACCAGTGAAGAGCTCTCGTCATGATTCTGAGTCTGATACAGATATTGACTATAGGAAGAAGAAAATAGAACATGCGAAGGGCATATGCGATGAGAGAAAGAAAATGCCAGTGGGAAGCTCTCATCACGATTCTGACTCTGATACAGATAGTGCCTATAGGAAGAAAGTAGTGGAACATGCAAACATTCATAATGGGAAAAACAAGATACCAGTGCAAAGCTCTCATCAGTATGAGAAGCCTAGAAAATACAAGGAAAGTTTTCGCCATGACTCAGATTCAGATGGTCTTTCCCGTGATAAGGAAAGACAACTGAATGCTGCAGCGTTAAAAAAGGATGTGCAAGAGAAAAGGAAACTAGCTAGCTCAAGTGAGAGTTCAGATTACACCAGCAGCCTCAGCAGCAGTGATTCTGACATGAGTGCAGATAGCTATGAGGAACAAAAAAGGAGTCGAGCTGAAGGGAGAAGAAATGAGCTGACTACACAAAGGCAGAAAGAGGAGGAAAGAAAAGAGCTTGAGAAGCAACAGCAGAGAGAGGTAGAGAGGAAAGAGTTGGAGAAGCAAAAGCAAAGGGAGGAAGAGAGGATGGAGATGGAGAAGAAAAGGCAGCGAGAGAGGGAGGAAGAGAGACAGAGGGAGAGAGAGCAATATGGAAGGAAAGGTGGAAATGATGTGGAGAGAGACAACAAAAGGAAACTGATAGATGATCGGTATGATCCAAATTCAAGTAGAGTTAGAGAAGGATACAAAGACCGTCAGAACAGAGATGGCAATAGATGGCAGGAAGAGCATGGTCGACACAGTAGATATATGGATAGTCATGATTCCAAGAGGTCAAGGCGTGATGATGACTCGCATTACCATTCAAGGAGGGATTATGAACAACGCTATTCTAGAGATGAACATAGAGACAGAAGGCGTCACTAAATGTAAGGTATATCAACCACCCTACTGTAACTCCCATTGACATACCTGGTGCCTGCATTGTAAGATGAGCTCATGTTTACCAAATCATACAACCAGAGCTGTAGGCTGTAGGTTTTAGAAGCTGTGCATATCTGTGTATGTTATGAACTCCTAATATGTTTTGGATGCTACATGCCTACATTTTGGTACACTATCCTTTTGTTTGTGTCAAATTAATTGCTTATTATGCAAATATATACATTTATCTCACCATACTCTATGCCTTATGTGCAGCCATATTGGTAATCCTTGTAAAGGAAGAGAGCAGCGCATCTTGAAGAATACCCGTTCTAGGTGGACTTATTCTCAGTTCTCACCCATAAGTTTCAGTCCTAGATCTTTTCTGCGGCAGCAAGACCACCCATCAGTACCCCGCTGCAGCATTAAGCTTTGTTTGTGTTTGTATCATACTTTTGTTTCGCTGCAGCATTAAGCTTTGTTTGTGTTTGTATCATACTTTTGTTTTATTACGCAAAGAGCAAAGTCTCCAATATGTAATGTGTTTTGGCACAGACATGAATGGCAGAATTTTTTTGTTGGAACTTGTGGTACGCCTGTTGCCGATCATCATTATGAAAAGTTGTCTTTAGCTTATATTTGATGAGCTCCAAGTTTTTCAAAATTTTGGTGTGCCTGTTGGAGGGTTCATCTCATGTTTCATATATACTGCTCAAACCTTTTTAAGGTTTAGATAAACCTTATGTTTACAGGCTTCTTTAGATTAGAAAAACAACACCAAGTTTAATACGTGGTACTAGATTTCAAGTGGGAACCAAATATAAAAAAAGGCTGAAAAGAGAATATCTACGATTCCTTTGTATAGTCTTGAATTCCTAAATAATAAAAGTTGTTCGTCTTTGTGCACTGCTTGTACACGATCGATTTTCTCAATCCAGACTGCGTGGTGCACGATTGTTACGGCTGACATGAATGAGCAGCATGGACGTGGTGTGCAAAAACACCAAACACGTTTCCGGTGCTTTAACAATATACTAGCAGGTACCCCCGTGCTTTCGCACGGGGCGGCAGGGCAGAATTTATGCAGTGAAGCAAACGATTACTAAAATTAGCTACAGCTAATGCACACTTTAATTTTGTAGATATAGTACTAATTGCATGCGGTATGGGTCGAAATGTATATACTGTCATAGACAATAGAATAGAGTACTAAAAACAGGAAAGATTCCATGAGCACAAAAGTTCTTAACATGTAAAAGAACCTGGCCTCCTTTCGGAACCAATATAGCATTCACATATTCATTACGGGTAGTAGAAAAGTAGAAGTGAAATAACGCAATAAGGTTTGCGACTTTAGAACAGAAGTGGTGCAGCATGTTGAATCTTTTTATATGGTGATAGCATTACCCTGGTGTGGATTGTCAAGATGAACGCGCCTTCGCCTGCGGCCTGTGTAGATAGTATGTGTTAAAGAATTAGGCAATTTTCAGATTAAAAGTATGATTAAATCTAGAACATAAATCATGGCAAATATATGAACTAGATTAAACATGTATGACATACTAGTATAACAGATCAGCATATTCCACAACATCAACATGACAAGCATTGATAGTCCAGCAGATAGATTAGATCGTACGAACGTCAAAATTAGATCAAGAGAATTATACCTTTCGGTTGTAGTAGTAGTAGATGGTGTTGAAGATATGACTGGCGGTGGTGGAGCGAGATCGCTGATGTCGATGTCGTCGATGTTGAAGTCGTCGTCGAAGTCGTCGATGAGAGGCGGAGGAGTATTCTTGATGACGACCCTGCGAGCTCTACCACGACGAAGCCGACGCACCGATGCACCCTTCGGAAGACGAGTCGTTGTGGAAGCTTTGGGAGCAGTCGCGCGAAGAACGCTTCCCAAAAACCTTATTTGCCTTCTCCCGGTGCAGGATCGCAAAGACGGGGTTCCAGAGACCTGCTCACCCGGTCGCTGGTGCAAGCAAGCGATCGGACTGGAGTAGCTACAGCGGCGGCGCAATAGCGAGTAGAGGCAAAAACCCTAGCTCAACTGGATACATTTTGGTGTGGCCGGCAGGTTGCTTATATAGTCCTGTCCAACCAATCTCGTGTCGCGATCACGATCTAAATTGATTTAGGACTCTTAATTTGTAACCGATTAGGACTCATGCAACTTGAAGGCAAGAAACCAAAAACGAAAACAACAAAAGGAGATCGCGTTCCCGCAAGGGAAGGAGCCGGATTTCGGCGGACCATTCACACAGGTGCCACGCACCCGCGCCCTTCGCCCCGCCCGGCCCGGCGAGCGAGCGCGTGTGGACTTCTCTTACTCCTCCTCACACTAGACTTGAGAAAGTGAAGAGGACTTCCATATTTAAGTATGACTACCTCCACTTCAACAAGCAAGGTGGTACTAAAGAGTTCCCACATCCTCTCTTGCTCACATGAATGGGCCTTTGAGATTTATTAGGAATTTCACAATTGGTTATTGGGCCAAGCCCATATAAATTCCAACAGTATGCACGTGTCTATGAATCTGTAATATAACAAACAACATCAAGCACTGTATAAGAGATGGCTGAGGTAGTTTTTTTTTTGTCCCTGCGCGCTAAGGAATTTCACCACGATCAGTGGCAATGGCTGTGGGTGGGGAGGAGCTGAAATTTTGGAATCGTGGGAAAAAAAATCACCACGACCGTTGGACTGAGAAGAGAGGAAGGTATGCAATTTGGAAAAGGAAAACCCAAAAACTTTATTCACCACAAATCAGTGCGAGGAGAAGACAGGAAGGGTTGCGATAGTTACCTCGGCGATCTTGGGGTGTTGGGAGGAAGGCGACGAGGGGGCAATGGCCGGCTGCGGCGTCCGCGCGCAGGCTTCATGTGCAGGAGGCCGCGACAGACGCAGCGGTCGAAGGGGAGGGGGGCGGAGGCAGGGGACGGAGGTCCGGTGGAGGCGCGAGGGGAGCACGGGCTGCAGCGGCTGCGGCGGCGGCGGTGGCGGCCTGCAGGAGGCCGCGACAGACGCGGCGGTCGAAGGGGAGGGGGGCGGAGGCAGGGGGACAGAGCTCCGGTGGAGGCGCGAGGGGAGCACGGGCTGCAGCGGCTGGGACGGTGGCGGCGGCCAGGCGGGGGTGGTGGCCAAGGGTTGGGGAGCGGCGGCGTTGGAGAGGAGTCGGATCTTTTTCTGTTTTTTTTTTATTTCCCCGCATCCGTGTGTGGAGGCTTCGTGAGGGAGGGGGGTTCTAGACTTCTCGTGTGGGGCTGAGTCGGGAGTGGCGAGGCACATTTACTGCTCCCGGAACAGGACTTTGTGAGAGGATACGGAGATGCTAGGAGCCTCGATTTTAAGAGTTATGTATAGATTACCTCTAGATTAAAAAAACAATATATTAACTCCGTCGTCCCAAAATGGAAGACCGACCCTCTGTCCCAAAAATCCAAATTCATCTATTTTAGAACGTAGCGAGATAATAAAATTAAATATGTTCAATATATCCGCAACACAAATATGAAAGGACACTACTAGTGCCCGGATGTTCAGGCGGACGCTCACGTCCTGCCCGCCGCTACTGCACACCCGCGCCGCTTCCCGCGCTCGCAGCTGCACAACGCTCCATCCATCTGTTTTCCACACGCATGCATGGTGCCCTAGCAGCTGCAGCAGACAGCTGTGGCAGGTGAGTCACGTTGCAACATATACAATACCTGATCTATTTTTAAAATATCTAGATAAAACTTTTGCAACATGTGTCTGAAGAAAGATAAAACACTTGAAACATGTGTCTGAAACACTTGCGAAAACATCTAAAAATACTTGAAAAGCCATTGCAAAACATATGCAACATCCTTACAAAAACACTTGCAAACATATGTGTGAAACATATGCAACATCCAAATAAAAACACTTGCAACATACGTCTGAAAAAACAAATGAAACATTTGAAACAGACACTTGCAACGTACGTGTATAGTCATTGCAACAAATGCAATATCCGATCTACTTTTGTAACATCTATACAAAACACTTGCAACATACCTCTAAAACATCTACAAAGATCGAAACATACATTTGCAACATGGGAGGAGAGAATGAGGCCGGTCGATTCCGGGCGTCAGGGGTGGAAGCCGGCGGCGTGCGAGCACCACCAGCACTGGTCGCACTCGTGGGTGCCCGTTGACTCAGCTAGAGACGACCTGAGGCGCCTCGACACCTGCACCTAGCCACCATCGGCAGGGGCAGCGGCGGTGGCCCGTGGTGGCGATGCATCATGACAGCGCTAGGTTGGGGAAGAGGCCGGGGAGGCACTGCACGAATTGAGCGAGGAGACGACATGATCAGCTTTGGTGGAGGAGGAAGCAACGGTGGTGGCGTGGGGCTCTGCTGCTGCCGATGAACACGAGAGACCTAGAGCTGGGGAGGGCGAGACAGAGCGGAGAAATAGAGAGCGGAGTGGAAGCAGCGTCCGAACCGACACGAGCGGACGGACACCCGCATCCGAGTATTTCCGAATATGAAATATGTCAATGCAATTTTGTTCACTTATCTCCATGCAAACGATCAACAAAAAATCACCAAAAGGAGCACATGGTGTAAGGAAAGAACCCAGGCACTTGATCGTACCTCTTCATTCATCTTAAGGGAAGTTAAGTCAAAGAGACCGCAAGGGGTGTACACCGGCAAGTCATGACTCATGACAGTTTTACATTGTAAGCGTGTTCTCACGGCATTATTGCCTATATACTTGACAACAGAAAGCCTACAACTGCAACCAAGCTAAGCATCTGTGGCCTTTTCAAGCACAAAAGTGGTCTCTGTTTATTGAGTATGCCGGTGTGTTTATATGCAGCAGCTATTCTACAGGGCAGAACCAGCACGGCGGCGCCTAGTTGCGTTTGAGGTAGCAATCTGGCCGAGTTCCTCACTCTGGCTTGGCAGCACTCGTTCTCTGACTGGGGTATAATGCCTCAGCCAGACGCCAGTGTATACCTGGAGAAATAACAGAACATCGTCAGCTGAAGAAATGATATAGGCAAAAATCTGGTCTCAGGCCACTTGTACCACAAATTTCTTACAAACAGCATGACAGCATATAGATGTTGAGCGGGAATATTCGCTCTAATAGTTTTGAAGTATATGACAAAACGAAGTTTGGTGATGCAGGAATTTGAGAGTTCACACTGGTTCACAAATAGAGAAACAGTAACAGTACTATATCATATTTTCCCTTTATAGTTTCTACTGACCTGTTGGGGCCTCATAATCTTAGTGTCGGGATCATCGAGTGACTCTTTCCAATGCGCTAGCCAGCCAGCCATGCGAGGAATGGCAAACAGCACAGGAAAAAATTCTGTAGGGAATCCCATTGCCCTGGAAACCAATACAGTAACAGTAAAACTACCATAGTACCAAGGGGAGGAAAAGAAAGGAAATCAGGTGTAGCTCCCAATGAAAGTACCTATAAATTAGCCCAGAGTAGAAGTCCACATTTGGATATAGTTTCCTCTTGATAAAATATTCGTCTGACAGTGCTGCCTTTTCTAGAGCAATGGCCACCTGACATGGCATAAGGAAAAAATAAAATATTAGACAACCCAGTTAGTTTTGCCAAGGCACTCTTCTTGTTGCATAGCCAGATTGTCTATTATCCCCATTTTACTGCAGAATTCTTGGAATTCTCATTTCCTTGAGCAGAAATTTTCACTTATGAGATGGAAAATAATTAAGTAGCAAAATGGCCAATTGTAATCACGTAAGAGTATACCAGCATTGCTTGTGGCCAGTATACTGTTGTGAATGGTTCTATCATTTTGAAACCATGACCATACAGCCATCTATTAGACACTAGGGAAACTAGGGGAGATAAAATGTTAACAGTTTTCTATTTTAGAGCTTCAATGCAAAGTAATTTGCAAATATCTTACTCATTCTATAAGTTCAATTTTCTATCTGAGAAAAAGCTTTATATTTCATCATTTGCAAGATTCACATGACAAAGTAACTGTTTACCACCCTATGCACAGTCAGAAACTCTTAACTGGTTACTACTTACTACACATTGCCAGAAATCTCAAACCACAATACAACTAACTCCAAAAGAAAAGTTAAATCCAGAAAACATTTCCTGTCTATGATCAAAGCACATGGGAAAGCTAACCTCAATAAGTGGATCCCGTCCAACAATTGAGAACACCTCCTCTGCCAATTTCCTGATGACTTTAGCACGAGGGTCATAGTTCTTGTACACACGGTGCCCAAAACCTGACATCTTCCTCTTCCTAGAAAATGAACAAACGAATCTTGTAAGAACAATGTCAAAAGTGTATAAAAGGGCAACAACAAACTGAGTATCTCCACCTGAATATAGATCAGGTGAAAGCTATATGTTACCTGTTCTTTACTCCTTCAATGAAATCTGGAATATTTTCCACACTTCCAATCTCATTTAACATTTTAAGTACTGCCTGGCATACAGGATAACATTTTCTTAGCGAACAGCTTAAGCAAGAACTCCTTAATCTCTAAAAGCAACAGAGGATGTTGGGTCTTTTCATTTTGACAAAGGACGTAAGAAGATTATCGTGCTTGATTATACAAAAAGGGGGGAAAGGTATAAATTAGCTCAAAAAGAATAATCCCTCGGTTTCAAATTAGTTGTCATTTTAGATTGTCCTAAGTCAAACGGTGGCCATCAATTCCTATAAATTCATATAGTCTAACAAACATGCAAATTATAAGTATTTCCCATGGCGAATCTAAAAACATAAATCTTATGATGTAAGCTATATGAATTTCTCGTTGATGGTCAAAGATATAAAGGTTTGATTTTGGACAAAGCAAGAGTGACAACTAATATGAAACAGAGGGATATTCATCATCCGACTAAAGGTACTCCCTCTGTTTCGTATTAGTTGTCACTCTCGCTTTGTCCAAAGTCAACCTTTCTATCATTGATGATAGAAAAGAAACAGATGAAGTAAATTAAGTAATTTCTTAGCTTTTATGCTCACTATGACTTACCTCATTTGCACCACCATGCAGAGGACCATATAGAGCTCCAACACCACCAGAAAGGGCAGTGAAGACATCCACACCACTATAGACATAATATAGCTCATCAGGAAATTGTTCCTTACTGTTTGGAGGTAAAATGAGGAAGTGATTTACCTTGAAGCAAGGTGCCTAACAGCAGCTGTAGAGCAGTTCATTTCATGTTCAGCATGTAGAATAAATAGGATATCTAGTGCTCGAGCAAGTCGAGGATTTGGTTTATATGACTTGTTACCCCTGCCAAATTGATTTTCTTTAGAAAACATGAATCAACGTACAGTCACAGAATCGAACTGTTCGTTTAGTTGAATGCATGGAAATTATCATACATGGCATAATCAAAACATAGAGTTCACAGTATTCAAGGTGAAACAACTTACAAAGAGTCCAGCATGTACAAGAAGTTCTCTGAATAAGATAGAGTATTTGAAGGAAGGATGGGAGGCCTTCCTGCTAATCTCAAGTAGGCAGCAGCTGCTATTGTTGGTGCCTGAACAAGCAAAATGCATACAAAAATCAAGGTACCATCATTTTAATTTGCAAGATCTCCAGTTGTTTGCTACAATGGAAATATTACTTGATTGGATGAATATCCAAAAATTTGTAGCATTAGCTAAAGGAACTACATAATTAGGCATACCTTCCCAAGTACTCGCACAATTTGTTTATCCCTCACCTGCTTCGACTTATAAAGATCTTGACCCTACATGAGCAGAATATGTGTTCAAAACATCAAATTCAAATATAAAAATCTGGCTGAGTTCAAATTTACGGTTAATTGTGTCACAGAAAGTTGATCTAGTTGAATAATCATCTGGCTCAATTGGTGTGTTTAGGCGGTACTTACTCTAAGAGCAGGGTTTGCATCTGGATGGAAGACAGAAAGGGTGCTCATTGCACTGGCAAGGACACCCATGGGGTGAGCGTCATGGGGCATTGATTGTATGATATCCTGAACACATTAAAAATAATTAGAAAATTTACATTTTAATCCATGCCAAACTCAAAATACTGTCTTGATAGGGAAAATTGGTAATAATTCATACCAGCAGTCCTTGAGGAACGGCAGAATGCTGAGAAATAGCGAATTCCCATTGTGCCAATTGGCTCTGAGTAGGCAGATTCCCATACACTGAACACAATATGTAAGTTAACCAAACAATTTCAATCAGTTACAATGATAAATAACAGGACAGCAAGGTCAATATCACTTACTTAAAAGGTACGCCACCTCAACAAACGAACTGCTTTCAGCCAACTCTTCGATTGGATACCCCCTGTAGCGAAGGATTCCCTCGTCCCCATCGATGTAGCAGATGGTCGAGCGAACAGGGGCAGTGTTAAGATAACCAGGATCATAAATCTTAAGACCCTTGTCATCCTTACCAGTGGTAATCTGTAGCATATTTCGGAAAGGATAAACATCTTAGTTTCTAGACGGTCCTCTATCATCGCAAATGAAGCGTAGCAGAAAGTAAAGTGTTTATCTTAGGTTTCTACGTTACAGGCTAGGGGCCTGTTTGGAACGCGGGAATTTTTCCATGTTCCTGTGTTTTTCCTGTAAATTTGAACTGATTTCAGTGAAATTCCTGCGTTCCAAACAGCCCCTGCTAGGCTACAGGGCAACTTCAGGCAGACCTAAAATTTCAGTACCTAATTCAACGGACTTGGGTCATCAATCGTGATTCCTACAAATTAACAATTCGCGCAGCCTGTTCCGGCAGCAACCCAGCCTACATGACAACAGCAATCGCCTCAAAGGCTAGAACGCCAAGACCCCCCGCGGATCACGGCACGGCGCGACCGCCGGAACCGTCAATCCGCGCTGGCTGCTCAGTACCTTCTTGAAGTCGGTGGCGCGCACGGTGCCGTCCTCGGAGACCTTGACCTCGTACCGCTTCCCGGTCCTCCCGTCCACCACGGCGAGCGCGCCGGCGCGGGGCCCGGGCGCCGCCGCGGACACCGGCGACCTCTCCAGCCCCGCCGCTTCCCCAGCACCTGCGCCACCGGAGAGGAGGTGGGAGGAGAGCACGGCGAGGCGGCCCCACGCGGGGTCGGCGCGATCCATGGCGCGGCGGCGCGGGATCGAGTTGGTCGGTGGGAGAAGGGAGCAGCAGGCCGAGCAGAGCAGAGGGCAGAGGCAGAGGGGAGGAAGAGCAGAAGTGGTGGTTGCGTGGACGCTTTGGCTTCGCGCAATTCGATGCGTTTGCTCGTTTATTGAGGCCGCGTTCACTTCCCCTCCCAACCCAAAATATTTCCTCTTACACACATCACATCAAATCTTTCGACGCATGCATGGAGCATTAAACGTAGGTAAAAAAGATAACTAATTGCATAGTTTGTCTGTAAAGTTCGAAACGAATCTTTTGAGTCTAATTAATCCATAGTTGGACAAATTTTATCAAATAACAACGAAAAGTACTACAGTAACTTTTTAGCTACTTTTCGCGAAGTGAACACACCCTGACGGGATGATTTGCTGCTTGGAGACTTTGGAGTCGTGCGAAGGTGAGACTCGTGCGTGTAGGCTTATCGTAATCCAGCTCAGCTTCCACGTCACGCGTGGGTTAGCTTTCAATTCGAATTTTGGATTTTGAAGGGTTGGCCTCAGATTTCGAATTTTGGATTTTGAAGGGTTGGCCTCAAATTGGAGTTTTAGTCGTGTTTGGATTCATTAACTTCTACAATAGTTAGCTAGCTAATATCTTATAGGTAAATATTAGTTGGTTTAGCAGCTAGTGAGATAATTGTTAGTCGGGCAGCTAATAATTAGCTAAACTATTAGCTAGATCCATCTGGATCCAAAAGAGTCAATTATTACCAGCTAACTATTAGTTTTATGAATCCCAACATGATCTGAGACTAATTGCCTAGGTTTGGAATGCTATACTTGATTTCAAAATTTCTGAATTGGACTCATCAAACAGTATGATTACTGCATCTAGGATAATAACAAGCTAGGCTCTGGTACTCAAAGATGTAGTTGCCTTTGCTTTTGGTTCGTCGTTGCTTTGGAGTACCGGTATTGTTCGATAAGAAGTCTATTTTACAATCATATCTGTACCGCCGTGGATCTTAGTACAGTATAGATATATGCTAACATTGCTCTACCCGTTCTACTCGATGGTACACTTCTCAAGTAGGGAATTAGGTTTCGTGGTTACTTGGTTTAACAAAGGGCAAGGTTGATTACAGGTTTACAAACCCGAAGTGAAGAGCATAGTGGGTTGTTTGGAAAAGAGCCCAAGCCTGCTAAGTCAATATTTGTCCAATCCAACAAAAATCGGAAATGCTACTACCAATGTCTGGCAGTCGGACGCAACTCCTCCACTCATTCGCTTGCTATTAAAAAAAAATCCTCCACTACGCTTATCCTCCACTCATCCGTTGGCTCTCTCGCTTCTCGGCCCCTCCATCGCATGCACCGCCCACTCCCTCCATGGCTGACAGCGGTGCCGTCACCTACCCTGGTGCGCACCCTCCCCTACCCCGACACATGTCCATGGCTACCTCCCTAGTTGGCAGTGGCACCATCACCCACCCCGGTAGCACCCCTCCCCCACCCCGGTGGCGTCCCTCCCACACCCCAGCGTCCTCCCTCACCCAGCATCCTCCTCCTCCGGGAGCCCCCAACGCCCGCAGATACGACGGCCCTATCCCCCACATCGGCGAGATCCATAGAGCACGAGCGAGATCTTTTGAAGGTGTCATGGTGGTGTTGCAGGGGAGTCGGCGGTGCTCCTCCACCCGGGTGAGATGCCCTCCCACCCCCGGCGGCGCCCTCTCTCACATCGGCGACCGTGCTTCCCCCACCCCGACGGCCATGGCGCTCGCTCCCCGCGCCAGGCTCTCTCCCCCCTATGTTCATATGTATGTTTCAAGTGTTTCAGTCGTTTCAGATGTATGTTGCAAAAGTAGATCGGGGGATGTTGCACATATTGCATATGTTGCGATTGTTTCGGAGGCATGTTGCAAGCGTATGTTTCGAGTGTGTTCAGAGGTATGTTTCATCTGTGTTTTTCGAACGCATGTTGCAAGTGTGTTTATCTAGATATTGAATATGTTTCACACATATGTTGCATGTGTTTTATTTAGATGTTCGCGTATGGTTGCAATGGTGTTCAAGTGTTTTTCATGTGTTTTTAAGTGTTTTAAAAGCATGTTTCAAGTGTTTCAACTGCCTTCAGACGTATGTTGCAACTGTTGTATTTGGATGTTTCAAAAGTAGATAGGTGTTGCATCTCTCCTCTCCACCTTCTGTTGCATCATCTCTCTCGGCGCTAGCGAGATATCCATACGACGCCTCTACCAGGTCCTTCCGAATCGGAGGCACCGCGCTCCCTTCCCCCTCGTCGCTCGGGCAGCATGGCCCCACGTGGAGCACGAAACAGAGTGTAGCGCACGGACGTCTGTCCGAACATCCAGGCGTTAGCACTTTCGAACAAAAAATAGCTAGTACTTGTTTCAAAGCTAAATATGGTAGTGGTTAATCAATTTTGGCCATGTTTGCTAACACGACCATTCAACTTCCCTAATCACCCATAGCCGGTGAAAGCAAAAGCTTAGAGCATCTCCAACTGTACTACCTAAATATCTGTTTAGATACCCACCTATTTTATACTACCTAAAATTTGCTTCCAACTCCAACGGTACTACCTAAACCGTGGCTCCTAAATTCAGTTTAACAGCCAATGACATGTGGAGCCCACATGTCATCACCTTCCTTCCTTTGCCCATGCCATCGACGAACTCGGCCAACGCAGTTGCACCCTCGCGGGAAGGGATGGGGCGCGCCAGAGGCCAACGCGCACAATCACGGGGAAGGGATGGGGGAGCCACCGGTGGGGAGTGCCCAACACAGTCGCGCCTCACAGAGAAGGGATGGGGCGCCACCGGTGGGGAGCGCCGATGGGAGCAGGGCGGCGCCGTTCGCCGCACGACCGGTGCAGAGCTGTGTAGACGCCGGAGATGGTCGGCGCCAGAGCAGATGCGCCTGCCAGAAAGAAGAGGGGAGCTCGCGCCAGAGATGGCCCGCCGCCGGCCGTGGCGGAGGCAGCTCGCTGTGTCGGGGCCGGCCGGGGCAGAGGCAGGTCGCCGCGCCTGGGGCAAGGCTCACCGGGGAGGACAGGGGGAGCCAGAGTCCGTGCCTCGCCGGGGAGAGGAGGGCCAGGCCGCCAACGGCGGGAAACAGGAGGATGATCGTAGGCGGGGCGCGTGCGTGCGACGGTGCGAGCACGAAGGAGAGAGATGCTCGTTGGTGGGAGAGAAAAAATAGCTGCCCAGATTTGTTGGCCCAACAGAAATAGGTAGAGGAAGGAAAAATTTATTGGGCCAACAAAAGTAGGTAGCCTGTTGGAGTGTGTTTTTTTGACCTCCACTTACCATATACCTTTGCCTTGCTTTGCTTTCAACTCCATCCATCATCTCCATCTTCAGATGTTGATCACTTGCGCATCCATGATCCTAGTTTGCCATCACCACTCGTCATTCTCATCGCTACAATCAACTCGGCTATGACCGGTGCAGGGAAGAGAGCCGAGTGTAGCCGCGCCGGTGAAGGATCTTGTTGGGGGTCACCGGGGAGGGGTCGCCCAGGGAGAGGAGAGTAAATGTCCTACACTCCTACTAGAGCTTGTTTGTTTAGATTTAACCCTCAGTTTAGTTTTGAGGGTGAGTTTCTTGCGTTACTCTGTATGTTTATAATCCCTAGTTTTAGCCGCTTACAGTCACGTAGATAAAAATAACATCTGAGTGTGAGACCGTAAATATTCATAGTCCCCGAAGTTGAGGGTAGCCCTACAAGTGAGCGATGGCATACGGTTGTGGAAACATTATTATTGGTAGTGTCAGCTAGCTACCATGAGAGGAATGGAGGATATGATGAGCGGCACTCTCGAGGAATTAGCAACCATGCTGGTCGTTACAGTTAGATTTTTTTCTGAATCAATAAGGTTACACATGTATATGTAATCTTATACATAGTTTCAATGACTGACACACGTGTCCGATCGTTGCCCTCCATATACAAAAGGCACACCTTTACATAGATATGTATTTATAAGATAATTTGCTGGTACAGCACACCACCAAGCAATATGCGCATTTTAATTAAGAAACACAAACATCCCGTTATGGCGATATATATGTGTTTGAAGGACAAATAAGCAGCACTGATGTACGTGCGTGTATAGCATGCATCCTACTTTATTCGTTTATGTATATTATATATAAGAGTGTGGTCGTCTACTCGTCTTATCAGCTGTAGACGGTACGGTGATATGCTGTCACCGGCCCATGCATGCATGCACAACGCACGTACGTACTGCAAGTGCGTGCAACAAGCTTATACTCCGTGTCGTCGTCCGGCGATCATATCGTCATGCATCAAGCACCACCACCATGTCGGCCGCCGGTGTAAGGCCCGGTGAACCTCCGTCCGCCGGAGCCGTTCTGGCGCTGGCAGTTGAAGTACATGGCGGCGACGGGCGCGCCGAGGTTGTAGCGGCGGGCGAAGCCGCGCGTGCTGAAGTTGTGGCGCATGGACGGCGCGTACACCGTCTCCCGCCCCAGCTGCCGGAACAGCACCAGCACCATCCGGTGGATCCCCGTCGTCGGGTTTGGGGCCTCGTAGCACATCACCTCCCGCCCTGCATGCAATTTATTAAAACATTTATTTTATATATACATGAAAATATCCCATAATAGGTCTTGTTTGGACGTAGTCGGATTGACTTCAATCCATATGTGTTGGGATGGATAAGAGTGAAACTTAAACTAAATTCCACTCCAATCCACCCCCAACATAGGTCTTGTTTGGATGCACATGTATTCATCTCAATCCACGTGTGTTGAAGTGGACTAGAGTGAAATTAAACTAAATTTCATTCCATTTCACTCCAACATATGTGGACTAAGGTGGATACACATGCATCCAAATAAGACCATATGTGGATTGAGGTGAATCCGATAACATCTAAACAAGGCAGTACATGGATACTACCTCTGCCTGGTGAACAAGTAAACGCAGAGATGTTAACCATCAATACTACAGAGACGTGCATAGCTAGCACAGAACAGCATCGTATATATACTTACCGTAGGTGTCATCAGTTGACGCTGGAATGTCAGTGACCATCCTGCATATGCATGGACTTGAATGGATCAAAAGGATATCGTCTGATAATGTATGCACAACTTGCACATATAAACAAAATGATAACGAAACATGTATATGGATGTATATGTACGGCGATCAACTCATGATGTTTTGTGTGTGTCCCACTTTCATTGACACGCGTGCTGCATGCACCTCTAAGTGCAGCATGGATCGGAGGTACGGTTGCATCGATGGTTCCAGCACAGCTGCATGTACGTGGGCAACAAGCCAATAACGGTAGATATGCTATGAATTGAACGTAGCTAGCTGCTATAAAGCTAGGGTTGGCTGCTCTCACCAGTGCAGGTACTCCCTCAGGGTTGGGTTGCTTGGGTTTGGAGCATCAGGATCAACCATCACCTGTATAGATATATACACGGAACAATTTACAGTCAATAATGACACAAATTTGCATCCATGTTAATCACATACATATAAAGAACATATCAAGCCCTGCTGAAGAAGTAATAAGCTAGCTAGATGTTTCAACGTTCATATATATGTATATCTGCAACTATCACTACTACAGATTCAAACATCACTGTCGGCCCATCACTGCCGGATTGTATTGGGCCGGCAGTGATAAATCTTAACTACCGGTTCAAACTCTGACAGACATTCAAATGATTGGGGTAGGGGTCAAACCGGCAGTGAAGCTCATTATCACTGCCGGTTCGTGGCTGGAATCGGCAGTGAAGCTTCACTGCCGGTTCGTGGCTGGAACCGGCAGTGATAATGAGCTTCACTGCTGGTTCGTGGCTGGAACCGGCAGTGATAACACTACTACAGAATAGTAGTCTAAACTCACGTAATTTTTATGTATCCCAGACTTCTCCGCTCTCTCTCTCTCTCTGCAGACTTCTCCCCCGTCGCGCACCTCCGCGCGCCGCTCGCTCCTCCCCTGCCCGGATGACCTCCCTCGCTGCTAGCCCCTCCCCTGCCTGGGCCTCCCTCGCTGCTCGCCCCTCCCCACCTACCTCCCTCATGGTGCCCACCCCTTCCTCATCCGAATCCGGAGTTTTGGTGCCCGATGGAGGTGGATCTAGATCCAGCGGCGGCGAGGAGGAAGAAGGTGCACCCGGCCACGGCGACAGTGGACGCGGGCTGGATTGGGAGGAGGAAGAAGGTGCGTCAGGTGTATTCCTTCCCAATCCCAGGAACATCTGCATCCTTCTCCTTTGCGGCGGTGACCTTCCAACCTTAGCAATTTCAATCTGACCTTGTAGTGCATAGATTCTACTTTCATGTGCGAGTAAATGGTCTAATATTGAGCAACTGTCTGACACTTCAAATTGTTAACATCTTTTTTCATTTCAGAGAAGAAGTTTTTGGTCCAGTTGCACCCCTTATACCATTCAAAACTGAGGAAGAAGCAGTCCATATGGCCAACGATACAAACGCAGGTTCATTAACAATATCTAGTGCACCAATTATTTAATACTCTTGAACAAATTAGATGTTAGCATAATTTGCACATTATGCCTTAGCAAGGAAATGTTAATAGAGCTAGACAGGATACAATTTAGTAACATCGGTTTATTTCTTGTCCATAGAAGCTGTAATATGCAATATAGCATTTTTCTCTTCTTGATATTAAGACCCAAAATAACTTAAATGTTCTTTATTATACAGCAGTACCTTTTGATGTCTTAAAACTGAACTATGCTGAGAACTGTGTGCATACCGCTAACAATGGAAGATGTGGATCATTGTCTACAAAGTAGACATCTCCCTTGTTATGTCTGATCTCAAGCATTTCCCCATTGTGCTGGATCTGCAGGCTTAGCTGCATACATATTTACCAAGAGCATACCTCGTTCATGGCGTGTATCTGAATCTCTTGAATACGGCTTAGTTGGGGTAAACGAGGGAATTATTTCAACAGAGGTAAGAAACAGCCAATGATACTCCTCCTTTTCTAAAATGCAGGGCGTTTTACTTTTGTCCTAAGTCAAAACTTTTCTAACTTTGAACAATTTTATAAAAAAATATATTGACATCTACAATACCAAATAAGCGCACTATCAAGACATTTCATGGTGGATTTAATGAAGCTAATTTGATGTTTCAGATGTCTGTGCAATGTTCTATACACAGTAAAGTTAGAGAAGTTTGACATTGGGCAAAAATAAAATGACATACATTTTTGAATGGTTGGGGTAGTATACAATGGACTACTCTGTGGCTGGCACATCAATATTAATCTGCCTTAAAATGTTTAGGTGGCACCATTCGGTGGAGTAAAGCAGTCTGGTCTAGGGAGAGAAGGATCGAAGTACGGCATCGACGAATACTTGGAGGTTGATAAGGTTCTGGGGATGGGCATAGTATGTCTCTTCTTGGTTCTCACAAATATTTATTCAGGGCTCGCATGTGTTTCTGTTTATCAGTTCCTTTTGTATTGTCTCTTGTTTCTGAGCCGCTCTCTTGAGCATTTGGGTGAACATTTAGTCGTACACTTTTTTTTGCTTTTATTAATCCTGAGGATATCGACGGAGATACTCCTAGTATCCTATATTAGTATATAAGATGGATTCCATGGTCGCTTCACTTGAATCTTTGTTTCCTACTGCTGCTCCAAACTGGGGCCATGTTTGGATGGCAATTTTCAGGTAAAGTTTACAGTTGGACCTTCCAACCTTAGCAATTTCAATCTGACCTTGTAGTGCATAGATTCTACTTTCATGTGCGAGTAAATGGTCTAATATTGAGCAACTGTCTGACACTTCAAAATTGTTAACATCTTTTTTCATTTCAGAGAATGATAACCAAGAAGAGCATGCTCCAGCGAGCATGTATTCCCTTTTTTTGTTTTTTATAGCCTATCAGTGCCGGTTTGTAACACAAACCGGCAGTGATGGCTCAAGTATCACTGCCGGTTTGTAACACGAACCGGCAGTGATACATGAGCTATCACTGCCGGTTTGGCATAACCGGCAGTGATGTGATCAGCTCATCACTGCCGAGTTAGTTATGGCGGTTCAAAATCCGCCAGTGAAGGGGGGTTTTGAACCGCCAGTGATGTCCTTCTCTGCTGTAGTGTATAAACTAGTTTGCTGCAATATATCTAACAGAATTACCTGCACTGTATATATATTCGTCAGATTCAGAGTACATGACAGAGGAAACTACTGCATGCATGGTATATGCAACACGATCAGCTAGCTTACCAGGGTATATGCAACACGATAGTCATCTCCTCCGATCTCAACCCTCGGCCTCTCAGAGACCGTCGGAGAACGCAACTCCATGCCGCTGACAATGGGCATGCCATTGAACAGCACCATCAGATCAATGGAGCTGTAGAAGGGGTCCAGGACATCTCCTATGACACGAGCTGTAACCAAGGAATCGTTGGCCATTTTCAGTCTTTAGTTGCAGTGTGACGGTATACGTTTCTCTATATGTGTATGTATAGGAAAGCCCGCAGGAGTGCTACTGCTAGCTGTGCCTTGAAGGGTACAAGCTGCACAGTGGTGTGATATTTATAGTGTGCGGCATGGTGCAAATCATGAGAACCAGTTGTGTATCGAATATGTTGACGAGGATAGATAAACGCACGTGGACTCTTTGGAAGCTTGGAGACTGTTGGATATTCTTGGATTCTCCTTTAATCTGAGAGGGCCAAAAGTGACATATTCTCTCTTGGGAATTATTTGAATTTTCATCGTCACTTCACCTTTGACACAAAGGATACTAAAGTGACATATTCTCTCTTGGGAATTATTTGAATTTTCATCGTCACTTCACCTTTGACACAAAGGATACTGAGGATCTGAAACTTCTAGCTCCATTTAGGACTCAAAGTCAACTAAAAAAATTGAACATATATAAGAGTAATCAGGTTTTGTATGAAACAAACACTGAAGAGGAGTATCAATAACTTTGCTGTGTGTGATTTATTACGAAAAAACAAGATAAGTTTCTTCCCAAAATTTTAAAGGCATATGTGCATGAACAAGAAGGTACAAACCCACTTCGAGTATGTGGAGGTGCTTTCTTTCTGTTGTACCATTTTGCTAGTGTGCGTGTGGGCAAGACACAAGATGTGAAATCACAAGTTTGCTAGTTTGCTAAAAAAGGAGTTAAGTTTTCATATTCACCTCCCAAATTGGTTTGAACAACAATGATTTTTGATTAAAAAGGCATTCAGCAAGAGTCTAAAAGTCATGGAATATTTGAAAGACATGAGACTTATGTTTCAAGAGACAAATCCATGTGAAGTTATTAAAATCTTTGATAAAAATAACATAGTACTTGTATCTTCTAACAGCGTCGGATGCAGGTCCCCAAACATTAGAAAACACAAGTTCTAAAGGACAACTTGATAAACTTGTGGAGTTAAGATATGGCAACTGATGATTTTCAGCTTGTTGACAAGCATCACACACATAGTCTTTATTAAATTCAAAAGAATAAGGAACACCAAAGTTTCATAAACAATAGGAGTAGCTGGATTACCAGGGTGACTGTGCCACCTATCACCAGATGGCTACTAACTCCATATGCATGCTTGGTGTAACACCCCGACCTAGGAAGACGGCTAAGGCCCACTCTATACGTTGAATGAGCCACACCTACTAATTAACTCTCTTGCGCTTTCGTCCTCGCTTCGCGCAAAAGGATCGATCCGGAGTTAACAACCTCTCAGGTCCAGACTTTTAAGCTGGTCTAGCGTTCGTTCCGTTTCCGGTATGGGACTAAACTTAGGAATACTAGTACCTCATCGCTACAGTGTCATGAATTTGTCCGGCCCAACTGGCCCAATGGGCTGGGTCTCACAACCACCCACCCTCAAAGGATTCGACGTCCTCGTCGAGCTATCGAACCAACTTACCCATACGGGAAAAATGATCATGATCGACTCTCTTGGCCACTCCGTATTTCTAGTTCCCCGGCCCAAGTGTCATGCCCTCTCTGGAGCCATGCACAACATGTCCAGGCTTCCGGACCATACACAACCGTGAAACCGCAAGAGTTGGCTCTGATTACCGTTTGTAATGCCCCGACCCGGGAAGACGGCTAAGGCCCACTCTACACGTTGAATGAGTCACACCTGCTAATTAACTCTCTTGCGCTTTTATCCTCGCTTCACGCAAAAGGATCGATACGGAATTAACAGCCTCTCAGGTCCAGGCTTTTAAGCTGGTCTAGCGTTCGTTCCGTTGGTATGGGACTAAATTGGGAATACTACTACCTCATCGCTACAGTGTCACGAATTTGGTCCAGCCCAACTGGCCAAATGAGCTGGGTCTCACACTTGGTGTGTGGCATAGGTGGAAGAGGATATAGCCCCTTGCTACATGTTCATCTAAGCAGAGTGGACATTATATCCTAATCCTTCACAAAAAAGAAGTATGATGAAATAAACTCTAAAAAGACATTATTATCAGAATCAAGATGATGAATAGAAACAAGTTTTTTGGTGGTTTTAGGAGCAATTAAGACATTATTTAGATGGAAATTACAATTAGGGTATAATTAATAGATTGGCCATTGTAACTAATGTCCACGCACGTCATCAATGTATACCTTGAATCCGTTGTTCTATGTTAATAATTGGAGAAATGTATAATTTAGAAGCGTGTCTGTAAATCCGTTGGGATCTTTTTAATGATGGGTAACTTAAATGTAAATATAGAAAGTCACTCAATTTAGGTTATTTTAAATAATAGCAAAGAAGGGTAATGTAGACACAAATCTACGTTGTTTACCCAGATTATTTTTATCATGGCATAGGCCGGATGCTTTAGGTTATGTTTATATATTAGTAACATATATGACTAGTTTAGATACAAATTTAGGGATTAGTTGTAGATTATTGTTTATAATGGCATAGATAGGTAATTTAGTTGAATATTTGGGGTCATTTAGGTTATTTTTAGTAACATAAGTGGATAGTTTAGTTGAAAAAATAGAGGTCAGTTTGGGCTATTTTTTATTTTTACAAAGATGGATAATTTTGATGTAGATTTAGGGCTTACTTTATAATATTTTGATAATGATAAAGATTGATAATTTTTAAAAACTAAATAAATCTAATAATTATTATTGTTTCTGCTGACCGGAGTATTTTGAATGATGACCAAATGTTTTTTTAATTTTTATATAAGAATTTGTATAACTATCTTTTTTCTTCGTCTCATGGTCGATATAGATGCTCAAAAGAAGCTCTAGTTAGTAATATACTAATTAAGGGTTTGTTTAGGACTGTTTCGCTCCATATATTTTAGTTTGTGACGGGAACTACTCCACAAACTTCACCTTGGAGCGACTCCATAAAAACGTAGAGTTTCTAGAGCACCTCTTTAGGTGCTATCACAACTCCATTTTTTTTCTAGAGCACAGTTTGTGAGGTTACACCTGTTTTTTTTTACTAAAAAAGATGGAGGGAAGCAGTCCCAAATAGATTCTAAGATATGTCTCACGCCATCGATCATATTTGCGCTGCATATCCTTGTATACTCTCAATCGTATCACTTCAGATTGAGGGCACGTTTGGATGTCCACGTGGCAAACTATGCATTGGCTAAAATTTGGTGATGGAATTAGCCGCCCAAGAATCGGCCACGCTTAGGCACTAAAATGAACTTTATCACAGCGGCTCATCCAAACACGGCGCTTGCCGGTGGTCAATACGACCGAAATTTTGGACGTGCCGGCGCTGGCTTCGATCAGTTTGGGGTCACAGCAGCTCGAGTCTTGATCGCACCGCGCTTCATCGTGGCAAAAAAAAAAAAGGCAGCAAAATTAGGTAGATTTGATGTCTTCGGCCGGATCGGTCACTTTCATCAGAAGTATAATATAAAGGACTAGTTGATCGATCGACAATAATCTAGCTAGGACGGAGTATATACACTACTACAGTACAAAGTATAGGTGAAGTCCGACCTCTAGCTAGTAGATACGCTTGCTTTAGCCTTTTTCCAATTTCCTCACGCGTATTTGGCTGCCTTTCTGCAACACTAGATAGATGAGTGGTTCATCCAGGCGGCTCACGTCGACATCGCCTACATTGCCAGGTCGCACAGCAGAGACTGCAGACCACAGACCACAGCGCGGCGGCCGTCCTTTGTTGCTGCAGCTGCTGCGATGACCGGGGAAAACCGACCGTGTGTAACGTAGAACGGGTCGAGACAGCCGTATTCGTAACATACCGATCGGTTACGCGGTGGATTCTTTCGGTTCTTTTTCCTTCTCTTTTTCTGTTACCTTTCATCCTGTTTATTAATATTTAGTTTTTTTATTTACATGTTTCTCTTTGTACTATACATCGTTATTCTGTTAAAAATTTCCCTCATCGTGCTACATTTCTCCTTTAATTTTAATATTTTGTTGTGATTGCCTCCTACACCAGTTCTTTGTTGTCTTCTTTACTTATATATAGTAAATTTATTTATATATTTTTTCTTTCCTCCTGGTTTCAAATTTATTCTTAATTTTATTTATCTCTCTTATTCTCTATTAAATTTAGAACAAATTTCTCAGAGCTATAACATTTGTCTCTTGAACTTGGATACATATTTCTTCTGACCTTCTATACATGAAATAATTTTACCATGAATCTAGAATATTTTTCTCATGAACTTAGAACCAAAATCTTTTCTGCATGTTGTTTCAAAAATGTTCCAGCTTCCTAAGGAAAATAATTTCCTACAAAATATCATCCAAAAATATTTCAATCATGTGAGCATACACACATGAATCATAGAAAAGTGTATGGGCTTAGATCTTCATGAAGAGTTAGCTTATCATTCTCCACCTTTTTACTAAATAAAATTTTCTCTGAGCTAGATGTTTTAACGCTGTTGGAGCTGCCCTTAGGTAGTAGGCAGTCGTGCCCCATGTGTAAGCAGAGACATGTTGAGCGCAAGACCATCCTTTTAGATATGAGAGATGGCAGTGGTGGTGCTAGGCGCGGCTAAGTCCCGGTCGAAAACAACAAGGGTAGCACGCTGTGGGTTGGGACACTCTGTGGAGGAGGGGCGAGCGTCAAGAGTAAGCTCAGGGCATTGGAGGGACAGACAGATGATCAGAAGAATATGGCCTTAAAAAAATTACCATATTTTGTTATATATATGTAGAGATAGAGATTTGAATGAACCCAATCTTCCCGTTTCATATAGAATAGAGCAAAAAATGAACTTTTGGTCTCTATAGATCCCTTACTCTCAGTACGTGTAACAGATTGGAGATGCTCGCTACACCATGACACTTTTGTCCACTATTATCTGTTGTTAGTATCGCAGACACCTTATCTGTTGGTAAAAGACCGATCTTTTAGTGTCAACTCATCTTTGCCTCTAAACTTTTAGGAACGATCGATGTGACCTTATGTTTAGGAATGCATGCATGGCACATATTTCAGTGTTTATCACTTAAAATGAGTTCGATGATGGTAAAACATTTTGGTAGTTATTGGAGATGCATATGGACAAATCTACAAAAATTAGACCATTAAGGTTCGATTCTCTGCAGCTAAAGCAAGAGCAACGACGTCTGCAAACCCCTTTAGCAGGCCAGTAGCAACAGCAGCCGCTACTTTAGTGCAACCAAACTGCCGAACAGACTCGATGCGGTACAACGTCGACCCGTCCATATCAGGTAGAGTTCATTTACGTCAGTATCATCAGCAAAGGTGACAGCGATATGTTGGATACGGTAACTTCATTGGTATCTGTAATTCCAATACAAACTAGCTGTGACTAAGGTATAAACAAAAATTCACATATTGGGGGCTGTATAAAGCACTCTGATTTTGCCTTGCTAAATATATATATATACTCACGATTGTAAAGCACAAATCTTCATACAAATCTAGAGCACAAAAAGTTCTTGTGTTAGAGCCCTCTAAAACATTCATTTGAGATTTACCTTTTCCATTTGAAATTAAATTTGGCCGTGACAAAACATTAAACATATTTACCTTTCAACTTTAAATCTTTATCTTGTAGGGTACAAAAGATTCTGCGGGGTGAGGTCTGACATCATAATACCTTCAATATTCTGCAAACAGAATGTTCAATGCTTGGATAGAGGGAAGGACACTAAAGCAGATTCGAAGGTCGCCGCCGCATTGCCACTGTTGAATAATCGTTTGCGGCCCGGTTGCTCTCCCTACACCGGCACATGCATGTGTTCATCTGGGTTTGTTCCAAGTTAAATTCTTTTCAACTTTGACCAATATAATATCTAAAATTTATACAGAATGGTAACACTAGATTAATACTACTATCGCACCTTTTTATGGAAAATATCTTCATTCATGCATACGATAGATACTACTATTTCTTTCATTTAATAAGCTGCACAATATAATTATATACGTATATTGTTTGCTAATCAAAGTGTCGTATTTCAAAGTTCAAATAGTGTCAATATCATATCTGGGAAGTACTGCATAAATAATGGACAGAATGGAGATAATTATGCCCTCGCTCTGCAAATTAACGTATAACATGTAGTATAATAGTATTGTATATGTATGTACTCTATTCTAAACAAGTAGAGTTAAGACTACATCTAGAACATTCTCTATCTTTGATAGGTCTGATTCACGTACGTCATAAAATCAATGCTTTCCCATACTCTACCACGCATCACCTTCGTATTTATCTTAGTATAGTCAGTACTTATTATTTGCTGAGACTACTAAAAAGGATTTTATTAGGAGATATGTCTTCTGATTAATAGAGGTGAAACCGCCTCTGTAAATGGTCAAGTAGACCTCAGGCAAACACTTGCCACTATTAATCATTTACAGATGCGGTCATCTTAAGGAGACTATCTATGGAGGTGATCGCCTTAGGATGCATGTCTCTGTTAACTAATTAACAGAGCCGGACTACTTAAGGTGTCTCCTCTAAAAATGGTTATCGATAGAGGAGGATATTCTAAGGGTGTTGCCTCTGAAATCACTAAACACGGGCGACACTCTAAACAAGCCTATCTCTAGAAATATAGTTGAATAAAAATAATTCATATGAAGTTGAATAAAGTCAAACTTACATCAAACTTTTAGAGACCGACGCGATCTACATTTGAAACTATTTAAAGTCCCAAAATTTTGTTTTAATTTCTCAAATTCGAAATTTATTTGTTAGCCAAATGATCTCGTACATTGACACGGTCTGCCCCAAAGTTTTAGTACTCAATGTGATCTACAACTTTATAGTTGACATGTTTTTTATTTGAAGTCATTTAGAATCATAAACTGGTGTCTGAAATTCGTAAATTTTGAAATCCAAAATTTAAAATCTCCAAAAGATCTCGAATGCCATCATGATCAATACCAAATTTGTAGTGGTTGATGCTATCTATAACTTTGTAGTTGACAAGTTTTTTTAAGTCATTTATAGTTTCAAATGTTCATTTTTAAGTTCTCATTTTGAGATTCAAAATTTTGATATTTTTCAAAGTTTTAGTGCTCGACATATACCAATCTCGGATAGTGGCATGACATATACCAAAGTTGTAGTGCTGGACAAGATCTAAACTTATAGTTGAAATTTTTAGCGGTCAAAATATTCAATACAAGATTACAAAATGTTAATATAAAAAAGCAACGTCTTATATTTACTTACAAGTAAGTGTGTAGTGTAGGGGTAAAGAGATGCCATATGAAACTAGAGATAGAGATAATAGAGATAATAGGTTCAAATCCTAGAAAGCACTCTTTTTTGAGGGCATGCCCGCCTCTGAAATTGCTTCTCGTACTATCTCTATGTAGACGAGAGTCGTGCAACGCTAGCGGTTCTAAGTAGTAATTGAACCACACTTGGTTGTACTCAGCTATTGGGTCTTGTAGTTTCAATTAAAACCGAATAGCTGAGGGGTTACTGTCCCGGGTGTATCATATATTAGGGACCCCCCATTAGGGTGTTTAGGGTACAATTACTTAGCCTAGGTATTTGTGAATGTTTAGGGCCCATTTGTAACCACAAGAGACTTTTTAAAGATACAAACCCCACCAGGGGAAATAATGAAAACCTCCCCTCCCACATCCATATAAAGGGGGAGAGGGAAGGTGGAAGGGGCTCATTCTCTCCATTCTCACCTCTCTCATGTTTGGTCCTAGACCAACACTTCTCTTTAATAACTTACACAAGCAAATAAATTTAGGGTTGAACTCAAACATATTGTCCTTGCACGCAAGGAAAATATTTCCCAAACAGATTACCAAATTTCCTAGCACGAACAAAGAGACAACGGAAGGCATACCTAGAACGACCCTGTCTCCACACCAATACTCTCTTTCGATTCCTGGTAGTGGTGCTTCTACCACTGGTCCCACCACCTTCGTGCCTCTTGCTACCGAGACACCCCAATTGCTAGTTCTCCTCTTCGCCACCAACACCACCGTGGAGTCACCCCACACCGAACCCACTTGCCATGGATTGCCCCCCTTTGCCCACAAAAGTTGGTCGTGGCTTGACGGTGGACACCAGAGGGTGAATCTTACCATTCAAATCCAAAATAGAAATTAAATTTACACGATGAGTATTAGGTTTTCCACATAACTAACAAATAAACCAAATAAAAAGATGTTGAAGAAACAATCTAGTAGGGCACCAACACCAAATACAAAATTCAGAATCAATGTCCAACAGAATTAGGAATATATATTCACCAAAAACCCAGAATGTCAATCAACTTCACAAATCTTCTATCGCCTAGCTACTCTTGCCACTTAGTGGCCTTACAGTTCTATCTACAACTAGGATAACTACTACTGCCACTCCACGGCAACCTTGCGCATTGCAACGAATAATATAGAAACTCAAGAGCGATCAACTAGCGGCAATTGTTTGCCCCACAAATATGACCGGCCGCCCCGACATGCTACAACAGAGGTACCAGTCTCCTCTTCAGCGAATACACAAGGACACCACCAACATCGAAGGCCTAAAAAAGTAACAATATATCATGGTAAACAATAATGTTGTTACCAACGAGACTTGATCAGTAGCAAACTTCCATAGCAGTTGAGGACAAAGCTGTGAGATACCTGCACGACCTGCAACACTTCTTAAGGGACGAGAATAGACGGATCAATGGCCACCCATCCATCAAAGTGCACTGGCTTGACGATGTCCTCTTGACCACCTACGGCATCAGGATAGTCACTAGCCCATATGGTTGTGGCAGTATTGGGAAGGCGTGACCACCTTCTACAAAATCTGTCATGGTGGAGGGCCTCAACATAGTTTATTGCCGCCAGCGCTAGAACCATCTCTGTACCACGACCGCCACCAACCACTATTGCATGTTCTACCATTTCTCGTAACAAGTACCATACTGTTAGGATTCTTAAAAGGAAAGACAACAACAACCTAGAAAAGATCCAAGAGAAAACAAGAAATAGTGCAAGAAAAACCCAACAAGAACATGACACCCACTTTGCAGGTAGTGCGGCTAAACCAACTCCCTCTCCGAGTTCTTCCATTGCATATTCTTACAATCTCCACCACCAAGATGGGGATCCTGCCCTAGACATGGGTTTAGGCGATCGAATCCACTATTGGCCACTCGTCTTGGTCCTTGTGATTAACGTCCAATCAAAACCAGAGCCAACGGGATACTTTGACAAAACATTCGCATCGTCTGTGATCATCTAGACCTATGCAAAGCCATTGTTGTCAGGTTCTCAAGTGGAAATGTAGGGAAAGAGGTTCAAACGAATCAGAGCAACTTGATGGCAAGCAAGATCAGCTCTCGTATGGTGTTTGGACCAATGGAGGCAATAGTATCTGCAGAAGCTCAGCTAGCAATCAAAACAAAAGCTATCACAATGATAAGTCCGAAGCTAGATGATCCTTCTACATGTAGGAAGTAAATGGATTGGTGCATCTATGTCCATGATCCTGTTCACACTCAAAATTGTCCCGAAGTAGAGTGTTATGGCAGTGGATTATCTTAGGAAGATTGAAGCCTGATGATGAGTTATTGATGATTTTATTCAACACAGCAAGGGGCAAGCAAGGAGTAGGATCACCTGGCCGCTCGGCATATTAATCACTAATAACTGGCCGGTGACGAGCGAGCATATCTTCGTGAGATTATATACGTGCTTCTTGCTAGTATTTACATGGAGATGATATACATGCTTGCTAGATGGTAGAATGATTAATTAATTAGAAGTCCAGGAGCTGCACGTCCTGCTATCCTCCGTTGTTTCCGTGAGCAAAAGCGACAGAAAGAGGAAAGGAGCCAGAGTCCAGACGTAGCACGATTTATTATTTGCTAATGGCGTTCATGCGTGGAGAAGGCAGAGCCAAGATGGAAGGCAATATGCACGTACATGGAAAGGACTTGTACGTAGCTGCTTAATAATTAGGCTCGTGCGTAATCCAAGATTGGCATCGACGACATAGGAGCCCATTATGTACACCACAATGTAGCCCGGCATGTATTTGGAAAAAGGAAAGATCAGTCGCCCTATAAATATAAGGGGTGACGGCCGATTGAATAACACACAATCGAATATATCAAACACATCTACTATTGTCTTTTATCATATTTTCCAATCTACTATTTCTTCTCGTTCTTCGTTGTTGACGATGTTCATCGCTTCAACGATGGCGAAGCCCTAGAGCGGTCAGGCCGGCTAGGGCAGCCCATAGCCGCCGCACGCCCTGACGGGATCCCTCCCGGGTGTGTGGGGTTTCGGGTCTCAAGAGACCTCGCCAGTGTGTCTTGCGTATCGCGCTCCCGGCGAGGCTCCTCCGGCGACGTGTCCTGCGTATCGCGCTCATCGCCGGAGGTACACGGTGACGTGTTCGTGTGCGAACACACTTTTTGGCGACTCCGCTGGGGAACGAAGTTTCGACGGTCTCCGTGAACGTTGCTGCTGCGAGGAGGTCGTCATCAAGGATTTGCAATCTACAACGACGGTATGAGTACCCAGTTTAATTATGTAGATGCAAATAATTCATATGTTAGTGTTGCTAGATTTTTTGACAAGCATGGTGTATCGGCTAGGCCTCAAGTTTTCAGTTATGAATCTGATTATACGCAAAAGCCGATGCAAAATAATTTACATGCTTCAAGTAATTATGATGCTAGCGATAGGCAACATATGTCTATGAACTCGCATGCATCGGCAACCCTGCAAATTCATATGCCGATGAACAACATGATGAGTTCAGTTAATTATTATCAAATATCTCATGATGAAAATTTTAATAGCATGCAAAGGGATGTTTCAGCTTATTATTCATCGGCAACCAATCCCCAATATGTGAGTTCATCTCAAAATATGCCGATGGATGGGAGAATTGGTCATGTGTCTAGAACTTGTCCGGCTACTTATTCTCAATCACCATATGCTCTAGCTCATGTTACTAATTTTTCAGCACCATATGCACATGTTGATGTTCACAATTCGGCTTCATATTTAACTTATGATCATAGCCGAATGCAAGAAATTTCAGCAAGCATGCATCTGCCTTCATCTACTAGTGTAGCATATGATTCACCCCATACTCAATTGCAAAGTTTCGGCGGCACTCATGTTTCATTGCCGAAAGGGTCAGAATGTCTTGGGGGGCAATCCCAGATAGAATGGGATGAAGTTGCACATGAAAAGCTTCTAGCCGGAATGAATAGGATTACTGCTATTTTATTTGAAGAAGCAAGTAAGGGGAACAAGGTAGATTATGGTACAATACGGGCTAGAATGGAGCAAGAAGAGAAAGCATTGCTAGCTGATAAAATTAGCAAAGAGAAGAATGATTCGGATGAAATTAGTTTGGTTATTGAGAGAGCCGAACCAAACAATGTATGTACCGAATCTATTGAATCAAAAGAGCCAAGCATGGTTGAGCAAAAACGTAGCAAGCGTAACAAGACAGCCGTGCTTGATTTTTCTGGGATTAAAGGAGCCTACATCCTACCATACGAGTACTGTGCTAAAGAAGTTGATGATTGTCAAGATCAGCAGCCCATAGCTAAATCAAGTTCAGCTTACGAAGAACGACAACATGTAGCCGAACCATGTTCAGCTAAAGAGGAGTACCAAAATGATGATGCACGGGATCTCGAAGAAGAAAAGAAAGTGTTGGAGGTTCATGAGAGTGCAGAGCAAGATATAATTCAAGTCATAGATCCGTCATGCTTCTCCAACATAATTGAAAAGGTACATGTTAGAAGTATTTTACCTATTTTACAATTTGGTCATAGATTTATTATTAATATTTCTTTTAGTAAAATTCTTATAAGAAGTCTTGAAAGACCGATTGAGAAAGGTGATTTACTTGCTACCAATCAGATTATTGCAAAGCATATCGGTCAACATGTCATGCCATCTAGAGAGGCCGATAGTGCTAATTTATTACAGTCAAAGCTTTCTGCATTATTTTATTCAAATTTTATATCTACATGGGTAGCTTTTATGCGTTTATACTCGGTTTGTACTTGGTCTAAAATGAAACACAGGTGCTGTAATTATTTTGGTTTCAAGGACATAAAACCGAGGATAAAATATGTTGTAGAAACCAGGGCTAGTATAGAGTCCTATCAAAGAACATCAGTTGCAAGTTGCAAAAGACAATGCATAGCTGAATATATGGATGTCAAATCTGAACCATTTGTTTGCTCAGCTCTAAGGCCGTTCTCACAGCAATATCGGCTAAATAGAAAAAGTACACCTTTGATTTGAGCATGTGTGATCGTATACTTGATGTTTTAGTAGAAAATAAATTTATTAGAATTTCTGATCACCATATATTGCCATCAATGCAAGGGCAAATGTTTTGTAAGTTGCATAATTCATTCAAACATAGCACCAAAGATTGCAACATGTTTCGCCAAATAGTACAATCGGCCATTGATAAGGGACGATTGTCTTTTGCTGAAACACATGTGAATGACCAATTAAATTCAATTGGTCTTGATGGCAACAATCTATTGAATCGGCTACTCCAAACCGATTCATTCAAAGGTGAGAAGGTGAGTACAGGAGAGGATGCATTGAAGCCTTCAAGTGAGACTAGAGACATTGCTGAAGTGCACGTTGAAGACATTCTTGTAGGTGAAAAATCTATCCAAGTTGCAAGCGAGACATCAAACACTGGGGGGCAACAAGGAGATGCTAAGATTGATGCATGCAAGATCAAAGAAGACAAAGGCCATGATAAGCACAAGGGAAAGAAATCAAATGTCACTTTTGAGCAGCTACTAGCTAAATACCAGAAGGAGAGTGAAGAGAAGCTTGCTTATCGGCCAAGTATGCAAAGAAGTCAAGATCACCCCCAAGGTGCAAGTTGGAAACCCGGGATTGGCGAAGGGAGGAGTTTAGTACAGCAGCTCCATATCATCATTTTGGGCCGCCAATGCTGATGTCATGGACACCCCGACATGCTGATTTTTCATCACATCCATCATGGGACTGGTATGATTCAAGGGCACAACTTCCATCATATTTTAGACCATATTATGTAGAATATGCAGCTCCAAGAAAGCCAACATTTGAAGGACAGTCACAGGTCAAAAGCCGTTTCAATCAAAAGAATCGGTTCGGAGCTCAAGGGGAGAAGAAAGCGGTAATCAAGCAAGTTTACCGTGTCAAAAAAGGTGGTCACAAGGATGCAAGTTCAGATCTGATTTCAAATGATAAAAAGCCGATTAAGGTGTTAGAGACATCGGTTATTGATGGCAAAGAGGTAAAGCAATCAATTAATGATAATGAAGTCGCCAAATCTGAACAAAGGAAGTTAGAACTGCCCAAGATAAAGATAGAATTGCCATTATTCAAATCAAAATCACAGCCGAGATGCCCACTCGGTTTATCAAGTTGGCAAAAGAAGAAATTGCAGAAGCTTAGTGAGCAGGAGCTAAAGAAGAAGAAGATGGTATGGGTTCCCAAAAAGAGCATTCAAATCCAAGACAAGGTTGGCAGTCCATCAATGCATGCGTTGTGGAATCCATCTCAAGCACGATCGGTTAGCACAACTAATCAACAGAATGATGAACTAGAGGTTGGCTTTGGTGTTCATGCTATGGCTCCAAAAGTTGCTAGCAAACTGCAAACAAGAGGTACAACCATGCTGCATACATGTGCTTTGGCCGAGTGTAAGGACAGGAGCAATACAAGATTTAAAAGGGCCGAGTGCCAAGGCAATCTGGTTGCAGTTGCATTTAAAAGGAGAAGACAAGAGCTGACCCAACATAGTTCAGTTAAGTCGAGAAACAAATCTCTACCAGGAAGGGGTGCACCTGAACACCATTGGCGATCATATCATCAGACTTCATCACCTATAGTGCCAGTGCGTGCGCCATGGTCTTCCTATCCAGGTATATTTGATTATAATCAATGCTTTTGGTATAGTCCTTGGATGCCTTTTCATGAATTTCAATATCCTAATTGGGATTTACCAGAAAGGAATATTGTGTATGATCAGCCATGGCCATATCAAAACTGTTATTGATCATACTTGTGTCCTATAAATGTGGCCGAAATATTTGATGAATGGGGCTAATCTTTATCAGGTTCTAGAATTTATTTCGGTTATGATAACATGCTCAAAGAAACATATGGACTATACTTATGTTTGTGTGCTCATTTATCATTGCCCTTAGAACAAAATAAACATGGCCGATATTTTAGTATCGCCCTTAGAGCAAATATAAAAATGGCCGATGGTTGTGTTGACATCGTCCTTAGTCTTGGCATAAGAAAGGAGTATATTTTTTGGCAAGCAAGCTTTGCCAAAAAATAGGGGGGCATATGTTCACACTCAAAATTGTCCCGAAGTAGAGTGTTATGGCAGTGGATTATCTTAGGAAGATTGAAGCCTGATGATGAGTTATTGATGATTTTATTCAACACAGCAAGGGGCAAGCAAGGAGTAGGATCACCTGGCCGCTCGGCATATTAATCACTAATAACTGGCCGGTGACGAGCGAGCATATCTTCGTGAGATTATATACGTGCTTCTTGCTAGTATTTACATGGAGATGATATACATGCTTGCTAGATGGTAGAATGATTAATTAATTAGAAGTCCAGGAGCTGCACGTCCTACTATCCTCCGTTGTTTCCGTGAGCAAAAGCGACAGAAAGAGGAAAGGAGCCAGAGTCCAGACGTAGCACGATTTATTATTTGCTAATGGCGTTCATGCGTGGAGAAGGCAGAGCCAAGATGGAAGGCAATAAGCACGTACATGGAAAGGACTTGTACGTAGCTGCTTAATAATTAGGCTCGTGCGTAATCCAAGATTGGCATCGACGACATAGGAGCCCATTATGTACACCACAATGTAGCCCGGCATGTATTTGGAAAAAGGAAAGATCAGCCGCCCTATAAATATAAGGGGTGACGGCCGATTGAATAACACACAATCGAATATATCAAACACATCTACTATTATCTTTTATCATATTTTTCAATCTACTATTTCTTCTCGTTCTTCGTTGTTGACGATGTTCATCGCTTCAACGATGGCGAAGCCCTAGAGCGGTCAGGCCGGCTAGGGCAGCCCATAGCCGCCGCACGCCCTGACGGGGTCCCTCCCGGGTGTGTGGGGTTTCGGGTCTCAAGAGACCTCGCCAGTGTGTCTTGCGTATCGCGCTCCCGGCGAGGCTCCTCCGGCGACGTGTCCTGCGTATCGCGCTCATCGCCGGAGGTACACGGTGACGTGTTCGTGTGCGAACAGATCCCACACTGAGATTTCCTCTTGATTGCTCGAGGCTAGGGGCAGGTTTCTTGGCAGTCGTTTTCTTGCTTGTTTGCTAGACTAGAGGGCTTCTTGGTTCTTGGTGTCCAAAGGTCATAGTTATATTGTTATGTGAAGCGGAGGGCTAAGTATCCTGTCACATTTTTTGGTGCAATGGTTTAAGGCTTTAAGCAAAAAATTTTAACGAAAAATATGAATAAATGTCTTAGTTGTGAAATTGCAACTTCTTAACATGTTGGCGTCACAATGCTAGTCATCTGGAAAATAAACAATGCATAATCACAAGCATATTGCACACTAGTTATATAAGTAGATTTTATATTTGGTGAAACCAACGATTTCTTGACTCAAAAAGTGAGGACAACATTTTCTTTGGGATGGAGGGAGTATGCAAAATCATGAGCCAGTGAATAGTAGACATATCTTCTTCCTCCTCCTTATCCTCTCCAAGCCACCACTTGTTCCTGGGATTCATGTGTGTTGAACCCCAAATTTTTTTCCATCTTTAGTTTGCAATCAAGTGGATCTGAGATTACTCAAATTCGCTCCAATAGTTTTGACCAATGGTTTGTTCGGCTATCGATCGAGTGATGGGTGAAGTTGACAAGAGGTAGACATAGACACCATACATTTGATGACAAGGATGGATTGAGTCGAAGGTGAAGTTGATTCACTAAATAAGATGGACTCAATGCTTACTCTAATGAAGAGCTTGAACCACTGGAGGTCATCGATCGAATCTTACCTCACCGATGACAAGCACAAACCGATAGAAGATCACACATCACACATCAATGCTTTTGGCATGGCATCCTTAGTGGCTTGCTCCATCCATAGGCACCATCACATAACAAAGAGGTGCAAGCCAATGGCCATTTGTGGGGGTATGACCTCGGTATCCACAGGACAAGACATGGGCTGCACCATCAGAGGTGGCCCAGCCCACAAGATCAAGGCGTACGGCGCATGGCACTGGTCGACGTGCACCGCAAGGCTACAAGAAGATATTGTAATACCAAATATGATATTTTCTTTGTAACCCTACCCCTCCAGAGTATATAAGGAGGGGGCAGGGGTCCCCTAGACAACACATTGAATCTAATACTCATTCAATACAAATAACAGAGCACAGGACGTAGGGTTTTACATCATCTTGATGGCCTAAACCTATATAAATCTTGTGTCTTGTTTCTCTGTTACCATCTAGTTCTTGATTACACGCACCTCTACCAATCAATCTACCATCGTGGGCATACCCCTCGGTGGATTATCGAGCATCTTTAGTCAACACGATTGGATCAATTCACAATAGAGGCTTGCTTATTTAATCCTAGTGGGTCATCAGTTAACTTACACATACCCTAGTCAAAGAGTAAGTTCAAACTACCTAACGAACCTAAATCTTATCAGATTCATGATGCTAGCTCTCATCATAATGTTGTTGGAGGAATGTTGAGGACATCACAAGGAAGGATTACTCCGTTAGACAGAGATTTCTAAAGATGCCTCCATTTTTCCTAAACATGGTTGTAAAAGTGAACCATGAGAGTCAAAGAAGAGCTCTAGAAAAAATCACTACTACACAAAATCTTTTGCGTATCATTTGCAAATAGGTCTCGAAGGCGGGCAGGTTTTTAAACCGCCTCGGTTAATGCCTAGATTAACCGAGGCGGTTAAAAACCTGAAATATATTAACCGAGGCGGTCCTTATAAGAGGTCCACCTAGGAAAATCAAGCCATTTTACTAGGCATGTCTCTTATAAGGCCCGCCTCGGTTAATCATGGCCAAGCCCACTAACAACGAGAAAAAGCCCAAACCAGCCCGGTATGACACCCTTAGTATATATTCGGTGGCCTAGGGTTTGACTCGACACCTTCTCTCTATGACACATTGGCGTAGGCGGCGCTCCCTCCCCCAGCGCGCCTGCCTCTCCTCCTTCCTCTCTCCTGCCTCCGCTCCTCTCTCTCTCCCTCCCTCCTTTCCTCGTCGCATGGCATGGCGCCTCTCTCCTCATCCATGTAGCGGCGCAGTAGGCTGACGCACATGCCTCACCTTCTCCCTTGTTGCACGGCCTGGCGGCACCCTCCTCTCCCACACAACAGCATAGCGGGCCGATGGTGGCACTCCTCCCGGTGGTGGAGCGGTCGGATCCGGTGGCGGCGCTCTTCCTAGTGGCGGATCCAGTGGTGGAGCAACTAGATCTAATGGCAGCGCTCCTCCTGGTGGTAGATCTGGTGGTGGAGCGGCTAGATCCAGCGATGACGCTCCTTCTGGTGGTGGATTTGGCGGTGGAGTGGCCAGATCCGACAGTGGCGCTCGTCCTGGTTGCGGATCCGGTGGTGGAGCGGCCAGATCCGATGGCGACACTCCTCCTGGCAGCGACGCTGGCGTGGACGCGGCGGCTATGGTCACGTGGTGTGCTGCCGGCGCGGACATGGACGCGGACTCAGAGCGCGGCGGGTCACGGCTCCCCTGGCGGCAGCGCGCAGGGGCGGCAGAGCCAGGCCCAAATCTAGGCCCGGTTAGGGATGGATGTGAGCTTTTTCTTTTTTTTGTTTTTTGTTCGATTTACCATGGCGGGCATGGAACCACCTCAAAAAATGTCACATTTACTGTGACCTTTCCGCCGAGGCAGTTGCAAAAACCGTCTTGGTTAATCGTTTTTGCCCGCCTCTGTAAAAAATATTGTAGTGGTAAATGTTGCAGAGTGAAGTAGATGAGGTTGACTCTGTAGGGTCGAGATGACGGACTAGAGGGGGGTTAATAGTCCTTTCTAAAATTAAATGCGTCGGCTAACTAAAACAAATATAAAATTAAAACTATCGGTCTAGTCAAGACTACACCCCTCTATCTAAGTTCTCAAGCACCTTACAAAGATCCTAATTAGGCAATCAGCCTGTTCGTTTCACTGGTTTATTGTGCTGAAAGTACTGTTCGCTGGTTTGTTGTGAGAGAAAAACACTGCTGGATGGCTGCTGATTGTGCTGATAAGTCCAAACGAACAGGGCGAATAAAGGTGCCGGGCTAGCTAGGGCTCACCTAAACAATTCTAGGAGCAAGGTCACACAAACCTATGCCACTAGTACTTCAAGCAATGAGGGAGCTCCTACACATGCTAGTAAGCAAAAGCACAAAGCCACCTAAGCTCACTAGCAATACTCAATAATAAGGCTACATAAGCCAAATTATAGAGAGCAAATTACTTAGCTACACAAACTAAGTAATGTGACTAACAAAGTTACTCAAACCAAATTAGTCACGCAAGGGAGCTACTTCTATGCTACACAAGCTAGAAGGTAATTAGAGCTACACAAGCTAGCTAATTACAAGAGCAACTACACAAGCACAATGTATATGAAAGTAATTATTACAAGCTTGTATAAGGGGATTGCAAACCAATGGAAGACAATGATGACACGATAATTTTTATCTCGAGGTTCATATGCTTGTCAACATACTAGTATCTGTTGTGTCGACCATTCATTTGGTGGTTCGGCGGCTAATGGGCACCACACCAATCCCACACGTTGGGTGCCACAAGAACCTCATGAACCAAGTGAGGATAGTTTAATGACACGCTTAACTAGAGTTCTCTTGGCGGCTCCCGCAGGGTGAGCATAATACCCCTCACAAATCCTTCTCCGGAGCACCACACAATCTTCTTTGCGTGCTTCGACGGAGACCACCACCAAGTCGTCTAGGAGATGGCAACCTCCAAGAGTAACAAGCACCATCGACTTATAACTCAATCACCTAGTGCCACTCAATACAACCTCACGATGCAATCGCACTAGAATCACACTCACACTCAATCGAATGATCACTATCAAGCATATGCGAGTTAGAGAGCTCCCATACACACCTACACAAGCCACCAAGGCTTAAGAGTGCTCAACAACTAGCCCAAGGCCAGCCAAGGCTCCTATTTATAACCCCACGAATAAATAGAGCCGTTACCCCTTCACTAGGTAAAAATCGCACTGACCGAACACGCCAGCAGGCATGACCGGATGTGACTGGTCCTGCATCCGGTCACTGGTATGCCACCACGTGGCACTAGCCGTTGGAACTAGCCATTGCCGCCAACAGCTATCTCTTGCACGCGCTTGTGACCCATTGACTGTACTCAATGCTTGGATGACTGGACTCACCACACCACTACGTCTAGTTGAGTCCAGAAAGAACCCCGAGAGGTTTTTCCTAGACCGGGCGTGTCCGGTCACATATGACCGAACCCGCCGTAGCGTCTGGTCTCAATGCCACCTTTGTGTCGTCCCATGAACAGGGTCATGAGCGTGTTCGGTCATGTCCCCTAGCCAGGATCCGATCGCTCTCTATCGTGGCACACTCTCTGCATACCATGATCGGACTTGCTAGCCAGCGCCCGGTCGCTGCGCTGAGTAGAGTCCGGTCCTGCCACCACAGCAGGCCGAGGCCAAGGGTAAGTGACACCCTGGACCCAGCGTCCAGTCACACACTATGACACCTTCTCGCCTCCTTTTCTTCTCCAACAACTTCTCCTTTGTAAATGTGCTAACACCACCAAGTGTACACCATCATGTGCAAGTGTGTTAGCATTTTTCACAAACATTTTTCCAAAGGATTTTCACTCATTTCACCACGCCACTCGATCCTAACATGTATGCAAAGTTAGATTGTTCAAGTGGCACTAGATGACCGATATGCAAACAAGTTTACCCCCTCTTGATAGTACGGTCATCTATCCTAAACCCGGTCATAAACTTCTCTACACACCTATGACCGGTGAAATAAAATACCCTATAGGTTATACATTTGCCTTGCACATTCCATTCCGTCTCCTCCAATGTTGATGCAACATATGCACCAACCTTGATTAACAAATGATATGATCCACTTCATATCATCATGTGACCTTGTTGGTTCATCAATCTTGACCTTACTTGCTTTTCACCATTGCCTTCATCCATCAGCATCAAGTCTTGCTCAAACTTCACCGCCACACGGTCCATCGCTCAAAGCCTCCAACTTGCCCTTCACTCTTGCAACCGGTCCATCAAGCCAAGTCTTGTCTTGATCTTCTCCACCTTAGTCACATGACTCAATGTCATGTCTCATATGCAATGAGCTCCTTCATTACATGTGTGAGCCTTGCAACAAATCCAAGTCATCTTCACTGTCATGACATGAGTTGCTCACACAAGTATACCTATGGACTAATCACTTGTGTATCTCATATTTAAACACATTAGCCCACTTAGGTCGTCACTTAATTACCAAAACCAAACAAGGACCTTTCAGACTCTTGGAGTGAAAAGAGGGATTTTATCAAATCAGGAATGGTCCAGGAGATATGGCTGATAAATAATTGCAACATCCGTTGCATGAAGAGGAGTTGTATTGGCAACGTAGAGGGGGTATAAGTGGATCTTGCCAGGAGACTCTAAAACTAGTTTCTTTCATAAGAAGGCTAATGGAATAAAAGGGAGAGTAGGATTTTATCTGTCAAGGATGGCACAAGAGGGATAGTAGAGGGGGAGGCTCTAAAACAACATATCACATATTTCTACAAGAGATATGGCGAGCATTCATATTCAAGAGGATTTATGGAGGTTGGAGGGGGATATCTCAAGTGGAGAATGACACTCTGATTAGACCTTTTCTCTAGAGGAGCTGTACTTGGCAGTTAAAGAGATGAAGAATGACACTACTCCTGGCCCAGATGGCTTCTCAGTGGAATTTTTTGATCTTTCTGGCAACAACTGAGATTATTAATAAAAGAAATGTTGGATGATTTACACAGTGGAAGGTTAGACCTAAGGAGATTGAATTATGAGATTATTATGCTGCTACCAAAGGTGAAACTAGCTTGCAACACCAAGCAGTTTAGGCCTATTTGATTGTTGAATGATATCTACAAAATAATTACATAAGTGCTTGCTATTAGGCTGACAAAAGTGGTGGGAAAGGTGATCAGTAAGTTTCAAACAACCTTTTTGCCTTCTTTCCTATGATTCTTATGGAAGTTTTGCATGAATTGGGAATGACAAACAAGGGACTATCTTAAAATCAGACTTTGAAAAAGCTTATGACAAAGTCAATTGGATGTTCCTACAAGAAGTGCTGAAGAGGAAGGGTTTCATTAGGAAATGGATTGAGTGGGCTATGCAAGCAGTCGAAGTGGTAGAGTGGCTATACATTTGAATGGTGAAAGAGGACCTTTCATTAGGAGTTTTACAGGTCTTAGACAAGCATGGTGACCCTTTGTCACCTATCCTTTTTAATTTGGTGGCTGGTGTTCTATCTGCCTTGCTGTGTAAATCTAGTACAGAAGGGAGGCTTGACTCATCTACAGTATGCTGATGACATAGTTATTCTATTAGAAAAGTTAGAAGAAATATAGTTAACATCAAGTTCATTTTGACTTGTTATGAGGCAATGTGTGGGATTAAAGTTAACTAGGAGAAGAGTGATGTTTTGTGTAATAGGTGGTGTGGAGGAATAAAAGAAGAGGATTGATGAGTTGTTCAATTGCAAGGTGGAGGGGAGCTACCAATTTATTTGGGTTTACCGATCAGTGATGTTAAGATCTCTAAGGGTCAGCTCAACTTTGTATGTGATGAAACGTCTAAGGGAGTGGGAACTGGCAGTGAGATTACCCGTCTTCAAGTGGCAAATCCATCCTAATCAGCAATTGGACTCAGTAAGATCCATGTTTAGTGTTCCAATATACACTATGGGTATCTATATGTTGTATGAGGGCAATTACCAGCAGCTGGACTAAGTAAGATCCATGTTCTTTCTGACAGGGAACAAATAAGAAGAGGAACTATCGTATGGTTAGATGGGAAGTGTTGAACATGCCTAAAAAGTTTAGGGGGTTGGGTTTTCTGGATGTCAGGGCAACAAACATTTGTCTGATGTGCAAGTGGATTAATAAGTTAGAAAGAGGGGATGACAGTATTTGCTGTGAGCTTTTGAGGAGAAAGTGTCTAAACCAGAAAAGCATTTTCTAGATTAAGAAGAAGAGTGGCTCACAGTTTTGGAGAAGCTTTTTTGTCTGATTATGGAGAGTTTGGGTCCTTTTCTATTTATTTATCCTAAAATTAAATTATGGAAAGTCTTTTTTTTGTCTGATTCAGTTCGTTTCTTTGTGCTTCCATTACCATCCAATTGGCCTTTTTTTTGTCGGACTCACTTTTGTTTTTTTTTGTGTTAGTTACATTTTCTTTATTGGCTGTTTTTCATGTTTTTCCCTGAGTCGGTCCAGGCCCATTGGCTCAATCTATTTCTTTCATTGTAGTTTTACATTTAATTAACATTTTTTTATCTTTTTCATCATGTTCCAATAAATAAATATCAAAAACAAAGAACAAAGAAAGGCCTTTGAACCTTTAATTTTTCCTAAAAAGTAAAAGTTTTCACCATCAAGTTATTGATACGATTTTGTTTAAGAACAAAACTTATCTTATAAAAACCTGGTTGCACTGATGGTCTAACTAATCAAACTTAACTAATCAAACCCGAACTAATTTCTTGAGGTGTTTGTTGTTAGTTTAGTCTAAATAAATTTGTGTCTCAGACTGTACCCCGACGAGTTTCGCAATGTGCAAACTAGAGAGAGGTCTCCTATCATAATCACCGGCGGGCAGACCAGTACTTGACATATTGACAACTAACTCCTTGTCAACTTGAACCAAAGATTAGAACAAGAAAATTTTTATGGAACCTCAAAGAAAGTATCGAAACTCGACATTTAATTGTAACAAAGCATGCATAGTATGAAAATTGAAGTTATGATATATTTATGAGTAAATATTTTATTGATTTGCAAAATTTTGGGTTAGATATTTGTTTTTGCAAAAAAAATAACAAACTTAATAAAAATAAAAATAAAAAAATCACACGGTTGCAGCCTGCCTGAAGAAACTTGGGCCTTCGTACGAGCTCGGCCCAAAAGGAAAGGACGCCGCAAGCCCGCAACTGCTCGGATGCAAGGACGCTATAACGTAACGCCTACCCTTTTTCTTCTCACGTTCTGACGTTCACACACCCCCCCGTGCGCGCGCTGCGCTCACCCTCCCTCCCTCCCCCTCGCTCAGTCTCTCGCGCGCGCGCGCGGCGCGGCCTTGCTTTCTGGTGGCGTCGACTGGGCGGCCGCCGCCGCCGCCGCCGCCTCCCTGGTGTCCAGGTCTTCGTCGGTCCCTTGGTGTCTGTACCTTAGCCTGGTCTTCGTCGGGCCCTCGCCCTTCGCCGGGGACGAGCACCCGCCAGGTATGCCCACCCCTCTGCTCTCCCTTGAAACCGAGCACCCAAACCCTAGCTAACGTAATCTATTTGGGTTTTTTTGCTCGGATCTCATCTAATTACAAGTGTATATATGTCCATCCTACTAACGATTGGGCCCGCTCCTGATCGATAGTGCTGCTGCAAGCCTGCAACGGATCGTTAGGTTTTGCAATTCGGTGTGTTTTGAACATAGTAAGGCTACGATTTTGGCGGTCAGAGGGAAATGGGGGCGGATGGTTAGTAGTTTTGCGGGCACTTGAGTTCGCTGTATGCAATTTGAGCTGTCACTGTTTTTGCGTGGTTTTTTTAGTGCGAAGTTGTATTTGAGAACGCTTCAGAGCGCAGAATTTGCTCAGCTGCTGAGATTCATAGACGTTCTAGCTGTTGGTTTTAGCTACGAATGCTGTTTCTGAGGGGCAACACGCAAGTTATTTATGTTGGTTTATGATGCTACCTAGTTTTCTGCAGCAGATGATACTTAGTTTGGGGCTGAAATGCTGTGCCCTATGGCCCTGTTCATTCGGCTTATAATCCGTCTTTTTTAGCTTGTTTTTTCAGCCGGAACAGTATTTTTCTCTCACAACAAATCAGCCAACAGTGTTTTTCAGCCGGCTTATTAGCACAGCCGAACGGCTCTATACTGATTTTCCTTTTAGTATGGTAATAACTCGCGACCTCTATTACTGAGACAAATCCTTTTGTAGTTCGGTGTTGAGGTTAAGAAACTGATATCACACAGAAAATGACCTATTTGAAGCCACAGTTGATCGACTCAATTTGTTTGCTCGCTTGGCTAGTTGGCTTGCTCCATAATCTTTGCACTAGCTTGTGGACATGTTTGAATAAAAAAGCATATATAGTTTTCTGCAATAGTTGATTGTCTAGAATGCTGGAATTACTCCAAATATTTATCCAACAGTGTATTTCCAGCTTATTCTCAGAACTTGTCTCTGCGTTGGACCTGGGTGACTGAACAGAATTGATGTGGGACCCGAGATAGACCAAAAGGCATAGTTGTTTTTAATCTTATTGGTCAGTAATTTTAGTGCCCTGACCAACATATGCTAGCCTATAAGTAATAAAATATGACAATGGCTTTATGATTGATAGAACTTACAAAATCAATGTAAACTGGATTTTCTGTGTTTTCTAGTGTATTTTATTGTGGGATCTTCTGTTTTGAAGGCTATTATCAGTGCACAGCTAATTACCGTAACTGTAACACATCAGGTCATCTTGCGGCATGGA
Organism: Saccharum hybrid cultivar R570; assembly: GCA_038087645.1. NCBI lineage: Eukaryota > Viridiplantae > Streptophyta > Magnoliopsida > Poales > Poaceae > Saccharum > Saccharum hybrid cultivar. The sequence continues at coordinate 1,056,945 of JAQSUU010000203.1, read as the reverse complement.
ATTTTTCATTTTAGGAATACCTTATTTATCTTTTTTTACAAACAGAACATTAGAAAATCTAGATCGACAAAATGTATGAAGGCCTATCACATCATTTTTACTAAGTTAAATCTTCAGTTATGAGAAAGACGCCATAGTTCTTGCTTTTTTACATACTTGCTAAAATCTGGATTAGGTTTTAGGGAGGCATCATGGCAAGCTGTTCCAGAGTGTTGTTTTATGAAGACTGATTAGATTGCTATTAAATTAATGGGCTAATAACATACAGCATAAGTGTTTTGAGCAATGGAACACTTAAAGGTGAAACTCATGACTACAACATATGTGATACAAAATTAGATGATGTGTTTTGTGAAAGATTTAAGGTAGTTCTGGATAGGATAATTTAACACATAATTTTTACTTGTTTTACTCATCATCAAAATCTTTTGTCAAAAAAAAGAAACTTTCTGTATTGTGTCCATGGAATTGTGTTATAATGAGCCTCAATGCTGGGCATATAAGTCCAGAACTGATTTTATTTGCTCTTAATTATATTGCTTATGCAATTCTATGCCTTCACCTTCAGACTTGTCCTAAGGTTGAGTAGCGAACCACTGGTGGTCCTGAACATGTTTTCACTTCTCAATATGTAATTCGTACAGTTGGGCTCAAAGGACCAGTCACTGAGGAAACTCCCACTTAGTCACACTAGAAAATGGTACATGCTACCATTAGGTGTACCACTGAAGGGAATGAAATTGTTTATCTTAATATCTGGTTACTAAACAAGTGAGTTCAATGGATAATAGAAGCGTTTATCTGGTTTTATCTGTTCCTCTTAAGTGACACACTTCGCCATTGTCCAGTTACATTGGGGCTTGTCAATGTCCAATTCCAAATAAGCAAAATGACAGAGGTTTCCAAGCTTCTTATTTAGAGAGAGATACACTTTTCAATTTTACCAGTTCCAATAGTATGTTAATGGCATGCTCAAAATGGACAAAGTATTTATCTCTATGGATCTATGTTGTGATACGTGGAAAACATAGTTCATCTGAAACTGTGGATACCCTTCTTTTTTTATTTGGTAAGTCCCAAATTCATAGCAGAAGCACCGTAAAAACTGCTTAATATGGTAGTATAGTACTTCCTATCCTGCTTGAACACAATGAAAGATATTATTGATGAATAAAAGCATCTCTGTGATGTATGACCCAATGCAGTGCAGTATAAACCTGAGTAGCAGGAACTTGAATAAAATTGCTTGTATTTGTTTCAAAAATACAAACTGTTGCTTTCATTATTCACTATTTTCTTGTTAGTTGTCTCATGTTAATATTTAATCTTGCTGTTAGATATGCCTTTTTTATTGAAAAATTCAAGTCTTGGTGGAGGTCATGCTTTCGTAATACAAACTGTCGCTTGCTTCATTATACTATGTTTTTTTTGACAAAAGCTTCATTATACTATGTTATCAACAGTAGTTCCTTGTTGCTCAAAAAAGATGTGTACTGTTTTGTAGTTAAAACTTAAAACTATTGCACTCAAAGAAGATAAATGCCCACACCAGTACACCACATGTTAGTGATTTTCAACATATATTGATCTTGTTTTTTTTTTATGATGCTTCCTATGTAGTCTTAATCCATTTCCAGTTGGATTTAGTTCTGGGATATGAACAATGCACTAGCCATTTATCTTTGTTTTTCTTTTTCATCTCTTAAGTCTTATTTCCCTGCCTGTAGGATCAACTGCTCTGTAGTTAATCTAATAATTTCTAGAAACAAAATGAAGTGCAATGCTTGCTGGGGGGAGTTGGAAGGGCAAGCTATATCAACCACCTGTGGTCATCTTTTATGTATGGTTCCGTTCCACTCTACTACTTTCTCTCTGATGAATTTGTTCCCGATTCTAAATAAGTTACTCTCTAATTATTACAGAATACACAATTTAATGTAGCTGGTAATTGCTTATTTAGCAGGTGCAGAGGATGCCAAGAAAATACTCAATAATGATGGTGCATGTCCAATTTGTGATCAGGTGCTCTCCAAAAGGTCAGTTTCTATTTGATGGTGCATTCATTATTTGGTTGTGCATGGTTAATGGTGTCATCTTTCCTGTATGAATGTCTGATACCTAATTGTGCAAGCATATTTCTCATGTCTCCTCTCTGTGTGATATTTAACTGTGCCAAAGCATATCAACCAAACATACATGATTGTAGCGCATGTTATTGAGCATTCTTCGGTTGTTTTAATACTGTCTATGTTCAGGCAAAATTTAACTTGAAAATTTTGATTCATTTCCTTTTTCCAGCCATATGAAACCTATGGATATAAATCCAAGTGATGATTGGACAAATGTAGGTATCCCTTTGATACATAATAACAGCTAGAAATTAATTTTCCTTCTATCCATCTTTTCTGATGAATGTGCTCATGGCAACAGATGGCGATGGTTGGAATATCCCCACAAATACGTATCCTTCATTTCCCATTAACCTTTCACTACATCCACAGTGGGGTTTGTCTTGTACTGCTTTTTCTGATAGCATAGTAATCTGCATTTTCCAATCTATGCCTTATTACACTACTTAACATGTTTAAGTAGCACTATTATGCAACCAATCTTAGAGCGTAAATGGGGAACTTGGTAAAGCATAACAATGGCATTACTTTTGTGACCTGTTCTGGTTAAGAAGTTCGGTAGGTATCTTGCTTTTCCTTAAATATGATGAAAATCAGTTATGAAGAGTGCATACAGAAGCGTAATGTTCTACATTGGACAAAAGGAACTGGAGATGCAGTACAAGATGAACAGAATTGTCGGTCAATGTAGGCAAAAGTGTGAACTTATGCAGGCAAAATTTACTGAGAAACTGGAAGAAGTCCATACCGCATACCAGAAGATGGCCAAAAGATGTCAGTTGATGGAGCAAGAGAATGAAAACTTGAACAGAGATAAGCAGGAGCTGCAAGAAAAATTTGCTGAGAAATCCAGGTTAGTAATGTGCCAGTATTCTCTTGATTCTTTAGAGGAAAAAATTATGTTCCATCCTGTATGTATGAGGATTCAGGGTGTCCTAATCCTATCCAGGCAGAAGAGGAAGCTTGATGAGATGTATGACCAATTGAGGAATGAATATGAGTCGCTGAAGCGTTCTGCTCTTCAACCTGCAAATAACTATTTAGCAAGACCTCAGCCAGACCTGTTCGCAGGCATGCCCAACATGATGGATGGTGGCAACCATCTGAGACAAGGTAACTTAAAACTTCTGTGCACACAATTTCCTCTGTTCATTATGTCCCTCATACTGGCTATATCATTACACTTTTGCTGTTTGCACAAACTACTTTTGTTATGCATCAAAGCCTCAATTATGTTAGGTGCAACGCTTTGATTCTTTATACTGTACCTAGAAACTATGTTAGGTCTCCACAAAAACAGCTCATTCACTGGTTGCAGGATCGGTTGATCTTCCTAAAACTCCAGGGCAGAGAGATGAGGGCTGGGGTCCACCACCAAGGCAACGTCGCTCCACCTCCGGTCCCTTTGAGCTGTCTACGGGGTCTCCTGGCCATGCCATGGCTCCTCCGGCTGATATCAGGCCCAGACAGCAGACACGGCCCGTCTTTGGAGCTACAATGAACAATCCATCCAGCGCCCTGCGAAACTTCATAATCTCACCTGTCAAGCGTCCCCAGGTGTCCCGTAACCGCCAACACATATTCTCGTAATGATCTCTCCCTTTTGCTCATGCATACCGGAAGCAGTATTTGTTCAAACTTCACTGACCGCCTGGTTATTGAGTTTCTGCACTGACGGATCAAACCTTCAAACTGGTGTTTCAGGCTGTAGAGAGTGGGAACAGCTGACGGCCGGTGTGCTCTGCATTGGAAGTTAAATTGTCGGAAGCTTGCCGTGATCCTGTAAATTCTGTAAGATGAGACAGCCGCCCTCCCTCACTTTTAGTTCAAGCCTTTTGGTATGGTGTTTCTTGGTGTTGCGAATGTTAGGGGATATCCCTTGGAGAATGGATATATGGTTGGTTATGCTAGAAACCTCTTATACGCAGACTTTGTCCATTTCCACAGTTACATGTATAGCAGGTACTGTGGTTAACTTTTTTTTTTTTTCTAACTCATCCGAATCTGAACAGACCAAGTAATCCTGTGCACTGATTGTCTGATTGAGAACCTAACAAGTTGTTTCGTGGTTTGGAACTGGAATTACTTATGTTGTCCTAAATAAACTCCAAGTGGAGTTTGCCTCTTGTCTTGACTTCCATAATATCACCACCTGGGAGTTGGAAACCGATATAATATAACTATCAGAGTGTTCGGCTGCTGCAGCTTGCTGCTGCTTGCCGCTACAGTATTTTGAGAGGGAAGAAAAAAGCAACAGCTGCAGCAGTAGCAGCTACTTTTTCTTGCTTTTCCACTTCTCAGTCTTGATCAGGTTTTCCTTTTTCATGCTATTGACGAGAGCAAGGTTACCTCTTCAAGTTTCTTGTCATGCATGCTTCCTTGTGCCGACTATTGCCTCCCACCTGTGTACACCAAAACGTCCGTGTCATTGATCATCATTCCCGTGGAGACTGTAGCCAGTTACACACAACTGAAAAGCGTGCATACAGAACATTCAGAGTGCCACCATCAGAGATGATTTGAACCTGCTCATGTAGGGTCGTAAATGTAAACGATGGAATCACATGTATCATGGGGTTACACAATGAAGTTCTTCTCTGCTACTGCCTCATCAAGATTTAGGAGTTGAAGGCATCAGTCCGTCGTCTGAAGATTTCACCAGAAGAATTGGGAGCCTCATCTAGGAGTAAACCTAAGGGATCATATCATATCATATCACACATAAACTGGAGCTGGCGACAGCAATGTCTCTATATAATGCACTTTCCTTCCACTACGGTAAATACAAATTTGCCATGCTAAGAACAAGAAAAAAAATAAAAATCCACAATGCAGTATTATATTGATGCAGTAAATAAGTTTAGCGGTGTTACAGTCATTTTCAGCACAGAACTTGATCAAAGTATCTATCGGAATATATATACATCAGCGGTAAAATGACAGATACGACAATTACAACCTTTCAGTTTCGTATGCTCATTTTCTTAAGCACTAGAAATTTCAGACACAAGGGGAAAAGCATATTCACTCCAAGATCTGATCATTTCGATTTTGAAAGACCTTGTGCCCGGCCACAACTTGAGTCATCTTTGACGACGCGCTTGCAGAACCAGCAGACGTAGCTAGGTCTCTCATCACCCACCCGTGGTGGAGGCAAAGTTAGTTGTGTACTCCTATTATTCCTGGACGACCCTGTAATGAGTTTGGAGTGCAGAAGCTTATGTAAGGAAGAACGTTGTCCTCGTCGTCGCCACAGCAGTTGGCTACCTTCCTGACATGGCTAGAATTTATCTCTATGCTGGACGTCCTCATGAATAGGAATCGGCGAAACCATCCGCGAAACCGAAACCATTCACCCGAAGCGTAAAGTATCACGTAAGACTCCCTAAACATATGTGTTGAGCTGGCGCACCAAGCTGGAGAAGTTGCAGTGCTTGAAGTAGGCGGGCAGCAGGGTCCGCGCGAAGGCGAAGCTGTTGTTGGCCGTGCCCTCTTTCTTTATTAGGAGCAGGTGTAGGTAGGGCCGTGCCCTTCCGGGGGACACACATTGCCACGCAGGCGCAGCACGCCAGCACGTGTACGACAAAAAGAGAGTAGTACAAATTAAAAGACCCATATCACGAGTGAGACCGGCCATAAACTCTTACCGAGTTGGCTTTGGCCTGGCCTGCAAGTCTGGCTGGATAGGCATGACAACAAACGACGCCGACTTCGAGTAGAATAGACCGAACTAGCCGGACTCCTAATAGCAATTATCTTATGTAATTAGATCAGGACACATTCTCTGGATCCATCTAGGACTGTAAACCACACCATAGCTGTCTCTCCCTATATGAAGAGAGGCTATGAGCACCCCTTGTAAAATACAATCATAACAATTAATCCAACACAAAGACTAACACAGACTGGACGTAAAGGCTATTACTCGATCATGAGGGCCCGAACCAGTATAAATCGACTGTCTTTTGCGTTAACCGCCGAGTTCCGCATAGGTCGAAGCCTGAACAACTGTCCTGGGTACCCCTGTGGCAGACTATCGTTGGTAAAACATCGACATCTATTATAATTTTTATCTTACAATGTTCTATCACTACTACACAAATCTCTTTCAGCGACGCCCCCTTTTCATTAAGAGGCGGTTCACTTAGCAGGCCGCCGCTGATCACGCCAGGGGGCACTGCTGCTTCGTGACCACCTCTGAAGATCAATCTTTAGAGGCGGTTCAATTAAGAAAACTGCCTATGAGAAATGTCCATTTTCAGAGGCGGTTATGTTAAGAGAACCGTCACTGAAGATGGATATTCAGGCGTTTTCGGGGAAATGAAATGCCTATTTTCCATTGCGCCGGAGGTTAAAAAAGTGGTGAAAGCACAGAGGTGTTTCATGAGCTAAAACATGTGTTTTAGTGATACACATATGAAGAGTAGCTCATAAGTGACAAGGGCGATCAAGCGGAACGAGTTTTCGATGAAGCTTCACGAAGAAACGAGCGACAGATGCTCGGCTTGCTGGCGACAGACACGGGGTGCGGCGTCTGACACTAAACCCTAGCAGCACGGCACTGGACGTGGCGACGGACGCGCGGTTGGTCGCACGACAGACGCTGACGTCAGCGTATGTCGGCTACGAGTAGAGGAAGCGGAGTGAGCTGTGGAGCGACAGACGCCAGGCCGCGTCTGTCGAGCGACCACCGGGCGTGTCTGTCGCGTGATAGCGCGGTTCCGGTCCTTACTGGACCACATCTGTCGCGCGACGGACGCTAAGGGTGCGAAGCGTCGAACGCGTCTGTCGCCCGCGACAGACGCTGGGTCGCGAAGCGTAGGACGCGTCTGACGCTGGGATTTCGACCGTTAGCTTTGAGCGCGTGGGGACACGTGGCGCGAGGAGAACGCGATAGACACTAGGCGTGCGTTCGTCGGCTTGGCGACAGATGCTACTATGCAGCGTCTGTCACCCCTGAAAATCGTCTAGTGAAGTTGATAACGGCTAGCTCTTGAGTGAAATGTTATAAATAAGAGGTGGCCGACCCTTGGGGGTTCTCTCTTGCATATTTGAGATATTGAGGCACACTTTGAGCTAGAGAACTTTCCCTCCACTTATCTCCTTGCTTGGTTGCATACTCCAGAGAGATTGAGTGAGATTCAAGTGCATTGCATTGAGAGTTGCATCTAGTGGCACTTGATCTTCGTGTTTGCTGCGGATTGCTTGTTACTCTTGGGTGTTTCCCGACACCCTAGACGGCTTGGAGCAGCGTTGGTGTTGAGCTCGACCTCGGAGATTGTTTCAAGCCTCACCAAGTTGATTGTGAGGGGTTCTTGAGTCTTTCCCGTGGGAGTTCGTGAATTGGCTACTCTAGTGGAGCTCGTAGCTTAGAGGATCCCCATCTTGTGAGTGGATGTGCGACACCCGCTGAGGGTTTAACTTTTGATAGTTGATTAGCTCGTGATCCATCAAGTGGGTGCATCGCCACAACGAGAAGTAGCTTGCCGGGAAGCAAGTGAACCTCGGTAAAAAATCTTGTATCATCTCTTTGCCGAGGATTTCTCTTGTGATTGCTCATTGTGATTGATTCTTCGAGTGCATTGCTTCTCTACATCGTTGGTATAAGAATCAAGTCACTTGCTCTTTACTTTCTTGTACTAGTCCTTGTATAGTTTGCTTAGTGTAGCCTTTATCACATAGGAGTAAGTAGCTTAGTGACTTAGCATTGTTGGTGTGTATTAGAGATCATAGCCTTTCTTTACTAGAATTGTATAGGTGGCTTGTATAGTGTAGTTGAGCTAGTGCTAGAATTAGCTTAGCCATCTTTTATACTAACGTGGTTGTTTAGTGAAGCTTGTAGATTTTTAAATAGGCTATTCACCCCCCTCTAGCCATTTGGACCTTACAGACGCCCCTTTTTTCAATCAGAGGCGGTTCACTTAGCAGGCTGCCGCTGATCACGCCAGGGGGCACTGCTGCTTCATGACCGACCTCCTCTGAAGATCAATCTTCAGAGGCGGTTCAATTAAGAAAACCGCCTCTGATAAATGTCCATTTTCAGAGGCGGTTATGTTAAGAGAACCAGCACTGAAGATGGATATTCAGAGGCGGTTCTTTTAACAGAACCATCTCTGAAACTGTTCAATTTTTAGAGACAGTTTCTTAAGATACCGCCCTTACAAATGGGTTATTAGAGGCGGTTCTCTTTAGTGAACCACTCCTAAAAATGCCCCGCACCATGAGATAAAATATTGATTTTTTAAACTAAAACAGGACAAGGGACTAGCCGGCCATGAGAAAAAGAAACAGATCGGACAAATATTATCAGGGAGAATGAAATATGACATTTTTGTTCTCTTATTAACAAACAACCATCTCGATGGATGGCCCATAGTGAACCAACACAGAAGAATCAAACAAAATTTACAAAAGGCCGTCGAATAAACCGATTTAACAAAGAGCCATCTCGAAGGATGGCTCAATGTGCATTAACAAACAAGTATCTTAAAACTAACCAAAGTACATGATCCACTCTAAACCGTATTAACAAAGAGCCATCTCGATGGATGGCTCATAGTGCAGCACCACAATGTATCGAACAAGCCAACAGCAAAAGAAACAGTGTATCTGACAAAACAATTCACAACATAACTTTGTTCTTCATCTTCTCCTGACTAAAACTTCTTCTTCATCTTGACGACGACTGAGACAGAGGGGCCTTTGATGCTTCAGAACCGATAGATGGCCCTAAAAATGAAGTACATATGTGTTTAAGTGTGCACCGAAGTGGGAAGCTAAATAAAGAATGTAAAACACTAACCTGGAGACCAAGAGCCGGCCCCTGATGCAACATTGTGCGCTATGTCGGAAGAAATCTCAATCAACTCGATGTCCATTGCATCAGGGCCTGTGAAGACAAGACGAGTTGGTACACACATAACTCCAAAAAATGCACCATGTGGCATAAAAATTCACCTTGAGGAGGAACTGATGAAGCCAGAGAGACTGAGGGCAGGCTTTCATGGCACAACAGATTTGGGCCAGATGACATAGGTGACGGCGGCCTGTGCAAGATGTCCCTCTGACGATTGAAGAGCCGGTACCCCCAGTGCTCTGATTCCAGGTAACCCTTAAAATCAGGCACCTTGCTCAAGACCAAAGCCATTATGTATGGCCGGTAGATCAGAGGGTTGTCCTCGTCCTGCCTGTTGTTCATCATCTCCGTAATCATGTGCTCAATGTTGATAATTGTTAACGCACACAGAAAATTCCGCAAGCACATGAATACCGTTATAGCTTTTATCCGGGAGTATTCCAGAGTATCATATTTATCCACAGGGAAACAATGGTTAAAGAAGCTAATAATTCACCATCATGCATCTACTAACTTAATGTACCAACTAGACTAAAGTAGGGGGTAAATGATAAATGATAGGAGTTATGCATAATGACACACACATAGGAGAATTCCATGATAAAAGAGTACCATAGCTAAATTGAGAGGACATCAGGAGAGTTCAAGGTTCCTAAATACTTCTTGTGGCACTTGTCTCATTTCCTCTTATTCATTCCATTGCTAAAGTGGTGGTTCGACTATTCATAGACTCATACCAAACCATGGACAGGCACAACTTATATTCATTCTTTCCTGCAAAATATTAATAGACACATACCCGAGGGAATATAGCAAATTTGAAATACGAGTTTTGTTGTCCATACTTTTTGTGACTTTTCCTCTATGCTAATAAATAATGGTTTTCAGAATTACTTTAGCATAGATTTTGTCTAGCATGTGTTATGTGGTTGCTGCATTCTAACATGGTTCGAGGCAAAGATAACTAGCAACAAAAGATAAGTGAATGAATTTTGATACACACAATCTTTCCTTCTATGAGGAATGAGCTGGGTCTTCTTTGTGCAAAGTTATTATAGTTCACTTGCCTTGATTCTTCTCCAACATGAAATCATCTCTTGACTTACTCAGATTGAATTTAAAAATTTTCTGTAGGGGTTAGTCTGACAAAATAACCAGTATCTACTAAAGCATACTATCAGTTCAAAAATCAACCTAGACACCACGTCTAATTTGATTCAGGAAAGTATTTTAACCTAAGCACCACGCTCAATTTAAAAGCCTTTGGAAATACCCTATAGCAGTACTTCCAAACCAAAGCACACTATAACAAACAAAAGTAGAATGAAAGCATTATAGAGATTTACTCAAACAGAGATGAAAGAGCATGATCATGGTGAGGCTTTTTTTTCTTTTCTTTTTTATGCAAGGGACATGGATGAGTGCAAGGAACTAGACATGTTATGGATTTAATACGAGAAAACATAAACTAAAAAGAGTAGATGCATGGATTATTCAACGTAAACATGCAGTGGAATGCAAGAATTAAAAAGGTAACTACTCATAAAGTTTAAAGTCCATGAGTAAGACTATCTCACCTTTCTTGATCATACTTACCATGTCTCACATGATGGAATTTGTGAGTGATGCAGCATCTATGTTCCCGTCACTTGAGATGTGATTTGAATTCTTGTGACGATGACATTTTCTCTAATCTACACATGGTTATAATAATATATATATATATACACACACAAACCTGTGAGATGGCAGGGTTCCAATGTTTCTCTCATCTTTTCTTGTGGAAGTTTGCTGGAAGGTTGAAACGGCGACTGTTGTCCTGTCTATTCCACAACTCAACAGAACAGGGGTAATCCTACTAAAGCTAGTGGTACACTAAATTTATAGACATCAAGATCATTGTCAAAATCTTTACACCAATTGCATCCCTGGCAATGGCACCAAAAAGCTTATTGGTAATTGTTAACGCACATAGAAAATTCCGCAAACACACGGATACCGTTATAGCTTTTACCCGGGAGTATCTCAGAGTATCGTATTTATCCATAGGGAAACATTGGTTAAAGAAGCTAATAATTCACCATCATGCATCTACTAACTTAATGTACCAACTAGACTAAAGTAGGGGTAAATGATAAATAATTGGAGTTATGCATAATGACACACACATCAAGATGGCAATGGGGAATTCCCTGTCGGGTTTCGATCAGCCATCCCCGTCCCTGCAGGGGGAGGGGGGAATTTTCCCTGTCCTCGTCCCCGCAAAGAGCATCGGGGGACATCTCATCCCCATCCCCGTTCCCCGCAGGGCCAAAGAAGAGGATCATACCGATACGCTAGAAAAGACAGGGCCCTCAACTCGACAATCTCGTACCCCAGGACGACATAGTGCAGATGATGAGGGCCGTGTAAGTATATGACTAACACACCATCGACAGGGCCTCACGTATAGTAGGTATACACCTAACACGAGTTCTTGCCCTCTTGACAAATACCGGTGGTGCCTATGTGCTTAGAGTATCCCAAGGAGGAAGAAGAGGAGGGCCATGCATCCGGTCCCACCCCGAGCGCTTCAACCGCAACGGGACGTGCCAAGAGTCGCAAAAAGATGGACTTGAAGAGAGGCCAACACAGGAGGCACCAGGTTACGACGAAGGTGCATGCCATACTCAGGATAGGGCCGCATGGAGAGCCCTTGGAGCCATAATCAGTCATCGGCACCTTCAGCAACCAATGCTCCTATATAGTAAGGGAGCACGTGCCGATCACGTATTTAGAATGGAAGAAAGTCCCAAAGGAACTCAAGGACAAAGTGTGGACTGACATCAAGAAATATTTCCAGTATCCACAGGACCAATTCAATGAAGACCTGTGTAGGGGGCATGCACTGTTTATTGTAGGCAGAGCACTTCGCACCCTCTAGTCTAGAGTGAACAATAACTACGTGAAGAAAGGGAAGACACCTTTTGAAGACTACAACTTCATCAATTGGCACGTCTGGGATGAGTTCATCGAGAAGATGAGCACCGATGAAGTAAAGGACAAGAGTGAGAAGTTCTCAGACCTCGCAAAGAAGAACGAGCTCTCGCACCACCTAGGCATGACGGGGTATGTCAGTAAGAGGCCGAGGTGGCAATAGGAAGAAAGGGAGGCAAAAGAGGCTGGGCAGAGTTACCCATTACAAGGCGTCAATGTGAGGACATGCGAATACTTCTATGCCCGTCGGCTGAAAAAGCTAAAGGAGGGAAGGACCAAGTACAATGAGCCACAAACAGAGGAGGTGGAGAAGGCTTTGCTCATGATCAAGGCAGCCAAGGAACGCGAGGAGTTCGTACCTCGCAGGAATCACGACGAGCTGACCGAGGTGCTGGGAAACCCCGAGCACCGCGGCCGCGTCCGGGGCATATCCCCAAGGCAGAGCTAGAAGAATGTGGATTCATGGCAATCTGACACCACCTATTACCACACGAGGCAGAGATACAAGGAAGGCATATTCCAAGCCGGCAAAGAAGCGGCGGTGAAGGAAATGATAATGGGGTCGATACAAGATGCTTTCACGAGCACCAACCCCAAGATGGTGGAGCTAAGGACGCAGATGTTTCACTAGGCTGGCGTGATGACACAGCAAGGTGAAGCCACCATACAAGGGAAGATGGTGATGGGTACCTCACAACCCCAGAGGTACCCGGTCGATGAGATCGAGGAGCCAAGAACTGCCATGCTGCAGGTGCCCTAGGGCAGGACGAGGAAGAAGAAGGATGTGGCGCATGCAACGGTATAGCCACCCAACCCTAAAGCTAGGTACCATGGCAGGCCCATCCCGCCTAAGTATGCCATGGTGGAAGTGATGTGGATGCACGATTACCACGACAACGATGAACTTGACTTTCCCAATGAAGAGGGAGACACGACCCTCGGCCGGGTTCTCGACACGCGTGTGCTGTGGAACAAGGTAGATATTGTCTTAGACATGCTAAAGCTGGCGTCAAAGCCCTCACAACCATCGTCATCTCCCCCAGGTGGCCCAAGTGATGATGATGACGACAACGAAGGAGATGGGGATGGCGATGATGGCGGCCACGACAGCACTCCTCCACGTAGCCCGCGTCCGGACACGAGCAACCCACAAGGAGGTTCAGGGGGTGAACCGGGACACCAAACACTACCTCCAAGCCTGAGCAAAGCGAAATGTACACCCACGCCAAAGAAGCCAGAAGAAGAGGGGGACAAACCCGCCTAACTAACCGACGTGGAATGGGCGGTGTGGAACGTAGCAGAAGAGTTCTAGTACACAACAACGTTTGAAAGGTATATATGCTAATGGCAACCAAACATTGTCAACAGATTACGTGTGCTTATATGATGCTAACACACTATTCCCTTGTCTCAATAATAAGGAGCAAACCCCACCGTTTGTTTGGCCCCTGACTCCAGATTGCCCCGATAACTTTGAGAATGGCAAGTTCATGTTGCCGTTAGGCTAGCTCATCTAGGAGGAGCCGTGGGAGGTTTGGAGGTTCCATCTCTGGTATATGCATGCTTCGAAGTTAGGCATGAAGGAGTTCATTCAGAGGGTCCCCAAGGAGTACTTCCACTTGGATGAGGATGCTTATTTCTCTGTTGTCTTCCACGACATGCATAGGCTGTTGCGGCGCAAGGACCTCGACGTCGCCCAAGTCACCCTTTTTGCCATGTAAGTTATTGCACCTCTGCATCGCTGTAGGTAGTTAAATTCGTTACGATCAAACTAACAATGCCATGATGATGACTTGTGCTTTGCAGGATGCAATCATATGCATGCAAGGAAATAGGAAAAAATATTGTCTACCTATCTCCTATGCATATTACCAAGAGGGCCATCATTGGCTATGATATACCGGACACGCATCCGAGGTTGGCAAACTTGCAAGGGTTGGAGCGAGTGGAAGCCCGGGTTTTGTTGCAAGGTGAGATCAAGTACAGAAAGGGACAATACATCCTCAAAGCCATGAGGAAGATCCGGGGAAATGGGTGTATCCTTGCCGCCCACAAGTTCGGGTAAGTCAAAATGATACCTGCAAGAGCTGTTGGGTTCCTAACCTTCATAATTCAAGATTTGAGATCCATATTGTTTCAATGGTGTAGCTTGGGCGTCATGGGGTATTGGATTGTATTTATAATCTATCCATGGGATGGAATGGCTTGCGTAGGTACAAGAAGTTCGAAGCATGTCTACAATAGTATGTGACGACACACATCTTCTTTTAAGCATTTAAAGTATGATCGTATTTGTTATTGACACTAGTGGTTGGCATACAGTGCTTATAGGAAGTACGTGGAAGACCCCGAGTGCTACGATCATAGGTCTGAGAAGAAGAAGCAGCAGTGGGGCACAAAACTGAGGCTGAGGCGAGAATTCTCGGTACTACTACTAATACTTATACTCCTCCTGCCCCTACTTGTACTACTACTACAACAACTACTACAACTTCCACTACTACTATCCTAGTACTACTACAACAACTACTACTACCCGACTACCCTACTAGTACTACCACTTACTCCTACTACTACAATTACTACTACTAGACCCTACTACTACAACTCTTACTACTACTACCCAATACTACTACTACTATCCTACTACTCATACTACTACTTACTGTTACATTACTACTTCTGCACAACTACCAGTCCTAATGATTTTGTTATATATATATATATATATAATGCATGCAGTGTGCCTATCAACCTAAAGGTTCACTCTTGTGTGGATACTATGCTTGTGAGTACCTCAGGGCTTGCGGGCGTTTCAGCCATAGCTGGCGGTAGCTCAAGAATTCAATAGATTGGTGGCAGAAGGAAAATGTGGACAGGAAGAGCATCACTCGAACAGTAGCCGACATTTGTAAGTTTGTCACGGACGAATGTGGTGAAGCTGGGGGTAAATTCTTCTACATGGGCAGCGAGCTAGCAATAGATCCAAAGTTCGAGAGGCTATGCAACTGGAGAACAAGCGGTATAGACATGAACGATTACACGTTGCCGGACATCTTCGAGTAGGTGACCTTAGCTTCTCCTGCAAGTAAACAATGTGATGTGCTTTTGTGATGTACTTGTTATATGAACTTAGTGTGCGTGTGTGACATGATGGATCGCATGGAACAATCGATGACAAGGATGACATATGAATTCATGTAATATATGTGTTTATTCTTTGAATGCGTATTTTCTGCTTTATTATTTGTGTTTGAATATGAGAAAATTCAGTTTTGAATTCAAAATCAAATTCAATTTTTTTAATTCTGGAAAATCTTAATCATGGTGGGCAAAATAACAAGCAACCGCCACGGTTAATCATTTAAAGGAGGCGGACGAGTTAAAGCAATCGCCACTGTTAATATGTATTAACCGTGGTGGTTGCCCTAAAACGGCGGCCACGGTTAACGCCACGATTAACCGTGACCTTTGATCCATGGCGGTTGGAATGCCCTTCACGGTAAATCAAAAATGACCGCCACCATTAAAAATTTTGTAGTAGTGTACATGAAGCGAGGATGAAAGTGTAAGCGAGGTAATATGCGTATGCAGGCCCGTTCCACGTGCAGAACTGGGCCATATAAGCAGTTTTTGGACGCGGGGTGTTACAAGTACTGCTCTTGTTGTCCTAATATTAATACTACTTCTATTGTCCTCCTCCTACTACAACTCTCCATTAGGAGGAACCTGCTGCTTTGTAGACCCTCCTCTCGTAGTCCTACTACTTCTAGTGTCCTCTCCTATCCTCTACTCCTACTTCTACTCCTCTCCTCTCCTGTCCTCCTCTACTATCTTGTTCTAATATATATCATTCTTAAATGTAGACAATTCAACCTACAACATGGTTCAGAGAGACAATTGAAAAATTCAGGGTTCCTTACATCAATGTGGGTACATTCCCAGTTGATGGTGGACTCAAGCAATGTCGACTTGTCTTTTCTATTGAAGCTTGGGTGGGTCCCCAACAAGGTATGGTTGTACACATCACAGGACGAGTAGGGCAGATTATTACGAAATTTATGCCCAAAGATATGCTGCGAAAGATAGTTTACTAGACCATCAAAATATTGGGTACAATATTCCTACATACTCCTCCATGAGGATTGCATCTTTGAATGTGGGCCTCCACCATGATATTGGACTGTTTTGTGCACAGCTTGCTGAGGCCAACTTAGATGATGTGGTATGTCTCATAACTTATAACCAGATTATTAGTTGTTATATCAATATATATCCATGGTGCTGATAACCATAGTTTTCCCAACACTTGCTTAGTTTCAACTTTTTTGAGAACTCCTAAGTATGGTTTTGCAAAGGGTTTTCACGATTGCACCGAAGATGTGGTTTTGCACTGAATATTTTGCCACTCTAAATTTACATGAGGCGTACCATGAAAGTTTGAGTTGTGGACTTCACTCATGGATCATTGATGGATTATTTTCCTCCTCAGTGATCTCATTACTGAGGAAGCTCTCATCATACTACACACTAACAAAATGGACGAGGCCCCCAATAAGAGGAACGCACTGGCCAGCCTCATAGAGGATGTCATTTTGGAGATCCTCTACTGCCTACTCGCCCGATACTTGTTCTACTGCAAATGTGTCTATTGCTCCTAGAAAGACCTCATCTCGGACCCCAACAACCAAAGGAAGCTGCTCCAGACTATGGCTGACTTCTTGTACGATGGTCAGAACTACAATTGAAACTTCACCAGCGTCGTCCGTGGGGTACACCTACACCCCCGCTCCAAGGAATTCTTGCCCTTCAAAATTGAAAATGTAGCTGTCTCAGATTGCTGCAACAGCCTCATCCTATGCTGGTGCCATGGGGCTGATGGATACCGCTATGTCGTCTGCAATCCAATGACCAAGTACTTAAAAATTCTACCGCCTAGCACCCATTATGTTGGCCATGCTTCTAGTGAGGCTCGCTTGGCATTCAATCTGATAGCCTCCACGCAGTACCATGTGATTGAGTATGTGGATGACAACACTTTGTACTTAGGTGTGGAAATCTACTCATCTCAAACTGAAGCATGGATCTATAAGGAATCTAAATGGGAAGAGGATACTGATGTGACATATTACAAACAACTAAGTGTGTTTTTTATCGGTTGTATGCACATTATTGGGCACAATGGGGAGTACGATATGATACTTGTTGTGGATATGGAGGAAAACACATGGAGGCAACTTGATAAGCCAGATGGTCTTCTCTACTCCATGCATCAAGCTCAGGGTCACTTGTGTGTATGTGCTGTTAATGGTCCCAATGAATCGAAGCTTTGAATCTAGATCCTTGAAGACTATGGTACTGATAATTGGACATTGAAGCATACGGTCACCACGAAGATCCTGTTTGGAGATATTGATATTAGATTTGGTCGTCCATATTTTGATGACCAGGACATAGTGATCACAGTTCACCCAAAATGGAATTTGATTTTCTTTGTTAGGCAAGGGAGAACAATCATCGCATATAACATTGACCGCAAAGTTCATGTCATCCATGTCCATGTCTTTCGGTATGGTAGACGTACCATGAAAAAAGAGTTTAGGTGCTGACCATACTATCTCCCATACGTCCCCTGTTTCTTGGATTTATTGTAAATTTGTAAATAAAGCTGCAGTTGAGGTATCTAAATGGGGACCAGAGGGAATACAGATAAAATTCTTGTCTATTGTAATAATGAATTGATCTAACTTGTTACGGTTTGCAACGAACAAATCTAAAACTGTAGCATGGATCTATAAGGAATCTAAATGGAGACCGAGTACTTATGTGACAATTGAGAGATTAGAAGAAATAAGAGCATCAAAAATTGTGTATATTACCCTCAGCATCACAAATCTCAATGTTGTTTGATTGTCTTGGATGGATGTTGTCATTATTTTCTAGCAACTTTACCTTGTTTGTCATGTAAGCTATAAGGCGGTCTGTGCAGTGTGTGTATCACGAATATTATTAATGCTTGTCTATGGACATGTTAATTTCCTCAATGATGGATGTTGTCATTATCTCAGGTAAACTAATATCCTCAAAGTGACAATCGATCGGATGAACTTGATCCCCATTCAAACAATGGATCTTCACCACCGGTTCATACGGTAACCCGATGGTGGCAACCTGATCACCACAGGATCATATGGCACGACACACGTTCTTTCTGGCACCGGCGGTAAAAAACATCATTATCTCTGCCATTTCATACGGTAAGTTGACGGTGATAACCTGATCACCGCCGGATCATACGGTAGCCCACATGTCCTTTCTGGCACCAGCGTTAAAAACATCATTATCTCTGCCGATTTCGTCGGGCGTCGGGAGTAGCACGGGCAGCCGGCGCTGAAAATCCTTGTACTGCTGGCTTGGCGTACAATACGACGGCGAAGGTCAAGGCTCCTATCACCGGTTTTTTGGCCGGGAGGGGCCTCAAGGGTCACGAGATCACCGCACCGCCGGTTATCATGGAACCGTTGGTGAAGGAGGCGACAGAGAATAGCTATTCTGTAGTAGTGCATGAGCCTTGCCACAACTTGCACTCACAAGAGATGAACCACACAAGCCCATACATCTCTTTTGCATACTCCCTAGGATCATGCATACATACATATCTTACCTAATTGCATATATATAGGTACGCGAAGTCGGAGAGACCACCGAAGGTGTTTGAGCTGTGGGACCTCACTCTTCCAATAGGCAGTCACCCCACTATTATGAACCCTATTTTGTCTCATATGAGTATATGCATTGCATTTTGTTTGGTTAGTAAGCACCAATATGTCACACTTAGAGTAGCCTAATCTTCTGTTGAAGCCTGTCATAAATACTCAATCATAAACATACTGAGTAAGCAACTCATCATCCAAGTACCAATCCTCTACCACAACCTTGTTTTTGTGGCTAGGGTCACCTGCATTGCCCTAATCTGCCTGTCGCTCGTAGTAAGCGGCCTTCGCTTCATCTGTGGCCTAAGACAAGAACACGTTCTCCTCCACCTTGTTCATGTGTCTAGGCTCACTTGCATTGCCCTGATCTGCATGTCTCTTGTTGTAAGCGGCCTCTACTTCATCTGCGGCCTCTTCGACTTTAGAGAAGAACACGTCCTCATCCTCCTCCTCCTGTAGTCCTGCCTCTGCTAGAGCAATGAGCTTGCTCAGTCTGCCAATGTCAGATGGCCCAACCTAGCAATGTCATCCTCATCCTCAGCCCCCTCATCATCCAACACAATCGGAGATAGAACACTACGCAACTCGTGTTCTATGCTCATGTAACTTCTTTTCCACATACTATGCATAGGCCACCTCTGCAGCATGCTCCCTGCTGCATCTAATCCCTTCATGTATAAAATGCAACAAAGTTACCAATGCGATTATATTACATTTAAAGGCATGCAATGAAAAGAACAACGCTTCCAAAGACTCACTTGCACACAATGCATCAACATGGTCATTAGACCTACATCTATACTCTTTCCTCCATTGCAGCCTTCCTTGCCCTCTACTCCTCTGCCTTCGTCTGTCTCTCCAACCTCAATTTTTGCCACCTAACACCGATTGGGTTACGAATACCGCGTTGTCTAGCAAACTCACGCATGTCCTTCCGCTGTTTATAGCGAAGACGTCGATGTACTGAGGTCCATATCCACTCTTCCGTGCAATTACTTGCATCCCCTTCAAGTAATCCAAGAACTTAGCTTGACCATCATAAGATTCCCACTTGTATTTCCTAGTGCTATGTTCAAACAAAAAATTAGATCACAACTCTTTGCAAAAGAAAAAAAATATGATTTCATGTCTTTTACAACAATAACCACCCTCATCATAGTCAACCATATGGCCACAATAATGGTCTATTCCAAGCTTTGAACTAGGTCATAGTTGGCTTTAACACCACTTTCACAGATGACGAGAGGTGCTTTGTAAATTACCCTTTCTTTCTTCTTTTCCTTTGCCCTTGGCGACTCTTCCGGCCATTGATTCTTTGGACCATAGAGCCACTCCTTGAAATGATACTTCACAAATCCAAAGCGCTAAAGGAGAATAAATTAGTACATGCATACATAGAGCTAAACATTTAAATAGATACACTTTCCACCTACTTCGTGCTTATTGGGACACACAAACTCTAATGTATTCTTAGGGTTTATCATAGCTAGATCTCTGCAATCGCACAGATGAGGTTCCTCGAGCCATCTAACTGCAGCTATGTGCTTCTCCTCCTTCGTCATTGGCGGGGGGTTAGGGGGAGGTGGAACCCACCGCTCGAAGTGCTTATGTGGATGTCTCCCTCTCCACCAATCATCGAAGAGGGGGTACCTTGGGTCAAACTTGTTTGGACCGTCGATCCACTAAAAGAAAAAGCACCTCTCATGGGCCTAAACAACAAGATTCCAACAAAGTATTAGTAACCTACTAACACAAATGATGAAAAAAATAAGAACGAATTACATACATTAAAACTATTATGCATGTGTAGAAGCAACATGCAGCTTTGTCCAGATGTCTTGATTGAAACACGTCGGCCGGACGACCACAGTCACAGTTAGGGACAGGGAGGTCAGGAGGGACGGGGGCATCTTTGCTAGACGCGTTGGGGTGATTCTCTAGGATGTCTCCGTTTTTGCCAATACACCTCCCAATACGTGTCTTGCATCTAACAAAATGGTTGCAATTTAACATCAATCAAAACATCACTTGGTAATGTAAAGGATAACCATTTGCATTACAACTAAAATAATATAACCAACACTTAGGAACAAAAATAAACCTTACACTAAACATGGTAAACATACTTCTAACTAACTAATTAACCTTAACATTGCCAAACGCGAACTAATATTTTCCTTCAAACCACAGCCCATTGTTCCCAAATACAATTTTCCTCCAAACCCTAGCTACCATTCATAATCTTTGAATCCACCATTAAAACAACAAATAAGAGCATCATTACCGTGACTGAGGCCAAGTAGAAGCTTTGGGGAAGGGAGGGACGGAGGCGGGCAGGGAGGAACAGGCGGCGGCCGCCCTAGGGAGAGGCGGGAGGGGACGGCGGTGGAGGAGCCAAGGGAGGGGGCGACGGCGTCGGGCGTATGAATGAAACGGATTGGATGCAGAGATAGAGAGAGGGAAGAGGAAGCCGCGACGTGGCACTGTATTGGGCCCTGCCGCGCCGTGGGAGATGGCACAGCACTGCCACGCCAAAAATCTATGGCGCGGCAGCGTCGCCACGTCAGCTGATTTGGGTCCGGGCCCGTGCCACATCATCGCCGCTACCTGTCACACCTCAAACTTTCTATTTTGGGTTGTGAATAGAAAACATTAATTAAAATCAATGGTTTTATGATTTTTTAATATTTTCCAAGACTTAGTTATGCTATTTATAATATAAAATAGTGCAAAAGTGGTTTTATCAAAATTTTAGAATTTAATATAATATTTGTTGCATTCATGCCTTTGCAATTTATTTTAATTCTGTGAAAAATAAGTTACAAAATTAGATGAGTCCTTGAGTAGGTTTTGTTCTTTATTCCAAAACTTTAAAAATTCATTTTGAGTCAAATCTCTTTCTAGCCTAATCTTTTATTCCATCTAATGTGATCATAAAGTTCCGCCTAATCGATTCCTTTATTTCCTCTGTCTCTATTTCTTTTCCTTGGGCATATTTCCTTTGCACGTGCACGTCAAGCAAACAACTAGGCTACACGTATCTATTTCCATAACAAGGAAAAATCCATCTCTTCTCCTTCCTAATCCTGCTGGCGCATGTCTCTTCCTTGCATGCGTACAGGACTATAATGTGCCTGCGTCCTGCTCAACAATATCACGACCATTACAAGAAACAACTGCATGCTTGCATCTGCATGGTCGTGATATTGTTTTTTTTTGAAAAAAAAGACTGTGGGGGATCCCCACAGTGAACAACCTTTTAATTAATTTTAAGAGAAGGATAGAGTGTCTTACACCTCCTTATTCCTTGACGTTCCTGCTCCCTCTCAAGTCCTATAAAAAGCAGACCATCGAACCTTTCTTAGACATCTCCCAAGAACATAACAACAGACGCCCTGTTCGTTTGGACTTATCAGCAGAATCAGCAGCCATCCAGCAGTGTTTTTCTCTCACAACAAACCAGCGAACAGTGCTTTCAGCACAATAAATCAGCGAAACGAACAGGCTGTAGAGTGTTTTGTTCCTTACAACATGGAGGGACACAAAATGAAGAATGGCACACTAGTACTGCTTTCACTGCTGGTCCTTGGGTGCTTTTCCATTCATGTGGCATGTAAGTGAAATAAATCAAAATGTTTTTTCCTCCTTTATCTCCTCAAAACTAATTACTATAGAGTAGCTGATATTTTTCCTGCACATTCAAACAAGATACAAATTGCTGAAGACCTCTATGTTTCTCTCTGTTGTAATTAAGATCAACTAAACGAGGGCCCACTATAACTATCGACTTCCATCACATTGATTTTATGCTTATTACAGAGATGTTTCTGTGCTTGTGTATGTAATTTAACAGATCGATTCACATTACATGCTTGAAAAATAGGTGGAACGGTGATGGATGAAATGAGTACCCAGAAGATTAATATACCAAAATGGACGTGCTACCATGGTGGCGTACTTGCAAATCATTGAATCAGAATAAGTGCTGGTGCTGCCTCGGGGGTGAAGGTAATTGCTATGAGAAAAAAAGTGATTGTGAAGCAAATTGTCACGCTAAATGAATAATTGATCTCCAAATAATGCAATTACTATGTGAAGAGCGAGCTGCCAATGAACAGTGGGAATAAATGACTAGGCTCCGAGTGCTCCATTTGTCAATCGTTTCTTGTATTGGCTCATATATCTTGTATACCATATGTACTTATTTTGAGTAATGATGATCAGTCCTTGTGCAGCTATTGTGTTGAATGTACACTACCCTAATTATTCTTAAACATTTAAGCCAATATAATGAAATAACAGAAAATGGGATAAAATGACAATGCGATAACACTAAAAAGAAAGTTCTACGGTGTCACACCCTAAAATTTTTATTTTGGATTGTGCTTAAAAAATCGTAAAAAAAACAAACGAAGTTTATATTTTCTAAAATTTTCATTTTGTAACTTTCCAATGAGAGTTCAAGCTCTGGTTTATCATTGGGCCACATCACTAGAAAAGCTTGGTCGTCGTTGGATCCCTATGCTGGCTTTGATAAACGGTCCGCCGGTCATCTGCGATAATGCTCTCATGACTCTTCCGAGAGCTCGTGACTCTATGCGTGTGGTGTGCATGAGCATGACAGCGACCACATCTTCTCCTTCACGTTCCTAGCACACAACTGATCAGGCAAAAGTTCTACTTGTAGGTGTACAAGAGTTACATGTCCGGCCCATTTAATTTTAGGCTGCTCGGACTATCAGGCGAGCATAGGGTTTACAAGAAAGAGGTAAGCGTCATTTCGTCTAATACTCTAGAGGGATTCAATGTGAACCAGAAAGAAATCCGCAGGCAAAAGCATCCAATAGGGGTAGAAACAAGTTACAAATAACCAAAGGAATTGAGCTACACCACGCTCAACAGAGTTTAACTGACCTAATACGAAGTTCAACAAAAGTTAACACAGAGATGCATGCAAATAATTAAGACTTCACATACGGTCGTCCCACAGACCAAACATAGTCCTGACTTGTAGTACTGATAGGTCCCACAAACCATACCTAGTCGTGCAAGATCTCGTTCAAATGTACAAACGTCTGACTTTCTTACGTGCACAATGATAACATTTGAACACCAATGGCTCCTCTGCTTTGCATTAGACTCAGGCGAGACATGCGCTCCAACTTTTCTTACATGTGGAACAACATGTTTGCAAATACGCAGCGGCTGGACTTTCTTGCGTTCGCAGTAAAAGTCTACAACTATACACCCACGTCCCCTGATCAGAAATGGTGAACACCATTAGTATATTACAGATCAGAAAGAGATCCAGAAAGAAATCTGCAGGCAACAGCAACCACCAGGGACTAGAAACAAGTTACAAAATAACAAAAGGAACACTCAACAAAGTTTAACCGACCAAATACGAAGTTCAACAAAAGTTAACACAGACATGCTTACAAATAATTAAGACGGGGAAGAAGCTTCCAGGCACGGCGTGGGCCTGGCCTCTGGTGGGCCTCGTCCAGGAAGCGCGCTTGGCAGGCACCCGCCGTAGCGCTTCGCGCGCGCGCAACCGTTGCTTCTTCCTCTGCTTTCTTCCCGACTAGGACAGAAACAGAAAGTGTATCTATTGGATTTCCTAAAATGGACTGTGCGTGCCACCTGCTTAATGCATGCATGACCGTGCGGTAGTAAAATTCTTTTTTGTTCATGGAATGCAAAGCTACAGCTTCTTTCAATTTTAGGCTAATCGTATCAAAGCAAACTGGCCCAAGATGGGATGGGCCAATAAGTGTAGTTACCCATGGTAGTGTTAGTTTGGATAAAGTAACTATCGTGGTTTTTATTTTTCTCAAAAAAATCATGGTTTTTCCTACTGAACTGCAAAACTAGTTTTTTTTACCAAAGCAACGTATCAGACGGTTACTGACATGCGTCTCGGTGACCCTGCGGCAACAAGGGGCGGCGTCTCCTCACCACCGACAAGAAGGGTCCCGGACTCTCCCATCTGTGAGTGGGGCTCCCACATATGAGTTGGAAGATTCGCCTCACCCTAGGGCCCGCCTGTAGGCCTCTCACGAGGAATTGCGATACGTGGCGCACGGAGATGCGAGCAGGTGGCGAGTCCCCATCCATGGCGGGCTAGGAACCAGGTGGTGGGTGGATCCAAACCCCGAAACCTATCAGAGGAGGACGAGGAGATCCAAGACTTTTAGGGCAAGCTCTGGTGCTTCCCAATCTCATATCCACATCCAGATCAGGCTTGGGTTAGAACAAATCTGAGGGAGAAGTTGGTCTAGATTCGGATAGACCTGTGGAGATCCAAGTCGTTCTGCCCCACTGATTGCTATCCTGCTAGGGAGGGAGACATCTGGATCGAGCTGCCATCCAAGGTGACTTTCGCGGAGCTGTTCTGGGGTTACAAGAAAACGGCTTCATTTGCTCAGGTGGTGCATGGTGCGATGGCGAGGAGAGGAAGAGGAATAGGGCCAAGGCCACGCAATCCAGAGGAGGATTGGGAGAGATGGGGAGGTGGTGGGTGGAATCAGTACCCACAGTATCCCCAGCTGCCGCTGCCCCCACACTACGGGTTCTATCCCAACCAACCCCCACTGTTGATCCCTAGAGGAGGGGGACTGCAAGGGCGGGGCAGGGAAGACAACAACAACCTCCAAGGCTTGCCCAGAATCAAGCTCCACCACAAAACCAAACTAACAGAGAGTAGACTCATGATGCTGCACGAGTGGTGGAAGAGGAGAAGCATGCTGCTACAGGTGGAGGTACTGTTGATCCTTCCATGGAGGGTAACCTTCAGGTGTCTTGTTTCAACTGCACTCAAATTGGTCATTTTAGCTCAGCCTGCACTAGACCTAGAGTCTGCTTCATCTGTCGTAGTACAGAGCATGTGGTTGATGAGTGTCCTGAATGGAAGAAACCAATTCAGATAGCACAGTACTTTGGTAGTGCCAACAAAGTGTTAGGATTATGCTACATTGATGTGGAAGACAGGGAGGGGAGGTTCAGTCATTGGGTTGGGATGGACAACTTTGGAGTGATCACTATCAAGGAGGGTGATATTGATGAAGAAGGCTTGCTAGAGAATCTAAGAGAGCTCTTTGATAGGAACTAGAATTGGCAGCTGAAGAAATCAGACGAGTACAAATACATAGTGAGGTTCCCACTTAATAGAAAGGTTGAGAAATTGGTCATTGGGAAAGCCTTTGTGTTTGATCTCAACAAGCCAGGGGTAGTTGGATCTCTCTGTGTGTGGAATGGAGAAGTGGAACCCATTGGAAGTCTAGTGGATGTCTGGGTACAAATTCAAGGAATTCCACCTAAATGGGTGGACTAGAAGACACTTTGGGAAGTTTCTTCAAGTCTGGGGTGAATGATAGAAGTGGATTGGCATTTACTTTTCAATAGCTTCTTTAGCTCAGTGAGGGTCAAGATCCAATGCAAAGATCCTACTAAAATTCTAGGAGAAAGGTTATTTGTGTTTAAGAGTAATGTTCATCTGATTATCTTCACACCAGAAGGGTATGAGCTACTGAGGTGTCTGAGGGGGATCTGACAAGGGAAATGATGATAGCAAAAAAAGTGGAGGACTCTCTGGGAGATGACTTATCTGCTGCAGTAAAAGAAGGGAGCAGTAATCCTAAGGAAAATGGGAAGGAAAAAGAAGGAAGTAACAAACCTTAAGGGAGTAATAGTGCCCCAATGGGAAGTAAATGTGTCAAAATAGCATTGCAGTTTGAAGATGCTGATTTTGATAACCAGGCCAAAACTTTGGAATGTGCCAACCTATTGAAGGCGATGGAACTTGATGAGGAAGAAGTAGAGGTGGAGGAGATTGAAGATAACTTTGTCACTATGAACCAGGAGGAGGATGAAACCTATCAGCTCCCTGAGGAGTGGGTGTTCAATCTCACTAAGGACACAGAGGGGTCTCAGTTCATTATCCAGATGAATATTGTTGACGGTAGTTATTGTTCACTTTGAACCGTCAACTAAACATGAAAAAGGGCATAAATCAACCTTCAACATAGAATTAGGGTTTGAACTGACAGAATTCCATAGG
This sequence comes from Saccharum hybrid cultivar R570, assembly GCA_038087645.1. NCBI lineage: Eukaryota > Viridiplantae > Streptophyta > Magnoliopsida > Poales > Poaceae > Saccharum > Saccharum hybrid cultivar. The sequence continues at coordinate 1,030,212 of JAQSUU010000203.1, read as the reverse complement.
TTTTGGTGAATCTGTATTTCTGTAGGGTTTTATCAGGAAAAGGAGGCAAGATATGAAGGAACGCGGGCTAAAAATCATATTCAATCATGAACCCAAGTCAAGGAGGATCTAGAAGACACGAGAAGGTGAGCCACTAGAGGTGGGGCCCACCTAGCACAGACCTAGGTTGACCAACTTGGCCCTAGGTCGACCGACCTGTGGGTCCTCCTCGTCAGCCTCCGCTTCTACATCGGTTCCTCCACCGCAATAGGGTTTCAATCTATGCCGTTGATTCAAGTTGGTTTGATCCGAGGGCCCTGGTTTATCCCACTAGCCTATATAAGGAGCCCTGTACACCTAGGAAGAGAAGCCGTTAAGACAAGGAGCCAGAAGGAGAAGAAGAAATCCTCTCCACCAGAGAATTTGATTAGCTACTCAAAGTTCTAGTTTAGGCTAGCTAGCAAGGTTTACGTAGAGTTCGGGCTCCTGCTCAGGATTCTAGATTCATCATCATCTGGAGGCTGGTAATAGCCATTGTATTTCCTCTTGTTATGACTTTATTCTATTTCAATACAATGTTTCTGTTTATTATGTTTCTAGTATGCTCTAGTTATATATTTGATATAGTCATGATTGATAATGATTTTATATATATGTTCGCAAAGCACTTAGCTCAGTACTCAAGTGAGTTAAGTGGTACACATTATGTAAACATGGGGCTTAGATATTGTTTGCCTGTGGATGCATTCTATATGCTGGGTCATGTGGTAGATCGCGGAAGTGATACTCCCGTTGAATCCTTTGTAGTCCACTTCTCGCATGTAGAACAAGTAGAACCTATTTGCCAAGGAAGTAATCTTGCTCTGTTCCTGATTTTCTTTAGTAATGTTCCTTATACCTAGATAAAGAGTCATTTATGATATACATGAGAGTATATATGCTAGAGTATATGAAAGACTTAGTAAATAACAAACTACATAAGAATCTAATCTTTTAACTCATCTCCTGTCTAGCTTACTAACTTATGAGTAGTCTAATTCTATCTTTGGGTGTTATCAACATTACACTTATCATTTATCATTATTGGCTTACCCCTGTTTGAGTATGTGCTATGTGATTGATTCCATCAAAAGTAATGTATATTTGATCAATCCATTCTTGCCTACCCTTACTCTTCCCAGTGGTAAAAATATAAATAACAATACCTGGAATACTCCTGGTAAAATGCTACAATGGTATAATTATCTGAGCGCTTATGGATTACTTTATATTCTTCTAGTCACATGAAATGATAAGATAACTACTTAGTAGCAATACTAGGTAGAACCAACAAACATTTTCTAGCTCCATCACCGGGGATGACAACCTGGTACTCATAGCTAGGAGTGTAGGTAATTAGTAAGTGACAATCCAAAACAAGTGTCAAGTTAATAAATACCAACAAATATCAATATGGGATATAGTCCTAATCTAATAGAGGATAGTGGAGTTGGTCCCTAGGAAACAAAAGTCTGTGATATACCTTATGAGGTGGCTAAGGACAACAACATGCAGCAGGATGGGGGAATAATTGAGACTACAATGAAAGAGTTTAATGAGGAGAACCAGATACCAAAGAAAAGGCCCATGAAACAACAATGGGGTCCTGTTATCCCAATAAGGAGGAGTGCCAGGAACTTGGACACTGAAAAACTATGTTGGATAAGGCATAGGAAGCTAAAAGGAAGTGGAATTTGGAGGACAAAACAAGTAATTTACCTAAATCCTCATCCCTCTCTAAACCTATTCTGCTTTCCATTGCCAAGGACATTGGCTTAGAAATAGGGGATGGCAATCCTAATATAGTTGATAAAATGCTAGAACTTGACCCCAATAGGAATGTTGCTAGCAAGTTGTACTGTAATATAGCTAGCTGTAGCAAGGACACTGCTCCTAGAAAGAAGTGTGCTGATCATGAAGTTAGTACTAGTGTTTCCATTTCTTCCCTAAATAAGTGTTAGGCTAGAAAACCTTATGAGCATGGTTCTGACCAGGAAAAAGGTTGGTCCATTGTAGGTAATAAAAAGAAAAAGAAAAAGAATAAGAAATGATTGGCCTTTTTTGGAATATTCGAGGTTTAGGCAAAATTGATAGAATTCCTACTCTTAGAAGCAGAACCAGAGACCATCATGTGGATTTTGTGGGGATAATGGAAACTAAGAAAGATAAGCTCTCTAGTGGTATGCTTAATTCGTTGACATGGAACACTTCCTTTAATTGGTATCATTTAGAAGCTAAAGGTTCTGCAAGAGGAATCCTGGTTAGATCTACTGCTAATCTCTTTACTATGACTATAGGAGAAGTGCTTACTTTCTTGGTTAGTGTAATGTTGACATGTAAGAAAATAGGGTTCTCCTGGAAGTTGATTGTGGTTTATGGTCCTGCTTATGGTGAGCATAGAAAAGATTTTTTAGATGAACTGGAGTCTATTATGAGTTGTTGACAAGGTCCTCTATTAGTTGGAGGGGACTTCAACTTAGTTAGATTCTCTGGTGATAGGAGTAATGGTTTGGTTAATCATAGATGGGCTAATGGTTTTAATAAATGGATAGATAAATGGGGCCCCATTGAACTAAGTGCTAGTAATAAAAGATTCACTTGGACTAATAATTAGGATGTTCCTATTTTAGCTAAGATTGATAGAATTTTTGTTTCACTGAATGGGAGGCTGCTGTAACAGAACCATCCAAATTATAAAAATGTAAGTACAAAAACAATCACCAAAGTGATCAAATTTCTGTACTTATGCTTCCATAATCCTAGTAGTTCATGAAATCACAAAGGATTTCAAACCAACCAACATATAAACCAAGATTATACATAGTTTAATAGCTATAGTCACATATTACATAAAGTTCGCAACATAGTCTGAATACATCAGAGTTAACACATAAAGTTATTACAAAGCCAAATTTATAAATATGTAGCGGAAACAAATAGTTTTGAAACCACATCTAACACACTTAGTTCAGATACAGTGCCAGATAATGATCAAGTCCAACAAAAGCAGTAGATGAGACGTATGGAGTGACCATACCCATGGTCCTAGTTGTCGTCCATCGCTGGATAAAGACAGTTGATGCAGTAACCATAATACATCTGACCATCTGCAACAACAATGGGAACAAAGCCCTGAGTACGAGAAGGTACTCAGCTAAACTTACCCGTCTTAAACTAAAATAAAGTGGCACCAAGGAGTATGCAAAGTTTTCTTTTAGTGGGCTAGCTTGACTCATTTGCGAAAAGTATAAGTTATCATGAATAAACCATTTAGAATACTTTTGCATCATCTTCATTATACCTATTTAATCTAGGTAAGCACCTATGCTAGAGCAATCACTTGATTTACCATTAACATCAAAGGTTACCATCTCAGGTTTAGCACTTCCAACATCATCCACATAAAGGATATAATATATGGCAAGGTAGACAAGGATATAATATATGCAGCAATTGTTTCACACAACTCCTATAACTTAATGCACCAAACCTAAAGGACGCAATTAAATTATTTGCAAACCGTAGGGAGGAAATGCTCCAGGGCTTGCCTTTCTCAAACGAGCTTGGCTAGTAATCCACGCACTCGCAAAGTTCCTCTCCTGGATCCTGCACCTCCTGTGTGGGAACTTCCGACTAGTTCACCCTGGCCTGCTTCTCTTGAGCTGCTATTGGAAGCTCCTCCTGCGATCATGTATGATGTGTATGTATGTGTGACTATAAGAATCGTGCATAGGATGGAAAATGATGCATGATGAACATGAGTGCTTGCATGTAGATGAACATTTCATATCTAATTTACCGAGTAGGTGCAGATCTCCTCTCTAATCGAAGAGAGCACACCACAACAAGACATGCACACAATCATAAACAACTAACATGTTAAGTCATACCACCAGATTATTTAGTGCTTCAAAGATACCCAAAGTAACATATTTTACTTGGACATGCATTAAGGAATCTTAATTAATTCCACTTTAAACTAAGGTTTAGAACACAACATATATTTCTAGTGCATCAGAAAATTCTGAGAAAACTACAGTAGCTTCATCATGAAACAAGTTGCCTATCATAAAATTTTTAGATCAAATAAATAAGTATAGTAACCTACACAAAAATGACAAGGAACAGAGCATAATTGCACATGAAAATACTTTGTACTATGAAAAGTATCAAACAACAGATTTTATATTTTTTCCATAATCTATACTGAATAGGAACACTGTATGAAAAGTTTCACATGCATGTATTATTCATATTTTTGGCCCTAGCAATTCTATAAGAAACCAGCAATTAATCCACCAAAATTACTTTGCCAGATTCTTTCATAGAACATGCATGTCATATATTTATCATAGAAAGTACATCACAAGAATAAACTAACAAAATTGGAACCACATTTTTCTAAGCTATACAAAATTAGTTATGCATTTCCAAAGATTACAGCAATTTAAAGAATTAAATAAAGCTCTATATAAAAGTATATCAAAATTGATATGCAACATTTTTAAACTGTAGATCTACTCCCAAGAAGCGCAACAAAATTTGTTTCACCAATTTTGGAGCTCTACAGAAAAAGATACACATTTTACAAGCTTTTATACAATTTCTGAAATCATTTTCCAAAATCATTTTCTTTAAAACCAGATCTGAAAATGCTACGTGCACCCCGCTATCTCCCCCAGATTCCACACGCACGAGGTGCCACGTGGGACCCATGGGTCAAGGAGCCCCACCCGTCGGTCACGCAGAGGTAGGGGCGGTGCTGATCGCTGGGATCTCGCCGACCCGGCCACGGGGTGAGCACCTACATGTTCCCCGCGACGAGGCGAACAAGAAGCCCTAGCAGATGGCGCTAGAGGAGCACCAGCGTGCGCTCGCCGGTGTGCACGGTAGAGCGGCGACGCTGCTCGACGGCGGAAAGGCGTCCCCAGCCACGGCAAGGCTCAAGAAGGGGCGGACGAGGCTCGCGGCGTCAAGGCGGAGCGAAGGCGCTTGAAAACAAGGGAAAAAGAGAGAGAAAGGAGGGGCATAGTGGGGTCGCTGGCGTAGCCGAGGGCTCCGACGAGGTCCGACGGAGCTCCGGTGAGCAATGCAAGGCGCACGGGTGAAAGGTCTTGATGGCTAGAGGAGGGTGAATAGCCTTTTAAAAATTTCTACAAAGACAAGCTAAACAAGTTTATCAATATAACAAGTACGAGATGCGAGTTTTGCTTAGCCTACGGGGTGTTTGCAAGCCACCTAAACAATTCACAATTCTAGTATATTTGCACTCAACTGCACAAAGTCAAATCGAGAAGGTAACTACAACTACAACTAGCAAGCTACACAAAAGAGCTACTCTAGCAAAGCTAACTAGCTAGCAAAGATAACTAAGAAGGTAATGCGGAGTTGAGTTAGGAGAGTTTTATCGAGGGACGAAGTATTGAGCCGACCAATATGATCAACAATGAATACCAAGACAATCGAACACCGGGATCAATCAATCACAACATGAAAGTAATGACACGAAGATTTATCCTGAGGTTCACATGCTTGCCGGCACGCTAGTCCCCGTTATGTCCCTCTTCACCACGTGGTTCGGTGGTTAATCGGTCTCACACCGAGCCTCTCAGAAGACGCCACAAGAATCTACCAAATGGCAAAAGGTTGCAATGACACGAGCAATTTACTAACGTTGCTGTAACGGATCAACGTAATTATACGAGATTAAGTAAGAAAATTTTCCACCGAGGCGGTTAATTTATCAAACTTAAACCCGTATAACCCGAGATTCCGTGAAATCACGAGGGATTTCAAACCAACCAACGTACAACCAAGATCATACTGATTTAGCAGCCACAGTTCACATGATACGTAGAGTTCACAATAAAAGTGGAGTACATCGGAGTTCAGAATAAAAGTTATTACAACCCAGTTCAAAATAACATAGTGGAAGCAAGTAGTTTTACACCCACACTTCGTTCAAATACAGTGCCAGTAGATAGTCATGGTCCACAAAAGCAGTAGATAAGACAAACAGAGTGACCCTTGCCCAAGGTTCTAGTTGTTGCCCATCGCCGGATACAGACAGTTGGAGCAGTACCCATAGTACATCTGACCATCTGCAACAACAATGGGAACAACACCCTAAGTACGGGAATGTACTCAGCTAGACTTACCCGTCATAAACCAGAAATAAAGGACACCAAGGATCATGCAAGGCTTTATAGATTGGACTGACTTGACTCATTTGCGAAAAGCATAAGTTGTTATGAAAAACTATACCAGTACTTTTTGCATCACTTTTTAGTATAACCTATTCAAGCTAGGTAAGCACCTATTGCTAAAACAATCACTTGATTCCTCATTAACAATCTAGATTACCATATCAGGTTTAGCATTTCCAACATCATTCACTTAACCATCAGTGTTTCTTTAATGTTACTATGATGCCATAGCTCGAGTCAAGTGCTCACTAACCGGGAGCGACGGCGATTCGAATTGAATTCCTATCCAGCTGGAGATTTATTCCTCACACAAACCCTGCTTCCCCCGTCAGGGTCGCGTAGATCACCAATGACACTTTCCAAGAAGCCGCGGGATAACAATCATGGATCGCACTACCCAGGGACCGCCCGACTGCCAGGACGCACCTTGGGCTCACTCTTCACGTCCCCGTTACACCCACTTCAACACCAGTCTGCCAACCCGAGTTTATCCCGGCTCGAAAAGCGTCACTAGCTTCGCGGTCAAAAGGTACTTTATTCGGCCAGCTAAATGTGAGGCATGCGTTCAACATGACAAGAGGGACGAGCAACGATCGGTCCTTAATCGACACAGACGGAATCACTATAGTCCAAAACCCTATAAGACTCTGCCCGGTCTTTATTTATCCATCAACACTTGGTTACTTTTTTTTTATGATCACAATTACAGCTAACCATAACCCGGTATCCACCTATAACTTGCAGGTGACAGGAAATCACCCGACTTCTACCGGTCTAAGCATGGCTAAGCAATTCACTTGATCCTGACCTAACGGGGTGAAAGATAATCCGGTGGCCAAGGTAATAATGCAACAACGGTTTCACTCAACTCCTATAACTTAATGCAAGTATATATATAACTATAGTTCATGTAGTAAGGAACAACTTTTATAAAATAGGAGACTTAAAATGCTCCGGGGCTTGCCTTTTTCGAACGAGCTAGGATGGTGGTCGACGCACTCTGGCAGCTCCTCGCCTGACTCTTCCTCCTCGGGCACCTCCTGTGCCTAGGGCTCCTGTGGATCCGTCCAAGCTTGTTCCTCCGGTACTGCTACCTGCGACTCCTCCTGCGATCCTATATGATGCAAGTGCATAAGTAATCATGCGAATGATGCATCGGATTGTGGTGGAGTGCTTTGATGACATGAGATGCAGATGAGCACATGGAATGAGCAGTTTGAAAATAACTATTCCTTCTACAAGGTAGTCAACGTCATCCAAGAACATGTACCCTAAAACATGCACCTTATCCTTCTATTAGTTAGCCTATCATCTACACATACAAGTGAACCTAAGCTACCAAAGCTTACCAACCTAACTCATCTATAACATCAGCAAGGCATAATGATGCTTCAAAGATACACCAAACATATTTTATTTCTCTTAATTTCTCATAAAGAATAATATTTTATTCCCTATTTAACTAGGGTTACACACCAACACCTATTTCTGGTGTAGATAAAAATCTACAAAAATTACAGTAGATTACTCTTACCCTAACTAACCTACTACTAAATTTTCATGAGAATTGAATAAGTAAAACTATCTGTACAAAATAAACAAGGTATAGCATAATAATGAGCATGAAATTATTTTGTACTAAAAAAATATCAAACAACAGATTTCACATTTTTCCTATGTTACTAACAGTAAACTAACATACTACAAAAATTATCACATGTATGTTCTATACAAATTTAGCTCTCTACTAAAAATAACAAAGATTATCAATTAAAAGCATTTGAACTACACTTCAAAATTTTCTCATAGAACATGCTTCACTAATATTTTTCCTAGAAAGTACATTACTAATAAAGATTAAAGCAACAAGAATCACATTTTTCCCTTCATTATTTTATTTACTACATATTTTCTAAGATATCAGCATTTATAGCAATTAAATAAACCTACACAGAAAAGTGTCAACAATTTATCATGAAATATTTTTAAACTGTAGATCTATTCAAGAGGAACATTTCAAAATTTGTTTCATCATTTTTGGAGCTATAAATCTTGAGATATGATTTTTCAAAGCTGTTTCATAATTTTGAGAAATCATTTTCCTTAATTCTTTTAAGAATTCGCCGGTGAAAACGCTGAATACACCCGGTGCAGTGCACCCACACACGCTGACACGCGGGACCCACGGGTCAACGGACCCCACCGGCCAGCCAGAGCAGCGCGAGGGAGGCCCTGACCGGTGGCGAACTCGCCGCCGGTGAGGTCTCCGGCGACGGGGAGGGCACCAACGTGCTCCCTGCACCGAGACGCACCCAGCGCACCAACTCCGAGCGGCGCGGGAGCTCTGGAGGAGGCTCGCCGGCGGAGATGGCGGCACGGCGGCGCTGGAGCTCGTCGGTCGGCCAATGCAGGCCACGGGGGCGGCCGAGAAGGCGAGCGCGAGCACTGCTAGGCGGAAGGGAAGCGGATGCTCGAGACCGGAGGGGGCATGAAGGGCCAGGGAGCTCCGGCCATGCGCGCCGGCCAACGGCGGCCATGGCGGTAGTGGAGGAGGGGGGCGGCCAATTGGCCCTCACCTGAGCTCGAGCGGCGGAGTGGAGGCACGCACGCGGTGGAGGGAAGCGGGGCGGAGCTGAGGCCGGGAGGAATCGGCCGGAGAAGCAGCCACGAGCGCGAACGGCGATGGCGGAGCTCCGGGAGCCGGTGATGGCACGGCGGTGCGCTGCTGCTGCTGGCGGGGCAAGAGGAGGAATGGAGGGCGTGCAGCCGAGGGAGGAGCTGGCGCGGGTTCAAGGCGCGTGGCGCGGGGGACGCGGGGGCCACCCGGAGTGCGTGTCGCGCGGCGTCGCCGTCGTTCGGCCACGCGGCGGCCGAGCTCTGCCGCGGCGCCACGGCGTCACGCGCGGGCGCGCGCGCGGGAGGAAAGCCGGCGCGGGGCTGCGGGCCGGGCTGCCAGCGCTGCTGGGCCAAAATGGAGGCCGCGGCCCAAGAAGCGAAAATGGATTTTTCTTTTACAAAAATATTTCTAGATTTTCCTTTTTTTGTTTCAAATTTGAATTTGAAGATGAACAAGAGGTTTTTAGAACTTTTGCCCAAAATAAAAGTTGTTCAAAATTTTATTCTCTACAACTTTCATGTAGAGCATTTTTCAAAATTCCTAATAGATTTTGAATTTGGGATTTAAAGCTAAATTGTTAATCAAAAAAAATATTTGTTTAGAATATTTTTAAAACAAAATTTGAGAAAAACTTGAATTCAAGAATTGCTCCAAAAATCATGTTAATTTATTCTAGATTATTTAAAATTGTAGCTACACAAAGTTTCACCACTCTTTAGCACTTAAATGCAGAATTTGGGTTTTAAGTAATTGTTTTTCAACTTTAAATTTAAAAGGGTCTATATTGCATGCAACGATAACCATGTATGAGATGATTATGACTAATGCTTTGGATGCTAATGCATGCTTAACACCCAGGGGTGTTACAGCCCTCCCCCCTTATAAGAATCTCGTCCCGAGATTTTGAGTTACGAACCATTTTTCATAAAAATCTTTATACGCAGTTTGAAGATATTCTCCCGTTTCCCATGAAGCATCACTCTCATCATGATGGCTCCACTGAATCTTGTAGGTTGTTACCACTCTATTCCAAGTGACTCGGTCCTTTGTATCCAGAACTCGAACCGGTTGTTCACGATATTCCAAGTCCGCCTTGATTTGAATACCCTGTGGTTCTATTCTCTCTTCCGGAACACGCAGACATTTCTTCAACTGGGATACGTGAAAGACGGGAAAGATCGAACTCATCCCTTCTGGCAATTGCAACTTGTACGCCACGGGACCTTTTTTCTCTATGATTTGGTATGGTCCGATATATCTAGCAGACAGTTTCTGCTTGATTCCAAACCATTTCTTCTTCATGGGGGTAACCTTCAAATTGACATAGTCACCCACTTGGAAATCCAATGGTCTCCTTCTCTTGTCTGCATAACTCTTCTGACGGGACTGTGCAGCTTGCATGTTTTGCCGGATAATACGGACCTTCTTCTCTGCCTCATTTACAAAATCAATTCCATAAAACCTTCTTTCTCCAGGCTCTACCCAATTTAACGGTGTCCTGCACTTCCTGCCATATAAAGCTTCAAAAGGTGCCATCTTGATACTCTCTTGGTAACTGTTGTTGTAAGCGAATTCTGCCAATGGTAACCAGGATTCCCATGAGCCTCTGGATGATAGTACACAAGCTCTAAGCATATCTTCAAGTACAGCATTAACTCGTTCTGTCTGCCCGTCTGTCTGTGGATGGTAAGCCGTACTACGAATCAAACTAGTACCCAAACCTTTATGAAGATGTTCCCAAAAATGAGAGGTAAATTGTGAACCACGATCAGACACGATCGTTTTTGGTATACCATGTAATCGGACAATCTCAGCAATATACTTTTCTGCATATTGAGGTGGTCGGAATGTTGTCTTAACTGGCAGAAAGTGAGCTGTCTTGGTGAGACGATCTACTATTACCCAAATAGAATCGTGTCCCTTCTGTGTGGTGGGAAGACCAGTGATGAAATCCGTACTTATATCATCCCATTTCCAATTGGGTACAGACAAGGGTTGCAGAAGTCCTGCGGGTCTTATGTGAAGAGCTTTAACTCTACAACACATGTCGCAACGAGCAACGTATGCTGCAATTTCCTTTTTCATCTTAGTCCACCAATAACGGGGTCACAAATCTTGGAACATCTTACTACTTCCGGGGTGAATAGATAGCTTGGAATGATGGGTCTCATTCATCAACTTGTTCTTAAGCTCTCTATCCTTAGGTACCACCAGGCGATCCTTAAACCATAACACTCCTTGGTCATCCAATCGAAAGTGTTTGGTGGGTTCCCTCTTCATCTTCTCTTTGATATGAAAGATTCCCTTATCTGTCTTCTGACCTTCAATGATCTGGTTTTCCAGAGTACAACTGATCTGAATATTATGCAACACAGCAGGATGTAACAATTTGAACCCTTCTTCAAACAACGGTTACACATCAATAGCATGTGATTTTCTGCTCAGTGCATCTGCTACTACATTAGCCTTCCCGGGATGATAATGTACATTTAGATTATAGTCCTTTATCAGCTCTAACCATCTTCTCTGTCGCATGTTCAACTCAGATTGGGTAAAAATGTATTTGAGACTCTTATGATCTGTAAAGAGGTTACACACATTACCCATTAGGTAGTGTCTCCAAATCTTTAGAGCATGCACTACTGCTGCAAGCTCCAAATCATGTGTAGGATAGTTAACTTCATGCTTCCTCAATTGACGTGAGGCATAGGCAATGACCCTTCCATTTTGCATTAGTACACATCCTAACCCATTCTTAGATGCATCATAGAACACATCAAAAGACTTTTCTATATCCGTTGGGCCAGAACAGGAGCAGTGGTCAACAACTTTCGCAAGGTGCAGAAAGCTGCCTCGCACTCCTCTGTCCATACAAACTTATGATCCTTCTATAACAGGCTTGTTATTGGTTTGGCAATCTTCGAGAAATCCGGTATGAAGCGACGATAGTAACCGGCTAAACCAAGAAAACTGCGAACTTCATGCACTGAGGTTGGTGACTTCCAGTCCATAACCTCTTGCACCTTACTAGGGTCTACAGAAATGCCATTTTCAGACAACACGTGGCCGAGAAAAGGAACTGTCTTAAGCCAGAACTCACACTTGCTGAACTTCGCATATAGTTGATGTCCTCTGAGTCTAGTCAAGACAATCCTGAGGTGCTCTGCGTGATCTTCTTCATTCTCTGAATATATTAGAATGTCATCAATGAACACAATCACAAACTTGTCCAACTCTGGCATGAAAATAGAATTCATCAGATACATAAAGTATGCAGGAGCGTTTGTCAATCCAAAGGACATGACAAGATACTCGTACAAGCCATATCTGGTAGAGAACGCAGTCTTAGGCACATCTTGCGGCCTAATCTTAATCTGGTGGTATCCTGATCTCAAATCTATCTTAGAGAACACTTTGGCTTTAGACAATTGGTCAAACAAGATATCAATCCGAGGAAGAGGATACTTGTTTTTAATTGTCACTGCATTCAGTGGTCGATAATCCACGCACATACGTAAGGAGTTATCCTTCTTCTTTTTCACAAATAGAGCGAGGCATCCCCATTCAGACGAGATGGGACAAATCAAACCTTTCTTTAGTAAGTCCTAGAGTTGCTTCTTCAATTCAGCTAACTCATTGGGAGGCATCCGATAGGGCCTTCTCAAGATCAGTGCTGTTCCCGGAATTAACTCAATGGCAAACTCAACATTTCGGTCTGGTGGAAGTCCAGGTAACTCATCCGGAAACACAGCTGGAAACTCACAGACCACTGGAATCTGGGCTAGCAGAGTAGTTTGGACCGCACAAGTCGTGCTAGCTAGGTCTACCTTTCGAGGTAGGACCACCCAAAAAGTGCCTTCTCCACTTGGTTCCTTAAGAGAGATACTCCTTCCTCCAATATCGATTACTACCCCCATCTTATTCATCCAGTTCATACCCATGATCATATCCAAAACTAACACTGGCATGACTATTAGATTAAGCTTATATTGCCGATTTGATATGTTTAGGATTACTCCCTGAACTATCTGATTAGTCAACAGATCAGCCCCAGCTGAACTGATTTTATAAGCACATTCCAATTCAACTATCTTTTACCCATGCCTCTTAACAAATGCTTGACTTACAAAGGAATGAGATGATCCGGAATCAAACAAGACTACTGCAGGATGATTGTTGATAGAAAACATACCAGCTATTACCGGTTCTCCTTCAAGGATGTCATCCACGGTGGTGTGATGCACACGAGCTTGATACTGCGTCTGCTGTTTCTTAGGGTAGGGACAAAACTTCGCAAAGTGTCTGGGTTGGTTGCAGTTGAAGCACGGTCCCTTCACTTGAGCCACAGTTCCAGACGAACTGCCTTGTCCTATCTTCGCCTGAGGCAATGCCATCTTGAATGGTTTCTGGTTCCTCTGGGGTTGCTGAGCATTCTAATTCTTCCTTTGCGGTGGCCTAAACCTTCACCTGGGGCAGGCGATCGATAAGCCAGACGGTTGGCCACTAGGGCTCTGGACTGGGACAAACCCGACTCGAAGGCTCTCTTACGGACCTTGGAAGCAGCATAAACATTGTTGTTCTTCTCTTGCTTCAGATAGTCACTAACGAAATCATTGAAACCAGTCCTCATATTTGTACCCACATGTTTCATCATCTTGGGATTCAGGCCTCTCTTGAAGCTAGCAATCTTCTTGGCCTCAGTATTCACCATATCAGGAGTATAACGGCTCAGGTTATTGAATGCATGTAGATATTGAGTTACAGTCTTCGTGCCTTGATTCAGTGCCAGGAATTCCCCAAGCTTCATCTCGGTCAGACCAGGTGGAATGTATGTTCCACGGAAGGCTTCGGTGAACTCCCTCCAAGTGATGTGAGCGTGGGGAGGAAAAGTGGTGCGGTGATGTTTCCACCACATTCCTGCCGGACCTTGAAGCTGATGAGCTGCATACTCAGTCTTCAACACTTCAGTCATTCTCAAGACACGGAACTTGTCTTCCATAGTATTAATCCACTCTTCTGCATCCAAGGGTTATGCGGCTTCCTTGAAGATCGGTGGACGAGTATCCATGATATCCCTCAGGATCCCAAAGGCTGCCCTCTCAGCGGCTTCTTCAGGGGTCCTGCCAGTTGACTCAAAATGCTAACCGGTCCACTCAGAACCATCACCTCGGAGACGAACTACTACTACCACAGTCACCAAAAGTCCTTCCCCCAACCGCTCATTCGACCAAAAGTAGCGGGGCTCCATCCCATCAGGATAGCCTACATAGCTGAATACTCTCCACAAGAGCGTAGGCATCCCAAACTCTCCAAGAAAAGTGTGGCGCTGACGAGTGCGTGGAGCAAGCTGATGACGGGGAGCTCTGCCGGTGGACTTGCGGGCTGTCTGCTTGGTACGTGCCATCTGTAGCAAAATTTTATTACCGTGGTGAGAACAGATTTTTAAGTTGGCATTTTTATCGAAATGAGATAATCAACTTATAAGGGGAGGAACAATGCCATGAATGAAATACACCACATGATACATGCACGTTCCGTACGTCCTCACAAACTTAGAAAACTAATAACTACTAACGGAATAAACGGTGGCATACAACGATCTCTTGTAACGTAACTAATACGTACTACTCGAAAGCGTTGTTATGTACCTGCAGAAAGTCACTTCAGCCCAACCCTCATAGTATGAAAATATGCAAAAAAGCAGTAAAGTAAGTTACTCGCTCCACACGCATCCCCAGATACGAGTATAACGGTAACAACTACCCGAATCATCGTCCTATTGACGGCATCGTCACCGCATGACGGAAGTCCCCACCATTTGAATACCCTTATACGAACATGCGCATGGCACATAAGTATTTTGGTATCACATAAGCACTCCCCTAGATCGGCAGTGTATCCGACCATGCTCTCACAACTCTCACTTACCAGGGCGTAGAGGAAATTGATCCATACATTACCACTCAATTGAATGGCACTCATACAATAGCACGCCGTATGAGCGACAAAATTTCAAATATGATGCAAACCCCCAAGTTAGTACTTAATTAAGCCACCTAGAGTCCTTATGGGGCATAAAGGATATGACCACTGTCACACTCTTAAATTTGAAAGCTTAGTTGAAAACACAGTTTTGTTTTTTTTAAATACCCATGTGAACAGTAACATGCTAAACCATGCTCCGATGCCAGCTGTAACGGATCAACATAATTATACGAGATTAAGTAAGAAAATTTTCCACCGAGGCGGTTAATTTATCAAACTTAAACCCGTATAACCCGAGATTCCGTGAAATCACGAGGGATTTCAAACCAACCAACGTACAACCAAGATCGTACTGATTTAGCAGCCACAGTTCACATGATACGTAGAGTTCACAATAAAAGTGGAGTACATCGGAGTTCGGAATAAAAGTTATTACAACCTAGTTCAAAATAACATAGCGGAAGCAAGTAGTTTTACACCCACACTTCGTTCAAATACAGTGCCAGTAGATAGTCATGGTCCACAAAAGCAGTAGATAAGACAAACAGAGTGACCCTTGCCCAAGGTTCTAGTTGTCGCCCATCACCGGATACAGACAGTTGGAGCAGTACCCATAGTACATCTGACCATCTGCAACAACAATGGGAACAACGCCCTGAGTACGGGAATGTACTCAGCTAGACTTACCCGTCATAAATTAGAAATAAAGGACACCAAGGATCATGCAAGGCTTTATAGATTGGACTGACTTGACTCATTTGCGAAAAGCATAAGTTGTTATGAAAAACTATACCAGTACTTTTTGCATCACTTTTTAGTATAACCTATTCAAGCTAGGTAAGCACCTATTGCTAAAACAATCACTTGATTCCTCATTAACAATCTAGATTACCATATCAGGTTTAGCATTTCCAACATCATTCACTTAACCATCAGTGTTTCTTTAATGTTACTACGATGCCATAGCTCAAGTCAAGTGCTCACTAACCGGGAGCGACGGCGATTCGAATCAAATTCCTATCCAGCTGGAGATTTATTCCTCACACAAACCCTGCTTCCCCCGTCAGGGTCACGTAGATCACCAATGACACTTTCCAAGAAGCCGTGGGATAACAATCATGGATCGCACTACCCAGGGACCGCCCGACTGCCAGGACGCACCTTGGGCTCACTCTTCGCGTCCCCGTTACACCCACTTCAACACCAGTCTGCCAACCCGAGTTTATCCCGGCTCGAAAAGCGTCACTAGCTTCGTGGTCGAAAGGTACTTTATTCGGCCAGCTAAATGTGAGGCATGCGTTCAACATGACAAGAGGGACGAGCAACGATCGGTCCTTAATCGACACAGACGGAATCACTATAGTCCAAAACCCTATAAGACTCCACCCGGTCTTCATTTATCCATCAACACTTGGTTACTTTTTTTTATGATCATAATTACAGCTAACCATAACCCGGTATCCACCTGTAACTTGCAGGTGACAGGAAATCACCCGACTTCTACCGGTCTAAGCATGGCTAAGCAATTCACTCGATCCTGACCTAACGGGGTGAAAGATAATCCGGTGGCCAAGGTAATAATGCAACAACGGTTTCACTCAACTCCTATAACTTAATGCAAGTATATATATAACTATAGTTCATATAGTAAGGAACAACTTTTATAAAATAGGAGAATTAAAATGCTCTGGGGCTTGCCTTTTTCGAACGAGCTAGGATGGTGGTCGACGCACTCTGGCAGCTCCTCGCCTGACTCTTCCTCCTCGGGCACCTCCTGTGCCTAGGGCTCCTGCGGATCCGTCAAAGCTTGTTCCTCCGGTACTGCTACCTGCGACTCCTCCTACGATCCTGTATGATGCAAGTGCATAAGTAATCATGCGAATGATGCATCGGATTGTGGTGGAGTGCTTTGATGACATGAGATGCAGATGAGCACATGGAATGAGCAGTTTGAAAATAACTATTCCTTCTACAAGGTAGTCAACGTCATCCAAAAACATGTACCCTAAAACATGCACCTTATCCTTCTATTAGTTAGCCTATCATCTACACATACAAGTGAACCTAAGCTACCAAAGCTTACCAACCTAACTCATCCATAACATCAGCAAGGCATAATGATGCTTCAAAGATACACCAAACATATTTTATTTCTCTTAATTTCTCATAAAGAATAATATTTTATTCCCTATTTAACTAGGGTTACACACCAACACCTATTTCTGGTGTAGATAAAAATCTACAAAAATTACAGTAGATTACTTTTACCCTAACTAACCTACTACTAAATTTTCATGAGAATTGAATAAGTAAAACTATATGTACAAAATAAACAAGGTATAGCATAATAATGAGTATGAAATTATTTTGTACTAAAAAAATATCAAACAACAGATTTCACATTTTTCCTATATTACTAACAGTAAACTAACATACTATAAAAATTATCACATGTATGTTCTATACAAATTTAGCTCTCTACTAAAAATAACAAAGATTATCAATTAAAAGCATTTGAACTACACTTCAAAATTTTCTCACAGAACATGCTTCACTAATATTTTTCCTAGAAAGTACATTACTAATAAAGATTAAAGCAACAAGAATCACATTTTTCCTTCATTATTTTATTTACTACACATTTTCTAAGATATCAGCATTTATAGCAATTAAATAAACCTACACAGAAAAGTGTCAACAATTTATCATGAAATATTTTTAAACTGTAGATCTATTCAAGAGGAACATTTCAAAATTTGTTTCATCATTTTTGGAGCTATAAATCTTGAGATATGATTTTTCAAAGCTGTTTTATAATTCTGAGAAATCATTTTCCTTAATTCTTTTAAGAATCCGCCGGTGAAAACGCTGAATACACCCGGTGCAGTGCACCCACACACGCTGACATGCGGGACCCACGGGTCAACGGACCCCACCGGCCAGCCAGAGCAGCGCGGGGGAGGCGCTGACCGGTGGCGAACTCGCCGCCGGTGAGGTCTCCGGCGACGGGGAGGGCACCAACGTGCTCCCCGCACCGAGACGCACCCAGCGCACCAACTCCGAGCGGCGCGGGAGCTCTGGAGGAGGCTCGCCGGCGGAGATGGCGGCACAGCGGCGCTGGAGCTCGTCGGCCGGCCAATGCAGGCCACGGGGGCGGCCGAGAAGGCGAGCGCGAGCACTGCTAGGCGGAAGGGAAGCGGATGCTCGAGACCAGAGGGGGCATGAAGGGCTAGGGAGCTCCGGCCATGCGCGCCGGCCAACGGCGGCCATGACGGCAGTGAAGGAGGGGGGCGGCCAATTGGCCCTCACCTGAGCTCGAGCGGCGGAGTGGAGGCGCGCACGCGGTGGAGGGAAGCGGGGCGGAGCTGAGGCCAGGAGAAATCGGCCGGAGAAGCAGCCACGAGCGCGAATGGCGGTGGCGGAGCTCCGGGAGCCGGTGATGGCGCGGCGGTGCGCTGCTGCTGCTGGCGGGGCGAGAGGAGGAATGGAGGGCGTGCAGCCGAGGGAGGAGCTGGCGCAGGTTCAAGGCGCGTGGCGCGGGGGACGCGGGGGCCACCCGGGGTGCGTGTCGCGCGGCGTCGCCGTCGTTCGGCCACGCGGCGGCCGAGCTCTGCCGCGGCGCCACGGCGTCGCGCGCGGGCGCGCGCGCGGGAGGAAAGCCGGCGCGGGGCTGCGGGCCGGGCTGCCAGCGCTGCTGGGCCGAAATGGAGGCCGCGACCCAAGAAGCGAAAATGGATTTTTCTTTTACAAAAATATTTCTAGATTTTCCTTTTTTTTGTTTCAAATTTGAATTTGAAGATGAACAAGAGGTTTTTAGAACTTTTGCCCAAAATAAAAGTTGTTCAAAATTTTATTCTCTACAACTTTCATGTAGAGCATTTTTCAAAATTCCTAATAGATTTTGAATTTGGGATTTAAAGCTAAATTGTTAATCAAAAAAATATTTGTTTAGAATATTTTTAAAACAAAATTTGAGAAAAACTTGAATTCAAGAATTGCTCCAAAAATCATGTTAATTTATTCTAGATTATTTAAAATTATAGCTACACAAAGTTTCACCACTCTTTAGCACTTAAATGCAGAATTTGGGTTTTAAGTAATTGTTTTTCAACTTTAAATTTAAAAGGGTCTATATTGCATGCAACGATAACCATGTATGAGATGATTATGACTAATGCTTTGGATGCTAATGCATGCTTAACACCCAGGGGTGTTACAACTGCCTTTGGTGCTTCGCCGAGGTAGGCACAAACCCCTCACAATCACCGGAGGTGGCCAAGAACAATCACCAACTCTTGCCAACGCCTCTAAGCTGCTCCAAGCCGTCTAGGTGGCGGCAACCACCAAGAGAAACAAGAATCCCGCAGTAAATCAACCACCAAGTGCCAACTAGATGCAATCTCACAATGCAAATGCACTTGGATCACTCAATCTCACTTCGAATATGCAAAGAAGCAAGAGAAATGAGTTGAAGGGGAGTTGCTTAGCTCAAAGTGCTCACAAGTATGTCAAAATATTCAAGAGATGGAGCCTTGAGTCGGCCAACGAGTATTTATAGACGTATCCCTTCGAATATAGCCGTTAGAAACTTGAAGCAGCCGAAGTCGCGCTGACCGGATGCGCTGGTCAAACTGACCAGACGCGTCGACCACACAGCGACTACGCTCGCGAACCACCGACCAGACACGCTCCACGCAACAACCGGACATGCGAAGCTCGACCAGACGCGCTGGTCCCATGACGGACCGGACGCGCTGGTCAAGCCTGAGCAGCGCACAACAAAACAGCGAACAGACGCGCTGCAGAACTGACTGGACGCCACAGTGCCAGCATCCAGTTGGAATCCAGTAAGCTCCCTGAACGACCGGACGCGTCCGGTCGACAGTGACCGGATGCGCCACCGCGTCCGATCAAAAACAGAAACACGCGCAGACGCTGAACACTGACCGGACGCATCCGATCAAACAGAGACCGCGTTCGGTCACTTCTGTGACCTCCGTTCGCCTTCGTTTCTTTTCCGACTTTCGGCGTAGTGGAAAATAGTCATTTCAAACCCTCGAAAACGCCTAAATCCCGCCAACCCTCTCTACCGCTCAAACTCCACCGCCTTTGCAAATGTGCTAACACCACCAAGTGATCTCGTCATGTGCGAGTGTGTTAGCATTTTCACAATCATTTTTCGAGGCGTTATTAGTTCTATCCAAATGCATATGATTATGAAATGCACACCTAGAGGCACTTAGGAGTTCAATAGCCACGTCATTCCCCTCTTTATAGTACGACTATCTATCCTATAATGTAACCACACCCACTAGGTGTCTTGGTTACTAAAACACAACCCTTAAGCATATACCTTTGCCTTGATCACGTAGGGTTGCGTCCAAATCCAAGTGTTGCCATCATGATCACCACGTCCATCTTGCCACCAACCTTGGAATGTACTAATCCTCATATGCTACATACAACTTAGGCATAGGATTAGTACTTAGGCATTATCACTAATTACCAACACCAAACATAGGACTTTCAATCTCCCCCTTGTTGGTAATTGGTGATAAGCCTTTTACAAAGATATTATGATAGAATTTTGATTGAACCCATGTCACATTGTCCAAGTATATTACCATGTGTAAGAATTATGGACATGTGATCATGAATTCAAATTGATAGCAATGGCTCCCCCTATATGTATGCTATATGTTTGGATTTTGGAAGCATACATGTTAGATAGGAAGGATTAGGAGCATTGACTACCAATAGGTGCTAAGTGTTTTAGATTATAGACCTTTGAAGCGTGATACCATCGGAGTAGCGATTAGCACCTTGTGTAGTTAGATACCACTTGGAAAAGCACAAACATAACTAGAAACCTCATGAGATCAACATTATAAGCAAGGCTCTAGTACCACTTTAAAAAACATGAAGCAAGAAAAATCTAACTACTTCCTATTCATGCTAGTACCTCAATATACCATTCAAATTATACTAGCAAGTTACCACACAAGCAAAGTATCAGAGAAAAAGAAATGCATAACTATGCATAACTATGCATCATACATATGAAGTGCACATGGAAATGAAACATTCATGTTTAAGAGCTTGCTCCCCCTACTTGTGTGCTCAAAATTTTAGTTGATCCCCTTCTTTTATCAATTATCCCCTTTAGGTTTTCTTCCCCTTTAGAATATATCTTTGTGAACAACATTTTCTCTCCCTTTGGCACCAATGACCACAAGGGACCAAATTTTAGATAGAATATCATGTCATGTTATGGGGTGAGGATCAAGTTTGTGATTCAACCTAGATTGCTTCATAAGTGAAATGGTTCGGTTTGATCCAAGGGCAAGCTTCTTCATACCTCACTAGAAGGGTTATCATGCACCATGTTAAAGCAAATATTTAGACAAGTTTTCTAGATTAAACACTTAGGATCACAAGCTACTTAAACAAGTTATATGCTACCACTAGATCATACAAGTCATGGAAACAATAGTGGCACCATATAAACTTCAAATTCATTTGATTTTCATGAATGAGCCTAGAACATGTAAATTATGACTAGATGCACTAAACAAGTCCTTAGCATAGAATGTATGACATGTCAACCAATTGTACCTTGGGGCTCGAAGGAGAGGCATGTCATATATGGGGTGCATCAACTCATGTTGGAGAAGTCAAGTATGTTCAACTCATTCTTTAGCTTGTGAAATCTCTTCTCATTAAGTGGCTTGGTGAATAGATCGGCTAATTGATCTTCGGTGCCCACACTCTCAATAGCAATGTCAGCCTTTTGTTGATGATCTCTAATGAAATGATGACGAACATCAATATGCTTTGTTCTTTGATGTTGAACCGGATTGTTCGTTAGCTTCACAACACTTTCATTGTCACATAGCAATGGCACATTCTTGAAGTTGATTCTAAAATCTTTCAATGTTGCCTTCATCCATAAGATTTGTGCACAACAACTACCCGTGGTGATGTATTCGGCTTCGGTGGTAGATAGTGCAATACTATTTTGCTTCTTGCATGACCATGAGACAAGTGATCTTCCCAATAATTGACAAGTCCCGGAAGTGCTCTTTCTCTCCACTTTGTCACCGGTGCAATACTATTTTGCTTCTTGCATGACCATGAGACAAGTGATCTTCCCAACAATTGACAAGTCCCGGAAGTGCTCTTTCTCTCCACTTTGTCACCGGCATAGTCGGAATCTGAATATCCAACTAGCTCAAAGCTTGCACCTTTGGGATACCATAATCCAACATCTTGTGTATGCTTTAAGTACCTCAATATTCTCTTTGTTGCCTTCAAATGACTTTCTCTTAGTGAGGCTTAAAATCTTGCACACATGCATACACTAAACATCACATCGGGCCTAGATGCCGTCACATAGAGTAGGCTGCCAATCATTGATTTATATAGCTTTTGATCGACCATGTTGCCATTCTTGTCACTATCCAAGCTTCTATTAGTGCTCATTGGAGTAGTGATTCCTTTTGCATCTTCCATACCAAATTCTTTAGCATATCCTTTATGTATTTGGTTTGGCTTACAAATGTTCCTTCCTTTATTTGTTTGATCTAAAGTCCAAGAAAGAAACTAAGTTCACCAATCATTGACATTTCAAATTCCTTTGCCATCATTTTCCCAAACTCATCACAATAATCTTGATTGGTTGAGCCGAATATGATATCATCAACATATATTTGCAACACAAACAAGTCTTTCCCAATCTTCTTGGTGAAGAGAGTAGTATCCACTTTGCCCATGACAAATCCTTTGGATAGCAAGAAGTCTCTTAATCTTTCATACCATGCTCTAGGTGCTTGCTTCAATCCATACAAAGCTTTTCTCAATTTGTAGACATGATTGGGTTTCTTGTCATCTTCAAAACCGGGAGGTTGCTCCACATACACCTCTTCTTGAATGTACCCATTGAGAAATGCACTCTTCACATCCATTTGATATAGCTTGATATTATGAGCACAAGCATAGGCAAGTAGAATCCTAATTGCTTCCAATCTTGCAACCGGGGCATAAGTTTCACCAAAGTCAAGACCCTCTATTTGTGTGTAACCTTGAGCTACTAGTCTTGCTTTGTTCCTTACTACTATCCCATCTTGATCTTGTTTGTTGCGAAAGACCCATCTTGTTCCAATGACATTGTGATCCTTTGGTCTCTCAACTAGTTCCCATACTTCATTTCTCTTGAAGTTGTTGAGCTCTTCATGCATTGCATTTACCCAATCCGGATCTCTCAATGCTTTATTAATGTCCTTGGGTTCTTCCATTAACACAAAAGAAGAGTGAGCACAAAAAGATGTCAATCTTGATCTAGTTTGAACTCCCCTTTGTATGTCACCAATGATGGAATCCAATGGATGGTCTCTTGCAATGTTAGTTGGTTGAAGCACTTGGACTTGATTGCTTGGATGTTGATGTTGATCATAAGTTGGAGATGATGAACTAGCCACTTGTTGGTCTTGTTGCACTTGAGATGATGTACTAGCTTGATTTTGTATTAGAGAACCACTAGCTTATGTAATTGGATTTTGGAGCACTTGATCTTTGTTGTCATCCACATCAATCACTTGCTTTGGCCTAATATCACCAATATCCATTTCCTTTATAGCATTACTCAATTGAGTTCCTTTCACATCATCCAAGTTTTCTTCTTCATCTTGAGAGCCATTTGTTTCATCAAACTCAATATCATGTACTTCTTCAAGTTGTCCACTAGCTAGGTTTCATACTCTATAAGCTTTGCTAGTAGTTGAGTAACCAAGTAAGAATCCTTCATCACATTTCTTCTCAAACTTGCTCAATCTAGTACCCTTCTTCAAGATGTAGCATTTGCAACCAAATACCCGAAAGTATGCAATGTTAGGCTTTCTTACATTTAAGATCTCATATGGTGTCTTCTCTAGAAACTTGTGGCAATAGAGGCGATTGCTATAGAAGAAAGCCGTGTTGATTGCTTCGGCCCAAAATGAATGACTCACATTATACTCATTCAACATTGATCTTGCCATGTCAATTAAGGTTCTATTCTTTCTCTCAACTAGGCCATTTGATTGAGGTGTATACTTGGCCGAGAATTGATGCTTGATTCCAAGCTCATCACATAGCTCATCAACTCTTGTGTTTTGAAACTCACTTCCATTGTTACTTCTCACTTTCTTGATTGTGGTCTCAAACTCATTTTGCACTCTCTTGATGAACTTCTTGAATATGTCAAATACATCACTCTTGTCCACAAGAAAGAATACCCATGTGTATCTAGTGAAATCATCCACAATCACAAAGCCATACTTATTGCCACCAATGCTTGTGTATGTAGTTGGCCCAAATAGATCCATGTGCAACAACTCAAATGCCTTGGAAGTACTCATAATGCTCTTCAATGGATGAGTGTTGCCCACTTGCTTTCCGGCTTGACATGCACTATATAGCTTATCCTTCTCAAATGTGACATCCTTCAAGCCTCTAACTAAGTCATGCTTCACTAACTTGTTCAATTGCTTCATGCCAACATGACCAAGTCTTCTATGCCATAACCAACCCATACTTGATTTAGTGAGCAAGCATGTTTAAAGTTGAGTGTCACTAGCCTTGAAATCAACCAAGTATAGATTCTCATATCTAAAGCCCTTGAAGATCAAATTAGAGCCATCAACACTAACTATCTCCACATCATCAACACCAAATATGCACTAGAAACCAAGATCACACAATTGAGCAACCGAGAGAAGATTGAAGTTCAACTTTTCAACTAAGAACACATTGGAAATGCTATGATCATTTGAGATTGCAATCCTTCCAAGAGCCTTGACATCACCCTTGCTATTATCACTAAATGTGATGCTATCAATGCCACTATCATTTGATTTGAGAGAGTTGAACATTCTTGAATCACCAGTCATATGTCGAGAACACCCACTATCAAGCACCCAATGCCTTCCTCCGACCTTGTAATTTACCTACAAAATAAATTAATGTCTTTTAGATACCCAGACTTGCTTGGGTCCTTGGAGGTTAGTAACTAAGTTCTTTGGTACCCAAATAGCCTTCTTTTTTGGACCCACAATTGGTGTACCAACAAACTTAGCTTGCACACCCTTCTCACCCTTGGTAAGAACATAACAAGAATCAAAAGGAATGTAACCAATTTTACATTGAAACTTGTTGTTGTTCTTGTTCATTTTATTACAATTAATCTCTAGATGTCCAACTTGCTTGCATCTATTGCAATAATGACCATTGCTCTTCTCTTCATAAAGCGAGGCTTTGGAGTAGCAAAGGCCGCCTTGCCCTTCTTGGGAGTATAGCCCAAACCCTCTTTGTTAAGGGAGAACCTTTGGCTACCCAAGCATTTTAGCAAGCGGGTATCTCCACCATAGGCATTGCCTAATGCGCAGGTGAGATCATCCACCTCTCTCTTAAGAGTCTCATTCTCAACCAAAAGTGATGAATCACTAGTAGTATAGATAGAGTTGGTTGTGGTGGATGATGATGAGCTACATGAAGCATTAGTAGGACCAACAAATAAAGAATCATCAATAATATCACATGTTAGTCCAATATCACAAGTGACAATCACTTGCTCCTCCTTAGATTCCTTCATGAACTTCTCCAACTTGAGGTCCTTTTCCTTGATGAGCTCAAGTAGATTGGAGTGGGCTTCCTTAAGCCTAGTGTGAGCAACTTCAAGGCCCTCCTGGTCTTCCTTTAGACACTTACGAGAGGTCTCTAGCTCATCAAAGGATTTCCTAAGAGCTTTGAGCTCTTGTTCAATTCCTTTGCACTCCTTACTCTTTTTTAGAGCAACAAGCTCCTCCATCAAGGCATCATTTTCATTGCTCTTGACAAATGAGCTCTTGCTCCAAGATCTTGCATCTCTTGGTGGTCCTCTTGTAGCCCTTGCTCATTTAATCTATTATGCCCAATAGATCATCCTTGGAGTAGTCCTTATCCTCCTCCTCATCACTCCTACAACCATTACTAGCACAAGAATCATCATCACTATCATCATATTTTACCTTGGTAGGCTTGGCCATAAGGCATGTCGATGTAGTATCGAAGATGGATGGCTTGTTGGAGAGGGCGATGCTTGCAATGGCTCACCGAGTGGTCCTCTCATCATCACTAGAGCTTGCATCATCATCACTATCGGAGTTGTCACTATGCCAAGTGACTACATAACCACCACCCTTCTTCTTCTTGTTGAATGTGAAGCTCTTCTTTGCTTTCTTCTCCTTCTCTTTCTTATCCTTCTTGTTCTTCTTGAGCTTCAAGTCCCTATTATGAAATTTCTTATCTTCATAGGGGCAATCTGCCACTATGTGATCGGGGCTATTGCAATTATAGCAAAGGGTCTTTGCCTTTATAGTGTCTCTCCTCTTCCTTGCCCCATATCCTTTCTTCTTCATGAACCTTCCCATCTTGTGCACTAGGAGGGCCATGGTCTCATCATCGAATGGATCATCATCATCACTCTCTACCTTGCTTTTACCCTTAGAGGATGAAGCCTTGAATGCAATGGGCTTCTCTTGCTTGACCTTGGTCTCCTTCTTCTCTTCTACCTCATCTTCATCATCATTATATTAGGCATCGGTCATTATATCTCCAAGCACATTGGTTGGTTTGACCTTGTCCAATCCCTCTCTAAAGATCATTCTTCTCAAGGTGGCAAACTTCTTGGGTAAGCACATCAAGAACTTGTGTGAGAAGTCCTTTTCCTCAACCTTCTCCCCAAGCCCCTTGACATCATTGACAATGACTTGGAGCCTATAGAACATCTCCGGGATGGATTCATCATCCTTCATCTTGAAAATGGAGAACTTGTCCTTGAGCATATATAGTTTGACACTTTTTACTGTTGAAGTGCCTTCATATGTTTCTTCAAGCCTTATCCAAAGCTCATTTGCCTTTTCAAGATCTTTGATTTGCTCAAATACTTTGTCATTAATGGCCCGGTAGATTGTGTCAAGTGCCGCCGTGTTGCATTATTTGTTGATGTGGTCATTTAGAGTGAGATTCTCCTCATCAAGAATGATGTATCCTTCTTTGGTCACATCCCAAACCTTCTCATGTATATTGCCTAGATATTGCTTTATCTTCCTTTTCCAATGATCAAAGGAAGAGACGCCATCAAAGAATGGAGGCTTGCCATTAACATGATTGAACATAACTTGAGCCATCTTGCACCGAGGTTGTTAAGCCTTGCAAACAGTGATCATGGCTCTGATACCACTTGAAAGGTCTTGATGGCTAGAGGGGGGTGAATAGCCTTTTAAAAATTTCTATAAAGATAAGCTAAACAAGTTTATCAATATAACAAGTAGCGAGATGCGAGTTTTGCTTAGCCTACGGGGTGTATGCAAGCCACCTAACCAATTCACAATTCTAGTATATTTGCACTCAACCGCACAAAGTCAAACCGAAAAGGTAACTACAACTACAACTAGCAAGCTACACAAAGGAGCTACTCTAGCAAAGCTAACTAGCTAGCAAAGATAACTAAGAAGGTAATGCGGAGTTGAGTTAGGAGAGTTTCACCGAGGGGTGAAGTATTGAGCCAACCAATATGATCAACAATGAATACCAAGACAACCGAACACCGGGATCAATCAATCACAATATGAAAGTGATGACACGAAGATTTATCCTGAGGTTCACGTGCTTGCCGGCACGCTAGTCCCCGTTGTGTCCCTCTTCACCACATGGTTCGGTGGCTAATCGGTCCCACACCGAGCCTCTCAAAAGGCGCCATAAGAACCTACCAAATGTCAAAAGGTTGCAATGACATGAGCAATTTACTAATGTTGCCTTTGGCGCTTCACCGAGGTAGGCACAAACCCCTCACCATCACCGGAGGTGGCCAAGAACAATCACCAACTCTTGCCAATGCCTCCAAGCTGCTCCAAGCCGTCTAGGTGGTGGCAACCACCAAGAGAAATAAGAATCCCGCAGCAAATCAACCACCAAGTGCCAACTATATGCAATCTCACAATGCAAATGCACTTGGATCACTCAATCTCACTTCGAATATGCAAAGAAGCAAGAGAGATGAGTAGGAGAGGAGTTGCTTAGCTAAAAGTGCTCACAAGTATATCAAAATGTTCAAGAGATGGAGCCTTGAGCCGGCCAACGAGTATTTATAGACGTACCCCTTCGAATATAGCCGTTAGAAACTTGAAGCAGCCGAAGTCACGCTGACCGGACGCGCCGATCACACAGCGACTACGCTCGCGAACCACCGACCGGACGTGCTCCACGTAACGACCGGACGCGCGAAGCTCGACCAGACGCGCTGGTCCCGTAACGGACCGGACGCGCTGGTCAAGCCTGAGCAGCGCAGAACGAAACAACGACCGGACACGCTACAGAACTGACTGGATGCCACAGTGCCAGCGTCCGGTTGGAGTCTAGTAAGCTCCCTGAACGACCAGACGCGTCTGATCGACAGTGACCGGACGCGCCACCGCGTCCGATCAAAAACAGAAACACGCGCAGACGATGAACACTGACCGGACGCGTCCGGTCAAATAGAGACCGCGTCCGGTCCAGCGTCCGGTCACTTCTGTGACCTCCGTTCGCCTTCGTTTCTTTTCTGACTTCCAGCATAGTGGAAAATAGTCATTTCAAACCCTCGAAAACGCCTGAATCCCGCCAACCGTCTCTACCGCTCAAACTCCACCGCCTTTGCAAATGTGCTAACACCACCAAGTGATCTCGTCATGTGCGAGTGTGTTAACATTTTCACAATCATTTTTTGAGGCATTATTAGTTCTATCCAAATGCATATGATTATGAAATGTACACCTAGAGACACTTAGGAGTTCAATAGCCGCGTCATTCCCCTCTTTATAGTACGACTATCTATCCTATAATGTAACCACACCCACTAGGTGTCTTGGTTACTAAAACACAACCCTTAAGCATATACCTTTGCCTTGATCATGTAGGGTTGCGTCCAAATCCAAGTGTGGCCATCATGATCACCACGTCCATCTTGCCACCAACCTTGGAATGTACTAATCCTCATATGCTACATACAACTTAGGCATATGATTAGTACTTAGGCATTGTCACTAATTACCAACACCAAACATAGGACTTTCAACAGGCCACTACCTTGGCAAAAGAGGGGTGTGGAAGATGCGCCGCATCGAGGTGGAGCCCGTGCTCTTGCTCGCGGAGCCTCGGCGCGAGCGGAACAGCGGAGGCGAGCTCGATACCGACGGTAATGGCGCGGTGGCCGCGCGGCTTGCTCTACTATGCTGCTGGTAAGTGGAGGCGAGGTGGAGAAGGCAAAGGCGAGTGCGAGTGTGGCGTGCGAAGGAGAGCGGGCGTACCGACTGGCATTAAGGAGGCACGGTCGGTCGGTGTAGGCGCCGCCCACCGTCACCGGTGGTTGGCCGCCACGCAGTGGGCGAGCCCTACCCGAGGTCAGGCGCAGCGTGGCGTGCACGCAGGTGAGCGGGAGGGGGTGATGAAGCAGGTCGGGCCGGCTTCGGTTGCGGGCCGAGATGGGAGGCGGCAACCCAGTTTTGAAAATAAATTCCTTTTCTTTTTCTTTTCCAAATGATAGCAAATACAAATGCAGTTTTGAGCAATTTCAAAGCATTTTCAAGGTGTGACCCAAAAATAAAAGTCATTCCAAATTTTATGCTCTACAACTTTACCAAAAGGAGCAAAGTCAAATTCTTGCTAGATTTTGAAATGCAGTATTAAAGTCAGTTTTAATTCAAAACCCAAATTTTTAATGAATTACTTAGGAGCACAATTTGATAAAATAATTAGTATAAACTTTGTTCCAAATTGTATCCAAATTATTTCTAAGCTATTTTAGTGATCAAACAAAGACAAACATGGCATAAAAATATGAACATGGCATCACACCTATTGAAACAAATCATATCACCACATGTTTCTTTAGCAAGTTTCAATCTATTATTTCATGTGATGCTTATGTATGCATAATGATGCTTATGCTTATTATTTGTAGATGTTTAATGCATGCTTAACACTAGGGTGTTACAGCCCTTCCTCCCTTATAAAAATCTCGTCCCAAGATTTTGAGTTACTAACCCTTGTTTGTGAAAATCGGAGTAAACCTCACGTAAGTAACCATCCGTTTCCCAAGTGGCATCTCTCTCATCATGATTACTCCCCAACACCTTGTAAGTTATCACCACTCGATTCTGAGTCACTCTATCCTTGCGATCCAAGATTCGAACTGGCCTCTCCTTGTATACTAAATCTGATCCAATCTTGAGTCCCTTTGGTTCCACTCTTTCTTCATGGACTCATAAGCATTTCTTCAATTGTGACACATGAAACACTGAAAAGATCGTACTCATCTCATCAGGCAACTACAATTTGTAAGCTACTTCTCCTTTTCTTACCGGAATCTGATACGGTCCTACGTACCTCGGTGCAAGCTTTCGCTTTACTCCAAACCTTTGCACACCCTTTATCAGTGAAAGTTTCAGATAGACATGGTCACCCACTTTGAAAGCAAGTGATCTCCTTCTCTTGTCAGCATAACTTTTCTAGTGAGACTGTGCGGCTCTCATGTGCTGTTGGATAATATGGACTTTTTCTTCAGCCTCATCAACAAAATCAATACCATAACATCTCCTTTCTCCAGGCTCAACCCAATTCAACGGTGTTCTGCAGTTTCTCCCATACAAGACTTCAAACGGAGCCATTTTAACACTCTCTTGGTAGTTGTTATTATAAGTGAACTCGGCCAAAGGTAGCCATGATTCTCATGAACCTTTCAAAGATAGCACACAAGCTCTCCACATATCTTTCAGAACTTGATTGACTCTCTCCGTCTATCCATCTGTTTGAGGATGATAAGCAGTACTACAAACCAAACTGGTACCCAAACCTTTATGCAAGTGTTCCAAAAAGTGAGCGGTGAACTGCGACCCTCTGTCAGACATGATGGTTTTTGGTATACCGTGTAGTTGAACAATTTCTGCAATATATCGATCAGCAGACTGAGGGTGCTTGTTGGGTTTCAACCCTAGCCTACCCCAACTTACTTGGGGCTGACAGGCTTGGTTGTTGTTGTTGTTGTTATTGTTATTATTGTTGTTGTTGTTGTTGTTGTTGTTGTTGTTGTTGTTGTTGTTGTTGTTGTTGTTGTTGTTGTTGTTGTTGTTGTACCGATCAGCATACTGAGGCGGTCGATATTTAGTGTTGACAGGTAGGAAATGAGCTGACTTGGTAAGACAATCAACAGTTACCCAAATTGAATCATTTCCTTTCTGGGTAGTGGAAAGACCAGTGATGAAATCCATACTTATATCATCCCATTTCTAGTCTGGCATTGACAACGGTTGTAGCAAACCAGCGGGTTTCATATGAATGGCCTTTACTCTACAACATGTATCACACCTCGCAACCTAAGCTGCAATCTCTTTCTTCATATTTGTCAACCAAAAACGAGGTCTCCACTCTTGATACATTTTGCTACTTCTAGGATGGATGGATAGCTTAGAGAGGTGAGCTCCATCCATGAGTTGATTCTTGAGTTCTCTGTCCTTGGGTACAACAAGATGGTTATCGAACCATAGCACACCTTGTTCATCCACTCTAAAATGCTTACTTGTCTCCCTTTGCATTTTCTCCTTAATATGGAATATTTCCTTATCCGTTTTCTGACCTTCTATGATCTTACTTTCCAGAGTGCAAGTAATCTAAATATTATGTAGCACCACAGGATGCATCAAGTTGAACCCATCTTCAAACAACAGTTGTACAATATGGAAATGTGACTTCCTACTCAAAGCATTTGCCACTACGTTTGCCTTTTCCGAGTGATAGTGCACATTCAAGTTATAGTCCTTGATCAGCTCTAACCATATTATCTATTGCATATTCAATTCTAGCTAGGTGAAGATGTATTTAAGACTCTTATGATCCGTATAGATATTGCACACATTTCCAAGCAAGTAGTGTCTCCAAATCTTTAGA
Source organism: Saccharum hybrid cultivar R570 (assembly GCA_038087645.1). NCBI lineage: Eukaryota > Viridiplantae > Streptophyta > Magnoliopsida > Poales > Poaceae > Saccharum > Saccharum hybrid cultivar. The sequence continues at coordinate 998,391 of JAQSUU010000203.1, read as the reverse complement.
GCATGCACAACAGCAGCGAGCTCTAAATCATGGGTGGGGTAATTGACCTCATGCTTCCTTAACTAACGTGATGCATAAGCAATCATTCGTCCTTCTTGCATAAGCACACAACCTAAACCAGTTTTTGATGCGTCGCAAAACATATCAAAAGGTTTCTCTATATCCGGTTGCGTTAGAACAGGAGCAGTGGTTAGCAATTTTCATAAGGTACAAAAAGTTTTCTCGCACTCTTCTGTCCAAGCGAACTTCTGATCCTTCTGTAGCAGACTGGTCATTGGTTTGGCAATCTTAGAGAAATATAGAATGAAACAATGATAGTACCCTGCTAAACCAAGAAAACTCTGAATCTCATGAACCATGGTCAGTGCCTTCCAATTCATAACCTCTTGCACCTTACGAGGATCTACCGAAATTCCATCTTCAGACAAAACATGACCAAGAAAAGAAACTCTCTTCAACCAAAACTCGCACTTGCTAAACTTGGTATACAACTGATGATCTCTAAGTTTGGTCAAGACAACTCTTAGATGCTCTGTGTGATCCTTCTCATTCTCTGAATATACCAGAATATCATCAACGAAAACAATCATGAACTTATCCAATTCAGGCATGAAGACCGAATTCATCAAAAACATAAAGTATGCAGGAGCATTTGTCAAGCCGAAGGACATGACAAGATACTTGTACAACCCATATCTAATGGAAAATGCGCTCTTAGGTATATCATGTGGCCTAATCTTGATCTGATGGTAACCAGATCTCAAATCTATCTTAGAAAACACCTTAGCCTTGGATAACTGGTCAAACAAAATATCAATCCGAGATAAAGGATACTTGTTCTCGATGGTCACAGCATTAAGTGTCCTATAGTACACTCACATCCGTAAGAAATTATCCTTCTTCTTCACGAATAGTGCGAGACATCCCCATTCAGACTTACTCGATCAGATAAGCCCCTTTTCCAACAACTTCTTCAGTTGATCCTTTAACTTAGCTAACTCATTAGGCGGCATCTGATAAGCCTTTCTCGAGATTGGTGGTGTCCTAGGGATTAACTCAATAGCAAACTCAACATCCCTATCCAGCGGAACACCAGGTAACTCATTAGGGAACACATCCGGAAACTCACTGTAACACCCCAGGTGTTTATCACCAATTAGGCAGTGGGTTGGATCTCAAACATGATAGATTAAGTGGAGATGAGCCTAATCTGAACTTGGAGTTGCACCACTGCTTTACATAGAGGCCCCTTTTCAAGATATATTATTGGGTGGTGTTATTGCAATATCTTCAGGTGTCTCACCTTAGTACCTATCCATATTGATCCCTGGAAAAGTTTCATGAAGTTTGGAATCAAAAAGTCACATGAAATGATGAGTTATATGCTTGTTTGGATTATAACTAAAACCTACACTTTTGTGCAACCTATGCATGGTGTGTATGTTTAGACTCTACAACACCTTAACTACACTTAGGACACTTAATGGAACAATGTTCATGTTGATCATTTTGCCTAATTATGCTTCTAATTGGTGGTTGACCATGTATGGCCCTGGAGCCCTGTGGGTTGACCATTTCAAAAGTGTGACCTAGAAGCTTTGCATGACTGTGCACCCTTTAACAAAGTTGTAGGGAATTTTATAAGGAACAAACTTTATTTAAGAGTCAAGCCATGAAAATGTGGGGAACATGCTCAAACAAGGCCCACAAGGCAGTTTTAGGGCTGATTTCAGCACTTAGCCGTTTTTAAGCCCTAATTCCGGTAACATCGACGTTGGCATCTCGCGTTCTCAAGATTTCGTTAAGTAACTCAAGCTGACCCAAAAATGAAAGTTGGAAACAATGTTATGAAGAACAACATGTAAAAAGTTGGGATCAATTTAACCAAGTTTGGCATTGTAAAATCCCAAAAACCGAGCCCTAGCTTAACATGTTGACACTAGCAATTTGGGGGCTGATTATCGACTAATCTATTGCCCTAATGACCATGACCATTAAATGGAAAATGTAGAGCATGGTACGGGCTACAACTTTGCTTTTAGGTCCAAGACCCAGATCGGCCCAGATCAGGCCCAAATTTGAGATCCAAACGGTTCACTTCGCTGCCCGCCACCTGTTCGCGTTTTTGCTCCAAAGACGACGCGTGGACAAGGGCGTGGCGGCCATGCACCACGCGCCTCCACCATGGATGCCGCGCGTCTTCCACCGCGCCACGCGCCTCCGTCTGGCTGAACCGAGAGAAGGGGGGAAAACCGAGCTGCCACGGTCACTCCTCCAGCGCTCCAGCGCTCGCCTTCGCCCTGACCTTCCTCTCTTCTCGCCCTCCGCTCGCCATGGCGTCCGCGGCCATGGGGATGGCCGAGCGGAGCTCAAGCTTCTACTGCCGCTGCCTTAACTACGCGCCACCGTCGTCGCACGAGCACCCCGGCACCGCGCGTTCGCCTGCCGGCCCTTGCCAGGTTGTACCGTCGCATCCCTCTCCCTTGTCTGCCAAGCCAGGTGTCCGCCATTGCCGAGCCGAACGGAGCTCCGTGGCCGGCCACCACCAAGAGCCCTACTGCAAAATCAAACCACCGCACCATCTTCCTCCCTCCACACCGCCCCCGAAGCGCCCCTTCTTCGGTCCCATGGGTCACTGGCAAGCTCCAGCACCGGAGCACCGGCCGACGGACCGCCGGCGCACGTGGCCAAGCCATGGCCGACCGCCTTCCGCCGCTCCTCGACCACCCCCGGGTGCGGAATAGCACGGTGGTGCCCGCTCTGCTCTTCATTTTCGCCGCCGGGCTATCTCCGGCCGGATCCCGGCGTCACCGGCGACCCTCTGCTCTGTTCCGGTTCAGTGTCCAGGGGAAGGGAGAAGAAGGTCCTCGCGCCGTGAATTGAGGAAACTGTAGGGGGTTTTCTGTGAAACCCTAGACTCAATTGAATAGTGCGGTTAGGACTTATTTGCCCGATTTAAATAAAGTTCTTTCAGGGGCCAAAATGAATAACCTGTGACTCAGTTGAATAGTACATTGGACTGCGGGTTGATTCTAGAAAGTCCAGGGGCCTCGAGGCAAAAGTGTTTTTCTTTTTCGGTTTAATCTTTTTATTTTACAGATTTCAGTGTTGAACTTTGGAAATTCATAGTAATTAGTAGAAAAATCATAAAATAGCAAATAAGGACTTTTTAGAATCCTTGTGAAATTATCTATGCAGTGGATCTATAATATGTAATGTTTTAGTTTAAAGTTTTAGCTGTAAAAATATATTTATGCAACGAGGTTTTGAATGCTAGTTGGATTTGTTATTTTTAATAACTGTAAATATATAACTCCAAATGAAGTAAAATTTTTGTGGCATGTTACTCTTGTGATGTATGATGTCTAGTAAAAATTTCAAGATTTTAGGCTTGATAGTTTAGGAGCTATAAAAATAACAAATGCTATATGTTGCTTTGCTTCTATTCTGGACAGTTCTGCATATATGCATTGTTTGGCTTAGTTAAGTTATGAATCATGCCTTGATGACAATAAATGATTTGTAGTAATTTTCTTAAGCTTTTCAAAAAGCTAAATATCACAATTTTTGGTTAAGTATATGTTTAGTTATAGTTGTTTAAAGTACTGTGGCAGTTTCTGCCCAAACTCAGACAGCATTGCTTTGTGTGCCATGTGTGACCTTGTTAGTGGCAGAATTAGTTCTAGATGTTTATAGAAAAGTTGTTCACAATTTGTTAAGCTTTCTAAAAAGTCTAGAACCATAATTATTGGATTTATAAAACTCAAGCTATAGCAGTTTAAAGTGGCATATCAGATTCTGTCCATATTTTGGACAGAGATGCAATTATTTAATTAATTGACCATGTTAACTGTAGAATCATCTTAAGATGATTACAAGAAAGTTGTAGGTAACTTTATAAGCTTTCCATAAAGTTGAGAATCATGTTTGTTGGAGGTCTAGAACTCCATTTATGCTTCTCTGAAGTTTCTATCAGTTTTCTGTCTATAATTGTACCACTGCTGTTGGGCTGCATGTGTGGTGTTATTCGTGCAACTAGTTTCATGGTGTAAATGATGTTTACTGTGATTTTGGTAAATACAAAAGTTGTAGATAATTATCTTATCTTGCTTGTGTTAAATTTTCATGATCCCAGGTCTGATAGTTTAAGAGTTGCATGCTTAATAAGTCTACTGTCAGATTTTAATTACCTTCTGTGCAGACGTTAAAGATTGGCATGTTTGGTCATGATAACTTGGGAATCATGTTGAGATGATATTAAATGAAATGTATAGAATTTCATAAGCTTTCCATAATGTCTTCTTGCAAGTCATTTGGATTTAGGGATCTCCAGTTATGATTAATTTATGGAGCTACTGTATGTATGTCCAGAAAGTGACAGATTTTAGTTGTAGTGCTTTGATTAACTTTGCCATGCTAATGTGTTGAAGTGTGACTCATACCTTTAAAAGTACTTTGGTTAGTACCCTGTGATCTTGAGGCTTGTGTCTTACTTGATGTGATTGCCATCTTCTATGTTATGCCCTAATGTGGATTAAGTTAATTAGCCCTAGGTGTTTATGAGAACTTTGGTATGCTTGTTTGATTACTCTGTTCATTGCACTTCTATGCATTCACACATGTGCATGGTTGCACCTCATTTAGGTACGCTAGCTGAAGCACGTGAAGGACCTGATGTGGAGCAAAACCCGAAGACGGTGTTTGGTGGATCCATCCCGAAGATAGAAGGATCGGGCAAGTGCTAGATGGGAGGATGCTCGCCAAGTGAATTCATCTGACATACTCTAACTTGAGTCGGATCCCAGGCAAGCCCCGGAGCATTATAAGCCTCCTATCTTTAAAGCAATTAATTATATATATGTTATAAGTATTGTTGCATTAAGTGATAGGAGTTGGTTGGAAACCCTTGCTGCATTATATCATTCCTTATCCAGATATATGAATCCTTGAATCCTACATAGACTAGGATCGAGTAGATGCTTAGCCCTGCTTTAAGCGGTAGAAGTCAGGTGATTTCCTGTCACCTGCGAGATGTAGGGATATTCATATATGGCACGGTTGGCTATATTTGCTATCGTGGAATGGAACCATGTGTTAATAAAATGAAATGAGACCGGGCGGGATGACGATAGTGAAGCAACAAGGCATGGAGGTCTTGGGTGTGAATCTATCCCCGCCTGAGTCGTTTAAGGACCGATTCGCTGTACGTCCTTGAGTCATGTTGAACGCAGTCTAACACTTAGTTGGCCGGATAAGTCGTTCCGACCGCGAAGCCGAGTAATGTGATTCAGGCCGGGAATCGAATGGTAGGTTGCTTCTTGGAGGAGAGAAAGGATGTGCTTGGGGACATTGGCGTGAGACCAAGGGGGGGTTAGAGTCCCTATCACCTGGCAGAGTGTCTCCCTTGGGGTCGCGACATTATTCGGACCCGCGATTCCTGAATCATATGAAAAGGTGGCTTGTGCGACCCTGGCAGGGGCCTGCGCGGTGAGTGTTAGAAATACCCCTCCAGCTGGATAGGAATTCGATTCGAATCGCCGTCGCTCCCGGTTAGTGAGCACTTGACTTGAGCAGCGGCAACGTAGATTCCATTAAATTGAACGGATGGTCAATTGAATCACGATGGAAAGGTTGCCTCAATTTATACCTGCTATGGTTAATATTGTTTGCTCCTAATAAAGTGAGTGCTCTAGTACAGGTGCTAATATAGATGACAGGTTAATGATAATTTACTTGATGCTTAAGCATTAATGATTAATCATCTATATTAAGCTTTTATGCAAAATGTTGTCAAGCTAGCCCCACTTCATATCAGCCTTGCATGATCCTTGGTGTCACCTTATTTCTGGTTTCTGACGGGTAAGTCTAGCTGAGTACTTTGTCGTACTCAGGGTTTTATCCCCACTTGTTGCAGGTTATGATGTATCATGGCGACTGCAAGAGTTGGTTGGCTCCTGCCGTAGGGGCGGAGTGTGATCACGGGCATGATCCTTCTTATTTATCTTGTCTCTAATGCTTTTGTTGGAAGTCGACCTTGGTACTGGCATGTATTTGAAATAAGATTTATGTTAGTTGTAAATTACTTTGCTTCCGCTACTTTTGAACTTAAGTTGTAATAACTTTGTTGAACTCCGATGTATATTGAATTACTTGTGAAATGGATGTAACATGTGACTTGTTATGTTGAATCACTATGATCTTGGCTTGTATGTTGGTTGTTTTGAGATCCCTCGTGATTTCATTGGACTACCGGAGTTATATGGGCTCAAGTGCGAGAATTTGATCATTTCGGTGATTGTTTTTGTACTTGTGCTCTTATAATTTGGACGGTTCCGTTACGCGCTGGTATCGGAGCAAGATTCAACATTAAACTTGTCGTATGTGTATTTAAAACAAAGGTTTTGTTTTAAAAAATCAGTTTTATCAACTTATAGCTATATATAGGTTTGTGAAAACTGAATTCTAAATCTAAGTATGCCAGTGGTCAATTTCCTTACGCCCATATAAGGATTTTAGGTGGCTTATATAAGTACTAACTTGGGGGTTTTTCATTTATGCATCTACGCCCTTGCCAAGGTATGTATGTGTGATGACTCTCCCACACTATGCTACCCGGTGTGTCAGAGTAGAGGTAGCCTTCATATATGAAATAGCCATATATGTTGCTAGTTTACTTTTATGCAACGTCGCACCTACGCTCAGGTAAGTGTGAGTTGTGAGAGCATGACCGTACAACCCTCGGTCTAGGGGAGAGCTAGTTTTGGTTACTGGATTATTTACATGTTATACACATGTATATATGAAGGTACTTAATTGTGGGTGATCGAATGATTCGGGTAGTTTTGGTGCTACATGTATATATACGGGGGTATATGTACATGGAAGTACTTAGAATTTTTACTTCTCTGCTTTCATTGTGTGCTATATTGGGAAATGTTGGGCTGCAATGAAACTTTTCTGCAGGTACGCTAACCACGAATGCGTAAGTCGAATGTAGCTGACGACTAGCTATATATCGAAAGAGTGCGTGTTATGCCACCGACATAAAACGTGATCGCCACCTTAGGTTGGCAATCTTGTGAGGACGAATAGGACGAAGCATGCATCTTCATGATTGTTGCTTTATGCATGGCTATACTCTTCTCACCCTTGTTCTATAGTGTGTAACTTGTGATCAATGTGTTACACTATCTTTCTTGAGTGAAGTAAAACAAAAATGCCTTGTTCCATGTTGCTTGAGAAAAATATGTGCTTAGCCTTACTAGAAATAAGTGTGGCTACATGCTTGAACTTAGAGATATCCTCTAGCTTAGCCAAGTGGTGGATATGTTGTTCACCCAAGCGTTTGCCAATGCTTTAGACCTCACTTAAATAATTATGGATTCTCATAAATGAATTAAATTGGTGTTGGTCTAAGGTAATAATGTTTAGAGCTGCTAGAATAATATGTTTGTGTGCTCTCTTGTTAAGTAGAACAAAGGCAAGCTTTGTTTTGCTTATTAAACGTTGGCTGCTAGAACTGTTTCTGTTGTAGTGATGCTTTTATGATCATAATGGTGTTTTCTGTAGTTATAGAGAATACCAAAGTTGTAGCTAACTTAATTATATAGCTTGTCCTAAAATTTCAAGACCCTAGGCCTTATGGTTTGGGAGTTATAAATTTTAGAAGTTGTTGTCAAAATCTGCTCATGTTCAGAACAGATCTGTATGTTTGGTTTGTTTGACCTATGTGCATAAGGAATTATGTCTTGGAGATAATAGAAGAAGTGTAGTACTTTTTCTAAGCTTTCCAAATTGTCCTATAGCACCAATTGGGGTGGTCTAAATCTCTACTTATGAGCTTGTAAAGTGGAATGACAGAATCTGTCCAAATCTGGGCAGAGATGTCTTCTTTGTCTTGTTTGGCCTTGTTAGATATAGAGTCATCTTAATATGATAATAAGAAAGTTATAGACAACTTAATAAGCTTTACACAAAGTTAAGGCTTAGCCTTGTTGTGTCCCTAAAACTCCAGTTTTGCAGTTTTGAAGTTCTTGTCAGTTTTCTGTCCATAATGGTATAGATCTGAAACATCAGCATGTTTGACCATGATAACCTGTGATTTAGCTTTTGGTATGAATAACAAAAGGGTGGAAAACTTCCTAATCTTTCTAAAAAGTCTAGGATCACCTTTATGGGATGTCTACAACCTTAGTTATGGTTAAAACAAGTAACTACTGTGCTACTGTCTAGATTCTGTGCACATACTAAGTTGGCTACCTTAGCTAGCGTTTGTCTTGGGCTAAACTCGTAGTTAGTTATTGCTTTAGATAAATGTTTGTTATGGGTGAGCCTGGTGCTTAGTAATGGTTGCTTAAGCTAATTGGATTGGATCTTTCCAATGCTTGACTGTGATGTTTGTATGTATGCTTGTTATCTAGGTAGTGCCTTCGTTGTCACCTCATTGTCCTCAGTGAGTATACGAGTATTGAATAGCTTTATCTTAGAGCAATACTTGAGTTACCCGAAACGAGCTCGTAGTGTCGTCTTCAATTAGGTTCTTTCCATTAGGAGCCTGAGCCTGTAGACTTAATGGTTAGCCCTTGAATGTTTGTATCCATGCCTTTGCTTGACCGAAAGCCCAATGTTTAGTTCTCCTATATGTTTGCTTAAGCCGTGGATGTTTTGCAACCCTTTTTTTTGTGAAGACCCTTGTCGACTGACCAACCAAGTTAACTTTCATCAATGCTAGCCTTTGACCATGGTTCGTACATTGCCAGTTGTGGAGACCGTACCCAAATCCAGGTTGGACCTTCTGGTTACCTCTCCCAAAGGTTAGCTAGTGTGACGCAACGTCTCTCTGCTAGGGCCTCTAAATCGTGTGCTTGCAAATTCATTCATCTACCTTGACAACCCAATCTATGCCATTTGAAATTCCTCATCGGGTGCATGTTCAGTAATGGTGTTGTGAGTAGCAACTAATGGGCCGCGACGAAACCGAGAGCCTCCTGTGGGTGCACACACAAGGTTGTACTGCTCGGCACGCGCTGGTATCATGGTTTCTAATCGTAATCCATTGCAGAACAACACTGATGTGATTTTCACGTGACCTCCTTCCTTGGTTGTTTCCCATACCGTATCAAAAAGACCCTTATATTGAACCAAAAGTATTAGAGCTTACTCCTGAAGTTGCTAAGAGGATAACTTTTGAAGAACATGTCACCGACATAAACATTAACAGACCGCAAGAGGTGGTAGACAAGTGACTCTAATTAGTTGTCCCTATATTGACAACCACCATCTAGTGAGTAAAGTATCTCATCTCTGTTGGATAAAAAGGACACACAACATTTAATGTTGGACAAGTCACCTGTTGGATAAGAACCGATTGTCACATTACGCAAGTCTTAACCTTTGTATGCATAATAACCTTATCGTTGAGATCAGCCATCTCTGGTGAGACTCCTTATCTGCTGACTTCGATAGCAACCATCTGTGTTGTATCAACCACAATTATGGTGATTAAGAATGAAGATTTGGAACTTTTTAGTGTTGAGAAACAACTGATTAGTTACCAATAGGAAGGTTAATCTCTAGCTAGGTAACGACTCTTTGGTAGCTACGAAGGCTATGTCTTACAGAGCAATAACCAATAAGAAGTAAATCAACTAGCCAACAACTTGAGTGATATTCTGATATTCTATCTTCCACAACCATTGTGACCAAGTCAATTCCGTCTTGGGCAATCACACAGATAGTGCAAGATGTTCTATCAGCTAAAGTGAAGAATTAGAGAAAGTATGCCCTAGTTCCGATCCGCATCCTTGTGCCCATAGGTGCCACAAACGGTTTGCCCATAACTGGGAAAGAAATTTGAGAAGTGTTAAACAACAGATTTCCTATCTTAGAGCTGCTGTTTGATCCTAAAAAGGAAGCCTCAACGTGAAAGTTGGCCTGACAAAGTTGCTACATTGCAAGTCAACTCAACTTACAGTGCAACTAAGTCACCAAGGAAAATTTTACTCAATCGCTTGGTGGTAGACTACTTCCCGCGGTTTAGTAAATATTACAACTTTTGTTGTCCTTAAGGCCTCGCTACATCTTTCTTTGGCAATAATTGATAATACTCACTGATCTTTGTTATCTTAAAAGTGTTCTTACCCATGAGGTTGCATCTGATTCAACCCAGATAACTGTTATCCTTGGATAAAAGAATCTTTAAGATAACTGTTGGCAGAAATACGAAGCCGACAGAGTCAGCTATCACATTCAATAACCCATCGATAGACTCAGATAATATAGTGTTGTCATCAGAGAAAGAGAACTGCACACATGGAACCTCAAGTAGTTTTCCATTAGTTGATATCGGAATGTTTGAACATTTACGACCAACCTAGACCCTGTCTATTGGTTAGTCAGTATCCTATAGCCTCAGAGAATGTTTGTCATCTATGATCTCACCCTTTTGGAAGGTTGTACTCAAGCCATTTTGGTAGAGGACTGCTTTTCAAACTTTGTGAACATAGAGTCATTTTTAACGAGTATACTTCTGAAGATTTTGGGTCTAATGTAAAGTTCATATGGACTATGTTGTGTTCACTAAAGAATCAGATACTTGTTAGTGGTTCGCTCATGGACCAAATGATCTCCGTACACTGAGAATGCAGTACGTGCTATCTTGGATTCCTCCCAAAGTAACAATGTTTCATGGAAGTCAATGAAGGAACTTCTTCAGACAGATTTTACCATAAAGAGTAAGTATCAGAAAGTGTCTTTGACCAAATTGTTCACCGATGTTGAAGCTTTATAGCTGAATGCTATAGCAGATGTTGGGAACTAGATAACGTGTCTCTCTTCCTTAAAAGATCTTCCATTCCGAATCTCGGGACGCGATTCTTTTAAGGGGGGAGGGCTGTAACACCCCAGGTGTTTATCACCAATTAGGCAGTGGGTTGGATCTCAAACATGATAGATTAAGTGGAGATGAGCCTAATCTGAACTTGGAGTTGCACCACTGCTTTACATAGAGGCCCCTTTTCAAGATATATTATTGGGTGGTGTTATTGCAATATCTTCAGGTGTCTCACCTTAGTACCTATCCATATTGATCCCTGGAAAAGTTTCATGAAGTTTGGAATCAAAAAGTCACATGAAATGATGAGTTATATGCTTGTTTGGATTATAACTAAAACCTACACTTTTGTGCAACCTATGCATGGTGTGTATGTTTAGACTCTACAACACCTTAACTACACTTAGGACACTTAATGGAACAATGTTCATGTTGATCATTTTGCCTAATTATGCTTCTAATTGGTGGTTGACCATGTATGGCCCTGGAGCCCTGTGGGTTGACCATTTCAAAAGTGTGACCTAGAAGCTTTGCATGACTGTGCACCCTTTAACAAAGTTGTAGGGAATTTTATAAGGAACAAACTTTATTTAAGAGTCAAGCCATGAAAATGTGGGGAACATGCTCAAACAAGGCCCACAAGGCAGTTTTAGGGCTGATTTCAGCACTTAGCCGTTTTTAAGCCCTAATTCCGGTAACATCGACGTTGGCATCTCGCGTTCTCAAGATTTCGTTAAGTAACTCAAGCTGACCCAAAAATGAAAGTTGGAAACAATGTTATGAAGAACAACATGTAAAAAGTTGGGATCAATTTAACCAAGTTTGGCATTGTAAAATCCCAAAAACCGAGCCCTAGCTTAACATGTTGACACTAGCAATTTGGGGGCTGATTATCGACTAATCTATTGCCCTAATGACCATGACCATTAAATGGAAAATGTAGAGCATGGTACGGGCTACAACTTTGCTTTTAGGTCCAAGACCCAGATCGGCCCAGATCAGGCCCAAATTTGAGATCCAAACGGTTCACTTCGCTGCCCGCCACCTGTTCGCGTTTTTGCTCCAAAGACGACGCGTGGACAAGGGCGTGGCGGCCATGCACCACGCGCCTCCACCATGGATGCCGCGCGTCTTCCACCGCGCCACGCGCCTCCGTCTGGCTGAACCGAGAGAAGGGGGGAAAACCGAGCTGCCACGGTCACTCCTCCAGCGCTCCAGCGCTCGCCTTCGCCCTGACCTTCCTCTCTTCTCGCCCTCCGCTCGCCATGGCGTCCGCGGCCATGGGGATGGCCGAGCGGAGCTCAAGCTTCTACTGCCGCTGCCTTAACTACGCGCCACCGTCGTCGCACGAGCACCCCGGCACCGCGCGTTCGCCTGCCGGCCCTTGCCAGGTTGTACCGTCGCATCCCTCTCCCTTGTCTGCCAAGCCAGGTGTCCGCCATTGCCGAGCCGAACGGAGCTCCGTGGCCGGCCACCACCAAGAGCCCTACTGCAAAATCAAACCACCGCACCATCTTCCTCCCTCCACACCGCCCCCGAAGCGCCCCTTCTTCGGTCCCATGGGTCACTGGCAAGCTCCAGCACCGGAGCACCGGCCGACGGACCGCCGGCGCACGTGGCCAAGCCATGGCCGACCGCCTTCCGCCGCTCCTCGACCACCCCCGGGTGCGGAATAGCACGGTGGTGCCCGCTCTGCTCTTCATTTTCGCCGCCGGGCTATCTCCGGCCGGATCCCGGCGTCACCGGCGACCCTCTGCTCTGTTCCGGTTCAGTGTCCAGGGGAAGGGAGAAGAAGGTCCTCGCGCCGTGAATTGAGGAAACTGTAGGGGGTTTTCTGTGAAACCCTAGACTCAATTGAATAGTGCGGTTAGGACTTATTTGCCCGATTTAAATAAAGTTCTTTCAGGGGCCAAAATGAATAACCTGTGACTCAGTTGAATAGTACATTGGACTGCGGGTTGATTCTAGAAAGTCCAGGGGCCTCGAGGCAAAAGTGTTTTTCTTTTTCGGTTTAATCTTTTTATTTTACAGATTTCAGTGTTGAACTTTGGAAATTCATAGTAATTAGTAGAAAAATCATAAAATAGCAAATAAGGACTTTTTAGAATCCTTGTGAAATTATCTATGCAGTGGATCTATAATATGTAATGTTTTAGTTTAAAGTTTTAGCTGTAAAAATATATTTATGCAACGAGGTTTTGAATGCTAGTTGGATTTGTTATTTTTAATAACTGTAAATATATAACTCCAAATGAAGTAAAATTTTTGTGGCATGTTACTCTTGTGATGTATGATGTCTAGTAAAAATTTCAAGATTTTAGGCTTGATAGTTTAGGAGCTATAAAAATAACAAATGCTATATGTTGCTTTGCTTCTATTCTGGACAGTTCTGCATATATGCATTGTTTGGCTTAGTTAAGTTATGAATCATGCCTTGATGACAATAAATGATTTGTAGTAATTTTCTTAAGCTTTTCAAAAAGCTAAATATCACAATTTTTGGTTAAGTATATGTTTAGTTATAGTTGTTTAAAGTACTGTGGCAGTTTCTGCCCAAACTCAGACAGCATTGCTTTGTGTGCCATGTGTGACCTTGTTAGTGGCAGAATTAGTTCTAGATGTTTATAGAAAAGTTGTTCACAATTTGTTAAGCTTTCTAAAAAGTCTAGAACCATAATTATTGGATTTATAAAACTCAAGCTATAGCAGTTTAAAGTGGCATATCAGATTCTGTCCATATTTTGGACAGAGATGCAATTATTTAATTAATTGACCATGTTAACTGTAGAATCATCTTAAGATGATTACAAGAAAGTTGTAGGTAACTTTATAAGCTTTCCATAAAGTTGAGAATCATGTTTGTTGGAGGTCTAGAACTCCATTTATGCTTCTCTGAAGTTTCTATCAGTTTTCTGTCTATAATTGTACCACTGCTGTTGGGCTGCATGTGTGGTGTTATTCGTGCAACTAGTTTCATGGTGTAAATGATGTTTACTGTGATTTTGGTAAATACAAAAGTTGTAGATAATTATCTTATCTTGCTTGTGTTAAATTTTCATGATCCCAGGTCTGATAGTTTAAGAGTTGCATGCTTAATAAGTCTACTGTCAGATTTTAATTACCTTCTGTGCAGACGTTAAAGATTGGCATGTTTGGTCATGATAACTTGGGAATCATGTTGAGATGATATTAAATGAAATGTATAGAATTTCATAAGCTTTCCATAATGTCTTCTTGCAAGTCATTTGGATTTAGGGATCTCCAGTTATGATTAATTTATGGAGCTACTGTATGTATGTCCAGAAAGTGACAGATTTTAGTTGTAGTGCTTTGATTAACTTTGCCATGCTAATGTGTTGAAGTGTGACTCATACCTTTAAAAGTACTTTGGTTAGTACCCTGTGATCTTGAGGCTTGTGTCTTACTTGATGTGATTGCCATCTTCTATGTTATGCCCTAATGTGGATTAAGTTAATTAGCCCTAGGTGTTTATGAGAACTTTGGTATGCTTGTTTGATTACTCTGTTCATTGCACTTCTATGCATTCACACATGTGCATGGTTGCACCTCATTTAGGTACGCTAGCTGAAGCACGTGAAGGACCTGATGTGGAGCAAAACCCGAAGACGGTGTTTGGTGGATCCATCCCGAAGATAGAAGGATCGGGCAAGTGCTAGATGGGAGGATGCTCGCCAAGTGAATTCATCTGACATACTCTAACTTGAGTCGGATCCCAGGCAAGCCCCGGAGCATTATAAGCCTCCTATCTTTAAAGCAATTAATTATATATATGTTATAAGTATTGTTGCATTAAGTGATAGGAGTTGGTTGGAAACCCTTGCTGCATTATATCATTCCTTATCCAGATATATGAATCCTTGAATCCTACATAGACTAGGATCGAGTAGATGCTTAGCCCTGCTTTAAGCGGTAGAAGTCAGGTGATTTCCTGTCACCTGCGAGATGTAGGGATATTCATATATGGCACGGTTGGCTATATTTGCTATCGTGGAATGGAACCATGTGTTAATAAAATGAAATGAGACCGGGCGGGATGACGATAGTGAAGCAACAAGGCATGGAGGTCTTGGGTGTGAATCTATCCCCGCCTGAGTCGTTTAAGGACCGATTCGCTGTACGTCCTTGAGTCATGTTGAACGCAGTCTAACACTTAGTTGGCCGGATAAGTCGTTCCGACCGCGAAGCCGAGTAATGTGATTCAGGCCGGGAATCGAATGGTAGGTTGCTTCTTGGAGGAGAGAAAGGATGTGCTTGGGGACATTGGCGTGAGACCAAGGGGGGGTTAGAGTCCCTATCACCTGGCAGAGTGTCTCCCTTGGGGTCGCGACATTATTCGGACCCGCGATTCCTGAATCATATGAAAAGGTGGCTTGTGCGACCCTGGCAGGGGCCTGCGCGGTGAGTGTTAGAAATACCCCTCCAGCTGGATAGGAATTCGATTCGAATCGCCGTCGCTCCCGGTTAGTGAGCACTTGACTTGAGCAGCGGCAACGTAGATTCCATTAAATTGAACGGATGGTCAATTGAATCACGATGGAAAGGTTGCCTCAATTTATACCTGCTATGGTTAATATTGTTTGCTCCTAATAAAGTGAGTGCTCTAGTACAGGTGCTAATATAGATGACAGGTTAATGATAATTTACTTGATGCTTAAGCATTAATGATTAATCATCTATATTAAGCTTTTATGCAAAATGTTGTCAAGCTAGCCCCACTTCATATCAGCCTTGCATGATCCTTGGTGTCACCTTATTTCTGGTTTCTGACGGGTAAGTCTAGCTGAGTACTTTGTCGTACTCAGGGTTTTATCCCCACTTGTTGCAGGTTATGATGTATCATGGCGACTGCAAGAGTTGGTTGGCTCCTGCCGTAGGGGCGGAGTGTGATCACGGGCATGATCCTTCTTATTTATCTTGTCTCTAATGCTTTTGTTGGAAGTCGACCTTGGTACTGGCATGTATTTGAAATAAGATTTATGTTAGTTGTAAATTACTTTGCTTCCGCTACTTTTGAACTTAAGTTGTAATAACTTTGTTGAACTCCGATGTATATTGAATTACTTGTGAAATGGATGTAACATGTGACTTGTTATGTTGAATCACTATGATCTTGGCTTGTATGTTGGTTGTTTTGAGATCCCTCGTGATTTCATTGGACTACCGGAGTTATATGGGCTCAAGTGCGAGAATTTGATCATTTCGGTGATTGTTTTTGTACTTGTGCTCTTATAATTTGGACGGTTCCGTTACGCGCTGGTATCGGAGCAAGATTCAACATTAAACTTGTCGTATGTGTATTTAAAACAAAGGTTTTGTTTTAAAAAATCAGTTTTATCAACTTATAGCTATATATAGGTTTGTGAAAACTGAATTCTAAATCTAAGTATGCCAGTGGTCAATTTCCTTACGCCCATATAAGGATTTTAGGTGGCTTATATAAGTACTAACTTGGGGGTTTTTCATTTATGCATCTACGCCCTTGCCAAGGTATGTATGTGTGATGACTCTCCCACACTATGCTACCCGGTGTGTCAGAGTAGAGGTAGCCTTCATATATGAAATAGCCATATATGTTGCTAGTTTACTTTTATGCAACGTCGCACCTACGCTCAGGTAAGTGTGAGTTGTGAGAGCATGACCGTACAACCCTCGGTCTAGGGGAGAGCTAGTTTTGGTTACTGGATTATTTACATGTTATACACATGTATATATGAAGGTACTTAATTGTGGGTGATCGAATGATTCGGGTAGTTTTGGTGCTACATGTATATATACGGGGGTATATGTACATGGAAGTACTTAGAATTTTTACTTCTCTGCTTTCATTGTGTGCTATATTGGGAAATGTTGGGCTGCAATGAAACTTTTCTGCAGGTACGCTAACCACGAATGCGTAAGTCGAATGTAGCTGACGACTAGCTATATATCGAAAGAGTGCGTGTTATGCCACCGACATAAAACGTGATCGCCACCTTAGGTTGGCAATCTTGTGAGGACGAATAGGACGAAGCATGCATCTTCATGATTGTTGCTTTATGCATGGCTATACTCTTCTCACCCTTGTTCTATAGTGTGTAACTTGTGATCAATGTGTTACACTATCTTTCTTGAGTGAAGTAAAACAAAAATGCCTTGTTCCATGTTGCTTGAGAAAAATATGTGCTTAGCCTTACTAGAAATAAGTGTGGCTACATGCTTGAACTTAGAGATATCCTCTAGCTTAGCCAAGTGGTGGATATGTTGTTCACCCAAGCGTTTGCCAATGCTTTAGACCTCACTTAAATAATTATGGATTCTCATAAATGAATTAAATTGGTGTTGGTCTAAGGTAATAATGTTTAGAGCTGCTAGAATAATATGTTTGTGTGCTCTCTTGTTAAGTAGAACAAAGGCAAGCTTTGTTTTGCTTATTAAACGTTGGCTGCTAGAACTGTTTCTGTTGTAGTGATGCTTTTATGATCATAATGGTGTTTTCTGTAGTTATAGAGAATACCAAAGTTGTAGCTAACTTAATTATATAGCTTGTCCTAAAATTTCAAGACCCTAGGCCTTATGGTTTGGGAGTTATAAATTTTAGAAGTTGTTGTCAAAATCTGCTCATGTTCAGAACAGATCTGTATGTTTGGTTTGTTTGACCTATGTGCATAAGGAATTATGTCTTGGAGATAATAGAAGAAGTGTAGTACTTTTTCTAAGCTTTCCAAATTGTCCTATAGCACCAATTGGGGTGGTCTAAATCTCTACTTATGAGCTTGTAAAGTGGAATGACAGAATCTGTCCAAATCTGGGCAGAGATGTCTTCTTTGTCTTGTTTGGCCTTGTTAGATATAGAGTCATCTTAATATGATAATAAGAAAGTTATAGACAACTTAATAAGCTTTACACAAAGTTAAGGCTTAGCCTTGTTGTGTCCCTAAAACTCCAGTTTTGCAGTTTTGAAGTTCTTGTCAGTTTTCTGTCCATAATGGTATAGATCTGAAACATCAGCATGTTTGACCATGATAACCTGTGATTTAGCTTTTGGTATGAATAACAAAAGGGTGGAAAACTTCCTAATCTTTCTAAAAAGTCTAGGATCACCTTTATGGGATGTCTACAACCTTAGTTATGGTTAAAACAAGTAACTACTGTGCTACTGTCTAGATTCTGTGCACATACTAAGTTGGCTACCTTAGCTAGCGTTTGTCTTGGGCTAAACTCGTAGTTAGTTATTGCTTTAGATAAATGTTTGTTATGGGTGAGCCTGGTGCTTAGTAATGGTTGCTTAAGCTAATTGGATTGGATCTTTCCAATGCTTGACTGTGATGTTTGTATGTATGCTTGTTATCTAGGTAGTGCCTTCGTTGTCACCTCATTGTCCTCAGTGAGTATACGAGTATTGAATAGCTTTATCTTAGAGCAATACTTGAGTTACCCGAAACGAGCTCGTAGTGTCGTCTTCAATTAGGTTCTTTCCATTAGGAGCCTGAGCCTGTAGACTTAATGGTTAGCCCTTGAATGTTTGTATCCATGCCTTTGCTTGACCGAAAGCCCAATGTTTAGTTCTCCTATATGTTTGCTTAAGCCGTGGATGTTTTGCAACCCTTTTTTTTTGTGAAGACCCTTGTCGACTGACCAACCAAGTTAACTTTCATCAATGCTAGCCTTTGACCATGGTTCGTACATTGCCAGTTGTGGAGACCGTACCCAAATCCAGGTTGGACCTTCTGGTTACCTCTCCCAAAGGTTAGCTAGTGTGACGCAACGTCTCTCTGCTAGGGCCTCTAAATCGTGTGCTTGCAAATTCATTCATCTACCTTGACAACCCAATCTATGCCATTTGAAATTCCTCATCGGGTGCATGTTCAGTAATGGTGTTGTGAGTAGCAACTAATGGGCCGCGACGAAACCGAGAGCCTCCTGTGGGTGCACACACAAGGTTGTACTGCTCGGCACGCGCTGGTATCATGGTTTCTAATCGTAATCCATTGCAGAACAACACTGATGTGATTTTCACGTGACCTCCTTCCTTGGTTGTTTCCCATACCGTATCAAAAAGACCCTTATATTGAACCAAAAGTATTAGAGCTTACTCCTGAAGTTGCTAAGAGGATAACTTTTGAAGAACATGTCACCGACATAAACATTAACAGACCGCAAGAGGTGGTAGACAAGTGACTCTAATTAGTTGTCCCTATATTGACAACCACCATCTAGTGAGTAAAGTATCTCATCTCTGTTGGATAAAAAGGACACACAACATTTAATGTTGGACAAGTCACCTGTTGGATAAGAACCGATTGTCACATTACGCAAGTCTTAACCTTTGTATGCATAATAACCTTATCGTTGAGATCAGCCATCTCTGGTGAGACTCCTTATCTGCTGACTTCGATAGCAACCATCTGTGTTGTATCAACCACAATTATGGTGATTAAGAATGAAGATTTGGAACTTTTTAGTGTTGAGAAACAACTGATTAGTTACCAATAGGAAGGTTAATCTCTAGCTAGGTAACGACTCTTTGGTAGCTACGAAGGCTATGTCTTACAGAGCAATAACCAATAAGAAGTAAATCAACTAGCCAACAACTTGAGTGATATTCTGATATTCTATCTTCCACAACCATTGTGACCAAGTCAATTCCGTCTTGGGCAATCACACAGATAGTGCAAGATGTTCTATCAGCTAAAGTGAAGAATTAGAGAAAGTATGCCCTAGTTCCGATCCGCATCCTTGTGCCCATAGGTGCCACAAACGGTTTGCCCATAACTGGGAAAGAAATTTGAGAAGTGTTAAACAACAGATTTCCTATCTTAGAGCTGCTGTTTGATCCTAAAAAGGAAGCCTCAACGTGAAAGTTGGCCTGACAAAGTTGCTACATTGCAAGTCAACTCAACTTACAGTGCAACTAAGTCACCAAGGAAAATTTTACTCAATCGCTTGGTGGTAGACTACTTCCCGCGGTTTAGTAAATATTACAACTTTTGTTGTCCTTAAGGCCTCGCTACATCTTTCTTTGGCAATAATTGATAATACTCACTGATCTTTGTTATCTTAAAAGTGTTCTTACCCATGAGGTTGCATCTGATTCAACCCAGATAACTGTTATCCTTGGATAAAAGAATCTTTAAGATAACTGTTGGCAGAAATACGAAGCCGACAGAGTCAGCTATCACATTCAATAACCCATCGATAGACTCAGATAATATAGTGTTGTCATCAGAGAAAGAGAACTGCACACATGGAACCTCAAGTAGTTTTCCATTAGTTGATATCGGAATGTTTGAACATTTACGACCAACCTAGACCCTGTCTATTGGTTAGTCAGTATCCTATAGCCTCAGAGAATGTTTGTCATCTATGATCTCACCCTTTTGGAAGGTTGTACTCAAGCCATTTTGGTAGAGGACTGCTTTTCAAACTTTGTGAACATAGAGTCATTTTTAACGAGTATACTTCTGAAGATTTTGGGTCTAATGTAAAGTTCATATGGACTATGTTGTGTTCACTAAAGAATCAGATACTTGTTAGTGGTTCGCTCATGGACCAAATGATCTCCGTACACTGAGAATGCAGTACGTGCTATCTTGGATTCCTCCCAAAGTAACAATGTTTCATGGAAGTCAATGAAGGAACTTCTTCAGACAGATTTTACCATAAAGAGTAAGTATCAGAAAGTGTCTTTGACCAAATTGTTCACCGATGTTGAAGCTTTATAGCTGAATGCTATAGCAGATGTTGGGAACTAGATAACGTGTCTCTCTTCCTTAAAAGATCTTCCATTCCGAATCTCGGGACGCGATTCTTTTAAGGGGGGAGGGCTGTAACACCCCAGGTGTTTATCACCAATTAGGCAGTGGGTTGGATCTCAAACATGATAGATTAAGTGGAGATGAGCCTAATCTGAACTTGGAGTTGCACCACTGCTTTACATAGAGGCCCCTTTTCAAGATATATTATTGGGTGGTGTTATTGCAATATCTTCAGGTGTCTCACCTTAGTACCTATCCATATTGATCCCTGGAAAAGTTTCATGAAGTTTGGAATCAAAAAGTCACATGAAATGATGAGTTATATGCTTGTTTGGATTATAACTAAAACCTACACTTTTGTGCAACCTATGCATGGTGTGTATGTTTAGACTCTACAACACCTTAACTACACTTAGGACACTTAATGGAACAATGTTCATGTTGATCATTTTGCCTAATTATGCTTCTAATTGGTGGTTGACCATGTATGGCCCTGGAGCCCTGTGGGTTGACCATTTCAAAAGTGTGACCTAGAAGCTTTGCATGACTGTGCACCCTTTAACAAAGTTGTAGGGAATTTTATAAGGAACAAACTTTATTTAAGAGTCAAGCCATGAAAATGTGGGGAACATGCTCAAACAAGGCCCACAAGGCAGTTTTAGGGCTGATTTCAGCACTTAGCCGTTTTTAAGCCCTAATTCCGGTAACATCGACGTTGGCATCTCGCGTTCTCAAGATTTCGTTAAGTAACTCAAGCTGACCCAAAAATGAAAGTTGGAAACAATGTTATGAAGAACAACATGTAAAAAGTTGGGATCAATTTAACCAAGTTTGGCATTGTAAAATCCCAAAAACCGAGCCCTAGCTTAACATGTTGACACTAGCAATTTGGGGGCTGATTATCGACTAATCTATTGCCCTAATGACCATGACCATTAAATGGAAAATGTAGAGCATGGTACGGGCTACAACTTTGCTTTTAGGTCCAAGACCCAGATCGGCCCAGATCAGGCCCAAATTTGAGATCCAAACGGTTCACTTCGCTGCCCGCCACCTGTTCGCGTTTTTGCTCCAAAGACGACGCGTGGACAAGGGCGTGGCGGCCATGCACCACGCGCCTCCACCATGGATGCCGCGCGTCTTCCACCGCGCCACGCGCCTCCGTCTGGCTGAACCGAGAGAAGGGGGGAAAACCGAGCTGCCACGGTCACTCCTCCAGCGCTCCAGCGCTCGCCTTCGCCCTGACCTTCCTCTCTTCTCGCCCTCCGCTCGCCATGGCGTCCGCGGCCATGGGGATGGCCGAGCGGAGCTCAAGCTTCTACTGCCGCTGCCTTAACTACGCGCCACCGTCGTCGCACGAGCACCCCGGCACCGCGCGTTCGCCTGCCGGCCCTTGCCAGGTTGTACCGTCGCATCCCTCTCCCTTGTCTGCCAAGCCAGGTGTCCGCCATTGCCGAGCCGAACGGAGCTCCGTGGCCGGCCACCACCAAGAGCCCTACTGCAAAATCAAACCACCGCACCATCTTCCTCCCTCCACACCGCCCCCGAAGCGCCCCTTCTTCGGTCCCATGGGTCACTGGCAAGCTCCAGCACCGGAGCACCGGCCGACGGACCGCCGGCGCACGTGGCCAAGCCATGGCCGACCGCCTTCCGCCGCTCCTCGACCACCCCCGGGTGCGGAATAGCACGGTGGTGCCCGCTCTGCTCTTCATTTTCGCCGCCGGGCTATCTCCGGCCGGATCCCGGCGTCACCGGCGACCCTCTGCTCTGTTCCGGTTCAGTGTCCAGGGGAAGGGAGAAGAAGGTCCTCGCGCCGTGAATTGAGGAAACTGTAGGGGGTTTTCTGTGAAACCCTAGACTCAATTGAATAGTGCGGTTAGGACTTATTTGCCCGATTTAAATAAAGTTCTTTCAGGGGCCAAAATGAATAACCTGTGACTCAGTTGAATAGTACATTGGACTGCGGGTTGATTCTAGAAAGTCCAGGGGCCTCGAGGCAAAAGTGTTTTTCTTTTTCGGTTTAATCTTTTTATTTTACAGATTTCAGTGTTGAACTTTGGAAATTCATAGTAATTAGTAGAAAAATCATAAAATAGCAAATAAGGACTTTTTAGAATCCTTGTGAAATTATCTATGCAGTGGATCTATAATATGTAATGTTTTAGTTTAAAGTTTTAGCTGTAAAAATATATTTATGCAACGAGGTTTTGAATGCTAGTTGGATTTGTTATTTTTAATAACTGTAAATATATAACTCCAAATGAAGTAAAATTTTTGTGGCATGTTACTCTTGTGATGTATGATGTCTAGTAAAAATTTCAAGATTTTAGGCTTGATAGTTTAGGAGCTATAAAAATAACAAATGCTATATGTTGCTTTGCTTCTATTCTGGACAGTTCTGCATATATGCATTGTTTGGCTTAGTTAAGTTATGAATCATGCCTTGATGACAATAAATGATTTGTAGTAATTTTCTTAAGCTTTTCAAAAAGCTAAATATCACAATTTTTGGTTAAGTATATGTTTAGTTATAGTTGTTTAAAGTACTGTGGCAGTTTCTGCCCAAACTCAGACAGCATTGCTTTGTGTGCCATGTGTGACCTTGTTAGTGGCAGAATTAGTTCTAGATGTTTATAGAAAAGTTGTTCACAATTTGTTAAGCTTTCTAAAAAGTCTAGAACCATAATTATTGGATTTATAAAACTCAAGCTATAGCAGTTTAAAGTGGCATATCAGATTCTGTCCATATTTTGGACAGAGATGCAATTATTTAATTAATTGACCATGTTAACTGTAGAATCATCTTAAGATGATTACAAGAAAGTTGTAGGTAACTTTATAAGCTTTCCATAAAGTTGAGAATCATGTTTGTTGGAGGTCTAGAACTCCATTTATGCTTCTCTGAAGTTTCTATCAGTTTTCTGTCTATAATTGTACCACTGCTGTTGGGCTGCATGTGTGGTGTTATTCGTGCAACTAGTTTCATGGTGTAAATGATGTTTACTGTGATTTTGGTAAATACAAAAGTTGTAGATAATTATCTTATCTTGCTTGTGTTAAATTTTCATGATCCCAGGTCTGATAGTTTAAGAGTTGCATGCTTAATAAGTCTACTGTCAGATTTTAATTACCTTCTGTGCAGACGTTAAAGATTGGCATGTTTGGTCATGATAACTTGGGAATCATGTTGAGATGATATTAAATGAAATGTATAGAATTTCATAAGCTTTCCATAATGTCTTCTTGCAAGTCATTTGGATTTAGGGATCTCCAGTTATGATTAATTTATGGAGCTACTGTATGTATGTCCAGAAAGTGACAGATTTTAGTTGTAGTGCTTTGATTAACTTTGCCATGCTAATGTGTTGAAGTGTGACTCATACCTTTAAAAGTACTTTGGTTAGTACCCTGTGATCTTGAGGCTTGTGTCTTACTTGATGTGATTGCCATCTTCTATGTTATGCCCTAATGTGGATTAAGTTAATTAGCCCTAGGTGTTTATGAGAACTTTGGTATGCTTGTTTGATTACTCTGTTCATTGCACTTCTATGCATTCACACATGTGCATGGTTGCACCTCATTTAGGTACGCTAGCTGAAGCACGTGAAGGACCTGATGTGGAGCAAAACCCGAAGACGGTGTTTGGTGGATCCATCCCGAAGATAGAAGGATCGGGCAAGTGCTAGATGGGAGGATGCTCGCCAAGTGAATTCATCTGACATACTCTAACTTGAGTCGGATCCCAGGCAAGCCCCGGAGCATTATAAGCCTCCTATCTTTAAAGCAATTAATTATATATATGTTATAAGTATTGTTGCATTAAGTGATAGGAGTTGGTTGGAAACCCTTGCTGCATTATATCATTCCTTATCCAGATATATGAATCCTTGAATCCTACATAGACTAGGATCGAGTAGATGCTTAGCCCTGCTTTAAGCGGTAGAAGTCAGGTGATTTCCTGTCACCTGCGAGATGTAGGGATATTCATATATGGCACGGTTGGCTATATTTGCTATCGTGGAATGGAACCATGTGTTAATAAAATGAAATGAGACCGGGCGGGATGACGATAGTGAAGCAACAAGGCATGGAGGTCTTGGGTGTGAATCTATCCCCGCCTGAGTCGTTTAAGGACCGATTCGCTGTACGTCCTTGAGTCATGTTGAACGCAGTCTAACACTTAGTTGGCCGGATAAGTCGTTCCGACCGCGAAGCCGAGTAATGTGATTCAGGCCGGGAATCGAATGGTAGGTTGCTTCTTGGAGGAGAGAAAGGATGTGCTTGGGGACATTGGCGTGAGACCAAGGGGGGGTTAGAGTCCCTATCACCTGGCAGAGTGTCTCCCTTGGGGTCGCGACATTATTCGGACCCGCGATTCCTGAATCATATGAAAAGGTGGCTTGTGCGACCCTGGCAGGGGCCTGCGCGGTGAGTGTTAGAAATACCCCTCCAGCTGGATAGGAATTCGATTCGAATCGCCGTCGCTCCCGGTTAGTGAGCACTTGACTTGAGCAGCGGCAACGTAGATTCCATTAAATTGAACGGATGGTCAATTGAATCACGATGGAAAGGTTGCCTCAATTTATACCTGCTATGGTTAATATTGTTTGCTCCTAATAAAGTGAGTGCTCTAGTACAGGTGCTAATATAGATGACAGGTTAATGATAATTTACTTGATGCTTAAGCATTAATGATTAATCATCTATATTAAGCTTTTATGCAAAATGTTGTCAAGCTAGCCCCACTTCATATCAGCCTTGCATGATCCTTGGTGTCACCTTATTTCTGGTTTCTGACGGGTAAGTCTAGCTGAGTACTTTGTCGTACTCAGGGTTTTATCCCCACTTGTTGCAGGTTATGATGTATCATGGCGACTGCAAGAGTTGGTTGGCTCCTGCCGTAGGGGCGGAGTGTGATCACGGGCATGATCCTTCTTATTTATCTTGTCTCTAATGCTTTTGTTGGAAGTCGACCTTGGTACTGGCATGTATTTGAAATAAGATTTATGTTAGTTGTAAATTACTTTGCTTCCGCTACTTTTGAACTTAAGTTGTAATAACTTTGTTGAACTCCGATGTATATTGAATTACTTGTGAAATGGATGTAACATGTGACTTGTTATGTTGAATCACTACGATCTTGGCTTGTATGTTGGTTGTTTTGAGATCCCTCGTGATTTCATTGGACTACCGGAGTTATATGGGCTCAAGTGCGAGAATTTGATCATTTCGGTGATTGTTTTTGTACTTGTGCTCTTATAATTTGGACGGTTCCGTTACACTCACTACAGGAATCTCGTTCAGAAGGGTGGCTTGGATTGCACAAGTCATACTTGGAAGATCTATTCTCTGAGGCAACACTAGAAAGGTACCTTCACCTTGAGGTTCCTTAAGGGAAATGGTTCTAGTTCCGGCATCTATCACTACCCCCATCTTATTCATCCAATGCATTCCCATGATTACATCCAAAACTAAACTGGGCATGATTATCAGGTTTAGTCTATACCGCCTATCTGCTATATTAAGGGTTGCCCCCTGAACTACCTGATTACTCAACAGATTAGCCCAGCTAAACTTATTTGACAGGCACACTCCAATTCTACTATCTTTTGATCATGCTTTCTTGCAAATGCTTGACTTATAAATGAATGTGATGATCTAGAATCAAACAAAACAACTACAGGATGTGGGTTGATAGAAAACATACCAGCTGTCATGGGCTCTCCTTCAGGAATGTCATCCATTGTGCTATAGTGAACACGAGCTAGATACTGGTTCTTCTGCTTCTGGGGAAACGGGCAAAACCTTGCAAAGTGCCTAGGCTGGTTGCAGTTGTAGCATGGTCCCCTCACCTGAGTAGCAGCTCTAGATGAACTGCCCTATCCTATCTTGGCCTGAGGTACTACCATCTTGAACGGCTTCTGGTTTCTCTGTGGTTGCTGAGCATTCTGATTCCTCCTTTGAGGCAGCCGAAACGTTGCACCAGGAGTTGGTGGACGATATGAAGGACGGTTAGCCATGGGAGCTCTTGCCTATGACAGACCTGACTCGAAGGCCCTCTTGCGATTCTTAGAGGCAGCATAGACATTGTTGTTCTTCTTTTGTTTCAGACAGTCACTGATAAAGTCATTGAACACCATTCTAGTAGAAGTGCCCACATGCTTCATCATTTTGGGATTGAGGCCTCTCTTAAAACTTGTAATTTTCTTAGCATCAGTGCCAACAAATTTAGGAGCATACGAGAAAGATTGTTGAAGGCATGCAGATATTGAGTCATAGTCTTGGTGCCTTGAGTTAGTGCCATGAACTCTCCCACTCTGTCAGCCCAGGTGGAATATAAACCCCATGAAGGCCTCAGTGAACTTCCTCCAAGTAATCTGAGCATTTGCATGAAAAGTGTTGTGATGGTGAGTCCACCATATCCCTGCCTATCCATGTAACTGATGAGCAGCATACTCTGTCTTTAGCACTTCCGTCAACCTCAGCAAACGAAACTTTTGTTCCATGATGTTGATCCATTCAAATTTTGTAAATGATCTCGGATGGAGAAATGACCAATACGAAAGTTGTTCGTCTCGAAAAGTTATGAAACTTTATAGTTGACAACTTTTTGATTTGAAATCGTTTATGACCTCAAACAAGCAAATTACACACAAATTTGTATAATATGTGGGGAACTGAAAGGGTATATGGACACATGTGAGTGTGTGGTGCAGTGGTAGAGGAGGCTCCGCGCGAGGCCGAGGTCGTGGGTTCGAATCCCACCTAGAGTGCGTAGCGCGCGATTTTTGCGCGACTTGCGACTTCGACGAAGACGGGCGGGCGCTAGGCGGTGGGGTCCTCCCCCTAATTAAAATATTTTTTTAATTGCGTGACTTGCGACTTCGACGGATTATGCAAGTATATTTTTACCTTGCCGGATACGTATAGGACCAAGACACCTAGCTGGCCACGTGCATGTACATTTGCTATTTGCTAATTTGTGCATGCACGATTAATGCTGACCGTGTACATACATCTTGACCCCTTCATAGATTAATCAGACCTCGCGCAGCATCATGTATCACCGTCGGACTCAGGTCCAAATGTACAGGTCACCAAATTCCTGGTTCCCCCGTGTTACCAAAACGCACAGCGCGGCAAAATTTGGCAGACTCCTGCGTGGCCAAACCCTAACCTTATCTCCAGACGCCTCCACTCACGGGCCTCAGCCACCAGCCCACCACACAACACACACAACTCGACCTCACACAGACCCGCCGCTCTCCCCGTTCTCCTCCTCAGCTCGCCCGAACCCCTTCCCACCGTCGCTCGCTCGAGCTCCTTCCGCCGGCGCTGGTCTGCCCTCCACTCCACTGCCCTCCTCTGCTTATCCCCTCCTCCGCCCTCATCCATCGCCCCTCGCACGAACCCCTCCCGCCGTCGCTCGTCCACCCTCCTCTGCTCATCCCCTCCTCCTCCCTCATCCATCGCCCCCAGTCATGTGTGCTCATGCTTCGTCGGACCGACGCCCTCCACACTAAGGCCTGAGCACAGTCCAGGACGTCGGACCCTCCATTGTTCTCCTTGCAATCAGGTCTAAAGTCATCGGAAATTCGGATCCACCTTGCTTCTTGTTGCAATCAGATCACTAGGCAGAGGTAAAAATTCGGATCCATCTTAACTCTTTAAGTAAGCTTGCTGTTGTATGACTGGATCAAATGGCTATTAGCACAGATCTGTATTTTCTGGGGATTTAAATCACATATTCACATAGGTTTGGGTCTTAATCGAAGGTCCTATTAGTACCAGTGTGTTAATTTAGTAGTAAAATAAAATAGGGGATTGAACTGTGATGATAGTAAAGCTAGCAAATTAATTATGATGTTTCTTTTGAAATATTGGTACTACCACCTTATAATTTGGGTGTAGCCACTTAAAAATGCTGCTATACAATTCTCTGTGGAAAGGTTACCATCTGCTGCTTACGTTTCTTATATGTTTTAGAGTTACATCTATGGGAGCATGTGTTCATTAAATTTAGCAAGCTGAAGCACTTTGATTTTTTAGGGGCAATCTGAGGATATATGGAGGCAGTTCCATGTACCAGTAGTAACATTGACTAAATTTGAGAAGGTTATCTGAAGATACTCTGTTTGTCACGCAACAGCAGCAAAATTGATTGGATTTGAGGAAGAACATAACTCTGAAATAGTAGTAAGTATCCATATATCTGTGTTAACAACTTTGCAATTACATTTGTGTGTTAACGCATTGGCTAGAATATTTCTGTTTAGTAGGTTGCACACTACGGTGTTAGTCTATTGAATATCTACCAATATTTACTAGAAAGCACATGTTTCTGCATAGCCATATTTGGGTGATAGTTCTGTGAATTTGTGATGAAACTAAAATATATCTCCTTGCTATATATTTTTAAACAGAACAAAGAGTAATGACAGACCATGAGTGGATGTATAGTGGTTGGTCTCGTGGGCAGGCTCCCACTAATGAGTGGATTGAAAACACAAATATGTTTCTAGATCATGCGTTCTCTAGGGTTGATCTTGTTGAAAATGGCACCATTAAGTGCCCATGTGCCATGTGTCGAAACTATGTTAGGCATATAAGGTTTGATGTGGAGATGCACTTGTGTAAAAATGGCTTTAGAGATGACTACAGAATATGGACATCACATGGAGAGAGTCATGTGGAAGTTGGAAGTGATGAGAGTTTTGATGAAGCTGATCGAATGGATGATATGTTAGTTGACCTAGGTGGTAGCCATGCACCGACCTTTGAAGAGGAGCCCACAGGGTCAGCGCAGGCTTTCTATAGGATGGTTGCTAGCGCTGATCAACCGATCCATGAGAACACAACACACTCATCTCTTTCTGCTGTGGCACGTCTGCTAGCTTTGAAATCACAGTACAATATGTCTATTGCACACTTTGAAGCAAACCTAGAGTTAATCAATGAACTTCTGCCTCTAGAATCTAAGATTCCCAAGGATTTCTACCAATCAAAGAAATTATTAGAAGGTCTACGCATGCCATATCAGAAAATTGATGTGTGTTATAACAATTGCATGCTTTACTATAAAGACAATAAAAATAAAGACAAGTGTGATGTATGTGGTCTCTCGCACTATGAGGAAGGCCAGAATAAAGTCCCACGCAAAGTGTTGTGGTACCTTCCTATACAAGATAGACTTGAAAGATTATATCATCATGAAAATACAACTAAGCTGATGCAGTCTCACAAACGGTCCAAATCTGGTAAGATGCGACACCCTTGTGATGGGGAAGCATGGCAACAATTTGATGAAGACTTCAAAGATTTTGCTAGTGAACCAAGAAATGTGCGCCTTGCTATGGCAACTGATGGTTTTACACCATTCAGTATAAATGCAGCTCCATATTCATGTTGGCCTGTTTTTGTTACTCCACTGAATCTTCCTTCGGGTTTTATCATGAAGACAGAGTACATATTCCTTGCCCTTGTAGTCCCTAGACCTGAACATGCTGGAAAGAATCTAAACATACTAATGGAACCTTTAGTTGATGAACTGATGCATTTGTGGGAGGGGGTGAATACTTATGATGCTTCGAGGAAGAAAGATTTTACAATGCGGGTAGCCTATCTGTGGTCAATACATGATTTTCCAGCTTATGGAAACTTTTCTGGATGGAGCACTCATGGTAGGCTTGCATGCCCAGTATGCTTGGGTGATACAAAATCATTCCAACTCCGTAATGGTCGCAAGGCATGCTGGTTTGATTGCCACAGGCGCTTCTTACCTGTAGACCATCCATTCAGATTTGAAGCTAATGCATTTAGAAAGGACACAGTCGTGCATGATGAGCCTCCAAGACATTTAACTGGGGAAGAAATCCTAGCCCAAATGAACACATTTGTCGGTGATACAAATAACTATGGTAAACTGCACAATTGGAACTATATTAGTTGCTTTTGGCAACTTCCATACTTCCATAAATTGTTGCTGTGTCACAACATTGATGTGATGCATAATGAGAAAAACGTAGCTGAAGCTATATGGAACACATGTTTTGACATACCTGAGAAGTCTAAAGATAATGCTAAGGCTCATAGAGATCTAGCTGAAATTTGCAGCCGTCCCTCAGAATTTGAGGCAAAAACCAAATGGCAACTGGGACAAGCCTCGTGGCCCATTTTGCATTGACAAGAAAGACAAGCCAACAATCCTTCAGTGGTTTAAGGAACTCAAGTTTCCTGATGGGTATGCATCCAACATTAGAAGAGGGGTGGACTTGACTACAAGGAGGATCTTGGGACTAAAAAGTTAGGATTACCACATCTTCATGGAACGCTTACTTCCTGTTGCATTCTGTGGCTTCCTTCCAAACAACACATGGACATGTTTGGCTGAACTTAGCTTTTTCTATCGTCGATTGTGTTCCAAAGAGCTGAGCAAGGATGCCTTATGTTCATTGGAGCAGCAAGTTGCTGTTCTTCTTTGCAAAATGGAAAAGATATTTCCTCCAGGTTTTTTCAATCCTATGCAACATCTGATTATTCATCTTCCTCGTGAGGCTAGACTAGGAGGTCCTGTCCAAGCTCGTTGGAACTATCCATTTGAGAGGTAAAAATAAAACAGAAAAAACCATATTATGCTTCTTTTATAATTCTTTTCTCAATTCTAGTTATTTCTTGTAGGAAAATTCAGCATCTTAGAAAGAAAGTAAGAAACAAGGCTCGTGTTGAGGGTTGCATCGTTGAGGCTGAATTAGTTGAGGAGGCTACAAATTTTCTCTCTCTTTACTTCAGGCCACATATCCCATCAAATAGGAACAAAGTACCTCGATATGATTCCGGTGCTTCTACCTTTGAAAGTCCATGCAACATTGAAATTTTTTAGTACCCTGGTCGGTGCTCAAGCCCTCACGGTGTCCGTGCGCTTTCAACCGAAGAATATGAGGCTACATTCCTATATGTTTTGACAAACATCTCAGAGATGGATGAGCACTTCAAGTAATACACGCTTTCATCCTATAAACCATAGATGTTCCTTTTTTGTATTTTGGTAGCTCTATGTTAACTTACTTTCCTCTCTTATAGTAAATTTGAGAAGGAACAATGGAAGAGCATAATTAGACCAACACCTGAACAACTTAGGGACTTAAGGTTAAATGAGTGGAAGAGTAGCCGAGGAAAACGTGACCCAAACTTCTTTGATTGGTTCAAGGAAGAAGTAATCCTTCTACAACCTTTCACATTTAGTTATCTGTCCATCTATTTTCCATCTAAAACAAACATATCAAACTATATCTATTTAATTTGCAGTGCATGCAAACACCTGGCATTGATACAGCCTTATGTCAAATATCTTATGGTTTCCTCAAAAGAGTTACCACCTATGGCTGTTATGATGTGAATGGCTATAGATTTCGCTCGAAAGAGCATGAGAGATCTAAATCAGGATTGGCAACAGTGAATACTGGTGTTTGTGTATCTTGTGTTGATGACGACAACAATGAGACAGAGTACTATGGTGTAATTAAGGACATCATAAAAATAAAATGGGAAGGACGATTGCAACTAGAGATGGTTTTGTTTGATTGTGATTGGTTCGATCCAACACCTAGTGGAACAAGGCGCACTGAAAACTTGGGACTGGTGGAAATTAAGCATGCTGCTAGGCTTTCTATTTTTGAGCCTTTTGTTTTAGCTAGCCAAGTTAAACAAGTATATTATTTACCTTATGCATGTCAGAGATCAGATCTACAAGAGTGGTGGGTTACATATCAGGTTACTCCACATGGCTATGTTAGTGTAGATGACAGTGTTGATGACCCGAACCCTCATACTGGTCTAGTAGAAGGAGTGTTATTTTTTCAAGAGGAGGGGTTAGAAGGCACATTTGTCATTGATCTGAATATTGAGCTAGATGATACAACTGCAGTTGTGTCGGATGAGATAATCGATCCTAAGGAGTTAGAATTTCTGTCCAAATTGAACACTGAAGGTGAAGGGAATGTGGATGATGGTCAAGAAGAAGAAGATGAAGAGAGTCAAGATGAAGAAGATGAAGACAGTCAAGATGAAGAACATCTAGCTTTAGATCCAAATGATTATTGACTTGTTTTTCTTAGTTCTCATCTTTGTTTCCAATTTGTACCTTGTTGAACTAAACAATTCCTGCTGAAGTGTCTTTGCGTGTGCTGCTACATGTCTGTATTATGTGATAAAAATTTCTTTTCTTTTGTTCTTGCATGTTCTAAAAAATATGCCCCTTTGTTCTTGAGATGTACTAAGTACTAATTATTTTTGTTCACTTTCCAGGAGATGCATGGCCTTCGACACAAGAAGCTTATACACAAGAAGGATGTAGGAAGTGGTGGGAGCAACCAAACAGGATGTAGTCCTGGTGGTATTCAGTCCAAAAGAGTTGCTGCTAGCAACTCTAAAAGGAGGGTGCTACTAATACTAGGAAGAGCGAAAGGAGGAGTGCTGATGATACTGCTAGGAGCACTAAAAGCAGTGGTACTGCTGTTGCTGGGAGCACTGAAAGGGGCAGTACTGCTGCTGCTAGGAGCACTGGAAGGGGCCGTACTGCTGCCGTTGGGAGTGATGAAACGGGCAGTGCTGCTACTGCTGCTGGGAGTGCTGGAAGGGGCCGTACTACTGCTGTTGGGGGTGATGAAACGGGCAGTGCTGCTGCTGCTGAGAACACTGAAAGAAGCAATGAGGTTGCTGGGAACACCGAAAGGATGTTTGCTACTGTTGATGGAAGCAATGAAAAGAGAGTTGCAGCTGCTCGCAACACTGAAAGGAGAGCAAATGGTGCTAATGCTGATGTTGACAACACTGAAACAAGGGGTGCTAATGCTGATGGGAACACTGAAAGGGGAGGTTGTGCTGCTAGGAACACTGAAAGGAGGATTAGTGCAGCTGGTGTTCACTCTAGAATTGTTGCATCTACCTCTGAAAGGACTAGTGCTATAAGAGGTGATGATGATGCTTGTGGAAGGGTTACAACTGATGTTAACAGCCGTTTGAGTGGTGGTAGTGGTGGTGTTAACTCCAGCCTGAATATTGGTTCCAAACGGGGCAGCCAAGCACCTACAAAAAGAGGGAGAGCAAAGATGGCAAGGACAGAATTGGCGGTGCCTCCTCGTAGTGGGAGGGTGGTGCTGGAACCTATTGGTCATAGGTAAGTAAATATATGAGCCCTTTTATATATAATACCACATTGCTTGTCATTTTCTACAATTAATTCAAAATATGGGGATGACTAATGCACATATCAACTTCTCTGCAGTCAATTCAAATATGTTGGGTACAACCCTAAAGGCTACAAGTATCCCTCACAAGTAGGTGTCATTCTTAAACGCGAGTACCCTGGTATTATCAAGGTATATGAAGACGATGGCACAGTTGTCAAACTACAATCGGCATTTTCATGGAATGATTATTATTGGAAAAGAGATGAGCATGGAATCTGCTATGCAAAAAAAGTAAAGGCAGAGTTCTGGGTAAGCAAACTATCTAGACTAGATGCAATTTTATGATCTGAGTATTTTCTTTCAGCTGGTTGGCTTCTATTGTTCTATTCTATTTACTTTAAGTATGTATATATCTCTATACAGAGTTTGTTTACATGTCATCCACGACATAGGCTAAATGCTGAAAAAGTTCTAGAGAACTATCTAGTGAGAAGAGTAACAAATATGATGTACCAAGTCCGTTTGGAGGCTGTCAAGATGTTTTGTAACAAACAGGGTGAGGATTGTGATGATACAAGGGCACGCACCATTCAGCTTACGGAAGAACAATACTTGACTTGTAGAATTGGATGGTGCAATAAGGCAGTTTGGGCATGGCTTTCCAAATATTGGACTTCTGATCAATACAAGCAAAAGAGAGAAACAGCCCAAGATGCTCGCATGAGGTCTGATGATCCTGCTCCAAATAGAGGGGGTTCAAGGAATTTTACAGAGACACAACAATTCCTAGTACGGAAAATCCTTGACTCTTGCATGCTTACGTAATTGACCCTCTACTAAGTTTTCTCATGCAATTTTTTTTTTGTTTTACAGGAATATACTTTTGGCCCCGAGAAGAGCGGCACCATAAATACATATGTTGTAATGAAATCTGGAATGAAAAGAGTGGATAGCACTGGAAGGAGTGGTCCAATACCCAGTGCGAAAGCACAGAAACGCTTGGTATTACATCTTTCCTTCCTAGAAATTTCCCTTTTTTGTTTTATAGTTTAGCTTTCCTTCCTAGAAATTTCCCTTTTCTGTTTTAGTTTAGCTGGTCCATATCTTGTGTGTGCAATGAGCCAATGAGCAGTATGGACTGAAATTTGTACAGGACAAAAAACTAGCAGCATGGACACTATGTAGTATTTCATTGTGTTTAGTAAATAAAACCCAAGTACAAAGCTGGTGCAATATCTTGCAGCATGGTTATAGATTTCGCTCGATAGAGCATGAGAGATTTAGTCCTCGGCTATAGAACACATGAAATGCATTTGCATAAAAACCTGCATAATAAATCAGTAAGCCTTAAGTGAATGTAGAAATATATGGGAAATTGTTGTCAACTCCAAGTAAGAGACCATTCTTGCAAGTATGATCAATGGATGCTATTCTGTAGTGTCTAGTGTCCACAGCCAATTTTAGTATTATATGTTTATGCTGACTTTCATTAGGTAGAGGCAGTAGTGGACATAATTCGTGATATTTAAAGCAAAATATTATGTAGTGTCCATAGCCAATCTCTAGAGCTACTTAGCAGAAAGGGGAATGTCAATGACATGGTGGGAACTAATAATTGCCATATCTATTTGCTTTTGTTTTAGGATGACTACAAGGCTTTAGTTCCAGATGAAACCTCACAACAACTTGATGGAAAGGCTTTGTACACAATAGGACGTGGCATGGCCCATGGACGTGTTCCAATAGGTGACGGTGCTGTGGAAAAGGCAGCTGTCCTAAGGCATGCCAATTCGAGGAGAGTTATACCAATCAGTCCTGATAAATATGAACAAGTGAAGAAAGAAAATGTTCAATTGAAAGAAAATAATGAGTTACTACTTGAGGAAAATAGTGTTCATCGTGACCTGCTGATGGTAATAACTTTTCCATTGCTTGTATGTATCAGTTTGCTCTATGCCTCTATGCATCTTTATGTGAATGCTTTTCAATTGCAGAATATATTTGAACAAATGGGAACAGAGCCACCTCCTGAACTGCTACAACGTCTAGCAAATATTGATGCCCGTCGTCATCAGGTTATGTATAATGAATTATTGTTTCGACAATTTATCTAGTGCTTGGAGGATGTTTATCTAGATAGTAATTATTGTTTGGTGGCAGACTGCCAACTTGAGTTGCAGCAGTGAACAGGTGGCTTCCTGTTGATTAGAAATGACTTTGTCAGTCTTATCTAATAACTGGTAGATTTAAGGTGATACATTGTCTGTCCCAAATAATGTGAATTCAAAGATCGCAGCACTTTATATTTAATGATGCTTCATGTTATTACTTCAGTTTTGCTTGTCACATGAATCCAGAAAATAAAGTGCATATATATTGTGTATTTTGTAGGCCACTGGATCATCACATGGATGTGATGGCGAAGACAACAATGCTAATTTAGAAGAAGAAGAAGAAGATGATGATGATGACCACACCTGGTGTGGAAGCGACAACGATGATGACCTTGACTGTGATGTTGATGGCCACTTTGAAGCAGACAGTGACGATGACCTTGAAGAG
The DNA here is from genome assembly GCA_038087645.1 of Saccharum hybrid cultivar R570. Taxonomy (NCBI): domain Eukaryota; kingdom Viridiplantae; phylum Streptophyta; class Magnoliopsida; order Poales; family Poaceae; genus Saccharum; species Saccharum hybrid cultivar. The sequence continues at coordinate 962,056 of JAQSUU010000203.1, read as the reverse complement.
GATGGGGATGACACCAGTGATGAAGACCACTACATTGACCATGTATCAGGTGGTCCTACAGGCAGCAGGGAGATCAACATGCCTACAGATGGAAGTGGCACAAGGGCAACTAACTAATGCCAACAGCTCCAAGTGGCAGACATGGACATTCTTTTGGTAGATTTTGGTACAAACTAGGCTGATGTGCAGCTAACCTTTTGCTAACGTTTAGTTGCGGACAATTGTTTCCATATGCATGTGGTGTTGACATGTTGGAATGATACTATATTGCCACCTAGACCTAGTAATATTTGCAGACTGTTAGAGTATTGCCATCTAGGCATGAACGTGTTGGCTGGAGTATTGCCTTGTAGGCATGAAACGTATTGCCAACTAGGCCTGAACTTGTTGGCTGGAGTATTGCCTTCTAGGCATGAACTTGTTGGCTGGAGTATTGCCATGTAGGCATGAACTTGTTGTAATGAACCACTATGGATGTTGGTTGTACGATGTTGGCTGGAATATATATTTGTATGGATGACTTCCTGGCTATATTTTATATATTGTTCCTAGAATAGTAATTACCATGCTGGTTATATATGTATATACTAAAATAATAAACTTGGCGGCAATGGTAGCCAAGAAAAACAATGATTACCTTGAGGGTTTTGTACAGTCAAGGAAATAAGAGTTTACTTGACGGTTCTTGTAGCCAAGGATTTACAGTCATGCCCTCAAGAATAATAATTAACCTGTCAGTTGGCTGCCCCCAAGGAAATGTCTTTCCTTGAAGATTTATAACCGCCAAGAAAATATGTATTACCTTGACGGTTGTTGGCGCTAAAAAAAACTACTTTCCTTGGAGGTTGTTGGCACTCAAGAAAACTACTTTCCTTGGAGGCTATTGGCCCTCAAGCAAACTACTTTTTTGGCGGTCACAACATTTCCTTGGCACTTTGGCAAATTAAGTCTGCTCGTAGTTTCCTTGACGGCTAGCCTCCAAGGAAATCATCCTTGAGGGTCAGAACCGCCAAGGAAGCTAATTTCCCTTAGCTTCTATCCTTGAGTGCGTTTGCTTGACGGTTTGTAGTCGAGGATCATTTTCTTGGCGGTTTTACCCCTTTCCTTGGCGGTTTTTGGCACTGAAGGCAATTCCGGATTGTGGTAGTGATTGATTATAAATATGACACTTCCAAACCCAACATTTTCCAAACTAGTACAGCTGGGGCTTCTAGCTTTTCCAAGGGGTTCATGTGGGCTGCTCAAGCTGCTAAGTTTGGTTACAGATGGAAAGTAGGGAATGGGAGAAGTATTAGATTTTGGGAAGATAATTGGCTAGGCTGCAGCCTACTCATTCAATTTTGGCCAATTTATAGAATAGTCAATGAAAAGGGTAAAACCTTAGCAGAGTTATGGGATGGAGTTAATTTGAAATGTACATTTAGAAGATCCATGACTGAAGAAATGTATCAGAACTGGTTGGACATTGTGGAGTTAGCTGCCACTGTTCAGTTCTTTGAGGAAGAGGATGAGTTGATTTGGTGTTTTAATTCTTCTGGGGTCTGCTCTTCCCAATCTCTTTACAAGATCATTAACTTTAAAGGCATCAAAACTATTCATGTCTCGGCTGTGTGGAATTTGAAAATTCCTCCTAGAGTGCATTTCTTTTTGTGGCTAGTCATTAACAACAGAACTTTAACTAGGGACAATCTGGCAAAAAGAAGAAAAGTGGAAGATGAGAACTGCTTGTTTTGTTTAGCGAAGGAATCTATTCATCATCTTTTCTTTGACTGTGTGGTAGCCAAGCAATGTTGGAAAGTTGTGTCTGAAATAGTAGATTGCCAAATTGGTAGGGATATGGCTGATGTAGGAAAATTCTGGTTAAGCAATAAGAAAAATTGTGTCTTGAATATGATTTCTTCTGCTGTTATTTGGTCCATCTGGAAACTTAGAAATGATTTATGTTTTCAGAGATTGAGTTGGAGAAGCATGGACATGCTCTTCTTCAGGATAGCTGGTCTTTTGCAGAATTGGCTGATTCTTCACCCATCCGACAAGAAAGAGCTGTTGGTGGAATTCATAAACAAGATTAAGTCTGCTATTGGCAAGACGCTTCGGCTCCCTTATGTGCGCCAAGACATCACTTGAAGATCCACAGGGGTGCTGGGGGTGAGGAGAGCTGGAAGGCCCCTCAGCCTGATGTTTCTGTTGCTGCCCAGATGGCGCTGGAGTTGCCCTGGTGGTCCTCCCTGAATGCTTCGATGAACATGGCATAGTGTGTTGGCCTGATCATGTTATCATGTAGAACCTGGTGCTTTGCCTTTTGATGTTTAGGTAGTTGGAAACTACCTTCTGTCCTGGTGGACGCTTCTTGTTGGCTTTGAACTTCAGTGCTGTAATGACTTGTGGTCTTTTGATGTTAATTGAAAGGCCGGAGCTATGCCCTTGAATTCTAAAAAAAATAAAAACCATTTATTTTTGCACCTCGAATGATTTTGATAGTTTTGCTGATGTGCCTCCATGTCAAAGGAGGGTAAATCGGAATAAGCTAAAAGTCAAGAGGTAAATCAGACAAGAAATATTTTTAAAAACTATAAAAAACAAAAAAATCAATTTTCAAAAATTTCATGTAAATACTTTGACATGTGTCCTGACAACGCTCCACTGGTGTGCTTCTAGGACGACCAATATGGATTGATTATAATAGATAATGAGAGCTTGTAAATGAGTGCATCTAAACAATTTCAAACTAGGGACCATGAGATAGAACGTATAGAAAAAAGCAAAAAACACATGAAACTAGTTTCATATTTTTCATCAAAGTAAAAGAAATTGTCTATGACTTTTATACTTTTATAAGATTAAACAAGGTTTTAGGTTTTTTAATTGCATTATTTTTCAATGAAAATATTTGAGATAATTTTATGAAAGTTTAGTTTTACTTTTTGTTAGGATTAAGTCCACTTTTGACCCCTCAACTCTTGGGTTCGTCTAATTTTGACCCCAACTACAAAACCGTCTAATGCTAGTACCCCAACTGTTAAAACCGTTCAGTTTGGGCACCTGGACGTGGGCAAGGCTGTTTTGTCCAACGTGGAGCCGGTTTGACCACGCCACGCTGGCGCTGACTGCCACGTAGGACTTCAGTCTACATCTCACTGACATGTGGGGCCTACGTGTCAACCACTCATCCCCTCCCTCTTCGTGTTTCCCCATTCCTGGCTGAGCTCAAAGCAGAGACGCGCGTGGGGAATGGCCGGCCACGGCCATACCCAGCCGGAGGCGGCGTGGTGGCGGTGGAGGGCAGGTCGACGTGGGCGCGGCGCGGCGTCAGGCCAACACGACCCTAGGGCTGGCGTTGGTGCGGGATGGCGCCAGGGCTACACGCCGTGGTGGCGGCAAAGTGCCATCTGGCCACGAGCACTGTCTCACCCATGCCGATGCCCCACTGCCGCGTGGCCCATGCCGCGCGCTGCCCTGGCCACTACCTCGCCAAGTAAACATGTGCCCGGTTGATGCCTCCCGAGCCACGCCCAGCAAAACCCATCTCGGCACTACCATTGCCATGACTATATAAGCCGCCATCCCTCTGTGTCCCAAATTTGTTGAACACAAAGCTACTCCGTCAAATTCCTTTCAACCATCGGATACTTTAGGTTCCCATCTAGCCCTCAGATGCAGTCACATTAGTTGCCGTGCACTAGAGCGCTCGGACGAGACTATCTCGTCATCGCTGGCCACCATGAACGCCCAACGGAGCTTGGTCGTGCACCCTTTCTACCCCTTCCTTTTCTTCTCCATCTTATCAATGTTTTTGCTCCACCTTAGTGTCTCGGACATGCCCATGAAACAGGTTCGGCGGGGAACGGGGTGTTGTCCTGGCCGCGCTCGCAGACAGCTGTGGCGGCGGCGCCGCCATGGCTGAGGTGCCGTAGTGGCGCAACGAGCTAGCGATGGAGCGCGCCATGCACGGGACGGCTTGGTGGAACCGGCGGTGTTGCCTGTTCGGCTCGGTGAAGGGTGGAGAAATAGGAACGAGATGGCGGCCGTGGCGGACTGTGAGCACCGAGCAACCATGGCGATGGCCATGGCGAGCTTGCCCAGGGCACGCGATGCGGCATTGTGGGGGTATAACCCTCTGTACCCACACGGCTATACATGGGTCGCACCACCAGAGATGGCCCGACCCGCAAAATCAAGACGTGCGGCGCACGACGCTGTACGAGAAGATATTGTACAAAGTCTACTTAACCCCTGTACTATCAGCTAGTGTCTAACCTACACCCCAACTATAAAATTGTCTGTTTTACATCCTGAACTTTTCAAAACCGTTTAAATTACACCCTGGAGCAGTTTTGACGTCAGATGCTACAGTAACCATGGTTTTGCTAATGGTTTTGACTTTTTCTTTTCTATTTATTTCCGCTGAATCTTTGAAAAATCATAGTAAATCACAGAAAAATCATAAAATAGAAAATCTAATTTTGTTGGACTCCACATAAGTAGATCTACACAATGAACATATAATATAGTATGTTTTAGTACAAATTTTTTCTGTAGCTTTAAATTAGTTAGAAAATCAAATTTTGTCTGTAATTAATTGGAATAATTCATATCTACAACTTCCATGGTCTAATTGTAGTGAAATTTTTATGATAGGGTTATTATTATATGCTTGAACTATAGTAAAAATTTCATACTCATTGGATCATATATAACTTAGTTATAGATTTATTTAGGTTTATGTTTAGGTTTATGCTTGTTAAATATAAATAAATCTATAACTAAATTATACATGATTCAATGAGTATGAAATTTTTACTATAGTTCAAACATATAATAATAACCCATCATAAAAATTTCACCATAATTGGACCATAGAAGCTGTAGTTATAAATTATTCCAATTAATTACAGACAAAATTTGATTTTCTAACTAATTTAAAGCTACAGAAAAAATCTGTACTAAAGCATACTATATTATATGTTCATTGTGTAGATCTACTCATGTGGAGTCCAACAAAATTAGATTTTCTATTTTTATGATTTTTCTATGATTCAGCGAAAATAAATAGAAATAGAAAAAGAAAAAGTCAAAACCGCCGTTACTGTAGCAAACTGCCGTCCAAACCGCTACAGAGTGTAATTTGAACGGTTTTGAAAAATTCAGGGTGTAAAACAGACGGTTTTATAGTTAGGGGTGCAGGTTAGACACTAGCTGATAGTTCAGAAAATTAAGTAGACTTTTTCCATACTTTATTTGTAACCCTGTCCCTTCAGAGTATATAAGGAGGGACAATAGTCCTCTAGTCAATGGATGATAGATCATAATAACCAATATCTCAATACAAACAAACAGAGCACAGGACAAAGGGTATTACGTCACGCTGACGGCCTGAACCTGTATAAATCTTGTGTCTTGTGTCTCTGTTCCCATCCAGTTCCTGATTATGCGCACCTCTACTAATCAATCTACCATCATGGGTATACCCCTCGGTGGATTACCGACCATATTTTGTCGACAGGCATCCATGGCGAGCTCGACTAGGGTGTAGGGAGGAGGCGACTGTCGTGGCCTACTCACACGCCAACCGCCCTGCTTGTGAGCCTTGTCACTGGCACTCAAGCAAGCGGCACGCCCGGTTGCCGGCTCGTTGCGCCACTGCCGCCCTGTCTTCGACAAGGCGCAGCTTTGGAAGCTGCAGCAGGAGACGCTGTTGCGATTTCGCCCATGGGGGTGGCGCTGGCATGGGGGTGGCGCTAGTGTCATTCGGGCCAGAGGCGGCGTGGGGGCGTTGTCGTGAGGATGGAGAGGGAGGGGATGAGTGGTTGACACATGGGCCCCACATGTCATTGAGGTGGAGGCCAACGTCCTACATGGCGACCAACGCCAACGTGGCGTGGTTAAACCTGCTCCACGTTGGACAAAATAGCTCTGTTCGTGTCTAGGTGTTAAAAGTGAACGGTTTTGATAATTAGGATACCAGCATTAGACGGTTTTATAGTTGATTGTCAAAATTAGACGAACCCAATAGTTGAGTGACCAAAGTGGACTTAATCCTTTTTTTATATATTTCTAGCCTAATTTACCTTCCTAAACTTTCATCATAGTTCGATTTACCCCTTCCTCTTACGGGCACCAATTTGCCTTCCTAAACTTTCATCATAGTTCGATTTACCCCTTCCTCTTACGGGTACCAGATCAGCAAAACCACCTAATAAAAACAAACGGTTTTAAAGTTGGAGGAGTCAGGGAGGCAAAAAAAAAATGGTTTTCTATGTTTAGGGAAGAAAATCGGACGACCTGTGTAGTTGAGGAAGAAAATCAGACGACAGTGATACCTGCTGAGGAGGTAATTTGGACGATGGACGTAAATTGGATCCCCCCCCCCCCCACCCCCACACACACACTATATGGGCCAAACGAGCTGCAACGGTGTGTGTGTATGATTGAATCGGGCCATTGGAGAATAGTGTTCGGTCCAACTAAGTTCAGATCCTAATTTTGTCCAGAGAAGCTCCAGGGGAAGTAGAGACGATACAATCATCGCTAGAAACCAGCTAGCTAATCGAAACATGTCGGGTCGTGGAGTGAAGAGACGACCTACTCACAAAGCCCAACACTTGAGACGGCATACAGTGTGATATACTGCGAAGAAAGCCATGGAGTCAGATGTTGTGGCGCTTTGACCAACCTGAATCCAGCCAGAATTGGAGCAAAACACTGGCGAGCATAGTCTGCCCATTCTTGCATCCTGATGAGATTTGGTACAGTCAGTGGCGAATCCAGCCCGGAAACTGACCTAGGGCAGACTTACTATAAACTTTTGGTGACCAACGACAGCTGTCGGTACCAACAGTACGGGGGTACCCACATCCATCGCTAATAAAAAACTAAAACGACTGAAACCGCAATAAAAGGCAGCCTACCTCGACCGCGTATCCAGTCCGCCTCGTACGAGGTCCACTCGACGGGGCGCCTCGGCCGCGCTCCGGCTCCGACTCGTACGAAGCCCGCTCGACGGGGCGCCTCGACCGCGCTCCGGCTCCGACTCGTACGAGGCCCGCTCAACGGGGTGCCTCGACCGCGCTCCGGCTCCGACTCGTACGAGGCCCGCTCGACGGGGTGCCTCGACCGCGCCCCATCCCGTACAGCAGGATACCTCGACGGCGCTCCGACCCGCGTGAGGCTCGTCCGCCCACTGAGAAAAAACTCCGACTCGCGTGAGCCCGGGTCGAGCGCCTCGACTCCTTCACTTTACCTACCCCAGGACAAAAGCCATAGCATTTAATGCGGTTACTTACTACCACCTACCGGCATGGCTACAACCAGGATCGACGTGGGAATAATGCCCATGTCAGATCACACTGTTTTACCGCCCATCCTGTGATGGGAGGTGAAACCCGTCACTATACCCACCTTACCGCGCACTGTTCACCATCGATCACCCTCGAGGGAGGATAAGACAAGGCCCGTTCTCCGCAATCTCGGGGATTCAGCCTTATCCATCTGGTCTTGACCCGGCCTCGACCCAACCTCGACGCCCGGCACAGTCCAACGGCAAGGGAAGGACGGTATGGCATGACGCTCCGGGTCATTTCGCCATCTCGTCTCCCACGACGCCATGGTGTCCAGGGATGGCCGGCCATTCCCAGGGCACATCGCTATGGTCAGCTCAACAGGAATCGACAAAACATCACCTCAAGGCTCCCCGTCGCCTTGGCCTCCTCTCGCCCTATAAAAAGGCAGGCCAGGGTTCTACAAGGGAAGGGACAGACGAACGAAGAAAAACAAGAAACAACAGGCAATACACAAGATAGAGATCGATATCTCAAGCAATCACCCTTGTCCTCTTTTTCCTCTCTTTGAGACTAGGGCTCGACGCCCTCTCTCGCATGCTTATAACCCCTACACGAGCACTTCGGTGCAAGGAAATACAAACTTCCCCCCCCCCCCGCTGGATGTAGGGCCTTCTTTTGCCCGAACCAGGATAAACCCCCCGTGTGTTCTCCTTGCATCACCATCTAGGAAAGAGACACACAGCATTTACTCGTTGGTTTAGGACCCCCTCGGGTCCGAACACCGACAGTTGGCGCGCTAGGTAGGGGATCGCTGCGTGCCAACGTCGCTTTCTTGCCTTTTTTCCTGGATGGCTGACCCCGAACGCCCTATTCCGTTGGCCACGGTGATCTAGTTCGGGAGTTTGGAGTTCATGTCACTTGGCTACGGCTATGATATGGTCCTACTTCCACCTAGGCACCCAACCGACGAGGACTACGAGCTCTCCCAGCCCGGGGGAGCAATCCGCCGATACCGTCGCTCTAGGCGGGCGCGGGCCGCCCGACGACGATGAGCCCGGCACAACCACCGTCTTCACCTCGCGGAGGGCGATGGGGTCCCTCGGTCCGGCACCCCCCAGCCAGGCGCCAGCCTAGACCTCCTTGTGGAAGGTTTGGGTAGGACGAGCTTGACTGAGGGTAACATGCCGATGGAGAATCCCGCTGCTCCCCCGTCCGGTGAGACACCACTGTCCGGAGCATCCATTTCGGCACGGGCAGCAACATCTCCATCACCATTCCCGTTTGGGCTAGACTCGGCTGCCCGGGTGTACGCATCTTCCGTGAGCACTCGCATGAGTGCTTATGAGGAACTCCCCGGGCACCATCTACGCTCCACTCTGGACCTCGTTGCGTCCACACCGGCTTCTAATTATTGGGACTCTACGAAGACACCGGAAACAGAGCCCCATGTGACTACTTCTCAACATCGCAACCCTAGTGACGATTTGCAACGGCCACACATTCCCCTGTCATACTACTACTTTGGCGCTCCTGACTCCGACTCGGCTGACGACACCAATGATTCGACCCGCGAATGCTTCAACATCGATGTTGAAAGCACTTCAGAATCAGAGGACGAAGAGCCAGTCGAAGGAAGGCACACGCCACCTTATGTCGAGCTTCCTGCTGAGCGAGACGACCCTCAGTTCCTTGCGGATCAAGGAACGTAGCTCGAGCAGATTCGTGAGTTGCAGGACAGGCTTGACGAGGAACGGGAAAACCTGGATCTACTCCAACAAACCCTCGAGCGTGAGCGTGCAGAACGCGCACTTGGCGGGAGAGCTCGTGAGAGAGCTCGCGACGTCAACCATCGCATCAACGAGGACCGGGTGGTCGACCCTCCGGTTTTCGCTCGAGCCAGCCAGAACGTCGTCGCCGCCGCCATGCTCCTCTGCAACATGCCCGAGCCGTTAAACCCCGATGCCCGTCGGGCTCGAGATAAAATCCGAGAACTCCTCGAGACCGCCGCCATGCAGCAGGCCGAGAGCTCTGCCTCGAGGCGACGCGAGGTAGCCTCGGAGCGGATCATCGAGCCCTCCCGACAGGAGAGAGAAGCCTCGGTTCACCCCGAGCCTGCCCGGTGAAACCGGGTAGCTTCGGCCCCTGAGCCCACCACCAACGACCACGAGCCTCGAGACACCCGTGGCAACATCGTCCAGCGCCGCACGCGCAAGCACGGTGACAGCGTGTCTCGAGGCTACCACGTCCACAGGGGCGGACGCTACGACAGTTCGGAAGATCGTAGCCCTTCACCCGAGCCTCCGGGTCCTCGGGTCTTCAGTAAGGCTATCCGTGAGACGGTGCTCCCAGCTCGGTTTCGCCCTCCACGACTCTCACCAAGTACAACGGCGAAACCAAACCCGAACCTTGGCTCGCCGATTTTTGCTTGGCGTGTCAGCTGGGCGGGGCCACCGACGACCGAGTCATCATTCAACAACTCCCCCTGTTCCTCTCTGACACCGCCCGAGCCTGGCTCGAGGATCTCCCACCTCGACAGATCCACGACTGGGATGATCTCGTGAGGGTGTTTGAGGGAAATTTCAAGGTGACCTACATGCGCCCCGGCAACTCGTGGGACCTCCGGAGCTGCAAGCAGAAACCAGGTGAATCCCTCCGGGATTACATCCGGCGCTTCTCCCGGCAGCGTACCGAGCTCCCCAACGTCACCGACTCCGACGTAATTATGGCCTTCCTCTCCGGCACCACCTGTAAAGAGTTGGTCCGAGAATTGGGCCGTAACACTCCACTCACTGCCAACGGGTTAATGGACATTGTCACCAACTTCGCCGCCGGCGAGGAGGCGGTTGGTGCAATCTTTGGTGGCGACCCGGAGAGGGGGGAGCAGAAGGTCGACGATCCCGCAAGCTCCACCCGGGGCTCCAAGAGAAACAACCGCAAGAAGAGGAAAGGCCAGCAGGGCAAGCTCGAGGCCCCGGCTGACGAGCTCGTCGCTGCTACCGAGCACAAGAAGCCTCGAGGCCCCCCCCGGCGGGGGCGTCTTCAACAAAATGCTCAAAGAACCATGTCCCTACCACAAGGGACTTACTAACCATAACCTCGAAGACTGTCATATGCTTCACAGGTACTTTGGGGGTGTCGGCGTCAAGAAGGACGACAAGAAGGAGGACCCTAAGAGTGACGACAAGGACGAGGAATTCCCCGAGATCCACGACTGCTTCATGATCTACGGAGGGCCCTCGACCCACCTCTCGGCGCGCCAGCGCAAGCGAGAACGGCGCGAGGTTTTCTCCGTACAAACGGCAGTACCCCGCTTCCTTGATTGGTCTGCGGTGGCCATCACTTTCGACCGTGGCGACCACCTAGACTACGTCCCCAACCCGGGAGTCTATCCGCTCGTTGTTGACCCCGTCATCGCCAACACACGCCTCACCAAGGTGCTCATGGACGGCGGAAGCAGCCTTAACATCATCTACTCCCAGACCCTCGACCTTCTGGGGGTCGAGAGAGCGCGCCTCCAACCTAGCGTCGGGGGCTTCCACGGAGTCGTGCCAGGGAAACGAGCGGAACCCCTCGGACGGGTCGATCTGCCTGTTTGCTTTGGCACATCGGCCAACTTCAGAAAGGAGACTCTCACTTTCGAAGTGGTCAGATTCCGTGGAACATACCACGCTATCCTAGGGCGCCCATGCTACGCCAGGTTCATGGCAATCCCAAACTATACCTACCTCAAGCTCAAGATGCCGGGCCCAAACGGTGTCATCACTGTAGGGCCCTCATACGAACATGCCTACGAGTGCGACGTCGAGTGCGTCGAGCATGGCGAGGCTGTTTTGGAGTCAGCGATCTTAGCTGCAGACCTCGACGGTCTCGCCAATGCGATTCCCGACCCAAAACGCCATGCCGGCAGCTTCGAGCCTGCCGAAGATGTCAAACTCGTACCCCTCGACCCCGCTGATCCCAAGGGAAAGGCACTGAGCATCATCGCCACCCTCGATCCTAAATAGGAAGCAGTGCTCGTCGACTTTCTCTGCGCAAACGTCGACATCTTTGCGTGGAGTCCCTCGGATATGCCGGGCATACCCAGGGAAGTCGTCGAGCACGCCTTGGAGATCCGGGCCGGATCCAAACCGGTGAAGCAACGCCTGCGTCGCTTCGATGAGGAGAAGCGCAGGGTCATCGGCGAGGAGATACACAAACTATTGGAGGCCGGATTCATCAAGGAGGTTCATCATCCCGAGTGGCTAGCTAATCCTGTATTAGTTAGGAAAAAGAGTGGGAAATGGAGGATGTGTGTAGACTATACTAGCTTGAATAAAGCATGTCCAAAAGTTCCCTTTCCTTTGCCACGCATTGACCAAATCGTTGATTCCACTGCGGGATGTGAAACTCTCTCATTCTTAGATGCATACTCCGGCTACCACCAAATCAAAATAAAGGAGTCCGACCAGCTTGCGACTTCATTCATCACCCCATTCGGCATGTATTGCTACGTTACGATGCCCTTCGGTCTCCGGAACGCGGGGGCTACGTACCAGCGATGCATGCAGCATGTTTTCGGAAAGCACATCGGGTCGACCGTCGAGGCTTATGTCGACGACATTGTTGTCAAAACCAAACAAGCCGACGACCTGGTCAACAACCTCGACGTCGCGTTCAAATGCCTCTGGGCAAAAAACATCAGACTCAATCCAGAGAAATGCGTCTTTGGCGTCCCACGAGGTATGCTTTTAGGGTTCATCGTGTCTAAACATGGCATCGAGGCTAACCCTGAAAAAATATCTGCAATAACCAAGATGGGCCCCATCCGAGATCTGAAGGGCGTACAGAGCGTCACAGGTTGCTTGGCGGCACTCAGCCGTTTCATTTCGCGCCTCGGCAAAAAAGCACTCCCTCTGTACCGTCTTTTGAAGAAATCGGAGCACTTTTCCTAGACCCTTAAGGCTGAGGAGGCTCTCACAAAACTCAAGGCCACACTCTTCAACTCACCAATCCTCGTCCCTCCAACCTCGGGGGAACCACTCCTACTCTATGTCACCGCGACGTCACAAGTAGTCAGTGCTGCCCTGGTTGTCGAACGGGCCGAGGAGGCACATACCTTGCTCGTCCAGAGGCCGGTCTATTTCATTAGCGAGGTCCTCTCAGAAACCAATATTCGATACCCACAGATCCAGAAACTGCTATATGCCATCATCCTGACACGGCGCAAGCTCCGACACTACTTCGAGGGTCACCCGATTACTGTGGTTTCTTCTTTCCCCTTGGGAGAGATAGCCCAGAACCGGGAAGCCTCGGGTAGGGTTGCCAAATGGGCAGTCGAACTCATGGGCGAGACCTTGTCCTATGCGCCGCGAAAAGCTATCAAGTCACATGTATTAGCAGATTTTCTGGCTGAGTGGACCGACACCCAACTCCCCCCTGCACAGCTTCAGGCGGAGCTGTGGACCATGTACTTCGATGGGTCGTTGATGAAAACGGGAGCAGGCGCGGGCTTGCTCTTCGTCTCACCCCTCGGGGTTCACATGCGCTACGTCATCCGGCTTCATTTTCCTGCATCTAACAATGTCGCCGAATACGAGGCACTCATCACGGGGTTAAGAATCGCCGTCGAGCTCGGGGTCCGACACCTTGACGTTCGAGGCGACTCCCAACTCGTGATCGATCAGGTCATGAAGAGCTCGAGTTGCCGTCACCCCAAGATGGAAGCCTACTGTCAAGAAGTACGGCGCCTCGAGGACAAGTTTCACGGCCTCGAGCTCAACCACATCGCGCGCAGGTACAATGAGGCCGCCGATGAACTGGCAAAAATCGCGTCCAGTCAAGCTACGGTTCCACTGGATGTTTTCGCAAAAGACCTTCAGCAGCCGTCCGTCGACCTCGGGCCAGACGGAGGGGGTTAACGGGACGTCACTCGACCCTCCACCTGAGGCAGAAGCCCCCTCGACCGGGGCTGAAGCCATGCAGGTGGAAGACTCGACCCCACCGTCTGACCTCAAGCCTGACTGGCGCGTCCCGTACCTCGACTACCTCATCCGAGGGGACCTCCCCTCGGATAAGACTGAGGCTCGACGGATCGCACACCGGGCCAAAACATTTGTGATCATGGGCGACAGCAGAGAGCTCTACCGCCGTAGCCCTACTGGTATCCTCCAACGATGCATCACAAATGAGCAAGGCAGGAGCCTGCTCGGTGATCTCCACTCGGGGGCTTACGGTCACCACGCAGCACCTCGAACCCTCGTCGGAAACGCCTTTCGACAAGGATTCTATTGGCCGACCGCGGTCTCCGACGCTGTCAAGCTAGTACGCTCCTGCAAGGGTTGTCAGTACTATGCAAGACGAACCCATCTTCCGACACATGCCCTGCAAACCATCCCCATCACATGGCCGTTTGCCGTTCGGGGGCTCGACCTTGTCGGACCATTGAAAAGGACAACTGGCGGCTTCACCCACTTGCTCGTCGCGATCGACAAATTCTCCAAGTGGATCGAGGCCCGCCCTATCACCAGCATCAGGTCCGAGCAAGCTGTACTCTTCTTCACCGACATTATTCATCGCTTTGGGTCCCCAACTGTATCATCACGGACAATGGCACCCAGTTCACTGGTAAAAAGTTTTTGGATTTCTACGACAGCCACCACATCCGAGTGCTCTGGTCAGCCGTGGCCCATCTGAAAACAAACGGTCAGGTGGAACGTGCCAATGGCATGGTCCTACAAGGCCTGAAGTCCAGGATCTTTGACAAACTAAATAAACATGGCAAAAGATGGGCTGCCGAGCTACCCTCGGTCCTGTGGAGCCTAAGAACAACGCCGAGTCGAGCCACGGGGTTCACTCCGTCCTTCTTAGTCTATGGGTCTGAGGCTATGCTCTCAACTGATATAGAATACGGATCCCCAAGGTTGAAGGCCTACAACGAAAGAAATAATGACGCCACAAGACAGGATGCCCTTGACTAGCTCGAGGAAGCCCGAGATGTGGCTCTGTTGCATTCTGCCAGGTACCAGCAGGGTCTCCGACGCTACCCCGACAGACATGTCCGCAAGCGTGACCTCAACGTCGGCGACTTGGTGCTACGGCGGAACCAGAACACCAAGGGACGGCACAAGCTCACACCACCATGGGAAGGGCCATACATCATCGCAGAAGTACTAAAGCCGGGCACCTACAAGCTATCCAACGAGAAGGGCGAAATCCTCACCAACGCTTGGAACATTGAACAGCTACGTCGCTTCTTTCCTTAAAAAGCCTCGAGGCTCTGTAATTTCTTTTCTCGTCAATAAAGAATACAGCGATGTTTAAACTTTAGTTTCACAATGAGGAAGGATCGACTCTGCACTCCCAGAATCGACCCTCCCTCGGGGGCTACAAGGGGGGAACCCCCCAGTCCCCGAAAAAAACTTACGCTCTTTTTTAAATTTAAGAACCGCTTCTTAGATCGACTTCGCTGCAAGAGCACCCTAAGGTTCAGAAGGGCTCTCGAGTCAGGAGTATCACCTACGCCTCCGGGGCTACGGTACCTCCACTCACCCCTCACACCTTTTAGAGGTGCGACTTCACGCTAAGGAGATCTAAATAACGGTTCCTAACTTTGAAAAAGAACATACCCCCTGTCGCTTAGATCAGGCTCTCACACGATTTACAAGGCCGCAACATCACCCTGAAGCTCGAGGGCAGTCGAGCTATGAGATCACTTATGCCCCCGAGGCTACGGTACCTCCACTCGCTCCCTTACGCCAAAGGATGCAACTGCGTGCTAAGTAAATCACGCGAGAACACGATCCAAGCGATAAAGGGAAGAAAAGCTCGAATAAAACTAAATTAACCATGAACCGGTTTATGTTTCGAGTTTTTAGGCCTTCGAGGCCACCACGACCAAAATTCAAAATACTAACTTATTACACGGGCCTTCATGCCCAGATTTGGCTCACAGGCCCTCATCGTCAGCAGGCGGAACCACCTCGGCTTCAAAAAGCGAGGCCAGACGGCTTCCAGGCTCTTCCGCGGCTTCAATCAGCTCCACGCAAGCATCCTCGTTCTCCTCGTCTGTCCGATCCAGGTCTGTGATGAAGCCCTCAGCGATGAGCTTCATGTCGAACACAAACCCTGAACGGACGATGGCCAGCGCCCTCTTCACGCCGTGATGGAGGCCGTCCCGTATCTTCTCCCGGGCAAGGCAGCCCAGCGCCACCATCCGACGGGCGAAGGAGTTCCCCGGAACATCTTCCCCGGTGTCGGCGTCGGGCTCGACCCCTAGGCCATGGCACACGGTGGTGATCGCGCCCTGGAGCGCTGGGTCCTCTGGATCTCGGCTTCGAGGAGGCTCTGGAAGCAGTTGGCAGAAGATTGGGCCTCTCGATTCTCCCTCTCCAGCTCTGAAACACGACAAACAAATTAATACCCAACGCGAGGCCCTCAACGTCGTGGCCATAACAATCACACTTACCCTCGATATGGGTCTGCAGGCCCACGACCTCGTCGCGAAGCCCCCCGCAAGTCCGCTCGAGCCCTAGGAGGGCGCTGTCCTTGTCACCGATGGTTGTCTTTAGCGCCTCGATCTCTTACCGAGCAGACTCGAGAGCTACGTCCTTCTCTTGGATGGCTCCCTTCAGCGTCGTGACCTCGTCCTTCAGAGCATCAGAATGAGCGGTGGCCTGCTCGACCTCGATGTTGAGGGTGTCGTGCTGACGGCTAACCTGGGAGACATTCTTCTCGAGCTCCTTCACCCGTCTCGACAGGGGCTCAAGATCCCTGCGGGCCTGGGCAGCCTCCTCCCGAGCCTTGTCCATGCCAGTGCGCATCACGGCCTTGGCCGCCCATGCCTGCATCGCCTCCTCCTTCACCACCGCGTACGCGACGCGCAGCTCAGCCATTTCGGTGTTCCGATCGGAAAGCCGTTTTTGGGCCTCCTCGACTAGGACCCGTTGCTGAGACAGCGCGGCCCACACACCACTCTCATCCCGGATGAAGAGTGACTTACGGCGGGAGTACTCCTTTAGCTCCTGAACGCAATCCAAAAAAACCGAAAGGGTTAAAAAGCCGAGGAAAAAAGACACCAAGAGAACCACGGAGAAAGACAATAGGTCGATCATACCTCGGTGGCATCCTGCGTACTCCGCACGGCCTCGGATGCCACTCTGAGCAACCGATCAAGGTGCTGACAGACGACCTCGAGGTACTCCCATCGGTACACTTCATCTTTGTCGTTCAGGACAAAGATGGGCTCAGTGTCGGGGTTCGTGGCGTCCCTAAACTGGAGGGACGGCCTCCCCACCTCGATATCTCCGCCTCTGCCCGCGCTATCGCCAGCGCGGCGATGTCGGGCCATGACGACAACGACCCGGCCGGGGCGTCTCCCGGTCCCGCGGAAGGACCGGCCTCGTCCGTAGTTTCCACCTCTCCAACGGCCGTCGAGGCACCGGCCTGATCCGCGGCCTCGCCCCCCTCGACCCCCATCACTTGTTTCCCTTTGTCCAGGGGGGTGTCGTCGAGGGTAAGGTCCACGGCCATGGGTGCCCGCCCTCCTAAGGGAACTGGCCCCTCAACAGCCGGCGCCTCCGGAGCCGGCGCCTCGACCGACGACGGCTCCGGTACCCGCGCCTCGACCGTTGGCGCCCCCAGAGCCGGCGTCTCTTCTTCTGGTGCTCCGGTCAGGGGCTCGACCACCCCGCCCTCCACCGTACCCGCTGGCTCAGCCAACGGGTCTTGTTGCGACGGTGACCCGCTCGCCAGGGACGCCTCCTGCCCTGACACCGATGCGACCTCCTCCATGGTCAGGTCAGCCCCCGCCTGCTCCGCGCCGCGGACGGGTGCCTCGCCCGTCGCGACCTCGACGGCAGCCTCGGCCGTCGCTGACGACCTGGGCCCCGCCTCGACTGTACCGAGCGCCACTATCTCTGCCGGTTCGGACCCCTCCACGGTAGGATCCGGGCCAGCAACCACCGTGGCGTCCGCTGGTCCCTGCCGTTGTCGCAGGCGTCCCTTCGTGGCCTCGACCTGCCGGACCCAGGCCGCATCTTGCTCCGCCGTTCGGTTGAGGACAACGGTGCTGGCCCGCAGCGACTTCACGGGGGTAAGCCCCATCGGCTCCGCCTTCTGCTTTAACCTGCAAAGTGAAGAAATATCAGCCAACGGACCCCAAGAAAGGCAGAACAACCGAGCAGAGACGCTTACCCGGAAATCGGCACCAAGGGCCTCGACCCCGTGCGACCCGAGCCTCCCGGGGCGGCCGATTGTGGCCTCGCAGCGGCCTCACCAGCAGGCCAGGCACTCCTAGGGGCGCTGACTGACGCACCGCCTTGCGCTTTCTATGCCTCCGAGGCCAGCTGGCCTCGGGTTCTCACGCCGGCCGACGCCGCCGCCAATGACGACGCCGGTACTGCCATCCCAGCCCCTGCCCGAGCTTGCGGGGCCTGGGCTGGTGCAGACGTCCCCGTTGACCCCTCTTGCTGGGTCTGGGGTAAAGCGGCCCCTCCCGTCGAGGGGCCCGTCTCCTTCTCCGTCTTCTCCTCCTCCTCGGACTCCTCGACCACGACGACCGAGGAGGACGCCCCCCTGATGGGTTCCACCAGGGAGCGAACATCAGGAAGATCCCCCAGCTCGGTCACGGTCTCATACCACGACAGGGCATCATCGTCTTCGCCGCTGCTGTCGTCGTCCTCCCCCGAGATCGTCTCGGAAGGCGACGGCGCCAAGGGGACCCCGTCGATGGTCTGCTGGCGTCGGAGCTTCTTCAACGCCGTCGCCTCTTTGGCCTTGTGGATTAACCGCTTCTTGGCCGTCTCCTTGGTTTGCTTCTTCTTGGAAGCATGCTGGCGTCGAGCCTCCCGGGCGGGCCGGTCCTCTAGGACTGGCGGACGCGTTTCTCGCAGCGCCGACAAATCCTACACGTCGGCCTCGACCAAATCAGCGAAATCCAAAAATAAACGAAATTAGCAAACATACTAGCCCTAAGATACGTACCACGGGCTCGAACCCTTCGGTAGGTCTCATGGGGACCTGGTTAGCCTCCTCCACCTTGAAGTTCCCGACCATCCGGCGCGCTCGCCGGAGGACCTCCTCGAGGGCAAGGGATTCGTGGGACATCCGGGTCTCCTCCAGAGTCATCTGGTCGAGGCGGAGACGACGCCGGCACAGCGGCATCACTCTATGGCGATGGAAGGCTGCGGCCACCGCCGCAGCCGTCAAGCCCCGAAGGCGAAGCTGCTACAGCGTCGCCAGCAGCGGGTCCAGGCACGGCTTCTCGGCTTTGAGCACTCCGTACGTCCAGCGAGCCTCTCGAGCGGTCAACATGCGGCCGGTGTACCTCGGCAACTGATTTTCATCGTTGCGGAGGTAGAACCAACCCTCGTGCCACCCGCTGTTTGAAGAGACGAGGCGAGCCGGGATGTACAGATCCGTCCAACCCGACCTCACCTGCAGGACGCAGCTCCCTACTCGGGCCGCGCATAGGACGCCCTTCTCCCCCGCCTTCTTGGCGAAGAGCTCAGCCTTGAAAAGGTGAAGCCACAGGTTTCACTGCGGCTCCACCCCAAGGTAGCCCTCGCAGACCGCCGTGAAGATGGCGGCCTGCACGATGGCGTTGGGGGCAAGGTGGTGAAGCTCCACCTGGTAGTAGTGGAGGAGCGCACGCATGAAGACGAACACCAGCACGCCAAACCCCCGTTCGTGGAAGCAGACGAAGCTCACCACGTACCCTTCAGGGGGCGCCGGCTCCCGGTGGGCAGGGGGCGGTGCGATCCACTCCGGCTGCAACCGGCTCGTCCTCGACCGCAGCAGCCCATCCTTGACCAACTCTTCCAACCTCCTCTCCGTCACCGAGGAGGCGGCCCAGTCGTCGGTGGGGAGGATCTGGCTCTTTCCTGCCATCGATGCTGTCGGAAGGGGGGTGGACGAAGAGGATGCGGTGGCGGCAGCGATGCGGGCGGAGAGCGCAATAAAGCAAGGGTTGTCTAAAGCAGAAGAATGCAGGAGCGCAAGGGAATGGTGGGGAGCGCAGACCCCCAGGCCTTGATTTTATATGCCCAGGTGGAAGACCAACGGCCGCGCGAAAAGGTAGGAACAGTTTCCCGCATTAAATGCGCCCACCTAACCGTTTTCTTACATCTCGTAGGTGTTGGGCACGTGGTCGTCCCCCACGTCATAACCGTACGCCACGTCGCCCACTACCGCGCCGATCTCGCCTCCCCTCCTAAAAAGACGTGCTCGGCTAACGGGCGGGAGAGGGATCCGCAGACGGATATTCCCAGACACCTGGAAAACAGGCCCTGAGCCCAGTATGAGCCTCGAGGGAGCGAAAGCTGGCCCTCGACCAGGGTTCGACAGCTGCCCTCGAGCAACAGAGTTAGGGACGACCCAGGGTGCGCCTGTACATGGCCAGGGCTCGAGCCACACTCTCGAGGCACCCCAGGACGTATTCGAGGCTAAAGGAGGCGGTCCACGTAGGAATCCCCCCGGGGGAGGCACCGAGCCCTCAAATCCTGTCGCAAGGAATCGAGATCCACACGACCACTTCTTGGCATCTTTGAGGGCGCCTCCGGGCCACTAGCCGACCCCTAACGACTGGGGCACGGGCTCTCGCTCGAATTCCCCCGCTAGCAGCTCACCGGAGATCGTCGGAACTCGCCCAAACAGGGGTAGTACGGCGTTCCCCACCCCTCCTCCTTCCTGAAGGAGGAGCGTGAGGGTCGCACAGCAAAAGACGGCCGGGACTCTGATCGACCTCGTGCGCGCGAGGCTCGGGGGCTCGACCGCAGAAACCTAAGCCTCGAGGGAGCGGAAGCTGGCCCTCGACCAGGGTTCGACAGCTGCCCTCGAGCAACGGAGTTAGGGATGACCCAGGGTGCGCCCGTACATGGCTAGGGCTCGAGCCACGCTCTCGAGGCACCCCAAGACGTATTTGAGGCTAAAGGAGGCGGTCCACGTAGGAATCCCCCCAGGGGAGGCACCGAGCCCTCGAATCCTGTCGCAGGGAATCGAGATCCACACGACCACTTCTTGGCATCTTTGAGGGCGCCTCCGGGCCACTAGCCGACCCCTAACGACTGGGGCACGGGCTCTCACTCAAATTCCCACGCTAGCAGCTCACCGGAGATCGTCGGAACTCGCCCAAACAGGGGTAGTACGGCGTTCCCCACCCCTCCTCCTCCTTCCTGAAGGAGCGTGAGGGTCGCACAGCAAAAGACGGCCAGGACTCTGATCGACCTCGTACGTGCGAGGCTCGGGGGCTCGACCACAGAAACCTAAGCCTCGAGGGAGCGGAAGCTGGCCCTCGACCAGGGTTCGACAGCTGCCCTCGAGCAACGGAGTTAGGGACGACCCAGGGTGCGCCCGTACATGGCTAGGGCTCGAGCCACGCTCTCGAGGCACCCCAGGACGTATTCGAGGCTAAAGGAGGCAGTCCACATAGGAATCCCCCTGGGGAGGCACCGAGCCCTCGAATCCTGTCGCAGGGAATCGAGATCCACACGACCACTTCTTGGTATCTTTGAGGGCGCCTCCGGGCCACTAGCCGACCCCTAACGATTGGGGCACGGGCTCTCACTCGAATTCCCCCGCTAGCAGCTCACCGGAGATCATCGAAACTCGCCCAAACAGGGGTAGTACGGCGTTCCCCACCCCTCCTCCTCCTTCCTGAAGGAGGAGCGTGAGGGTCGCACAGCAAAAGATGGCCGGGACTCTGATCGACCTCGTGCGCGCGAGGCTCGGGGGCTCGACCGCAGAAACCTAAGCCTCGAGGGAGCGAAAGCTGGCCCTCGACCAGGGTTCGACAGCTGCCCTCGAGCAACGGAGTTAGGGACGACCCAGGGTGCGCCCGTACATGGCCAGGGCTCGAGCCACGCTCTCGAGGCACCCCAGGACGTATTTGAGGCCAAAGGAGGAGGTCCACGTAGGAATCCCCTCGGGGGAGGCACCGAGCCCTTGAATCCTGTCGCAGGGAATCGAGATCCACACGACCACTTCTTGGCATCTTTGAGAGCGCCTCCGGGCCACTAGCCAACCCCTAACGACTGGGGCACGGGCTCTCACTCGAATTCCCCCGCTAGCAGCTCACCGGAGATCGTCGGAACTCACCCAAACAGGGATAGTACGGCGTTCCCCACCCCTCCTCCTCCTTCCTGAAGGAAGAGCGTGAGGGTCGCACAACAAAAGATGGCCGGGACCCTGATCGACCTCGTGCGCGCGAGGCTCAGGGGCTTGACCACAACGAATCATTCCCCAATAAAACGAATACAAGACCTCAGAGGAGTCTCAACACTCCACCGAGGCCTCGGGGGCTACACCCGGCGGGTGCGCTCGCGCGCCCCCACCGGAGAAAGTCACGACGCTACGACTCCTGTTCAAACAAACCTCTAGGAGAGTGATCACACACTCACCCAAAGGCTCGGGGGCTACTGTCGGTACCAACAGTACGGGGGTACCCACATCCATCGCTAATAAAAAACTAAAATGACTGAAACCGCAATAAAAGGCAGCCCGCCTCGACCGCGTATCTAGTCCGCCTCGTACGAGGCCCACTCGACGGGGCGCCTCGACCGCGCTCCGGCTCCGACTCGTACGAAGCCCGCTCGACGGGACGCCTCGACTGCGCTCCGGCTCCGACTCGTACGAGGCCCGCTCAACGGGGCGCCTCGACCGTGCTCCGGCTCCGACTCGTACGAGGCCCGCTCGACGGGGTGCCTTGACCACGCCCCATCCCGTACAGCAGGATACCTCGACGGCGCTCCGACCCGCGCGAGGCTCGTCCGCCCACTGAGAAAAAACTCCGACTCGCGTGAGCCCAGGTCGAGCGCCTCGACTCCTTCACTTTACCTACCCCAGGACAAAAGCCATAGCATTTAATGCGGTTACTTACTACCACCTACCGGCATGGCTGCAACCAGGATCGGCGTGGGAACAATGCCCGTATCAGATCACACTGTTTCAATAGAGATGTTACCTTTCAATAATGGAATTATCAATAATAGAAATTTCAATGGAGAAATGAAATACAAATTCTATCAATTTTAAAACAAGTCAATTAGAAAATGACATTAATCATAAAAGTATTGAAGAATGTAAAAGGACATACAGTCATACCTTTCGTAAAACACTAAGAACATCTAGGCCGCTTCGAAGGTGGTAAACTCATCTTCATATCTTTCATGTATTGGAAAGTCCTCTTAATTTTCTCAGGATCAGGTCCTCTAAAAATCTCCTTCTCAATATAGCACAAAATGGCTCATCTCCTCCCCAACCCACAATGGCTTCATCTGATCCCCCATCCACATCCATCACCAAAATCCAAATGACCAATAGTTCAATATCCTAATTCCTAAAATTAACCAAATCAGAAAACAAAAATCACCAAATGACTAAATCAGAATTCACAAATTAAGGCCGGCTGGGTCCTGAGCCCGGCTGGGTCCTGAGCCCTGAGGGTGGGGCCTCGGCCGGCTGGGGCAGAGGCCGACTGTCACCTGGAGCTAGCCGGCCGCCAGCGCCGAGGAGCAGCAGCGGTTGGGGCCTGGCTGCCTAGGGCGTGATCGTGTCCTCGGCCGGGGCCTGGGGAGACGGGCAGGATCCGCCATCGGCCGACGGCCGGAGCGGGCGCGCCGCGCGGCAGCGACCGGCGTGCGCGAGCCTGGAGGGCGGACAGCGACAGTCAGCGCAGCGGGGAGTCGTGAGGTGAGGTGGTGAGCGAGCGAAGACCCCTAAATGGTCGCCTTATGCTAGGCCTAGGCTGGGCCAATGCGAGTGACCGCGGCCCATGAGGCCATGACTCCTCTGCTCTCTGTCTGCACTCTGTTCCTCTACCTCGCCGAAGAAAAACACCACCGCGCGCCGCCGTCTTTGCCTCTTCGTCTAGAACCCCGATGGCCTCCAGGGGGTGGGGATGTGGTGCTAGGCCAGGACTAGGGCGGCCGCCCTAGCTCGCCCTAGTGGTGGATCCGCCTCTAGGTACAGTACCTCTCCTCTCTCCGAAGGTTAGCTTTGTTCTGCAAAATGGATGATCTTCTGCTTGCCGCCCGCGGTGTGGCGAAGACAAAGGTCATTTGGCGTTGTGATGGAAGTGTGCAGCATCATCATTTGCAGCCAGAGCCGTGGGACACGAAAGCATTTTTTTCTTTTTTTTTGGAACCCAAAGCATTGCTGCTGTGTTGGTAGGTAGGTACTCTGTAGTATTCATTCACAGGGGACGCAAGGAAAGCAAGCAAACATCACCAGACGGACCTGCCTAAACCAGAGGCTTCACACTTTGTACCACCTCCTAGTTATTCCGCTCGCACGAGCGCCTGTACACGTTCGCCGGCGCCCAAGTCACAACTCACAAGGCACACACGGACGCGAGCGGCTTGTACGTAGTACCACCAGTTCGTCCGGAGAGCTCTATCTTGGGTTGGCTGGCTAGGCGGGCTTCCGTCACCGTCCGCCGTTGCCACATCCAGCCCAAGCAATTCGGGAGGGAGGGGCAACTACGACGACGAAGCACGCACGAGAGTCCAGGGCGGGACAAAAAGCTCGTTAAGCTGGCTCGGTGGCTCGGTACAAAAGTGCTCCGATTAGACTCATTTATCTTTTAAAATGAAAATGACTATTTGGAACGACTTTCAACTTCGGCTCGGCTCGTTAGGCTCGGCTCGTTAGGCTCGTCGTAAAGTTGGGTCTTAAACAATGCAGGAATTAATGATGAATAAGATTATACCAATTTCTAAAAAAGCTCGAAAAAAACTACGGTTGGCTCGATATCCAGCCCCTGCACGAGACGACACCGGACCGCCATCAGTAGCCGCTGTTGACGGGGAACACGTACGGCGGTGGTTGCAGGTAACGAACAAATCTAAAACTGCAACATGGATCTATAAGGAATCTAAATAGAGACCGAATACTTGTGTGACAATTGAGCAATTAGAAGAAATGAGAGCATCAAAAACTGTGTATCTTACCCTCAGCATCACAAATCTCAATGTTGTTTGATTGTCTTGGATGGATGTTGTCATTATTTTCTAGCAACTTTACCTTGTTTGTCATGTAAGCTATAAGGCGGTCTGTGCAGTGTGTGTTCATGAATATTATTAATGCTTGTCTATGGACATATTAATTTCCTCGACGATAGATGTTGTCATTATCTCAGGTAAACTAATATCCTCAAAGCGACAATCGATCAAATGAACTTGATCCCCATTCAAACAATGGATGTTCACCACCGGTTCATACGGTAACCCGATGGTGGTAACCTGATCACCACCGGATCATATGGCACGGCAAACGTTCTTTCTGGCACCAGCGGTAAAAACGTCATTATCTCTGCCATTTCATACGTAAACCTAATGGTGATAACCTGATCACCACCGGATCATACGGTAGCCCACATGTCCTTTCTGACACCGGCATTAAAAACATCATTATCTCTGCTGGTTCCGTCGGGCGTTGGGAGTAGCACGGGCAGCCGGCAGTCAAAATCCTTGTACTGCCGGCTTGGCGTACAATACAGCGGCGAAGGTCGAGGCTCCTATCACTGTCAGATCGTACGCCGGTTTTCTGGCCAGGAGGGACCTCAAGGGTCACGAGCCTGCGGTGATGTGGATCACCGCTTGTTATCACGTAACCGTTGGTGAAGGAGGCGGCGGAGAATAGCTATTCTGTAGTAGTGCATGAGCCTTGCCACAACTTGCACTCACAAGAGATGAACCACACAAGCCCTTACATCTCTTTTTCATACTCCCTAGGATCATGCATACATAAATATCTTACCTAATTGCATATATATATAGGTACGCGAAGTCGGAGAGACCACCGAAGGTGTTTGAGCTCTGGGACCTCGCTCTTCCAACAGACAGGCACCCCACTATTATGAACCCTATTTTTGGTTCCCTATTTTGTCTCATTATGAGTATATGCATTGCATTTTGTTTGGTTAGTAAGCACCAATATGTCACACTTAGAGTAGCCTAATCTTCTGTTGAAGCCTGTCACTTTGTTTGGTTAGTAAGCGGCGGGAAGAGCAGAGGGTTCGCGAAGCGTAAGGACATATGAGCTGAATTGCCGGAACCAACGGCTCGATTAATGCTGACACGGGAATCCGACGGTCATAAAAAACCAGGTGACATGGCCCAATGAAATGGCCAAGCTTGGACCCTGGTTTCGAAAGGTAAAGATGGTGTTAAATCATATCCATAGGGGTAAAGATCACCAAAGGTGCTGATTATCTTTGTAGCACACGTGTCTACGGTGTTAAACCATATCATCAGGGGTGCGAAGGTCACCAAACAGATGCTCCCGCGCCGACATAGGGCACTCACTTCTTTCATTCTTTGAGGAACCAAAACCAGTTTCTAGTTTAGAAGGAAAAGCATATAGCAATAGGTAATGAAGTGTTGCATGGGTGTGTCTACTTTTTTTTCTTTTCTTTGCATTGCTGCGTCTGTTCCTCCTCTTGTTATATATTGTTTCATTATTATTTCCTCATCCAAACCCACAACATTGATGAAAAAGCGGATTATTTTGCTAGTCGTTACTTATGCTCCCTATTCCCTATAGTTATCCCCTAGAACGATTTTATTCTAAATGGTACAAGTAAGCAACGAAAATGACAGCATATGAGGCATTTTATTCTCACCTTGCTCGGTAATTGTGCTCAAGTCCTTCCTCTTATTAAGTGCCTAACCCTTTTTCAGCTTGAAGTCAGAAGATTCTGTGTGAATAAGCCCATCAAGCCTAGAAAATGAATCACCAAGTTATTATTGTGTGCAACAATAATCCCAGCAAGATGTTACTTTTTAATAAGCCAAGTTGCATTTAATCTTATTCGCATATATCACACTGTAAGTCACAATGCGAAGTGATAGTTTAATAGCCAATCTGTTTGTAGTTAAAAAGATAAACTCAAAGTCAGAAACAAATTAGATGTTAATGACAGAAATACTTCCACATGCTGAGCTGATTCTACCATAAGATAGAACCATCGTGCTGCAAAAAGCTGCACAAGCTATAAAGGCAGTCCATGTAAGTTTGGGAATATTGATTGTATTACCAAGTGTGTGTACAGGAATACATATATACACGCTTGGGTGGCATGCAAGCCTACCAGAATTAGCGTGATTACATTCCACAATTACAGGCCTAATTACATTAGTCTAACACTTCCCCGCAGTCTAATCAGGGGCATCGCTAATGGTCAGACTGGACCGGAACTCCTGGAACAGCGAGGTAGGAAGACCCTTGGTGAAGACGTCAGCGTATTGTGATGTTGTGGGAACATAAAGGACCCGGGCATGACCAAGTGCAACCTTCTCTCGAACAAAGTGGAGGTCGATCTCCACATGTTTCATCCGTTGATGTTGTACTGGATTGCTGGAGAGATACACTGCACTGACGTTATCACAATAGACCAAAGTGGCTCGACGAAGAGGTCGGTGAAGCTTGAACAGTAGCTATCGTAGCCAGGTGGCTTCAACTATGCCATTTGCCACAGCACGATACTCAGCCTCAGTGCTGGATCGCGAGACCATGTGCTGACGCTTGGAGGATCAGGACACCAAGTTATCACTTAGGAACACTGCGTAGCAAGAAGTGGAGCGACGAGTATCCGGGCATCCAGCCCATTCTGCATCCGTGTAGACAACAAGCTTTGTAGGTGACGAGCGGCGCATGGTCAGACCAAGTGAGAGAGTGCCTCATAAGTACCGTAGAATCCGCTTGAGAGCCGCGAGATAAGGCTCCCTGGGGTCATGCATGTAGAGGCACACTTGCTGAACAGCAAAAGCAATATCCGGACGGGTGAAGGTCAGATACTGCAAGGCGCAAGCGAGACTGCAGTACTGCGTGGAGTCAGCGACAGGAGGTCCATCTGTGGATAATTTGGAGTGTACATCAACAGGGGTGCTGCAAGGCTTGCACTCACTCATCCCGGCTCGCTCCAAAATCTCCTGAGAGTACTGTCGCTGAGAAAGAAATAAACCACCAGTAGAGCGTGTCACTGAAATGCACAGAAAGTGGTGAAGAGGACCCAAATCTGTCATAGCAAACTCATGCTGGAGAGCCCTAATAATCTGCTTCAAAAGGCTATCAGAGGAAGCAGTGAGAACAATGTCATCCACATATAGCAACCAAAGTTGTGTCTGGCCCTGTCAATATATAAATAATGAGGTGTCTAACTTTGCTTCAACAAAACCAAATGAAATAAGGTGAGAGGCAAACCGATGATGCCAAGCACGCGGAGCCTGCTTGAGACCATATAAAGACTTGTTGAGCCGACAGATGAAATTAGGATGAGAGGAATCCACAAAACCTACGGGCTGAATGCAGTACACTGTCTCAGTGAGGGTGCCATGCAAGAACGCATTCTTCACATCCATCTGGTGAATAGGCTAGTCCTAAGAGAGAGCCAAAGAGAAAACCACTCGGACTGTCACGGGCTTGACCACGGGGCTGAACGTCTCATCATAATCAATATCAGGCCGTTGTGTGAAACCCTGAAGAACTCAGTGAGCCTTGTAGCGATCCAAAGAACCATCTGCAAGGAGCTTGTGATGAAAAATCCACTTACCGGTGACAAGATTAACACCAGGAGGCCGTGGTACAAGACTCCAGGTGTCATTGGCGATCAAGGTGTCATACTCAGCTTGCATAGCGAAGCGCCAATTAGGATCGGACAGAGCCCCACGGATAGAGGACGGCAATGGTGACATGGGCACAGCGTGGAGGTTGAGGCGATCCACAGGTTGTGCGATGCCGGCCTTGCCGCGCGTGCGCATGGGATGCGCGTTGTCGATGGGGCGATGGAGACCGGCCGCGTGGCCATCGTATGGGCAATGGCCGTGCAGCTGGTCATCTTGCTAGCTGCGGGCGCAGTGTTGCTGGCAGCAGCCTGCACGCGAGGTGCAGGGGTAGCACCACCGGGCGGCTGGGTCGACGCGTCGCGCGGCGCCGACTGAGCACTGCTGGCAGCAACCCGTGCGTGAGCTACGGGGGCAGCAGTGCTTGTCGGGGCTGGAGTGGCCAGCCGCACCGTGGCCATGTCCGGCTGTGCCTGGGCTGTAACAGAACCGACCAAATTATAAGAGCACAAGTACAAAAACAAGCACCGAAGTGATCAAATTTTCGAACTTGAGCCCATATAATCCCGGTAGTCAATCGAAACCACGAAGGATTTCAAACCAACTTGCTTACAACCAGGATCGCATCATTCAACATACAACATCATACGTTACATTTCACAAGTAGTTCTGAAATAAGTTTACACACAGAGTCACAATTATTACAAACCAAGTTTATAAAGTAGCAGAAGCAATACACGCCAGTTGTTTAACTATTGCCAGTCTTGTTGATCAACATCCCACAAAAGCATTAGGAAAGTACATAAAAGATGATCACGCCCAAGTGATCTAGTCTTCGTCACCCGCAGGGTGGAGACATTTTTTGCAGAAGCCTTGGTAGAGCATATCATCTGCAACAGGAGGGAATAAACCCTGAGTACTGGAATGTACTCAGCTAGACTTACCCGTCGAAAACCAGAAATAAGATGACACCAAGGATTATGCAAGGCTTTCACAAGAGGCTAGCTGACATCATATTTTTGCATAAAGGCATAAGTAATTGAGACTCTTATAACCTGTACTAGCAGTTATTTTTAGCATTTGCCTATCATCTATCTTAGCACCTGTACTAAGCATGCACTTGATTATAATCAAACAACATTATCATCATTATATCCAGAGCAGGTATGAATTGTGGCAACATTGTATCATTCCCTTAACCACCGGTTCATTTAATGAGATCTACGTTGCCGCTGCTCTTTCATCTTACGCTTGATGTGGAATATACCAGTGTCCATCTTTTGGAGCTCAATAATTCTGTTTTTGAGGGTATAACTGACAGTGATGTTGTACAAGACCGCTGGATGTAGAAGGCGAGATCGATGAAAATAAGTTTCAACTAGGGAATGGCAATGAGACTTACAGCTTAAAGCATCCGCAACCACATTTGCCTTGCCCGGATGATAGTACACTTGAAGGTTATAATCCTTAATCAACTCGAGCCATCTTCTTTGACGCATATTTAACTCGGGTTGGGTGAAGATGTATTTGAGGCTTTTGTGGTCTATGTAGATATTGCAAACATTGCCCAGCAGATAATGCCGCCACACTTTCAAAGCATGAACGACCGCGGCGAGTTCTAAGTCATGCGTTGGATAATTCGCCTCATGTTTCCGAAGTTGTCGAGAGGTATATGCAATTACTCGGCCTTCCTGCATCAGAACACCTCCCAAACCTATGCCTGAGGCATCACAATAAACATCAAATGGTTTCTCGATATCCGATTGTGCCAAAACCGAAGCTGAGGTTAGGAGGGTTCGCAGTTGGTGAAAAGCCGCATCACACTCAGGAGTCCAGACAAACCTGGTGTCTTTTTGTAGCAACCGAGTCATTGGCTTGGCTATTTTGGAGAAATCCAGGATGAAGCGATGATAATAGCCAGCCAAACCAAGGAAACTCCGGACCTCGTGAACCGAGATAGGAGCTTTCCAGTTCAGTACTTCTTGTACCTTGGCGGGGTCCACCATAATTCCTCCATCGGACAACACATGCCTAAGGAAAGGTACCTCACGAAGCCAGAATTCACACTTACTGAACTTTGCATATAGTTGATGTTCACGCAATCTTGTGAGGACTATACGCAGATGTTCAGCGTGATCTTCCTCATTTACAGAATATATCAGGATGTCATCAATAAATACCACCACAAACTTGTCCAATTCGGGCATAAACACCGAATTCATCAAGTACATAAAGTGCGCGGGGGCATTTGTCAAGCCGAAGGACATAACAAGATACTCATAAAGACCGTATCTGGTAGAGAAGGCAGTTTTTGGAACATCTTTAGGACGGATTTTAATTTGATGATAGCCAGATCTTAGATCAATCTTGGAGAAAACTTTAGCTTTAGACAACTGATCGAACAAGATGTCGATGCGCGGTAGAGGGTACTTATTTTTGACAGTGACTGCATTGAGAGATCTATAATCAACGCACATTCGTAATGACCGATCCTTCTTCTTTATAAAGATAGCAGGACATCCCCACGGCGACGAACTAGGACGAATCAACCCCTTCTTCAAAAGTTCATTCAATTGCACCTTAAGTTCAGCTAGTTCATTCGGAGGCATCCTATAGGGTCTCCTAGAGATGGGAGCCGTGCCAGGCAACAACTCGATTTAAAATTCCACATCTCGATCCAGAGGGAGCCCCGGCAAATCATCAGGAAAAACGTCCGGAAACTCATTTACTACTGGAATTTCGGCCAACGCCTTTGCTTGCACAGCATGAACTTCCCCAGACAAATCAACTTTCCTAGGAAGTTGTACTAGAAAACCCTTTTGATCTGTAGGATCTCTGAGCATAACTACCCGAGTGGATGTATCAATGAGTACCCCATTCTGACTCATCCAATTCATGCCCAAGATAACATCTATACCTAAGCCCGGCAAAACCACTAGGGCAAGCGAGTACTTTCGCCCTTCTATCTCAAGCTCAAGATTCCCCACTACTTTATTTGTGGAAATATTCCCACTTGCTGCGCTAATACAATAACCCCCACCTTCAACAGTATGCAATTTGTGTGCAAACTCTGATTCAAACTTAGGACTGATAAAGGAATGCGAAGCACCTGAATCAAAAAGTACCACTACAGGGTGTTGGTCAACTAGGAACTTACCAGCAGTGACAACCTCACCAGAGGGGATTTCCTCAATACTGTTATAATGAGCGTGCCCTTGACGGCCACCTTGGTTGACATTCTTCTTAGGGTATGGACAGTTCCTGGACCAATGGCCTGGCTTGTTGCAGTTCCAGCAGGGCATGTTGCTAGGAGGGACACTGGAGCTGCCTTGGCTCGAACTACTTTTTGGCAGAGCCACTGTATATGCCTTGCGAAACCCAGTCTTCACTGGCGCCTTCTTTTGCGGAGGACGGAACTTAGCACTTGTGGCAGGAGGGCGAGGAGGAGCCCTCGGGGCAGCTGGAGCTCGAGACTGTGAAGCACCTGCCTCAAGTGCCCTCTTGCGGCTCTTAGAAGCAGCATAGATAGAGTTATTGTTCTCTTGAGTCAGAGCATTACTGATAAATTCATTGAAAGTAGTGCACTTGCTAGTGCCCATAGTCTTCATCAGCTTTGGGCCGAGGCCTCTTTTAAAGCTAGCAATTTTCTTGGAATCGGTATCCACAAACTCTGTGGCATACCTTGCCAGGTTGTTGAAAGCTTGCAGATATTCAGTCAAGCTCTTATTGCCCTGCGACAGCCTCATAAATTCTGTGTGTTTGATAGCCATAAGACCTGGAGGAATATAGTTCCCACGGAATGCAGCCTTGAACTGGTCCCAAGCAATCGGGACATTTGCAGGCAGTGTGGAACGATAGTGGCTCCACCAAATACCCGCTGGACCATGCAATTGGTGAGAAGCATATTCAGTCTTTAGCTCATCAGTCAAGCGAAGCAGATGAAACTTTTGTTCGATAGTGTTCAACCACTCATCAGCTTGCAGTGGTTCCTCCGCCTCCTTAAAGAGCGGGGGCTTAGTATCAAGAAAGTCCTTGAAATCACTGTACTGATTGGGTTCTGGGCCCTGGCGGCCAGGACGAGCCTCCCGGTTGGCAAGCTGGCGCATAGCATCTGCCAGCATGCGCTGCCCTTCGACCACGGTCTGCATTAACTCAGCCAGGGTAGGTGGTGGCGGAGGGGGTGGCTGTTCCTCATCCTCATTGCCACGACCCCGACGAAGATTGTACGACATCTGCAAAATGCATAGTCAATGAGCACTGACGATGTGGGAAGTTTGTAGATGAATTATTGTAAATATGTCAAACTGACTTCATGAAATAGACTTCTTAAAATAATCATGGCACAATAATTCATCCCAACCGCACAATCCAATCAAGCGGATCAATTGGCGCAATCATGCAAGAGAATCCAACAAGATGTACTTTGATAAAGGCTCACACACAAGGAGCACAGCAGTTACTGAACCGATTACGTAAAATCTACGTGATTTTTGATCTTTTACCCGGTACTTGGATTCAATTTCAAAGTTTTTAGTTGTCTGAGACAGGCTACTTCAAACTGATCACAAAGAGACTTCTCAAGGGTAGAGTTCCATGGTGGATCATGACTAGCCACCTCGATACCAGCGTGTGCCAAGCAGCATAGCCTTATGTCGCGCGCCATAGGAGGCCCTCGGTTTCGTCGCGGCACCGAAGGGTACTAATCGTGACACCATCATCGAACGCAACACAATAAGACATCCAATTGCGATCGAAATTAACAGATTCCAACTAAACATCCAGGAAACATAGGGTTCGACCTTACATCCGAAAAGTCAAGTTATTACAAAGCCTCACTCCAACCCTAGGAGGCACAAAAGACGATCCTAACATCATAGCTACGTGATAACTACTCTAAGCATCGTCCTTAGAGTCGGTGTCAAGGATCTCCCCGCCGTCCTCATCACTAATAGGCTCTAACTCCTCCTCATCTTCTTCTTCTTCTGGTTCTTCTTCTGGTTCTTCTTCTGGTTCGGCATCTTGGGGCCCATTGACCTCCACTTCATCATCATTTCCAGCCATGAAGATTCCCGAACCCATGTCATCATCCGCGTTGATATTTCGAGGCAGCAGAGGATTTAGCTGGTTGTTCAGGCGGTGCACTTCTTCATGAAGATTGTCATTATATTCTTCAGCATTCTCCAACTGTTGCTCGAGCTCAAACTGACGAGCTCTCAGAACGTTCTCCTCGTGCCAGGCTTCATCCCTCTGGTTCATGACACGGACCAACATGCGTTGACAGTTGCGGTTTGCTACTGTCAATCTCTGGACTGCAAGGGTTTCCTGGTCACGATCACGAATCACTTGCTCCAGTTGCTGACGTGCTGCATTCCTGGCAGCAGTCACTTCAGCCAATTCTGCCCTCAGCCTTTCCACCTCAGTAGGCTCAGGGCGGGGCTCACGTGGAGCGAGCTGGTGACGAGGTGCCCTACCCCCAGTGGACTTTCGAGCGGTCCTCTTGGTACGTGCCATCTGTAGCAACAAGATACGACTTAAAGTGAGGATCATTTAGGGGATACGAAATTTAATTTAGTCGGGAGTACTGAAATTTTTAAGGAGGGAGTAAATGATATGTATGATATAATTAAACATGATGCATGCACGTTCCGTACGCCCTCTCACCTTAGTAGAATCCTAAAGTTCTAACGCTAGACGGTGGCATACATACGTTCTCTCATATAAGCGAAACTATCAGTCTACTCGTTACGCTGTTAGTGTACCTGCAGAAAACCTCATTTCAGCCCAACAGTTTCCCAATATATGCACACAAGAAAGCAGTAATTTAAATACTTTCCATATACACATCCCCTGATGTATATACTTCAGTATCAAAGCTACCCGATATAAAGGTTCCCACAATTAAGTGCTTACGTAATTACATGGTTTAAACATGTAAGTATGCAAGTCACCAAACTACTCTCCCCTAGATCGCCGGTTGGACAATCATGCTCTCACAACTCACACTTACCAGAGCGTCGAGGCAATTGATCCATACATTACCACCCAAGTGGATGGCATCCATACAATATCACGCCGTATGGACGACGAAACAAAAACAAACAAGGCCCCCCAAGTTAGTCTTTATAATAAGCCACCTAAGAGTCCTTATTTGGGCTAAGGGATGTGATCACTGGCATACCTAAAAATAATTTTTAGTGTTTTAACCATTTTTCATAATCAAATACTTTTGTTTTTAAATACTCGTACGATGTGTTTAATGTTGAATTATGCTCCGGTACCAGCTGTAACAGAACCGACCAAATTATAAGAGCACAAGTACAAAAACAAGCACCGAAGTGATCAAATTTTCGAACTTGAGCCCATATAATCCCGGTAGTCAATCGAAACCACGAAGGATTTCAAACCAACTTGCTTACAACCAGGATCGCATCATTCAACATACAACATCATACGTTACATTTCACAAGTAGTTCTGAAATAAGTTTACACACACGGAGTCGCAATTATTACAAACCAAGTTTATAAAGTAGCGGAAGCAACACACGCCAGTTGTTTAACTATTGCCAGTCTTGTTGATCAACATCCCACAAAAGCATTAGGAAAGTACATAAAAGATGATCACGCCCAAGTGATCTAGTCTTCGTCACCCGCAGGGTGGAGACAATTTTTGCAGAAGCCTTGGTAGAGCATATCATCTGCAACAGGAGGGAATAAACCCTGAGTACTGGAATGTACTCAGCTAGACTTACCCGTCAAAAACCAGAAATAAGATGACACCAAGGATTATGCAAGGCTTTCACAAGAGGCTAGCTGACATCACATTTTTGCATAAAGGCATAAGTAATTGAGACTCTTATAACCTGTACTAGCAGTTATTTTTAGCATTTGCCTGTCATCTATCTTAGCACCTGTACTAAGCATGCACTTGATTATAATCAAACAACATTATCATCATTATATCCAGAGCAGGTATGAATTGTGGCAACATTGTATCATTTCCTTAACCACCGGTTCATTTAATGAGATCTACATTGCCGCTGCTCAAGTCAAGTGCTCACTAACCGGGAGCGACGGCGATTCGAATCGAATTCCTATCCAGCTGGAGGGGTATTTCTAACACTCACCGTGCAGACCCCTGCCAGGGTCGCACAGGCCACCGTTTCATATGATTCAGGAATCGCGGGTCCGAATAATGTCGCGACCCCAAGGGCGACACTCTGCCAGGTGATAGGGACTCTAACCCCCCTTGGTCTCATGCCAATGTCCCCAAGCACATCCTTTCTCTCCTCCAAGAAGCAACCTACCATTCGATTCCCAGCCTGAATCACATTACTCGGCTTCGCGGTCGAAACGGCTTATCCGGCCAACTAAGTGTTAGACTGCGTTCAACATGACTCAAGGACGTACATCGAATCGGTCCTTAAACGACTTAGACGGGCATAGCTCCACACCCAAGACGTGAAGTGTCTTGCGGCTATACTATCGAACTCCCGCCCGGTCTCAATTTCATTTTTAAGCATGGTTCCATCCACGATAGCCATAAAGCCACTCGTGACTCCTTCCTACATCTCGTGGATGACCGGAAATCACCCGACTTCTACCGTACTAAGCAGGGCTAAGCATTGACACGTGCCTAAACCTAATATAGGATTAAGTACGATATCTGGACAAGGACAGGTATAATGCAACAAGTGTTTTCATATAACTCCTACAACTTAATGCAGTAAACAATTAAAAGTACTCAAGATTAATTTATAAATCAGTAGGTTCAGCATGCACCGGGGCTTGCCTTTCAGAAAGATCAAAGGCCGGTGATCAGGACACTCAGGTAGATCTTCGGCAGGAGCTTCGTCGCCGGCTGGTTCCTCTAGCTGCTCCGGCTGGTCCTGGACTTCCTCCGGAATCACAGGCTCGAATTCGAGGAGAGTTACCCCCTCTGGTACACCTATTGCATGAATGCACAATAAATATCATGGATGCATAAAGGTGCAACATGCTCGGAATGAAATGCATTTCAGAAATAAAATATAATAATCTAATCAAGTTACTTTATCAGTACGTGCAAATCTCTTCTCCGGTGGAGAAGTACTTACCTAATCTACCCAACCTAAGATATAGTTGTTCATCTTCGGTTAAGGCCCTAACACCTAACAAACACAAGAGTGATATTATTTAGGTTACCACATCCAACCCAAAATATCACGGTAAGACATTCTGGACAGCAGCTACTTGTTTCTAACATAACTGGAGATTCCCAAATCCAAAAGATATGATCTAAGACAATCTGGAAAGCTTAAGAAATGTACCACAAAATGTTTTCAGACCACAACACTTAATTCCAAAGTTTACCTAGTCGAAATTCCAAAGTTCCAGAATCTGTCCTCCCTAAACAGAGAGCAGTCAATTCTGGACTGTCACTTAAAACAGCAATAACTCCTAAACTACTAAGCCCAATGCTCCCACATTGCACATGTAGAAAAATTACTAAAATTCATTTAAGTATTTCCTAGAATAACAAGATAACATTATAACTTGAAAAGTACTTAAGCACTACTGCCCAAATTTTTACCAAAGCTAGAGCAAGTATAAATTAGCCTACTCACCAAATTTCATAATTTTTGGAACAATGAAACTCAAGATATAATTTAAACAAGTTTGCATGCGATTTAAAACACATTTCAAAGACCTATTTAAATATCCCGAAAGCTAAACATCACATAGCAAACTCATATTTTTCTAAAATACTACACATCATATAGATCCTAACAAAATTTATCTCATGATTTTTGAGCAAGTAAAACCCTAGATCTACATTTTCCAAACTTAACCAAAATTCTGTAGCAAAGATAAATAAAAATGAAAAAGATCTCATTTTATACTGGGCCGGCCCGGGAAAGGACACGGCCCACGGCGCGCGCGCGGCCTGCTTGGCCGTCCCGCCCGCGCGCGGCACCTGCCAGGTGGGGTCAGTTGGCAGTGAGAGGGGAGCAGAGAGGGAAGGCCGCGGACTCCGGCGAGCTCCTGCTCGCCGATGACGACGTCTCCGGCGATGGGAAGACACCGACGGCTCCCACGTGACCTCCCACATCAACTAACCCTCGATTTGCGGATCCTACCCAACCCTAGCTACGACGGCCACGGCAACCGCGGCTCGGAGGCAGCACCCGGTGGCGCTCCGGCGAGCTCTGGGAGCCAGGGACCTAGGTTGGGCGTGCTACGGCTTTCAGAGGAGATGGCAGACCTATCCATGCCAAGGATAAGGACCGAGGTGGGGCGAATGCGGCTGACCGTGTGAGCACCGCGTCGGTGACCATGGCGCGGCAGCGCACGACCGTGTTCCGGCGTGTACCGTCCACCCAAGCCGGTTACATCATCGCCTAAGCTTCTCTACCCAATCCGGAACCCAGAACAGGAACTAGCAAGAATGGAGGGCGACAGTAGGGAGCTGGCCACGGTGAGCCACCGCGCGGACGGTACGCCGGCGAGGTCTCGCGGTGGTGGAAATGGAAATTCACTCTCACCTCCGCACGATTGGTTCAGGTAAAGGATGGAGGAGGTAGAGGGGACTCTGGCGGAGCGGTGGACGGGGTTCGGCGAGCGGTGGTGAGTGCGCGAGCTCGAAGACAGCTGCGACGGCAATGGTGTCTCCGGTTTCCGCCTTGGTGAGCCCGGCCAGAGCGAGAGGGAGGGAGAAGAAAGTGAGCGCGAGTGAGGAGGTGGAGGTGGCCGCTCGGTGTTCAATCCCGTGCCTGGGCTCGCGACGTGGAGGCGACGGCAGCGCTCGGTCGCCACGTGGCGACGCTCTTCTGCCCGAGCGCCACGACACGGCCGGTGTCTGAGCTCGTTGACTGAATCGAACTTGCCAACGTGACATCGGGGGTCGACTGACAGAGCAAGTTTGGTGCTGATTAACTTCCAAAACAGCTCGATTCGGTCCAAGGTGACAACATCAACTTTGTAGAGCTATATGAGGGCAACAAGTTTGTCAATTGGAGTTTGGACTGGTTCGGCCTGGATTTGAAACCACAGCGCCCCAAAGTGGTGTACTTGGAAACTGAAACGTGTTTTCAGTCACAAGGCCGACTGAAATCCAATTTTCAAGACACCATAACTCCTAAACCATTTAGAACTAGGTGATGGTCATGTTGACAATGTTGTAGAGCTATGTGTGGACAACAACTTTGTTAATTGGCTCAAGAACTGGTTTGGCCTAGTTCGTGAGTTACAAGTTGCCAAAGTGAGGTACAGTGAAACGGTTTTCAGCTTCACACTTAGCCAAAAATTGCTAAGTCCCAAAACAGCCTCTTATACTGACTTGTGGCCATTTTTGAGTATGTTCTGATCATTTTCATGAGATGGCCATATTAGAACTTTTGTTCCTTATGAAATTCTCTACAACTTTGCTTAAGGGTGCTTCTCCATGCAAGATATCTAAACTAGACTTTTTAATTGGTCAAACCAGATCACTCTAGGGGTCCAACTTAGTCAACAACATTTGGAAGGGCAATTTGGTAATTTTGGTCAACATGAACATTGCTCCACTACTTACCCTAAATGTAATTAAGGTGTTATAAGACCTAATTAGCCACTCTACCCATTGGTTGCACAAAATTCCTATTGTCACATACTTTGGAACAAGTAATTCAATACTTTCACCCAAATGTTGCAAGCTCATGTTGCACATGTTGCATGAGTGTGTTGCATAACACTTGCTAATTATGTTACACTAAAGTGGTTGACATGTCTCACAAAGGAAATTGCACATAAGGTACTTATGTTTTGCACACTACTCACTTCTTACTTCACATGAAATATAAACATATGTGGCAATGTTTCCAAAGCATGTTTTACATATTATAAGCTTATGCATGAAATGAATGATGCTTGCTTATGCTTATGCAAATGCAATGCAATTAAGGAGCTAAACACCTGAGGTGTTACATGGGCCATGGTGGCCAGGCATCCCTGCTCCATGGGATAGGGCGTCGTGCGGCGCTGTGACGGGTGTACCTGCAAGCACAGATCGAACTCTAGGGACTGGAGTGGTGAGATCTTGTTCATCAACAAGAAAGTCCAAGGCAGAGGATGCCATGGGCATGGTGGACATGTCGGCGAAAGGGAAGAAGGATTCATCAAAAACGACATGTCGAGAGGTGAGGATGCGATTTGACTCTAGCTCGAGACACCGATAGCCTTTGTGTTCCGAGGAGTAGCCGAGAAAAACGCATAGGGATGAACGGGGTGCAAGTTTGTGGGGTGTTGTAGATGACATATTGGGATAACAAGCACACCCAAAGACTTCGAGGTGTTCATAGGAGGGCGGGGTGGAGAGGAGGTGGAAGTAAGGGTGGAGAAGGCGAGGGTTTTGGTGGGGTGTAATACCCCAGGTGTTTGCCACCAGTTAAGCAGTGGGTTGGAGCTCAAACATGATAGATTAAGTGGAGATGATGGTGTCAAGGTCAACCTATGGACAGGAGCCCCAACCTAAACTTGGATGTTGCATCCTTGCTTTACATATATGCAGTTTTCAATATATATTCTTGGGTGGTGTTATTACAATATCTTCATGTGTCTCACCTTAGTACCTATCTATATTGGTCACTCAAAAAGTTTCATGAAGTTTGGAATAAAAAAGTCATATGAAATGATAAGTTATATCCTTATTGGAATGACTTTACTAAGTGCTGGAATTGCATTATTAAGTGGGTGGAAATATAGATCATCAACCAAACCTTTCAACCTTGCCCAAAATACTCTAGATGGACTCTACAACAAAAGTCATAAAGGGTTCGTGTTGAACGGAGGACAAGAAAATACCTCCATCGGTCTAAAACTTGGATTTAAGCTTTACCGTGATGCTACTTTGACCTATGTTGACCAATCACTTATGGTGCTTGCATGGAGTTGCACCTTAAATCAAAGTTGAAGTTTGAGTAGAGTAGAACAAACTTTGTTTAATGGTTAAGAGCTAGATCAGCTTTGAAGCAAGTCAAACCGAGCCCTCAAGTTAGAATCCATGGCTGTTTTGGAGCTCAAAAATTTGGCTAAGTCCCTAATGGACTGAAACTGAGATTTCAGTTTTCGTTTACCCTTCTTTGGAGCCTTGTATCTCTCCAACCAGGCCGAATCACACTTTGACGCTTTAAGAAAAGTCAGAGATGTCACGTAGATCTACAACTTTTATTAATAGAGTTTTTGCTAACTCATCGTGGTTTAGGAGTTACGGATGTATGAAATATGGAGTTTCAGTTGTACGTTTGAGGTGGTATTGAAAATTTGAATTACAGAAGCAGCAGCAATGGCCGACCAGCTCTGCTCCCGCGCGCCGCGTGGCTCCTTCGCGCTGACTCCACTCGCCACCTCGCGCCCACGCGTCGTCAAGACGACGTAGAAAACCCGAGCACCCTGCCCTTCTCCCCCGCTCACATCTCTCTCGCTCTCTGCTCGGCCCGCCGCTGCTCGCGCTCCGCCGTGGCCGCGTGCTGGAGCTTGAGCTACTGTCGCCGCTTCTTCTCCATCCTCCTCCACCCTCGAACGCTCTGCGGAGAGCACCTTCGTGCTCGCTGCCCTCCCAACCGGCGTACCGTTTTCCCCTTCCAGTATCCACCACCCTGAGTCGCTCCATGTCGACGCCGCTCGGCTTCAGGCCACCCGCTCCTCGACCGCGCATGGCCAGGAGCCGCGGGCCATATCCAGCGGGCCTGGAGCCTCCTGCAGCTGCGCTCTACAGCCGGCAGGCCACGACGCCCCTCCATGTCGCCACCGCCGGCCAGCAGCCGCCCGAGGCCGACATCTCCCTCCGTGCTCTGGTCTGTTGTGAGGAAGAAGAAGGACCCACATGTAAGAGAGAAACAAGTCCAGGGGGTTTTCTGCAGAACTAGTGACTCAAATGAATAGTGTCGCATAGTGCAGTTTTTCTTTTTCTTTGTGAATAAATGGCTGAATCTTGCATACTTCATAGTAAATCGTAGAAAAGTCGTAAAATATCAAATGAGTACTTTTTGGAATCCTTGTGAAATTCTCTATGCAGTAGATCTATAATATCACATGTTTTAGTTCAGAGTTTTCTCTGTAAAAATAGGTTTGTGCAGCTAGGTTTTTAATACTAGTTGTATTTGTCATTTTCATAACTGCAGATCTAGGTCTCCAATTGAAGTGAAATTTTCGTGGCATGCTACTCATATGATGTTTAATGTGTGGTAATTATTTCATGAATTTTGGTTGCTATATGAGTGAGTTATTAGTGTATCTTGCTCTCACATGAATTCTTGCAATAGCAATTTGTCTTTTTCATAGAGGTTGATAGACATGTCCAAATTCCTTGAAATTTATATAGTAGACTACTGGGTGTATGTAAGAGAAACTGTAAATTTTATAGATTTTATTATGGACTTTTGTTATATATTTATTATTTCACCTTGCTATCTAAATAAATTAAGAAATACATTAAAAGAATTTATTTAGTGATGAGCACTATGCTTTTTGGTGGTCATTTAACATGCACTTTATGATGGTTACATTGGTTATGGCCAAATGTATGTTTGTAATATAAGTTAATATTTATTCTTGCAATTGATGCTTCCCTGGACAGTTTCTGGGACTTTGGTAATTGCACTATGAAAATGATGTTTGATGAGAAACATGCTTATAACAAAGTTGTAAATAACTCATTAATCTAGCTTGTGTTAAATTTTGGTGGCATTTGGCCATATAGTTTGTGAGTAATTACTGTTTCAAGTTGGGTTCCAGAAATAGTTATTCTCTGGAATCTCTGGACCAGATTCTGTAATTATGCATGTTTGACTTGGTTAACTTGAGAATCATGCTAATATGATTAAAGATGAATTATGGAAAATTTCATAAGATTTCTAGAATGTCTTGTTGCATGGCTATTGGAATTGTATAACTCTAGTTATGATCCAAACATGCAGCTATTGTTTGCAGTCTAGAAATAGATAGATGATAGTTGTGGTTGCTTACTCCATTGTTGCTCAGTGTGGCTTATCCCCTTGAGGATGGTCAAGTTAGGATACTTGTGATCTTGTTAAACTTGTGTTATGCTTGATGTGCTTGCCCTCTTTAATTGGTCGTGTGATGTTAGTTAAATAGCTTTTGGTGTCTATGTCTTAATCGTGTGTTTACTTGAATGATTATGTGATGCATCTTGTGTTACCATTCATCTTATTCATACACATGCATCTTGCATCTCATCTAGGTACGCTAGATGCACCACGTGAAGGATGAGATGTTGAAACCAAACCTGAAGACGGTGTTTGGTGGATCTATCCCGAAGATGGAAGGACTAAGCAAGTGCCGGGATGGGAGATGCTCGCCAAGCAAGTATCATCTGTCATCACTAACCTAAGTGTTCAATCCCAGGCAAGCTCCGGAGCATTCTAAGCCTCCTACTTTATAAAAGCAATTGAGTATATATATGTTATATATGTATTGTTGCATTAAGTTATAGGAGTTGATTGGAAACACTTGATGCATATATACCATTTCCTTGTCCCATAAATATGTCTGAAATCCTATTTTGGTTCAGGATCAAAAATATTGCTTAGCCATGCTTAGACCGGTAGCGATCGGTGATTTCCGATCACCTGCAATTATAGGTGGTTACTAGAATACTTTAGCTATGGAATGGATGATATCCTGGAAATAACCAAGTGTTG
This sequence comes from Saccharum hybrid cultivar R570, assembly GCA_038087645.1. Classification (NCBI taxonomy): domain Eukaryota; kingdom Viridiplantae; phylum Streptophyta; class Magnoliopsida; order Poales; family Poaceae; genus Saccharum; species Saccharum hybrid cultivar. The sequence continues at coordinate 919,567 of JAQSUU010000203.1, read as the reverse complement.
ATGGATAATTGGAGACCGGGCAGAATAAGTATTGGGCAACCAGACAGGGTTCTGGGGTGCTTGTAGTTTTCGCCTGTTTCGATTAAGGATCGACCGTTGTTGGGCCTCGGGTTATGTTGAACGTATGTCTCACATTTAGCTGGCCGAATAATATACCTTTCGACCACGAAGCTGGGAGATTATTCGGGCCGAGTGGATTGCCCGCAACGCACTGTACCGGAGCAGTAGTGGTAGGATACGGGGGCACGATGATAAGGCCAAAGAGCAGTCGAGCGGCTCCCAGGTACATGTTGTTCCTAGCAAGCTCGCGACTTTACCTAAATGGTTGACTCGGTGACCAACACCTCACTTTAGCGGGTGAGTGAGGTTTGTGTGAGGAATAAATTACCAGCTGGTTAATAATCGATTCGAATCGCCATCGTTCACTAGATAGTGAACACTTGACTCGAGTTACTGCATCGTAGTAATGATGATGGAACACGGATGGTTATGTTGATGATGTTGGAAATGCTAAACCTGAGATGGTAACCTTTGATGTTAATAGTTAATCAAGTGATTGCTTTAGCATAGGTGCTTACCTAGATTAATAGGTGATAATACAGATGATGAAAAAGGACTTAAATTAGTTTATTCATGATCACTTATGCTTTGCGCAAATGAGTCAAGCTAGCCCACTGAAAGAAAGCCTTGCATACTCCTTGGTGTCATTATTTCTGGTTTATGATGGGTAAGTCTAGCTGAGTACCTTCTCGTACTCAGGGTTTATTCTCACTTGTTGCAGGTTGTGATGTATCATGGCTACTGCAAGAATTGGATGCCTCCTGCTGTAATGGCGGAGTGTGATCATGGGCATGATCCTTCTAAGCTATCTTGTCTCTCATGCTTTTGTTGGAATTTGACCTTGGTACTGGCATGTATTTGAATTAAAGTGATATTAGTTTCAAACTATTTTGCTTCCGCTACTTTTGAACTTGAGTTGTAATAACTCTACCGAACTCCGATATATGTTGAATTACTTATGAAATGGATGTAACATATGACCTGTTATGTTGGACCACTACGATCTTGGCTTGTATGTTGGTTGGTTTGAAATCCCTCGTGATTTTATTAGACTACCAGAGTTATAGGAGCTTAAGTACGGGAATTTAATTGCTTCGGTGATTGTTTTTGTACTTTTATTCTTATAATTTGGGCGGTTCCGTGACAACTGGTATTGGAGCGAGGTTCAACACTAAACATGTCATATGTGTATTGAAAACAAAGGTTTTATTTGCAAAAATCAGTTTTTGACAACTTATAGCTACTACATATATAGGTTTGTTCAAATCTAAATTTTAAATCTAAGTATGCTAGTGGTCATTTCCTTTATGTCCAATTAAGGACCCTTAGGTGGCTTAATTAAGTACTAACTTGGGGGGGGTTTAATTTTGCATCTACGCCCAAGCCAAGGTATGTATGAGTGATAACTTGACCGCACTGTTACCCTGTGGTCGAATGGTAGAGGTAACCTTTATATATGAAATAGCCATATATGTCGCTAGAGTTACATTCTTGCAACGTCGCACCTACGCCAAGGTAAGTGTGAGTTGGGAGAGCATGACCATTCAACCGTCGATCTAGGGGAGAGTTAGCTATGGTTACTAGCATAATTACATGTTTAACCATGTATTTATGAAAGTACTTAATTGTGGGAACATTTGTTGGGTAGCTATGATACCGAAGTATATGCATCATGGGATGTATGTATGGAGAGTATTTAGTTTACTGCTTTCATTGTGTGCTATATTGAGAATTGTTGGGCTGCAATGAAAATTTCCGTAGGTACGCTAACCACGAATGCGTAAGTTGAATGTAGCTAACGACTAGCTCTATATCGAGAGAATGCGTGTTATGCCACCGACATAGAACGTGATTGTCATCTTAGGCTGGCAATCTTGTGAGGACGAATAGGACGAAGCATGCATCGTCATGATTGTTGCTTTGTGCATATAACTATGCTCCTCCCACCTTTGTCCTAATAAATAAGTAACTTGTGATTGATGTGCTGCACTATCCTCCTTGTATGGAGTTAGTCAAGAATGTCTTTTCCATGTTACTTGAATAGAAAGTGCTTGAAATAGTGTGTGCTTAGCCTTGATTGAAATAATTAGGGTTATATGTTTGAACTTATAAATTTCCTCTAGTTTAGTCTAGTGGTGGATGTGTTGCTCCTGCAAGCTCTTGCAAATGCTTACTCAAGTAATTGTGATTCCTATGAATAAACTAAACTATTGATTAGTCTAAAGTAAGAATGTTTGGAGTTACTAGAATAATGTGATTGTGTGCTCTCATGTTAACACAACAAGGTTAAATATTGTTTTGCATGTAATGAACTTTGGCTGCTAGAACAATTTCTGTTGTAGTAGTATTTTCATGGTCATAATAATGTAATCTGTGAATTAGTCCTTAGTGTGAATAAGAAAGTTATAGATAACTTAGTAAGCTTTCCAATAAGTCTAGTACCACCTTAGTTTGATGCTTACAACTTATGTTTTGTTTAAAACATGTGTCTGCTGCGTTGCTGTCTATGCTCTGTGTATGTACTAAGTTGGTTACTTTAGCATGCTTTTGTTTTGGCTAAACTTGTAGTTAGTTCTTGTTGGATAAATGCTTGTTAGGTGTGAGCCTTCTGCTTAGTATCGAGTGCTTAAGCTAACCTGACTCGTTGTCTCAAGTGTTCGCTTAAAACAGTGATGTTGTGTAGATGCTTGTTATCCAGGTAGTGTCATAGTTGACCTCTCTTTTGTCCTCGGTGAGCATGCGAGTGTCGAATAGCTTTATCCTAGAACAATGCTCACGTTGCGTAATCGCATGGTTGTCGTCTCTAATTAGATTCTCTCGTAGGAGCCAGAGCCTGTAGATGTGGTTGCTAGCCCTTGAATGTTTGTGTATCCATGTCTTGTTTGAACTGTAGGCCCTAGGTAGTCCCCTTATATGTTTGCTTAGGCCTTGGATGTCCGCTACCTTTTGGAGAATGCCCTTGTTTGATTGACCAACCAAGTTAATTCCTAACAAACGCTGATCTTGGCCACAATTGTTGCTTGCCAAGTTCTGGAGACCATACCTAATTTCATGTTGGACCTCCCGATTGTCTCTCCTACAGATGATCCGAGCAACGCTAATCTCTCATTGTCTGATCTAGAAATCTTTGCTTGTGACATCAAGTGGCTATCTTATCGACACAATCTCTGATCGGTGTATCATTTTGTTTGGAAGTTTGCTAAGTCCATCTCAACTTCTGACGTCTCTCAACGTTATTAATCTTGATCTCATGTTGTTGTCCAATGTGACCGGAACCTTTCATCGGGTAATCACCTTGGTGGACGCAAGGCGTGCGTGGAATTAACCGAGAACCCTTGCTCAGTTGTCTTCGGCAATTAAGCTATGTTCCCTTGCTCTGTGTTTTAATCTTCGAATCGCCTCCTTGTTGACTCTAAACCTTGTAACTACCCTTGCTTGCTACTCCTCCCTTGTCTGGTGCTTGTTCTTACCACCCAATCGGTGCCACTTGAAATTCCACTTTGTTTGTGCGTTTAATAAATGGTGTTCTGATTAGCATTCTATGGTGCCACGACGAAACCGAGAGCCTCCTGTGGGCGCGCACACAAGGCTGTGCTGCTCGGCACGCGCTGGTATCAGGGTTGCTAGTCATGATCCATTATGAAATGACAGCCGATGTGTTATTTCTTGTGACCGTTTTCCTTGGTTATCTCCCTATATCTTATCTGAAGATTCATATCTCAGACCTTATGTAGTAGAGCTTCCTCCTAAAGTTGCTAAGAGGATAACCTTTGAAGACAGTCACCGGCATGAACATTAACAGACTGCAAGAGGTGGTAGACAAGTGACTCTCTCTATGTGTCCTTGTCCGACGTCGGTCATCGAGTGAGCAACATACGTCATCCCTGTTAGATCAAAAGGGCACATAACACTTACTATTGGACAAGTTATCCATGGGATAAGAATTTATCGTCACATTGTGCATTTGACCTAGTTATCAAGGTCTTGATCCTTGTGTGTATGATGGTCATACAGTCAAAATCAACCATCTCTGGTGTGACTCCTTATCTGCGAACTTCGATGGCGACCATCCATTTGTGCTTCGACTGCAATCCTTGTTGTGGTCAAGAGTAAAGATTTAGAACTTAAGTGTTGTGAGACAACTGATTAGTTACCAATAAGAAGGTTAATCTCCAGCCAAGTAACGATTCTTCGATAGCTGTGATGGTTATGTCTCAATGAACAATAGTAAGCAAAGAAGCCATGAAGCCGGTCATCAATGCAGGTGTTGCATCTTCTCCAAATGCGCTATCAAGTCAATTCCATCTTGGACAATCATGTATATAGTGCAAGATGTTGTATTAGCCATGTGAAGAACTAGAGAAAGCATGTCCCTAGTTTCGATCTACATCATTGTGCCCTTGCGAGTTGAAAGCATTTGGGAAGGTGTCAAACCACAGATTTTCGGATTATGGTTTTGAGGTATCGATAGGCATTAGAATGGAAGCCTTAATGTCAAAAATAGATCAAGAAGGCTAGTTTTGCTATAGTGCAAGTCAACCCAACTTATTACGCAACTGCACCACGAAGGAAATTTGTGCTCAACCTGCTTAGTGGTGAACTAGTTCCCTAGTTTGGTGGATACTTGCAACTTTTGTTGTCTTCTAGACCTGGCTATCATCCTTTTGCAGTAATGGTTCTCTAGTGCTGATGTGCCTTTGGTACCTTATATGTGTTTTTACCCAAGAGATTGTTTCTGATTCAACCCATATAACTGTTGCCTTTGTATAAGAGAATCTTTTTAGGTGACTTTTGGCAGAAATCCAGGACAGACAGAGTCAGCTATCACTTTCACTGTTCCCTCAACAGACTCAATAATACAGTGTTGGCATTAGAGAAAGAGAACTGCACACGTGGAGCAATATGTAGTGTTCCATCAGTTGGCATCTGAGTGAGTGAATAGTCTATGACCGGTATAGACATTGTCTATTGGTTAGACGGTTTCTGATAGCCTCGAAGAATGATTACTTCGTATATGGATCCAACCCTTATCGAAAGTTGTACATGCTATGCCACTAGAAAAGTAGATGCTACGAGTAGTTAGTCCATGCTTGTAGTACTCTTCGTACACCGTGAACGAAGGACCGTATTGTCTTGGATTCCTCCCAAAGTAACAATGCTTCATGGAAGTCAGTGAAGGAAATTCTTCAGACAAAAGTTTCTGTGAAAAGTGAGTATCAGAAAGTGTCTTGCCCAATTAGCCTCTCTGATGCTTGAAGCTAAGTAGCCTAATGCGCTTGTAGATGTTGAAATTGGATAACATGCTTCTCTTCCCTTGAAAAGTCCTTCGCATGAATCTCGGGACGCGATTCTTTTAAGGGGGGAAGGCTGTAACACCCTAGGTGTTTGCCACCAGTTAAGCAGTGGGTTGGAGCTCAAACATGATAGATTAAGTGGAGATGATGGTGTCAAGGTCAACCTATGGGCAGGAGCCCCAACCTAAACTTGGATGTTGCATCCTTGCTTTACATATATGTAGTTTTCAATATATATTCTTGGGTAGTGTTATTATAATATCTTCATGTGTCTCACCTTAGTACCTATCTATATTGGTCACTCAAAAAGTTTCATGAAGTTTGGAATCAAAAAGTCACATGAAATGATAAGTTATATCCTTGTTGGAATGACTTTACTAAGTACTGGAATTACATTATTAAGTGGATGGAAATATAGATCATCAACCAAACCTTTCAACCTTGCCCAAAAGACTCTAGATGGACTCTACAACAAAAGTCATAAAGGGTTCGTGTTGAACGGAGGACAAGAAAATACCTCCATCGGTCTAAAACTTGGATTTAAGCTTTACCGTGATGCTACTTTGACCTATGTTGACCAATCACTTATGGTGCTTGCATGGAGTTGCACCTTAAATCAAAGTTGAAGTTTGAGTAGAGTAGAACAAACTTTGTTTAATGGTTAAGAGCTAGATCAGCTTTGAAGCAAGTCAAACCGAGCCCTCAAGTTGGAATCCATGGCTGTTTTGGAGCTCAAAAATTTGGCTAAGTCCCTAATGGACTGAAACTGAGATTTCAGTTTTCGTTTACCCTTCTTTGGAGCCTTGTATCTCTCCAACCAGGCCGAATCACACTTTGACGCTTTAAGAAAAGTCAGAGATGTCACGTAGATCTACAACTTTTATTAATAGAGTTTTTGCTAACTCATCGTGGTTTAGGAGTTAAGGATGCACGAAATATGGAGTTTCAGTTGTACGTTTGAGGTGGTATTGAAAATTTGAATTACAGAAGCAGCAGGAATGGCCGACCGGCTCTGCTCCCGCGCGCCGCGTGGCTCCTTCGCGCTGACTCCACTCGCCACCTCGCGCCCACGCGTCGTCAAGACGACGTAGAAAACCCGAGCACCCTGCCCTTCTCCCCTGCTCACATCTCTCTCGCTCTCTCCTCGGCCCGCCGCTGCTCGCGCTCCGCCGTGTCTGCGTGCTGGAGCTTGAGCTACTGCCGCCGCTTCTTCTCCATCCTCCTCCACCCTCGCACGCTCTGCGGAGAGCACCGTCGTGCTCGCTGCCCTCCCAACCGGCGCACCGTTTTCCCCTTCCAGTATCCACCACCCTGAGCCGCTCCATGTCGACACCACTCGGCTTTAGGCCGCCCGCTCCTCGACCGCGCATGGCCAGGAGCCGCGGGCCATATCCAGCGGGCCTGGAGCCTCCTGCAGCTGCGCTCTACAGCCGGCAGGCCACGACGCCCCTCCATGTCGCCACCGCCGGCCAGCAGCCGCCCGAGGCCGACATCTCCCTCCGTGCTCTGGTCTGTTGTGAGGAAGAAGAAGGACCCACGTGTAAGAGAGAAACAAGTCCAGGGGGTTTTCTGCAGAACTAGTGACTCAAATGAATAGTGTCGCATAGTGCAGTTTTTCTTTTTCTTTGTGAATAAATGGCTGAATCTTGCATAATTCATAGTAAATCGTAGAAAAATCGTAAAATATAAAATGAGTACTTTTTGGAATCCTTGTGAAATTCTCTATGCAGTAGATCTATAATATGCAGTAGATCTATAATATCACATGTTTTAGTTCAGAGTTTTCTCTGTAGAAATAGGTTTGTGCAGCTAGGTTTTTAATGCTAGTTGTATTTGTCATTTTCATAACTGCAGATCTAGGTCTCCAATTGAAGTGAAATTTTTGTGGCATGCTACTCATATGATGTTTAATGTGTGGTAATTATTTAATAAATTTTGGTTGCCATATGAGTGAGTTATTAGTGTATCTTGCTCTCACATGAATTCTTGCAATAGCAATTTGTCTTTTTCATAGAGGTTGATATACATGTTAAAATGTCTTGAAATTTGTATAGTAGACTACTGGGTGTATGTAAGAGATACTGTAAATTTTATAGATTTTATTATGGACTTTTGTTATATATTTATTATTTCACCTTGCTATCTAAATAAATTAAGAAATGCATTAAAAGAATTTATTTAGTGATGAGCACTATGCTTTTTGGTGATCATTTAACATGCACTTTATGATGGTTACATTGGTTGTGGCCAAATGTATGTTTGGAATATAAGTTAATATTTATTCTTGCAATTGATTCTTTCCTGGACAGTTTCTGGGACTTTGGTAATTGCACCATGAAAATGATGTTTGATGAGAAACATGCTTATAACAAAGTTGTAAATAACTCATTAATCTAGCTTGTGTTAAATTTTGGTGGCATTTGGCCTTATAGTTTGTGAGTAATTACTGTTTCAAGTTGGGTTCCAGAAATAGTTGTTCTCTGGAATCTCTAGATCAGATTCTGTAATTATGCATGTTTGACTTGGTTAACTTGAGAACCATGCTAAGATGATTAAAGATGAATTATGGAAAATTTCATAAGCTTTCTAGAATGTCTTGTTGCATGGCTATTGGAATTGTATAACTCTAGTTATGATCCAAACACGCAGCTATTGTTTGCAGTCTAGAAATAGATAGATGATAGTTGTGGTTGCTTACTCCATTGTTGCTCAGTGTGGCTTATCCCCTTGAGGATGGTCAAGTTAAGATACTTGTGATCTTGTTAAACTTGTGTTATGCTTGATGTGCTTGCCCTCTTTAATTGGTGTGTGATGTTAGTTAAATATCTTTTGGTGTCTATGTCTTAATCGTGTGTTTACTTGAATGATTATGTGATGCATCTTGTGTTACCATTCAACTTATTCATACACATGCATCTTGTATCTCATCTTGGTACGCTAGATGCACCACGTGAAGTATGAGATGTTGAAACCAAACCTGAAGACGGTGTTTGGTGGATCTATCCCGAAGATGGAAGGACTAAGCAAGTGCCAGGATGGGAGATGCTCGCCAAGCGAGTATCATCTGTCATCACTAACCTAAGTGTTCGATCCCCGGCAAGCCCCAGAGCATTCTAAGCCTCCTACTTTATAAAAGCAATTGAGTATATATATGTTATATATGTATTGTTGCATTAAGTTATAGGAGTTGATTGGAAACACTTGCTGCATATATACCCTTTCCTTGTCCCATAAATATGTCTGAAATCCTATTTTGGTTTAGGTTCGAAAATATTGCTTAGCCATACTTAGACCGGTAGCGATCGGTGATTTCCGGTCACCTGCAATTATAGGTGGTTACTAGAATACTTTAGCTATGGAATGGATGATATCCTAGAAATAACCAAGTGTTGATGGATAATTAGAGACCGGGCAGAATAAGTATTGGGCAACCAGACAGGGTTCTGGGGTGTTTGTAGTTTCCGTCTGTGTCGATTAAGGATCGACCGTTGTTGGGCCTCGGGTCATGTTGAACGCATGCCTCACATTTAGCTGGCCTAATAATGTACCTTTCGACCGCGAAGCTGGGAGATTATTTGGGCCGAGTGGATTGCCCGCAACGCACTGTACCGGAGCAGTAGTGGCAGGATACGGGGGCACGATGATAAGGCCAAAGAGCAGTCGAGCGGCCCCCAGGTACATGTGGTTCCTGGCAAGCTCGCGACTTTACCTGAATGGTTGACTCGGTGACCAACACCTCACTTTAGCGGGTGAGTGAGGATTGTGTGAGGAATAAATTACCAGCTGGTTAATAATCGATTCAAATCGCCATCGTTCTCTGGATAGTGAACACTTGACTCGAGTTACTGCATCATAGTAATGATGATGGAACACGGATGGTTATGTTGATGATGTTGGAAATGCTAAACCTGAGATGGTAACCTTTGATGTTAATAGTTAATCAAGTGATTGCTTTAGCATAGGTGCTTACCTAGATTAATAGGTGATAATACAGATGATGAAAAAGGACTTAAATTAGTTTATTCATGATCACTTATGCTTTGCGCAAATGAGTCAAGCTAGCCCACTGAAAGAAAGCCTTGCATACTCCTTGGTGTCATTATTTCTGGTTTATGACGGGTAAGTCTAGCTGAGTACCTTCTCGTACTCAGGGTTTATTCTCACTTGTTGCAGGTTGTGATGTATCATGGCTACTGCAAGAATTGGATGGCTCATGCTGTAATGGCGGAGTGTGATCATGGGCATCATCCTTCTGAGCTATCTTGTCTCTCATGCTTTTGTTGGAATTTGACCTTAGTACTGACATATATTTGAATTAAAGTGATATTAGTTTCAAACTATTTTGCTTCCGCTACTTTTGAACTTGAGTTGTAATAACTCTACCGAACTCCGATATATGTTGAATTACTTATGAAATGGATGTAACATATGACCTGTTATGTTGGACCACTACGATCTTGGCTTGTATGTTGGTTGGTTTGAAATCCCTCGTGATTTTATTGGACTACCGGAGTTATAGGAGCTTAAGTACGGGAATTTAATTGCTCCGGTGATTGTTTTTTGTACTTTTGTTCTTATAATTTGGGCGGTTCCGTGACATGGGGAGCCGGTTAACGAGGTATGTGGCGGTGTGAAGTGCCTCAACCTAGTAGACCGGAGGAAGGCTCGCCTGAAACAAGAGAGAACGCAGAATGTTATTAATAGTACGAATAGAGCGTTCGGCCTTGCCATTTTGCTGGGATGTGTAGGGACACGACATGCGAAGGGCAACACCATGGGAGAGAAAGAACGTGCGGGCCAGGGAATTATCGAATTCACGGCCGTTGTCGCATTGGACACTCTTGATGGTGATGCCAAACTACGTGTGAACATATGCAAAAAAAAATGGAAAGAGTGGAGAATGTGTCGGATTTTAGGCGGAGCAGAAAGGACCAAATGTAGTGTGAGCAATCATCTAAAATGACAAGATAATATTTGTAGCTAGACACACTAACAATGGGAGATGTCCAAAGATCATAGTGTATCAAATCATATTTATTTGCAGCTCTAGAGTTGGATGAACCAAAAGGAAGCCTAGTGTGACGCCCGAGCTGGCAAGCATGACATAAATGTTGAAGATCATCTTTATTACAAGAGATAACACTGGAGCTAATAAGTTTGGACAAAGCTTCGCGCCCAAGATGCCCAAGATGACGGTGCCATAGCGAAGTGGGTGCAGCGAGGAATGCGGAGGTGCTGGTGGCTGGTGGAAAGAACGGGTAGAGGTCGCCAGAGCTATTGCACCTGGCGATCATGTTCCTGGTTTGCAAATCCTTCACAGAAAGACCAAACGGATCAAATTCGATGGAACAATTATTGTCAGTGGTAAAACGACGAATGGAAATCAAGTTCTTAATGATGTGTGGAGAAACTAAAACATTGTTAAGAACTAGATTGCGACGTGGAAAAGAAAAAGTATGGGATCCGATGGCAGTGATAGGAAGTAAAGCACCATTGCCCACAATAATAGATGAAGGTGTAGAGGATGTGGGTGAGGAAATGGTGGAAAGTTTACTAGCATCCGCAGTCATGTGTGAGCCGGCACCAGAGTCGGCGTACCACTCCGATGGTGCCGGGGGGTGAGGGTCATGGTGTTGAAGGACTGCACCAGAGAGTCCTGGTTCCATGCACCTCCGTGGACGGGGTTCCAGGGCGCCGATGGCATCTGATATGACGTCCCCTGGAACGCTGGTGTCGAAGGGGCACCTCCCCCGTAGGGGTATGGGTAGCCGGAGCCGTAGACGCCGCTGCCGGGGGCACCCCCAAATGGTGCGCCCTACTGAGGAACGGCGGCGAAGGCCGGTGGAGGCGGTGGTGGGCAGCTGTACGGCCACATCTGGAGCGTCCCAGCCCAGGGATGGGCGAAGGACGGGTGCTGCCCGGGGACGACGCTGCCTAGGAGCTATGGCCACCTGCTGTGCGCCATAGCCACCGGCTGGTGCGCCGTAGCCAGCAGTGGCCGGCCGCGGCCTCCTTTGCCGCGCCGGCGACCGTTGCGCTGGCCGCCTGGCTAGCCATTGTGGGCTGGGGCAGCAGGCGCGGACACGCCCTGGCGGGCATGTGTGGTAGCCGATGGCGCGGGCGTCGTGGCGACGAGGGCCGAGGGCGGGGACGGTGGCCGAGCGTCGATGTCGATCTCCTCGAGCAGTAGGTGCGTACGGGCCTCGGCGAACGTCGGGAACGGGCGATGCATCTTCAAGATGGACACCATGTGGCGGTATTTGCCACTGAGGCCACGGAGAAGGGTGAGCACCATCTGGCATTCTCCGATGGGGTCGCCGAACTCGGCGAGGGACGCAGCCATGGTCTCCAACTTGCGGCAGAAGTCGGTGATCGTCATGAAGTCCTGGCGAAGGTTGCGGAATTGCATCTCCAGGAGAAGGGCACGGACTCCTTCTGGCTGAGGAACTCATCCTCGAGGTAGCACCACGCCTCGCGTGCGGGGCGTTGCCGGATCATGAGCGACTGCTGCAAGTCGCTGGAGACGGTGCTGTAGATCCACATCAAGACGACACAGTCCACCTGGGTCCAGACCGGGCGCTCGGGGAACGCCTCGTCCTCGAGAACATGGCGCTGAGGGCGTACTTGCCGAGCACAGTGAGGAACATCCCGCGCCACTTGGTGTAGGTGTTCGTGGCCTTGTCGAGGATGATGAGGATGAGCGCCTTCACGTTGACGATGGCGGTGGCCTGCGCCCAGATAGCTTCATGGGCGGCCTCATACTCGGTGAGAGCCGCGTTGCGGAGGCGAAGTTCCTCGTCACGGCGTGCCTTGTCGGCACGTGCAGCAGCCTCGGTGGCCAGGCGACGTTGCTCGGCGGCCTTGGCGGTAGCTGCGGCGGCAGCAGCCTCATCGTCGTCCGCCATGGCGAGTTAGGGCCGACGGCTGCGCCCGGCTGAAGAAGCGGCGGGGCAGGCGGGCGGAGGGTGGATCGGCAACCGCGCTGGCGAGGCAGGGCGGGCGATCGGGCGCGACGATTGGCTCGGCGGTGCTCCAGGCGAGTGGATCAGCGACAGAAGCGGCGAGCGAGGACCGGCTGCGCGCGAGGGTTGCGGAAACGGATCATAACCGCGTGATACCATGTAAGTTTGGGAATATTGATTGTATTACCAAGTGTGTGTACAGGAATACATATATACACGCTTGGGTGGCATGCAAGCCTACCACAATTAGCGTGATTACATTCCACAATTACAGGCCTAATTACATTAGTCTAACAGTCCATAATAAGGCATAATCTTGGGTGCACATTGCACAATCAGCTACCATCTCGTATGTAAGCAATGGCTAGTGCACAGAATCAGCCTGCGTAGGCAGTTCCATAATCAAAGAGGCATTCTGATATAGTAGTAAAAAAATCTATATTTGCCAGGGTGCTTTGGAGGCAGTGGCAAACACAAGGGATGAACAAAGACACTGGAAAATAGAAGAATGTGCGGGGAAAAATCCAATATTCTTTAAATATTAAACTACTAACTGATTACGGTGTTACATCGATGCTCAAGATCTCCATAGTCCAAGCCACTTCTTGCCTCAGCTTGCCACCCAGCAGCTACTCGCCCTTGTGCAGACACAGGGCCTGCTCCGCCAATAGAACTATCGCTCCACCTTAGAGGCAACCGCTACCATATTGGCCGCTCTCCCCCACCACACATAGAACTGCCCCATGCTGCCACTGCCACTGCTCACCCCGCCTACAGTGAATTCTACAATAATGCAACTCATAGTGAATTATTTACGAGTTCAATTTTGTTTCCTCCACATGGCTTGTGATACCCATGATGCAATAAATACATGTGATGATGTGAACAAACATATTTGATACAGATCTATATGAATAAAATAAAACTATTGGCTACCGAAGAATCATGTAATATGCTTCTCCTTAGCAGATAAACATAAAAAAAAAATTAGCATGGAGAATTCTCAAGTATTGGGTAGCTGTTGTATCTTAGTGTATGTAGCACCCAGTGGCATAGGAAGTACAGGTAAAACTGCAATCGCCGGATTGCTAAATTACTAAATCTCTTCACAGATTAAGAAAGACATGGAATCTGATGTTCTGGTGCATTGGCCAACCTGAATCCAGTCAGAATTGGAGCAAAGCACTGACGAGCATAGTCTGGCCATTCTTGCATCCTGATGAGATTTGGTACCTCTCCTCGTCGGAAGGCTCGTTTTGTTCTGCATAATGGATGATCTCCTGCTTGCGGCCAGCGGCAGCGGTGGCGGTGGCGGTGCAGTCTCCAATCGAGGTGTGGGCGTGTGGCGAAGACAAAGTCACCGTTTAGATGCCAAAAATTTTGCCAAAATTTTCAGATTTTCCGTCACATCGAATCTTTGAACGCATGCATGAAGCATTAAATATAGATAAAAAATAAAACTAATTACACAGTTTAGACGAAATGGACGAGACATCTTTTAAGCCTAATTAGACTATGATTGGACAATATTTGCCAAATAACAACGAAACTACTACAGTAGTGTTTCGCCAAAAATTTTGCCAACTCACTACCGGACTCAGAGAATTTGCCGAGTGCCAGGGGCACTCGGCAAAGCCCAATTTGCACTCGGCAAAGACCACTCGGTAAAAAAATGAGTCGGCAAAGACATCTTTGCCGAGTGTCTTTTGTCGGACACTCGGCAAAGCCTTTGCCGAGTGCCCGACACTCGGCAAAGTTGGAACCGAAAAAAAACCCGAAAAAATGGGAATTTTTACCCAAAAAATCGATTTTTTTTTAATTGGTGGAGGCCCCACCGGTCAGCGCCCATCAATCTCCGGCTTTTTTCGCGTAAATTTCACGGCTACGCGGCCGACGGGACTCGAACCCAAAACCTCTTGCTGCGCACAAACCTCCTCTACCACTACACCACGCCGTCACTTGTATCTGGATTCCGTTTTAGTTCCCAATATATTATACTAAATCGAGTGTAAATTGTTTGTTTGAGGCCCTAAGCGAATTGAAATAAAAAAGTTGTGAACTACAAAGTTTCATAACTTTTCGAGATCTAAACTTTTAGTTTAGAAAGTTTTTCCATTCGAAGTCGTTTACAAAATTTGAATTTTAAAATGTGAAAATTCAAACGCAGTTTTGCATGACAAGATGTTTTCAAATCAAAAAATTGCCAACTACAATGTTTCATAACTTTTCGAGATCTACAGAGTTTATTTTGGTTGTTTTTACATCCGAGGTCGTTTATAAAATTTGAATTTTAAAATTTTGAAATTCAAACGCAGTTTTGCATGACAAGATGTTTTCAAATCAAAAAGTTGTCAACTACAATGTTTCATAACTTTTGGAAATCTACAATATTATTTAGGAAGTTTTTCTATCCGAGGTCTTTTGAAAAATTCAAATTTTAAAATTTTCAAATTCAAACGTCATTTTTGCATGACAAAATGATTTCAAATCAAAATGTTGCCAACTACAAAATTTCATAACTTCTCAAGATCTACAAAGTTTATTTTGGTCATTTGTTCATCCGACATAGTGATAGTAACATTGTTCACAAATCATATATACCTTTCTTCTACTTTCATAAAACTAATATGAGAGATATATATTTTATGAACAACGTTATTGTCGCTTTGTCAAATGAAGAAATGACCAAAATAAACTTTGTAGATCTTAAGAAGTTATACAACTTTGTAGTTGAAAAGTTTTTCATTTGAATTCATTTAGGGCCTCAAAAATTGATTCGAAAAACTGATTTGCCGAGGGCAAAAAAAAATACACACGGCAAAATGCCTATTTGCCGAGGGCCAAAACATAGGCACACAGCAAAATGCCTCTTTGTCGAGTGCCAAAACATAGGCACTCGGCAAAATACGGCTTTGCCGAGTGCCGAAAAAAGACACTCGGCAAACTTAGAGTAAATTGCTTGTTTGAGGTCCTAAATCAATTCAAATTAAAAAGTGGTCAACTACAAAGTTTCATAACTTTTTTAGATCTACAATTTTTATTTAGTAAGTTTTTCCATCCGAGGTCGTTTGAAAATTTTGAATTTTAAATTTGAGACATTCAAACGTAGTTTTGCATGATAAGATGATTTCAAATCAAAAAGTTGTCAACTACATAGTTTCATAACTTTTGGAGATCTACAATTTTTATTTAGGAAATTTTTCCATCCGAGGTCGTTTGAAAAATTCAAATTTTAAAATTTTCAAATTCAAACGTCGTTTTTGCATGACAAGATGATTTCAAATCAAAATGTTGCCAACTACAAAATTTCATAACTTATCAAGATCTATAAAGTTTATTTTGGTCATTTGTTCATCCGACATAGTGGTAGTAACATTGTTCACAAATCTTATATATTTGTCTTCTACTTTCATTAAACTAATATGAGAGATGTAGATTTTATGAACATCGTTATTGTCGCTTTGTCAAATGAAGAAATGACCAAAATAAACTTTATAGATCTTGAGAAGTTATACAACTTTGTAGTTGAAAAGTTTTTCATTTGAATTCATTTAGGGCCTCAAAAATTGCTTCGAAAAACTGATTTGCCGAGGGCAAAAAAATACACACAGCAAAGAGCCTCTTTGCCGAGTGCCAAAACAAAGACACTCGGCAAAATACATCTTTGCCGAGTGCCAGAAAAAAACACTCGGCAAAGACGTATTTTGCCGTGTGTTTTTGTTTGCCGAGTGTATTTTATTTGACACTCGGCAAACACGGTATTTGCCGAGTGCCCGATAAAATACACTCGGTAAAGCCTCCGGCACTCGGCAAATCGCCGGTGTCCGGTAGTGACTAAACAGCCTGGTCATTTGGATTTTGGAGTGTGATGGAAGTGTGGAGCGTCATCATTTGCAGCCGTTGCTGCGAGACACGAAAGCTTTTTTTTTCTTTTTCTTTTTTAAATGCAAAGCATTGCTGCTGTGTTGGTAGGTAGTACTCCATAGTATTCACGTTTCACATGGCTGTGTTGAGTTTCCTGAAAATGGTGAAAAATATACTATAGCATTATAGATGTTTTAGTTTTATTTGACAAATAATATCTGACCGTTAACTAATTAGGTTTAAAACGTTCTGTCTCATAAAATACAATACATATAGTTTTTTTGATTCCATTACATTTAGTACTCTATATAGTTTGATGTGACGGGAATTTTTTTTGCATAGTATATTTTTTTGGAGGAACTTAACACAGCCGAAGCAAGCAAACATCATCACCAGACGGACCTGCCTAAACCTTTTACACTTCTTAGACTACCCGCACTCATGGACCTCTATATTCATCCTCTATACGTCCTAGTCAGCAAGATTCTCTACTCTATACTCAATTCTCCCGCACCCATCTATCCTCTATATCATCCTCTATCCATTCTATTCACTGTGGGACCGACTTGTCACTTTATCTAAATATATCCATGTGTGATTTAGTTTTAAAGGATTTATTGAGACGAATTTAATGATGCAATCGAAATTTAATTTGGATGTTTAGTTTGTGAGTTATAACATTTTTTTCCTTTGTTTAGCTAACAGGGTCCGCCACTACAGAGTATAGAGTAAGCACAGTACTACTCTAAATATAGAGTGAGAGAAAAGATAGAGTATCGTTTTAGAGTATCCAGTGCAACAGTTTTTACTCTATATTTCTACTCTAAAGCTTTAGAGTATCGTTTTAGAGTATCCACCGCGGGTAGTCTTACCACCTCCTAGTTATTCCGCTCGCACGCATGCCTGAACACGAACGAGGGTGTCCCGGCGGCCGGCGCCGGAGTCCACGAGTCACAAGGCACGCACGGACGCGATCGGCTTGAACCGCCACCAGTTCGCCCGGAGAGCTCTTTCTTGGGTTGGCTAGGCGGGCCTCCGTCACCGTCTGCCGTTGCCACATCCAGCCCAAGCAATTCGGGAGGGAGGGGCAACTAACGACGACGAAGCACGCACACGAAGACAAGCGACCACCGCTCGGACGGATGACGGACCGGACCGCCATCAGTAGCCGCTGTTGACGGGGAACACGTACGGCGGCGGCTGCAGGTAATCGCCGCAGAACCCGACGTCGTCTTCGCCTCCGCCGGTGCTATAGAACCCGCCGAAGTCGACGCCGCCCCCGTCGCTGCCGCCGCCGCCACCGCAACCGGCATCCAGGAGCAACCGCGCCCTCTTGATGTCCGCGCCGTCGTCCGGCTCCGTGCAGGCGGCGAACCCGGCGTCGCCCCCGCCGGCGCCGGGCCCGCCAGCCCCGGAGACGAGGCGGCGCAGCACCTGCGGGTCGCCCGCGACCTTGATGAGGAACGCGAGCATCTGCTTGGGCCGGCGCTCCGTCTCCTGCACGCGGCGCCACATCGCGGCCACCTGCTCCTCGATGGCCCGCTGCTCCCGCCGCAGCCGGACCACCTCCGTGGCCACCGCGTCCTCGTCCACGGCGTTAACGTTGCCGGTGCAGACGACGTCGTCCTTATTGCGCTTGCCGCCGCCGTTCCCGCCGCTGCTCCGGCGGACGATCTGGCTCATGAGGTGCGTCTGCCCGCGCAGGAACGACACGTGCGCGAACTCCCACCGGTCCGGATCCACCTTCCGGAAGCCCTGGAGACAGACAGCAGGTCGTCGATCAGGTTCACGGATCAAGAACTGAACAAACCACTTGATGTCAGTGAGAGAAAAAAAATCACGTACGTAGGTGTTGAGCTGGCGCACGAAGCTGGAGAAGTTGGAGTGCTTGAAGTGCGCGGGCAGCAGCGTCTGCGAGAAGACGAAGGGGTCGGCCACGACGAAGCTGTTGTTGTCCCTGCCCCACGCGATCACGGCGTCGGTCGCCGGGTCGTCCACCATGCGGTACGTCTTGGCCACGAACGGCGCCACACCGGCCGCGTTCACGGCCGCGCCGCCGCCGTTGGTCGCCGTGGTTCTATCATCCATTACGCAACAATCCCTTCACTGCCGCGCTGATCCCAACAGGTATACTAGTGGTGTGTGGCTGTATATATATATACTCTCGCCGCCGAGCGCCGACGGTGGCTAGGCTAGGCTATTGGCGTGTTGGTTGCTATTTGTGGCTATGGTGGTGGGCGCGGAAAGGGAAAGGAGGCGAGTGCCGGAGCCCGAGATGGCAAGGCGAGGAGGGTGACGAGCGGCATCAGGAGGGGCTTCCGTGGGTGCTCACCACTGTCCTTCATCAGGAGGGGCGAGAGGGACAGCTGCCAAGTCAGGCCGGACGCGTGTCCCAGGCCTCGAGCCTTCCGTGGCGCACTCTCAGCCACAAGTTCCGCGCCTGCCTGACCGCTCGCTCGCCCCGTTCTTGCTGGCGCGCGCGCATTGGGACACGGCTTTCGGTCTGGCCCGGACCGCAGGGTGGTCAGTATCTACTCCGGCAGAGGGTGCGTTTAGTTCATTCAAAGGGGTTGTTTAGTTGTGTTTAGTTGGTCGGAATCGGCGGCGGCGGTAGCATTTTGTTTTTATTTGGTAAAAATTATCCAAACATTGACTAATTAGGTTTAAAATGTTTGTCTCGCAAAATATAATAAAACTGTGCAATTAGTTTTTGATTTTATCTACATTTAGTACTTCATGCATGTGTCGGTATTTTGATGTGATGGGGAATCTTCTTTTTGCATAGTAGAATTTGGGGAAAAAGATTGGATTTGGCTACTGTAGCACTTTCGTTTTATTTGGCAATTTATGTCCAATCATGGACTAATTAGTCTCAAAAGATTTGTCCCGTGATTTACAACTAAACTGTGTTATTAGTTTTTTCTTTCGTCTATATTTAGTACTCCATGCATGTGCCGCAAGATTTGATGTGACAGATACTGTAACACTTTTTGGGTTCACTTTTCGTGAACTAAACAGGCTCAAAGTTCCAAAAATTTTACAAGATTCCCTGTCACATCGAATCTTTGGACGCATGTATGGAGTATTAAATGTAGGTAAAAAAATAACTAATTGCACCGTTTGTCTGTAAATGTCGAGACGAATCTTTTAAGCCTAGTTAGTCTATAATTGGATAAATTTTATCAAATAATAACGAAAAGTGCTACAAGAACTTTACACCAACTTTTACACCATCTAAACATTAGGAGAGGAAGAAATGCCCAAGGACAAACTAGGCGATCCCATCATCAATGAATAGTACTACTTCTTTTTTACAGCAAGGCCACGTTTAGATTGTGAAAAAATTTCAAACCGATGAATAGTATCACTTTCGTCTTATTTGGCAAATATTGTCTAATTATGGACCAACTAGGCTCAAAAGATTCATCTCGTGATTTTCAACTAAAATATGTAATTAATTATTTTTTTACCTACATTTACTACTTCATACATGGATCCAAAGATTGATGTGATGGAGAGAGTGAAAAAATTTCGACTTTTAGGGTGCATCTAAACAAAGGCTTAAACAGATGCACCCTAAAAGTTGAAATTTTTTCACTCTCTCCATCACATCAATCTCTGGACCCATGTATGAAGTAGTAAATGTTGGTAAAAAAATAACTAATTACACAGTTTAGTTGGAAATCACGAGATGAATCTTTTGAGCCCAGTTGATCCACGATTGGACAATATTTGCCAAATAAATGTTGGTAAAAAAATAACTAATTACACAGTTTAGTTGGAAATCACGAGATGAATCTTTTGAGCCTAGTTGATCCACGATTGGACAATATTTGCCAAATAAGACGAAAGTGGTATTATTTATTGGGTTGAAATTTTTTACGATCTAAACGTGGCCTAAGGTGATGTCAATACTTTTGTTGGATGGGAACCGAGCGTAGCTCGGGTGGTGAGCGCTCCCGGAGCGGAGGCCACCGGTCACGGGTTCGAGCTCGCTCGGCCGCGTGATTTCCCACCGGGAACAGTAGTTCCTAAATAAATTTCGTTGCCTCGCACGGATGTGGCACCACTGTCATATCTATCAGCCGTGTACTTCTAGCCTTAGATATAAGTTGTAGGTCTAGCTTACACACTAGGGGTGTGAGTGTGTGCGTGTGGTGTGAGTTAGTGCGTGAGTTCAGATGCTATAGCTTGTAATCGAAGGGTGAGGCAACCAAAAAAAATACTTTTGTTGGATTTGCATTATTGGTGTGCTGCTGCCGCGAGCGGGCAGTGGGGCGAGTTGCCCATTCGGCGTTCGCCATTCCGTCGGCTGCCGAGCGCTACACCGCGTCCTGGATCCCGGCGCAGAACTCTAGTCACGTGCCCGCTGCTGGCGCTCCCCACGTCGGTCCGGCGGCCGTTGGCGCGCGGCGCGCCTCTGGGTCTGAGCTTTGGCTCGCTTGGCCAGGTGGCGCCGCGGCGCGCACGGTGGCACTGCCATGCATGGCGGGGCCCTACCGCGTGCGGTGCGAGCGCGGCGAGCGGGTCATCTCGGGCTCGGCGGTCGCGGAGCCTACCTGGGCGCGCCACGCGTGCCTGGGCACCCGCGCCCGTGGCAGCAGGTAGGAGCAGTGCCCTCCTCTCCCGAGCGCAGGCGGCGGCGGCAGCGGCAGCTCAGTGGTCGGTGCATCTCTTCGTCATAGGCCCAGTTTAAGTTTAGATCCAGAAAATTTTGCAAAAGAACCGTAGATTTTCCGTCACATCGAATCTTTAGACGCATGCATGAAGCATTAAATATAGATAAAAAATAAAACTAATTACACAGTTTAGACGAAATGGACGAGACGAATCTTTTAAGTCTAATTAGACTATGATTGAACACTAATTGTCAAATAACAACGAAAATACTACAGTTGCATTTTACCAAAAATTTTGGCAACTAAATAAGACCATAGTTGCTGGTCCTACCGCTCCTCTTCTTTATTAGCAGGTGTAGGGGCCGTGCCCTTCCGGGGGACACGTGGCCACGCAGGCGCAGCACGCCAGCACGCAATGTCCACAGCGGCGGGTGTTTGGTTCGAGAAGTTAAAGTTTAACACTACAGCACTTTCGTTTTATTTTATAAAAAAAATTAATTTTAGATTAATTAGGTTTAATAGATTCGTCTCGTAAATTATTCCTAATCTGTGTTTCCAAACGGCTTAATTGGACTAAGTTTCCAAACGGGTTTTCTGTAGGATTGGTCGCTTGGGGTCTGTGCTGTGGACACGGGGAAAGCGAAACGAGAGGTGAGGTGCGGTGCGGTGCGGGGCCTTGACAATTCGTGACTGAAGGGAGCCCTTCACTGCCCACCGCGAGCTCTGCTCGTCCGTCCGTGGACCATGGGCCATGCCACTGTTTGTCGTCGAGCTGGTGGGGCCAAGCCCCCCGGACTCGACGGCACGCGGCGCGCCCCGGATGCATGGGAGCCCCAGCCGCGGCAGGTAGCCCGCGGGATCCAAACGCCTTAGCTCGGCGCCCCAACCCCTGTCGCTGTCGCTGTCGCGGTGAGAAGTGAGAACGACGGGCTCTAGCGCGGTGCGCGTGTCCGCGTCAACACCGGGGTTGTTGTCAAAAAAAAAAAAAGGAAAAACACCGGGGCACGCGTGGCGGGCAGGTGCGGCGGCCTACTATTTCAAGGCCACAGCGTTATCACCCTTGTCTTTCTCAATTATGCGTTCTTATCTGTTAAGAGCGTTCCTAACAGTATCACTTTAGCTAGCTCGCCTACTATTTCAAGGCCGTAGCGTCATCACCCTGTCTTTCTCAATTATGCGTTCTCATCTGTTAGAGCGTCCTCGACAATGCCACTTCAGCTGGCTCATAGCAGTCCATGTCAGCATTTTTCTTACGTGGAGGAGAGAGAAGATAGAAAATAGAAGAGACTACCTCTTATCTCAACACCTATCTCGCTTTGAAAAAGAGGTAGTATGTGGGCCCTCTCATAAAGAATTAGGGAGGGAGGAGAGAAGATATAGAATAAAAAATTATTTACATGTGGGGTTCACATAATAAAGTGGTAGTGACATGACATGAATGAGCTAACTGCTGTCTTGCACCGTTGAGGACGCCCTTACTGCATGTAGTAACGTCATTTGACCGTGACCTATTGTACAGTGATGTAACACCCCGGTGTTACGCAAGCATTTAGGCATTGCAATCATGCATGTTATGCATCATCAAGCATCATAATCATACATGCCTAATCATATTAAATAATCATTGAAACAATGCTTTGAAAAATTGAAACATGGGCTTGAAACATGTTGTTGCATAGGTTTCGTTTAATTAATTCTATGCCTTGGTCTTGCTTGTAGTAGTGTTAAACATGCTTGTTTACTTAAATAATTAACTTATAATGGTTCACCATGATTTTTGGAGCAGCTTTGTTGTTCAAAGTTTTGTAAAAATTTGCTTTTAAAAATGTTATTGAAAATGGTCAAAATACCCTTTATTTAGCTTTTAACTTCCAATTCAAAATCTATTTGGATTTTTAAGTTGGTCCCTTAATAAAAGTAGTAGATAATTAAATTATAAGCAACTTTCATTTTTGGGCCATTTCCAGAAAATGTCATTTTGTTGCTCAAAAATTGATTTAAAGCTGCTGTCTTTTGAAAATCTTAAAAAAGAATTGAAAAATAAAAAGAAAAAACTCTTTCTTCACGTAAGTGGGCTGGCGCCTCACTTTCGGCCCGCAGCCGCAAGCCAGCCCGGCCCAGCTCGCGCTCGCGCCCGCGCGCCCGCGCGCACCCGCGATCCAGTGGACCGGGCGCACGCCATTGGCCCGCTGCTCCCGCGCGCCGTTGCCTAACCCGCGCGCGCCCCGCCACGCGTGCGGTCGCGGAGCCTACCTGGGCGCGCCACGCGTGCCTGGGCACCCGCGCCCGTGGCAGCAGGTAGCAGCAGTGCCCTCCTCTCACGTCCTTTCTCCGCGCAGGCAGGAGGCGGCCGAGCATGTCAGCGCGTACAGTAGGTAGGAGTACCAACAGGTCCTACCGCTCCTCTTCTTTGTAGCAGGTGTAGGGCCGTGCCCTGCCGGGGGACAAACGTTGACTCTGTTCATTCGACTTATAATCCATCTTTTTCAGTTTATTTTTTTAGTCAGAACAGTATTTTTCTCTCACAACAGTATTTTCAACCGGCTTATCAGCACAGCGGAACGGCTCCGTTGCCACGCAGGCGCAGCACGCCAGCACGTCACGCAATGCTAGACTTGCCGCTGGACGATGGCTAGCTGTTGACTTCCTTTCTCCGTGACGATCTAAAACGGGGAACGACCGGAGGCGCTGCTAACGCACTGCCAGGATATGTTCACACGCACACCTGCTGCGTTTCCACGTCCAATGCGTCCTTCCTACTCCGGGGGAGTAAAGTCCTAAGATTGTCCGCACTCTTTGTCCTTTATACTCATCCTTAAAAGAAATATTTTGTCTTGGTCATCGAGATTCTCTTCTCTATTCCACTTTCTTTCGCATTCATCCATCCTCTATATCTCATACTCTATATTAACTACCATATATTTTATTCAACCATCTCCAACTACCATCTCTTCTCTTCTCACTATTTCTTTTTTTTTATCTATTTTCTTCTCTCTTTCCACGTGGCGTGCCCTACTACTTCCTCCCTGCTTTAGGGCATGTTTGGTTTCTTTATGTTAAAGTTTAACTCACATCACATCAATGTTCTATCAAATGCATAGAGTATTAAATGTAGACTAATTGCATGCATGTCGGTACAGATTAAGAGTAATTTACGAAACGAATCTATTAAGCCTAATTAGTCCAAGATTAGAAACTTTTTATCAAATAAGACGAAAGTGCTACAGTGTTTGTTAAACTTTAACTCCTCAAACCAAACACCCCCTCAGCGAAGGTCCGCTCATACGCCAGGAATAGCGGAAGGAAAGGGATACGCTACTTTACCGGGTGACATAGAGTAAGCCGCTGTAGCTCGTTTTCCTTCGAATCGCTACTGCAGGACGAGACCGAGGACGCCGCTGCAGTCCGTCTAACGGCCTTTTCTGTAGGATTGGCCGCTTGGGCTCGTGTTGTGGACACGGGGAAAGTGAAACGAGACGTGCGGTGCGGTGCGGGGCCTTGACAAATGACAACTCGTGACTGAAGGGAGCCGCGCACCGCGAGCTCACTGTTTGTCGTCGAGCTGGTGGGGCCAAAGCCCTCGGGCTCGACGGCACGCGGCGCGGCCCGGATGCCCCAGCCGCGGTAGGGAGGGAGCGCGGATCGAAACACCTTCAGCTCTGCGCCCCAACCCTTGTCGGTTGTCGCTGTCGCGTTGAGAGGTGGGAACGATGGATTTAGCCTGAGACTGACCGCACTCTAAAACGATACTTTAAAGCTTTAGAGTATGAATATAGAGTAAAAATTGCTGCACTGGGTACTCTATCCTTTGTCTCACTCTATATTTAGAGTGGTTCAGTGCTTACTCTATACTCTACAGTGGTGGGTCCCACTAGCTAAACAAAGGAAAAATGTTATAACTCACAAACAAAAAATCCAAATTAAATTTCGATTGCACCATTAAATTCGTCTCAATAAATCCTTCAAAACTAGATCACACATGAATATATTTAGATAAAGTGACAAGTAGGTCCCACAGTGGATAGAGTGGATAGAAGATGATATAGAGGATAGATAAGTGCGGAAGAATTGAGTATAGAGAAGAGAATCTTGTTGACTATGACGTATAGAGGATGAATATATAGGTCTATGAGTGCGGGTAGTCTTAGCGCCTGTTTAGTTCCTAAAATTTTACAAATTTTTTAAAGAATTTTTGTCACATCGAATCTTTAGACGCATACATGAAGCATTAAATATAGATAAAAAATAAAACTAATTACACAGTTTAGACGAAATTCATAAGATGAATCTTTTAAGTCTAATTAGACCATGATTGGACACTAATTATCAAATAACAACGAAAGTGCTACAGTACCATTTCCTAAAAAATTTCGTGAACTAAACAAGGTAGTCTAGTTTCACGGCGTAAAGTTTTGGGTGTCATAGTGGACGTTTTATTGACATTGAAATGGGTGTTTGATACTAATAAAAAACAAATTTCAGAACTCACCCGTAAATGGTGAGACGAATTTATTAAGACTAATTAATCCATCATTAGCACATGTTTACTGTATCACGACATTGCCTACTCACGGACTAATTAGGCTCAAAAAATTCGTCTCGCAAAATACATGCAATCTGTGCAATTAATTATTTTTTAAGTCTACATTTAATACTCCATGCATGTATTTAAACATCTGATGTGATAGAATATAAAGTTTTAAGAAAAAACTAAACAAGGCCTTTATCCCGGTGCGCCGCACTGCATAGCACGTCTGCATCAACACCGGGTACACGTGGCGGGCAGAGCGACGGCCTACTATTTCAAGGTCGTAGCGTCATCAGCCTTTCCTTTGCCTTATTTAGTTCTTACATACACGTAGTATTAAATATAAACTAAAAATAACTAATTACACAGATTACAACTACTTTACGTGACGAATCTTTTAAGTCTAATTAGTCTATAATTTGACAAAAAAAGTGCTACAGTAACACATGTGCTAATGGTGGATTAATTAGGCTTAATAAATGTGTCTCGCGGTTTACTGATTCTGTAATTTATTTTTTATTAGTATTCAAACACCCCCACACGATGCCTTCATGTGACACCTGAAATGAGACCCTAAAATTTAACGTCCTGAAACTAAACGAGGCCGTGCGTGGGTACCTCTGCTCCTGCATCTAGTAATAATAATAACGTCATTAGACTGTGACCACAGCACTAATGCACAGTGCCATACGTTCGGTCTACAATTATTGGCCTTGTACTAGTAGGCAATAATCGGAAGGGGGATGGGGTTCCGTAACTTGCACCTGTTCAACAAGGCCATGTTGGGAGACTTATCACTCGACCGGACAGCCTATGTGCTAGAGTGCTCGGGGGCAGATATTTCCACGATGGAGATTTTATGAGGTGCACGAGAAAGAAACATGCTAGCCACACCTGGAGATCAATCCTTACTGGGCGGGAGGTTCTGGAAAGAGGTCTGATCAAAAGGATAGGCCATGGCAGCTCGACCAATATTTGGCGTGACCGGTGGATACCAATGCATTTTGATGGAAAACCGATCACCCCAAGCGCTGACCAAGAACTAAATCAGGTTTCAGAACTCATGACGGAGGTGGGGCAGTGGGATGAAGGCGTCATTCGTGCCACTTTCATACCGATTGATGCTAATGCCATACTTCGGATCCCCCTCCGTTCGCAAGATGAGGACTGGTGGGCGCTGGACTTGGAGAAACACGGTGAATACACTGTAAAATCAGCTTATAGAAAGTTGAGTCACCGCATTCCAATCAAGCCAATGCCTCAACTGATGATTCTTGGAAACAAATTTGGAGTTTGAAAGTACCGCCGAAGGTCAAAGTCTTCTGGTGGAGAGTACTACATGAGTTCATACCGGCAAAAGATAACCTCCACCACCGTTATTGAGCCGACTAGTTTCTGTGAAGTTTGTGGTTCGGATAGGGAGACAATCAAACATATTTTGACTGAATGCACAACAACAAGACTGTTCTGGCGGGAGATGAAAGAATTGACAGGAACAAAGCTACCGCAACTACATCCTTTCACTTGGGCCAGTGATGTGTTAAAGGAGGATTTCTGCTCTGAATCAGATCGCAGCATCTTTACTATCGGTATGTATGCCTTATGGTTGCAGCGGAACAAACACCGTCACGGTGTTGATCAGCAGCCAATGAGAAGGGTTGTCCAATGGACTGTTGGTTTGGCGCACGATCTATGGCTGTTGGCTCGGCCTCCATGACAACCAGCTGTGACTGTGACTAAGCCGAAGTGGAGAATGCCTCCTGAAGGATGCTTTAAGTGCAATTTTGATGGTGCTTACTACTCGGCCTGCGGCCAAGGGGCAACCGGAGCTATGATCCGGGATCAGACCGGGACCTTCAGAGGTGGGAGAGCGCAGTGGCGTGCAGTATGCCTAGATGCTTTGACGATGGAAGCCACAGCGTTTAAAGAAGGCATCATACTTGCTCGTGATCTAGGCGTCCAAAGAATTCAGTGTGAAACAGACAGCCAAGAATTAGTGAAGCTTTGAGAGATGGGGGAGTGACAACGATCATGTATCTCGCCGATCATCAGGGAAATTAGAGGGCTTAGTAATATTTTTCAATCTTTTCTCTTATGTATGTTCATAGATCTTGTAATCATGTAGCCCATGCTCTAGCGAAGCAAGTCTCCGATAGCATCAGGGTGGGTGAGTGGCACTCTGCCCCAACCTGCATTGTTAGTCTGCTGACGGAAGATGGTAACCATGCTGCTCCTTGATTAATACCAGAAGCATTGTCGCAAAAAAAAACAACAATTTTTTTTAAAAAAAATAAAAAGCGATATGTAAGGTTTATTTATAGAGCACACTTCTATGTATGTGGTGGTGGTTTTTCCTAACCAAATCTGTATGCGGACTTTGGTCTAGATCAGCCACATTTGGAGCACCAGTCATGTGGTTGGTTTCCAGATGCAAGTACGTGATCCATTGTTTGCAACGAAAAAGCGTGGCAGAACGAGGAACGGCACTAGGAGAACGGCATTCACAAATCACAAATCACAATGTGAGGGGGCCTGGGGGAGCGAGGGAAAGGCCGATCGACACCGCCGCGCTAGGCGCCGCCTCTTGATTTGCCTGGCACCCATGCACAGCGGCTCGCCACGCGTGTCTGGGCATCCGCGCCCATGGCGTCGTCAGACAATGATGAGTCCTTTTCACCCTATCTTGGTTTGGTTCGCTGAACTTATCAGCACTACTTTTTAAATAAATAGTATTTTTTTCTTTCGTAACATATCAGTGGCAATAGAATTTCACAGTGACCAAGGAGGGGACAGAGAAAGGAGGTGATCGATCCAAAAAGGAGTCCTAGTTGACACGCGGGCTTTGTGATTCACCGGCGTGCGGTGCACGAAAAAGGCGGTGTGTCGTCCCAAACGGAATGACCAGTTTTTCCTCCTCGAAAAACACGGAACGAGCAGCGCGAGGTGAGCCGGCGAGTTGCGCCAATTCCTTGAGGCTGGCCTCGTCAGCTGCCGGGCGGTCGCCGCGCTCTGGCCCCTCGCGTCGGTCCGGCGGTAGGTGACGCGGTCCCCGGCCATGTCCGGACCCTCCCCGTCGGCAGGTAATTAAACGGGCAGCAAGTCCAATTTTTTTTCCATCACGCAACCCATGTCACTGTCACCTCAGCTAGAATTCTCTAGCAGTAGAAAAGTGATACCATATCTGAGCGAATCCCCACCAGGTTTCACAGCGGTCATTCCATATTTAACTGTAACCTCCTCCTTCGTTAAACAAAGCAGCAGAGACACTACAGTGTCTTGATCTTCTCTTGTTTTTATATGCAGCGGCGGAGCACGTACGGCATGCAACAGCGGTGCGCGTCACAACCGTCCATCCCATCATATCATTTTTTTTTACAACACCATCATATCATATTTGATGGGACGATGACAGACAAGAGTGCCGACTCGACAGTAACATGCTTATCCCAGCTGCCTAATCCTCTGTGCTC
Organism: Saccharum hybrid cultivar R570; assembly: GCA_038087645.1. Lineage (NCBI taxonomy): Eukaryota > Viridiplantae > Streptophyta > Magnoliopsida > Poales > Poaceae > Saccharum > Saccharum hybrid cultivar. Next base: position 890,770 of record JAQSUU010000203.1, on the reverse strand, counting down.
GCCGTGTGGTATGGATCGATGCTCCATACCACGCTTTGCAGCAAGCAGGTCGAGCTAGGGCATCATACACTCCAATTATTATTAGCGCAAACTCATGAAGTTATTGCGGGCAAACTTGACGAGTTGCGTAAAAATAAAACCGTCCGAAGAGACGGTGTGCTGCATGTTTTTTGGGCAACAACAGAGTATCTTGTTTCTCAAACAAAATCGAGCACAACTCCTAATTCAAAGCATACGTTCTTTTCACGTATATGTTTTTCAACTATCATCATCATGAATATAGATTTAACGTCATATAAAAATCTACAGAGATCGTGGCGTTAATAAAGTTGTATCTTACAGACCACGCATTTCGCTGCCTTGAATCACATACGAGTATTTTGCATGAAAAGGACAAGGGCGTACGTGTAGTGTCCACGTTTATGCACGACATCAGCATATCTTTCTTCCAGGAAAAATAAAGTAGATAGAGGGGGGCATCATCAACTGCACTCTGACCTTTCCAAAATTGGCGGTGTCATTTTGCGTCACATCGAGCGATACAGCCACTCTAATTTAACCACTTTTAGCAAGTAAAACAACGATTAAATTTGGGGCGGGAGGGATGACCAGGTAGCCACGCGAGATCAAGCTGGTAGTGTGAGGCCCGGGTTCCCGTGGCCAGGAGAAAAAGCGGAGAGAATCGAATCTGTCTGGCTGGGGGCTCCGGCGCCGGCGCCGGCGTGCGCGTGTGGCCGCGCAACACCTTGCGCCCGCCCGTTGGTTGGAGCCTTGGAGCGCTCTCTCTGTCTGTGTCTTCCTCTCGCTTTCGCTGTCGCCGATAACGACGTGCGTGCCCGCGGCCGTCGTGATCGACCGCGGGCGGGGTATGTGGCGGCCAGGAGCAGGCCCTGCTGGGCCCTATGTTCTGTAATTGTCAAGCCGTAGCATCAGCATTTTGTCTTTTTTTTTGGTGCACCGTTATCTTTTTTCAGGATCTCGTGTCGGGAAATTTGGGAGCCTGACCAAAAGTAGAAAAAAATGCAGCAGTACAAATGTAGGTACAAATACAAGGTTGATATGTGCCCTTATGATTCGGATTTGTGATAAATGATTTCACAACGTGATTCGCGTCTTGAGTGAGTTTGTGAACTAACCATGACGTGAGTTGGGGTGTGCAACATGTCTCTGGGCTTGTAGTGCGTAGGTGTGGAGCTCGGAGGCGGTGGTCGACGGCGAGGTGAAGGTCAAATAGGGACGTGTCGTGCCAATGGACTGGGAACGGTGAAGGACTAACGTGAGGATTGGACCGAGGGACCAGGAGGCCGGGTGACTAGCCGCAGTGGCTAACATCTGGTGACATCGCAAGTGTACATGGGAGTGACCGTATTGACCGAGTCAAGATGGTGGACATGCAAGTCGAGCAAGGCTCTGAAAGACTTGGCGTCCGGGCGGTCGAGGATGGAGGTGACACGCGTCGAGTGGCGGGGGATGCGTATGGAGTACGCTACTCGCGGTGGTTCGGTGGATTGAGCCTCAAAAACCTCCTGGTGACCGTTTCGTGGGTTTAGCCTCAAAACCCGAGCGGAGGTTCTGAGGAGGAATGGAATGCGCGTGCCGGCATCGAGGAGTTCACGTCGAAGCGAAGCTATCTCATGAAGGGCGCGGTGGCCGTCAGATAAAGACTATCTTGGTTTAGACCATAACGCACTCGGGTTAAGTGGTTCGACTCAAAATATCTAGGTGCATATTTAGGATTATGTAATGGCCCTGATAAATAAGGATGATGGAGCCCCCATCTCCCTCACCTCTTGCCATTTCATCCTTACACCTCTCTCTAGGTTTTCCTCCCCCTCTAGGTTCTTCTTAAGAGGTTCACCGATGAACTAGTGTCCTGATGTAATTGAACATGTGATTTTTGTTGGGAACGGAGGTCATAACCTCTTCGTGTCCTCCGGGATTTGATTTGTGAGGTGTTTTCTGAATCGCGTTCGTGTTCTTCGCGTTCTTGTTTTTTTCCCCTTTTTTCTTCGCTTTATTCATCATTTTAAGAGCGTTTTGACTCGTTCTTTTTATCTGAGATGGACTAGGACGTGAGTTGATCCCTTTTATCGAAGGATTTCATATAATTCCTTACGAGTTCATAGATTGAGGCGAATCAAGTTTTAGGGTTGAAAAACTAGTATTTATCACATTTTCTTGTTTTCCGGTTGATTGGCTTTGTCTTGGGTGATGATTTTCTAGAAGTAGCCTACCAACTCTGTGGTAATCCTCTCTGCAAAGTTTCAAGTCATTCCAAGTTGATTTAATCGAGTTTTGGGTGTTGAATCGATTTTTTCCAAGAACTGCTCGTAAATACGAGACACGTCCGGTGTGAATGTCGGACATGTCCGGTAGGTCAAACTTTCGAGTTTGGAGCTGAAATTTTGTGGAGACCTACCTCAAGGTGTCTAGAAGCTGTGGTTAAAATTTTATAATTTTTTGACACCATTTGCTAGGGTTTTTTATTTTTCTCCTAAAGTCGCTCTGTGCTGTTCAGCATACCAGACGTGTCCGGTATTTGCTGGCTGTGCTCAGTTCAGTAGGTTTTCTGAGCTTGTGCTTACCGAACATGTCCGGTGCAGTTCCTGGATAGGTTCGGTGTGAGTTGCTAGCGTGCTGTTTCTTCTGCGGTTTGCTCGTTTGAGCTCCGATCTGTTTTTCGTTTGTTGGGTTGGCTTTGTGGTGAACCGCTGTGTTCCTAGGGAGCATCCACCTAATTATTTTGGTCATGAGCATTACGGTGTTTGGTTTGCGTGTTTGCCGGTGAGTTTAGGACGGTGATTGAATTTTTTTTAAAAAAAATTATGGCTTCCATTCACACCTCTAGTCATCGTTTTCGGTCGTTCAGCAGGAGCACACGCACGTCACAAAGCACTCAACGCGAGGGCTGTGCTACGCAGCCTACGCCGTGCGTGTGCGTACGTACCACTTGGCACTCCATGAATTTATTTATTATGTTATGAAACTGAGTTCGTGTATCGGCCAGAAGCCCACAAGACGCATTTCAGTCACACACCCACGCGCATGACGAATACGTCCACCGCCTACCAGCTGATACCCAACACCAGCCCACTACAGCACTACCCTTTCGGCCCAATAAAGCACGGGCCTTTTTTTTTTTGCTTTTATCCCTACGGTAATGCAAGTGCGGGCGTCCATCCTATTGAACGCCGTCATCCTGGCCTACGCGCTACCGGCCCAACAAGCCTACCTTCTCCTCTCTGCGTCTCTTACGTCTCTCTAAAAAAAATATCTCCCCACTTTCTCGCCCATCACACGCTTCACGAAGCCGTGCGGCTGTCCGTCCGTCCGCATCACTCTGTATTCGTTGCTGCAGCCATCTCCTCGCACGCGTCATCCTGTGTTGTTCACTCCTTGCTCCTGCTCATCGCATGGTCCACCCGCGCCTCTCGCTCTTTGCTCTCGCAGTCCACCCACGGCGCTTGTTCCAGCGCCGTCGGGCGCGCCGCCCGCTCTGCTGGTGTCGTCGAGTGCCTCATGTTGGTCCCGACCGAACCAAGGGCACACATGAGCGTGGCCAGTGCTGGTGGTGCTCGCGCGCCGTCGGCTCCCACCTTGAGGCCGGAATCAATCGGCCCTGACCTCCCCTTCCGTATGTTATAAATGTATGTTTTAAGTGTTTCACATATTTCAGAGATATGTTGCAAGCGCTTTTATATGGATGTTGCAAAAGTGGATTGAGATGTTGCATATGTTGCATGTGTTTCAGAGGTATGTTGCAAGTGTTTAGAGGCATGTAGCGTTTGTTCAAAATGTTTTATTTGTTTCAGACGCATGTTGCAAGCATTTTTTATTTGTATGTTGCACATGTTTCACATATATGTTGCAAGAGTATATTCGAAATGAGTTGTTTCAGTCTAATGTTGCAATAAGTGTTTTCATGTTGGAAGTTGCAAGTGTTTTATCGGGATGTTGCATATGTTTCACACACATGAGACGCGTACGCCAGAAAGATGAAAGACTGCGATTTTTTGCACCCACCACATAGACCACAGCCATATGTAGAGCTCGATTTCACTAGTGCAAAGATGGTGTGGACCTTGAATTATTTCTTCCAATTTCCCGTGCTGCAGCTGACTAAAGGGTTATTCTTTAAAGGTTAACACTAGAAACATTTTCTTTAATATCGAAGAGCAAACATTCCATTCCAACAAATTGAATCTCCTACGGAATGGCACGTTATATCTAGAGCACCTCGACAAGTAGGTGTAATTAAGCGTGAGAAAGATATATTTTTTTAAAGAAAGTGTTTTATTAATTTACCATCATTATAACAAATTGGTATAATAATCGTGAACTTCTCACTTCCGATGTCTACATAAAAGCACACAGTTTAAACGAGAATGAGCAACGAAAGAGGAGGAGGTGCCAAGGTAAATCCGGACGACCGGGTGTCGCACAGGAGATGACGAGTATCCGTCGCCATCGGCCATCGCATCAGAGGAACACTGGCACGGGAGATGACGAGCAGAAATGGATGGGCCAGATGGAAGAGAGGCAACGGGCCAAGGAAGCGAAAACAGTTCCATTACACTGTTTTATTTTTTGAACAAACATAATCATGGTGGACATTGAATTTCTGACGTCCCATTAGGCTATTCCTGGGCTAGATTTCATTACACTGTTTTCAAGAGTAACTTAGGCCTGGTTTAGATTCCAGAATTCACCCCAAATTTTACTATGCAAAAAAGAAGATTCCCCATCACATCAAAATACCGGCACATATATAGAATACTAAATATAGATAAAATAAAAAATTAATTACACAGTTTTGTTATACTTTGCGAAACGAACATTTAGAGCCTAATTAATCAAGATTTAGACAATTATTACAAAAAAAAAAACAAAAATGCTACAGTGCTCAGAGGTGACACTGTGCCAAATCGGCTACCCCCAAGTCGGGTAACTAAACAAGGCCTTATAAATGATGAAATTAAACAGAGACATTTGGCACCCGCAAGTCGGGTAACTAAGCAAGGCCTTATAGATGATAAAATTAAACGGAGACATTCGATACACAGTTTCATTTTACAGTTTTATAAGCCTAAATACTATGCATTTAAATGTTGCATGGTGTCATAAAATAAAATGTTCATAGTGGAGTTTCACTTAGACCTTATTTAGTTCGTGGATGAAAAGTTTTTTTTTTATCACATCGAATGTTTCATGGGATGTCGAAAGATATGTTCGCGTACTAACAAAAAAAACTAATTACATAACTCGCCTGAAAACCGCGAGACGAATTTATTAAGTCTAATTAATCCATCATTAGCACATGTGTGTTACTGTAGCAATTATGCTAATTATGGACTAATTAGACTTAAAAGATTTGTCTCGCAAAATCTATACCAACTGTATAATTAGTTATTTTTTATATATATTCGATGGGACAGGGTAAAAAGTTTTTAGGTGAAAACTAATGAGAGCCTTAGTTTCCATAGAGACGAAACAAAACGCTCCCAGCGGAGCTGGAGCTTCATTCTATTTTCAACGTCTTGGTATCTCCTCTCTCCTCATAATTCTTACTAGGAGGTACCGCGTGCTTCGCACGGGTCAGCAAAACCGGAACTATAGTACATCATATGATTATACATGGAACAAAAAGATTAGTAAAATGAGTTTAAAATTAGTTATAGATGGGTTGTTATTTAGGGGGTGTTTGGTTCGAGGAGTTAAAGTTTAACAAACACTGTAGCACTTTCGTCTTATTTGACAAAAAGTTCCCAATCTTAGACTGATTAGGCTTAATAGATTCGTCTCGTAAATTACTCCTAATCTGTGTCGACATGCATGCAATTAGTCTACATTTAGTACTCTATGCATTTAAGGGAACATTGATGTGATGGGAGTTAAACTTTAACACATTGCAACCAAACAGATCCTTAAACCCTTGGTAGGATAATGTTAGCATAGTACTGCGATGGTGTAGTTGGATATGGAGACCCATTTTGTGAAGGGCCAAAGACCTGAATTGTTACATGAGGATAGCAGACACAGGATAGCAGACAGTATAGACTGAACCTGAGACAATAAGACCTAAATTAGAGGATAACAAATTAGAGGCGATCGATGTTTAAGAAAATTGAGGATCGTGAGAAGACCTGTGCAGTTTGAGTGCATCAAATGCATATCCTCAGATTCGTGGAGCAGCGCCTACAATTCCTGGAACAAACAAATAAATAAACTAATTATTAAGAGCACATAACCTATTTTAAACAGCCGCCTATTTATGTGCAGCAGCGTGAGCAATGCCTAGGAAGAATCAATTTGGGCAATGATCTTATTGGTTATGGACAATGTTGTAAGGTACATTTACGAAACCTACAACTAAGGTACATCTAATGATGTTGAATTTGGAAATTGTAGTTATAGAAAATAGCATGGTCTGCATTAGGTACATCATAGCCCTGAGGTGACCACTTAAAACGAATATGTCAGCAGGAATGGTCTTTGCATGTGTAAAAATATGGAGGAAAACACAGGTCTGATAATAGAAAGTTAGACGAACTGGAAGCACAGGTCTCATATATGTGGAAAAATTATGAATAAACAATAATGCAGGGAAGACATGTTTGTCAATCCAGGTTAATATAAGTAATGTAACAAAAGGAAATGTCTATACCAATGAAAATTTAGCATTAGGGCATACGTACTGTGGTTCTTTCATGGAAGAAACACAGATCAATCAATAACCAAAAAACTGATTGTAAGACGGTACCAGTCCAAGTTATGAACCAACTTCATTGTGGCTCGGCATGTTCATTATTACAAATCGTCAGCATTCCAAGATCCAGAGATGGACTAAAATTAAGCGTTGGAATGAAAATATACTTTGCTATGTTTATATGCAGTATTTATGTTCAGATTGTCCATTTGAAAATTGCATCAGTACATTCATCCAGGAAAGCAGGTGCACTATTAATGCTGTGCCATGATAGAATCAATTAGTGGCAGAGTCACCATGTTTGCTATTTGGAAGTCACATGGTAACTAAAATGCAGTTTGTTTTTGCAACCCTAACAAATGCACTGCATCCTTTTCAAAATAGGAAGCACTGCATGAGCATCTGGTCATTTAATAACCATTGCCATAAATTGTGCAGCAGAATATGACACCCGAAAAGAGGCAATAGTGTGGGTTCTCTGTTGAAATCAACCAACGAAATGCACTGTAAAGAAATGATAAACAGTGCAGTGTAAGTGGACAGGCCAGGGAAAATAAATTTGCACATTTAATACCAGTGCAAGAGCTCGAATCCTATATGGCAAAAAGCACCGAAAACTCAAATAGGATGATAATTAATCTGTTAGAAATGGCACAAAAGATTAACTGTCATAATGCAATAGCAGGCAGGCAGGGAAATGCATTTTTTAATTAATATTAATAATAGGAGGCAAGCATAGGAATTTTCAAACAAAAATTTAGAAGAGTCATCTAACTGCCAATGTATATAACTGCTATTGACATGTAATTGCATTTGACAGAGCCAAAACTGGCAAACAATGAGGATTTTGCTAATCCTAGCTTAGCCAAATAACATATTTGCTAAGATGTTGTGGGTCCAGGCAATACTGGTCTATCTGGATCAGGCAAGAACCTCATTTCTGAAAAGATCACACAGATCAAACAATGTGAACAAATCCCCTCCCCCCCTAACTTGCCAAAATCACTTAAAATAACAATTCCAAATCAGGGAAGGAGCACATTGCATACCATGCAGGGTCACCAAAGTTTTTATGTTGGAGATGCAATCCATCTGATCTCTGGAGCATGCCAATGGAAGAACGGCAAATCTGAATAGGTCAGAAGGAAGGATACGTGTATCAAACATTTGACAGAGCCAAAACCGGCAAACAATGAGGACTTTCTTAATCCTACCTCAGCCAAATAACATATTTGGTAAGATGTTGTGGGTCCAGGCAATACTGCTCTATCTGGATCAGGCAAGAACCTCGTTTCTGAAAAGATCACACAGATGAAACAATGTGAAGAAATCCCCTCCCCCTAACTTGCCAAAATCACTTAAAATAACAATTCCAAATCAGGGAAGGAGCACATTGCATACCATGCAGGGTCACCAAAGTTTTTATGTTGGAGATGCAATCCATCCGATCTCTGGAGCATGCCAATGGATGAACGGCAAATCTGAATAGGTCAGAAGGAAGGATACGTGTATCAAACATTTGACAGAGCCAAAACCGGCAAAAAAAATGAGGATTTTCTTAATCGTACCTTAGCCAAATAACATATTTGGTAAGATGTTGCGGGTCCAGGCAATACTGCTCTATCTAGATCAAGCAAGAACTTCGTTTCTGAAAAGATCACACAGATCAAACAATGTGAAGAAATCCCCTACCCCCCTAACTTGCCAAAATCACTTAAAATAACAATTCCAAATCAGGGAAGGAGCACATTCCATACCATGCAGGGTTACCAAAGTTTTTAGGCAAATTTTGCTGTAGGACACTGTTAAAATACATAATATGCTGATGGACACCGCCAATAGCAAAATTTGCCCAGTACCATTATAAAATCGCATGTATTTGCCGTAACACACCGCACCTATTATTTTATTCATTTCTCATGTTTCAAGAAAGAGAAGCTAGGGGAAATATCATTTATACCCTTGTCTTCAACCTCCGGCTCTTCATTGATCTTTGCTGTGACACACCAGTACACATCTCCCCATCCTTCGCGCCACAGCAGCCCACCTAGCCGCGCCGCTTGGGTGCTTGCGCCGCTGCCCCCAACCGCGCTGGCTTAGGTGTCCGTGTCGCCCCCAGCTACGCCGCCCGGCCCAACCGCGCTGGCCTGGGTGGCCGCCTCGACCCCAGCCGTGCCGCCACCACTAGCCACGCTGGTCAGGGTGGCTGCGTCGGCCTGGGTGGCCTCGCCCCTAGCCGCACCAACGGCGAAGGGTGTACTCGCTAGAGGAGCTCACTCGACCCGGTGGCACCTTCGTCTACCTAGCCTACCTGCCCGATGCGTGCTCCGCTCGCCCGCTGCCGCCCAACGTGTTCTCCGCCTCCGGCTCCTTCGGCAAGAAGATGACCATGGATGACCCCATCGCGTGCTAGATCCGTGGCACACGCCAAGAGAACATGCTCTGCATCACCGCCTCCTTTGGCCGCACGCGTTCGTCTCCCTCCCGCACCGCCTCCTCTGCTCCTCATCCTATTCACCCTCCGTCCACTTCCGCTTGCTCTCATGGAGCGTGTCGCACACCTGGTCGGCGGTGAGGCAACTGCAGGCGGCCATCGGGGCCGGCCTGGCCGCGCCGCGCCAGCCTACGCCATGGGCTGCCTGCTCCACCTTGCCGCCTGGGCGCTCATCACCACCGTCCCCTACCCAGACCGCGCCGCCACGCTCCAGGTGCGCCACCTCCTGGCCGCACCGCCGCGCGCCACATTCCCCTGGGCGCCGCCGCTCCTCGCGCTCCAGGAACGCCTCACCGAGGAGGGCAAGCGCAAGGACCACCACAATTCATGCGCACTGCTCAGGGAAAATCCACGCGCTGAAGACAAGGGAGAGAAGAGAGAGGTTGAAGACAAGGGCAAAATAGACATTCTTTCCTCTTCTCCCTCCTAAAATCTGAGAAATTAATAAAATAATCGGCGTGGTGTGTTATAGCAAATATGCATGCTTTCATAATGGTACTGGGCATATTTTCGAGTTAGCGGTGTCCATCAGCAAATAACGCGTTTCACTGATGTCCCTGAGCAAAATTTGCATGTTGGAGATGCAATCCATCCGATCAGTGGAGCATGCCAATGGATGAACGCCAAATCTGAATAGGTCAGAAGGAAGGATACGTGTAGCAAACCCCGCCCCAATTCACTAAAGGCTCAACGGCGGGCTCGATCCGAGAGCACAATGGGTCCCGAAGAACCGAGAACCCACCACGGAACGGCAACCCAGAATCAGACGGGAAACCAAAGGCGCCTTCGGGAAACAGAGATCGACGGCAAACTTTGGTGAGAGCGCGGCGGCGAGGGGATGGGAGAAGGATGGGGATGGAAGAACGACGGAGCGTACACTGGATGGTGGCGTAGGCGGCGTGGGCGAGGATGGCGCCGCCGAGGACACCCACTACGTAGCCGATCCCCATGGCGACTGCCGACTGGGCTAGCGAGACTGGCTGCTTCTTCCCCCTGCTCGCCGCGCCTGAACTGCTGATGCTGTGAGCCGGCGAGGACGCGGACCGGCGGCGGGCGCGGCAGGCACGCACGGGCTGGGGCGCCGGGGCGAGAGGCACGCGGGGAGGGCGAGGCGCGGGCGGCAGGCGGTGGACGCGAGAGGAGGTGGGAAGAAGATGGACCCAGGTGAAGCGAGGTCGGAGGTGTCTAGAAAGGATCCAATTTTTTTCGTCTTTAGCTGCGGTGGTGCGTGCTTACGTGGGAGGAGCCTCGAAGCATCCAGTGGAACCTGGAAGGTGCATCAGGTACAGGAGATCCACCGTAGATTGCTAATCCGATGGACATCATTTTACAATGACGTGGCCTCTTGTGAGATGTTTTTGGTATACAGCCATAAAAATAATAGTAAGTATAGTATAGTAAGTATAGTACAGTAGGATTCAATATCATTATTTTTATTGATTGTCCGGACCTCCAGGAAGGCCAGGCGACTGAAGGCCAGGACTGTGAACAGTGGCTGACAGAAATCTGACAACAGACACGGCGTCTCTCTGGTTTCGGCGTCATGCCGTTAGGAGTTAGGCGGTTAGGCGTTTTGGTGAGTTGGTTAGCTGTGGGCCCAGGTCTTGGGTTGAAGTGGGCCATGTTGGTCGGTGATCTTGCGCCAATATAAGGCGTTGTAATGCACTCTGAATCGGTATGGAATAGAACTCTGAAACTTCCCTGAACTTCCTTCTGAAGCCCAGTCCCGTTCTTGCTGTTCTTCCCCCAAATTCCATCTCCATTTCATAGTTATCCGTCTGTTCCTCAGCAGGAACGTGACACTGATGCCTCATAATTCTTATGCAATATCATTATTTTTTACTGACGTGGCATCACATAGGACTAGCCTCAGTCATGGAAAACCAGATTTCCTTTCCTGATGGTTATAGGGACATGAGTTACTTTCTGGAACAAAAGACAGCCTTTCATCACTGAAATCACATACTCGTTCCTGACAGTTCTCGGGGCTTGCTTGAGGGTTTGTGGCCGTCAGGACTCCGGAGTTTTCCTAGCTGGGGTAGTGGATTTCTTCACGTCGCGAGGAGGAAACGTGCCATTCCAGCAAATTGAGGTCAACTCACTTCTTCCAGAAGGGGCCATGATGCCCTTTTATGCTTTGCAAGTTAAGCGGCTACATAAAATGAATAAAGTGCACCAACAACGAGAAGGCAAAGGATCAGGCCAAGTGTTAAAAAATTGACAGACAAAATGAAAAATGAACTTTACACAGACTGTTCCAAACAGGGATTCATTCAGTTGTCTTACTACCTGAACGGCAAAAAGAAAAGAAACACTATTAAAGATCAGAGACATGCATAGAGTTGAGTAATAACCTGAACTTCAGACAGACAGGAACTCAGCTCAACAGAACTGAGCCTAACTTCTGATTTGGCCAAAGGAAGGGGGGAAAAATAGCAGGATACCTTAACTTTTTGCTTGGTTGCGTTTGCTCCTTGTGAAGTGCATCATACATTCAATGGCATTGTTCAAACTTCAAAAGAAATAGTAATTCACAAAATGGAGAAAATCGTTGCTCTGTATGGAACACGAAAACTAGATTTCCATACCTACATAGAATCCTAATACAAGCACCTGATAATATATTATGGGTACGACAGCAACTGCATCTCTTAATCAAGCTCTCCCATACACATATTTTAGACATCTAGTTTAGTTAACAGATGCAGGATATGCAGCAGCCAACTTACAGGTGGGAATCAATTCGGTACAAACTACAAAGCTTAACTACGTTCGTTTTCAACCAACCAGAAGCAATAGAAGTCTTAATTCACAGTTCAAAACTTGAATAATCACATCTGCATATGCATCAGGAGCAAGGATCTGGAGGTCATAAAAAAGCCATATGCAGCATGTAACAACTAACACCTAAGTGCAGCTTGAAAGTAAGCAGTCTTCTACTTGCCTCAATATTCTTTTAGGGCAGCCTGTTCTATTCTGAAATCAGACAAACATGGTACTTTCATAATCTGCCCACATCCTCAGTGCAATACCATCTCTCAAAGCATTACCCATGTCGCATTCACTGTTGAAAGCTGAAACATCGTAACCATATGTATCATCACCACTGGGAACATTCACTGTTTTATGGGACGCAAATGGGATTGTTTGCTCACATAACAACTCTTCATTACCTCCTTGTCTCTGAATTATGTTATGTAGAACAACTGCTGCTGAAGGAATTTTCAGTTGAGTGTCTTTACGGTATGATGTTGCGACATTTAGAATTGGAAATCGCATCTTCAGTAGGCCTACAGCACGCTTAATATGTCTGTGCAGCTGTGCATGACGAAGATTGGAAAGCTCTCTGTAGTCTATTGGTTGGAAATTGCTCTCATCTTGCTCTTCAGTATGGTAAGGGACTTCATTATAAGGAGCAAGAAAAGATGGCGTGTTCGCATAACCCCCGTCAACCAGGTAGTACTTTCCTCTTGGGACTTCAAATCCAGATTCTATAGCAGAGTATAAGACTGCTGCATCAGATGCAGACCCTTCTCGGCTACTAGAAACATAGACGAAATTCAAATCAAAATCACAAGCAAGCATCACATTTTGGGTAAGGGATTCTTGTCTATTTCGGTATGGAGCTGCTTCGCTGTCTGATATTGTCATAGGGACATGAATTCCATCAATTGCTCCAATACAGTTCTGCAAGGGAAAATAAATCCTCAAGGTAATAGAAAAGGGCAGAAAATCCTAATGTATATGACCAAAAGTTACACTGACCTCAAAGTAAGGCCAGTAACGTGTATCAGATGATATTTTCTGGTGGGCTTGAGTTAAAGGTGGCTTGACGAATTCACCAGTCATTGGTGTGACTGCATCAAAGCATGCCTTGATATGTCTGTGAATAGTTTCTGTACTGTACTTGAATCTGTCATTTAGTTTCTGAAAACTAGCATTTCGAGATAGCATGTAAATAAACATGCCAATTTTCTCTTCTACAGAAACACCTCTGGTATTTCTCAAAAGATCATTTGACCTCAGATAGCGCGAAAGTTCTAGGAGAATATGAGGCTCCACACGAAGTTTATCATAGCCTTGGCCTCGGTCATCTTCAAGCACTTTACAAATCCATTCAGCATCATTAAACTTTGATACTTGACTTGGAGTTTCAATTGCAGTACCATCACTAACCATCGATGTTTGATCGAGAGTTCCATTTCCAGTAGATGCTAGATATAGTGCTGGTAAGATGAATAGCATCAAGTCATCATCTTCTTCTTCTTTGTCCTCAAACTCACTAGAGTCTTCTGGATCCATCTTCTCTAAACGTACTAGCAACAAAGAAAACCAGATTTCAATGAAGGACTGCAGGCAAAATATGCATGTTAAAAGAACAAATGCAGTTTTTAAAAGAAAAATCAGGCTGAAATTGAAAAGAATCAGTGTTACTAGAATGCTTTCAGGGATTTCCATCATTGCTAAAGTAAGCACAGTTGTTAGAATTGCACATCGATAAAATACCGCTCTTACAGGTAATTTTCACACACAAAAAAAGTTAAAACCTCATATCTGACTTGCAGAATTTATGATACATGGCACGAACTGAGTTTCTATGTTCTCTCTCCCTTCCTGCCTTATTAGACATGGTTTGCATAAGGTATGTGAACATAGGGCATACGGCAAGGTACAAGGAGAAATCGGGACAAGGGTGCATTTCAGGGTTTTGAATAAAAGGTAAAATGCCAATAATCATTCGTAATAGTAAGTGTATTTCATACTTCGAGGGAAAAAATTGTGCATTCCTTTTATTTGCCTGCCAATAAGTTAGTGAAGTCCTTAGCACAACGGCAAGCATTAGCAACAACAATCTGCCATGTAACGGACATCCGACCATACAGCGGAGTGGATGTGATGCAAACTAGCAATACGGTGAGTAGCAATGAATACGCAGCAACAAACTAAAGCGAATCGGGCAATCGTTCAACCATCCCCAACCGGAAGCAGGAGTGGGGATTTGGTGGTTGGGAACTTGGGGATCGTGGTGAGCTACCTGAGATGGCCGACCGAAGCCGCCTTTTCCGGGAGGAAGCGAAGGTGACGAAGTGGGGACCTCACAACGAGCGTTCGCCGGAAGGAGAAGGATGGCGACGGGGAAGGAAAGAAGCCTAAGCCTACACGCCGACGGCGACGACGGCACGGCACGGGCACGGGCACGGGCACGCGGCGCGCCGCCGAACCTTTGCGGCTAGACCAGACAAGACGAGGATGAATGAAGCAGCAGCAGCACTGGTCTTCTTACTAGGCCGGTGCCACGTTTAGGATATCCGCACTCGTCCATTTCTTCCGTACCCATATTCCTTTTCATCTCTAAAAAATAATATTCTATCTTAATCATCGAGATTCTCTACTATATATCCATTTCTTCCGTACTCATATTATCTCTATCTCATACTCTATACCCACTATTACATATTTTATTCCCCTTGCTCCCCTTCTCTCCCCCTAACTCTCTGTCTCTCTCTTTTGCTACAGTGTTTGGCGTGCATGCACAGTACCTCTGGATATAGCGCGCGTACCGGTCGGCCGCTACGCGCCCGTGCGCGATACAGGCGCGCGGTGCGGGCGCGTGTAACACCCCAGGTGTTTATCACCAATTAGACAGTGAGTTGAGCTCAAACATGACAGATTAAGTGGAAATGACAATGTCAATGTCAACCTATGCAGATGAGCCTACCTTAAAGTGGGATGCTGCATCATTGCTTTACATATAGGACATTTTCAAAGATATATGTTTGGATGGTGTTATTGCCATATCTTCATGTGTCTCACCTTGGTACCTATCTATATTGATCCCTGGAAAAGTTTCATAAAGTTTGGAATTAAAAAGTCACATGAAATGATAAGTTAGATGCTTGTTTGGATTATAACTAAAACCTGCCTTACATCCCATGGGAACTAGTGTTGTGCAACATACAAATGCAATATGTGCAACACATCTTGGACACATGTGGAACACCCTAGTGGAACATGTGTAGCATGTATCTTGAAACAACCACATGAAATGACTATAGCATTTCACTTGAGTTCTATGTTTCAAGGCATGTGAGGCCTGCACTTTTGTGCAACCTATGCATGGTGGGTATGTTTGGACCCTACAACACCTTAACTACACTTAGGGCACTTAATGGAACAATGTTCATGTTGATCATTTTGCCTAAATGTGCTTCTAAGTGATGGTTGACCATGTATGGACCCAGGAACACTTGTGTTTGACCGTTTCAAAAGGGTGACCTAGAAGCTTTGCATGACTGTGCACCCTTTGACAAAATTGTAGAGAATTTTATAAGGAACAAACTTTATTTAAGAGTCAAGTCATGGAAATGTAGGAAACATGCTCAAACAGGGACCCCAAGTCAGTTTTGACCTGCTGTTTGGCACTTAGCCAATTTGGCTAAGTCTGGACTGTACAATAGTTTCAAGTAGCTTCCTTTGGAGCTTCATATCTTCTAATCCAAGCCAATTTAGCTCTTGATCATTAAAGCAAGATTGTTCACCTCGCAAAGCTCTACAATTTTGTCTCTTGTGCCAAAATCAATGGACAACCGGATTGGGAGATAGAGGATGGGAAAATTGATGTTTCAGGCGTATATTTGCAGTGGTATTAGTTCTCCCAGTGTTGAAACTTTGAATTGGTCATGGAGGTCGTGGCCGACCATGGGCAGGTGCCCGACGCCGCGTGGCCCTCCTGTGCACACGCATGTTCGCCACCTTGCCTCCGTGCTCGTCAATAAGGACACCGGCGCCCTCTCTCTTCTCCTCAGTCTCCCTCGTCACTCTCATTCTCTGTCCCTCTCACATTCTCTCTGCCTCCCTCGCCCTGCTACAGCCAGCACAAAGCCCCATGGCCGCCATCCTTCCCCGCTGGAGGCCATCCCCGCCCGAGCTAAGAGCAGCGAAAGCCTCTCCATCCTTGCCTCCTTCGTCCGTGCTGTTTTCCCGGGGCCGCCGAGCAACCCTCTGCTGTCGCCGGCAGAGCAGCCGCCATGGAGTTTGCATGTGGTTGTGGCAGTGCCGCCACTAGCCATCCCAGGCCATGGTGTGGTCACCGGTGGGTGCGCCAGACGCCAGACGCCGCTGTGCCTCACCGGCCCCTCCCTGCTGCCGGCGCCCTTCTTCCACGGCCGAACTCGCTGACCCCGAGCTCGTCCTCCGTCTCTGCTGTGAAGAAGACGTCCGCTCAGTCTCTGTGAAGAAGAAGACCATGGTTGTCCCTATGACGAATGGGTCCCACCTGAAAAGAGCAATACCACATCAAATCTATAGATTTTTTTTTATCTTGTAAAATCTATATCTCATATTTGGTAGCTCCAAAAATTGTGCAATTTGTTTTGTTGGAATCCTTGTGAAGTGCTCTACATGTTAGGGTAATCAGTTGTGCCATGCATGCATGTGTTTGTGCTGTAGAAATTCATTAGTGAAAAGTGGTTTTGGAGTTGGATTAACTTGCTTTCATCAATATCTAGAGTTTTAGAAGTCCAAAATTTGTGATTCCAATTTTGTTGGTCTTCTAGTAATATGCACTGTCTAAGAAAAATATAAAACTTATAGGTTATTTCCGGGTTTCAGGATGTTTGACCTAGATCTTGTTAAATGAAAAATAAATGCTTGTTTTCCTTGTTATTTTTATATCTTGAGTTGTGATGCTCCGATTGATGTGAAATTTTTATGGTAGGATTGTCATGCTATGGATGTACTGTGGTATAAATTTCATGATCATTGCTTACTGTATGCTCAAGTTATTGATTTAACTTGTTTATAGCTTGATAAATAGCTTATAAATAATATATAAATGATAAAATAGAAAATGTTGTTCCATTACCTTAGTATGATGTTTCTCTATCATATTGATTCATAATATGGCCTTGTGTTCACAGAAAATATTGAGTGTTAAGTTTAACTTGCTCTCACATGATTTATTGCTATAGCCATTTGTCTTTTTCATAGAGGTTGTTATACATGTCCAAATGGTTTCAAATTTGGATAGTAGACTTTTGGGAGCATGTGTAGGCCTCTGTAATTTTGGTAGAATTTATTATGCACTTTTGATATGTGTTCATAATTCCACCAAATTATCTAAATAAATTAAGAAAATGCATTAAAAGAAATTATTTAGGAATGGACACTATGTTTTCTGATGTTCATTAGTCATGTATGAAATGTTGGTAAAGTTGGTTTTGCCCAATTATATGTTTACAACGGAAGTTAATAATTATTTCTTGCAAATGAGGTTTCTGGACAGATCTGGGAACTTAGCAAAGTTCTTCATGATAATGTGCTTTGTTGTGAAACTTATTTATACAAAAGTTGTATATAATTTATGTATCTAGCTTCTATTAAAATTTGGTGGCATTTAACAATGTGGTTTAGGAGTTATAGCTATTTAAAGTTAGGGTACAGAATTGCTGGCTCTCTGTTTATCAGGAACAAATTCTGGAACATTGTATTTTTTACTTGTTTAACTTATGAATCATGCTGTGATGATATTATATAAAATGTAGATAATTTTATAAGCTTTCCATAATGTCTTCTTGCAAGTCATTTGGATTTATAAAACTCCAGATATGATTGATTTATGAAGCTACTGTTTGCTAGTCCAGAAATTGGCATATTCCAGTTATCGTTGTTGCTTCACCTTGAGTTGCTTTGCATGTTGCTAAGTGTGATTCATGTCCTTGGTGATGAAGTTAGTACACCTGAAACTTGTGAAGATTATGCTTTACTTATTATGCATGGAATGGTTGGTGTGCTATAGTCAGTGAGTGGCTATGAGAGCTTGTATCTTGTTTAAATATTGTGCTTGTCTTATGTGATGCATTCTTATTGCCATTCATCATGTTCATACACTTGCATCTTGCATCTCATTTAGGTACGCTAGATGCACCACGTGAAGGACGTGAGGTGGAGCTAACCAGAAGATGGTGTTGGTGGACCTATCTCGGAGATGGAATGATCGGACAAGTGCTAGAATGAGAGAATGCTCGCCAAGCGGGTTTCACTTGACAAACTCTAACTTGAGTCGGATCCCAGGCAAGCCCCGGAGCATTATAAGCCTCCTATCTTCAAAGCAATTAATTCTATATATGTTATAAGTATTGTTGCATTAAGTGGTAGGAGTTGGTTGAAAACCTTGCTGCATTATATCATTCCTTGTCCAGATATATGAATCCTTGAATCCTACGTAGACTAGGATCGAGTAGATGCTTAGCCCTGCTTTAAGCAGTAGAAGTCAGATGATTTCCTGTCACCTGCGAGATATAGGGATATTCATATATGGCACGGTTGGCTATATTTGCTATCGTGGAAAGGAACCGTGTGTTAATAAAATGAAATGAGATCGGGCGGGATGATGATAGTGAAGCGACAAGGCATGGAGGTCTTGGGTGTGGATCTATCCCCGTCTGAGTCGTTTAAGGACCGATTCGTTGTACGTCCTTGAGTCATGTTGAACGCAGTCTAACACTTAGTTGGCCGGATAAGTCGTTCCGACCGCGAATCCGAGTAATACAGTTCAGGCCAGGAATCGAATGGTAGGTTGCTTCTTGGAGGAGAGAAAGGATGTGCTTGGGGACATTGGCGTGAGACCAAGGGGGGGTTAGAGTCCCTATCACCTGGCAGAGTGTCGCCCTTAGGGTCGCGACATCATTCGGACCCGCAGCTCCTGAACTGTACCAAAGGTGACCTGAGCAGCCCTCGCCAGGCGTGACTCGGTGAGTGTTAGAAATACCCCTCCAGCTGGATAGGAATTCGATTCGAATCGCCGTCGCTCCCGGTTAGTGAGCACTTGACTTGAGCAGCGGCAACGTAGATTCCATTAAATTGAACGGATGGTTAATTGGATAACGATGGAAAGGATGCCTCAATTTATACCTGCTATGGTTAATATTGTTTGCTCCTAATAAAGTGAGTGCTCTAGTACAGGTGCTAATATAGATGACAGGCTAATGATGATTAACTTGATGCTTAAGCATTAATGATTACTTATCCGTAATAAGCTTTTATGCAAAATGTTGTCAAGCTAGCCCCACTTTATATCAGCCTTGCATGATCCTTGGTGTCACCTTATTTCTGGTTTCTGACGGGTAAGT
The DNA here is from genome assembly GCA_038087645.1 of Saccharum hybrid cultivar R570. Taxonomy (NCBI): domain Eukaryota; kingdom Viridiplantae; phylum Streptophyta; class Magnoliopsida; order Poales; family Poaceae; genus Saccharum; species Saccharum hybrid cultivar. Next base: position 871,440 of record JAQSUU010000203.1, on the reverse strand, counting down.
CTAGCTGAGTACTTTATCGTACTCAGGGTTTTATCCCTACTTGTTGCAGGTTATGATGTATCATGGCGACTGCAAGAGTTGGTTGGCTCCTGCCGTAGAGGCGGAGTGTGATCACGAGCATGATCCTTCTTATTTACCTTATCTCTAATGCTTTTGTTGGAAGTCGACCGTGGTACTGACATGTATTTGAAATAAGGGTGTTGTTAGTTTCAAATTACTTTGCTTCCGCTACTTTTGAACTTAAGTTGTAATAACTATGTTGAACTCCGATGTATATTTAATTACTTATGAAATGGTTGTAACATGTGACTTGTTATGTTGAATCACTACGATCTTGGCTTGTATGTTGGTTGGTTTGAAATCCTTCATGATTTCATTGGACTACCGGAGTTATATGGGCTCAAGTGTGAGAATTTGATCACTTCGGTGATTGTTTTTATACTTGTGCTCTTATAATTTGGACGGTTCTGTTACAGCTGGCATCGGAGCAAGATTTAACATTAAACTTGTCGTATGTGTATTTAAAACAAAGGTTTTGTTTCTAAAACTAGTTTTATCAACTTATAGCTATATATAGGTTTGTGACATCTGAATTCTAAACCTAAGTATGCCAGTGGTCAATTTCCTTATGCCCATATAAGGATTATTAGGTGGCTTATATAAGTACTAACTTGGGGGTTTTCATTTATGCATCTACGCCCAGGCCAAGGTATGTATGTGTGATGACTCTCCCACACTATGCTACCCGGTGTGCTAGATTGGTGGTAGCCTTCATATATGAAATAGCCATATATGTTGCTAGTTTACTTTTATGCAACGTCGCACCTACGCTCAGGTAAGTGTGAGTTGTGAGAGCATGACCGTACAACCTGCGGTCTAGGGGAGAGCTAGTTTTGGTTACTGGATTATGTACATGTTACACACATGTATATATGAAGGTACTTAATTATGGGTGATCGAATGATTCGGGTAGTTTTGGTGCTACATGTATATATACGAGGGTATATGTACATGGGAGTGCTTAGAATTTTACTTTCCTGCTCTCATTGTGTGCTATATTTGGGGAATTGTTGGGCTGCAATGAAACTTTTCTGCAGGTATGCTAACCACGAATGCATAAGTCGAATGTAGCTGTCGACTAGCTATATATCGAGAGAGTGCGTGTTATGCCACCGACATAGAACGTGATTGCCACCTTAGATTGGCAATCTTGTGAGGACGAATAGGGCAACGCATGCATCATCTTAATTGTTGCTTTATGCATAGCTCTGCTCCTCTCACCCTTATTCTATAGCAAGTAACATGTGATTGATGTGGCACTATCTTCCGTGTGTGGAGTCAAACAAGAATGCCTTGTTCCATGTTGCTTGAATAGGAAATGCTTGATAAAAGTGTGTGCTTAGCCTTGCTAGAAATAATTGTGGATTCTCATCAATGAATTATATTAGTGCTGGTCTAAGGTAACAAAATTTAGAGCTACTAGAATAATATGTTGGTGTGCTCTCTTGTTAAGTAGAACAAAGGCAAGCTTTGTTTTGCTTATTAAATGTTGGCTGCTAGAACGGTTTCTGTTGTAGTGATGCTTTCGTGATCATAATGGTGTTTTCTGTAGTTATAGAGAATACCAAAGTTGTAGCTAACTTACTTATCTATCTTGTCCTAAAATTTTATGACACTAGGCCTTATGTTTTGGGAGTTATAGATTTTAGAAGTTTGTTGTCAGAATCTGCTCATGTTCAGAACAGATCTGAATGTTTGCTTTATTTGACCTATGTTCTTATGGAATCATGTCTTGGAAATATTATAGGAAGTGTAGTAATTTTTCTAAGCTTTCCAAAATGCTAAAGATCACTACTTTTGATGGTGTAAGTCACCAGTTATGAGCTTGTGAAATTGAATGACAGAATCTGTCCAAATCTGGGCAGAAATGTCTTCTTTGTGTTGATTAACCTTGTTAGCTGTAGAATCATCCTAATACGATAATAAGAAAGTTATATATAATTTAATAAGCTTTACATAAAGTTAAGGATCACTTTTTTTAGGTTCCTAGAACTCTAATTATGCATCTTTGAAGTTCTTGTCAGTTTTCTGTCCATATTGGTACAGATCTGAAACATTAGCAATTTTGCTCATGTTAATCTATGAATTAGCTGTTGGTGTGAATAACTAAAGTGTAGTCATCTTCTTAAGCTGTCTAGAAAGTCTAGGATCACCTTTATAGAAGGTCTACAACCATAGTTATGGTTGAAACAAGTAGTCACTATGTGCTGTCTAGATTTTGTGCACATGTTAAGTTAGTCACCTTAGCTAGCGTTTGTGTTGAGCTAAACTTGTAGTTAGTTCGTGTTTGAGATAAATGCTTATTTTGGGTGAGCCTTGTGCTTTGTATTGGTTGCTTAAACCCATTCATTTGATTTTTCTCAAATGACTGCTTGATTGTGATGTTGTATGTATGCTTGTTATCTAGGTAGGCCATAGTTGTCACCTCGTTTGTCCTCGGTGAGCATATGAGGGTCGCATAGCTTTATCCTAGAACAACATTCATGTTACGTAATTGTATGGTTGTTGTCTTTAATTAGGTTTCTCTCTTAGGAGCCTGAGCCTGTAGACTTGGTGGTTAGCCTTTGAATGTTTGTATCCATGCCTTGCTTGACCGAAAGCCTAAAGTTTAGTTCTCCTATATGTTTGTATGAGTCGTGGATGTTTTGCAACCCTTTTTGTGAAGACCTTTATCGACTGACCAACCAAGTTAACTTTCATCAATGCTAGCCTTTGACCATGGTTCGTACGTTGCCAATTGTGGAGACCATACCCAAATCTATGTTAGACCTTTTGGTTACCTCTCCTAAAGGTTAGCTAGTGTGACACAATGTATCTCTGCTATGGCCTCTAAATCATGTGCTTGCAAATTCATGCATCTACCCTATCAACTCAATCTATGACTATAGATCGGTTTTTGCTCGTGAAATTTGCTTAATCCATCCCCAACCTTCTCAAGTCTCGAGATGTTTACCAGTCTTGATCTCATGTTGTGGTCCAACATGACCAAATCTCGTGGTAATCTTTCATTTTGGCCTCACTGTGGTGAACGCTAGGTGTATGTGGAATTAAGCAAAAATCTCGTGCTTAGTCGCATTCAGCAATTGAGCTATGTTCTCTTGTGAGGTGTTTTGATCTACGGATAGCTTCCCTGTTGATTCTAAACCTTGTGACTACCTTTACTTGCTATCTCTCCTTGGTATGGTGCTTGTTCGGACCACCCAATCTGTGTCATTTGAAATTCCTCATCGGGTGTATGTTCGGTAATGGTGTTATGATTAGCATTCTATGGTGCCGCGACGAAACCTAGGGCCTCCTTGTGACTGGCCGGCACATGGTTGTGCTACTGGGCACGCGCTGGTATCGAGGTTGCTAGTCATAGCCCATTATGGAACTACATCGATGTGTGTTTTTTTGGTGAGATGTTCCTTGGTTATCGTCCCATATCATATCATAAGATCCATATCTTAGACCAAAAGTAGTAGAGATGCCTCCTGAAGTTGCTAAGAGGATAACCTTTGAAGAGCCGAATACTGACATAAACATTAACAGACTGCAATAGGTGGTAGACAAGTGACTCTACTTAGTTGTCCCAGTATTGACGAACGTCATCTAGTGAGCAAAGTATCTCATCTTTGTTGGATAAAAAGGACACACAACACTTAATGTTGGATAAGTCATCCGTTGGATAAGACTCGATCGTTACAATATGCAAGTTTTAACCGTTGTATGCATAATGGCCATACCGTTGAGATCAACCATCTCTGGTGAGACTCCGTATCTGCTGACTTCAATGGCAACCATCTAATTTGTATCAACCACAATTATTGTGATCAAGAATGAAGATTTGAAACTTTTTAGTGTTGAGAGACAACTAATTAGTTACTAATAGGAAGGTTAATCTCTAACTAGGTAATGACTCTTTGGTAGCTGCTAAGGCCATGTCTTACAGAGCAATAACCAACAAGAAGTGATCAACTAGCCAACAATTGGAGTGATACTCAATCTTCTAGAGCCATTGTGATCAAGTCAATTCCATCTTGGACAATCACACAGATAGTGCAAGGTGTTCAATAAGCTGAGGTGAAGAATTAGAGAAAGTATGCCCTAGTTCTGATCTGTATCCTTGTGCCCATAGGTACCACAAACGGTTTGTCCATAACTTTATTGGACGAAGTGTCGAGGAATATTCGGAAGCGGTTCCTTATCCTTGTAGGAATGTTCTCCAGGCAGAGTATGCGTTTTGCCCTGCAAAAGTAACCTGCAAGTTCAAAGCGTGTGCATCCTCGGATTGTTATGTAAATTAATAGGCGAGATCTGCTGTTGGATGGCCCTTTTGAGGTCTCACAGATACTAGTTTACACTCTTTCAATTGCTTTTGCTTTCTCGTATCCCTAATGTACGAGCAGCCTTGGTTTCTGCAAATCAATTTATACCATCGCGAATCAAAAGCAATTTGAAAAGTGTCAAACAATAGATTTCCCATCTTAGAGCTGTTGTTTGATCCTAAAAAGGAAGCCTCAACATGAAAGTTGGCATGACAAAGTTGTTATGCTGCAAGTCAACTCAACTTACAGTACAACTAAGTCACCAAGGAAAATTTTACTCAATCGCTTGGTGGTAGACTACTTCCCGCGGTTTAGTAAATATTACAACTTTTGTTGTCCTTAAGGCCTCGCTACATCTTTCTTTGGTACTAATTTTCTAATGATGACATACTTTGGTACCTTATAAATGTTTGTACCCAAGAGGTTGCATCTGATTCAACCCAAATAACTGTTGTCTTGGATAGAAGAATCTTTTTAGGTAACATTTGACAGAAATATGAAGCCGACAGAGTCAGCCATCACATTCACTAACCCCTCGACAGACTCAGATAATACAGTGTTGTCATCAGAGAAAGAGAACTGCACACATGGAACCTCAAGTAGTTTTCCATTAGTTGTTGTCTAAATGAATGAACATTTACGACCAACACAGACCTTGTCTATTGGTTAGTCAGTGTCCTATAGCCTCAGCGTATATTTGTCGTCTATGATCTCACCCTTTTGGAAAGTTGTACCCAAGCCATTTTGGTAGAGAACTGCCTTTTGAAACCGTGTGAACATAGAGTCATTTCAACGAGTATACTTCTGAGTATTTCAGTCTAATGTCAAGTTCATATGGCCTATGTTGTGCTCATTAGAGAGTCAGATACTTGTGAGTGGTTCACTCATGGACCAAATGATCTCCGTACACTGAGAATGCAGTATGTGCAATCTTGGATTCCTCCCAAAGTAACAATGCTTCATGGAAGTCAATGAAGGAAATTCTTTAGACAAATTTTACCATAAAGAGTAAGTATCAGAAAGTGCTTTTGACCAAATTGTTCACCGATGTTGAAGCTTTATACCTGAATGCTATAGCAGATGTTGTGAACTAGATAACGTGTCTCTCTTCCTTAAAAGGTCTTCCATTCTGAATCTCGGGACGCGATTCTTTTAAGGGGGGAGGGCTGTAACACCCCAGGTGTTTATCACCAATTAGGCAGTGAGTTGAGCTCAAACATGACAGATTAAGTGGAAATGACAATGTCAATGTCAACCTATGGAGATGAGCCTACCTTAAAGTGGGATGCTGCATCATTGCTTTACATATAGGCCATTTTCAAAGATATATGTTTGGATGGTGTTATTGCCATATCTTCATGTGTCTCACCTTGGTACCTATCTATATTGATCCCTGGAAAAGTTTCATAAAGTTTGGAATTAAAAAGTCACATGAAATGATAAGTTAGATGCTTGTTTGGATTATAACTAAAACCTGCCTTACATCCCATGGGAACTAGTGTTGTGCAACATACAAATGCAATATGTGCAACACATCTTGGACACATGTGGAACACCCTAGTGGAACATGTGTAGCATGTATCTTGAAACAACCACATGAAATGACTATAGCATTTCACTTGAGTTCTATGTTTCAAGGCATGTGAGGCCTGCACTTTTGTGCAACCTATGCATGGTGGGTATGTTTGGACCCTACAACACCTTAACTACACTTAGGGCACTTAATGGAACAATGTTCATGTTGATCATTTTGCCTAAATGTGCTTCTAAGTGATGGTTGACCATGTATGGACCCAGGAACACTTGTGTTTGACCGTTTCAAAAGGGTGACCTAGAAGCTTTGCATGACTGTGCACCCTTTGACAAAGTTGTAGAGAATTTTATAAGGAACAAACTTTATTTAAGAGTCAAGTCATGGAAATGTAGGGAACATGCTCAAACAGGGACCCCAAGTCAGTTTTGACCTGCTGTTTGGCACTTAGCCAATTTGGCTAAGTCTAGACTGTACAATAGTTTCAAGTAGCTTCCTTTGGAGCTTCATATCTTCTAATCCAAGCCAATTTAGCTCTTGATCATTAAAGCAAGATTGTTCACCTCGCAAAGCTCTACAATTTTGTCTCTTGTGCCAAAATCAATGGACAACCGGATTGGGAGATAGAGGATGGGAAAATTGATGTTTCAGGCGTATATTTGCAGTGGTATTAGTTCTCCCAGTGTTAAAACTTTGAATTGGTCATGGAGGTCGTGGCCGACCATGGGCAGGTGCCCGACGCCGCGTGGCCCTCCTGTGCACACGCATGTTCGCCACCTTGCCTCCGTGCTCGTCAATAAGGACATCGGCGCCCTCTCTCTTCTCCTCAGTCTCCCTCATCACTCTCATTCTCTGTCCCTCTCACATTCTCTCTGCCTCCCTCGCCCTGCTACAGCCAGCACAAGCCCCATGGCCGCCATCCTTCCCCGCTGGAGGCCATCCCCGCCCGAGCTAAGAGCAGCGAAAGCCTCTCCATCCTTGCCTCCTTCGTCCATGCTGTTTTCCCGGGGCCGCCGAGCAACCCTCTGCTGTCGCCGGCAGAGCAGCCGCCATGGAGTTTGCATGTGGTTGTGGCAGTGCCGCCACTAGCCATCCCAGGCCATGGTGTGGTCACCGGTGGGTGCGCCAGACGCCAGACGCCGCTGTGCCTCACCGGCCCCTCCCTGCTGCCGGCGCCCTTCTTCCACGGCCGAACTCGCTGACCCCGAGCTCGTCCTCCGTCTCTGCTGTGAAGAAGACGTCCGCTCAGTCTCTATGAAGAAGAAGACCATGGTTGTCCCTATGACGAATGGGTCCCACCTGAAAAGAGCAATACCACATCAAATCTATAGATTTTCTTTTATCTTGTAAAATCTATATCTCATATTTGGTAGCTCCAAAAATTGTGCAATTTGTTTTGTTGGAATCCTTGTGAAGTGCTCTACATGTTAGGGTAATCAGTTGTGCCATGCATGCATGTGTTTGTGCTGTAGAAATTCATTAGTGAAAAGTGGTTTTGGAATTGGATTAACTTGCTTTCATCAATATCTGGAGTTTTAGAAGTCCAAAATTTGTGATTCCAATTTTGTTGGTCTTCTAGTAATATGCACTGTCTAAGAAAAATATAAAACTTATAGGTTGTGTAATGGAACCGTCCAAATTATAAGAGCACAAGTTCAAAAACAATCGCCAAAACGATCAAATTCTCAAAGTTGAGCCCATATAACTCCGGTAGTCCACGAAATCGCGAGGGATTTCAAACCAAACCGAGAGCAACCAGATCGTAATGATTCAACATAACACAACACTTGTTACAACAGTTCAACAATAATCTCATACATCGGAGTACAATTATTTTTATTACAAAACCAAAGTAAAGATTAGCGGAAGCAACATAATTTCTGAAACCAATTGAAGTCAAATACTGCCAATACATAGTCACATCCTGCAAAAGCATACCAGAAGAGATACTATGGAGACCATACCTATTACGCTTTTGTCTCCTTGGGTGAGCTTCATAAACTCGGTGTGCTTGATTGCCATGAGGCCAGCAGGAATATGATGTCCCCGAAATGCTTCCTTGAACTGATCCCAAACTACTTCCATATTCTCAGGCAGGGTACTCCGATGGTGACACCACCAAACACCTGCAGGTCCTTGCAACTGTTGTGAAGCATATTCTGTTTTCATATCATCTGCCACCTTGAGCACACGAAACTTCTGTTCGATAGTGTTCAACCATTCGTCTGCTTGAAGTGGTTCTTCTGCTTCTCGAAAAATAGGAGGCTGAGTATCCAAGAAATCCTTATAGTTGCTGTACTGGGCAGGCTCAGGTTCCTGATGGACATGGTTTCTGATACTCTCGTCCAAGGCTCGATGACTCTCGGCAAGCATTTGTAGCAACTCAGCAGAGGTAGGTTGCGGAGGAGACGATGACAGTCCTGTATTGCCACGACTCTGACTGCTAGAGCGAAGTTGACGAGACATCTACAAGTAGTTGAAACTAGTAAGCGTTGATGATGTTGGAAGGCTGCTGACGAATTATATAGGCAGGAGGAAGAGATTATATCCAACTATGCAAATTCCAATCTCCAAAAGAAGGAAATTTCTTGGGTTGAGGCACGGATTTTCTGACAAGATAAAGAATGACATTCAAGGAAAAGGTTCACGAGAAGATAACACATTGGTGTAGCTCCATAATGGATCATAACTAGCAACCCTTGATACCTGCGCGTGCCGAGCAGCACAACCTTGTGTCGCGCGCCACAGGAGGCTCCCGGTTTCATTGCGGCACCATGAAGTACTAATCGCAACACCATTACCGAACACACACCCATGAGGAATCCTCACATTTTAGGAATTAGGCATGTAGAAACAGTATCATCCAAAGAAGGGGTAGCAAACAAGGATAGATACAAGGGTAGAAGCAATGGAGACGAATTGCATATCAAAACACCTCCCAACTCGAGGAGATACATCTTGAAATTGTCTTGCTTTCCTTCATGGCCAGGTATGAATTGGGTTTCAAGGCTGACACTTCTGACCACTCCACTAGGTTGGTTGACCACCCCCAATTCTTCACGAAAGAAATGCAACTATCTACGGGACAACTGTTTGGAGGGAAGGAAATTTTGAAAGAATGGGATAAGCAATTTATAAGGGAGGAAGTAATGCATAATGCAATGTATGATGCGAACATGGTGCATGCACGAACCGTACGTCCTCACAAACCTAGGAAGAATTTCAAAATTCTAGCGTATGGTTCGGTGGCATACACACGTTCTCTCAATAACGATAACTAGTCGTTCTACAGGAAACGTTGTTAGTGTACCTGCAGAAATTTGCATTTCAGCCCAACAATTCCCAATATAGCACAGAAGAAAGAAGTAAACTAAATACTTTCCATACATACATCCCCGATGTATATACTTCAGTATCAAAGCTACCCGACAGATATACCCACAATTAAGTACTCTCATAATCACATGATTAAACATGTAAGTATGCTAGTAACCACAACTACTCTCCCCTAGACCGACGGTTGGACGGTCATGCTCTCACAACTCCCACTTACCAGGGTGTAGAGGTATTTTGATCCATACATTACCACCCAAGCGGATGGCATCCATACAATAGCACGCCGTATGGACAACGAAATAGAAAACAAGCAAGAACCCCCAAGTTAGTACCTTAGTAAGCCACCTAGTAGTCCTTATTTGGGCATATAGGATATGACCACTAGCACTCTTTAGTTTAGAATAAAGATTTTTCACAAAAGCTTTTGTTTAAATACACAAATGATGTGTTTGCTGTTGAATCTTGCTCTGATACCAGCTGTAACGGAACCGTCCAAATTATAAGAGCACAAGTTCAAAAACAATCGCCGAAACGATCAAATTCTCAAACTTGAGCCCATATAACTCCGGTAGTCCACGAAATCGCGAGGGATTTCAAACCAAACCGAGAGCAACCAGATCGTAATGATTCAACATAACACAACACTTGTTACAACAGTTCAAAAGTAATCTCATACATCGGAGTACAATTATTTTTATTACAAAACCAAAGTAAAGATTAGCGGAAGCAACATAATTTCTGAAACCAATTGAAGTCAAATACTGCCAGTACATAGTCACATCCTGCAAAAGCATACCAGAAGAGATACTATGGAGACCATGCCCATATGGTCTAGTCTTCACGCCCACATGGCGAAGACAATACTTGCAGCAACAAGTACGAATCTGCTACCTGCAACAGGTGGGAATAAACCCTGAGTACGAGAAGGTACTCAGCTAGACTTACCCGTCAAAAACCAAAAACAACGGTGACACCAAGGATTATGCAAGGCTTTATAAAGTGGGCTAGCTTGACTCATTTGCAGAAAAGCTTATTACAAATAAGTAATCATTAATGCTTAAGCATCAAGTTAATCATCATTAACCTGTCATCTAGATTAGCACCTGTACTAGAGCAATCACTTTATTAGGAGCAACCCATATTAACCATAGCAGGTATAATAAGCCCATCATCATTATCGTCAATTCCGAACCATCATTAATAATTAGTGTATCTACGTTGGAGATAACCAGTCAAGTTTCTCACTATCTGGGAGAGACGGCGACTCGAATCGATTCCAACTCAGCTGAGGGGGGTATTCCTGACACTCACCCGGCAAACCCCGCTAAAGGCAGCCGTAGATAACCTTTGGTACAACTCAGGGTGGGCCCGAACAGCACCGCGTTCTCGGGGATACCAGTGGCTAGGATGCTCAGGACTTTTAACTCACCTGCCCTTGGACCCTCTGGCTCCCTTCCGAGGCGACTTTCACTTTTCGACTTCGCAGCCTGAGTTGAGCTACTAGGCTTCGCGGTCGGCAACCTCAGGCCGGCCAACTAAATGTCAGGCATGCGTTCAAAATGACATAGAAGGCTCCAGGTCTCGGTCCTTAATCGACACAGGCGGGGATAGATCCACACCCAAGACCTCCATGCCTTGCTGCTTCACTATCGTCATCCCGCCCGGTCTCATTTTATTTCATTAACACATGTTTCACTTCCACGATAGCAAGTATAGCCAACCGTGACCTGATAAAGCCCTATATCTCGCAGGTGACAGGAAATCACCCGACTTCTACCGGTCTAATTTAGCAGGGCTAAGCATAGATACGATCCTGTCTACTTAGGATTCAAGGTTCAAATTGCTAGACAAGGAGTGTTATCAGTGCAGCAAGGGTTTCCAACCAACTCCTATTACGTAATGCAACAATACATATAACATGTATATAAGGATAATTGATTTGAAAGTAGGAGGCTTATAATGCTCCGGGGCTTGCCTTAACCGAAAGAAGAGAGATCAAGGTTCGGCTTCAAGAACGGTTCCCACGTCTTCTCCGGCTTCGTCGGACTGGACCTCCAGTTCTCGAACGGACTTCAACCTCGGGTTCCACGCCCAGCGGAACTTCGCTTGTAACACAATTCTCGACACACCTATTGCATGTATATGCATCCAATGAATTTCATGTATGCATTCAAAAATGACATGATGATTTATGGACGTGCATGAATGATGTGAAGATGAATGCAATGACATTGCAATGTTGTAAGCACGAAACCAAGTTATGTGATGCTCTATTCAAATCACTTCAAGATTAGGTGCAAATTTCCTCTCCGGTATTAACACGTTCCTCTAAGAAACCACTAAGTGCCACAAGGTTAAGGCTAAACACAAACATAACAAGATTCCAGAAATTTAGTATTTACAACATATTATCAACAGTAGTTAAGAAAACTCACAACTGGAGTTCTACAAATCCAAATGACCTGAAAGAGGACATTCTGGAAAGCTTATGAAATTTTCTATATTTTATTTATAAACATCTAAGCATGATTTCATCATTTACCAGGTCAAAATAGCACATGTACAGAATCTGTTCTAAAAGAACAGAGAGCAAAACAATTCTGACTCGAACTTTGAACAGCTGCCATTTCTAAACTATAAGTCCAAATGCTACCAAAATTTTCCAGCAACTAGTTCATGAAATTATCAACAACTTTGCTATAAATCACCAAGCATGAAAACATTACTAACATAGGTTAATTCTCTTAACTAGCAAATCTGTCCAGAAATGGCAGATTCACTAACTTAAATAATTAATGACGATTCAAAAGCACAATTGGACCAAACCAAGTTTACCAACTTGTTGTGCATATCAAAGGAACATCAGAAAGTATAGTGCTAACTTCTAAATAAATTATTTAATATCCTTTTATAATTTATTTAGTTAATTAGGTGATTAAAGCAACATATAGTAAAACTATATATAAAAATCTACAAAAATTACAGTAGCCACCTCATGCTTCACATAGGCTACCATAAAAATTTCACTTCGTTTTGACAAGCAAATATGGAGATATCAAAAATAACATATGGCAGGTCTATTTCTAGCATAAATAGGAAGCTCTATTGAAAAGTATCAAACAATAGATTTCATATTTTTCCTAGCATCCTTATAATATAAGAACAACATTCCCCAAGTTTCACCCTTACTGGATCTATAGAAAAATTATGAAAATTCACATAAGATCCATTCAAGCAACCAAGATAATTATATAACTCCACCAAACTACACCCAAATTGCATAAAAATTTTAACCATAAGCTATTCATGGTATGAGAAGTTCACTATAAAAATTTCATGTCATTTGGAGCTTCACAGAAAGAGATATCATTTTCTCCTTTTTCTACATGAATAAAAGGTATAATTAATAACTATTTATTTCATCACAAAACATGGCACACATTATATTTTTATAATAAACTAGACATTATGTAGAGCACACCAAAATTTAAAGCACCTTATTTGGACCTCTAGAACAGGAGATACCTATTTTTGAAATTTGCACATGGATCAAATAAATGAATAAAACGGAAAACAATTTCCTACTCTACTGAGCCGACCTGTTCACATAGCCCGGTCGCCGGCCCACCGAGGCCCAACCAACCGAATGGGGAAGGGAATCCCGCGCCGACAGGCGGGCCCCGGCCGTCATGCTCACACCGAGCAGAGGATGGTGGGTCGCCGGCGGTAACTCGCCGCCGACGAGTTCTCGGGCGCCGGTGAGGGCACCAGCGTGCTCTACTCACCCAGGGGAGTAGCGGGATGGGTTGGAGTGAAGCGCGGGGCCACCGGAGATGCTTGTCGGCGTGAGCGGCTGGCGGCGGTGATCTGGTGGCGGCGCGCCGGCGGTAGGAGGCACGGCGGTCACCGGTGAGAGGCTCCCTAGCTACACGGTGTCTAGGCGACTCCGGTGCGCGTGAGCACCCGCACGGAGGTGCTATGGAGAGGTGGGACCACGGCGAGCGCTCGCGCGGAGGAGCTCCGGCGAGGTCACCGCGGCGGAGATCCGAGCAATGCGGCCACCCCGGTGCTCGGATGGCTCCACAGAGGGGATGGCGAGGTGGAGGGGGTTAAAGCGGGGCTTTGTGCGGTTGGGATAGGGCAGAGGCACAACGACGGTGGCTTACGAGCTCAGCGAGCTCGCGGCGGCGACGGTGGTGCGTTCCTCCGCTTCGGCAAGCACAGAGGGCGAGGGAGATGAAAATGAGGAGGGGACGAGTGAAGGGCGCCGTGGCTACCATGTAGAACATCGTGGCCCAGTCGGTGGACACGCGCCGGTGTACGGCTTCCACGGCGCAGCCACGCGGCGGCAACGGCCTGCGGTGGTCGGCCACCCGGTCAGAAAATTTCATGACCGTGAAACAACTGCAACATTGTCCTGCAACATCTGCAACATTGCACTTCCCAGACAGCAGCAATTTGCAGGCTCTGTAGTTCCCAAACTAAGCCGAATCATGAGATGAGCCAATTGACAAAATTGTAGCTCATAAAATTCTATACAACCTTGTCAATATGAGCTAAACCTAGAACAGCATGGTTTGGGAGTTAAAGGTCAAGGAGCAGAATCTGTTTCTGTGAAACAACAGAAATCCAGAGCGACCGAAAAGGGGAATTTTGACAGTCTTAGATGATGAATCATGAAACGAGCCAATTGACAAAGTGGAATCTTATAAAATTTACTAAAACTTTGTTAATATGGACATGAACTGATTCTACTTCTAAGTTGGAGGCTTAGAGGGTTCAGTTAGCAGCACTACACTAACTAGGCTAGAAAACAGCACTATTACTGACTGGTGGGCCCTATTTGAGCATTTTCAAGACATTTTCATGAGATTACCATATTGAGACTTTTGTTCCTTGATAAATTTCCTACAACTTTGGTAAAGGGTGCACATCCATGCAAGGTCTCTAAGTAGCAGTTTTTAAGCAGTCAAACAGATTGGTTCTATGAGTTCCAACTTGGTCCACAATTACTTAGAGGCAAGATTACGCAATTTGGTTAACATGAACATTGCCCCACTAAGTACCCCAAGTGTAGTTAAGGTGTTGTAGGGCATCATTAACCACACCTCACATTGATGATGCCAAAATTAAGCATCACATGTATTGAAACAAAGAAATAACAATTGAATTGATACATTTGTTTCAAAGCCATTTGTCATATGTTTCATGATTTTGTTGCATAGCACTTGGTAATCATGTTTCACCAAAGTATGTGACATGTTTCAAGGGTGAGCGACACATGTTGCACTAAGGTGTTGCACACCACACATTCCATAAAACAAGCACACAAGGAATATAAACATAAGTTGCAATGTTGCACAATCAGGTTTCAAGCAAGGATGCACATGAAATGACGATGCTTATGGTAATGTCATGCCATGATCATGCATTATGAATGCATTATGAGGCTAACTAACACCAGGGTGTTACAGGTTGTTTCCGGGTTTCAGGATGTTTGACCTAGATCTTGTTAAATGAAAAATAAATGCTTGTTTTCCTTGTTATTTTTATATCTTGAGTTGTGATGCTCCGATTGATGTGAAATTTTTATGGTAGGATTGTCATGCTATGGATGTACTATGGTATAAATTTCATGATCATTGCTTACTGTATGCTCAAGTTATTGATTTAACTTGTTTATAGCTTGATAAATAGCTTATAAATAATATATAAATGATAAAATAGAAAATGTTGTTCCATTACCTTAGTATGATGTTTCTCTATCATATTGATTCATAATATGGCCTTGTGTTCACAGAAAATATTGAGTGTTAAGTTTAACTTGCTCTCACATGATTTATTGCTATAGTCATTTGTCTTTTTCATAGAGGTTGTTATACATGTCCAAATGGTTTCAAATTTAGATAGTAGACTTTTGGGAGTATGTGTAGGCCTTTGTAATTTTGGTAGAATTTATTATGCACTTTTGATATGTGTTCATAATTCCACCAAATTATCTAAATAAATTAAGAAAATGCATTAAAAGAAATTATTTAGGAATGGACACTATGTTTTCTGATGTTCATTAGTCATGTATGAAATGTTGGTAAAGTTGGTTTTGCCCAATTATATGTTTGCAACGGAAGTTAATAATTATTTCTTGCAAATGAGGTTTCTGGACAGATCTGGGAACTTAGCAAAGTTCTGCATGATAATGTGCTTTATTGTGAAACTTATTTATACAAAAGTTGTAGATAATTTATGTATCTAGCTTCTATTAAAATTTGGTAGCATTTAACAATGTGATTTATGAAGCTACTGTTTGCTAGTCCAGAAATTGGCATATTCCAGTTATCGTTGTTGCTTTACCTTGAGTTGCTTTGCATGTTGCTAAGTGTGATTCATGTCCTTGGTGATGAAGTTAGTACACCTGAAACTTGTGAAGATTATGCTTTACTTATTATGCATGGAATGGTTGGTGTGCTATAGTCAGTGAGTGGCTATGAGAGCTTGTATCTTGTTTAAATATTGTGCTTGTCTTATGTGATGCATTCTTATTGCCATTCATCATGTTCATACACTTGCATCTTGCATCTCATTTAGGTACGCTAGATGCACCACGTGAAGGACGTGAGGTGGAGCTAACCAGAAGATGGTGTTGGTGGACCTATCTCGGAGATGGAATGATCGGACAAGTGCTAGAATGAGAGAATGCTCGCCAAGCGGGTTTCACTTGACAAACTCTAACTTGAGTAGGATCCCAGGCAAGCCCCGGAGCATTATAAGCCTCCTATCTTCAAAGCAATTAATTCTATATATGTTATAAATATTGTTGCATTAAGTGGTAGGAGTTGGTTGAAAACCTTGCTGCATTATATCATTCCTTGTCCAGATATATGAATCCTTGAATCCTACGTAGACTAGGATCGAGTAGATGCTTAGCCCTGCTTTAAGCGGTAGAAGTCAGGTGATTTCCTGTCACCTGCGAGATATAGGGATATTCATATATGGCACGGTTGGCTATATTTGCTATCGTGGAAAGGAACCATGTGTTAATAAAATAAAATGAGATCGGGCGGGATGATGATAGTGAAGCGACAAGGCATGGAGGTCTTGGGTGTGGATCTATCCCCGTCTGAGTCGTTTAAGGACCGATTCGTTGTACGTCCTTGAGTCATGTTGAACGCAGTCTAACACTTAGTTGGCCGGATAAGTCGTTCCGACCGTGAATCCGAGTAATACAGTTCAGGCCAGGAATCGAATGGTAGGTTGCTTCTTGGAGGAGAGAAAGGATGTGCTTGGGGACATTGGCGTGAGACCAAGGGGGGGTTAGAGTCCCTATCACCTGGCAGAGTGTCGCCCTTAGGGTCGCGACATCATTCGGACCCGCAGCTCCTGAACTGTACCAAAGGTGACCTGAGCAGCCCTCGCCAGGCGTGACTCGGTGAGTGTTAGAAATACCCCTCCAGCTGGATAGGAATTCGATTCGAATCGCCGTCGCTCCCGATTAGTGAGCACTTGACTTGAGCAGCGGCAACGTAGATTACATTAAATTGAACGGATGGTTAATTGGATCACGATGGAAAGGATGCCTCAATTTATACCTGCTATGGTTAATATTGTTTGCTCCTAATAAAGTGAGTGCTCTAGTACAGGTGCTAATATAGATGACAGGCTAATGATGATTAACTTGATGCTTAAGCATTAATGATTACTTATCCGTAATAAGCTTTTATGCAAAATGTTGTCAAGCTAGCCCCACTTTATATCAGTCTTGCATGATCCTTGGTGTCACCTTATTTCTGGTTTCTGACGGGTAAGTCTAGCTGAGTACTTTATCGTACTCAGGGTTTTATCCCCACTTGTTGCAGGTTATGATGTATCATGGCGACTGCAAGAGTTGGTTGGCTCCTGCCGTAGAGGCGGAGTGTGATCACGGGCATGATCCTTCTTATTTACCTTATCTCTAATGCTTTTGTTGGAAGTCGACCGTGGTACTAGCATGTATTTGAAATAAGGGTGTTGTTAGTTTCAAATTACTTTGCTTCCGCTACTTTTGAACTTAAGTTGTAATAACTATGTTGAACTCCGATGTATATTTAATTACTTATGAAATGGTTGTAACATGTGACTTGTTATGTTGAATCACTACGATCTTGGCTTGTATGTTGGTTGGTTTGAAATCCCTCATGATTTCATTGGACTACCGGAGTTATATGGGTTCAAGTGTGAGAATTTGATCACTTCGGTGATTGTTTTTATACTTGTGCTCTTATAATTTGGACGGTTCTGTTACAGCGCGCGCACGCTACGCCTGGCGTCGCGGCCGGTTTGCAGGTCCGCAGTGCGGACAGCCTTAGATTGTAAAAAATTTCAAATCGATGAATAGTACCATTTTCATCTTATTTGGCAAATATTGTCCAATCGTGGACCAACTAGGCTCAAAAGATTCATCTCGTGATTTCCAACTAAACTGTGTAATTAGTTATTTTTTACCTACATTTACTACTTCATGTCCAAAGATTGATATGATAAAGAGAGAGTGAAAAAATTTCAACTTTTGAGGGCATCTAAACAAGGCCCGGGTGATGGATGAAGGGAAGCGACAGAAAGCCCAATAAGATCTAGAGGTGCAGCCCACATTTGTACATGGGCCTAGTTCATTTTGCAACCAAGTCAACGGCGATCACTGTACTGTAGCAGGAAGTCAAACTCGCCTTTCACTTTGAGTGTTTGACACGCCGATCCCCACCCAAATCTCTCTCGGATTCGGATCTCCAGTTGCCCAATCCCCTTCCAATCTCCATCGGCGCCGACCAATCACACGCGAAATGCACTCCATCCTCGCCGGGATCCCGCAGTCCCTCCGGCCCGCGGTGCTGATCGCCTCGACGTGCGCGGTGCTCCTCCTCGCCACCGCGCTGCTCCTCCCGCGCGCCCCTCCTCCGGCGCCGCTGCTGACCACTGACGCCCACACCGACGCCGACGCAGTCCGCCTCGACGCGCGCGTCACCCGAAGGAACGGCAACGAGGTGCTGTGGCAGCTACCGCCCCCGTCGTCGCCGCTGCGAGCCGCGTTGTTCGCGGCGCCCGGGTGCACCATCCGCGCCACCGACTTCTTCGACGCCTCCCCGGGCTGCCCGCGCTGCACAGGGCTCCCCGAGGAGCGCCGCTTCACCCGCGCCGCGCTCAGCCGCGGGTACGCCGTCCTCGCCGTCTCCAGCCGCGCCGAGTGCTGGTCCCTCGACGACGGCGGCGGCGGAGACGGGGAGGATGGCAGCGAGCTCGCCGCCGTCCAGTCCATCATCAAGTGGTGGACCACAGAGAAGTACCCTCAGCTCGCGGGCCTTCCCCTCGTCGGCATCGGCGCGTCCTCGGGCGGGTACTTCCTCTCCGCGCTCGCGGCCACGGTTAAGTTCAGCAGCGTCGCCGTCATGATCGCGGAGGGCGTGTACGGGGCCATGGCCGAGATCCCCACCGGGTATCCGCCGGTGGTGTTCGTGCACATGCCTAAGGACACCGAGAGGGCGCGGTTGGTTGCGGACAGCATGGGCAAGCTCAGGGAGAAGCACGTCGACGTGCGGGAGATCCGGTGCGATGACTTCGCCGTGAGCGCGGGGTTCCTGGCGAGGAGGGTGCCGGGGCTGACCCGGGCCTTCGCCGACGCGCTGGTGGACGTGCTTCGCCGGAAGGGATTCGTGGATGAGAAGGGGTTCCTCAAGAAGGACGGGAGGAGAACACTGTGGAAGGAGGCGGCTGAGGAGGCCAAGGTGCTGCCTGAGGGGTTCGGTCTGGAGAGACATGTCACCGAGGAGCTCAATGTTGCCTATGCGTACCATGAGTTCACCAGCCTGAAGAATACTGAAATCTTCCAATGGTTTGAGTCCCATATGAATCATTAGGACTGAGGCCCAACTGGCTTGCATACCATAGTGAACCGGGTAATTTGCTCATTGTTTGAAGATCAACTTTTGACCATGATCTACAATAGCGGAAAGTTAGAGCAAGACCTTGTGTAAGACTTCTGCTCACAGCTTTTAGTTTACAACTTCCACTCATAGTTTCTGGTATGATTGTATTTCTCTTTACTACTTGTTAGTGCAAATTATAGAAAGCAAGAAAATCTGTTGATTACACTCATTATTGTTGTACTTGTACTATTTTTCTTTTGGAAAGCAAGAAAATGTGTTGATTACACTCATTATTGTTGTACTTGTACTATTTTTCTTTTGAAAAGCAAGAAAGGGAGTGTTTAGTTCCCCATTTCACCCAAAATTTTTTGGATTTTGGTCCATTATTTTGCAAAATGGAACTAAACATCATATAAAATTTTTTGGTAAAAAGGCATCCATTCTCTATTTTGGATTTTGGCCTCAAGAGGCCAAAAAGCTAAAAAGCCCTCACCCACCCTATGAAAAATTTGGCATGTTGGATGGAACTAAACACACCTATGAAAATTTTGGCATTTTGCATTTCATCATTCCAAAATAGTTGATATTTTACATTTTGCATTCCATGAGGAACTAAACACAGCCAAAATGTGCAAATCTGAGATTCTAGGCTTCCTTTGAACTTGCACAGATTGACATATCATGTGATAGCGATTAGTGTCTGAATCTTCAGTCTGATTTGGCTAAGTGTAGAACATATTAAAAACCTCACTATGTACAACATCTTGTACAAGGGATGTTGTTAGAAGAGTCAAGGGTCTATTGGGCCTTAGCCCGTTAGGATTAATTAATCGTTTGCTTAGGGGTCAAGTAAGACTTCTTCTCTATATAAGGAGAGGAGATATATCAATCTAATCAAGCAAGAGATTAGAAGGAAAAACCTTCTCTCTTGCCGGCCGTGGGCGAAGCCCCGCGGCCGGCGTTCCCAGCGCCCCTCACAGCCCTAGCTGCCGGGCCTTTCCCTCTCTCATGTGAACAGTACCCCGCGGTTACTGTGGCGACGTGGGTACTGTAGTGCGTCCGTCGCCGTCGCTCCTCTCAACTCTAGCAGCACATAACAATCTGGTATCGGAGATGCCAGGTTACGATGAGCCGCTGCCGGTCACTTCCTCACCGATGACGCCAGATCAATTGACCGCGGCCATCACCGATCTCGCCCGTTCCGTCGCCGCCATCCAGTCCTACCTCGGCATACCGCCCTTGCAACCAGCCAGCTGGCCGCTGTCGCAATCAGGCGCCGACCCGCTGCTGTCTTCAGGCATGAGCATGGTGTTTTTCCCGCGGGCAGCGACCTCCAACTCTGCAGCAGCGGCGGTAGGGAAGTCGCTCCCCTCCTTGTCACCGGCGTGGACGCACTGCCTAGCGCCACCGCATTCCGCCGTCGGCCGGCGCGGTTGCTGGTGGCCGTTCCACGGGGCGAGGTCGCGCTCCGCTGAGCTGAAGTCGACCGTCGCCAAGGTCGCCTCGTGCATAGGCTGGCGCATCTCCTGCAGCAACCGGCGCACTAGGAGGTCGCAGCCTGTAGCCGCACTGCTGCAGACACCTTGCAGGTAAGCATCTTCCCTACCGGCTCCGTCGTAATGTCCATCGCCTGCTCGATCTGCTCCAATGTTGGCTGCACTGTTGGTTGCACGTCCTGGAATGGCAGCAGCGTCGTGCCGTAACCTGGCATCCCGTAGGGGAAAACCGGTGGCAGAGAGGCCACGCCTGGTTGCGACAGCGGCCAGCTGGCTGGTTGCAGGGGCGGTATGCCGAGGTAGGACTGGATGGCGGCGACGGAACGGGGCGAGATCGGTGATGGCCGCGGTCAACTGATCTGGCGTCATCGGTGAGGAAGTGACTGACAACGGCTCATCGTAACCTGGCATCTCCGATACCAGATTGTTATGTGCTGCTAGAGTTGAGAGGAGCGACGGCGACGGGCGTGCTACAGTACCCACGTCGCTACAGTAGCCGCGGCTACTGTTCACATGAGAGAGGGAGAGGACCAGCGGCTAGGGCTGTGAGGGGCGCTGGGAACGCCGGCCGCAGGGCTTCGCCCACGGCCGGTAAGAGAGAAGGTTTTTCCTTCTAATCTCTTGCTTGACTAGATTGATACATCTACTCTCCTTATATAGAGAAGTGGTCTTACTTGACCCCTAAGCAAGCGACTAATTAACCCTAACGGGCTAAGGCCCAATAGGCCCTTGACTCTTCTAACAGATGTATTTATTAGAAAAACCCTGGTTAATCAAATACTTGGTCACTACTCAGTAGAGCACTTTCTCTAGGACTTCTTTTTTGTCTAGGACTTTCAAGGGATGTACGACATCTTTTATTGCTTGGTTCTAATAAATAGTATGAAGTAGTCCTAACCAACAACCATTCTCTATATCCTGAAATATCCTGCATATAAGTGCATTCACTCATTTCATTGTTAACTAACAATCCTTAGATTCATGATTCGTCAGCAGAGTGTACACTAAGTTATCAAAAGTTATATGTGCAATCTGTGAATCATCCCATGTGACTTATGGAGTAGTTAGGCCTCATACACTATGAACAAGATCCACAGTGCATTTTTTTTTTCTCAAATGCTTTTAACCAATTTGTTTTTGCCTTTAATATAATTAATTTAGACATACTTCTGCACAATAATTCAGGGTATACTAGAGTGGCTGGTAGCGCCGTAGAGGCTTAGAAGTAGAACTGAGTTCTTCAGAATCAATTCACCACAGGATAATTTTGAGATGTTTGCTTGAAATATTTTGCCTCGAGGACAAAAGGCTATGTTGTTGTTGTTGTTGTTGTTGTTGTTGTTGTTGTTGTTGTTGTTGTTGTTGTTGTTGTTGTAACTTGGTACTGGGTTTACTTTCAAAGATGTTTGAAGAAAACAGAGCAGCAGATTAATCTATTCATTCGACATAAGGCCTTCGCTACTTGTGAATCAGTGAACCGTTGTATATTTGGATTTTGGAACCTGACATCGAATATTAGGCTGATAGGCTGGTAACAGCTCCTGTGACCTGCCACCACTTGCAACTGACTGGTAGACACATTTGTGATTCCCCAACTTGCATGACCGGTTAATGTCTATTAAAAAAAATGTTATTTGAAGTGACGATTATATTGTTGACTTATTAATAGGTTCATTGCTGATCTAAGCTAATTCTTTATCAGTGTATAGACAACAAAACAGTAGTGGTCATGAAAATCTAGTATTATAAAAACTGGGGCAGGACTGTTCTTCTGATCAAACTTACTTACCCTGCTATGCTGTCCTGATTACTGTATACTTAACCGTGGTAACTAGGAAGAAGTTTCAATTCAAGCCCTGATTACAGCAAAGGGTTTACAACATTCAGTATATCTCATACAGTGGTAGTACATGAAAAAATATCAATATATATTAGGTGCTTATATTACAATACAATCCAACAAATTATAAGAAATTCATCAACATGTTTTAGAGGTGATATTACACTACGAACCCAAAATAGAAAACATGAAATTCATCAAGGATAACATCAATTGAAGAAAACAATTTAGGCAGGAGACAGGTCTAGTAGTGGCATTCATTTGCCTTGAAAGTCCCAGCCAAGGAGGAGGCAGCACCATCGAAGGTCACGGCTACCACAATGCAATCCTCCACCTGCTGGGTGGTAAAAGGGAACTTCTTGTTCACAATGGAATTGAGGTACTGAGATGCTCCCTCATGTAGAAGGGCACCGACACCATCAGTTCTGGTGTTTCAGAGTGCATCATGGAGATTCTCAAGCTTCTTGCCAATGATCAAGTTGGAGGCAGCACTAAATGTCTTGCCAATGTTGCCAAGGGATCCAACGACTGCAATGATCATGTCCAGGTGGCTTTTCCAGTAGCTGCAATTTTGATGGCAGAACAAAGTAAACAATCATTTTAGCATATTTGCTTTGTGATAACGAATACTTACAAATTTGAATGTATACTCATATGGGCTGTTACTCGCAGGACCCAACAAATCTGTGCTTCGGAATTTCTGGGACCCCATAGGAAGATGTGCTTGGGGTACTTGGTGTAAAGCTGTAAGATGGTGTCGGTGTTGTGCCATAAGACGGTGTTGGCTTGTAGCCACCTCCTGACCCTGGGAGCCACCATCTGGTAATAAGATAACATAATTTAGCAACTGTTATTTCCAAGGATGCATTAAGTATTTGTTGCCACTTGCTCTGCTTGGATAATACTGATTGCTGAGAAAGCTTGCAGTTTATGTTCAACATAATTTATCTTGTATATAGCGCTAGCAATATTTGTGCAGTACAATACAACATTTGGCAATATTAAAAAGGCTGATTCAAATAAATATATGCTACACAAAGGGAATAAGGTCAGAATATACAGTTCGGAGCAGAAGAATAGGTATTCTGCTCAGACAAACTGCATGAGCTGGTGACAAACCCCACCAGAACAGCACTGATCAAGAACTTTGCTGCTCATCTTTGCTCTCAACGTCTACAGAGTACGGACAAGACTGAATATGTGCCTGAACTGGCCGAGAAGATTGAATTGATGAATCGAGTTCCTTTCGGGCATATTTATATAATACGAGCAGTAGGCAATCCTCCTCGCCCCCAACGGGCGACTCGGGGGGGGGGGGGGGGGGGGGGGGGGGGGGGGCAACCGCGCCGCCGCCCCTAGGGCCTCTCTCTTCGGCTCTCCTCCGGCCGCCGTCGCCGCCCTCCGGCGTGCGGCGGCGGCAGCCCTGAAAAAAGGGTGTCGTCCGCACCTCAACCTCCCACCTCCCCTCCTCTACCTCTGCTACTCCGCCGGGCGGGCCAGCTGGTGGGGCAGATCCGGGCCTCCCAGGGCTGGATCCGGCCTCCCCCTCCCTGGATCTGCGGCGACGGCGGGTGTGGCCGCGGGCTCTGCCTCCTGTGCACGGATGCGGCCTGGAGCATGGGGGTGCCTGCCTGGCGGCGATGCTTCGGTGGGCTGGCTGGCCGGCGGGGCGGATCCAAGCCCCCCTGGGCCGAATCTGGCCTCCCCCTCCCCGGACATATGGCAGAGTGCGGCGATGCCGGCCGTGGCCGCGTCGACCTCTTCTCCTGCCGGGCCGCCGACTACTGTCCTGCGGCTTCGTCAGGCCTGTGCTCCGTCAGGCTGGTCGTTTCTGGCCTTGGCGCGTGGGGGCCGGCAACCAGTGGTTGTGGTCGGCCTGCCGGGGCCGTGGCTTCCTCCCCCAGCCGGCCAGTGGTGGCCTGTGCTAGGGCCGGGCTCCCCCTACGGCTGCCTGGAGCCTGCTCTGGTGTCTGCGGCTCTGTCTGCTGGCGTGGGGTGGCAGCGGTCCCTCCTGTCCGTTTGTGGCCCCTCCTGTCCGTCTGCTGTCGAGTAGTTTCTGGGTGAAAACCCTGCCCAGCTTCTTGCTGTGGGCCGGCGGCGATGCCGCGGTCTGCGTCATCTTCTTGGAGGCGTCGCCACAGTTACTACTCGTCGCGAGCGATGGGGCAGGTTCTAGGACGAAAGTCCTCGTGCGCTACTTCCAACATTGATGGCATCTGCGGATGTCATTTCCTTCTTGAAGGCCTTGTTGGAGCACGTCTGCCATGTCGATCCTCTCGCCAAAGTGTCTCTGTGATGTGCCTGTGAATGCCCAACTTGCTCTTCACTTTGGTCTGTCCACCGTGTCCGGTGTTGCCGCCATCGTTTTGGTTCTTCGCAGCGGATTGTTGGCCGCTCGCGCTCTCCTTGACGGATGCTTTGTCGTCTTTGTTCCTTGGCGGATGCTTTGCCGCCGTTGTCGCCCCGGTCTCCTAACTTTGGTAGAAGCTTTGCTGCTAAGTGCGTGATGGCCCTCTACTTGATAGATGCTTTGCCGTCATTGTTCCTTGGCGGATGCTTTGCCGCCGTTGTCGCCTTGGTCTCCTCACTTTGGCAGAAGCTTTGCTGCTAAGTGCGTGATGGCCTACTCCTTGCAGATGCTTTGTCGCTTCAGGTCGTCTTTGGTGGATGCTTTGCCGCCGTGCTGTGGTTCCGGCGGATACTTGGCCGTCGTGGTCTCTTCTCTAGCGGATGCTTTGCCACTGTTATCGCACCGGCTTCTCTTGCGGATGCTTTGCCGCCGAGGTCGGTTGGTCTTCGCCTTTGCGGTTTACCTACACTGTGGACTACCAATGTGTTGTTATCTTCATGTAATAGGCTCAGTTGGGTCGGGAGTTGAGGTGGACTATACCCCCCCCCTCGTGTATTATTGCTGTTCATTTGTGTCTTCGTTTGTGTCTGTGGGATTGTGTTGGTAATCCAAGGATTACTTGCAAGTCCTGTGTAACCTTAAAACTCTACTTATACTTAATGAAAAACGTGTCCTAGGGTACGATCGCGAAAAAAAAAATTCGAGCAGTGATCTACAGTTCCATTGCTTATTACACTGTTAGTCGTTGGCCATCATTAAATGATCTTGGTTTGTTCATCTTGCCGCTGTGGTGATCTGATTGCTCTGTCAACTAGCACAGTAAAGAGCTTACACTGAGTATTTAATCCAAATCCTTTTCTACAAATATTGTGCATAAAAAGAAACTGATGATATGGTACCTTAGA
Source organism: Saccharum hybrid cultivar R570 (assembly GCA_038087645.1). Taxonomy (NCBI): domain Eukaryota; kingdom Viridiplantae; phylum Streptophyta; class Magnoliopsida; order Poales; family Poaceae; genus Saccharum; species Saccharum hybrid cultivar. Next base: position 845,722 of record JAQSUU010000203.1, on the reverse strand, counting down.
GCTTCCCTAGATTTCGGACAGGCTTATATATAATTATTAATTGTTGGTTTGTCCTGTAAGAGCATTCACTTATTTCTTTGCTAAATGCCAACTATCAATCATTACATTAATCTGCACGATGTGCATTAAGTCAGTTAGCGAAAATTATATGTGCCATTTGTGTAAAGCAACTTTGAACTGAATCATCTCCATGTGACTTGAGATGTTGAATAGTTAGTCCTTATGCACCACGAACAAGTATAAGCACCCACAGTGCAATTTTTCTCAACTTTTATTAGCTAACGTGTTTCAGGCCTTTTTAATAATTGCATGATCATCCTTTGTTTCAAAATGGAAACTCTTAATGTTTGTTAGTTACTCTTTTTTCTCGAACACAGGATTTTTTTTTAAAAAAAGTTAACTCGCAGGAGAATTGCGTATCTTTGTTTTAAAGAGAGACAAAGATCGGACCCATACAACAGAACTCCTAGCATGTCAGTAGAGAAATATGAGTATAGTTACTTCATCATCCACCATGATCCACTAGACGGAACCTGTCAATAGTTCTAGCCCTTTTTTCAGTGAGATATTTAAGGCCTTTCTGTATGGAGTTTAAGACAGTGAAAATCGTAACTAGTATTTCTTTATCGATTTATAGACAGCAAAAGAGTTAGCAGTCATGAATATCTAATAATGAAATACTGGAGTAGGACTGTTTTTTTTCTGTTCAAAGTTCAAGCTTGCTTGCTCTGCTACGCTGATCTGTCCTGAGTTGTTCACAACTATTGGAAGAAGTCGCGATTCAAACCCTGCAACAGCAAAGTGTTTACAACTATATATCCAGCATACCTTAGTGGTATTTCATGAAGAACCAAAGAAACTACAGGTCTACAATAAATTCATCACTATGTATTAGACGGGATATTACATGAGAATTCAACAGATACAAGACATTCATCAACATATCTTAGAGGTGATATTACACGGCAAACCAAAAAAATACAGGAAAATTCATCAAGGGGAAGAAATGACGGGTAGTATCAATCGAGAGAAATAGTCTAGGCAGGAGATATCCATGTCCTAGTAGTGGTATTCATTTGCCTTCTTGAAGATTCCAGCCTGAGCAGAAGCAGCACCGTCGGAGGTCACGGCCACAACAATGCAATCCTTCACCTGCTGTGTGGTAAAGGGAAACTTCTTGTTGACAATGGAGTTCAGGTAAGCAGCTGCTCCCTCACGTAGCAGGGCACCAACACCATCAGTTCTGGTGTTTGAGAGTGCATCATGCAGATTCTCAAGCTTCTTGCCAACCATCAAGCTGCAGGCAGCACCAAAAGTCTTGCCAATGTTGCCAAGGGATCCAACAACTGCAATGATCATGTCTGGGTGGCTCTTCCAGTAGCTGCAGTTTTACCAAAACATAAGTTTGAGAATACTTGCTTAATTGCTTTGTGATATTTGATAGTTAACATGTATATATATATTCATATGGGATCTTACTCGCAGGATCCAACAAATCCATGCTTCGGAATTTCAGGGACCCCATAAGTAGGTGTACTTGGGGTGCTTGGTGTTGTTCCGTAAGATGGTGTTGGCGTTGGCGTTGGCTCGTGGCCTCCTCCTGACCCGTATGTAGGAGTTGGGGAGCCACCATCTGGTAATAAGATGTAGTTCAGCAGCTGTTATTTCAAGGGATGCATAATGTTGCTGACTGTTTTTACTTTCCACAACTCTGATGTTCAGAAAGCATGCAGTTTATGTTTGAGAAACTAATCTTTTTGGTAATTGCATTATCTAGCAGGTGCTGTATGCTGTGTTAGCTAAAATATTGGCATCCATGATTCGTGAAGTACTAGAATGCAGCATTTCACTAATTCACATTATTGAAAAGGCCTGCTAAGAAAGCTGATCAGATAAATATATGTTGGACAAAAGGAATAGGGTCAGAGCAAATTATTATTACAGCTGGGAGCAGAAGAGTAGGTCTTCTGCTCAGACAACTCTCCCAGGCTCCTGCATGAGCTCAGGGTGACGAGCCCCACCAGGACAGCACTGACAAGAAGAACCCTGCTGCTGCTCATCTTGCTCTCAACGTCTACAGACAAGACTGAATATGTGGCTGAACTGGCCGAGAAGCTTGAGATGCTTGAGTTGTTGAACTCAGCTCCTCTCGGGCTCATATATATACACATGAGTGAGGGGTGTTCTACAGTTACAATTATGCTAATGCATGCAAAGTTCTGTAGTACGTGTTCATCACACTGCTTAGGTGGTTGGCCACCATTTAATGATCTTGGTTTGTCCAGCTTGTCGAAGCCTTACATTGTGAGTATTTTTAACACAAATATTTTTCTGAAAATCTTGTGCTGGAAATTTGAAAGGAAACTAAAGTTGATCTTGGAACGGTTTTGTTTGGACAGAGTGTGAATTCTTCCCTGCAGTCCTGCAGAGTTAATTGGAATCGGCGCCTGCCACCTACTCTGTGCACTTAGTGACTTACCTATACCTCGAGCTGGATCCGATGATCTTATCTCTGAATTGAAATACTGAATCTGTCAAACTTATTAATGGAAGCATGAGTGTGCTTCTCTGGTCCAGCTGAAACATGAGAAATCCCATCCAACTTGACTTTCTTCTGATACTGTGGAGCAGCTGAAGCTTTTTGTGGTCCAATTGAATGCACAGGATTTGGCCCAATTTTGTCACAAGTCTAGTATCTTCAGAGGTGCACCTGGTAATTTCTTTGGAACCGATTTTCGATGTAGGCCTTGTTTAGTTCCCCACTTCTCCCCCAAATTTCACTATGCAAAAAGTTCGGCACATGTATGAAGTACTAAATGTAGATGAAATTAAAAACTAATTACATAGTTTTATTGTACTTTGCGAGACGAACATTTTGAGCCTAATTAGTCAAAGTTTGGACAATTTTTACCAAATACAAACGAATTGCTACAGTTTTAATGCGCACTGTAGCATTTCGGGCGCCCCCGAATCGGGAACTGAACAAGGGCGTAGTTTTATTGCATGGTCAAATATACTCTGTCAGAATAGTGGTGCCTACTGCTTAGTCCTCTGCGTTTCTGTTTATTATTCTGATTGCATCTGCCTAGCTTTTAGGTATATGCTTTAGCAGTGCACTGCTGCCGCATTCATCCACCATGGCCAATGTAGCCTTTGATATGCAACATCGTCGCACATGTTACTGCCTTCTCGTTCTATTTCTGGTTCATATCGTGAAACATTTTATTCATGAGCACACGAGCAATACATGTGCCACCTTGAATTACATTACATGGGAACAAATAGCAAGCTCCTGCTCCTGTTCACGTAAAAAACTTCAGAAACATTTGCAGTTGCAGCTGAATGCACAAGGAGATGAGAAGTCAAATTGATTTAACACCAGGTTGCCTTGCAATCAGGGTGGTAAGCACAAGGACGCAGTGAGGCCAGCAGCAGCTGTACTTGAGTGAAAGGTGATTGGATTGGCCCTGAGAAAGGGATTGAGGCTGTGTTTAGATGGCGATTTTTTTTTTTGCAAAATGCTACTGTAGCATTTTTCGTTGTTATTTGGCAATTAGTGTCTAATCATGGACTAATTAGGCTTAAAAGATTCGTCTCGTGAATTACAGTTAAACTGTGTAATTAGTTTTATTTTTTATCTATATTTAATGCTTCATGCATATATCCAAAGATTCGATATGATGGGAAATCTTGAAAAATTTTGTAAAATTTTCTGGAACTAGCCCTGTTCAGTTTCAAAAAAATTTGTAGAATTTTTCAAGATTCTCCGTTACATCGAATCTTTGGACACATGCATAAAGCATTAAATATAGATAAAAAATAAAATTAATTACACAGTTTAGACGAAATGGACGAGACGAATCTTTTAAGCCTAATTAGACTATGATTGGACAATAATTACTAAATAACAACGAAAATCGCTACAGTGTCATTTTGTAAAAAAAATTTGGAACTGAACTGGCCCTAAGCTGGGCCTGAGATGCCATGTGACCTCTCGTGATCTGCCGGAGTCTGACAGAGATTTTACAGGGACGGGGACAGACGGGCGTTAGCTGCTGCTACTGCTCTGTGGCCTCCAGTTTTGAACGGTGAAGTTCGGTTCAGCTGAAGACTGAAGTTCATGTCCGTGATCCTACGGACGGGGTGTAGTTTGTCGGTAGTAGGTGGGTCTTGTAGTCCTGTTGGTTATTATGAGCCCATTTTGGTAGCTGTGGCATTCAAAGGAGGCATGTAGTGCACTCCGTCCAAGAACTCCAACAAATAGTAATGGGTCTTTGGATTTCGGTGCAAAGGAAGAAGAAGAAGATGTTTTGGATTTGGATCCAAATTGGGGAAACCTAGTTCAGATTAGAAATAAAATTTAGAGCAATGTGCCTCGTGCAAACAAATGGAAACTAGGAAATGTAATGCTTTCCTAATTCCTTTCTACGGCCTCCTCTGGCTCAAGACCCTTTGAGCAGAATGAGGCCTCAAGCTTAGTACTCCTTGAATATATAGGTTCTTTTCTGCGTCCTTTCCTTTTGGGGACTAGTTTGGGCTGGTTCGGCTGGTGGAAAAGCCGGCTGGTTTCGGCTGATTCAATAGTGTTACGTGAGAGAGAATAAGCTGAAACAAGCTGAAACAAGCCGAAACATGACCTGCAGAACAGGGCCATTATCTAGCATCCAGTTCATTAGAGCGTGTGATTGATAATATTGTATGCGGTCAGTCCAGGCTCTACGGATGCTAAAATCGTTTGATTGATTCGTTGGCAAGACGAGGGGGCATATCTGGCCAAGAGGATGCAAAAGCGACTGCTAGGCCTGGCTCGCTGGATACCAAAACAATCCATGTTTCGCATGAGCCTGGCTCCGATCGTGCGACGCGCGCCCTATGCAAGCTGAAAAATGCCTTTAGCGAATTAGCGTGCGTTGATCTAGGCAACCAAACATTGTTGGTACCGAAACGCTCAAACCTGAGCGTCTGGCGTCTGGACGCTCCACCCACTATGCGCCACCTGCCCTCTGCGCCGCCGCTGCCGCTGTCTCTCCCACCTTGCCCTCTGTGTGCCGTCACTTAGCTCTGTGTTGTCGGTGAGCACGCCGGTGACCTCCATACACCACCACCCGCCCTCTGCGCCACCGCCCCCCATGCTGCCCCACACCTGTCCTTTGTGCGCCGCCGAGCCTCCATTCGCCGAAGCAGCAAGAAGATGTTTGCGCTGAAAGATCATTTTGTAAACGCATGTTTCAAGTATTTCAGGTGTTTCAGATATATGTTACAAGTGTTTTATATCGATGTTATAAAAGTAGATCGGGATGTTGCATATGTTGCAATAGCTATACACGTATGTTTCAAGTGTATGTTCCAAATTTTTCAGCTGTATCATACGTATGTTGCAAGTGTTTTCACCTATATGTTGCAAAAGTAGATTTAGATGTTGCATATGCATGCATGTTGCTAGCGTATGTTTCAGGTCAGTGGCGGATCTACCAGGGGGGCTGCCAGGGCTCAAGCCCCCCCTTATAGCCTGCAAGCCCATGGAGCCCCCCTAAGTCCCTCCTAAAATTTTTCACCATTGTTGTGCTTCAAGAAGGAGAGGTTGCATGCGTGAGATGTGTCTAGAGGTTGAAGAAAGAGATCTGGTCACAACTTGGGCCAGCCACTTGTATGTTCACCCCCCTATTATATTTTCCTGGATCCGCCACTGTTTCAGGTGTTTCATATATCTGTTACAGGTGTTTCATTTGGATGCAACATATGTTTATAATGGCTTTTAAGTGTTTTCCAGGTGTTTTGCAAGTGTTTCAGAAGTATGTTGCAAGTGTTTTAGCTATTTTCAGACGTATGTTGCAAGTGTTTCATCTGGGTATTCTAAAAGTAGATATGATGTTGCACATGTTGCAATGGACCCACTTGTCACAGCCACCTGCTGCAGCTGCTGGATGACGTTCAGGCGGTGCGAGTCCGTTGCTGTGGCGCCGCCAAGCGGGCGCAAACGAGCGCGTAAGAAACCAAGCGCAGGCGTGAGACCCACATGGTGGGGCTCCTTCTCTTGTGCGTGTGACACTGTTTGACGCTAGCGCCTTTGGATCGGAGCGCTAGCAAGTCCGTTGTTGGTTTGCATGCGTGCAGCTTGGCTGATGGAAGGCCTGGCTCTCATGTGCGAGGCAGGTTAGGCTTGTACCACTACAGGATTCAGGCGCTTTGCCGGGTGCCGAAAACACCCGGCAAAGGCTACTTTGCACTCGGCAAAGCCTTTGCCGGGTGCAGCACTCGGCAAAGAGCCGCCGGCAAAAAATTAGTCGGCAAAGATTTCTTTGCCGGGTGCTTTTTATCGGACACCCGGCAAAGACTTTGCCGAGTGCAAATCCGGCACCCGGCAAAGAAAAGTGGCCGTCACGGCGCCGGCTCCATCAGCCTTTGGTTTGCCGGGTGCCATGTCAGAGGCACCCGGCAAAGATTTTTTTTATTTTTTTTCCATATTTTCTTTGCCGAGTGCCCTACCGGGAGACACCCGGCAAAGATTTTTTTAATTTTTTTTTTATAATTTCTTTGCCGGGTGCCATGTCAGAGGCACCCGGCAAAGATTTTTTTATTTTTTTCCAAATTTTCTTTGCCGAGTGTCGCTCCTCTAGGCACCCGGCAAAGAGTTTTTTTTTATTTTTTTTAGTATTTTCTTTGCCGAGTGCCCTGTCAGGGAGGCACCCGGCAAAGAAATTTTTTTTAAAAAAAAAAAATCTTAGTGGTTGAATGTAATCAACTCGCATATATGGATAGCCTCATATATGTGAAGGTATTTTGGCAGCACAATGTAAACGTACACTAGCACAATGTAATCGAAGTAAAAAAAAGAGATTATTATATGCTGCATAGCACAATGTAATCAACTCGCATAGTGGTTGAATCAAGATAAAGATATCTGATGTGTACTAGACATTCAGAAACTATAGTTTCTGATATACTGCCAAAAAAAGTTGTGCCAAAAATATTCTGTGCATGGATATTAATGTTCTGGTTTATATTTTATATTTGCCATTTAGAAATGGATTGTCAAAAAATAGTTATTTATGGTAGCCCATGGAACAGCAAAGAATGGTTTGGAGGATCACACACAGTGAATGACACAAATAAAACATTTTGACCAAAGGTAAGAATAGCACAAGCAGGAATACCATGAAAGTAAAATACCACGATATAAAACAAACATTCCAATAGGCAGTGGTTGCTAAAAAGAATACCTTGATCACTCCATTTTCTGCAGTAAATCTCCCAGCAGCTATAGTTGCACCTCCTGCCAAAAAGCTGGAGTGCTGGAATACACCTCTCTGTTTCTGATGGATATATAGAAACTAGTGGAAGGGGCGCGCCCTCGTGCGCCGCATTAGCCAGACAACGATCTGAGGAAAAGTCAGATGAATAGCAGATTGGGAGACTTGATTTAGCTATGACAAAAAAAATTTTAAAAGAACATACATATTTGTATGCGTGTATCTCATGAGCAATCTGACAATTGACCATATATAAGCATAGTTGCAGCATCTACATATGTCCTTCTGCCTAATGATAGGTTCCTGCTGGCACTGAAGGTGTCGATTCAATTCATATCAGCTGTCCTGCATAAAGGATAGTAAACCCATTAGACCATCAGGAGACAACTGGAACCATGTAACAGTTTCTTTTGTCAGGATTCAATGCGGCCAGCACATAAGGATAAAAAAGAATTTGAGACAAACAACTAAAATATAAATATAACGGGCCAAAGGAACCTACTAAAACAGCGCATATTAACAGCAGGCCAAAGGAACATTTTAAAATAGCACACATCACATGGGGAAATGGCGTAAGCCATAGGAACGACACGAAAAGAACAGAACATTAACCACCTCGTAAGCCATAGGAACGACACGCATTTGACATGGTATTTAGTATAAGGAAAATCAACAACAAATGGTGCGTGTTCAGCCGAACCTGTGAGCAAATGAGCAGTAGAGTGTTCAGGCCACACCAGTTTTTATGTACGATCACACCAAGGAAACAAAGAAAATGCAAAATCCCTTAACTCTGCGCACTAATGCTGTGGAGCATTCAGCCGACAGAGGGTGGAAAACTAAATAAAGCATGGAAGAAACAGCAAGCTTAGAGCCCAGGTGGTAACAAAAAGCTAGAAAGGTAACATACGAAAATGGAAAAAATTGCAATCAGTAGGGTGTTTGGAGCAGAAATATTTCGCCAAAAGCGGTTAACCTGAACTTGTAAACATTTTGATAGCATGACTGCATGAGTACTGGCAGAGGGAGTTTAGTGTAGCAGAGTACAATACGTCATACGGTGGTTGTCCAGCCGAACCTGTGAGCAAATGAGTAGTAGAGTAATCAGGCCACACCAGTTGTTCTCTACGATCAAAACAAGGAAACAAAGAAATTGCAAAATCCCTGAACTCTGCGCACTAATGCTGTGGACCATTCAGGCGACGTAAGGTGGAAAAGTAAATAAAGCATGGAAGAAACAACAATCTTAGAACCCAGGTGGTAACAAAAAACTACAAAGGTAACCTACCAAAATGGCAAAAACTGCAATCAGGAGGGTCTTTGGAGCAGAAATATTCCGCCAAAAGAGGTTAACCTGAACCTGTAAACATTTAGATGGCATGACTGCATGAGTACCAACAATTTGTATATCCATGTAACAAAGCTATTATATTCTGAAGTCATACTCCAGATTAGGAAAGTCATATTTCAGATAGAAAAGTTCATAGTAAAGTCATTTCTCACGATGTCGTGGAATAAAGCTGCAAATACACACAGACGCCTGAAGGCACGGGAATGAACTGCAGCACTAAATGGATAGGTCTGTCGCTGCAGATCTGAAAAACGAATATAACATGGGCCTGTATGTTTGCAGAAACTATATCAATTTCAGATCTGGATCGCAAGATGGCAACCAAGTTGGGGTATACAAAACAGAACCTATAAATGATGGTACATCCCTAAAAAGGAAGCCATATATATTCTTCTTCCCCTCGGCACCCTAGATGCGACAAGATGTTTAACTGCTGAAAAGATGCTTATATCAATTCGTAAGGATTACCTCAAATCACCAATCAAATAGAGAGCGTCATAACCTGATGTTGCATTATTGTGTTATTATCCATGAGTTGCTCATGCAACCAACCGCTTGTTCTGCAATTTTTAGATGATTGGTGTTGTTGTTCCTCTACCATTTTCTTTGTAATGGATCATTATTAGAAAATAGGCCAAAGGTTAGCTGCATCTGCAATTTTTCGTTTGACGTTTGCAAGCACGAGAAAATTAAAATGGTTTCCGTGATTCGTTAGAAATATAGTTAAACATCAGATAATGAGAGATCCAATGTACGGTATGATAATGAGAGGAAATCAGTCAAACTCTCATAGACTATTTAACGGGAGCGGCACCAGGAGGAGTAAGATGAGGATGGGAGAGGAGGGATAGGCGACAGCGGACAAGCTGTGCTCATACCTTCCTCACGCGAGCGGCAGCTGACGGCGCCGTTGCACGGCAGGGGCTGCCACACCCGGTGCCGGCCGCGCCAGGGCTTCCCGCGCCGGTCGTGGCTGCAAGGATCTGGGAGCAGAAGAGTCGGAGGAGATCCGCAGGCTGTCGCAGGCCGGCCGCCGGACGCGCAGCTAGGGTTTCGTCGAGCCCACGGGGATGGACGGGAGGAAGCAGCACCGAGGCTGAGTCCACGGGGAGGAGGCCGCTGGTGCGCCGGTCGCCGGGGGAAGCGTCGCTCCGGCCGTGGGGGGCGCCCTCGGCCGGCCAGTCGACACATGAGAGGATGAGGATGGGGAGAGTTTTTTTGCGAGCAAGAGGAGAGGGCGGGCGCGCCGGAGGAAGGGCGGGCGCGCCGGAGCGGCGGCGCCGGACCTACGGGCGAGCGGCGGCGTGCGAGTGGGAGGGAGGGAGGGAGGGAGAGAGTGACTGAGGAGTGTTGGGCCGGCGATGGGCTTTTAGGTTACTACCTTTGCCGGGTGCCTCTCATCTGGCACCCGGTAAAGTATTTTTTATTTTTTTTTTAAATTTCTTTGCCGGGTGCCGTCTAGCCTGGCACCCGGCAAAGATTTTTTTTTATTTTTTTAAAAATTTCTTTGCCGGGTGCCGCTTAACTTGGCACCCGGCAAAGGTTTTTTTTTATTTTTTAAAAAATTTCTTTGCCGGGTGTCCCCTGACTTGGCACCCGGCAAAGGCTTTTTTGCCGGGGGCCAATCTGGCACCCGGCAAATTATTTATTTTTTATTTTGTTTTTTTGGCCCTATTTTTTTGTGAGGCCTTGCTACAGTAAATAAATTCCTATTTTAAAATTTGGGACAATTTTGAGTTTTTGATTTATATTTTCTTAATTTTTTTCGTTTCATTGAATTTTTGCAACTATTCTAAATTTGAATTGTGGGTACATGAAATAATAGAATTTGGTTATTCAAAAAATGGTATTCATGATATTTAGGGTATGTTGAGGCTGTATGCAGGAAGTGGCATGAATTTTCGCGCATTATGTTGTCGTAACATAACGATGTACTCGCGGGAAAAGTGTATTTAAATTATATAAAATCCAAACGAAGTCTGAAAATCACGAAACTTGTCGATGTGTCTTGTTGTTGCTTGTGGAGGCCATGGTAAAAAATTCAAAAAGTTTCTAGCAAGTTGTGACATCGGATACCTAAAACCCAGACATCTCCACATATGTGATAAAAAAGTTTCTAGCAAGTTGTCTAGGTTTTAGGCATCCGACGTCACAACTTGCTAGAAACTTTTTGAATTTTTACCATGGCCCCCACATGCAACAACAAGACACATCGACAAGTTTTGTGATTTTCAGACTTCGTTTGGATTTTATATAATTTAAATACACTTTTCCCGCGAGTACATCGTCATGTTACGACAACATGATGCACGAAAATTCATGCCACTTCCTGCATACAGCCTTGACATACCCTAAATATCATAAATATCATTTTTTGAATAGCCAAATTCTATTATTTCATGTACCCGCAATTCAAATTTGGAATAGTCGCAAAAATTCAATGAAACGAAAAAAATTAAGGAAATTTAGTTCAAAAACTTAAAATTGTCCCAAATTTTGAAATAGAGATTTATTTACTGTAGCAAGGCCCCACAAAAAAAATAGGCAAAAAAAACAAAAAAAAATAAATAATTTGCCGGGTGCCAGACTGGGCCCCCGGCAAAGAAGCCTTTGCCGGGTGCCAGGTCAGGGGGCACCCGGCAAAGAAATTTTAAAAAAATAAAAAAATCTTTGCCGGGTGCCAGGTTAGGCGGCACCCGGCAAAGAAATTTTTAAAAAAAATAAAAAAAATCTTTGCCGGGTGCCAGGTTAGGCGGCACCCGGCAAAGAAATTAAAAAAAAAATAAAAAAAATGCTTTGCCGAGTGCCTCACGGTGCGACACTCGGCAAAGGATGACGGCAGGTGGAGACGGTCACGTCGACCACCTTTGCCGACGGCCTTGCTTTGCCGAGTGCCCGGCACTCGGCAAAGGACAATTTTTGCCGAAGGCTGGACTTTGCCGAGTGTCCGGCACTCGGCAAAGACTGGTTTGCCGGGTGCATTTCTTTGCCGGGTGCCGTGGGGTCTGGCACTCGGCAAATAATGCCTTTGCCGGGTGCCCGATAAAAAGCACCCGGCAAACTATTTTGCACCCGGCAAATCGTCCGTTTCCTGTAGTGTACGTGAACCAATCCCGTGGCACATTTAACTTTCCCTATCTTACAAGCATCGGCTATTTACCGACATTGTTGGTATTGATGTCTCTGATTGACTTGATAACATCATTTGAATCACTCTGATGACCGTGTTCTGTGTTGGATGAAAATTATTAAGGACCCACATGAAACTTATTTTTTCACTGAACTAACAGGCACATTCCATTTTTCTCTCCCGCTACGTTTTGCAGTAGGGACGACGCGTGCCAGGAAGAGAAAATTCTGTGAGTTGTAGACTTGTAGCTCTCAACAAAACGCTGGAACTCCGCCATCGTCAAGCGTTAGCATTTCTCTTTCTAATATTCCTCCCTCAAGCTTGGCCGGCCGTAGCCCATGCTCGCACTTGTACGCGTGTCGTTCAGCGGGCACATGCACATCCCTTTGATCACAAGTACACTGCTGGCCTACTGCCTAGCTACTTCGTGTTCAGTACTCCAGTGTAGCCTGTCATAGTCTTGCAGCAATGCGCGAATTTAGGGCCTGTTTAGATGGTGAAAAAATTTGGGTAAAGTTCTTGTAACACTTTTCGTTGTTATTTGATAAAATTTATCCAATCATGGACTAACTAGGCTCAAAAGATTTGTCTCGACATTTACAGACAAACTGTACAATTAGTTATTTTTTTACCTACATTTAATGCTTCATGCATGCGTCCAAAGATTCGATGTAACAGTTACTGTGCAAACTTTTTTGGGCCTTTTCACCAACTAAATAGGCTCTTGGCGTGTTTGTCCTCCGATCCTCACGGAAACGTAACTCGTTCTCCTAGATCGGTTGACCAATGCACAATTGTAGTTAGCTAATTAACTACTCCCAGTTAAAGTTGACTACGTACAGGCAAAGGCAAGTCTCTGGCATCATGCAGTCCGTGCATAAAACAAGACAGGTCACTCACGAGCGAAGAAGCGGAGCGAGCGTAGCATGGCAGGCGGCGCCGGCCGAGTGATCCCAACCTCCTTGCTCCTCGCCGTCCTAGTCACAGCCACGAGCTTGCGCGTAGTGGTCGTCGCCACCGCAAACGCACCGGCGAGCGGCGGCGGCTCGGTTCAGGCCGGTGGTGGTGGTGCTAAGAACCGCGGCATTTCCGCAAGCCGGTTCTTCCTCGCCACGGCGGCGGCGGCTACGATGAGGAAGACTGGCCGCGACCGCGCGTGCGGCCGTGGGTACCCTGCTGGCGCGTGCTCCGGCGGCGCCGGTGGCCGTGCGGCCGGCGAATGGCGGCGGCTCAAGTGCTGCGGCGGCTTGTGCACCGACGTGCTCGCCAGCGCGAGCAACTGCGGCGCGTGCGGGAAGCGGTGCGCGTTCGGCCGGCTGTGCTGCGGCGGGCGGTGCGTCGCGGTGGCTTACGACGTGGAGAACTGTGGCGCGTGCGGCCGGGCCTGTGCCCACGGGCTCCCGTGCACCTACGGCATGTGCGGCTACGCGTAACTGAGGACCGAGGCGTGTGTGGACTCCACACGCCGACATGCATGAGGGCCGGAGTCCGTAAGATTCGGTGATCTACGCCTAAACGCCGCATGCATATGGTTGAGGTACATGTATTTACACAGCTCGTGTACGGTGTACCGACGATTAGAGAGCACGTACGTACACACTCTCTGCTAGGTGCATTCTTATTTTGCAGATGCATGCTGAGACTCACAAAGTGATTGAAGATCCTATATACGCATTATTTCTCTCTCTATCTCTCTTTTTTGTGGTGACTTCTTATATATATTTCTACTCGAGGGTTGTATGAACTGTAAATCGGCGCGGTAGTAGCTACACTACTGGAAACATAAATTTCCCTGTGCATCGAAACACGACAGTGATATAATAGATACCGTCAGGGAAATTATTTCTGTCGGTCACCTGGCAGGCAAATATCGTCGGTATAAAATGACACGGAAAATAAATTTGCCTATGGGTTGGCCATTAGAATTATATTTCCTGTCGGGATTTCCCTGTGAGCCAGCTCTCAAGGAAATATTTTTGCTCAGGTTTATTTACACACCGAAAACTGGCAGGGTAAATAATAGCCTTGTCGGTTGGCACGCACAGAAAAAATAAATAGAACCGACAGGGAAGAAGCATTTATCCTGTGTGTGATCCTCTTAGAAAAATCTTTGGTAACTGACAGGTTAAAAAAATTCATGTGAGCCCACACCCTTAAGGATATATTTTGCACCGACAAGATAAATACATTCCCTGTTTGTCTCAGCGCACAGGGAAAATAGTTAGACATCAAGTTTAATAATTTTCCTGTGAGCTTTGATCGACAGAATGATATCACAAGCCCAATAATGAAAATGGGTTCTAGATTCAAATAATACATTTATTCCAGGAAATAATAGGCATTTCATATCCGCATTGCATTCCAAATTAGATAGGCTACATCACATTCATATTACTAGCAATTGAAGGTTCCACCAAAGCCAACATCACAGGACATCCATCAGGCTATATATGTTTGCCTTCACACAGCACAAATCTTTCTAACATTCTACTACCGAAGTCATCAAGTTCTCCACGCTACCAAAAGATGTTCATGATCAGCTATACTATTTCAACACCTAACCCATTCATAATCAGCTAACAGTTAGATGTTCAAAAGACAAAAGGGCAGTCCATTGATGTATCTGCCAACACCAACAACCATGCTTCATATCACCATGTTCACCATGCTGTTGGTGGATCTGCCACCACTGTTGCTACCGACATTTGCATTGTCATCATCGCCATCCAGATCCTCATCACTATCTATATGTTTGCCGTCCGTGTCTTCACCTTCCATGTAGTCAGCATTCGTGTCCTCACCATCCATGTCCTCACCAACATGAGATGAACTAGTAGACAACTGCAACAATGATAGTAATATGTAAGTAATCATTTCAGCATAAGAATCACACAATACCTGCGTTGCATCATGTACTTTGTTCAAATTTTAGCATAATTACATGTTTCCTGCTATACAATTATTAACATTATTAATCAGTATAAAAACCAGCTAAATTGATTCATCCTTGGTACAAAATTCCTGCAAAGTACTGAGTTTCACCCAAGCGATAGGTCACTAGTTTTGACAGGTTACCATGAGATTTAATCTAAGATCAAAGTTGCAAACTATAGTAACCATCAATATGAGGCCACTTCCTCAGTTCCGCACTGTGGATTGTCATTCTGACATTAAAACATATTAGCTGTCTACTTCAAAATATTTGTTTTCTCTAGCATTGTCAATTGTGGTTTTGTTATACAAGTATCAAATGAATATTATACATACTGGTGCTCGGAGTGCTGCAAGGCGACATTTTAGACTTGCTGGAACTTTCTTTTTCATGTCACGGTACAGATCCTACAAGAAATTATCATAGTTAAAATTAGGAAGTTTCTTTTCGAAGTCATAGAAGTACAAATGCATGAGTTCATATATGTATTACTAATATAAAATCATTAGTAAGGTCACCCATCTGGTCAAGGCGCTCTTGCAGGCACCTATTGGCATGACGCAGATGTTGATTTTCTTTAGCCAAACGTCGATATGAAACTGAATTTGATGGCGCAACACTTTTTTTTCCTTGGCAGTAGACATAACATCCACCTTTCTAACAACACCATTTGCAATGGCTAAGTGGCCATGGCGCATGCCGCCAGATATGTCATACAACACTTTTCCATCTAACTCTTGCTGCTCAGATTCATCTAGATGTGCAGCCTTACACTTTGTGGTATACTCATCCTAGAAAGCAAAAGGGATTATTATGCCTTAGGTTAATATTTTATAAATCAAATGATTATATTTCAATTGCAAAATTATGGATATGATCTATACTTCTGTTATAAAGAAGGAACATGTACCCTGTACATTTTAAATACACACAGCACCACTACTTGCTTGAATCGATGTAGAATCAATAAAGTGCTTATTTGCCAAAATATTAGTTTGTGCTTTGTGCTATCATGTGCAGTAAGAACAGGAGCAACAAGTGAAGTTATAACATACATACCACAATGCTTTGTGCTTTGCGGCTGATTGTACCAGTTCTCCCACTTTCATCTACATTTTTTATGCCAGATTTCATTACTGAGAAAGTGTTGATTACAGTTGCATACTGTGGTCCAAATTTCTTCTCCTGCAAAAGATAAGAAGTATTTTTAAAGAGCCATAGAATTCTGAACAATTTCATTGTGTACACAAGATAACTTTATACCAGCACTTGTCTTGTCTCCCCAAATGGTCTAGATCCTTCATGATTTTGTGCAATATCATCTGAACCTAAGTGTGATTCTTGTCCCCTCTTGCGTTTGATGAGGAACTCTTTAGAGACCAATAACAACAAAGATAAGGCCATATAGTTTTGCTGCACCACTTCAGCTTGCCCTCCAAGTATTCTTCATATTTAAGCTCAATTGGTCGTGCCAACTTGTCATCAAGTTTCTGATTAAGCTTCTTATTATAGTACATCTTCACAGCATCCACACGAGCTTGGTACATCATATCTCTAACCTTTTTTCTAACATAGTTGTCAAAAACACGGTATGCTTCTTCATCATCCTCACTCTTGACATCAAACAGGCGCTGGATGTGAAAAAACTAATGAGGTTATTGAATAGAAAGATCCAATTGGTAAAGTACTTTAAGATTGTTGTCTCTGTGTCAAGTCTAGAAGGAAATCACTCGATCTCTTGCTGTAAGTCCATCAGCATCCTTGACTGATAGAAAATAATCAGACCAATTAGATGCTGGCCGTGTCTTAATGACTACACCATGTTGATCCTTGTCTTCTACCAAGCATGGGTATTCTCTCTTGAGGATGACTCCAACTTGAGAAGTATACTTGTATACTATCTCATGGTAATTGGCATAAGTAAATTGCCTATACACCAACAAAAGTTGTAGGACATGTAATAGAAATAACTAGCAAAGAAATGCATGTCGACAAGTTGCTGGAGAAATGTAAACATAATTTTGTACTCTTGAATCACCAAGTGGTCCTAGGACCACCCTGCGACCACGTGGAGGCATTTTTAATTTTGTTTCACATGCCTGCTTTCTCCCTTTTTGCTTAGGTGGCTGTCTAGAATGTGGCTATACAGAACTTGGTTGTCCAGTTGCAGCATTAATCCTCCGAGAAGAGAGAGAAGAACAACGACCAGCAGATGTCCTTTAAGAGGCAGCATCACTTGAGTTTGTAGCACGAGAAGTGCTCCTTTGGGCATGACCATTACGGCTATGACGGATGCTACTCACCATCTGCACTAGGAATTGCAAATGTTAGATATTTTAAAGATATAGTGCAGCAAAAGTATAATTTCAGTAGAAGGTCATAGCAGCAAGAAATCATTGCGGCAAGTTTGCACTATTAGAGCCTAGACCCACAGAAAACAAATTACAGTAAATACATACACTAAATACATAGGCAATACCATAAACATTACAGTTGTATCTTACAAGTCAAAATACATTAGTGGACAAGGACTTCGAGAAAACAAAATACATCAAACATTGCAAAATGTTATCAGCAAGGAATCAGAACATTCATATTATATTCTAGTCATAAGGATCATCATATTCATCAGCCTCCTCATCCTCTTGATCTGTAGATTCAATTTCTTCATCGGTGCCTTCATTCTCTTCATGATACTCAGCTGAATTTTTCTCTAGTCTTTCTAGGTCTTTAGGATTAGTAATTTCATCCTCAACCAATGGGGACATTAAGTCTAGTGCATCACCCAAGTCAATAACAAAGGTCCCATCTAAACCCTCCTCTTGATAGAATGAAACATCTTGACTTGACCCTTCAGCAAAACTAGATTTAGCATTGCATTTATATGGAGGAATACGGCCATGTGGAGTTACTTTATGTACTACCCACCACTCACTGAGATCTTCTCTTTTCTTAAATGCATAAGGAAGATAGTATACTTGAGTAACTTGACCAGCCATGATGAATGGGTCAAATTAGATAATCTTGATGTGTGCTTAACCTCTACCAACCCCAAATTATCAGTATGTCGTACTCCTTGTGTTGGATCAAACCAACAACAATAAAATAAAACCAACTCAAGTTGCATACTGCCTTGCCAAACAATTTTGATATGTCTTGTATGACACCATAATAATCCATAATATTGCCACTATCATCATAAGAAGAAACACAAACACTGGTATTGCATGTTGTTAGTCCTAATCTTCCGTTCTCATATTACTCAGACCAAAATCTATAACCATTGACATTTGACATAAGGCTTTGTGGATACTAGATGACCGCATACACTACAAGATACAGTTGCTATGTTAGTTTTGGTTGTTCTGATATCTTAACATAATGCAATGAACATGTGTTTAGGGACATTACTTCATCTTTGAACCAATCAAAAAAATCTAGCCCTTGTCTAATGGAATTACCATAATTCCAGACATTTAATCTTAACTCATGCTTTTGCTATTCTGTTGGAACAAGACGGCTCTTCCACTACTCTTTATCGAATTTTCTACATTAATACAACTATTGTTAAGCCTATATACTAAAATATTTAATTAACTTGAATAAATACTATGGTTCCAAGAACATACTCAAAGAAATCATCCATTTCAGATATGTTTTTCAGTATGTACAGGAAAACGACCTTGTACTCTTGTCTTGAGAGCTCACGGGTGCCTCTTGGGCTGATACATCGACCCGGTTATTGGAAAACTTCAAGATCTTATAGACTTTCCAATGCAGAGGCACCATCATCATATCGAGCCACTTTGTTTCTAATTGATCGAGCATTAGATTTAAAATATAAGGACAAAAAATTTGTAGCCTCTTCAACTAGAGAAGCCTCAACAATACAACCCTCAACACGTGCCTTATTTCTTACTTTCTTCTTAAGTTTCTAGATACACCTACACAGTGAGATTAACTTATCATGGATAGCTAAATTCTGGGCATATAATATTAGTGCTATCATATTGATTTTAGATTTACCTTTCAAATGGATACATCCATCGGGCATGGATAGGCCCTCCTAATTGTGTCTCATAAGGTAAATGTATGATTAAATGTTCCATTACATTGAAAAAACTAGGAGAAAATATCTTCTCCAATTTGCAAAGAAGCACTGAAACATTCTCTTCTAGTGAGCGAACAGTATCTTTGCCAAGCTCCTTAGCACACAATTGTCTATAGAAAAAGCTAAGCTCAGCTAAACATTGCCATATATTCTCTGGAAGAAATCCATGTAATGCAACAAGGAGAAGGCGTTCAATAAAGATATGGTAGTCATGACTTTTAAGACCCACGATCTTCTTTTGGGATAGGTTAACACCACGCCTAATATTAGCTGCATATAAATCTAGAAATTTCAGATCTTGGAATTGCTGAAAGATGGTGAGCTTGTCATTTTTATCAATGCAGAATGGACCTCTTGGCCTACTCCAAATTCCATTATTCTTTCTCACTAAATGAAATGAAAGACGATAGCAAATCTCAGCTAGATCTTGCCTAGCTTTCACATTATCTTTGGTTTTTTCAGTGTCAAAGCATGTGTTCCAAATAGCTTCAGCAACATTTTTCTCATTGTGCATCGGGTCAATATTGTGTGGGAGCTTCAACTTAGAAAAGTATGGAAGTTGCTTAAAACAGCTCAAAAAAGTTCAATTGTGCAGTTTACCAAAGTTTTTTGTATTAGCTACAAACTTCTGCACATGGGCTTGCACTTCCTCCCCCAACAAGCGTCTAGGTGCCTCCTCAAGCACCTTAGTGTTCTTGCGAAATGCATTAGCTTGATTTCTAAATGGATGATTTTGAGGAAGGAAGCATCTATGACAATCAAACCAGCAAGGCTTATGACCATGGCGGAGTTGAGAGCCTTTGTAGCCATATCCACAGGGACATGCCAATTTTCCATGTGTGCTCCATCTAGAGAAATCTCCATAACCAAGGAAATCATATACTGACCAAAGATAAGCTGCCTTCATTGAAAAGCGTCGCTTGAGTGAAGCATCCAATGTATCAATACCCACCCATAATGTTTGAAGCTCATCAACTAAGGGCTGCATTAAAACATTCAGTTTTCTACCAGGATGCTCTGGACCAGGGACAACAAGAGCAAGAAAAATATACTCAGGTCTCAAAAGTATGCCTGGAGGTAGATTTAGTGGAGCAACAAAGACAGACCAACATGAATATGAAGCAGCATTCGTACTAAATAGTGTGAAACCATCAGTAGCAATAACCAGTTGCACATTTCTAGGATCCCTTGCAAAATCTGGATATTCTGCATCAAATTCCTGCCAAGCTTCTCCATCACAAGGGTGGACCATTTTACCTAAGGTGTTGCGACTGTGTGACCTCATTAGCTTTGATGTTTCCTCGTGTGCATACAACCTTTGGAGTCTATCTGTGATAGGAAGGTAACGCAAAACTTTGCATGGAACTTTGTTCTGACCTTCCTCATAGTGATTGGCATGACAATAGTCACATATTTCTTTGTTTGCATTATCTTTGTAGAAAAGCATACAATTATTATAGCACACATCAATTTTAATATATGGCATCCCAAGACCATCTAACATTTTTTATTGGTAGAAGTCCCTTGGTAACTTAGAATCTGGAGGAAGGAGTTCATGGATTATATTCACCACATCATTATACTGGCCAATTGACATATTGTACATTGACTTCAGTGCAAGCAAGCGAGCTATAGCAGAAAGAGATGAGTGGGTAGTTCTCTCATGCACCGTTTCATCTGCACTGGCAACCATTCTATAAAAGGCTTGGGTAGAGGATGTTGGCTCACCATCTAGTGATGGTGGTTGTCCAGCAACCAAATCTTGTAACATATCACCCATATGGTCAACTTCATTTAAACCCTCATTATTAGCAGCTGGGCTATGAACTTCATTGAAACCCTCATTATTAGCTGTTGGGCAATAATCATCATGACTAACATGGCTCTCGCCATGCTCTGTCTAGATTTCGTAGCCTTCTTTAAAACCATATTGACACAAGTGGAGCTCAATAGTATGCCTTTTATGCTTAAAATAGTTTTGACACATGGCACAAGGACACTTAATGGTCTCATTTTCAACCACACCTAATAAAGAGAATGCATGATCCAGGAACTCAGTAGTTTGTTCAGTCCATTCATTAGATGGAGCTTTCCCACGCTGCCAACCACTATACATCCATATGCGTGGCATTTCAATTATCTCTGTGTTTTCAAATATGAAAGTGCTAATTACTAATTCATACCATGCATGTTGTCTGTCACATTGTTTCAAACAAAAAAAAGAAGCTTGCATTGTACAACTTCAAGGAGATCCTATCATTCTCGAACACAAGACATTTGCCTAGCAAAGTTAACAAATCTGAATCAATACAACCACATAACAGCAAAGCAAAATAGAATGGCAAACATAACATAACAACCATGCATCTCTATTAGTTGGAGAGCAGATTACTAAATAGAGCAAAAAAAATAGTTGTACCTTGAAGCAAAAGGGCAACTGAAGATGACTGTGGGTGCTTCTATTGCTGTTGTAGGCTGTAGAAACAGTGAAAGAAACATCACTTATCAATAAAATTAGCAATAGCAATTATGAAAGGAACATCAGTAAATTTAATCTACAAGTGAACCTCAATGGTGCTTCTCAATTTCTGATGTGTGGCGTAGCAAAATGTGGTTGAAGGTAACAGATCTCTCCAATCAAACCAGTGGCAGAGCAGATTCTTGCGGAAGGTGACAGATCCAGTGACCGAAGATGCTACCTATGATGACCACCACACAATCCATCACATTCCACATAAAAAGGGAAAGGGTTCAGGGACGGGCTCACGCCATGCAATTACTTATAGATTCACATGACATTAGATGGAAGAATGACTGCGGGATGTTGCAACCCGTGCAGTGGGTCCAAGGCAAACCTTAGATGCGCCTGTACGGAGGCTTGGATCAGGCAAGTGATGACGTCGATGTGGGCGTCGGCATGGTGGCGACTCGCTGTGAGGAGGTGGTCGGCTATAGCTCGGGGCGGACGGGCGTTGATCTAGGCAGAGCTGAGGCGGACGCACGGCTGGCTACGGACATATGGCTGGCTGAGGACGGGACGCCAGCGGCCGGAGGCGGAAGGGCCACCAGTCCGCCGGGTAGACAGGCTGCTAGCTCTTGGCTGGAGGCGGGTGGACCACCGGCCGAGCTAGGCGAGTGGAGGTGGGCAGGCCACTGGCCGGGGCGGGTGGAGAGGCGGATGCTGCGATGGCCAGGAGCTTGGCAGTTGGAGAGGCGGAGGTGGCGACGGCCGGGAGCTGGCTAGGTGGAGAAGCGGTGGAGCGACAGAACGGGAGCTGGGTGGCGGGTGGAGATGCGGATGCGACTCGAGGCTGAGGGCGCTGAAGGGATGGATAAGGTTTGCCGTTTTTTTCATTCTTTGCCTTTCGGATCCATTGCGTCCATAGGCGCAAAGCCACCAAATATTAGCCCACGAAAGCGCGAAGAAGCCCGCGAAGCAAAAACATAGGCAGGAAAATTGGCGCGCTTTTGATCCCAAATTACCCTGTGTGCACATATGTGACAGAGAAATTGCATAACTCACAAGGAATTGTAGGTAATTATCCTGTGAGCTAATTTCCCTATGTGTAACACTTAAACCGACAAGGTTATATGTATTACCCTGTGAGTTTGTAGAACCGACAGGGTAAATTATATTTTTCCTATGAGTTTTCGTGCAACCGACAGAAAAATATACGGCACACAGGAAAAATCTAGTTTCCAGTAGTGCAACTTTGTTGTTGTTCATGTAACTATTTCAATCGCCTTGGTTTTTTTAATTAAATGCTGGGAAAAGAATTTTCTCTGAATAATACAGGCATTGAGTTATATTTCACACTTGAGATTTTGAGTTTTAGACGAGACCATTTATTACTTCACCCCTTTTCAGTCATGGAGCTTCTCATGAAAGATGGGTCTAGCACAAGGACAGTACTTTGCCGTTTTCTCTAAAAAAAATATTAGGGAACCTCAAGTTTGTTGGTTTGCCTTTCAAGGTTTGAGGGAGCTGTCCTACAATAGAGTGAGAAAACTCTATGTCCAATAGTTCTTCTTGTACGTGGGACTTGCTTATTAGTGACGTGGATATATTTTTATACTTTTTCCTTTTACTCTACGTGTTCCCACGTCTCCCGACTCTTTCTTTGTCAATGCCAGATCTCGGATCTCCATGCTGCCTCCCTCGCCCACGCGCCTCTACCCTCCTCTCCATCCACGTGCCTCCCACGACCCTACCCCCTTTGGCCGGCGCGCTTTGTCGCCTCTCGGCGGCACAACTCCCCCCTACCCCGTCAGCATGCCTCCCTTCGCCATCACATGCCTCCTAGAGTCCTTGTCCTCTCCCCCCTCTATCGACACCCTTTCTCTCCTCCGCAAGCTTTGGCACCAACAATCTCTTCTCCGCAATCTCTTCAATCCCTATGGAGAATGCTTAATTCATTCACTGTTTTTGAAAAAAAAGAATGCTTAATTCAAACTAGCTCTTGGCGTTTTAGTGACTTATACGTGCGAGGACAAAAATTGAGAGTTGGAAGTCAACAAAAACGTTGGAACTTTATCCAGCATTATTAGCTAGCACACCCTTTCGATCACAAGTACACACTACTGAGCACCTTCGTGCTTAGTACTCAGTAGCGTTAGCGTGCTGTCATAGTCTTGCACCTTGAAACTTTTGAAGCAATGCGCGAATTTAGGATGTATATATGTGTCCTCCGATCCTCAAGGAAACGTAACCCGTTCTCGATTATTGGTTGATCAATGCACATTCGCAGTTAAAGTTGACTACTACGTACAGGCAAAGGCAACTCTGTAGTCTCTGTGCATGCATAAGAGACAAGAGAGGTCAGAAAGAAACAGGCGTAGGGACTAGGGAGCGAATAAGCGGAGCAGGGAGCACGTAGCATGGCACAACCTGGTGAAAATGAATGGTGATCTAAATTTCCTTGCTCCTCCATTTGGCGCTAAGCTGCTAACGGCGGCTACGAGGAAGGCCGCGCGTGCCGCCCAGCCCACAAGTCAAGCCTAGGCCCAGAAACTCGCTGGTGGAAAAAAGCCGAGCTCAAGAACGTTTGGGCCAGACTGGTCTCGTTAGATATATGGGTCCATGTAATAGCGTACAGTAGCTTTCAATTCACCGCTTTGCAGCGGTGAATTATATCCTCGCCACGGAATGATAATAGGGGCCGTCCACTCAAGGTATGGAGAACTATGGTCGTAGTCCGTCCGATTTTCTCAAAAATAAATATTATATATCCTAATTTTTAAAAAGCATTCAAATTACTTTCTTGCCCTAGTGTGGTGTGGTTTTGAAGTTAGTTTTATCCTTTTTTTAGTTATGAAAGAGTAAGTACTTGATAAGATTTTGAACCTATAAAAAATGTCTCTAAGCTTTAAAATTTTTCATAAAAAAATCTAGTGATAGATAGGAATACAACAAGTCCAGCAATATATTTAGAACATATGAAAATATCTCTAGATACTCTAGAAAAGTAGATTTAGGTCTAGGAAATGAGAAAAAATATATTTAAAAAATAAAGAAAATTCCAAAAAAAACATTATAATTGATACATAAATATGTTTTGGAACTTTTTTGCAAGAAAAAAAAGCATATAAGAAACCAGCACAAATGCATAGAATGAATACATTCAACATTAATGTATGTTGCATTTCATGTTGATGCATCTCATATTTTCATCGTCCAGACCACTGCGCGCGCCGTCGCGTCCTCGGTGTTGAGAGAAGAGAGTCAAGCCAAGAGGGGTGAGAGTGAGAGAGAGTGATGAAGAGAGAGAAGAGAATGACAATGCAAACCCCAGTGTTGTGTTTATGTATGTGAGGTTGGCCCTTGGCCTGCTGGGCTTTCAGGCCTATTTTTTGGGCCTCTTAAGGGGTTTGCCTATGAAAATAGGCTCCAATCCTAGAGACGGTCCTATTAAGTGGCCTGCCTCTACAAATAGGTTTATAGAGACGGTTGATTTTAGACTATCTCTGTAAATAGAGTGCGCACCTCTAAAGTTGACTGGATATTTTAGGAGACATTGACAATTTTAGACCATTTCTGTAAATAAATAAGTTGTCTCCCCTAAAATCAATATTGTACTAGTGTTTCACTTATATCGCGACCTAGCTTGCGTTCTGTTTGTACCAAGTTATCACCACTAGAAAATAGAATATTCTTGAGGTCCAAAAACCATCAAGAAAGCCATGAAAACCATCAAGGAAATTATTTCTATCGAGCAACCCTCAAGGAAGGACCTCTAAGATTAGAGAGCAAGGAAAATTCAATTACCTTGGAGGTAGCCACCACAAATGATTTTCTTAGGAGTTTAGACGCCAAGGAAACAAAGACCAAGTCATGTTTTTCATAACATCAAGGAAATATGACAACCACTAAGGGTATATATTTTCTTGAGGGCTGATGACCCTATGGTATTTCTACCTACCACCAAAGACACATAGAGGAGAGGGGGGTCATTTGAAAAATTCAAAAAAAATGAATTTCAAAACTCTGAGAACTTAAAATGTAATTTTTGGACTCTAAATAATTTCAAATGAAAAGGTCATCAAACACAAAGATGTAGATCTCTTCGAACTCTACAAATTTGATATGAACTTTGTCTTCATCGGTAGGTTTCTGACGGTACTCCATCATAAAAATATTTTTCTGTCGATGTTGTAATTTTTCTGTCTGTTTTTTCGCCGATAAGGAAATTCGTGTTTCCAGTAGTGTAGATGTCGGGTACCTAAACAAGGGGTACCCACACTCAACGACTAAAAAAGACAAACCCCCTGAGAAAACCACACCAAAGGCTCCGCCCACGTAGGTAGAACGAGTTAAAACCACGCACGGAACGCCTCAACCATGTTCCGACTCGCACGAGGCTTGCTCGACGGGACGCCTCGACCATAGGGAAAATCTCCGACTCGTACGACCCTGGGTCGAGCCGGTCGACCCGCCTCACCCACCAACTCTCAGACAAAAGTCAAAGCATTTAATGCAACCGCCAACCACTTCCTACCCCCATGGCTATAGCACCACCAGCATGGAAGCAGTACCAGTGTTAAATCCCACTTTTTACTGCCCATCCCGGGATGGGCGGTGAAAACCTGTCACTGCACACGCCATGCCGGGCACTGTTCCGCCACTGATCCCCCTCGAGGCAAAACACGACAAGTGTCGTACCCCGAAATTCCCGGGGCTCGGCCTTATCCATCCCCCGTCGACCCGGCCTCGACCAACCGTCGGTCAACAAAGAAGCAAGGCCTGTACGCCATAAGACCCGGGGTCTTTTCACCATCCCATCCTTTACGTCACCATGGTGTCCAGGGATGGCCGTCCATTCCCGGAGCACGTCGCTACAGCAGCTTCCACAGCGCTCGACAAAAACTTCACTTCTAAGGCACCCTTCTAAGGCACCACCCCGGTGTCTCTGCCTTCTCTTGACCCTATAAAAGGGAAGGAAGAGGACTCTACGAAGGGAGAAGGAGACAAGGCGAAACAAGTCATCACCCCGCCACAGAAGATCAACATCTCAAGTAATCTCCTTTGTACTCTCTCTTTGAGACTTGGGATCGGCTCCCTCTCTCACAGCTTGTAACCCCTACGTAAGCACTTAGGTGCAAGGAAATACAATACCCCCCGCTGGACATAGGGCCTTCTTTCGCCCGAATCAGGATAAACCCCCGTGTATTCTCTTTACATCACCATCCAGATTAGGGACACGCAGCACAAATTCACTCATTGGCTTAGGACTCTCACGGGCCCGAACACCGACAGCAGACATCTCAAACTAAGTGCTAATACGCATTCTTTAATGCATAACAACTCAAATTTTATCTTTTATTGAATTAATGTACCAAGAAAAACCCGTATTTCATTCGACAAACATGTTAATGGAGCATTTGTGCCTATAAAATATAATGTCTAACTAACAAGCCTACAAAAGTCCATTATATTAGTGGTTAAGAGGAATAATTATAAAATGAACATTTTTTCTTTGTGCCTGCAACAAATTACTTGAGGACTTGCATATTAGGAAATTAGCACTTCCTTGGTGGTTTCCAATTTCATCCAAGGAAATATGTATTACTTTTTCGGTTTGTAATAATATTCAAGGAAATAAGCAATTACTTTGGCGGTTTGTAATAACACTCAAGGAAATATTAAATTACCTTGGCAGTTTGTTCTAGCACTCAAGAAAAGGTGGAAATACTTCGGAGGTTTGGGTTAGCACTAAGGAAATGCATTTCCGTGAAGGCTTCGTACAACCCCGGCCCAAAGGTAATAATGATGTATTCTTGGGTTTCAATTTTGCTCCTGAAGGAAAATATTGGTCGCCAAGACATTCTATTTGGTGGCAGTGTATGGTTTTGCACGCCCATCAAGTAGAGTTAATAAGGTGAACGAAATATTGCAGGTTAGTTCAAATATCACTGGAGACTTCGTTAAATCAAAGGACAACTATTTACCACGTGGTCAACTTATTTCCGTGGGCCTAACAATCTTGTGTTGCTTCTGCGCAGTTTCCAACAAATTAGTTACGTATTTAGTTTGGTTTCACAAACCTGTACCAGTTCTCTGGGAATCGTCAGAGCAAACATTTTCATCAACATCTATAAAGTGTTACACACTGGTACAGGTGGTTTAGTAGTAGTGTACAACCGTGACATAAGGTATGATGATCAGATATTCATTCACCATTGCATCATGTATACACAAATAAATATTTAAAGATCTCTGTAAATGTTGCACAATTTTCACTGCCTCACGTGTTACACGTTTACACTCTCCAGCGTGATCGTAAGCTGATGAAGGCAGTAATCCATAAGAAAAAAACGATCTTTTACCTTGTCAAAGTCAAAGATCAAAAGGCATTTGGAGTAGCAACATTATTATTTTATCTGCCTCAAGCACCCAGCAGCAGAGAGCAGGTTTATGCATTAGCTCCAAGACAGCGCGCGTTGACTGGCAGTTAGCCAACGCGCCACCACTGAAGCCGCAGTTCCCCAGCTTTGCATCCGCCATTCACACAAAGTTAGTAGGAAATGCCCTAAATAGTTTACTGTTTACCAAGCATGCATTAGCCCAAATTTGTTATTATTTGTCGCATAAGATCATGCGTCTCCACGCAGTGCTGCCTTTAACCTCTGTACCACCCTCTCAATGCCACCCTCTGCGACCTGCAATGCCGATCCATATCATACTGGATAAGCGATTCATCATGAAGCAAAAATCATTTGCTCGAAAGAAAGTTTGCAAAATCGAACAAGAAATCATGCCCAAATATGTGAGAAATTGAGGCCCCGGTTGGTTTGGGTGTTAAAGTTTAACAAACACTGTAGCACTTTCGTCTTATTTGACAAAAAGTTTTCAATCTTGGACTAATTATGCTTAATAGATTCGTCTCGTAAGTTACTCCTAATCTGTGCCGACATGTACGCAATTAGTCTATATTTATAATTTCATGCATTTGAGGGAACATTGATGTGATGGGAGTTAAACTTTAACTCCTCCAAACCAAAGGCCTGAAAGAACAATACAATATAACATTTCGATCCAATGAGTAAACTGCATGCATGCGTACAAATTTAATTAATTGACGACGACGAGACGAGGACTTGCTTACCAGCGTGTGGATGGTGTAGATGGCCCTAGCGCCGACAACAGAGAAATGCGCGTTCTGAACCTCGCCGCCGGCCTCCTCCACGGCGCGCACCGCGCGGTGGAACGACGCCCCCTCGCTCGGCGGCGCGCCGGTGACGAGGATGGCGTGCAGGCCCGACCCCAGGTGCTGCACCTCCACCTCCGCGGCCCCAGCAGAGGAGGAGCCGGAGCCGGAGCCGGAGCCCTGGGGCGACGAAGCCCTTGCAGACGCCATCAGCTCCCGCTTCCTCTCCTTGAGCCTCTCCACTCTCTCCGTCGTCTGCCTGATGTAGGCCGCCGCTTCCTCCAGCCTGTCCGGCCGAGTCATCGCCGGTGGCCCACGCTGCACCGCCTGATCGACGACACAAAGGTACACACATCGATCGATCAGGTACGATCATATACCATCATGCATGAGATCTCATTTCTTTCATGAATTTCATATATATATATATATATATATATATATATATATATATATATATATATATATATATATAATTAACAACTAGTGGTACGTCAAGATGCATGCATGGACGATGATGATATATATGCGATGATGAATGAGCACTAACTGCGGCTGCAGACGACGGCGAGCTGCCGGCGCGGACGAGCGTGTCGAGGCGGGAATAGAGGGCGTTCATCTGATTCCGGCGGTTGCGCTCCACCGTCTTCCTGTCAGGCTTACCTCCTCCGCCGGCGGCGGGGCCACCAAAAGGAGGAGGAGGCGGCGGCGGCGGCATCTCCATGGGCGGCGGTTAATGCCGATGAGTCGGCGTCACTTGTAGGATGTTTGGCCGGTTCTTCAGTGTGGGAGGCGCGCGCGTCCTGTCTCGCCGGCGGCTTGTTAGTTGTGTTCCTCGTGCGCGCTCGATGATATATATATGGGCTGCTAACGGGTCGGGTTTTCTTACTGTTGTCGTAGTAGACTAGACTAGCTTGCAGTGGTCAATTGTATTCCATGAGAATTTAGCACTTTTTCTTTCCCTTTCTAATTGAAGTAAAATAATGAATAGTGAACACCGATCGTCCTTTTATTTGCTTTTGTTTTTAGAGTCTCTGCGGACCGTCCTTTGAAGGTTGAACTTGAAGCGGACTATGTATATATAGACTGAACGATTCAAAAGTAGTTTTCCTAGGAAATGTTTCAGCAATGAGTACTATATGAAAAAATCAGAAATATTTGTTGGTAGCTTCCAATAATAATTTAGTCCACTAGTAGAGAACAGACCTTTCATCCGAGGCCAAAATGGGCTCTAGTCCCGGTATTTTTTGCGCCCAGGACTAGAGAGACTTTTAGTCCCGGTTGGTGTCTCCAATCGAGACTAAAGGTCCCTGCCCAACGGCTACCTCGCTCGGCATAGTGGCAGGGGACCTTTAGTCCCGGTTGGAGACACCAACCGTGAGTAAAGGTCTACTCTCGGACCATGCCTCTGACCGGGGTTAGAAAGGGACATTTAGTCCCGGTTGGAGCCACCAACCGGGACTAAAGGTCCCCCTCTATAAATCCCGGCAGTTTCCTTCCTCCCCGAGCCCAAGCTGGATCAAATTTGAAACTCAGTGTTCTTGCTTCTTTGCTTCTTCCATTGTTGCTCCATCCATTCTTCGATTCATCCATCGATTTCTTCGATTCCTCCGTCGATTCTTCAGTTGTAAAGGTTACCAATCTCATACTCTAATTTTTCATCATTGGCTTATCTCATATTGTTCACTACATATATATATAGTTTTTATGGTGTTTTTTTATTTGTAAACAATTTAAGCTCAAAATAACTTATAGTTTGCATATTTGGATGAAGAAAGGTTAAAGTAGGTATTTAAAATTAGTATTCACTTTTCATTTCTAGCATGCATAGCACACTTCATTGTTTAGAGATATAGAGAATTTTATAGTTTCTTAATTTATTTGTTTATAAAATGAGAAATTTATAGTGCATTAAAAAATGAGTATAGATAGTAGATGGCAACTACTTCTGGGTCCTCGGCCTCTCATGGGTTTCCAAAGAGACTTAGGCCAGGCCTCCCTCTCATTCCATGCGGCAAGTGTCGTGATGAGACGAAGATTGTTAGGGAGTACCGAGTGAAGAAGGAGGGTTCCAACAAGGGTCATATCTTCTATAAGTGTCCGGATCGCAATGTGAGTTATTTTATCGTATTTTATGATTATGGTTAGTTTATACCTATTTTCATGATGGTTGTGATTAAAGTTCTAATTTTTTGTTTTATTTTCAGTGGGATGGCAGTGGACGATGTTCAAGCTTCTACCTGGAGGAAGAGTACGTTGAACTCGTGCAAAAATGTCTTGCACAACAGGCAGATACGGCGGCTAATGAGGCAGTGATCTAGCCGAAGAAGCCTAAAGATGTTGCACAATCGGGGGATCTGTCTGTTTTAGTTAGGATTGGTCACGAAATTCTTGTGTTCCTGAAGTGCATTTTAGCTTTGGTTCTTTTAGTGGTAGTTGGGATTGTCTATATTGTAGCGATGCTTTTATAAATTTGTACCTTTTGTGGTGGCACGCATGTTGTATAAATAATTAATTATGATCTTGGTTTTAATATGATATTTTATGTCATTGGATGTACAATGCTGATCGCCGCTCCCAAGAGTTCATTGACGACGTGCATTTTATGTTACGTGCGGCCGAGGCAAACAAACACGACGATTTCATGTGCTGCCCATGTGCCATATGTAAGAATACGTTGGAATATCCTTGCTCAAGGACTCTTCATTCACACTTGTTCAAGTCGGGTTTCATGCCAAACTATATTTGTTGGACGAAGCATGGAGAAACCGGGGTTGTAATGGAAGAAGGTGAAGAAGAACAATGGGACGACAATGACATTATTCCCGATGTTGCATATTAAAATTTAGTTTGAAGTCCGCGCATATTAAAATTCAAAATTTTCAAACAGTCTCAGATGGAGAAATAACAAAAACCCAAGTTGTAAATTTCAATTGTCTCAAAAAAAGTTGTAAATTTCAAAGAGTTATACAACTTTGTAGTTGACAATCTTCTCATTTGAAATCATTTATCCTAGGAAATTTATGTTTAAATTTCTTAAATTTGAAATTCAAAATTTCCAAACGACCTCGGATGGAGAAGCGATAAAAACCAAAGTTGTAGTACTTAACGATATCTACAACTTTGCAGTCAAAACCTTTTCCATTGGAATTATTTTAGGCTTCCGAATACTCATTTCAAAATTGGGTAAAGTGAATATGAGGGGAATATTGTGCCCTTTAGTCATAGGTGACTTTGGGTGGAGTGGTCAGGGCTTGCGGTTGTCTAGTGGGGGCCTTCCTAGAATTTTTTTCTATTTTTTTTTGTCTGATTTATGATTCCTGGAAAACGATTTGTAGAAGCGGTTGTTATGTTGGCACCTGCCCGTAAAAATCTTATTTCTAGCAATCTAAGCTTAGAGTTGGCCGGTCCAGCCACCTCTACAAAGTATCTACAACCATCTCTAAAAAGGCAAGTTGTTTTAGTGTTCGCTCGGCACTAGTGTCCATCCTTTTCCTCCATTGTCATATCCACGTGTCAGCCCTAGCTACCAAGAAATCCTTACTCCTCGCCACAATGTGTTGGCCCTGCATCCTCCCTACCACATCAACTCCAGTAACCATCATCCTCTTTCTCTTAGGCTATTGGGCCCTCCACAACATCAAGAGGTGGCCCCAGTTTGCCACATTGAATAAGCCAAAGATGTGTCTTGGATCTGCGCTCCTGCTCCGCCTCTATGGATATGAACTAGGAGTAGTTTGAGAGAGAGAGAGAGAGGAGAAAGGAGAGAACATAGAGAGGAGAGAATGAAGAAGGAGAGAGAGGGAGGGAGCCAAATCTTACCGGATGGGTCCTACTTAATGGATCAAGGGCGTTCAGGCGAGATCCACATCCACCGACGCGTATTGAAGAGATACACTGGCCACTAGTTGCGCTCTCACATGGACCGAAATGATATTGCTGTGAAAATCTTAGTGGGGATCCACATCATGTGTAGAGGAGTTGAGGAAGGGGACGGGCGGGCGGACGACAACACGACATGAGATCTACTAGCCACTGACACACAGTCAAGAGTTCGCAATCACCTAGATGGCGGGATAGATCTAACTGACTCACAGCCTCTGCAGATCCACCGTGTGTTGGTCAATTGGGGCAGCTGAGGACGTGGGGAGTACCTCCAGTTGCCAACGCTATGCTGAGTGGTGACATGCCACCATGGAGATAGACAATAGCGGTGTGACAGAGAGAACTGTAAAAGTGGGCGTTGGTGGTGAAAGAAAGAGAGGGGGAGCTGTGGCTGAGACATAGTTATGATTTCTACAATGTTCCAATTGATTTACTACAGAGTCGGATGTGTCTCCGTAAATCAGAATATTTTTTAGAGATAAACCTTCTTGTACGAATAGATTTTTAATGAGGCGTTCTCAAAATCGTTGGGTTTTTTTATGATAAGTACAACTTGTGGCCTATCTCCGAAAGTAAAAAAGGATGGTCAAAAATCATCATTTTTTAGTAGTCATTAGTGAAGTTAAAAAGCAAACAACGAAATTAAAGAAGGCTGCAGATAAGCCGCACCCAGTATATGTGTGAGTGTGCGGCTCTGGAAGTTGCCATGGAAATGCAGTGCGTTTCCATGAGTGGCCATGGTGCGGTCTCTGCATGCATGGCAGACCAGACGAGATTGACGACGATGAGATCGCAGGGGCTGTGGTGTGGTGGGAATAATGGAAACCGAATATCTTGACCTCGCTTTACTGCGGCCAGAGACGACGGCGACAGTGGCGAGCGAACAGCGGCAGCCGTCGGATCACCATCGGACGGCCCTGATGCGGTCACCGAGCAGACGTTCTCTGCTGTGTTGGTCGGCACGGCATCCGATCGTGCGGCTGCCTCGGTTGCCGCAGGAATTATTCGCCACGTGTGATTGGAGATGCTTGTCGTGTCCATCGGGTATTCATGTCAACGGATGATGATGCTGGAATTCTTATTCCCCAGGTGATGCAAGCCCGTGACGTAAAACCAGCCAATGTCAGTTTCTGACGAAAAGAAGGCCAGTTGCCACGGTATCGTCTGAACGACCCTTTTCCTTTGTTTTGAAACTGTTCGTTGACTTTGACCAACCGATAGGCTTAATGTTTATTTATTTTTGTGGCGAAATCATTGCCTCGTGTTAGCACCCACGATAACTAATCTCTGCGTTCAAAATTGCAACTTTTTTCTAGGTAAATTGTTTTTTCTGTGCAACTAGATATAAACATTATGTCTAGATATATGTTAAAAAGCAATGTATCTATGAAACCAGAATGACTTATTTGTAATAAAAGGAAGTACAAAACTATGATGTTTTGTTTATTTACCTGCATTAACTCAATCTGGGCTTAGCAGTACAATTTGTCTATGTTTGATTCTCTACCAAAACTCTTAAACAAACTTAAGACTTTCACAATGATTAAAATAGGCATGATTAGCTCTCACACCAGATTCAATCGTATTAGGAAATACAGATTTCCACGAGCCGATAAGGCAAACAAACATAAATATTTCTCCACACACTTCCTAGAGCGCATGCAGAACCAAAGGCAACTGACACCTTAATGAAAGAAATCAAGCTAGGAAGAAGAAGCTCCAAAGCCATCTGATTTAGATCTAATGAATGAGAATAATTGCCTGATTAGATGCAAAATTTCAGGCACCTAAAATATAAAGGCTGTGTTCAGTTCCGAAATATTTGGGGGAAATATTCCTGTAGCACTTTCGTTGTTATTTGGCAAAATTTATCCAACCATAAATTAATTAAGCTCAAAAGATTCATCTCGACCTTTACAGACAAACTGTACAATTAGTTATTTTTTTACCTACATTTAATGCTCTATGTATGGGTCTAAAGATTCGATGTGACAGGTGACACAAGAAATATTTTGGGAAGTGAACGGGCAAAGTCCCATGACTCATCTTCGAGCGTAATCAGCACGCTGAAGGTTGGTATCCGTTCACGTGCCAACCGATCGCACAGTACGGCAAACAAACAATAATCAATGCAATCCATTGACGGCGTGATCGATCGGATCACGCTACGAAATAAGCCAACCAAACAGCACCCAGCGTATAGAAGAATTTACACCGTGCCAACCGGCTTCCCAGTATTAACCCGGCACCAGTGGGACACACACACACTACATATGTTGAACCAGGTTTCACCTGGGAACTTTTGCGATTTGCGCCCTGAATTCATTTCCCCCTCTTTTCGCCCGCCGTTTGTCGCGATGGTGGATCCTGGTATCCGAAGACTGCCAACTACACGAGTCGCGCACACATCACACGACCATCCACTTGTAGCGCGCGACACATTACTTTGCAAAAAATAATATTCTTCTCTTCGCCTTCGACAGAAGGTATCATTTCCACAATGTGCACCAAATAAACGTCGTCTCATCCATCCACACGAGGCCCTGTTCTGATTATCAATAACCATAATAATAATGCAGCAAAGCTTGCAGGATGGGATGCAAATGCGTTGACCCGAACACACATGCTCAGCGACAATACAAATGCTAACATTGGAGAGAAGTTTTTTGTAGTTAAAAAAAGGCGTTGCACTTGCATAGAAGCTTGGAAGATTTGTGTTAGCCCAAATGTGGTACTAGAACACCACCAAACTACATAGCCAATAAATCAGCAGAGGCCCAATTAACCAACGTGAGGCCCTTAGAGATAGGCTTAGCCCACACGGCTCTCATGACTTTAGAGATGGGCTTAGCCCACACGGCTCTCATAGATATTAATATTTTTCATATAACTTTAGTCAAAATTTAAACTATTTGACTTTAAAAAAACAAGAATTGTGTATTTTTTTAACGAAAGGAGTATATAGCGGTTCTGTCGCTGACACGAATCGGTAGTGCTACCGCCCAAAATTCCAGACGGACACCCGCGTCTACACCCTGTTCCCTACCGCAATGCACGCAGCTCCCTCCTGCTGCGCCCATCCAACTCTAGAGGTGGCATCCGTTCGGACGGAGCTCCCGCGCTTGCGCCCGACACACGCTACGCCTGACACCCATCCTGCTCAAGTCGAGCTCAAACTGCCATGGCAAGATGGAGGGAAGGGAAGGGAGGGGAGGGATAGGAGAGGAAAGGGCGAGGTGCACCACGCGAGGAAGGTGCGAGGTAGGAGCCGAAGCCCTATGGCAGGCCGCTCTCAGCCACGACGCCATGCAACATCCGATCTACTTTTGAAACATTCAAATGAAACATATGCAACATACGTTTGAATACAGATGAAACACTGGAAATATACGTGTATAGCCATTGCAACATGTGCAACACCAAATCAACTTTTGAAACATCCAGATGAAACATTTGAAACAAACGTCAGAAACACATGAAACAATTGAAACATAGGCTTGCAACATGCGTATATTGCCATTGCAACATCCCAGATAGACTTTTGTAACATTCGGATGAAACAATTAAAACATAAGTCTAAAACGCCTGAAACACTTGAAACACGGCATTACTGGCAGCCATGGCCTACCTGGTTGGGGACTGCGGTAGCCGGCAAGCTTTGGAGAACGAAGATGACGACTGCAACCTCAACCGCAAGCGCTGTCGCGTGTCCTCGCACCACCACCGCTAGGACGCGGAGCCAGAGGCGGCGCCCACTACCTGGGTCCAGGAGGGGGCATGGGGACTGAGAAGCAGTGGCTCGATGATGAGATGGAGCACCACCGCATCTGCATCAAGGACTGGCAAGAGAAGCCGCCACGAGCAGCAAGGTGTCAGTGGGCTTGGGCCTGAGACGGGCGACGATGCCGGGGCGGGGAAGAAATGGACCTTGGAGGCGAGGAATTTGATAGCACGGATTTGCACAAAAGGGATAAGTGTAGTGGAGTGACGACGACGACCCCTACATTCCTCTAGTGAGAACCACCCATCTGCCTCTCCCTCTCATTCTCCGTTCTTTTTCTTCCTATCTGCTTAATCATTCCCGTCTTCGCACGCGCGGCCGCGTCCCACACTGAGTCGCTGACATGCTGGTCCCACCCGTCAGTGACCGCCTCCCTTTCCTTTCTTCTTCCTCCAGTTCCTTCCAACCGCGAGCACGCCTTCCTCTCTCTCCCCGATTTGGTGAATCGAATCCGCATCAAATCTCCCTCCTTTCCTTGTTTACCGACGCTTACGGGCTATAAAACGAAACCCCCGCACCCTTCCGCCCTCATTCCATCCCTTTTGGGCTGCCGTAGCCTTCTAACCTCGCCACCGCAAGCACCACCGACCGCCATTCCAAGCACCGCATCTTCTTCGGGCCGATTTCGTCTTCGGTTCTTACCTTGGTGAGCTCGCCTTGTTCCCCTCTCCATCCCGGTGTCTTTCTTTTGCGAGATAATGCTGTGAATCGAGTTTTTGTCTTCTCCGGCGATGGCGCCGCCGCAGAAACCGCCGTCGGGGCTGTTCTCCGGCCGGAGCGCCACCGGCATCCCTTCTCTCTCTTCCCGATCCAATCTGGATCGTTGATTTTGAATCCAACGGTTGTAATTAGAAGATACCGGTTCATTCGCAATCTTGTAAAAGAGACCCTGAGTTTTTAGTATATTGAACCCGCAGTCCTAAAACGTAAAGCTCAGAGTACCCTTTGATCGGTTGAAAACGTATTTCGTCTCGGTAAATAAAAAATATGTTTTCTGATATTTACAGTTTTGCCACTGATCTTGTTTTAGTCGTAGAATCTCCGTTTTAACTCCGATTGGATCCATTCAAATTGCGTTAGATTCATATTTGCGAGCTCTACGTGATTATAGAATTGTACAGTAGGTTTGGATTATTTTATTTTCGAGTTTTTATTAAAGTATTTATTTTTTTATAGGAAATCTTCGTAAATTCATAACTTCGTCGTTTTAGCTCCGTTTTTCGTGATCTTTGCGTCTGTGTGATCCTAGCGAGTTGTAGATTCGTTTTAAAAACTTTTTATCTTATTTTATTACTGTTGGTGTACTGTTCTAATTATAGTCTTGTTTGTCTATGCATGATTGTTCTGGATGAATGTTGTTGCTATTGTTGATCGAGTATAGACGGTGAGCAATTCGTTGGAGATCAGGAGTTTTACTACGAACAAGATCACCAGGACCAGTTTGAGCAAGGCAACTATAGCATGGGATTATCCTTGTTGTCCTATTTACATTAAGCAAATAATATCATTATGCATATATTCCTTGTTAAGGATGACTTAGTGTTGATCTTATTCCTTGATACCTATTATACTGCATGGATTAGTATTGCTAGTGCTCAACATGAACTATGATCATGTAATTTGACTAATGGAATATGCAATAAACATTAAAAGATGATTTTATTACTGTTTAAGGGTACTAGGTGCTCTTGTTACTCTCCATAAGAACTCATCTATAAGCGAAAATCTAGGATTTACAGTACAACTGTGAGGGCTAAAATGGCTCTGGCTTCAGTCATATAGGAGGACATTTTCTAGCTTGTTAGAGGTTACCCTTGTGGCGCAAATGGGGTAGAGCAGACTGTGGATCCCTGCGTGGTGAATCACACAGACTGACTTTGGAAACCTAGCGGCCCTAACTTATTAGATGAACCTTCGAAAGACTTCATAGTGAACCCTGCCGACCTTCCTTGGAAGTGGGTCAAGAGATTAGCTACCTCGGGCGAAAGGGTAAATCATGACTCACAGTGAAAGTGTACAACCTCTGCAGAGTGTAAAACTGTTATAACAGCCATGCTCACGGTCACGAGTGGCCTTGGACCCTTATGGAATAGTGGATCATTAATAATGAATATGTTTTTGCTATTCTTTAATCATTTCACATGGATCATATGTTTATTGATTATATTGAGACACTTTGATATCATTGATATATTGAATTAATGCTATTTAAAAGCTACATGCTGATAAACCTATGTTATGCCTTTGAGCCTCATGAACCCCATGTTACACTTGTTGAGTACGAGATGTACTTACGCTTGTTTATTTTTCTTACTTGGATAAAAATCCTGGATGGGTAACAGATGGTGCAAGTAGTGACTACTTCTACTTCCCGGAAGATTACTAGACTTGCTGTCAACCAGTCAATGTGCCTGTGATTGGAGCTACCACGAGAGTTTTTATATTTTACTTCCGCTATATTATTGTAAAAACTATGTGTTATTAATCGTGATGTAATAACATTTATGATGATACATCCTTTATAATTTGTTAACTTATGTGTGATTGATCTCTGGGCACACATAAGGGTATGCACTCCATTTGGTCGTTAAATGGGTGTGACAAATTGGTATCAAAGCCATTGTTGACTGTAGGACGCAAGCCTAGATAGAAATGGTCGATTTAGTGTCATCTTTTCACTATTTTTATGCTCATTATCTTGCTCTTGTTATTTGATAAATTTTTATGCTTCTTATGTCTCATTCTATTACGAAATTTTGCCTCTATTCTAATTACATCTAAAAACTCTGTAGATGGTTCGTGGCCGCAAGACTGCCCACATCACCACTGGAGGACACTACCCACCTCGTGCTTTGATTGCACCTGAAGAGCCACAAGAGGAAGTACCCCAGGAGAATGAGCAGACCCCTGAAGTACCAATCCAAGTGCCAGCACCTCCTCAGGAAGAACCCGAGCCTGAAGAAGACCCTGAGATCATCGAGATTGAAGATGATGAAGAGGAGGAAGCCAATGGAGGAGAGCAACCCCCGTCTCCCCCACCTGGTGCAGCTGCTGAGGATGTGCCACCCCCTCCAATGGGTTGGACTGTGAAGATCTACCACAAGGCAGGAGGAAATGCTGTTTCTCACCATCGACTTGTGGGAATGCTCTCTGCCTACTTCGCTGATTGGCACCCAGCTGTGGAGTACGTCTGTTGGGAGTACACCCATCCGCTGGAGGACACTTACTAGAAGGCAAGAGCGAGCATTTTTCCTAAGGATGAAGAAAAAGGAGCATACCATCTAGACAGGATGTATGCTCACATGGGTCGTCGAGCTACCATGGAGGATAGTATTGAAGATGCTGCTTTTGAAGCATGTATGGGCCTTCGCTACCTTCGCTTTGACAGCATGAAGCATGATATCCACCGCTACCTCCCTCATGCACACCCAGACCTTGGATGGGCCATGATGGATCCAGTGCAGTTGGAACCACTTCCTCGGGTGATGGTGAACTTTGTCTATGACATGACGGAGAGGAAGCTGCAGTTAGAGGAAATGGTGAAGGCACAGGGGAAGACCATCAAGAGGTGCCAAGCAATGATTGATGAACTCCGAGCAAACCAAGGCATGGCAAAGATTTATGAGACATTAGAGCATGAGCCACGCCAGTAGAAAATAGGAGTCCTTTATGTAATAAGAACGTTCTTAGTAACGTCAGTTGAGTCTTCGAGTCTGTCGTGTGGTTTGAACTTTGGTGTGATAGTTGCTTTATCATTATGCTTATGTGTGAGTTGGATTTTTGTTATGAGTGCTTGGGCTTGTAGGCATGTCTACAAGTTCTATTTTTAAGAATAAAAGTCTATTAGTCAAGGGAATAATAGTTGGGTTTGGTATTGTCTCGTTTCTGTCCTTACTATTTTCTGGAGCAGTCTGCAATATTTCTGATATGGTTCAAAAACAGTTCGTGCAACATTTATGAAATTTTTATGAGAGAAACTAGGCTTAAGCACCTTTCAAATGCCATTGGAATCACCTTTTTATCTGATCTGGTTCGAGAGATATAACTGTTACAATTTAAAGTTTCTGCACAGTCTGGAATCTAGAACAGTTTCTGTTGCGCCTTAATTTTCATTAACTTAACGATAGAATCTGGTCTTATGGTCTAAATAGAAGTTGTGGGGAACTTCATAAGCTTTCCAACCATATAAAGCACGCCTCTATTGGACTTCTGTAGTTCAAGATATGATTAATTTACTGAACTGATCACATTGATATTCGCCCAGAAAACTTTCAGATATCATTCTTTATCTTATAAGTGGTTGATAACATGGAAATCTCAAAGTTTGCATTCTTATGGATGGCAGATGGCTGGAAGAGGAAGAGGCAGGGGTCGTGGAGGTGTTCCCCCTAATCCACCACCACCACCGCCACCAACTATTGAGCAACTTCTGGCAGTGCAGACACAACTTATGCAACAATTGGTGCAGAACCAACATAATCATCCAGTTGCTGGAGTGCCACCACGTGATAAGCGTGGTGAGTTTTTGAAGGGTCATCCCCCGGTGTTCACGCATGCCGCTAATCCATTGGAAGCAGATGATTGGCTCCGTGCCGTAGAAAAGCAACTCAACATTGCTCAATGTGATGACCGTCAGAAGGTGTTGTTTGCTTCTGGACAACTCCAGGGAGAAGCTCGGGACTGGTGGGAATCATATGAGTATGGTCATCCCGCCAATGCTCCCGCAGTCACTTGGCAGGAGTTTAGAGAGAACTTCAGAGCTTATCATATACCAGAAGGAATAATAGAACTGAAGGCAGAGGAATTCTGGAATTTGACCCAGGGGTCATTGTCTGTAGCTGAGTATCGTGACAAGTTTTCCCAGTTGTCACAATATGCACCACATGAGGTGGCTAATGACAATGATAAGTAGCGCCGCTTTTTGAAGGGATTGTATGATGGATTACAATTGCAGCTAATGTCCAATACCTATCCCAATTTTCAGACGCTTGTGAACCGCGCTATCGTGGTGGACAACAAGCGCAAGGAGATGGATGCCAAGAGGAAAAGGCTTCAGGGACAGACTTCTGGTAGTAACACTCGTCCTCGTACTGGTTTCCAGCAGGTTAATCAACAGAGGCCTCCTTCTGGTCAGTGGAATCGTGGTCAGGTCCCTTTCCGCAATCAGTTTCCGCAACGTCCCCCATTCCAACCGCAGAATGGTAACCAACGCCCTCCACAGCAGAATGGGAATCAACCTCAGCGCCAGGGTCCTTCCAATAATCCTCCAATGAAGACCAGTGCTCCCAATACCCCCAACAAGTGTTTCCGATGTGGAAAAGAAGGTCACTTGTCCTACAACTGCCCTGAGAAGATCAATCAGCAGACTCCATAGAGGCAGGGTAGTCACCAGAAGCCTGCATCTAATACTGGAAGGGTGAACCACTTGTCCCAGGAAACCACAGTGGAGGAACCAGAAGTTATGCTTGGTACGTTCGATGTCCATTCCACTCCCGCCACTGTTCTTTTTGATTCTGGAGCATCACATTCTTTCATATCACAATCATTTGTTAGAATACATAGAATTCATTTGTGTGCCATGAAGAATCCTATATTAGTAAACTCACCTGGTGGAAGTATGCCAGCATCTTATCGTTGTCTCCCGATTAGTCTCATTCTAAGGGGGTAGAATTTAAGGTGAGTCCTATAGTATTGAGAACAGCTGGGATTGATCTTATATTGGGAATGGATTGGATGATACAACAACAAGCAGAGATTCAGTGCAAAGGGAAATCAGTAGTGTTGACAACACCAAAGGGAGATAGGATCAGAGTTGATGTGAAAGTGCACAAACAGGAGACCGCTACAGTGAACCAGCTTGCTGATGGTGCCAACAAGGAGGACCAGGTTGTGGAAGAGTTCTCCGGTGTGTTTCCCGAGGAATTGCCAGGTATGCCGTCAGACCGTGACATTGAATTTATTATTGAATTATTACCTGGGACTGCACCCATAGCTAAGCGTCCATATAGAATGGGAGTAGATGAATTAGAAGAACTTAAGAAACAAATTAAGGAATTGCAGGATAAGGGT
Source organism: Saccharum hybrid cultivar R570 (assembly GCA_038087645.1). Taxonomy (NCBI): domain Eukaryota; kingdom Viridiplantae; phylum Streptophyta; class Magnoliopsida; order Poales; family Poaceae; genus Saccharum; species Saccharum hybrid cultivar. The sequence continues at coordinate 803,569 of JAQSUU010000203.1, read as the reverse complement.
TTCATTCGTCCTAGTTCTTCACCTTGGGGAGCACCAGTGATTTTTGTGGATAAGAAAGATGGTACTTAGAGGATGTGTGTAGATTATCGGTCTCTCAATGAGGTTATCATCAAGAATAAGTATCCGTTGCCCAGAATTGATGACTTGTTTGATCAGTTAAGAGGTGCTTGTGTATTCTCCAAGATTGATCTTCGTTCTGGATATCATCAGTTGAAGATTCGTGCTAGTGATGTACCAAAGACAGCTTTTACCACACGGTATGGGTTGTATGAGTATACAGTGATGTCTTTTGGTCTGACTAATGCTCCTGCATACTTTATGTATTTGATGAATAAGGTATTCATGGAATATCTGGACAAGTTTGTAGTGGTATTCATTGATGATATCCTAGTATTCTCCAAGACTGAGGAGGAACATGCTGAACATTTGAGGCTAGTTTTGCAAAAGCTCAGAGAACACCAGTTATATGCCAAGCGGAGTAAATATGAGTTTTGGTTGAAAGAAGTTTCCTTTCTTGGTCATGTTGTCTCAAATGGAGGAATATCAGTAGATCCTAGCAAAGTGAAAGACATATTGGACTGGAAGCCACCAACCAGTGCAAGTGAGATCCGTAGTTTCTTAGGATTAGCAGGCTATTACAGAAGAATTATAGAGGGATTTTCTAAGCTTGCGAAGCCAATGACTGCACTATTAGAGAAGAATGCCAAGTTTGTGTGGTCTGAGAAGTGTGAGGCTAATTTTGAGGAATTAAAGAAAAGATTGACCACTGCACCAGCATTAGTTTTGCCAGATCTGAGTAAATAGTTCTCTATTTATTGTGATGCATCTTGTTTGGGTTTAGGATGTGTTCTTATGCAAGAAGGTAGAGTTGTGGCATATGCATCGAGACAGTTGAGAAAGCATGAATTAAATTATCCTACTCATGACTTGGAATTAGCTGCAGTGGTTCATGCATTAAAGATATGGAGATACTATTTGATTGGACATAAAAGTGATATATATACTGATCACAAGAGTTTGAAGTATATCTTCACTCAATCAGATCTGAACTTGAGGCAGCGTAGATGGCTGGAGTTGATAAAGGATTATGATCTAGAGGTGCATTATCACCCGTGAAAGGCTAATGTCGTTGCTGATGCTCTTAGTAGGAAAAGCTACGCTAATGAAATACAAGTAATGCCTTTGTCAAGAGAGTTGTGTGCTGAATGTGAGTATTTGAACTTAGGGTTTACCATCAATGCAGTAGAATTGGTACTAGAACCTACTCTGGAGCAAGAGATACGCAAGAGTCAGATGAAAGATGCAAAATTGAGAGAGATAGCGGAGAATATAGTGAAGGGCAAATTACCAGGATTCCATAAGGATGATAATGGTACGTCATGGTTTGGAAAAAGGTTGTGTGTGCCAGAGGATAAGACTATCAGAGAGGCAATTTTGAGTGAAGCTCATGAGTCAGCTTATTCCATACATCCGGGGAGTACTAAGATATATCTGGATCTGAGAGAGAAATATTGATGGTATGGTTTAAAAAGAGATGTTGCTGAATATGTTGCTTTGTGTGACGCATGTCAAAGGGTGAAAGCTGAACATCAGAGACCTGCAGGATTGTTACAACCTATGCAGATACCCGAATGGAAATGAGAAGAAGTTGGTATGGATTTTATAGTTGGATTGCCACATACTCAGAGAGGGTATGATTCAATTTGGGTAATAGTAGATCATCTAACAAAGGTTGCTCATTTCCTGCCAGTTAGGACTACATATAGTAGTGCAAGGTTGGCAGAATTGTATATGGAAAGAATAGTGAGTCTACATGGAGTTCCTAAGAAAATTATGTCTGATCGGGGTACCCAGTTTACATCTCATTATTGGCAAAAGATACATAAATCACTAGGAACCAAGCTGAATTTTAGTACAGCCTACCATCCACAGACAGATGGACAGACGGAGAGAATTAATCAGATATTGGAGGATATATTGAGAGCTTGTGCTTTACAATATGGTACTAGTTGAGATAAGAGTTTGCCTTATGCAGAATTCTCCTATAACAATAGTTATCAGAAGAGTCTTCAGATGGCACCGTTTGAGGCTCTGTATGGACGAAAGTGTAGAACCCCGTTGTTCTGGAATCAGACAGGGGAAAGTCAAGTGTTTGGGCCTGATGTACTCAAGGATGCTGAAAAGAAAGTAAGAATAATTAGGGATAATCTAAAAATAGCTCAGTCCAGACAGAAGAGTTATGCTGATACTCGGAGAAGAGAGTTAATCTTTGAAGTAGGGGATTATGTATATTTGAAAGTATCGCCATTGAGGAGTGTGAAAAGGTTCAACATGAAAGGAAAATTGGCACCAAGGTATATTGGACCTTTTAAAATTGTAGAGAGACGTGGTGAAGTGGCATATTAGTTGGAATTACCAGAAAGTTTGGCAGGTGTACATGATGTGTTTCATGTATCCGAACTTAAGAAGTGTTTGCGAGTACCAGAGGAGCAGATTCCATTAGAAGAGCTCACTGTTAAAGAGAACCTCACATATGAAGAGTTTCCAGTTAAAATTCTAGAGACTGCTGAAAAAGTTACGAGAAGTCGAACTATTAAGATGTGTAAAGTTCAGTGGAATCGGTACACAGAGGGTGAGGCCACTTGGAAAAGAGAAGAGGATTTCAGAAAAACTTACCCGCAACTGTTCGAGTAAGCATCACCCGAATCTCGGGACGAGATTCATCTTAAGGGCGGTAGAATTGTAACACCCTAAAATTTTGGATAAAAAAATATAGGAAAATATGATTTTATACAATTTTGTGAGCATGCAAATTTAGGATAATAATAATTTTTATAAATTTAAAATCAAATATAAGGGTAGAAATATGATTGAGCATTCATGCTGCTGCATTTGAAATTTTGTATTGAGTGGTTTAAATCAAATTCAAATCGGATTTAAAAATCTTTTGGAAAATAGTTTTGAAAAAATGGAAAAGAAAAAGAAAATGGTATTAATTTCCTTCTTCGGTTTTCGGCCCGGTCCAGCCAAAAGGCCCGCCTGCGCCTCGCCTCCGGTTTCATGGGCCGAGCCCAACTACGGCCAGCCGGCCCGTCTTTGCGCGCGTGGCCGCGTCCCGCACTGAGTCGCTGACATGCTGGTCCCACCCGTCAGTGACCGCCTCCCTTTCCTTTCTTCTTCCTCCAGTTCCTTTCAACCGCGAGCACGCCTTCCTCTCTCTCCCCGATTTGGTGAATCGAATCCGCATCAAATCTCCCTCCTTTCCTTGTTTACCGACGCTTACGGGCTATAAAACGAAACCCCCGCACCCTTCCGCCCTCATTCCATCCCTTTTGAGCTGCCGTAGCCTTCTAACCTCGCCACCGCAAGCACCACCGACCGCCATTCCAAGCACTGCATCTTCTTCGGGCCGATTTCGTCTTCGGTTCTTACCTTGGTGAGCTCGCCTTGTTCCCCTCTCCATCCCGGTGTCTTTCTTTTGTGAGATAATGTTGTGAATCGAGTTTTTGTCTTCTCCGGCGATGGCGCCACCGCGGAAACCGCCGTCGGGGCTGTTCTCCGGCCGGAGCGCCGCCGGCATCCCTTCTCTCTCTTCCCGATCCAATCTGGATCGTTGATTTTGAATCCAATGGCTGTAATTAGAAGATACCGGTTCATTCGTAATCTTATAAAAGAGACCCTGAGTTTTTAGTATATCGAACCCATAGTCCTAAAACGTAAAGCTCAGAGTACGCTTTGATCGGTTGAAAACGTATTTCATCTCGGTAAATGAAAAATACGTTTTCTGATATTTACAGTTTTGCCACTGATCTTGTTTTAGTCGTAGAATCTCCGTTTTAACTCCGATTGGATCCATTCAAATTGCGTTAGATTCATATTTGTGAGCTCTACATGATTATAGAATTGTACATTAGGTTTGGATTATTTTATTTTCGAGTTTTTATTAAAGTATTTATTTTTTTATAGGAAATCTTCGTAAATTCATAACTTCGTCGTTTTAGCTCCGTTTTTCGTGATCTTTGCATCTGTGTGATCCTAGCGAGTTGTAGATTCGTTTTAAAAACTTTTTATCTTATTTTATTACTGTTGGTGTACTGTTCTAATTATAGTCTTGTTTGTCTATGCATGATTGTTCTGGATGAATGTTGTTGCTATTGTTGATCGAGTATATACGGTGAGCAATTCGTTAGAGATCAGGAGTTTTACTACGAACAAGATCACCAGGACCAGTTTGAGCAAGGCAAGTATAGCATGGGATTATCCTTATTGTCATATTTACATTAAGCAAATAATATCATTATGCATATATTCCTTGTTAAGGATGACTTAGTGTTGATCTTATTCCTTGATACCTATTATACTGCATGGATTAGTATTGCTAGTGCTCAACATGAACTATGATCATGTAATTTGACTAATGGAATATGCAATAAACATTAAAAGATTGATTTTATTACTGTTTAAGGGTACTAGAGCATGGGGTTACTTTGGTGCTCTTGTTACTGTCACGGAACCGCCCAAATTATAAGAACAAAAGTACAAAAACAATCGCCGGAGCAATTAAATCCCCGTACTTAAGCTCCTATAACTCCGGTAGTCCAATAAAATCACGAGGGATTTCAAACCAACCAACATACAAGCCAAGATCGTAGTGGTCCAACATAACAGGTCATATGTTACATCCATTTCATAAGTAATTCAACATATATCGGAGTTCGGTAGAGTTATTACAACTCAAGTTCAAAAGTAGCGGAAGCAAAGTAGTTTGAAAACTAATATCACCTTAATTTAAATACATGCCAGTACCAAAGTCAAATTCCCATAAAAGCAAGAGAGACAAGATAGCGCAGACGGATCATGCCCATGATCACACTCCGCCACTACAGCTGGAGTCTTTCAATTCTTGCAGTAGCTATGTTATATCACAACCTGCAACAAGTGGGAATAAACCCTGAGTACGAGAAGGTACTCAGCTAGACTTACCCGTCATAAACCAGAAATAATGACACCAAGGAGTATGCAAGGCTTTCTTTCAGTGGGCTAGCTTGACTCATTTGCGAAAAGCATAAGTTATCATGAATAAACTAATTTAAGTATTTTTGCATCATCTTTATTATAACCTATTCAATCTAGGTAAGCACCTATACTAAAGCAATCACTTGATTAACCATTAACATCAAAGGTTACCATTTTAGGTTTTAGCATTTCCAACATCATCCACATAACCATCCATGTTCCATAATCATTACTACGATGCAGTAGCTCGAGTCAAGTGTTCACTATCCAGTGAACGATGGCGATTCGAATCGATTATTAACCAGCTGGTAAGTTATTCCTCACACAAACCTCACTCACCCGCTAAAGTGAGGTGTTGGTCACCGAGTCAACCATTCAGGTAAAGTCGCGAGCTTGCTAGGAACCACATGTACCCGGGGGCCGCCCGACTGCTCTTTGGCCTTATCATCGCGCCCCCGTATCCTGCCACTACTGCTCCGGTACAGTGCGTTGCGGGCAATCCACTCGGCCCGAATAATCTCCCAGCTTCACGGTCGAAAGGTACCTTATTCGGCCAGCTAAATGTGAGGCATGCGTTCAACATGACCCGAGGGACAACAACGGACAGTCCTTAATCGACACAGGCGAAAACTACAAGCACCCCAGAACCCTGTCTGGTTGCCCAATACTTATTCCGCCCGGTCTCCAGTTATCCATCAACACTTGGTTATTTCCAGGATATCATCCATCCCATAGCTAAAGTTTTCCAGTAACCACCTATAGTTGCCGGTGACAGGAAATCACCGATCGCTACCGGTCTAAGCAGGGCTAAGCATTTATTCGACCCTAAACCTAGCAGGATAAGAATGTAATAAGGTAGGCAAGGATAGTAATAAATGCATCAACGGTTTCACTCAACTCCTACAACTTAATGCAACAATACATATATAACATATATATATACTCAATTGCTTTTGTAAAGTAGGAGGCTTAGAATGCTCCTGGGCTTGCCTGAGATCGAACACTTAGGTTAGTGATTGACTGATGACACTAGCTTGGCGTGCATCTCCCATCCCGACACTTGTTTAGTCCTTCCATCTTCGGGATAGGTCCACCAAACACCGTCTTCAGGTTTGGCTTCAACATCTCATCCTTCACGTGGTGCATCTAGCGAACCTAAATGAGATGCAAGATGCATGCGTATGAATGTGATGAATGGTAACATAAGATGCATCACATAATCATTCATGTAAACACACGATTAAGACATAGACACCAAAAGCTAATTAACTAACATCACACAACCAATTAAAGAGGGCAAGCACATTAAGCATAACACAAGTTTGATAAGATCACAAGTATCTTAACTTGACCATCATCAAGGGTATAAGCCACACTTAGTAACACATGGAGTAAACAACCATAACTAGCATCTGACAATTCCTGGACTGCAAACAACATCTACATGTTTGGATCATAACTGGAGTTATACAAATCCAATAGCCATGCAACAAGACATTCTGGAAATCTTATGAAATTGTCTATAATTCATCTTTAATCATGTTATCATGATTCTCAAGTTAACCAAGTCAAACATGCATAATTACAGAATCGGGTCCAGAGTTTCCAGAGAACAACTATTTCTGGAACCCAACTTGAAACAGTCATTACTCACAAACTATAAGGCCAAATGCCACCAAAATTTAACACAAGCTAGATTAATGAGTTATCTACAACTTTGTTATAAGCATGTTTCTCAGCAAACATCATTTTCATGGTGCAATTACCAAAGTCCCAGAAACTGTCCAGGAAAGCATCAATTGCAAGAATAAATATTAACTTATATTCCAAACATATATTTGGCCACAACCAATGTAACCATCATAAAGTGCATGTTAAATGATCACCAAAAAGCATAGTGCTCATCACTAAATAAATTCTTTTAATGCATTTCTTAATTTATTTAGATAGCAAGGTGAAATAATAAACATATACCAAAAGTCCATAATAAAATCTATAAAAATTACAGTAGCTCTTACATACACCCAATAGTCTACTGTACAAATTTCAAGTTATTTGGACATGTATATCAACCTCTATGAAAAAGACAAATTGCTATTGCAAGAATTCATGTGAGAGCAAGATGCACTAATAAATCACTCAAATGGCAACCAAAATTCATGAAATAATTACCACACATTAAACATCATATGAGTAGCATGCCACAAAAATTTCACTTCATTTGGATCCCTAGATCTATAGTTATGAAAATGACAAATACATCTAGCATTAAAAACCTAGCTGCACAAATCTATTTTTACAGAGAAAACTTTAAACTAAAACATGCTATATTATAGATCTAATGCATAGAGAATTTCACAAGGATTCCAAAAAGTCCTCATTTGCTATTTTATGAAATTTCTACAATTTATTATGATTTTCCAAAGTTTTAGTCATTTTTCTGCAAAAAGAAATTATTAAACCGAAAAGGATAAACACTTTACAACGGGACCCCTGGAAGAAACTTTAATTAAGTCGAGCGAACAAGTCCTTCTTGCACTATTCAAATGAGTCACTGACTTCGCAAAAAGGCCCTTGGATTTTGCCGAATTCTCGCGCGAGGTCCCTGGTCGCGATTGAAAGTAGAGGACGCCGGGGAAACGGTTGACGACGGCCAGAGGAGGCATGACAGCGAAGAGGGATTGGCAGGGGAGCATCCGAGGGTTTGCGCGCGCTCACTGGTGCCTCCAGCTTGGCTTGAGGTGGCCCGAGGTGGCCCGGCCATGAGCGACTGCTGCACGCGGCAGCGGCGGCCGGCGGCGAGTCGACTCCGACGGCTACGGCGGCGATGGAGTGGCGTAGAAGCTTCACGACGTCGAGGCGCACCCGTGGGGCTGCTTGGTTGAAACGGAGACGGCCCGAGGTGCACTGGCCGCGTGCGCCAGCAGCACTGGCGGCGACGGCAGCAGGGCGGGTGACGCTGCGGCATGCTGGGCGGCCGGGCAAGGGGCGCTGAGGGGCGGCGTGGCACGGGGAGTAAGGTGGGGTGGTCGGCTCGGCTTGGGCAGTAAGCGCGCGAGGCTACGGGCGACGAGCAGCTCTGCCCGCGGCGGCCATGGAGGGCGGCGCTCGGGTGCGTGCGCGTCGCGGCGAGAATGGGAGCGGGGAGGAAAGCCAGGAGGTGCGGAAGTGAGGGAGGGCGAGGCAGGGGGTGCTCGGGCATCCACATTTCATGGCAGGGGCGCAGGGCAGCAGCCAGCAGAGGGAGCGGGACGCGCGGCAGCCATGGCGGGGCACGGCTGGCGCATGGAGGACGCGTCGACATTCCATCGAGCACGTGGCGTGCGTCGCGGTGGGTAAGGTGGAAGCAGATTTGGGCCGTCTACGGACCGAATCAGCGAATGGGCCAAAAACGAAGTTGGCAGCCCACACGATGCTCTACGTTTTTCATTAAGGAGTTAAGGTCATTAGAGCAACGGATTAGCGGTTAACTGGTTGCCAAAACTGCAGTGCCAACACCTTGATGACAGTCACGGAAACTCACTTTTGATGGTCAAAACTTCGTTAAAATGAACTCAACTTTTTGTATGCTCTTCATCATCATGTATTCTCCAACTTTCATTTTTAGGTCAACTTGAGTTGTTTAGCAAAAACACGAGAACGCGGCATGCCAATCATGATCGCCATTGAAATCCCAGACTTAGAAATATTTCTAAGTGCTGAAAACTGCGGCAGATTCAATCTTTTGTGCCTCGGTTTGACTTATTTCCATGCTGATCTGGCTATTGTTCCAAAAACAAAGTTTCTTCTACACAAAGTGAACTACAACTCTCATTTAAGGTTCAACCTCAAAACTGATATAGAAACTGCTGTTATACTTTGACTAAAGTAGGATCACGATAAAGCTTAGATTATCCTTTTTGATCAATTGGAGTATTTTTGGGGCATTTGCTCAACACGAACCCTTTACGACTTTTGTTGTAGAGTCCATCTAGAGTCATTTGGTCAAGGTTTCAAGGTTTGGTTGATAACCTATATTTCCATCCACTTAATAATGCAATTCCAGCACTTAGTAAAGTCATTCCAACAAGGATATAACTTATCATTTCATGTAACTTTTTGATTCCAAACGTCATGAAACTTTTCCAGTGACCAATATAGATAGGTACTAAGGTGAGACACATGAAGATATTGAAATAACACCACCCAAGCATATATCTTAAAAATGGCATATATATAAAGCAAGGGTGCAACATCCAAGTTTAGGTTAGGGCTCCTGTCCATAGGTTGACCTTAACATCATCATCTCCACTTAATCTATCATGTTTGAGCTCAAACCCACTACTTAACTGGTGGCAAACACCTGGGGTGTTACAGTTACTCTCCATAAGGACTCATCTATAAGCGAAAATCCGGGATTTACAGTACAACTGTGAGGGCTAAAATGGCTCTGGCTTTAGTCATATAGGAGGACCTTTTCTAGCTTGTTAGAGGTTACCCTTGTGGCGCAAATGGGGTAGAGCAGACTGTGGATCCCTGCGTGGTGAATCACACAGACTGACTTTAGAAACCTAGCGGCCCTAACTTATTAGACGAACCTTCGAAAGACTTCATAGTGAACCCTGCCGACCTTCCTTGGAAGTGGGTCAAGAGATTAGCTACCTCGGGCGAAAGGGTAAATCACGACTCACAATGAAAGTGTACAACCTCTGCAGAGTGTAAAACTGTTATAACAGTCATGCTCACGGTCACGAGTGGCCTTGGACCCTTATGGAATAGTGGATCATTAATAATGAATATGTTTTTACTATTCGTTAATCATTTCACATGGATCATATGTTTATTGATTATACTGAGACACTTTGATATCATTGATATATTGAATTAATGCTATATAAAAGCTACATGTTGATAAACCTATGTTATGCCTTTGAGCCTTATGAACCCCATGTTACACTTGTTGAGTACGAGATGTACTTACGCTTGTTTATTTTTCTTACTTGGATAAAAATCCCGGATGGGTAACAGATGGTGCAAGTAGTGACTACTTCTACTTCCCGGAAGATTACTAGACTTGCTGTCAACCAGTCAATGTGCCTGTGATTGGAGCTACCACGAGAGTTTTTATATTTTACTTCCGCTATATTATTGTAAAGACTATGTGTTATTAATCGTGATGTAATAACATTTGTGATGATACATCCTTTATAATTTGTTAACTTATGTGTGATTGATCTCTGGGCACACATAAGGGTATGCACTCCATTTGGTCGTTAAATGGGTGTGACAAATGTAGGTTGTTTAATCGTGTTCTAAGTTAAAATCTTCTAACTATAACCAAACTGAAAAAAAAACATACCAACTATAAATGCACTATCAAGACGTGCATTTAATGAAACTAATATAATGTTGAGTACACGTTAGAGTTAGAGAAATTTACCATCATTCCACTGTGCTCTATGAGACGAGCTCTGATAGTTGTAGCCTCCGGCTATGAGAGGCCAAGCTCTCAACAAGCCAAAAAATTATATGAAAATCTAACTTAACTACTTCATATATATTTTATCATCAGTTCACTGTAATATGTATTGTGAAAAGGACTATACGTACAAGGTACAGCTACGAAATTGCACTCATCTATTCTATTGTGACCTTTTATACTAGTTCGTCTATTAAGGCCAGCCCCAACGCGGTGGCATATAGCTGCTAGCCTCAGCCAACCAGCTAGGTTCGGATTCTATAGTGGAGGTAAAGTATTGGCTTGCAGGTCGTCAGAGGAGCTTCTACATGCCACTAGGCTATCCGCACTTATGGTACTCTAAATTCATCATCTATATATTCTAGTCACCAAAATTCTCTCCTCTATACTCAATTCTTCTGCACCCATCCATCCTCTATATTATCCTCTATCTACTATAGGGTCCACTTGTCACTTTATCTAAATATATCCATGTGAGATCTAGTTTTGAAGAATTTATTGAAACGAATTTAATGGTGCAATTAGAATTTAATTTGGTTTTATGGTTTGTGATTTATAATATTTTTTTAGATAGATGAAACTGTGGGGCCCGCCACTAAGATTCCTTGCACGCACGCTCTCTCTCTGGCTTGGTCGCTCGCGATCACGTGGTCGTACCGTAAGCCCGGCATCCCCTCAATTTTGCCAGGGAAATGCGCATGCAGGCCGGTTTGCTGTCCCCCCTCCTTTTGAATGCTAAAAGCCGACGTGGAGCTATACTGGTTGCCTTTACGGGCACCGGTACAGTTCGTCTAATGCTCCATGCTAAAGACGCCAATAGAAAAAGACATGTGAGAGTAGACGGAAAAAAAGTACATTGGATGGAGAGAAGTAAAAAAAAACTAGTTGTGGTTTCCAATGTGAGTTTGGTAGTCCTGGCGCTTTTAATTTATATGGAACTAAACTTTTTAATCTAAGACCACCATAGATATATGCCTGTATTGGGCGTGCTCAAAACTTGCCTGTCGTATGTCATAGTTTCATGGCTTTATATAACATACTAGTCTTATAAATTATCCACAAGTATATTATCGACATTAATGGTGATAAATGCAAATGCATATAGGTACAAAAGGAATACCTAATAATTTCAAATATAGGAAAGAGTTAAACTTTTAGCAAACTCCTAAAAATAGAGGACTGCATGCGGTGAGAACGCCTGGATGTCAAGAACACCCCGCCCATCTCTCCTCTCTCTCTCTCTCTCTCTCCCCATTTGACGACAAAACAGAACGCCCCTCTACTCGACAGGAGGCATGGCTTCGGATCCGGATGATGGAGGCGAGGTGCCCCCCGCAGAGGCTGCATCACCGGCGGAGGCAGTGTCGGATCCATCGCCCTCCGAAGAGGTGACTGCGCCAGAGAACGAGCCGGCGAAGGCGAGCGGAGGCAGCGTCGTTCCAGCGGCAGGCGCTGAGTCGTCTCACCCCGAGGGACTCTCCCTTAATTATGAGGTCAGAAATCTGACACTTGTTTCTTTTTGGTCTGTCATGTTTGGTTGGCCTGATCACTGAGGCCTGTCTTCTGTAAGATGAGGTGTCTGATGCGAACCGCAAACAAAATTTGTCGGCGTTGGAGGTCATAAATGTTGCTATCACTACGATCGCCAATTTGTTATATAGGCCAGCTTTATATAGTCCTTACATAATAATCTTATAAGCTGTCTTCAATCAGTTTATCTCAGCCTCCACACTTATAAGTTGGATTGTATAAGCTAGTGGTAAACAACGAAAATTAAAAACCTAGGCTCTGACTGAATTGGTTGCCTTTGTTCCGATAAATTTACAAGCAACCATGCTAAATTTCAATGGAATTGTTAGGTTTGGTTTGGTAATTATTGGAAGGATGAAATGGGAGTTTAGAGGTACCAATTTAGAAATCTTTTGTTTGTTTCGTGAGAGCGGGAGTTTTTGTGGGATGGGAATGGAAGTTTCTCATTGATTATTTTCCAGTGGTAGACGTGGTGGTTTTGGGCGAAATGTGATTCTAGTGGAACTTGAATGCATCATCACTGTTTACCATGACTTGTTATGTAATTTGTAACTCAAAATCCATACACCAAATAGATGATATGAATGCCTTCTCAAACTCCTCTTCTTTTCTTCACGAACGGAACAAGGGATAGGATTTAAAAATCAAATTCTCATATTAGTTCCCCTCATCAACTGCCACCATTTATACTCACGCCTCTTCCCAACAAAAGATATGACAGGGAAAAATAAAGCAAATTCACAATACATGTTGGTAAATTAATTACCCAAGTGCCAGGGGAAAGACACAATAACTTGGATGTATAAGTTTTGTGCACCCAAAGTACATGTAGGAGATCAAAGTTGCAATTCAAATAACCTTTTTATGAAAAATATGATGTAAAAAAGAAATAAAAAGACATAATTGAATACAAAGGTGTAGAATACAAATTAAATATACACAAAAAGTCATTCAATATATTTCTATTTTAGCAAAAAGTAGGAATTGTCCATTTTACTACATCGGACTATCCACTTTTTCATTTGACACTTGAATCAAAAGTTTGCTTAACTTCCCCGGTTGTTTCTGTTGGTCCACCCTACCCTAATGCAAATTTTGCTTTTTCTTTATCCGCATATGAGTTGAGTTTCACACTCAAGTACAATATGCTAAAGATAATTAAAGAATTTTTATCAATGCTTTCATGCAATTTTGTATTATATGTTTGATTTAGTACTAGGTGTGCTCTCTAACCTATGAAGATTCTTCAGTGTATCCCAGTTTTTGTACTATGATGTTTCTTTGGTTCCTGAGGCTGAGTTTATCCAAATGTATATTGATAATATATAGGAAGCAAGAGCTCTCCTTGGAAGATTGGAATTTCAGAAAGGAAATGTGGAAGTTGCCCTTCGTGTATTTGACGGAATTGACCTTCAAGCTGCAATTCAGCAGTTCCAGCCATCCCTTTCTAAGACACCATCGAAGAAAGGGCGGACAAAATCAGAATTACCAAGTTCTGTCTCGCAAAATAATCCTGCTAGCCTTGTTCTTGAAGCCATTTACTTGAAATCATTGTCCCTTCAAAAGCTAGGGAAATCGACAGGTACAAATCACTGCATATCACTGGACAACTTCTTTCTTATGCTTCTTATATGAACTCTTTGATGACTAATGCAAAAACTTGTGGAACGAGCAGAAGCTGCTAACCAGTGCAAAAGTGTACTTGATTCCGTCGAAAGTATTTTCCAGAATGGTACTCCTGATATCGAACAAAAGTTACAAGAAACTGTCAATAAATCCGTAGAACTGCTTCCTGAAGCCTGGAAACATGCTGGCTCCTACCAGGAAGCATTAGCTTCTTACCGACGAGCTCTTCTTAGTCCATGGAATCTTGATGATGAATGTCGGACTAGGATTCAAAAGCGATATGCATCTTTTCTGTTGTACAGCAATATAGATTGGAGCCCTCCCAGCATGGCTCAGCAAGTTGAAGGTTGTTTTGTTCCAAAGAATAATGTGGAAGAGGCTCTTCTACTTTTGATGATAGTACTTAGGAATTGGTACCAGGGCAAGACCCATTGGGACCCTTCAGTGATGGAACATTTAACCTATGGCTTATCTCTTTGTGGTGAACCACTGGTTCTTGCAAAACAACTTGAAGAGGTTTTACCTGGAATATATCCTCGCACCGAGAGATGGGCCACACTAGCACTTTGCTACTATGTAGCTGGTCAGAAAGATATCGCGCTGAATTTTCTGAGGAAATCTTTAAACAAGCTTGAGAATCCAAATGACATCCTTGCCTTATTATTAGCTGCTAAGATATGCAGTAAGGACCACCATCTTGCTTCTGAGGGTGTTGAATATGCAAGAAGAGTAATCACACTTGCTGAATCATCGGATTCTCATCTGAAGAGTGTTGGCCTCCATTTCTTAGGGACATGTCTAGGTAATAAGTCCAAGGTTGTTTCATCAGACTACCAAAGATCTCTATTGCAGACAGAAACTCTGAAGTCACTTACAGAGTCGATTAGTCTTAACCGCTACAACGTCGACCTAATATTTGACATGGGAGTTGAATATGCTGAGCAAAGGAACATGAATGCTGCTCTGAGGTGCGCCAAGGAGTTTATTGAAGCAACAGGTGGGTCGGTTTCGAAAGGCTGGAGGCTGCTAGCATTGGTTCTTTCTGCACAGCAGAGATTTTCGGAAGCCGAAGTTGCAACAGATGCTGCGTTAGATGAGACTACAAAGTTGGATCAAGGATCTTTACTTAGGGTAAAGGCTAAGTTGAAGGTTGCTCAGTCATCGCCCATGGAAGCAGTTGAAGCATACCGTGCTCTTCTGGCTCTCGTTCAGGCCCAAAAGAATTCCTCTGCATCTTGCAAGAACGCTATAGAGGTATGCTTTGTTGTTTATTACATGCGCACAAGTATCACATTTAATTAGTATTCAGAAAAATAACTTCTATTTCTATCTAAAAAATATATGATTACCTTATACAATAAGCACGCAAATCCTTTTATTACCTATACATACGATGGGTTCTGATTTTTGTGCAATATACAAGATTCATACTAAAGAATATTGTTCACTTCATTTAGACACCTATCTTTTTAGACATTCAAGTTGGTTACTCTATTTCTGACGCTCCTATTAGGCACTACCGCACTACCATGATTGAATCTTTAAATTTGTACTGGAAGCTTTCCCATTCACTCTTCACTTATTAATCAGGGAGCGGATGGTAGTGTCACCGAGTTTGAAATCTGGCAAGGTCTTGCTAATTTGTACTCTAGTCTCTCATACTGGAGAGATGCTGAGATATGTTTGAAGAAGGCTAAAGCCCTGAAGTCGTACTCAGCTGCAACACTCCATGCAGAAGGTGAGGCAAAATTCATTACTGCATACCCTGATGCATGCTAGCGATCGACCATGCATTTCTCTTTAACATGGGCATTTTGGAATCACTAGCTTAATTTTCACTATGCATGTACCTATCCATGTTTATATGTACTCGTCCATGCAGGCTACATGCATCAGGCGCGAGACCAAACAAAAGATGCGCTGGCCGCCTACGTCAACGCTTTCTCGACTGAGCTTGAACATGTGCCGTCGAAGGTGGCCATCGGCGCAATGCTCTCCAGGCAAGGGCCGAGGTTTCTACCTGCAGCGAGGTGCTTCCTCTCGGACGCCCTACGAGTCGAGCCTACAAATCGGATGGCTTGGCTTTACTTAGGAAAAGTGCACAGATCTGATGGGAGAATCTCTGACGCTGCCGACTGCTTCCAAGCAGCGGTGATGCTAGAGGAATCGGATCCAGTGGAGAGTTTCAGCTCACTCTCATAAGAGATGCATGTATTCACGGCATGAAGCTCCCTAGCTCCATGTGGATTTCTTCCCTCTTTTCTCCTGCTTAGACGAAGGAATTAAATTTGACGACAGATGTAGGATGCATTATCTATTTGCTTGCCGGTCTATTTTATATAATAAGAATGCCTTGTTGACCATTAAACAAACATAACAGTATTGCAAAGCTGCATTTCATTGCTCACTTTCGTTGTAGAAGTAATTGTTGCTCTCCGTTTTTTTTAATGATGACTGCATCAGCTGTAAGACTAATTTCGTTACAAGAAACAACTACAGTATGAATATCCAGAGTGCTACTGATTTGATTTCGACAATTTTTCGTGTACTTTTACCAATGCTTATTTTTGTTAATTTATCGACTAACCACTGCTGTGGAGAAAAGCTGCAATCTGTCCTTGTTGCATCCTCGGGTGAGTTAGCTCTCACTAGCCATATCACCCTAGCGATCAAGAAGCTCAAGTGCAAACACATGAATGCCCTTCACAATACATGTGTTCTTACTGACCAGTGAGCGTCTACTGATGACACCACAAAGCAGCGACGTTACAAATGCTAACATTGCAGTCTTTTAGTAGAAAAAAGGTGTCGCATATAGAAGCTTGGACAATTTGTATTAGCCCGAATGTGCTCATAGAAGACCAGCAAACCACGTAGCCAATAAACCAGCAGAGGTCCAATTAACTAACTTGAGGCCCTTAATTAGAGATGGGCTTTATCCACATGGCTCTCACTTGGCCTGTCCGTGGGCCATTATCATCCACTGGAAAGTGGAAGCCGCCGCTGTGTTGAGACGACTACTCACAGTGAATGGGCTGTGCAAAAGATTGCAGTCTGCTTCTAGTTGGGGTCTTGGGGACCAGTGAGCCCGATGGAGGCCCACTTCTTCTTAGTATTCCATTTCGATGCCGACCAATTTGCTTTTGATTTCATTTTACGCTGAAAAAAGTGAAACTGAATACCAAACAAAAGTGAAAAGTTATACTGTGCAAGCCATTTTTGTCCAGCGATTCCTTTGTATTTTTTATGGAAGACATAATTTAATAATTTATTGTTAGGTTTAACATTTTTTTTCTATCTCACTCTATACAAAATCAAACAAAATTTACACACAAGAAAACTGCACCACTCTGTTTTTTCAGCAAGGGAATGCAAGTGCAGTTCTCCCTCGTCCTTGAAAACCTATGAAGTTCCGATCCTCTCTTTCCAAGGATGAAGTTGGATGTCTCAACCCATAATGTGAAATGAACAAGATTTAGAAAGAATTCTACTAGCTGAACGAGGCTATGAAGAATCTTTTCTTCAGGTGGTGCAGATCAATACAATAAGCAAACCCTGTTTTTCTTTCTTTTTTTAGCCTTACCTGCTCTTGAATGACATTTCATCTCACAGTATCTGTTTTTTTTCATGTTACAAGATTTGTTTGGAGGATTTTTCAAGTTTCATTCGGTTTATAGTCTTCAATCAAGAAACAAAATGATTTATTTGAGGTTTGTGCACACATTGCGTTCTCAAGTTTAGGTGGGAGCAAGTGCAATTTGTTGGAA
The DNA here is from genome assembly GCA_038087645.1 of Saccharum hybrid cultivar R570. Classification (NCBI taxonomy): domain Eukaryota; kingdom Viridiplantae; phylum Streptophyta; class Magnoliopsida; order Poales; family Poaceae; genus Saccharum; species Saccharum hybrid cultivar. The sequence continues at coordinate 786,172 of JAQSUU010000203.1, read as the reverse complement.
AGGTTATACTTCTACTTGCAGATATATTCAGGGCTACGCATTAGGCATACGATAGGCTTATTCTTCATAAGGAGAACGGGAAACCCATAATGAAGTACGTATGCTACTTAATGGGAGACGACGACAATGGAGATCTTTGCAAAAAAATGGCGCATACCTTCTAATAGGACTAGTGTTTTATTTTGCCGTCTCTACAAGCTTTGTTTGCTGTTTTTCAAACCTCAAACCTTAAATCAACAAGAGGCTGGAACCATTAAAAATAAATGTTCAGGCGCATGTTTGAGTTTCTGTTTATGTCCAAGCTTTGTTTGGTTTTCTTGTGAGACTTAAATCAACCAGAGGCAGAGGCTGGAATTGTAATAATGAAAATGCATTTATAATACTGTTAATTATGAAAATGTATTTATAATGTATCTAATGGAACTATAAATATTGTTTTTTTTACAAAATCGGTTAAATTTGAGATTGTTGGACTTATGATAACTGATAATCTCTTATACTTTAGGATAAATGAAATAGCTAACTAGCTAGCTAGGTGCAACTTCATTCTTGGAAAGAGGTGCCTCTGTTTAATTAGGAAGTACAAGAACCATAACAATGCAGCCAGTGACGGAGGGGGGCGGGGGGCTACAGCCCCCCTAATGACTTGATTTACCACTTTTAAAAATACTGTAGCAAAACCTCAAATCACCATTAAATCTTCATGCAAATCAACATCTCCATTATTTCAGCCCCCTTGATTTTCATCCTGCATCCGCCACTAAATGCAGCAAAGCTTGTAGGAATGGGATGCATTGAGCTCATGAACATAGCCGGGCCGCAAGCCACACACATAATTAGCGACTTTACTCATGCAACAGCAACATTGAGGTCATGAATGAATGAATCATGACGTGCTATGGCGCCGTGCCACTGGTCAGCCAAAGTCCATATTATCTCTCTCTCAACTTTTGTGAAAGTCTATTTTTCCTTCATTAACTCTAAAACCAGGTAACCATCTTCCTGAATTTTTAAAACCATTCGTTTTACCTCCCTGACCAGTTATAAGCGGTTTTCAAAGACAGTTATGTCTTTTTTTTTATCTATTTTAGCTGAATCTTTAAAAAATCATAGTAAATAACAGAAAAATCATAAAATGAAAAATCCAATTTTATTAGACTCCACATGAGTAGATCTGAACATATAATATGATATACTTTAGTACATATTTTTTTGCCATAGCTTTAGATCTATTCTTTTTTTAATTATTTCATAGCTGCAGTTTCTATAGTCTAATTTTGGTGAAATTTTTATAGTAAACTAATTATTGTATACTTGAATTATAGTAAAAATGTCACTCATTGGATCATGTATAAATTAGTTATACGACCATCATAGTGCAGCAAATTGAGCTTGCAGGAATGGGATGCATTGAGCTCGTGAACATAGACCGTAGCAGGGAGCTGGGCACGGGCGCTGAACCCAGACGGAATAGGTGAATCGCGGCCTCGCGGGATGGCAAGGGCTAGGGGCCGAGCACGAGCGTGGAGGCCGTGGCGGCCGCGTGTCGCAGGAGCTGGTAGAGTGGGCGAGCGGTGCTCCAGTGCTGCCTGGCCTGGGCTAGGTGCGGGGTTCCTGTTGGGCCATGGCCTAGTCTCAGGCGAACAAGCCCATGAAGCTCTCCATCTGTGCCTCATACGGGAGCAGCGCCGCCGACCCACCATCGTCTTCGACCTCGGTTCCTTGGCCTCGCCAGCGCTAGCTCGGGGGTGGGCAAGGGGTGCCTGACCACAGGGACCTAGGGCGGCTGCCCTAGCTCGTCCTAGTGGTGGATCCGCCTATGACTCCAAGCTAGGTGCATGCCTCATTTTCGTCTACCCTTTAGGCTACTCCTACTACTAGCTAGCTAGCTAGTAGAGAACACTAGATAGCTAACTACATCGGTCTATGTATGTTTGACAAAATTTCACAATCCACAGTGAACATATAGACCTTTCGACTTTCGAGTTTTTGTCTATAGGGAAGTGGTACAGTGGTCCTGTCGCCGGCAGGAACCGATTAATCTCTCAAAACTACTCCATATAATCAGATATTGTGTACGTAAAGAAAAGCTAGCTAAGGACACGGGAAATTTCGTGTCGTTTTTGCGGCGGCACCTGCACGAAGTCTTCCTTCTACTGCATGCGCCTTTTGCCGCGCAACACAAGTCAACGTAACAGTAGGTGAAGCTTCACCTTCCTGCTGGCAGCTCTCACCTCTCAGGCATCGATCTATATCATCCGAGAAGAAAAAAGAGAGCATCAAATCAGTCGGCAAGATCTGCTAGCTGGCTGCAGCAGCATCCATCCGTTGAAATTATTGGCCGAGCTAGCTAGCTTATATTATGTTATGATAGCTCATCGATCTCCCTTTCACCACCGGGCCTCCCCCGTCCTCTTGCATGCATTATATTGCTGCATGCTGTCAACAGCTTGCATGCAGACAATGCAACCTACGTACCGTACGTAGAGGCATGCTTGTTAATTAATTTCAGATAGATGATGCATGCATGCATGTCAGCAGCAGCAACTTGCGTGGAGTGCAACTGGGCCGGCCGGTTGCAGCCAATTAGCAGCTTGCTAACTACACGAGAACTAGCTAGCTAGGAATCAGCTAAGTGATCGAACTAGCGTATATACATAATACATGTGTGTGTGGGGTGTATTCCTGCAGGTTGCAATTGCATGCATGGTCGACGTAGGGTACGGCGCGTGGCCCGTCGCCATCGCTTGCCGATTCAACTGCATATGTTAATATATGTATTTGGTGGCATCTCCCAAATCCCAATTACCGCCTGATGACAGGGCGCTAGCTCAACTAGGTAAGCTAGATCTGGAGCAAAATCTTTTTGGACGGCAACAGCTGAAGAAATAAGCTAGGATAGGGCCGGGCTTGATGGTTACGCAAAACATAATTTAATTAAGAGAATGTGTCGCACTAGGGGGACGACGTCATTGCACGTACACACACACACACACACACACACACATCGACTTCATGCTACAGTAGAACCGATATATATATATATATATATATATATATATATATATATATATATATATATATATAGTGGGGTGGCATGCATTATAGTTTTGTTTCTGAAGAATTATTAGTTTCTCTACAAGTACATATGTACGCACGCACATTTATAATCCAATTTCATATGTGTACCTATCCTTGATATATATGTTTAATTTCCAAGATTTATATCTGAGTCGATTCCTCAGTTTTGAAGGTCAAACAATTGCTTAGGATTTGCCAAGACTTACTAAAACCAGCAAAAGAAAACTTCCAAGTGCTTAAGATACACAATATTGTTTCAATAATTTATTCGAATTATATATAACAAATGTAGTGCAATATCATGTTTTTTTTATTTGCCAACTACTTAAGTGGCATGTATGTGCGCCCGCAGTCGGTGTCAAAGAAATTCTGACTTAGGTGCAAAACTAAAACGCCGTACATTTACTAGGAAAACAGAGATGGAGTACATGTTATGTCATCACCACTTAACTACTCTGTATTTACAACCATATGAGTCAGGACGATCCAATGGCTAATTGATAAGAACCATACGGATGCACGATGTCTTTCGTTGTACAGGAACGACCTCTCGCATCATCAGGCGGTGCTCATATATATATGGACAAAAACATTTCAATATTATTCTTCAAGAGGACACCGAAAGTTGCCTTTGCCTTGCCTAACATCAAGCGGTCAATTTATTCATGGTCCATGCGTGCCGTTGGACTAGCTCGATCGTAATTCCTTCGTGAGGAACGAACATGCATGCGTAAATGCCTAAGACCCCGTTCGTTTAGCAAGAAAAACTCCAGGAACAATTCCGGTCCAGGATTGCTATTCAATTTTATATAAGATTTCGTTAGCAGGAATGATTCAGGGCCAGGATTTCTCTAACCGAACGGGACGTAAATGGAATGGAAACGAACTAACGAAGCCTGCCTAAGCGCTATATGGCTATATACTCCCTCCGTCCCAAAATAGAAGTCATTCTCACTTTCCGAAAAGTCTATATATATATATATAATATATATATAATATATATATATATATATATATATATATATATATATATATATATATATATATATATATATAATATATATAATATCGTTAGATAGACGGTTGAATATAATTTTGTAATAAACTTATTTAGAGATATATATGTAGCACGTATTTTCTACAAACATAGTCAAAGTTGAGAAAGTTTGACCTGCACGTATCTCAAAGCTATATATATATATATATATATATATATATATATATATATATATATATATATATATATATATATATATATATATATATATATATATATAGAATTATCGATCGATCCCCGGCGGCCCGGCCCAGGTGAATAAGCTACATGCAGATACACAGTCGCGTCGAAGACGACTCAACCAAGCAACTTGGACAGAGATTGAGGTTTGCAGAGTGCCCGCCTTGCTAGCTTCCAGTGCCGCATGCATGCTGGTGGGGGCGCTTGCGGCTGTCACGGTCGATGACGCTCCGACGGACAGCCGCTTTTGGACCAGTACACTACTACTACTTGGTGCCGGTGCACCATGGCATGCAGCTAGCTGGTGCCTGCAAGTACTCACAGCATCGTCGCGCACGTGCCGTCGGCGACGACGACCCAGCTGATCAAGCGCTGGAGCTGCCGCGGCGCGTGCTGCTGCGTGCATGCATGCGCGCGTTTTTGTTACGTTGTGCTTGTCTCCTAGCTGGCGCTGTGCCGTCTTGCCGCAGCTAGCCGCTGTCGCTATTATCTTTCATCCTGGAAGGGAGGAGGAGAGGAATGCATGCATTATGCATGGTCGGCAGGGTCGAGGCAGGGAACAGCGTCAACTCTCCGCACCGTACGTGGTCCTGGGCTGATGACTGAGGTTTTGTAACATCTGAAGCCTGAAGGATGGCAAGCAGTTGGCATAGGGTCCATGCGGAGTGTGGCCCAGCGTTGGCTAGGTTCCGTGCATATATATGCCTAATATATGCGGGGGCGGAGCCAGGAAGTTAGTTGATTTTTTTGAATGTTAGAGGTAACTGGTAACTAAATTAAAATTTATCATCACAACTCGATAAATATTACAAAGTATATGAATATTATGTTAGATATGAACAAATGAGAGAGTGATTCTTTGGGTTCAAAGATTGTCGATGGACTTACATGCACATGACACATCCCTTATAAATATTCTGCTTCCACATATTGTATGTTGAATTGACCTCCATGCACATGACACATCCCTTATAAATTTCTAGGAAAGCTTTAATTCATTCATGTGATTAGGATCCTCTCCGATTCACCAGAATAGTGCTCTACATGCCATTTTCTAATTTTGGAGATGTCTCTAGCTATGTTCCTGATCAGGGTTTGCTTACTAGGGTTTGACATGGCAACAGACTTTCTATAAAATGATTGCAGTACGTTTGTAGATTGTGGTTATATGTATCAAGGTGATATGATAAATAATCGTTAGCCGCCAGGGTGACGTACAAGGATGGCTGGTAGAGATCGACATGAACTAGGTGTTAGTGGGTGTGTGTAGGGCGTTGCGCGGATGGAATCTCTATTAATCGACTACACTTGACTTAATTTCATTGAAATTCATCAATGACAAAAGAATCTTACGTGCACATATCAATGCTGGTCTAGATGAAGCGACAAATGGTCTTGTGTATCTTCTCTCCAAGCACCAAGTAGGCCCTTTTTGCCTAGCTATATTATTATATACATAAGTTGGAGGCATATGTAAGTAGTACAGTCGAAAAATGGAATAGAACAAGTAAAGGTTGCAGGCCATGGAGAGCAGTGGTAAGCAATAAATGCATATTTTGAGCAGTAGTGAACACAAGGTAATTTAAGAATTGTGATTTATTGTTGTTGTTTTGTGATGTTGCACTTTGGTTCATATGGAAATACAAATGTACTGTATGGATAGATTGGGATTCACAGAAAAAATCAGAGTGCATGATGACTCTATATGTCAGAAACTCAGAATGTAAGTGAAAATGTAGTTAATAGAACTGATGTACACGAGCCTGAATTGAGATTGTTTGGGTTGTTTTACAAACGACGGGCCTAGCCAAAACCACATCTCTGATGATCCACACCAAAGACGGTTGTACCCAAACCGACGTGTCTGATGACCCACATCAGAGACGGGTGTAGCCAAACCCACGTCTGTGATGATCACAGGATCAGCATATGCAGCATTTGCACACGACAAGTCCAATCACAGAGCGACCTGATGATGCATATGCAGGACCTTGTTTTAATTATATTCTCGCAGGGAAAAAACCCTAAAAAAATCTCTGGTTTGCCAGCTAGCCGTGCATGCATCTCATGACTCATGGCCTCATCATCCTCATGGGTCGACGATCGATGTCGCGTCCGTGTCCGACCGAGACGGGGTAATTAACATCTGATCGGCGCAAGTTGCTTACTAGCTATACTACTACGCAGTTGGTTCCTACGTGGCAGCAGCTGGTTCACACACATGCCGACATGCATGGCTAGGTCCGAAGTTGGTGCATGGCCGCCGCATGCACAGTGACGTAAATTGGACGCGCTTTTGGGGGTCATGCATATGGCGAACTAGACGTCGAGATGATGTTATATGGGGGCAACAGGTCCGGAGGAGCCCGTACGGACGCGCGTCAATGCCACATATACTGATCCTGTGATCCAGATTCTTAAACAGTAGAGGTCAATGATGATGAATACATATCTGCCATGTACTCGGCTAGTAATTAAATTAGGTGTACACTTGTGTGCACTAATAATTTTAGTAATTAAATTAGGTGTACACTTGTGTTCACTAATAATTTTACCACACAGTTTCTAGAACTAATTGTGCATCTGGGGCTACTAGCGCAGTGCGCAGTTCCTTTCTGAAAGATTTACCCTTAATCCACCATGCATTTTATACCTTATATTTTTTACTGAGAGTGGGGGTGAGTGTGTGCTGACAACTGACATCATAGCACAATCATGCCGTTGTGAACAAGCCACCAAAAGGAAACAGGCCAAGTTGTCCCAGGCCTTGTTCAGATGCACTCCAAAAGAAATTTTTTCACTCTCTCTCCATCACATCAATCTTTGGACCCATGCATGAAGTAGTAAATGTAGGTAAAAAAATAAATAATTACACAGTTTAGTTGAAAATCACGAGATGAATCTTTTGAGCCTAGTTGGTCCATGATTGGACAATATTTGCCAAATAAGACGAAAGTGGTACTATTCATCGGTTTGAAATTTTTTCAGCATCTAAACGTGGCCCCACTTGTGCAAGCACCGGCAAGCAGAGTCATAATTGTCACAGCGACATATAGGCCTTATTTAGTTATTTCCTAAAAGTTTACGCTATATCCCATCAAATGTTTAGACACGTGCTTAGAGTATTAAATATAGACTAAAAATAACTAATTACACAGATTACGACTACTTTGGGAGATAAATCTTTTAAGCCTAATTAGTGATTTGACAATAAAGTGCTACAGTAACACATGTGCTAATGATAGATTAATTAGGCTTAATAAATTCGTCTCGCGTTTTACTGACGGATTCTGTAATTTGTTTTTTTTATTAGTATCCGAACACCCCATACAACACCCCCATGTGACACCAGATATGACACCTCAAAACTTTACACTATGGAACTAAACGAGGCCATAGTATGTTATTACTAAAGAATATTCACTTGTGTCAAACCCTTACAGAATGTAATAGTAATAAATACTCCAATGCTTCATCTCTGTTGATGCATGACGCATATATAGCGATTATCCAATGCTTCATCTCTGTTGATGCATGATGCATATATAGCGATATTAGCCAGAGTACCTAGTAGTACTGTTAAACATACCTAATATACTAGCACTAGTAAACATATTCGCACTTAAATTCTGTGGCCCAGCAAGCTAGCTCCATTTAATTACAAAAATTAAAATTAAATTAGTTGCACTTGAATTCTGGAGATATATATAGCTAGCCCTATTTTGCCGACGACGGGCATGGGGATTTTTATCTCGCCGCCTTTTGCCAACGCGTACATACGGGTGACAGCAAAGTATGCGGTATATATGACAGTGAACTTCTCGTTGTACAAATCGAGGGCTCATTCGACACCAACAACGTGTTGAGAACAATGCAAGATGGCTGGTCAATGCCAATGTGGGGTGATAAGATCTGAAATAATCTTATTGTAGGAACATACAAGCGTCAGCTGCATTAAAAAACAAACAATATAACTTATCTCTCTTTCTCCCGAACAATATAGATGGGGGTCGGTTTGACTACCAAACATTGCTGCTCAGTGCTCACCATACAATAGAAGAAGTTGGAGACAAGCTCATTAGAATAGCACCAACTAGGTAACAAAGTAAGATATATGAAATTCATAATAGAGTTGATGGTAGAACTGCAATATCTAGTAGCGACAAAAAACATTGACAAAGCATTAATCTATTTCGGATGATGTATATACATGTGTAGATTTTACAATAGGATAAGTCGCGCTAGGCTTGGACCTGTAACTCGAGAGGCCATGGTATCAACCAAGCAGCAGAGGAACACAAAGCCTAGCTTGCTTAGTTAACAACAGAATAAGTACTTCAAGAATATTTATTAAACCAAACCACAATTTATTTATGTGCAGAGCCAGAGACTGAACAAATTTGAGGAGGATACACCTGCATAAGGATAAGGATTGAACCATATGCTATCTGTACAATTGTACTACACCTGTTTTAAGAAAATGTAAGTGATTTTAGTTGGGTCCTAAGTCAATTTTTTTAATTTTAGGAAAATACACCAGTATATACTACATCAAATCAGTTCATTAAATTTATCAAGAAATGTGTTTCAATAGTGCATTTATTTGCTGCTGTAGATTATATTAATTAAGCATGGTACAAACACATGCTCTCAAATATATACACGCATGAACAATCACGCTACAGACGTCCGTACATACATCCTATTCTCATGAGTATCTTAAGAGACTAATTAAGTTGATAGATCTTGAGATTGAGATTGATGAAGTCACTGGAGACACATGTTGTTGATGGGCAAACCACTTAATTCGAGGCTTTAAACCTGAGTGGGCACATTGTACCACAAGGAATATAATCATGCTCAGTTCATTCACTGTTACAGATGTTAATATTTTTTTATAAATTTATTCGTTGAAGTTAAAAAATGAAAAAATAGACCTACATTAGGATGGTGGAGCAGAATTAAGTAGCAATTGTACTGATGAACTATAATGCATAGCAATCCGCATGCATAGTTTTGTTTTTGTTTTTTTTTAAAAAGGTTTACTTGCGTCTAATTGGGCCTTAGATTCTCCACTTTCAGCCCACAATAGCCAGGGTTTATAATGGACTGTGCCTCCGACCCTCACTCGACCCGCATGTCTCAATCTGCCAAAAGAGAGAAATGACACACATCGATCAACATGTGGTTTGGTGTTTATACTTGCCTTGCGATTTTTATTTATATAAATGCAAAGGAGTTCAATCCATGCCACTTGCTTATCGTGCAGATAATAAGGAGACTAGGTTAAGATGTTTGTCGTTGAAGAACACGATATCACAATCATTTGTCACCTTGAAGCATATATGCATGCATCGGTACCCCCTGGTAAACATTGTCTGATGTTTGTGCAATGTTTTTAGTTACACAATATAATGCAGATCGATCAATGACGAGTGCCTTGTGACTTGTGTGCATACACATGCAGGGGCCGTTCGGCTGGAATTATAAGCCGGCTGAAAAACACTGTTGGCTGATTTTTTGTGAGAGAAAAATACTGTTCCGGCTGAAAAAATAAGCCGAATAAGACGGATTATAAGCCAGATGAACAGGGCTGCAGTAGCAATTAACGTGGGCATGTTCATCAGTAGCCTTCTGTTAACTCCGCTCCACACGCGGGATGCTCTGTTGCGGCGCCCAGCTCCTTGCAAGAACCACCGTCCCTCTTTCCGGCCGTCTCCACGGCCAAGGCTGCTCCTCTCTCCGCTGCGGGCTCGTGATCGTCAAACTCAAACATGGGCTTGTCGGAGCTCACTGGGAGCAATAATCCCAAATGGTTGGGTCATGAATCGAAGTAGAGCGTATCAAGAAGGAAAGAAAATTATGGGAAGTAATAATTATGTGAAAGTGGGGAATTGAATTGAATGAACAAGTAATGGTCATTTTCAAAATAACATACTCCCTCTGTCCTCCAATACAAGAGATCCAAGTTTAACCTAAGTCAAACTACGTTAAATATGATCAAATTATAAGAATAGCATTAACATCTACCACAACAAAGAAGTATATTATAAAAAGAGTAAATTTCACTGGTGGTCCTCAAACTTATCCTAAGTTCTCATTCAGGTCCCAGTAGTAAATTTCATTGGTGGTCCTCGAACTTGTCCAGAGTTCTCATTCAGGTCCCATTACTTTCAAATTGCACATTTAGTTCAATAACTTGTTCTGGGTTCTCATTCAGGTCCCAATACTTTCAAATTGCATATTCACCTTCATAAACTTGTCCCAAGTTCTTATCCTTGTCTCGATGTTGCCAAAGTACACACTCAACTCCCTTTTTTGGGAAAATTTCGCTTAAGTAATTAAATAGTGTTATTACAATCAAATTGCAGACAAGGCTGCAAGAAGCTAGGGGCCTCAGCCCAAACAAAAGAAGCTAAAAAAGAAGAAGCATGTTGGGCATATAGGTGTGCTACAAAATTCGCCGATCTTTTGATGTGGAGAACTTGAAATGAGTTGAAGTTGGAAATCATCTCCTCGACATCATTAAGTATTGCCTTGATCTCAAAACGGTGCTTTCCTCTATTTTTCCACAGCGTCACCAGTTCCTGGGAGTCGATTTCTAGCTGATTTCCAGCATGATGTGTTCAGTCGTTCCTTTTGGAATAATTCGAATTTCATCTCGAAGGGCTTCAGCCTCTACCAATAGAGCCGACACTACTACAGCAATTTTAACGGAGGCGGGCGTTTTGGCTTTACCGAGGCGGGCAAAGCAATCGCCTCGGTGCTAAGGTCACAGTTAATCGGACCTTAACCGAGGCGGTTTCCTTGCCCGCCTCGGTTAATGGAGTAAAAAAAATAAAAAAAGCCCAAGCCCGCCGCGCGAGCCCATTTTGAAGCCCGCCTGCTCCACGCGACCCCACTGCTGCCCGCATCCCCATGCGCCGCCGAGCAGGTGGCTCCCCGCTCGCGCCGCCACTAGATCTGGTCGGGGGAGGAGGGAGGTGGCTCCCCCACCGGCCGGATCTGCCGCAGCCGGTGTTGCTGGAGGAGGAGGAACGACGCCATGGCCCGCGCCAGGCCGAATCCGCCCAGCCTCCATCGCCCGCACCACCGAGAGCTCGCCCACGCCGCGGGGAGGCCGGATCTGGCCTCCGCACCAACGGATCCAACCTCCATCACCCGCGCCCGGCCAGATCCACCCGGCCTCCATCGCCCACACCACCGAGAGCTCGCCCACGCCACGGGGAGGCCGAATCCGACCTCCGCACCACCGGATCCGCCCTCCATCGCCCGCTCCCGGCCGGATCCACCCGACTTCCATCGCCCGCACCACCGAGAGCTCGCCCATGGCACTGTCGCCGCAGTGGTGGAGAGGGGGTGCCGCCCGCGCTTGAGAGGATGAGGGAGACACCCGCCAGGAGAGGAGGGAAGACGGGATGGGGCGTTGGGCGGCTGAGTGTGGGTGAGTGAGAGGGAGTGATTGTAAGGTTTCTCATCTCGTTTATATATTCGACATGATAGTGGGCTGGAGTGGGCCTAGCGGGCTGGGCCTGATTTACCGAGGCAGTTGTTTTAGTATGCCCGCCTCGGTTAATTATTTATCGAGGCGGTTGTCTTATGGTAGCCGCCTCGGTTAATCGTTATTAACCGAGGCGGGTATTTTAACGTGCCCGCCTCGGTTAATTAATTTTGCGAGGTGGTTTTTGGCAACCGCCTCGGTCAATAAAAAATGACCGCCTCGGTTAATGCCTACCATTAACCGAGGCGGTTGGAAATGCTGCCCACCTCCGAGGGCCATTTTGAAAGGTCACGGTTAATAAATTTTGTAGTAGTGCGAACCCATGGAATCTATCCACCATGCTGACGCCATCAACATGAAGCCTGCGCTATTACGCATTATTGCCCCGATCACACCCGTGTTTGACTCATGAGAGAACACCCCATCGACATTGATCTTCAAGTGCCCATCCTCGCATCACCTGCGCTGCCACTCCTCCATTGTCTGCCTTTTTGCCACTAGCGAGCTCACTGTAGGCATCAATTGCCTATTCCATTGCTTTAACTGGGTCTATAGGAACCTTTCCATGCCGGCGATCGTTCCTACATATCCACAAAGACCACATGCCGCACATGATGACTCCTCTATCTTCCTCGCTACAAAGTGAAGTGTCCAGCAAACCCCATGTCCAAGTTCTGGGGCATAACTTAGGGAGTTTGATACCCGTGAGGATTCTAAGGTTATCCTAGAATTCCACGACAAATGTGCACTAGGTGAGTGTATGATATGTCATCTCATCTTCCATTCCACAAATAGTATAGGTCACAATTGTCTCTATGTGCTTTTGGTGAAGGTTAGCACGACAGGGCATGAAGTCATGTGCTACTCTCCACCAAAACACTCTGACCTTCAGAGGGACTTTGCATTTCCACAACTTTTGCCAGTATGGGTCATCAGATGCCACCGAATGTGATGCCCGACCTTCCCTATGGTGTCATTCATGGTACTCCTGCTCCGCCAGTAGGTGGTATGGCGACTGGACTGAATATTAGCCATGGTGCTCAGCTAATCAAGCCCAAAAGTCCCCTTGGCAACGAACCAACAGAATCCTCTTCACCGCCTGTGTGCCCATGGGAAACAAGTTCTCTTGCCAACAGCTCACAAACCCACATGGCTAAAGCCCTAGGTAACGGACAGATAGGTCTACCACCTATGGCGCTCGGGATCCATCGATCTCTCCAAATATTTGTTGTTTCACCATCACTAATTCTACGAATGAGGCTACATCCCAAAGCCTTATGGCCTACCAGGATTTCTCACCATGTATGCGATGAACTCTTCTTATTTTTGGCTGTCATAAAGTGATGATTGAGGAAATATTTGCCTTTCAAGACCCGAGCACATAGCATGTTTGGGGAAGTCATCAATTGCCACCCTTATTTTCCCATCATAGCTATGTTGACGTGTTTGACATCCCAGAACCCCAAGCCACCATTGTGCTTTGGTAGTGTGAGTTCCTGCCATCGTCTCCAATGGATAGCTCGGCTGTCTGAGCAACCTCCCACCATTAATTGGAGATAGCTGACATGATTTTCTTTCATGTAGTCGATGACAGTTAGAAATAGTTCATCGAGTATGTGGCGATGGACTGCGCAATTGACTTGACTAGGACTTCTTTAGCGGCACCGCTGAGGAGCTTCTCGCTCTAGCCCCCTACCAAACCCCGGATTCTCTTTAGGATCGGTTCAAAGGCTTCAGTGGCGCTTTTCTCTACTGCTCTTGGGAGCCCCAGATATTTCTCACTTAAAGCTTCCATGACAATACTTGTGGCTTGCTTCATTTCCTCCTTCATATACCGGGATCACAATTAGCACTGAAAAAGCAGCAGACTTTGCCACGTTCACCATTTGGCCAAACCCTTTGTGATAGGTGTGTAGGATATCTGCTAAGTTAGCATGCCCCTCCTCATTCGCTAGCCTGCATGAACACCATGCAGTCATCAGCGAATAACAAATGAGACACCCAAGGAGCATGAATATCCACTCGAACTCCTTTGGCTAAGAAATTAGGCCCCAAAAATTTTAGCACGCTTGAAAAACCTTCAATGCACAAGAGAAATAAGTAGGGGGACATTGGGTCACCTTGTCTAATTCCACTAGAGGGAGATAAGTCATTTGACAAATGCCTATTCACCCTAACTGAGAACCATACAGTCTCCACGAAATTCATAATCAAGTTCACCAGACTTTCTCGGAAGCCCAACTTAATCATGATGTCACATGTGTAAACCCACTCAACTCTGTCATATGCTTTTGCCATATCAAGATTCACTGCACAAGCTCTAGACTTGTCTTTCTCCTTTTTGAGGTAGTGGATGTTCTCATAGGCCACCAGCACATTGTTAGTGATGAGCCGCCCTGGAACGAATGCTACACACTTAGCTCCCTAACATGTAATATTGTACCATCCTGGTCTATCCCCTTCCCCTACACTGCATTGCATGTGCCCTCCACACTTGTGCGGCGACATCGCACTACACCATGTTCGTCCACCCATAGTGGTGTATCTCACGGGGACCGAGACATGCGGTGGAAGCTAAGGAGGAATGTCTAGACCTAGCTTCCTAGGACCTACTACTACACTACTTGGCCACCATTGTCGTGCTTGCCCTACCGCACATCTAGTCGAGTCTTCGCCGCCGTGGCCCTCCCTGATTCCACTTGACTCGCTCTTTCTCCACCTCAACATGGCACCAGCCCCCACCTCACAGCGGTCCCATTCAATACCACCACCTCTAGCACCGCACTCCTTCCTCTCCCCTATCGAGCAGGGGCTGCCACGCGACATGGTGGCGCGACGGGCACAACATGACCTAGCGTGGCAACGTGGGTGTGGCACCACGCCGACGATGCAACATAGGCAGGCGCGGGGTAGTAGGGTGAGCATGGTGCAATGCTACATGGCTACACAGGTAAGATGGGCATGTGCGGCTTGTCGAGGTGACGACCAGGTTTAGGGAGCTGAATGTGCATTTTGGAAGTACCCACAACCAGAATTTTAGGCTTTTCCTAGTGATGTGGGCTTTTTCTAGTGTTTTTAGCATTCAAAATTTAGCATAAACTTTCCCAACCAAATGTCTACTAGTGAGGACTCCCATGTGCTGTGACTAGTGGTAGTGTTTTACTACTACTTAAAAACACCAGGAGAATTCCACCATTTTAGTAGTGACCAGGACCTAGATAAGAACTTAGGACAAATTTGAAGACCACCAGTGAAATTTACTCTTATATAAAAATATTTCATAATGTATCAAATTTAACTAATTTAAAGTCCTACATATTTTTAGTCTTTGGTATAAGCTTGGTCAAATTTTATACATATTTTGATTAGGACAAATCTAGATCCTTATATTTTAGAACAAAGGGAGTATACCATAACGACAAATAGACCAGTTCTGGGCTTCTTTGTATCCCTTGGGTTTAAAAAATTAGCCATAGTCCATCCAATGCAAACGCCAGGTAATAGATGGGCTAATAAGTCCCCAAGTAGTTGTTTGGCAACTAATTGGCAAAAGTAGCTATTTGGGGCTAATAGGAGCAACATGTTGAGAAAAATTCTTTTTTGAGGAAGGAGAAAAATTCTAAAAATGCCCTGTGCGTGGTGTAGGAGCGCAGCCGGAGCCGCAAGAACTCGTGCCAAATAGACTCTGAATTTCTTCAGGTTCTAGACATCCAATATATCTGTTTATATTTTCTCATATTTGATTCCCTATATAACGTCCACTAGTTTAATTTGACCTGCCTGCTTATAGGGTACGGAGTACTAGCTACCTCCAGTAGCAGCTAGCAACAATCCGAAATAAAAATAACGGACTTGTACTCTGATGTGTTTGGTCCTTAGGCTGTGTTTACTTCCTTAAAAAAAAGTACTGTGCAAACAATAGATTTCCCATCACATCAAACTTGCGATACATGCATGGAGTACTAAATGTAGATGAAATAAAAAACTAATTGTACAGCTTGGTTATACTTTGCGAGACGAACGTTTTGAACCTAATTAGTCAACGGTTGGACACTATTTGCCAAATAAAGCCAAAACGTGCTACAGTACTTTTTTTACACATTTTTATACCTTTTTACACAACTAAACACAGCCTTACTAGTATTTCTTTAGAACAGACAATTGAACAATTACTACTCATCTATCAGACCCCCCTGGCTTGCATTGCACTGGAAAGATGACAGCAATTAATTAGGCAAACATTTAAGGAGACAATTACTACTCATATCGATCGTTAAATATTTATAATCCACTTAAAAGCACAAGGCCAGTCTTGTCATAATAATAAACGAGACGGTAATGACGCGCCAACCGTAAGTTACCGACGTCTAATAATTATCTATCTAGGTGGAGTGAAATAATATTATAGAGAGTTGAATGTCTTAATAATTCACGTAGGAGTAGCATGTCTTAATAATGTATAGGAGTATCTATATGAGTATGATAGATTATCTATGTAGGAGTATATACATGTAGTAGTAGTAGCAGTAGTTCTCTAATGGAAAGTATATATGGTCCTGAAAGAGACCACGTCGACGTTGTAGTTGCATTGTCAGCTACTATTCCAAAAATAGTACTCCACTGGCTCTTAGTTTATCTCCAGTTGAATTAACCCATTCCTTAATTACCCGCGCGCACTTCACCTGCACACTTTTATTCGGCCGGTTTTTATATTTAATCACTGCCACTTGCTTTTCCCGGGCAATGCAATGCAGTGCAACGTCGGCCTCGTTTAGTTCCCAAGCTGGGTTTGCCAAATTACTATTGGGTACTGTAGCATTTTGTTTTTATTTACTAATACTTGTCCAAACATTGATTAATTAGGCTCAAAATGTTCGTCTCGCAAAGTACAAATAAACTATGCAATTAGTTTTTGATTTCATCTACATTTAGTACTCCATATATGTGCCGGTATTTTGATGTGATGGAGAATCTTCTTTTTGCCCCCAAATTTGGGTAACTAAACATGGCCGTCGTAACAGACGTCGCTCCGGGCAGCGTCCTTGTTTGTTGAGCTGTCACGGTCCGACCACTAGGCAGCCACTACTAAAACCGCGCCCTCTTCTCTCTCAGCTCTCACTCGTCGTCGTCCTCCACCGCTCTCTACTCTCTCGTCTCATCTCATCGCAGCGGCCGGCAGCACCTGGCTAGCTCGCCTCGCACAAGTAGCCAAGCCAAGAAAGTTCCAGCCTTCCGACCCACACGTGCGCGCACGCCGATCATCGCCGCCCAGCTCGATCGCCATTGCCATCGATCGCTTTGGTTGGGGGTTTGTTGCATCGATCACTAGTAATGCCGGAGGGAGGGGTGTCCAGCTCCAGCCCGGCGTCGTCCGGGGGCACGTCGTCCTCGCCGCCGCCATCGCCCGGCGGCGCGACGCGCCGCGGCGGCGGCGGGGGAGCGGATCATCAGAAGCGGGCGCGGGAGCGGGAGACGGCGGACGGCGGGAGGCCGCACCCGTCGTACCGCGGCGTCCGGATGCGGGCGTGGGGGAAGTGGGTGTCGGAGATCCGCGAGCCGCGCAAGAAGTCCCGCATCTGGCTGGGCACGTTCCCGACGCCCGAGATGGCGGCGCGCGCGCACGACGCCGCCGCGCTCGTCGTCAAGGGCCCCTCCGCGGTGCTCAACTTCCCGGACATGGCCTCCGCGCTCCCGCGGCCGGCCTCCGCGTCCCCGCGCGACGTCCAGGCCGCCGCCGCGCGCGCCGCGGCCATGGAGCCTGCTGCCCTGCTTCCAGTTCCAGGTGGGCATGGACGACCCGCGGAAGCCGCCGGCGCCGCATTACAGCTGCAGCCCGGCGCTCCGCCAGCGGCCGGGCAGCAGCAGGACGAGGAGCTGGAGGCGATCGTGGAGCTCCCGCGGCTGGACGAGGACTACGTCGTGACCACGTTCGGCGCCACTCCCTGCTTGTCGTCGTTTGTCCACGACGTGGCTATGCCGTGGTGCGACGACACGGTGTGGGTCGACGACGCTGCCGGCGGCGGCTACGTGGCGGCGCAGCACGACGACCTGTTCGGGCTGGATGGCGATCACGGATGGGCGCAGTCGGTTGGTGCCCTACTGTGGAACTTGTGATCGATTGCTGCTCGATCGGTCTGCGTGCTAATTAATCAACTACTACTCTGTGTAATTAATTCCTGTTAAATGTTAATCTCCTCCCCTCTTCTCTCCTTTGTCGCCGGATGATCCAGTCTTCTGCAGAATCTGCAGGTAGATGGTTGCAACTTGGTAGAGATCAGTAGTAGTGTTTATTGAAAAAACTGAAAAAATAGGTTGCAACTTGTTGCCGCTGCGGTACGGTTGTGTCCGTCGTCTTTCTTTCCGGCGTACGGTCTTTTCGCTGCCTTTTTGGTCGGTTTGGGACGCTTGTCTTGTGAATTTGTCTCTATTTCTCCTCCCTTTTTTTTTTCTATTTTTCAAAGGGCACTGCTAGCTATTATTGGCCTGCCTGATCAATGAATAAATAAAAATTTAAGTAGATGCATGCATGCAATGCATCGATCGTTTGTTTAATTTTTTTGGTTTGCTTGGCGATTTAACCAGCACCTTCAAGTATTACTTTAGCTACCTTGTGTTGGAAAATTAATGAAGCTGCTAGAGGGTAGAAATGGCGGCTTTTACTTCCCATTGGCCCTTTGCCACTCATGTGTAATTCAGGTCTTGTAAAGGAAAGCATTATTGCTACCGTACCACTTACCAGTGTAAAAGTAATAGCCTGTAGTACCATGCAGCTAGCGAGCTTCAAAGTGCAAATGTACGAGGTACGGTGGAGTTAGTACTTGTGGTACTACGACTGCCTTTTCTTTTCTGACCCCCAAAGTTAATTACGCCTAACCACTCAGTTTTGCCGCACTGTACGTTTGAGCAAGTACCCTTGTGTTTACTGATCAAGAAGAAGGCCGAGCTGAGCAGGCACAGTACAAGGAGCCACCACAAGGTACACGTTTGGTATCTGTACATGCATGTTCAAAGCAGCTACTCCCTCCGTCCCATAATTGGAGACGTTCTACCGTTCAAAAATTGTACCCAAAAGAATGACGTTTTAGCTTTCTCCCTCCGTCAGTGCAGGCGCAGCAGGCTACGCTGTCAGGCACTGTACCGTAGCTAATCAGGCATAGCAGCCTTTGCCTCCACTACACAGGTGCATCGGCTCGGCACCACCCACTGCTACACAGCACTTGTTTAGTTCATCAATTCTCCTCCAAATTTCACTATGTAAAAAGAACATTTTCTGTCACATCAAAATGTCGGTAAATACATGGAGTACTAAATGTTGATGAAATCAAAAACTAATTGCACAGTTTTGTTGTACTTTGCGAGATGAACATTTTAAGCCTAGTTAGTCAAAATTTAGATAATTTTTACCAAATACAAACGAAATGCTACAGTAATTCTAATACAGTATTTTTCTCCCAATTCACCGAACTAAACGAGGCCACAGTTCCATTTGCAGCAGCGGCAGCAGCCTTTGTCATTCAGTTGATTGCAGTGTAGGGGCAGCCAGCGTCATTTCTTCTCTTCGGCCGTGTTTAGTTGGCCGGTCGGCGGATTCACTGTTCACTACTGTAGCATACTGTAGCATTTTGTTTGTATTTGGTAAAAATTGTCCAAACATTGACTAATTAGGTTCAAAATGTTTGTCTCGCAAAGTACAACAAAACTGTGCAATTAGTTTTTGATTTCATCTACATTTAGTACTCCATGCATGTGCCGACATTTTAATGTGATGGGGAATTTTCTTTTTGCATAGTAGAATTTGAGGAAATATTTGGGATCTAAACAGGCCCTTCCGGCCTGTAATCCCTCCCGCTCCTACGACGACCAGTATTGTGGGACAGAGGGAGTAGCTACTACTAGCTAGCAGCTGGAAGCTAGATACAGTGACCTGCATGCAAAATGGTCCAACTCCCTTCCATGCATAGTACATGCAAACTGCAGACACCGATATCTCTCAATACAAAAATACTCCTCATGCATGTGGTGCTGCCTTGTTTAGTATCTACAATTTGCCCCTAAATTCCAATATGCAAAAAGAAGATTTCTATCACATTAAAATGTCGGTATATGCATAGAGTACTAAATGTAGATGAAATCAAAAACTAATTGCACAGTTTGGTTGTACTTTGCGAGATGAACATTTTGAGCCTAATTAATCAATGTTTGGACAATTATTACTAAATAAAAACAAAATGCTACAGTACACTACAGTGCTGGTACAGTGATTTGGCAAGCCCAGAATTGGACAACTAAACAAGGCCTCAAACTACATCCATGCATGGACAAATAAATCAACCCATCATCGTTTGTTGTTTGCTCTCATCCGGCTTCCGGGGGCTTGTTCTTGACAGCATCGCAGCGTGTCTAGCTACTCTCCTGCACGGATCATTAAACACCACACTTGTGGTTGGGAGGGCTCTGGGAAGATCATATCAGTATCATCAGTGTGCGCAGCGTCAAGGTCCTCCTGATGCTCTGCTCCGCTCGCTCCAATCCAAGTGGGGGCTCCTCCTTTCCTCTCTGCATGCAGCCTTGTCTGTACTGTTGGCATCGCTATCCCTATCTGACAGTGTTTCCCTACGCACGGACCGGTCCATATCTGTTTGTACCTGCCTCGGGACCAGGCCACGAACACAAGACATCTCACGTCTCTGTACTTGCAAAGGCCGGCCTACTAGCTCCTCGATCGAACGTGTGGGTAAAAAAAAAAAGGAACGGCGCGAGGCACAAAGCTGTGAAAATAATGGTGCCAAGACAAGCATTTCCAGGTCAGGAGTCACAGGACTCACCGAATCTGGGCCATGCATGCGTCGCGACATGCACGCGTGCCATGGATGCGGCGACCTTGCACAGTGTTCCTAATAATTCCTGCCAGCTTTGCAGAGTTGCAGGGAACCGGCTCAGATTGACCGCAGTATAAAATCCTTTGTCCTCTGGGAATACTGCACGTGCGTGTGTTGAGCATGCTGTTGTTTCGCCAATAGTAGTACTAGTTGTACACCAGCGCGACCCCAGAGCAAGTCTAGTATAGAGGCCATGTTTAGATGCCGAACTTTGGCGCAAAAAAAGCAGCATTTGTGAAAAAAAAAAGATTTACTATCACATCAAAATATCAGTACATATATGAAGTACTAAATATAGATGAAATCAAAAACTAATTGTACAGTTTTGTTGTACTTTGCGAGACGAACATTTTGAGCCTAATTAATCAATGTTTGGACAATTATTACTACATAAACAAAATTGCTACCGTGCACATTTATGGCATTTTGTAAACTTTGTCACTCCAAACTTGGTATCTAAACAAGGCCAGAGTCAGGTATTCGGCTATTAGTCAAAGTTGTAAAAACCAAATTATAAAATCATACTCTCTTATTTATCTCTAAGAAAATTTTTATTCGTATCCCACACTCAAATTCACTTAATGTATGGGTCCACTAATACCTATGCTTCTATGTCCACCTTGTTGTTTGCATGAGAGCTAAGCTCTCCTCCTTCCTCTCTTTTCTGCTCCGCAACAGCATTTGCTTGACTATAAGCCAATTATTGTACTTGTTCTAAGTCTCTAACAAGCTAGCTCGGAGCTACCTTCCTGTTTAGGGCATCCTCAACCGAAGACGCAAATCGTTAGGCGAGGTTATCTCTAGAAACAATAAAAAAATAATACGTGAGTGTTGAGCCATGCAAGTTAAAAGAAAAGCTTTCTTGGGAGACATGTGAGACTAACTATTGCATGCTCGCTAGCGCGTTGCTTTCTTGCTTCTGCGTCCAATGGCAAACGACAGGCTCATGCATAGAGGACTAAGAGGGCATAAGAGCATCATCCCCTAAAAGTCTATATTGGTGATCTTCTGTTATTAGTAGTGTAGGTTCTCCTCTCCCAATGGATTACCAATACATTTAAAGTAGATAGGGGAGAGGGAGTGGATCACCTACATTTGAGAAAATTTGAGAGAAGGGGGGTTGGATTTTGAGTTGTTACTTGCAACTTTTAGGATTGAGGATAGGATGAGAGTAATCTGTTGAAGTGACTACATGCCCTTATATTGCATTTTTTTGGTATTGGGGATGAGATAAGTGATTTGTTCGAGATGCTCCAACCCTCTACAACTTCTTAGCAATGACCTCTCTATCAATACACATCTCCACCCTCTCGACGCATCTTCACCACTACAGAATATAGTCACTGTCAGTTCATGGCTACAACCGGCAGTGGTAGGTAGCCTTTCATTACCAGATATATCACTGTCAATTGATGGCAATATACGGCAATAAAAGTCTACATACAATTACTTGTTCACGATAAGAACCGACAGTGATAAATTGAGCAGACCGAAATTTTCACCTCACCAGATTTAATATTCCATCCATCCATAGGTTCATCTTTGTTATCCTCTCCTCCCTCACCAACATCTGGGCTATCTCATCTCATGTTCTCTCTCACCCCTCTCTCCTAACTCTATCCCTACATAGCGGCGTGCAGGGAAAGAGTTGTGGGCAAGCGACGCGCGTGTAAGTAGGTTGAGGGCTAGAGGGGGTGTGAATGGTGCCCTATTTAAAAACTTCTGCAAATAATGAAATAAATAACATTGGGCAAAGGAGGGACCCAATAACAACTACAACAACCTAGTCTAGCAAGCCTAAGCAAGAGCACTCCTATGCAATTATAGTGGGCAAGAGGATAAACAACAAACTAGCAAACTAGAGAAGTACAAGTAGTGCACAACTACACTAGCAAATGACAAACACAAGTAAAGAGCAATTATAGATTGCGCAAACCACAAGTAGAGGATGACACAAGGTATATCCCTTGGGTTTGATGACTTGCCGGTCACCTACATCCTCATTGAGGCGAGTCCAAAGATCCTCATTTTTTCGCTAGCTCAACTAGCCCTCAAAGCAGGCTCCCACGTGAATGCTAGGCTATGAGCCGACCGATCATGAGGTAATCCACAAGCCTCATACCCACTATAGCTACTCTTTGCCTCTTGAAAGGGCCCTAGGATGGCTAGAGGGGACTGAATAACCTAGCTATAAAGAAATTCCTTCAAATGCATAAACACTATGCACAAAGGTTAGAGACAAAGGTGATCCCTAATAGAAACTACAAGCCTAGCCTAGCTAGCACACAATGCAAGCCTCCTACACAAGTCTAGTGATCAAGATAAAACAATAAGCTACCACTAGAGCACTCAAACTAATCGAGGCAAGCTCACAAACTAATCGATCTACACAAGATAAGCAACTACTCGAATTACTCTACTCAACTTGTCAGCTACTTAAGCAACTCACACAAGATATATATACAAGTAAAAGAGCAAGTATAGAGGGGGCGCTAACCAAGAGAACAGTGTTGACAAAATGATTTTCACCCAAGATTTGGTTGCTTGTTGGCAATCAATATATGATGTCCCCGCTGAGGCGAGTTCTTGGATCGTTGCTCTTCCTGAAGCCTAGCAAGCCCTCAAGCTTGGCCCTGACATGGTCGCTCACCAATGAGTCGATCTTTCAACAAGATAGTCCAACAAAGCCTCCAATCCACTAGAGTTGCACTTCGTGATTGTTGACATTTTTACATCACTATGCACTAAGTTGTCATCCCTAGCATGATGCTAAAAATGCTGGTAATTGTAACTACACTTCAAAACTCTAAATAATATTAAAACATAAGTATCCACAAGCGTACAGATAAATCACATATTGTAGCATTCTACCTAGAGTATTCCGAGTATTGTTTATTTATTTTAATCCCAAAGGAAGGACCGTGAGGCAAATGTTTATATGACTAAATAAATGTGCAGACCTATGATAAACCAACCACTCTTATATTTTAGCAGGGGTAAGTCAAGTAAAAGATAAATAAATGATAAATAAGTTTAACATGATAATGGTATTCTAGAGATAGAAAGCAGAGACTCATTAAAAGTAGTATGACTAATCTAGAGATTCAGTCAGAGTAAGAATTCCTAAGTTATTCCTAAACACTAAGTCTTATTGCTCACTCTAGCATATATATCTTCATCTACTAGTAAAACTGAATCAAGGCAAAATTATAAGGAACATCAACTAGGGAGAATCTGAAACATAGTCTTCATCTCCTTTGAGACCGAGCTCTACCAATTAATCTATATACGGGAGATGGACTGCAAAGGACTCAATGCAGCTGTCACCTACGCGATCTACCACCTCCTGGCACATAGCGGGCATTTGTAGGAGAATTTCATATCTAAGCACCATGCTTACATAATCAAAGCTACTTAACTCTCGCGCGAACTGAATTAAGTACTCTACGAACATATGCAAATGCAAATCATCAAATAATACTATATCTAATATATAACTAGAGAAAACTAAGAACATAATAAAGAGGAACATATTATTGAAATAGAACAAAGTCTTAAATAAGATACAAAGGCAAATTACCAATCTCCAGACGAACAGATTTGAAATCCTGAGCAAATCACCCAACTCTACTCCAAACTCTCTAGAAAGCCTATACTAAAAAATTGAAGAACTAGAACTCTCTCTATCTAATCTCTGAAAACCCTAATATCTGGACTACTCTTGACTTATGATTAGGTGATGACGTCCTTCAGGAGTGGGGTCTAAGTTTTTATTTATAGCCCTGAGGAAGAACTATCAGCCCTTGGATCAAACCGACTTTACGAACGGTGGAGATGCATCCTAGGAGGCGGTAGAGGAAGTCTCTCGAAGGGCATAGAGGAATCCCTTTGTGGGGGCCGAGCGGCACTAGGGTGAGGCCTGTCAGTGTAACAGAACCGACCAATTATACGAAATTAAGTAAGAAAATCACCCGCCGAAGCAGATAATTTAGCAAACTTAAGCCCGTATAACCCGGTAGTCCGTGAAATCACGAAGGATTTCAAACCAACCAACATACAAACCAAGATCGTACAAGTTTAGCAGCCACAGTCACATATTACAAAAAGTTCGCAACATCAGTTGAATACGTCGGAGTTTAGAACATAAAGTTATTACAACCCAAGTTCAACATAAAGTAGCGGAATCAAATAGTTTTTAAACCACACACGCACATTTAGTTCAAATACAGTGCGAGGAGATAGTCATTTCTAATAAAAGCATCAGATAATACATACAAAGCGACCATACCCTTGGTCGTAGTTGTCGCCCATCGCAGGGTACAGGCAGTTGATGCAATACCCGTAGTACATGTGACAATCTACAACAACAATGGAAACAACGCCTTGAGTACAAGAAAGTACTCAGCTAGACTTACCCGTCTTAAACCAAAATAAAGTGACACCAAGGAGTATGCAAGACTTTCTTTTAGTGGACTAGCTAACTCATTTGCGAAAGAGCAGTAATTTAACTTAATAAACCATTTAAGTACTTTGCATCATCTTTATTATAACCTATCAAGCTAGGTAAGCACCTATACTATAGCAATCACTTGATTAACCAATAACATCCAGTTACCAACTTAGATTTAGTAATTCCAACATCATCCATATAACCATCAGTGTTCCATCATCATTACTGCGTTGCCATAACTCAAGTCAAGTGCTCACTATCCACGAGCGATGGCGATTTGAATCGATTCCTAACCAGCTGGTGATTTATTCCTCACACAAACCACACTCACCGATGAAGTGAGCTACAGATCACCAATGACACTTTTCAGGTAAACGTCACGGGATAACAATCATGGACCGCAATACCCAGGGACCGCCTGACAGCCAGAACACACCTTGGGCTCACTCTTTGCGTCCTCATCTTACCCCCTTCGGCACCAGTCTGCCAGCCCGAGTCTATCCCAGCCTGAATAGTATCACGAGCTTCGCGGTCGAAAGGTACTTTATTCGACCAGCTAAATATGAGTCATGCGTTCAACATGACAAGAGGGACGAGCAACAATCGGTCCTTAACCAACATAGACAGAAAACTAATAGCACCCCAGAACCCTGTCTAGTTGCCTCCAACTTTTTCGTCCGGTTTCTAATTATCCATCAACACATGGTTATTTCTAGGATATCATCCATTCCATAGCTAAAGTATTCTAGTAACCACCTATAATTACAGGTGACCAGAAATCACCAATCGCTACCGGTCTAAGTAGGAGACTAAGCAGTTATTCGATTCTAAACCTAACAGGGTAAGAATGTAATAAGGTAGACAAGGATAGTAATAAATGCATCAACGGTTTCACACAACTCCTATAACTTAATGCAACAATATATAAAATTCATATATATAAAGGATTGCTTTTATAAAGTAGGAGACTTAGAATGCTCTGGGGCTTGCCTCGCTCGAACGAACTAGGTTGATGATCCACGCAGTCGGACAGGTCCTCTCCTTGCTCCTCTTCCTCTGGCACCTCCTATGACTGGATTTCCTGTGGGTCGGCCCTGGCCTGCTCCTCTAGTACCGCTGCTTGTACTTCCTCCTGTGATCCTGTATGATGCAATTGTATAAGTAAATATGCAAGTGGTGCATCGGATGCGATGGCATGTGATGATCGTGATTGCATGCAATGCAGATGAACACACTTAGACTTATAGGATTGTATAGAGGTGAAACCTTTCTACTAGGTAGTCAACATCATCCAAGGATAGTTACCACTAGTACATGTCATCTATTGCATTCTCTTCTATTACTAACCCCCATACTTTTCTGCTAACTAACATATAACCCTAACACAAGTGCTACTACACTTCATCAACATAACTACACTAACATGTCAAGTGACAGTAGCAAATGATTTGACGCTTCAAAGATACACCAAAGCTACACTATTAAACAAATCATGCATAAAGGAATTTTATTTCAATTTAATCTAAGGTTACAACAACAACATGTATTTCTAGTGCATAGAAAAATCTAGAAAAATTACAGTAGCATAGTCCTACCAAAATTAGCCTACCATAAAATTTTCATGGTATTTAGATAAGTGAAACAACCTACACAAAAATGACAAGCTAGGGTGTATAAATAAGCATGAAAATACTTTGTACTATGAAAAGTATCAAACAACAGATTTAGTATTTTTTTCCATGATCTACACAGTAAACAAACACTATACAAAAATTATCATATGCATGTTTTATACTAATTTTTCTCTCTAGTAAAAATAATAAAAATCAGCCAATAAAGGCACTTGAACTAGACATCAATATTTTTCTACAGAACATGCATGACATATATTTTTCGTGCAAAGCACATCATAAAATAAGACTAATAAAATTGGAACAATATTTTTCTGATAAATATTATATTTACTATGCATTTTCTAAGATAATAGCAATTACAAGAATTAAATAAAGTCCTATATAAAAGTATCACAAATTTGACATGCAATATTTTTAAATGGTAGATCTACTTATAAGAAAGCTAACAAAATTTGTTTCAACAGATTTGGAGTTATAAATCTCAAGATATGATTTTTGGAATTATTTACGCATTTTCTGGAAATTTATTTTTCAAATCTCTTTAAACATCAACCGCTGAAATTGCTATGCACACCCGAATCCACACACAGGGGAGCCCTCCTTGCAACTGACACGTGGGCCCCTGGCGCTGACCAGACCCACTCGCTAGTGGGCCGAGCCAGGGCGGCCGTTGACCGGCGGCAAGCTCGCTGCCGGTGTGACCTCCGGTGACGGGGAAGGTACCAGTGCACTTCCCGCACCGAGGCGCATCCGGTGCACCAGCTCCCAGAGGTGCGGGGGCTTCGGAGGGAGCTCGTCGATGGGAATGGCGGAGCGGTGGCGCTGCCGTCGGTATGGAGGCCGGTGCGGGCCACGGCGAGGGCCAAAGAGGCGCGCCAAAGGTTCACGGTGCCAAGGCGGTGGTAACGCGCGTGAGAGAAGGGAGGAAGAGGGGGCGAAGAAGGGGAGTCCGCAGAGCAGGGTTCTCCGGTGATCTCGGCCGGGGCTCCGGCGAGCGATTCCCGCGAGTGGCGGCCTTACCACGGCGAGCCAAGGTGAGTACGGGTTGCGCGAAGAGGAGGCGGTGCTCAGAGCAAGATGGAGGCATTCGCGGTGAGCTATGGTGGTCGGGATGGCCAACTCTGGCGAGGAGCACGTGCGGGCAGTGGCGGAGGGAGTCGCTCGGCTTGCTGCTGCTGCTGTGGGGCGAAGAGAGGGAATGAGGGAGAGCAGAGGATGCGGATGTGCGCATGGAGGGAGTAGGCGAGCGCGTGGGACGCGCGCGGTGCGCGGGAGCATTCACGGTGAAGCAGGTGAGGCCGAGCTGGGCCGGGCTGGCTTCGCGGACGGGCCAAGAAGGGAGGCGCGCGGCCTAGCAAAAAAGGAAATTTATTTTTCATTTTATTTTTTAAGAACAACAATACTTTTACCTTTTTGAGCAATAAAAATCCATTTTCACAAGTTGGTCCAAAAATAAAAGTTGTTTAGAATTTTATTCTCTACAACTTTGTTTAAAGGTGCATTTTAAAATTCCCACTAGATTTTGAAATAGAGATTTAAAGTTTATTTTAAACAAAATCCCATTTTTCCAAATCATTTTTAAAAGAAAATTTTGAGAAGACTTTGAATACCAAATTTGCTCCCAATTACATGCTAAACATTTCTAACTTATTTGCATTACCAACAAACATATTTATTGCCCCAACAAGCATAAGCATGGCATAGTTTTATCAAACAAGTAATCGCAACATCCATGTTTCAAAGTTATGTTTCACATGTTTCAATCCAATGTTACACTTATATCACATGTGATTATGAATGCAAGATGATGCGCATGCTCATGATTTGTAGTGCCTAATGCATGCTTAACACCAGAGGTGTTACAGCTGGCCCCACCTGGCAGCTGCCGGTCCTCCGCTTTGGTCCCGTGCCTTCTAGTGTCTTCTAGAGTCTTCTGGTGCATATTTCGTCGCAGCTAAGTTTCGTGGCCTTTTTTGACAATTTAATCCTCTTTTCATTCTCTTTGGAATATCCCTGCTAAAAATAATAATTCACCAAAACTCATGAAAATTGTCAATAAAATTTGTGACCATTTTCATGCATAAAGTTGCCAGTTTGTGATGGATGATAACTACCGTCAACAGTGATCTCCCGTGTGGATGAGCGCAAAGCTCCTCACAATCTTCTCCACCTAAGCCCCTTCACAATCACCAAGTAGTGTGTTGGTATTTATTAACTTGACACCTGATTCGGTAGTCACTTTCTTCTCTCCTACACTTCTAGCTATTTTATACAAGGCTGTCATCCCTGATTGATGGAGCTAAAAATGTTTATTGGCACTTCTCATCATCATGTGACTAAAAATAATTATAAAGATATGAATACAAAAATATATCCGTAAGCGCACAAACAATTATACTATTGTAGCATTTTACTAGGAGTATTCCGGTTATCGTTATTTATATTTTTACCACAGGAGGAGCTAGGAGCAGGCTCAATATTTATAATGCAACTTATTGATGAGATCAATCACATAGCACATGCTCAAATAGGGGTAAGCCAATGATAGTAAATATAAGATAAATGATAAGCAAAAGCGTTGATAGCCGAGAGATAGAAATAGACTACTCATTGTTCTAGTTAGACATTCAGGAGATTAGTCAAGAGATTGAATTCTTAGTTATTTCTAATTTACTAAGTCTTTCATCTACACTAGCACATATATTATCATATATAGCATAATGACTCTTTATCTATGCATAAGGAACATTACTAATAAGAAAAAATCAAGAGATAATTTGATCTCCCTTGGCAACCGGGTTCTACTTGGTCTATTATGCGGGGAGTGGGCCACAAAGGACTCAACAGGAGTGTCACAACCGCGATCTACCACTAGTCCTGACATATAGAGTGCAACCATAGATAAACTATATCTAAGCACCTCGCTTACATAAAGTCGACCACCTAATCTACTCGAGTACTGAATTAAGTGCTTTGTGATCTTATGCATAAACTCATTATCAATCATGACTATATCAAATATACTACTAGCGCAAACTAGGAACATATTAAATAGAAATATAATATTGAAATAGAACAAAGTCTTAGAAGGGATACAAATTATACCAGCCTCTAGTAGACAAGACGAATCTAGAATTCCCGAGTCGGAACTCAAACTCTTCTTAAACCTAGCTAGTAGCCTATACTAGAACTTTGAGTAGCTAATCTAATTCTTTGGTGGAGACTTGATCTCTAGAGTTTCTGGCTTCGAATGGCTTTTCTGAATTGAATGAAATGCTTCAGCCTGGGGCCAGGGGCTCTGCTTATATAGGGCCAAAGGATGAACCGTGACCCTCGGATCAAACCGACATGAAACAACAACGTAGATCAAAACCCTAAGTCGGTAGAAGGAACATTCCAGAAGACGGAGGCTAACGGGGTGGGGCCACGGGTGACCTCCCTAGCCCATGGTCGATCAACCGTGGTGCCTGCCAGGTAGGCCCCGCCTTCTTCCACGTGTCTTCTCGTGTCTTCTAGATGCTTCTTAAGTCGGTGCCACAGTAAAATATCACAATTTATTCTGACGTGTAGGTCCACCTTGCTCCTTTTCCTGTTTAATCCCTAAAAAACACAGTTTCACCAAAACTCGTGGAATTTTGTCAGTTTAAATCCCTAAGTCTACATTGGTGATCATTTATGTTCATTTCTATGCCTTGTTGACGTTATAATTTTAGTAGTTTTCAACCATCAATAACTCTCCCAAGCTTAACCTTTGCTAGTCCTTTAGCAAACTTAAACTTGATTATTAGAAAAATGTTGTAGCCGCTCTGCAAAAATTATTCAAGAATTCATCTTTAGATTAGAATAAATAACTTGACTTGCAAACTCACCCATTACCATCAACCATGAGGCTTAACTTTCACTTGGGTCTTAGGTAACTAACAAATAGAAAAGCCAAGCACTATGTCTCATGTTCTTTGTTCCACCTCTATTATGGGGTTTTTTTATAAATTTTTAAAATAAAACTCAGAGATTCCTTTGTATGACACTCACAAGTCTCTCATATATGTGGTATTTTTGGACCCTCACCTTCCCTCATACCCTACAACTAAAGCTTATGTGGAGCTCAGGGGTATGGTAGTAGCACATATATACTTGCATGACATATATTGTAAAGTCAAACAATAGATCCAAAGAGAGTTAAGTCATACGATCAAATCAAGATGTGCATGTGTGGAGAATATATTTGGTGGCTAACCTAATTCTACTATGCTCCTTGCATCATATTTCTCTTGTTTGAAACTTGGAAACTTTGATAGAGAGTATGGGCTATGCTTTTTTTTTCAATTTTCAATTTGGACACTTGTCCTTTTTTATACTTTTATCCTTTCATTTTTTTAACATAGCCATATATCTCCTTGCTGTAATTACAATTCAAGAGAAACATTTACAAGAACTTGGAGTATTTATTCCTAACAAAATTTCTTTTTGTGTTTTCTCCCAATGTAGGAGTAAAACATTTTTGATGGATGGAAAGCATGAGTGTGCGTACTCCCAGTGTAGGAGCAGCTAAAAATATAGGTGGGGTGTACGTGATCTTGATTTTAAAAGTATGACGAAGCTTTCATAAGGCATCAACAAAGTTTGAATAAACTCAATGCAAGACAAGTAGTAAACATATATGTGGTTCTTCTAGTCTACCATGTATGGCTGTGGTAGGAATTTTAAATTTCTCCTGTCATTACAAGGATCTCATCATATAGTATTTTAAAATTTTCCAAAGTTAAATCATCCGAAATTTAGTGTCACTTGGAACTAGATAAACAATACTCAAACTTCTCATATTTATCAATCACTTAGACTTAGATCAAGCATGCTCCCACAGGTTTCGAGTTCAAAGTGAATTATCATGCCAAATTATTTTATCCAAACCTTAGGAGAACTCTAAAATTAAGTCTAGAGAGCAACTATGAGCATTCTCAAAGTTCTTTTCTTTCATTCAAACTTAAAGATAGGAATTTAAAGCAAACCTATTTACACACTCTTTTTATTTGGTTTTCAATTTTTTAGCAAACTATAAATCATAAGCAAATAGAAAATGTTTGTTGGATTTTTTTAAAAAAATCAGTTTTTTTAATAGTGTTGAAATTAATAACAATAACTAAAACTAACTAAAGAAATAATTATACATAAAAATAAAGTAAAAACAAGGAGGGATAGAAAACTTACCTGAAACACAGGAAACTCTTCCCCAAGCTAGCTGTTGCTGAAGGCGATCAATGAGGCGGGCGTAGACGGAACTGGGGCAGTGCCCAGAACTGGTCCCACTGGTGCTGCTGCTGAATCAAATGCTGCTACATCTCGTTCAAGGTCTGTCCTGCTTGCTGCTGCCACTGTTGTGTCTGATGAAGCTAGTGTTGCATGTTAACTTGGCCTTTCCGGAGATCATGGAGTAGGGTGTTGGTCTGCTGACGCTCCATCATCTGCTCGTGGTACCCCGGTGCTGAGAATGAGGCACGTCCGGGCTGCATGTGTGGCTGACCTCCGGAGGATACCTCCTGCGCATCAAAAGTAAAGTGGGCACTCCCACCATGATAAGTCTCAAAATTACTTGCCTGCCACTGGGCACTCGGTGCCTGCTGCTAGGAACCATCAGATTGTTAGGGCTGCTGTTCCCAGCCAGTGCGTGGAACATGGGGTCCTTAGGAGGACCCGTCTTGGTCAAATCCCTGGTAGGCGTTGTATGCAGGGCCTGTGAGGCAGTGTCTGTCCTATAGTAGCGTGTAGGTGGGTCGCGTGCAAATCTCGCAGAAGCACTCCTGTCAACTGCAGCCGTGGAAGAAAACACAAGAAGAGAATCGGTGGTATACAAGTAGAGACCTGGGTTAGGTAATGGGATCCCCATCTTGTGACCAGGATAAGTCATGATAAGGCTTCCATTTGGTGCAGTTTTTAGCATATGACCCTGTCGAAAGAAATCAACACCTATGGTGGATCGTGCTCCTGGGAGATAATCAACCAAAGAGTTTTCTAGCATTCCAAGGTTACGGGATATCCTAGTGACAAGTGAAGTGCACTCAACATTACCCTTATGAGAAAAGACAACAGCCCATTGCATCATCATATATTGCACAGGTGACACCCTAGCACATTTTATCATGGCATATAGCAGTTTCATGTCCTCTCTTCTAACAGATCGTGTATCAGGCCTAAAGAACATGGTCATGCCCATCCCTTTATGCATAAAACGTAAGGTTGGCAATTGGATGGAACTGGTGTGGGGGTGGTCACATTCATCTTCATCAGTTATTTCTTTCCAAAATTGTGATCTATTGAAATCGGGGACAACAGTGTCTACATTGATAATGCAACCTTCTCTAAATCCAAGCAAGATGCTAAGTTCTTTCTAGGTAGGATTAAATGTATGATTAAAAAGTCAAAAAGACATTCTATCTTGATCCATTTCTAGGGTACATAAGAATTGAGTTGTTAATAATTTACTACCCTGTTCATTTATCACCCAGAAATTATCCCAGCCTACGGTAGAGAAAATGGTGGAAAATTCAACATCCATACCTGAAGCAACCATGAGATGGTTGGAGTAAGCGTTGGTGTGCTTGTAGATGCGGTTCTTGATTTTCTTGTACTTCTCCTTCTCCGCATCATCAAGGTTCATATCCACCTCCTTCATCATCCTGTTGAGGGTGTCCAAACTCGAGGATGATCTTGCCGATGAATCGAGGTTCATGCTGGACACCCGCGAATTACTTCGGGTCGTCCAGCGGGAACTTGAACCAGTGAGCCTCCTAATAAATCCACTTATTCTGCAAAAATCTCGACAAACAAAACAACTCGTGGAAATGAGATTAGCAAAAGAAATGTTAGTGGTCAGTCGTCCAAAGTTAGTTGTTCTCAAGGTTAGTCGTCTAGAAATTGATTTTTATGATAGTTGAATTTTTGGACAGAACCTCCCCTAACAATTTTTAATTTCTTTACCTAACTTGGACAACACCTCCGCTAATATTTTCTTTCCACTAATCAAACCTTCTCTTCTCTAGAATTCTAACAAATTCTCACTTCGTCACTCCTCTCTTTTCTTCTCTTCTTACTTTCTCTACTAGCTCTCAACTACACCTCTGTTGTACACTTCGAATTTTTGAGTGGCAGGCATCGAAACTTGCTTGTGCTGGTGAGAAGAGTAGCTACGAACCTGGGTTATATAATTGTAGGAGGGTGGCGGGCGGCCGACCATTGGTGGGGTTGGCTGACCCCACCTTGGTGAAAGCCCAAGTTTAGTTTTGGTAATTAATGACACCAAGTTGCTAATACCATGTGTTAAGTATTTTGAGTTAGGCATAAGCAATACATGTGATGAAGGTGTATGTGGCAAGGAGTGGTGGCCACAAGATCACAAAGAGATGGTGCATGGACATGAAATGATGATCATGGTGGAGATGCACATAAAATGAAGGACATGATGATCAAGTGGAGGAGAAGGATCTAAGAGCGCAAGGCAAAGGTATAACCATAGGGGTTTTTCCTTTTGCCGGTCTAAGATGAGTAGAGAAGTGATTGACCGGGTTTAGGATACATAGCCGACTATCAAAAGGGGCAATCACAGTTAGCTCGGAAATCAAGTGCCACTAGATCAATATCTTGAGCATATGCATTAGGATCTAGTAAAGAGCTAACACAACGCCTTGGAAAATGATTGTGAAATGCTAACACACATGAACATGGTGGTGTACACTTGGTGGTGTTAGCACATTTGCGAAGGCGGTGGAGTTTAAGCGGTAGAGAGGGGTTTGGAGAAGTGAAATGCCTATTTTCTATTGCGCCGGAAGTTGGAAAAGAAATGGAGGCGAACGGAGGTCACAGAGGTGACCGGACGCTGGACCGGACGTGGTCTCTATATGACCGGACGCGTCCGGTCAACGTTCAGTGACTGTGCGTGTTTCAGTGTGATGATCGGACGCGCAGCGCGTCCGGTCACTGTCGACCGGACGTGTCCGGTCGTTCAGGGAGCTTACTGGACTCTAACCGGACGCTGGCACTGTGGCGTCCGGTCAGTTCTACAGCGCGTCCGGTCGTTGTTTTGTTGAGCGCTACTCAGGCTTGACCAGCGCGTCCAGTCTGTTGTGGGACCAGCGCGTCCGGTCACACCTAGCACGTCCGGTCTGCACGACCAGCGCATCCAATCGGTACTTCAAAATTTAGCCGTTGCGCGACCGGCGCGTCCGGTCAGTATGACCAGCGCGTCCGGTCAGTACGACCAGCGCGTCCGGTCAGCGCGATTTCGGCTGTTTGAGTTCCTAACGGCTAGCTGCGTACCCCTTCGTTATAAATAGACGTTGGCCGGGGTTTGAGGGTAACTCTTGCACATTTTAAGACCTAGAGACATACTTTGAGCTAGAGAACAACCCCTCCACTCATCTCTTTGAATAATTGCACATCTTGAGTGAGATTGAGTGAGATTCAAGTGCATTGCTTGAGAGTTGCATTCTAGAGGCACTTGATCTTTGAGTTGCTGCGGATTTCTTGTTACTCTTCCATATTTCCCGACACGGTAGATGGCTTGGAGTAGCGGAGGTGATTGAGCTCGCAATTGGAGATTGTTGGAGCCCTCACCAAGTGTTGTAAGGGGTTCTTGATCCTTCCCCGCGGGAGTTCGCAAATTGGATACTCTAGTGGAGCTCGTGGCTTGGAGGATCTCCATCTTGTGTGCGGTTGTGCGGCGTCCGCCGAGGGCTCGACTCTTGATAGTCGATTAGCTCGCGAACCGACAAGTGGGTGTATCGCCACAATGGGGAGTAGCTTACCGGGAAGCAAGTGAACCTCGGGATAAATTCTTGTGTCATTCTCTTCTCGAGGATTTCTCTTGTATGATTGATTGGTACTTCTCGTCTCTACACGGCGGTATAATCACTCGAAGCTCTTCTCTCGTTTTACTTCTTGTTTCTAGCTTATAGTTGTTGTTGTGTTTAGTGAATAGCCTTGTACTAGACTTGTGTAGGTGGCTTGCTTAATTAGTTAGAGCTAGTGCTTTTGCTTCGCCACCTTTCATACTAACTTGTGGTTAAGTATTTATTGTAGAAGTTTTAATTAGGCTATTCACCCTCCCCCTCTAGCCTATTTGGACCTGACAAGTGGTATCGGAGCCGAGGCACCATTTATTTGAGGCTTGACAACCTACGGTGAAAAAGAAATGGCTCAATTAAGCTTGCACATCAACAACACCAAGAAGGCACCTCACTTTGATGGCACAAATTATGCATATTGGAAGGTTAAGATGACCGCACACCTAAAGTCTATCAATAGAGAAGTGTGGAAGGTCACCGAAATAAAATTTGAGGTTGCTAATTCGGAAGCACCTACACCGGTGGAAGAGAAGAAGTTCCAATGCAATGATATTGCCATTAGTGCTCTTCATGAGGCATTAGATGACAAGACATTTGAGCAAGTGAAGAACATAGAGATTGCTCATGATGCTTGGGCCAAGCTAGAAGAAACATTTGAGGGCACCGAAGGCACAAAGACCGCTAAAGCATATATCTTGCAAGAAAAATTTTCAAGCTTCAAGATGCAAGATGATAAGAGTGTACCAGAGATGTTTCATAGGTTGCAAGTCATTATCAATGAGCTCAAGACACTTGGTGAGGAGGTCAAGGACAATTAATTCTCTATGAAGTTCTTGAGAAGTCTACCCAAGAGATTTGATACATTGATCACCGTGCTAGTGAGGACTACATTGAAGGATTCAACTCCTCAACAAATATTTCAAGAAGTGATGACCGATGATTCATATAGAGAAGATCATGAGAAGGATGAGTTGGTCAAGAAGAAGAAGAAGGAAAATGAGAAGAAAGATGATGAAAAGAAGAAGAGTGTGGCATTTAAAGCCACCACATCCAAGGACAAATCCAAGATTGAATCATCAAGTGATGAAGAATCAAGCTCTTGTGATAGTGATGACATTGATGAGAAAATGGCTCTCTTTGTCAAGCAATTTGGCAAATTCATGAAAAAGAAAGGCTATCGTGCAAGAAGGAGGAAGAACTCATCCAAGAAGAGTGAGCATACCATGAGATGCTTTAGATGCCATAGCAAGGACCATCTTATTGCAAAGTGTCCTTATGATAGTGATGATGAAGATGCTATCAAGAAGGAGAAGAAGAAGCAAGAAAAGAAGAAGAGCTCTCATAAGAAGAAGAATGATTCTCATGTTACTACTTGGGATAGTGATGATTCCTCAAGTGATGATGAGGATGACAACAAGAGCAAGAAGAAGGGACATGCTAGCATTGCCATCCAAGAGAAGGTCTCCCTCTTCGACACTCCATCATGCTTCATGGCTAAGGCCGCTAAGGTATCATCCAACGATGAGAGTGATCATGATAATGCTAGTGATAGTGATAGTGATAGTGATGAAGAAGAATTCACTAAAGATGAACTAATCAATATGCTAGAAGATTGCACTCAACATTTTAAAGAATCTAAAAAGGAGTGCAAGGGCTTGCTTATGGATAAGAAAAACCTTATGCAAGAACTTGATGAGCTTAGGGCATCTTATGAGAGTCTAAAGGTAGACCATAAGAAGCTTCAAAAGTCTCACACTAAGCTTGAAGAAGCTCATTCCTCTCTAGTTGAAAAATGTGAAAACATGCCAACTAATGTTGAGAAAGCTAAAACTTGCAACATAGGCATATTATGTGATATAATTGATGAATCCTTTCATAAGCCTATTGTTGTTGCTCCCACTAACCCTTCATGTAGCTCATCTATATCATCCTCATCTAGTAGTGATGGTTTCACTTGTGACTCCACACTTATAGTTGAGAATGAAAATCTCAAGAAGGAGGTAAAAGAGCTCAATCACACCTTAGCCAAGGCTTATGGTGGTGAGGACCACTTGCTTATGTGCTTGGGTAGCCAAAGGGCGTCTCTCTATAAAGAGGGATTGGGCTATAACCCCAAGAAAGGCAAGACCGCTTTTACTCCTCACAAGACTCGTTTTGTGAAGAACAATGGTAGCTATTGCAAAAGTTATAAGCAAGTTGGTCACATAGAGCAACAATGCATGAATAAGAAATCAAATGCTAATGTATCCTCAATTAAGTTTGATTCTTTCTATATGCTTACCAAGGGTACTAATGGTGTTCATGCTAAGTTCATTGGTGCACCATGGATGGGCTCAAAGAAGAAAGCCATTTGGGTACCAAAGAGCTTAGTTACTAACCTTGGAGGACCCAAACAAGTTTGGGTACCTAAAAAGAATTGATCTTGTCTTGTAGGTCAATTACAAAGCTGGAGGAAGGCATTGGGTGCTTGATAGTGGGTGCACTCAACATATGACTAGGGACTCTTGTATGTTCAATTCAATTGATACAAGTCAAAATGGTGGTTTTGATGCTATCACTTTCGGCAACAACAAGAAAGGCAAGGTCAAGGGGCTTGGTAAAATTGCTATCTCAAATGACATGAGCATATCTAATGTGTTGCTTGTTGAGAGCTTGGATTTCAATCTTTTATCGGTGGCACAACTTTGTGATCTTGGCTTCAAGTGCATATTTGGTAGTGATGATGTTGAAGTCATAAGTATTGATGGATCAAATTTGATATTCAAAGGATTTAGACATGGTAGCTTATACTTGGTTGACTTCAATGATAGTGAGACACAATTGACATCATGCTTGCTTAGTAAATCTAGTATGGGATGGTTATGGCATAGAAGGCTTGGTCATGTTGGAATGAAACAATTGAACAAACTTTTGAGGCATGACTTAGTAAGAGGATTGAAGGATGTCACCTTTGAGAAGGATAAACTATGTAGTGCTTGTCAAGCCGGCAAACAAGTTGGAAATACACATCCTAGTAAGAGTGAAATGAGCACATCAAAGGCATTTGAGTTATTGCACATGGACTTGTTTGGGCCAACAACATATACTAGCATTGGTGGCAATAAGTATGGTTTTGTGATTGTTGATGACTACACTAGATACACTTGGCTGTTCTTTCTCTATGGCAAGAGTGATATTTATGATCTATTTAAGTCTTTTGTCAAGAGGGTGCAAAATAAGTTTGAGACTACCATCAAGAAGATTAGAAGTGACAATGGTAGTGAGTTCAAGAACACAAGAATTGAAGATTTGTGTGATGATCTTGGTATTGGACATCAATTCTCACCAACATACACTCCTCAATCCAATGGTGTAGTTGAAAGAAAGAATAGAACTTTGATTGACATGGCTAGATCAATGCTTAGTGAATACAATGTGAGTCATTCATTTTGGAGTGAAGCTATCAACACGGCTTGCTATTGTAGTAACCGTCTCTATTGCCATGGGAAGCTTGGGAAGACACCATATGAGCTATTGAATGGAAGAAAGCCCAACATTGTATATTTTAGAGTGTTTGGTTGCAAATGCTATATTCTCAAGAAAGGCACTAGATTGAGCAAGTTTGAAAAGAAATGTGATAAAGGGTTCTTACTTGGTTATTCTACCACAAGCAAGGCATATAGAGTTTGGAATCTCACAAATGGCACCTTGGAAGAAGTTCATGATGTTGAGTTTGATGAAACCCAAGGATCTCAAAATGAAGCTCAAAACCTTGATGATGTGAGAGGAGATCAATTGTCAAATGCAATGAAGAACATGGACATTGGTGATATAAGGCCGATGCAAGTTGATGATGATGATATTCATGTGATCAACCAAAGTGTGCAAATTGATACAAATCAAGCAAGCTCAAGTGGTACTCATGATGAAGCTCAAGTTCAAGG
Source organism: Saccharum hybrid cultivar R570 (assembly GCA_038087645.1). NCBI lineage: Eukaryota > Viridiplantae > Streptophyta > Magnoliopsida > Poales > Poaceae > Saccharum > Saccharum hybrid cultivar. The sequence goes on along the minus strand of JAQSUU010000203.1, from coordinate 746,630 downwards.
TCAAACAAGTGAAAGCAATCAACTTCCAATACTCCAACCTACTAGCATTGCAAGAGATCATCCGTTGGATCAAATCATTGGTGGAATTCAAAGTGGTGTTCAAACTAGATCAAGGTTAGCATTCTTTTGTGAGCACTACTCATTTGTGTCACTTGAAGAACATAAGAAATTAGAAGATGCTTTGAAGGATTCCGATTGGGTAAATGCCATGCATGAAGAACTAAATAACTTTGCTAGAAATCAAGTTTGGAAACTTGTTGAGAGGCCAAAGAACTACAATGTGATTGACACTAAGTGGGTCTTTAGAAACAAGCAAGATCAAGATGGCATGGTTGTAAGGAACAAAGCAAGATTAGTAGCACAAGGATACACTCAAGTTAAGGGTCTTGACTTTGGAGAGACATATGCACCGGTTGCAAGATTGGAAGCAATTAGAATCTTATTAGCATATACTTGTGCACACAACATCAAGCTCTATCAAATGGATGTCAAGAGTGCATTTCTCAATGGCTACATCAATGAAGAAGTTTATGTTGAGCAACCTCCCGGTTTTGAAGATGACAAGAAGCCCAACCATGTTTACATGCTAAAGAAGGCATTGTATGGTTTGAAGCAAGCACCTAGAGCATGGTATGAGAGATTGAGGGACTTTCTTCTCTCTAAAGGGTTCAAGATGGGAAAGGTTGACACCACTCTCTTCACCAAGAAACTTGGAAATGACTTGTTTGTGTTGCAAATATATGTGGATGACATTATCTTTGGATCAACTAACCAAGACTTTTGTGAAGAGTTTGGAAATATGATGGCTAATGAGTTTGAGATGTCTATAATTGGAGAGCTTAGTTACTTCCTTGGACTTCAAATCAAGCAAATGAAGAATGGCACTTTTGTAAGTCAAGGCAAGTACATCAAGGATATGATCAAGAAGTTTGGATTGCAAGATGCTAAGCAAATGAGTACACCAATGGGCACTAATGATCAATTGGGTATTGATGATAATGGAAACATGGTAGATCAAAAGCAATACCGGTCCATGATTGGAAGTTTGCTCTATGTCATCGCTTCTAGGCCGGATGTGATGTTTAGTGTGTGCAAGTGTGCAAGATATCAAGCTTCACCTAGAGAAAGTCACTTGAAAGCAACCAAGAGGATATTGAGATATCTTAAGGGCACTCATGATGTTGGATTATGGTTTTTAAAGGGGTCTAATTTTGAGTTGATTGGATATTCGGACTCCGACTATGGTGGATGCAAGATTGATAGAATGAGCACAAGTGGCACTTGTCAATTGCTTGGAAGGTCTCTTGTTTCATGGTCATCAAAGAAACAAAATAGTGTTGCACTATCTACCGCCGAGGCCGAATACATTAGTGCTGGTAGTTGTTGTGTATAATTGCTTTGGATGAAGGCCACCTTGAATGATTTTAGAATCGAGTTCAAGAATGTGCCATTGTTTTGTGACAATGAAAGTGCTATCAAGATGACTCAAAATCCGGTTCAATATTCTAGAACCAAACACATTGACATAAGGCATCACTTTATAAGAGATCATCAACAAAAGGGTGATATTAGCATTGAGAGCATTGGCACCGAAGATCAACTAGCCGATATCTTTACAAAGCCACTTGATAAAAAGAGATTTTAGAAGTTGAAGAATGAATTGAACATACTTGACTTCTCCAACTTGAAATGAGTGCACCCCCACATTCTTATATGACATGCCTCTCCTGCAACATAGCAAGGTAAAGTTATTTGGCATATTATTCATACTTTGCTAAGGACATGGTTAGAACATATAGACATATTTGCATGACAAATAGGCTCATTCATGAAAATCAAATGATTTTGATGTATATATGGTACCACTATTGCTTCTATGTTTGATTGATCTAGTGGTAGCATATGACATGCTTGTGGGCTTGCAAACCTAGTGTTGAATCTAGAAAATGAGCTCATGATGTGTAATTCAACATGCTCAAGATAACCCTTATACTTTATGAGGTGTGAAGAAGCTTGTGCTTGGATCAAACCGAATTACATATTCTAAGCAAGTGATCTAGATTGAACCATAATTTGGACTCCCTCATATTGATTGACTTATCTCTCACTAAAATTGGCATCTTTTTGGTGATTGTTGACAAAGGGGGAGAGAAAAGTCACAAAGATATTGCAAAGAGAGAATAAGATATAATAAGGGGGAGAGAAAAGTCACAAAGATAAAAAGTTAAGTTACAAAGGGAGAGAAATCAAGGGATCAATTAAATTTGAGCACACAAGTAGGGGGAGCAAGCTCATGAATTATTTGTTGCATTTTGTATGTGCATTAACATGATGAATTATTGCATTGCAAAGCTTAAATTCATATTCATGTTTGTATGGTGTATGCTATAAATAGAACTTGAATGATGTTTTGTTAAGAGTAGCTTTACAAGTGGTATCTAGACACCTTTTGCTTATAATATTGATCTCACGGGGTACTTTAGTGTTTGTGATCTTTACAAGTGATGTATTACAAGTGGTGTCTAGCTACATCGATGCTAACGATGGTATATAAAGGCAACTCCGATTGGTATCACACTTCAAAGGTCCATTCTATATACCTTAGCATCAATTTGATAGTAATAACTCTCCCAAAATTTAAATCCATACATACGTGCACAATTGAACCAAACTCATGGAAGCACATATGTAGGGGGAGCTAATACTATTGAAATTGAAAATTGATTTCATTTCATATCTTTGTGATGGTTGTCATCAATTATCAAAAAGGGGGAGATTGAAAGCCCAAGTTTGGTTTTGGTAATTAATGACACCTAGTTGCTAATGCCATGTGTTAAGTATTTTGAGTTAGGCATAAGCAACACATGTGATGAAGGTGTATGTGGCAAGGAGTGGTGGCCACAAGATCACAAAGAGATGGTGCATGGACATGAAATGATGATCATAGTGGAGATGCACATAAAATGAAGGACATGATGATCAAGTGGAGGAGAAGGATCTAAGAGCGCAAGGCAAAGGTATAACCATAGGGGTTTTTTCTTTTGCCGGTCTAAGATGAGTAGAGAAGTGATTGACCGGGTTTAGGATACATAGCCGACTATCAAAAGGGGCAATCACAGTTAGCTCGGAAATCAAGTGCCACTAGATCAATGTCTTGAGCATATGCATTAGGATCTAGTAAAGAGCTAACACAACGCCTTGGAAAATGATTGTGAAATGCTAACACACATGAACATGGTGGTCTACACTTGGTGGTGTTAGCACATTTGCGAAGGCGGTGGAGTTTAAGCGGTAGAGAGGGGTTTGGAGAAGTGAAATGCCTATTTTCTATTGCGCCGGAAGTTGGAAAAGAAATAGAGGCGAACGGAGGTCATAGAGGTGACCGGACGCTGGACTGGACGCGGTCTCTGTATGACCGGACGCGTCCGGTCAGCGTTCAGTGACTGTGCGTGTTTCAGTGTGATGATCGGACGCGCAGCGCGTCCGATCACTGTCGACCGGACGTGTCCGGTCATTCAGGGAGCTTACTGGACTCTAACCGGACGCTGGCACTGTGGCGTCCGGTCAGTTCTACAGCACGTCCGGTCGTTGTTTCGTTGTGCGCTACTCAGGCTTGACCAGCGTGTCCGGTCTGTTACGGGACCAGCGCGTCTGGTCACACCCAGCGCGTCCGGTCTGTACGACCAGCGCGTCCAGTCGGTACTTCAGAATTTAGCCGTTGCGCGACCGGCGCGTCCGGTCAGTATGACCAGCGCGTCCGGTCAGTACGACCAGCGCGTCCGGTCAGCGCGATTTCGGCTGTTTGAGTTCCTAACGGCTAGCTGCGTACCCCTTCGTTATAAATAGACATTGGCCGGGGTTTGAGGGTAACTCTTGCACATTTTAAGACCTAGAGACATTCTTTGAGCTAGAGAACAACCCCTCCACTCATCTCTTTGAATAATTGCACATCTTGAGTGAGATTGAGTGAGATTCAAGTGCATTGCTTGAGAGTTGCATTCTAGAGGCACTTGATCTTTGAGTTGCTGCGGATTTCTTGTTACTCTTCCGTGTTTCCTGACACGGTAGATGGCTTGGAGTAGCGGAGGTGATTGAGCTCGCAATTGGAGATTGTTGGAGCCCTCACCAAGTGTTGTAAGGGGTTCTTGATCCTTCCCCGCGGGAGTTCGCAAATTGGATACTCTAGTGGAGCTCGTGGCTTGGTGGATCCCCATCTTGTGTGTGGTTGTGCGGCGTCCGCCGAGGGCTCGACTCTTGATAATCGATTAGCTCGCGAACCGACAAGTGGGTGTATCGCCACAACGGGGAGTAGCTTGCCGGGAAGCAAGTGAACCTCGGGATAAATTCTTGTGTCATTCTCTTCCCGAGGATTTCTCTTGTGTGATTAATTGGTACTTCTCGTCTCTACACGGCGGTATAATCACTCGAAGCTCTTCTCTCGTTTTACTTCTTGTTTCTAGCTTGTAGTTGTTGTTGTGTTTAGTGAATAGCCTTGTACTAGACTTGTGTAGGTGGCTTGCTTAATTAGTTAGAGCTAGTGCTTTTGCTTCGCCACCTTTCGTACTAACTTGTGGTTAAGTATTTATTGTAGAAGTTTTAATTAGGCTATTCACCCCCCCCCTCTAGCCTATTTGGACCTTACACTTGGCCCCACTTGGGTGCTCTCTTCTCCTGATTGCTCTTTACTTCAGATTCACTCAAAATGTTGGTGCTTTGTAGTGTTTGGGAGACATGGTGCACAGATGCATGAATGGAGAGGAGTGGAGGAGATGATGTGATGTTGATGGATATGACAAGTGGGTCCTAGGTGTCTGCGGAACCACATACCGGTGTTCTATGTATTTGACATGTATGCTATGCAAAAAAATATTACTTTTATGAAACTACGGAAAATACGGAGATGAATGGTGAAATTTTTATCTTTTTCTGCAGTAAATATTTCTTTCAGGAGTTTTTATGCTCTGTAAAAATTACTTATGCAGGGTCTGATTTTTACTATGCTAGGATGAATATTTTTATTTTATTTTTCTAATGCAAGTGATGAAAGTAAATATGCAATGCGAAAAATAAATGCAGATAATTACCGAGTTACCTTTCGGCGAGGGTTCGAGAATTTAAAGTCCACCAAACTAGACTTTTCTGCTGTTCATGGTTCGGGTGTACTCTCCAATCCCGGAGATGGTGTTCCTAATGGTTGATCTTCTTCTATCATTTTTATAGCAGTGTTGAGCTCTGGTCTTGGCTTGAATGCGAACTGTTCTTCTTTTTCATTTATATTGAATTTGATTTCTCATGCACTGACATTGATGTGGGCATTAGCAGTGCTCAAAAAGGGTCTCCCAAGAATGAGTGACACTTTTAAGTTTGGTTGTATGTCTAGCACCACAAAGTCCACTAGCATAAAAAAGTCTCTTATTTTCACTGGGATGTTTTCAGCGATTCCTTCGGGGGCAGCGGATTGGTTGATCTACTGTCACAGAACCTCCTAATTATGATGGCCCACAAGTACCCGTCATTGCCATAATGACATCTGATGGCCGTACTTATGTTCACCATAACTTAAAAGGTCTACTTTCCTCCGAACAGGATCCAATCACAGGAGTATTGCAATATTACAACAGTTTATTCAAAATATTCAACAGAGTAACGTAGCGGAAGTCTTTCAATAATATAGGTTTACAAACCGGTTTTCAAACTTCAAACCTTATGTAATATTATTACAAACCAGTAGTAGAGAAGTATCGGTATTAACTTTATTACAACACACAAGCGAGATGCCTTGCCCAAAGGCCACACAGTCTACTCGTCGTCGCTTTCTTCAACCACGACGGTCATGCAACAAGGCTCGAAGCAGACTTGTTCATGAACTGTACCTGCAACAAGGGGTTAACAAACCCTGAGTACTTGAGGGTACTCAATAAGACTTACCCGACTAAGACAAAGACTCCAAGGGCATGCTTGCTTTAGGGAATCAAGGTACGGGTATTCCAGAATCAATTTTCTTTTGCAGAAAAGCTTACTAAAGTAAGTCCTTACCTTCAATATTTTACTTTTACCATTGATGGTTCATTAACCAATTCTAGATGATCCTAATCTAGATCAAAGTAATTATCATCAAAACCTTTCTCATTCTTTCTTTCAATTCCAGTTCTTAACTACGATGCAAGTCAGGTGATCAAGTCTCCATAACCGAGGAGCAACGACGATTCGAACCGATTATACCTAGCTGGGGATCCCTAACCTCACGACATATGTAGAACCGAATCTTGCATATATCAACCCTCATTTAGATCTCCCAAAACCAGAACGTGTCCATCGCCACCCGAGAGTACAGTACTCCTCGAACCCAACCAAATTCTAGCCCCGAGGGTACACGCTACTCTCGCCATCTCTCCACTCCCAGTGCGAGGTTAGACGTTCTCGTAATGGAATCACCGACATTTTGGGCCTACCCAAGGCATGAAGCTAGTTGCAAAGTCTTGAACACAACAGGCTTACAACGAACGGACCTTAACTGACAAGGCGGAAACACTACATTGAGACTCCTTTCCCAATGCATGTTAGCAGTGGCCAAACCACCCGCCCGATCTTTCAAGTTCATTCTCATATTTCAATATTCATTCAATATGCCGTCATGGCTATATAAACATTGCATTTAAAAGCTTAACTTCTAAGCATAGCGAAGCATACTACGCATTTTCCGTAAAACAGGTATCAAGGTTGATATCACAATAATCAAGGATGATAATACAGCAATTGGGTTATCACTCAACTCCTAATTACTTAATGCAGTAAACCATATTATAAATAATAAAACATTTGTAAAATTCAAGGTAGGGTTTAAATGCACCGGGGCTTGCCTTGCTCGGACACGACGACTGACTCAGACCCGAGAACTCCAACGTCAGGTCCGAAACCCACCGACTATCGCTCTTCTCCGGAGACTGGCTCGACGGCTTCGACTTCTTCGAAAGCGGAGACTACACGAACACATAACATGCTTTAACATGATGCTCGATGACAAACATGATGCTTGATGATAACATGCTACGAGTTACGACTGGAGTACAACTTCCCTTTACGGTACAGTCGCAAACAGAACACCTACTAACTAGTAGCGACGATTCCAGCGATACCAGCTTTTAACCTAACAAGTTACTAACGAGCTCAAACATGGAATTAAGGTGCCAAAGATCACAAAAGGGTAGTGACCTAAGGACATCACTCAATCAAAAAGGCACACAACTCTTAAAGTTCTCAAATTAACATTTATTTATTATTTAAATAATTAGGACATAATTAGAAGTTAATCAAATTTTACCTAATCAAGCTCAAACTTTTTCTATGGATTAAGAATGATTTATAACAGTGTCATAATAAATTTCATCATTTTTGGATTAATAAATTAATTATTAAAATTCATGGAAGTTGCATTTAATCTTTATTAGAACTAATTAATTCTACTGCACAAAGTACTCAATTTCAGCATTTAACATATTTTCTAGATAGTTTATACATTGAGAAGCCTACACAAAAATTTTCAAGAATTTTGAAATCTACACAAATTTTTAATGAAATAAACAAATAGTAGCACTATTCAAAATTTTGAAAAAGAAAAACAAAAACCGAACTCGGGCCGATTCTTCCTTCCTTCCGGCTCGGCCCAGTGAGCGGCCCGCTTGCGCGCGCCCATGCCCGCCCGCGCTCGGCCCAGCCGCGCGGCCCAGCAGGCGGCCTGCCTCGCGCGCGCGTGTCTGCCTCTCCCTCTCTCTCTGACAGCGCGGTCCCACTTGTCATCGCCTTCCTCCCGCTCGCCCGCTCGCTCCCGCGTGCCCGCGCTCTCTCCCGCGGTGGCTGGCCGGTGACCGATGCCTCGGTCGACAAACCGACTCTACCAACACCTTCTACACCACCCCACGACTCTGTTTTGCTACTAAACACCATGGCTCGAGCTCCGGCGACAGCTCACCGACGACGGTGGCGGCTCGACGGCCACGGTGACCGGTGACTCGACGGTACAACGCGGTAGCGATTAAAGCGAGTGGTCAGGGAGTATTAGGGGCGTACCACGATCACGAAGGAGTGATCGGTTGAAGCTGAGAGGCTCTGGAGGCGGCTGGCCACGGTGGCGGGGTTTGACGGGAACGGCGGCGACCCGAGGTGGAAGACGACGGCTCCTCGGCGATCCAAACGGAATTGGGCCAACTCAACTGGTTCACAAGGTGCGCAAGGATGGGACGGAGCTAAGGGTGCGGTTGGCGTGTCCGGAGACGGCTTGGTGGCGGCAGCGGCGAGCGGCGGAGCTGCGGTGGCGGCGATGGCGAAAACAGAGAAAACGAAGAAATCGCCACTCTGACCTCGGTGTATTTACAGACGACGGTCGCGACTACAGAGCCGGACTGCTCGCGTCGTCGCGCTGGCATTCTCGACCGCGCGCGAAGGGTCTAGGCGGCCACGGCGGCTCGCCGGCGCCCATACCGCGCGGTGGCCGGCCGCCATTGGCGCGGCACTGTAGCAACCCCCCCAAATTTTGAATTTTCAAACTGTTTTCTAAAATTACTCTCAAATTCATGTAACAACTTGAAAAACTTCCAATCTATGAAATCTTCATAATTTCAAGCTCTACAAGTTTTGTATTGAACACTGTTTCAAATTCTCACTGAATTTTGAAATTTGAGTTTAAATTCAAAAGGGGACACATTTTTCAGATTTGGTAATTTAGAAATTATTTTTGATTTTATATTGAAACTTCAAAATCTCCAAACATCAAAGTTGTATATCTTGACCAGACCTACAACTTTGCTGTTCAAAACTTTTTCAAATTCTATCTCCATTTTGAAATCTTAGTTTGGGGACAAAAATGAGTCAAAACTAAAATTTGTTTATTTTCAAAATTGCTCCACATTTTACACTAAAACTTTGAAAACTCAAAACACCAAAGTTGTAGCCCTTGAAAAGTTCTACAAACTTGGTTGTGAACTTTTTCCCAAATTTGGCTTAGATTTTGAATTATTTCAAAAGGGGTAAAACAGGGTTTTGAAATTTAGGGTTTTCGGAGGAATTTTAAATTGGAATTTGTTGCTACTTTGATTTGTGATTACTTAGCGATCAAAACCTCACCCAAGGGCATCATTTGGACCAACATGACATGGTTGACCAAATGCCACTCTTGGTTGACCAATTAGCTTTTAAAATTCTTTTACATTTTTCCCCAATTTTGAATTCGAATTCGAATCGGAAAACTCGTGACAAGTTTTGGGACTCCAATTCAAACTCAAATTTGGAGTTTCATTTTAGAGGTTGTACTTGAGCTCATACCCTACACTTGACACTAGTGTGCAACACAGTCGCACACCTCAAATTACGCAGGGCATGGACTAAGCATTTGCGATGGTATTAAAAATTAGGGTTTTCGGGTTCAGAGCACACCACTGAGAAACACATTCAACCTAGATAAGTAAACTTGTTTTAGTTGATGCATAACAAGGTTAACCTAACAGGGATGCTTTGCAATGCATTATGATGACATGGCAGATTAATTAGCACTATAACACCCGGGGTGTTACAGCCCTTCCCCCTTAAAGAAATATCGTCCCGAGATTTAAAGCCTTGAGTTAAGTAATAGAAAAGGAAACGTGTCAAGCAAACACGTCCAAGACTTGTCTACAAAACAGGTAGGGGTTTTCTGCATTACAAAGATTTTAAAAGGATAGGTTACAGTTTAAAGAGGAAATTGCAACCTAGATAGAAGCAAAGAACTCCGGGAAATTCTCTAACAGATAATCCTCCGTTTCCCAGGTGGCTTCCTCTTCTGAATGTTGATTCCACTGTATTCTGTACCATTTAGTTGTTCTACTTTGGGTAACACGATCTTTTTGATCCAAAACTCTGACAGGATGTTCAGAATATGTCAAATCTGGTTCAAGTTCAACTCCCTCAACATCAACCACTTCATCATGTACTTGTAGACACTTCTTCATTTGTGATACATGAAATACATTGTGCACGGCTGACAGTTGTTCAGGCAGCTTTAACTTATATGCCACCTTTCCACATTGTTGAATGATTTGAAAAGGACCAATATAACATGGTGCGAGTTTGCCTTTGACTCCAAATCTGCTAACTCCTTTCATGGGTGATACTTTTAGATAAACATAATCCCCTACTTGGAATACCAAAGGTCTACGCCTTTTATCAGCATAACTCTTTTGCCTGGACTGAGCCACTTTCAAATTATTCTGGATCTGCCTAACTTTTTCTTCTGTTTGTTTCACAAGATCAACACCGAAAAACCATCTTTTTCCCGGTTCTGACCAATTCAATGGAGTTCTGCACCTACGGCCATACAATGCCTCAAACGGTGCCATTTTGATACTCTCTTGATAACTATTATTATAGGAGAATTCTGCTAAAGGTAACCACTCGTCCCAAGTGTCTGAATAATTAAGTGCACATGACCTTAACATGTCTTCTAGAATTTGATTGACCCTTTCAGTCTGACCACTTGTTTGTGGATGATAAGCGGTACTATGCAAAAGTTTTGTACCTAGGGACTCATGTAGGTGTATCCAAAATTTGTTAACAAACTGAGTACCTCTATCTGATACAATGGTCCTTGGTACCCCATGAAGACTCAGGATTCGTGCAATATAAATTCTTGCATAAGTTATAGCAGAATAGTCCACCTTAACTGGAATAAAATGAGATGACTTTGTCAGTCGGTCCACAATGACCCAAATTGAATCAAAGCCTCTTGAGGTCTTGGGTAACCCAGTAATGAAATCCATACTGATATCTTCCCATTTCCAGGATGGAATGGGCAAGGGTTGTAACATTCCTGCCGACTTCAGGTGTACTGCCTTCACCTTACAACAAGTGTCACATCTGGCCACATACTTGGCAATCTCAATTTTCATTTTGGTCCACCAGAATTTCTGTTTCAAATCTTGATACATCTTATTACTTCCTGGATGAATAGAAAACCTTGTGCTATGTGCTTCATCAAGAATGAGCTGACGTAACTCTAGAACCTTTGGGACCACTAACCGGTTCTTAAACCACAACACATCTGTATCATCAATACTAAAATCTGTCTGTTGACCCGTTCTAACTTTTTCTTTGATGTGAGCTACTCCGGAATTCTTTCTCTGAGCAGACACAATCTGATCTTTGATTGTTGATTCTACTGTGACATTAGTCAACTGACCTTGTTGAACTATTTCAATATTCAGCTTTTCTAATTCATAACATAAATTGTAATCCATTGGCTTCACAGTAATGCAATTGCAATGATTCTTTCTACTGAGTGCATCAGCAACCACATTCGCTTTTCTAGGGTGATAGTGCACTTCTAAATCATAGTCCTTTATTAACTCAAGCCACCTTCTTTGCCTCATATTCAACTCTGACTGAGTAAAGATATACTTTAAGCTCTTGTGATCTGTATACATGTGGCAAGTATTACCTAACAAGTAATGATGCCAAATTTTCAATGCATGAACCACAGCTGCTAGTTCAAGATCATGTGTCGGATAATGTTCTTCATGACGCTTCAACTGTCTCGAGGCATAAGCAATAACTCTGCCTTCTTGCATCAATACACAACCAAGGCCAATACCCGAGGCATCACAGTAAACATCAAATGACTTTTCTATATCTGGTTGTGCCAAAACTGGAGCAGTTGTTAATGACTTCTTTAAAATTCTAAAAGCTTTCTCACATTCTGGAGACCATATGAACTTAGTTTGATTCTTCAACAACTCTGTGATTGGCTTGGCTACCTTTGAAAAGTCAGGTATGAATCGACGGTAATAACCCACCATTCCTAGAAAACTTCAGACTTCATGAACTGAGATTGGTGGTTTCCAATTCAGAATATCTTCCACCTTGCCAGGATCTACTGCTACTCCTTCGGCTGACAACACATGTCCTAAGAATTGCACTTCTCTTAACCAAAACTCACATTTACTGAACTTGGCATACAGTTGGTGATCTCTCAGACGAGTCAGAACAACTCTGAGATGCTCAACATGTTCTTCTTCACTTTTAGAGTATACCAGAATATCATCAATAAACACAACCACAAATTTGTCAAGCTCCGGCATGAAAACTGAGTTCATCAGGTACATGAAATGTGCCGGTGCATTGGTGAGACCAAAAGACATAACTAGGTACTCATACAGTCCATATCTGGTAGTGAATGCAGTCTTTGGAATATCTTCAGGTTAAATCTTGATTTGATGGTACCCTGACCGAAGATCGATCTTTGAAAATACCTTTGCCCCCGCAAGCTGATCAAAGAGTAGATCAATGCGAGGCAACGGATATTTATTCTTAATGGTTACTTCATTCAACGGTCGATAGTCAACACACATCCTTAAAGTCTGATCTTTCTTCTTGACAAAAAGAGCTGGACATCCCCATGGTGAGGAACTGGGTCTGATAAAACCTTTGTCACGTAACTCTTGTAATTGATCCTTAAGTTCTGCCAATTCATTGGGTGGCATTCTGTAAGCTCTCCGGGATATTAGGGCAGTACCCGGTTTTAACTCAATCACAAATTCTACATCTCTATCTGGTGGCAGACCTGGTAGATCATCTGGAAACACATCTGGAAATTCACAGACTACCGGTATATCACAAATCTCTTGTACTGAAGTTGCACATATCCTTTCAACTGTTCTCTTTAGGATAGGAAGTTGGATAAGAAGATGAGATTTATTATCTGGCAGGTTTAACCTTATAGTTCTATGCAGTGCATCTATAAGGGCTCCTCTTTGGTACATCCAATTCATACTCAGGATTACATCTATATCCTGTTTCTGTAATATTATCATTGAGGTAGGAAATATATGCCCACCTAACTCTATAGGTACGTCACGTACCATCTCCTTAGTACACAGTCGTCCCCCAGGTGACTGGATAAAGAAATCTTCTTGTGTTCCCATAATTGGAATGTCATGCTTAACAACAAAGGTGCGATTTATGAATGTATGCGATGCACCTGAATCAAATAACAGTACTGCTGGATGATTAGCAACAGGGAACATACCCATCATAACAGGTTCTCCCTCTGGGATTACACTTGCTTAAGTGTAGAACACACGTCCGGTCTTCTTCTTCTCACCCTTACCCTTCTGAACATTCAGGTTATTATTCTTGCTCTGAGGTTGTTGATGTTGCGGTACGGGAGCTCTGGGATAACTGGGATTGTACTGCCTTGGATACGGGCAGTCCTTGGAAAAGTGGCCTGGCTTTCCACAGTTGTAACAGGGAAAGTTATAGGTTACTGGAGTCTGGTTTTGAATACCAGGGGCATTCGGCTGCTGTGGATACTGCGGAATTGCGGCAGGACGGAAAAACGTCTACGGCTGAGCTTGGTATTGCGGTGGACGATAAGTTGGGCATAAATGGTTCTGAGGGTGATAAACAAACCTCTGGCGCTTTTTAATGCCACCAGATGGGCTAGAAAACACTGGCTTCTTTTTCTTCGACTCTTTATGCAGTCGGGACTTCTCTTCTGACGCAATAGCCACATTGACTATCTCATGGTAAGTGGCATTATAGCAGGTGACCAATGCTTCCTAGATTCTGGTACTCAAACCTCTCATGAAACAACTCTTCTTCTTTGCATCGGTGTTCACATATTCCGCTGCATACTGGGACAGATGATTGAATTTGCCCACATACTGTAGAACTGTCTGGTTCCCTTGCTTCAGCGAGAGAAACTCTTCTAACTTCATGGCCATGACACCATCTGGGATATAATGTGCTCTGAAGGCTTCACGAAACTCCTGCCAAGTGATACGGTGGCCAGCAGGCCGTGCGGCGACTAGATTCGCCCACCACGCCCCTGCGGCACCTCTAAGCTGTTGTGCTGCAAACACGGGCTTCTGATGCTCCGTGCACTGTAAAAGTTCAAACTTCTGCTCCATGGTACGGAGCCAGTCATCCGCCTCTAGCGGCTCATCTGCCTTTGAGAACACTGGTGGACGGGTATCGGTGAAATCCACATAAGTGGTTTCCTCTCCATTGTTACGGCCTTGACGGCCCTGATTTCCATTCTGATTCTGATTCTGAGCCAACAAGGTAGTGGCAATAACCAGTGCGGCAATAGCTTCTGCCAAGGTGGGTGGAAACGATGGGGGATTCGGAGGATTGTCCCTTTCTTGGGAAGTTCCAGTACCGTCCATCTGTTGTACACAAACTATATTTATTTACATCGCTTTATTGAATTAAAAAGCAGTTAGTACAGTACTTGTATACACACACAACTTATCTTACATTATTTCATTACAAACTTGCTCTCAAGCAAGAAACTACCCACTAAGGTTCTTAGAAAGCAGGAAAGACTACTATATTACACAACCATCCATGTCGACAGTTCACTCCTCATCATCATCGCTGATCACGATCACTCCATCCTCATTCTCTGGAGCACTTGCACCAGTGACATGACTCGCATCATCCCCACTTTCCATCACGGGTTTATCTTCTTCTGGATCTTCTTCCTCATTGTCCTCTCCATCAGGAACAATCATGGCACTGACATCATCTTCTACTGCCTGGGGCTGATGATTGGGATTCATCAGATCATTTAGCCTATGGACTTCCTCATGCAGAACTGTGTTGTACTGCTCTAGGTGTGTCACATAAAGCTCCAACTCACGAACACGAGCCCTGGCTTCTGTCTCCTTTTCCAAAGACTCCTTCTGGAACTGTTTCCAAAAACGCATGTTGCGCTTCAGTCGCTCCACTTCTGATGTAAGCCTTGCAACCTCTGATTCCAAATCTAGGTTTGGATTACGGCTACTGCTTGCTCCATCACCTCTGGCGGCCAACTGATGACGCGGCACTCCTTGCGGACCCGTTTTCTTGCGAGGAGTCATCTTCACACGTGCCATCCTATAGCAAGATAGAATTAGGACGATAAGAATAGATAGGGGGATCTGAAGGTTAGCATGAATAGGATTTGAACCTTACTTAACCCAAACCACTTTAAAAGGGAAGGTAGCTTAAGCAGGTTAATTAAACATGATGCATGCATCGCACTTACGATCTAACAGAAAGAATTAAGTAACACATGCAATCTTTATAACATAGGGCACTATACATGATACTTCACTACAAAGCTTTCAAATATGAGCTAAGGAAAACTATAGAATAGATTAAGATAAGCAAAAGCAATTTGGACCCAAAATATCAGTATTAAGTTTGTTTGACCCAAATCATTTTGAAGTTTTGCAAGGTAATACTACAATAACCCGAGTGATTATGCACTGGTACCAGCTGTCACAGAACCTCCTAATTATGATGGCCCACAAGTACCCGTCGTTGCCATAATGACCTCTGATGGCCGTACTTATGTTCACCATAACTTAAAAGGCCTGCTTTCCTCCGAACAGGATCCAATCACAGGAGTATTGCAATATTACAACAGTTTATTCAAAATATTCAACAGAGTAACATAGCGGAAGTCTTACAATAATATAGGTTTACAAACCGGTTTTCAAACTTCAAACCTTATGTAACATTATTACAAACCAGTAGTAGAGAAGTATCGGTATTAACTTTATTACAACACACAAGCAAGATGCCTTGCCCAAAGGCCACACCGTCTACTCGTCGTCGCTTTCTTCAACCACGACGGTCATGCAACAAGGCTCGAAGCAGACTTGTTCATGAATCGCACCTGCAACAAGGGGTTAACAAACCATGAGTACTTGAGGGTACTCAACAAGACTTACCCGACTAAGACAAAGACTCCAAGGGCATGCTAGCTTTAGGGAATCAAGGTACGGGTATTCTAGAATCAAATTTTCTTTTGCAGAAAAGCTTACTAAAGTAAGTCCTTACCTTCAATATTTTACTTTTACCATTGATGGTTCATTAACCAATTCTAGGTGATCCTAATCTAGATCAAAGTAATTATCATCAAAACCTTTCTCATTCTTTCTTTCAATTCCAGTTCTTAACTACGATGCAAGTCAGGTGATCAAGTCTCCATAACCGAGGAGCAACGACGATTCGAACCGATTATACCCAGCTGGGGATCCCTAACCTCATGACATATGTAGAACCGAATCTTGCATATATCAACCCTCATTTAGATCTCCCAAAACCAGAACGTGTCCATCACCACCCAAGAGTACAGTACTCCTCGAACCCGACCAAATTCTAGCCCCGAGGGTACACGCTACTCTCGCCATCTCTCCACTCCCAGTGCGAGGTTAGACGTTCTCGTAATGGAATCACCAACATTTTGGGCTTACCCAAGGCATGAAGCTAGTTGCAAAGTCTTGGAACACAACAGGCTTACAACGAACGGACCTTAACTGACAAGGCGGAAACACTACATTGAGACTCCTTTCCCAATGCATGTTAGCAGTGGCCAAACCACCCGCCCGATCTTTCAAGTTCATTCTCATATTTCAATATTCATTCAATATGCCGTCATGGCTATATAAACATTGCATTTAAAAGCTTAACTTCTAAGCATAGCGAAGCATACTACACATTTTCCATAAAACAGGTATCAAGGTTGATATCACAATAATCAAGGATGATAATGCAGCAATTGGGTTATCACTCAACTCCTAATTACTTAATGCAGTAAACCATATTATAAATAATAAAACATTTGTAAAATTCAAGGTAGGGTTTAAATACACCGAGGCTTGCCTTGCTCGGACATGACGACTGACTCAGACCCGAGAACTCCAACGTCAGGTCCGAAACCCACCGACGATCGCTCTTCTCCGGAGACTGGCTCGACGGCTTCGACTTCTTCGAAAGCGAAGACTACATGAACACATAACATGCTTTAACATGATGCTCGATGATAAACATGATGCTTGATGATAACATGCTACGAGTTACGACTGGAGTACAATTTCCCTTTACGGTACAGTCGCAAACAGAACACCTACTAACTAGTAGCGACGATTCCAGCGATAACAGCTTTTAACCTAATAAGTTACTAACGAGCTCAAACATGGAATTAAGGTGCCAAAGATCACAAAAGGGTAGTGACCTAAGGACATCACTCAATCAAAAAGGCACACAACTCTTAAAGTTCTCAAATTAACATTTATTTATTATTTAAATAATTAGGACATAATTAGAAGTTAATCAAATTTTACCTAATCAAGCTCAAACTTTTTCTATGGATTAAGAATGATTTATAACAGTGTCATAATAAATTTCATCATTTTTGGATTAATAAATTAATTATTAAAATTCATGGAAGTTGCATTTAATCTTTATTAGAACTAATTAATTCTACTGCACAAAGTACTCAATTTCAGCATTTAACATTTTTTCTAGATAGTTTATACATTGAGAAGCCTACACAAAAAATTTCATGAATTTTGGAACTCTACACAAATTTTTAATGAAATAAACAAATAGTAGCACTATTCAAAATTTTGAAAAAGAAAAACAAAAACCGAACTCGGGCCGATTCTTCCTTCCTTCCGGCTCGGCCCACTGAGCGGCCCGCTTGCGCGTGCCCGCGCCCACCCGCGCTCGGCCCAGCCGCGCGGCCCAGCAGGCGGCCTGCCTCGCGCGCGCGCGTCTGCCTCTCCCTCTCTCTCTGACAGCGCGGTCCCACTTGTCATCGCCTTCCTCCCGCTCACCCGCTCGCTCCCGCGTGCCCGCGCTCTCTCCCGCGGTGGCTAACCGGTGACCGATGCCTCGGTCGACAAACCGACTCTACCAACACCTTCTACACCACCCCACGACTCCGTTTTGCTACTAAACACCATGGCTCGAGCTCCGGCGACAGCTCACCGACGACGGTGGCGGCTCGACGGCCACGGTGACCGGTGACTCGACGGTACAACGCGGTAGCGATTAAAGCGAGTGGTCAGGGAGTATCAGGGGCGTACCACGATCACGAAGGAGTGATCAGTTGAAGCTAAGAGGCTCTGGAGGCGGCTGGCCACGGTGGCGGGGTTTGACGGGAACGGCGGCGACCCGAGGTGGAAGACGACGGCTCCCCGGCGATCCAAACGGAATTGGGCCAACTCAACTGGTTCACGAGGTGTGCAAGGATGGGATGGAGCTAAGGGTGCGGTTGGCGTGGCCGGAGACGGCTTGGTGGCGGCAGCGGCGAGCGGCGGAGCTGCGGTGGCGGCGATGGCGAAAACAGAGAAAACGAAGAAATCGCCACTGTGACCTCGGTGTATTTATAGACGACGGTCACGACTACAGAGCCGGACTGCTCGCGTTGTCGCGCTGGCATTCTCGACCGCGCGCGAAGGGTCTGGGCGGCCACGGCGGCTCGCCGGCGCCCATACCGCGCGGTGGCCGGCCGCCATTGGCGCGGCACTGTAGCACCCCCCCCCAAATTTTGAATTTTTAAACTGTTTTCTAAAATTACTCTCAAATTCATGTAACAACTTGAAAAACTTCCAATCTATGAAATCTTCAGAATTTCAAGCTCTACAAGTTTTGTATTGAACACGTTTTCAAATTCTCACTGGATTTTGAAATTTGAGTTTAAATTCAAAAGGGGACACATTTTTCAGATTTGGTAATTTAGAAATTACTTTTGATTTTGTATTGAAACTTCAAAATCTCCAAACATCAAAGTTGTATATCTTGACCAGACCTACAACTTTGCTGTTCAAAACTTTTTCAAATTCTGTCTCCATTTTGAAATCTTAGTTTGGGGACAAAAATGAGTCAAAACTGAAATTTGTTTATTTTCAAAATTGCTCCACATTTTACACTAAAACTTTGAAAACTCAAAACACCAAAGTTGTAGCCCTTGAAAAGTTATACAAACTTGGTTTTGAACTTTTTCCCAAATTTTGCTTAGATTTTGAATTATTTCAAAAGGGGTAAAACAGGGTTTTGAAATTTAGGGTTTTCGGAGGAATTTTAAATTGGAATTTGTTGCTACTTTGATTTGTGATTACTTAGCGATCAAAACCTCACCCAAGGGCATCATTTGGACCAACATGACATGGTTGACCAAATGCCACTCTTGGTTGACCAATTAGCTTTTAAAATTCTTTTACATTTTTCCCCAATTTTGAATTCGAATTCGAATCGGAAAACTCGTGACAAGTTTTGGGACTCCAATTCAAACTCAAATTTGGAGTTTCATTTTAGAGGTTGTACTTGAGCTCATACCCTACACTTGACACTAGTGTGCAACACAGTCGCACACCTCAAATTACGCAGGGCATGGACTAAGCATTTGCGGTGGTATTAAAAATTAGGGTTTTCGGGTTCAGAGCACACCACTGAGAAACACATTCAACCTAGATAAGTAAACTTGTTTTAGTTGATGCATAACAAGGTTAACCTAACAAGGATGCTTTGCAATGCATTATGATGACATGGCAGATTAATTAGCACTATAACACCCGGGGTGTTACATCTACCAATTGAATGCACATTGATGTAGGCTCCAGTGTTGGATAACTGAGGTTGTCAAAGACTGCCTTGGGCATCACACTGACACTTACTCCAAGATCGCATAGTGCATTGTTGAAGTGTTGATCTCTGATCGAGCAATCAAAGTGGGGCATCCTGGGTCCTTTTTCTTTGCAAGTGAAATGTTGAGGATGGCCGCACTACACTCTTCTGTCAGCTTGATGACCTCGGTGGTGGACAGTGGTCTCTTTTTGTTTAAAATATATCTGAGGTACTTTGCATAGGTAGGGAACTGTATGGCATCTAGCAGAGGTATATTGATATATAATTTCTGAATTACCTCTATAAACTTACCAAACTGCTCATCTGATTGAACTCTTTGACTTCTTCATTTGAATGGTAGGAAGTTGGTGTTGTAGAAATCTTGTGTCATCTCATATGACTCTCATGGGACAACTTCTTCCACTCCATCATATTTTTTTTCTTTTGTTGCTACTGGTACTGTCGGTGTCCTCTCTGTCCCTTTTGGATAAGGTGGATCCCGAGTGGACTTGCCACGTCTTGTGGTTACAGAATTAACCTACTCAGGGTTAGTGGCAAAAGGCAATGCAGCAGCTAACTGTGCTATTTATAATTCTATCTTTTTATTATAGCTAAGTTGATCTTTTATAGCAGTAGAAAGATTATCCATCTTAACATTTATGTTTTTCAGAACTTTATCATGTGTAGCAATACTTTTGGTGATGCTATCATTAATCTTAACTTGTTCTAGAATTAATTCCCTCAAGGATGGTTGTTTAGAGTAATTACCTGGGTACTTACCTTAATAGGTGTTCCTTTGTTGATTCCATCCTTGCTTCTGTTGAGCAGCATTATTGATGACAGTTTTATATTTTCTTGAGAATTAGGGAATTCCACTCCCAAGTACTTTCCACTTCTGGTTTGGGCATCAAATGTATCTTGGATGGCTTGACGGTTTTGTTTATAATTATCTCGTTTGTTGAGCCAATCTAGGAGTACATCCATCTTGGTTGATAGTGCACATAATTCTTCTGATGTCTCCTCACTCTGATGACAGTGTTGAACATCACCTTGGGACCAGCTTTGATTTTTAGATATTCTTTCCATGAGTACTTTAGCTTCCCAAGTATGAGTGACAAAAACGATCCTCCAGCAGTGGCATCCAGTTGTTCACAAGTCTTCTGAATTAATCCATGATAAAAACCTTGCATGAGCAACCAATCTTCCATTCCATGATGGGGACAATCTAAAACATAATCTTGAAAACGCTCCCATGCTTCTGGAATTGTTTTTCCCTTTCTGTTGTTGGAAATTGGAAATCTTTCCTCTTAAGGCATTGGTTTTGCCTATAGGGAAGAACTTTTCTAGGAAGACCTTCGAATATTTTGCCCATTTATTGATGTTATCCTTGTTGGTGTAGAACCACTGCTTCACTTTTTCCAAGAGTGAGAATGGGAATAAGTGGAGTAGTATGATATCTTGAGCAACGTTCTTGATGACAATTGTGCTGCCAATCTCTAGAAAATTCTACAGATGAACACTTGCATCTTCATGTACCTTTCCACTGAACAGTGAAGCTTGCACCATGTTGATGAGGCTTGGCTTGAGCTCGAACTCCACATTGTTGGTGTTGAGTGTTGGTCCAATGCAGATGTTTGCTATGCTCGGAGCAGTGAACTCACGTAGCGTCTTCTCAGCCATAGCTTCAGGAACTGATGTAGAGCTTCTTCTTCTTGATTGATTTGATTCTGATGAATAGAATTTGGTGAATCACAACCAACCTACAATACCCTGTATATGATAGGAACAAAGACGAACAAGGGTAAGCCTATAAAAGCAGAGGTACTAGTTATGACTCAATCAATAAGTATTCATTTGTTTATTCTTTCTTTCCAAAGCCTTAATTGCTCCTCCCTGTCAACGGCGCCAAAAATGCTTGTTGGTATTTATTAACTTGACACTTGATTCGGTAGTCACTTTCTTCTCTCCTACACTTCTAGCTATTTATACCAGGTTGTCATCCCCGGTTGATGGAGCTAAAAATGTTTATCAGCACTTCTCATCATCATGTGACTAAAAATAATTATAAAGATATGAATGCAAAAATATATCCGCAAGCGCATAGACAATTATATCGTTGTAGCATTTTATCGGGAGTATTCCAGGTATCGTTATTTATATTTTTACCATAGGGAGGAGCTAGGAGCAGGCTCAATATTTATAATGCAACTTATTGATGAGATCAATCACATAGCACATGCTCAAACAGGGGTAAGCCAATGATAGTAAATATATGATAAATGATAAGCAAAAGCGTTGATAGCCTAGAGATAGAAATAGACTACTTATTGTTCTAGTTAGACATTCAGGAGATTAGTCAAGAGATTGAATTCTTATGTTATTTCTAATTTACTAAGTCTTTCATCTACACTAGCACATATCTTATCATATATAGCATAATAACTCTTTATCTATGCATAAGGAACATTACTAATAAGAAAAAATCAAGACGTAACTTGATCTTCCTTGGCAACCAGGTTCTACTTGGTCTATTATGTGAGGGGTGGGCCACAAAGGACTCAACGTGAGTGTCACAACCGCGATCTACCACTAGGCCCGACATATAGAGTGCAACCGCAGGTAAACTATATCTAAGCACCTCGCTTACATAAAGTCGACCACCTAATCCACTCGAGTACTGAATTAAGCGCTTTGCAATCTTATGCATAAACTCATTATCAATCATGACTATATCAAATATACTACTAGAGCAAACTAGGAACATATTAAATAGAAATATAATATTGAAATAGAACAAAGTCTTAGAAGGGATATACAAATTATACCAGCCTCCATTAGACAAGACGAATCCAGAATTCTCGAGTCAGAACTTGAGCTCTTCTTAAACATAGCTAGTAGCCTATACTAGAACTTTGAGTAGCTAATCTAATTCTCTGGTAGAGACTTGATCTCTAGAGCTTCTGGCTTTGAATGGCTTTTCTGAATTGAATGGAATGTTTCAGCCTGGGGCAGGGGCTCTGCTTATATAGGGCCAAACGATGAACCGTGACCCTCGGATCAAACCGACATGAAACGACGGCGTAGATCGAAACCCTAAGTCGGTAGAAGGAACATTTCGGAAGACGGAGGCTGACGGGGTGGGGCCACGGGCGGCCTCCCTGGCCCATGGTCGGCCGACCGTGGTGCCTACTAGGTGGGCCTCGCCTTCTTCCACGTGTCTTCTCGTGTCTTCTAGATGCTTCTTAAGTTGGTGCCATAGTAAAATATCGCAATTTATTCCGACGTGTAGGTCCACCTTGCTCCTTTTCCTGTTTAATCTCTGAAAAACATAGTTTCACCAAAACTCATGGAATTCTGTCAGTTTAAACCCCTAAGTCTACATTAGTGATCATTTATGTCCATTTCTATGCCTTGTTGACGCTATAATTTTAGTAGTTTTCAACCGTCAACACAGTGCTCAATGGTTCATCACTGCTCTAAGCTATATAGGCGGCGGCAACTACCAAGAGTAACAACGAAACCACACAAAACTTGCAATTCAATGTGTAGTGTCCATGGTTCAAGTTGCGGGTGGGTGTGGCTTGAAGCTTTAGGCAAATGTGTAACTTAATAGTCTATGCTGAAACACTGGTATATTAAACAGCAGTGGGAACATGCAAATTTCTAAATGTACATTTGAGATATGGTGGGGGATTGTTAGAATACATGCAGGGGCTTGGCACAATAGAGAATTTTGAATGATTCCAAATAAATCTTAAAGATCCATTCATGTATGCATAAGGATAAATAGGGAAACTTTAGTCCCACCTTGCTAGTTGAATGGAGGTTGTCATATTTGAATATGGAAGCCCTCTCCACCTCCCCATGTCTAATAATGTGGGGAGATAGAAGAAAACTCTACATGCAGTCGCCTTGCCGGGCCGGGCTGGCACAAAGGCGGCACGCGACATCTTCTTGAATGGTCTGCCAAAATTCAGCTTGTGACCTTACATGAGCGCAACCTCTTTTACAGTTCTATTTTTTACTCACTTGACCTTTAAGTCCATGATTCGAAAACCTAATCGGTTTAGATTGTGACTGTGACATGAGACCATGCAGGACTTCTTTTATAGCTCTATTTTTTACTTGCTTGTCCTTTAAGTATGCAAATTGAAAACCTAATCGGTTTTGGATCATGATTACGACATGAGACCGTGCAGAACTTCCCTATATAAATGACCTATTGACCACCTCTAGAAAGACATTTATATATTCAAGTTAAGATTTTACCTCATTTCTATTGTTGTGCCGCGGTTGTAGTCTCTCCTTCCCGATCACCTCCATAACCGATGATTGAGAGAGAGCAGGTCTTGGAACTGCTTGCCCCTACGATCCTACACCAGGAGAGTGCAAATAAGATTTTTAAGAAGCGCATTTGCACGATTGCTTGCAGCCTCCACGATGGCTTGTTTTCCATCAAGTCAGGCGGTTCCGCGTAATGTCATCACCACCGGCTGCATCGACCCGATACCAACATTGTCAAAACATCGTCACTCTTCCACAAGCGACAACACTTCACCACCAGTCGCGTCTTCTTCATCTGCAAACAAGAAGTACGTACACCGTGATATGATATGTTATTTTAGTATGTCTGCCGGTTGTCTGTTGCTGCTTTTTAGTACTGTTTGGTTAAACTAGCTAGCACGTCATAGTTTTGCATTCTAGTATCTATATGTGTTTGTAATGTTTTTTTTTGTTTTGAATTACTCATGAACTTTTCTAATTACTAAACACTAATTAGAGCAAGCATACTATTTGCAGTTTAATTTTGCACCTATCTGGTTTGCTGAACTCACGCGGGTTTTTTCTAGGTGCTACGCCTCAATCTCAGAAAGCACACATAATGGAGCCGTCGCCGTCGATATTGCCAGGACGATCGATCCATCGCGATCGATCTCGCGCGGCCGATAGAGTCAGGGTGTGTTTAGGTCGTGATTTTTTTTTTTTTTTGACTTTGGCTACCGTAGCATTTTCGTTTGTATTTGTCAATTAGTGTCCAATCATAGACTAATTAGACTTAAAAGATTCGTCTCGTGGTTTTCTATCAAACTGTGTAATTAATTTTTTTCGTCTATATTTAATGCTCCATGCATGTGTTTAAACATTAGACTTAAAAGAATCTTGAAAATTTTTAGGAACTAAACATGTCCTTGTTAGAAATAATAAAGCTGGCAGACGCCGATCTTGATTCAATTTGGAGCACAGGGCGTGCGTGCAGGCAGTGAGGCAGGCCAGCAGCTAGATCCATGCACAGGGCAAGAGCTCAACGTCAGCTCCACAGTGAGAAACAGACGTTGCCGCGCGTGACTCGTTAGACCTTTATATTTATCCTCTATACGTCCTAGTCAGCAAGATTCTCTCCTCTATACTCAATTCTCCCGCACCATCCATCCTCTATATCATCCTCTATCCACTCTATCCACTATGGGACTCACTTGTCACTTTATCTAAATATTTATATGTGTGATCTAGTTTTGAAGGATTTATTGAGACGAATTTAATGGTGAAATCAAAATTTAATTTGGATTTTTGGTTTGTGAGTTATAGCATTTTTTTCCTTTGTTTAGCTAGTGGGACCCGCCACTATAGAGTATAGAGTAAACACAGTATCACTCTAAATATAGAGTGAGAGAAAGGATAGAGTATCATTTTAGAGTACCTAGTGCAGCAGCTTTTACTCTATATTCATACTCTAAAGCTTTAAAGTATCGTTTTAAAGTATCTACTGCGGGTAGTCATAGCAGGCTGCACATCAACTGCAGTCGGGAGGCCCAGCAGACGCACTGCATGTCTGCAGGTCGTTGGCAAGCGTCGATCTGTTACATCGATCGTGTCACATTAATATCGTCTCACGATCCATCGATTATGTATAAACTAATGTTCCACTCCAATGTTAGCTAATGAGTACTTTCAAATTGTAAGTCATTTTTGACTTTTAGGTTCATCTATTTTGCTATGTATTTAGATATAATATTATATCTAGGTACATTACAAAATAGATGTACTAAAAAAATCAAAATAACTTATAATTTAGAACGGAGGGAGTACTCTTGTAGTTAATTAACCTAAGCCAACAAAACTGATATAGTAACTAGCTTGTTGTCAAACCAAACTCCTTCGTTGGCTCCCATCAACCTATGCTAGCTTCAACATAAACTAGAATAGTAGTAAATATTAAAATTTTGTGGATAAATTAATTATGTATAGCTAATCAAATTTCTTATCTTTACTCTTTCTATCTATTCATTTTAGCATAAGTTAAAATGTACTGCACCTTTGGCATAAGTTTTCATCAACTCTATGGGTCTTTATTGTGTGTTTTCATCTTAGGTATTGCATCTCTATGGGTCTTTAATATGTACTGCACCTTTAGTGTAAGTTATATCAGCTCGTTTTGTATTTCTTTTTGTGACATCACAAATCCATTTACCTTTAACTTTTGATCTTATTAATTATTTTAATTTTTTATTCGTTGAAACTCTAGTGCTTATAGCATCTTGTATTCAAAGTTTAATTTCACATTTTTATTAAAAATGGATTCTAGATCCTAACTGCACTATCAATTACTATAATAGCATAAAAAGTTTGTTTCTGGCTACACTATGGCAAGATGTTGAATTTCCACTACAAAGTAATAATATGTATAATAGTACTATTAATAGATTTTTTATAAAAAGCAGATCTCTTATAAACTAAACAAAACTTTTTATCATAATGTATAGGCTTATGTAAAGATTACAACTTGTCATTTTATCACCATGGAGTATGAATAGAATTTAAAATGATTGCCATTTTTCACATCAACAAACTATATAGTCATTCTAGTTTCATTTTGAGTAAATTAGCATTAAATATTAATACGACAATGCTGGTACGCGGGCGTCCGTCCAGGCGTGTTCCATCCGGACGGCTCGTTCCCAGGCCTGCCCAACGATCGGGCCCAGTAGGCCTCCTCCGCTCACCTTCAATACGACGCGGTTTCTCCAAGAAAAAAAACACAGCGACATTTCCATTCTCCACTACCGCACACATGCAACCACTACGGGAGCATCACCGCGGCCCTCGCCCTCCGCTGGCCTTCTCCAATGTGGTGGCCTTGCCGTCCGGACGCCGCGCACCCACTCCACCTCGCTGCTGCCGCGCGCCCACTCTGCCTCGCTGCTGCCACGCGCCCATCTCGCGCCGCCTGCCTTGCCGAACCAAACCCGGTGCTGTTAGCAATGGTGGTGGTGGTGGTCGCACGATGCCAGCTCCGACCCTGATGGTTGAATCGCCTGGCCCTGGGCTCCATCATGTTGCAAGCGTATGTTTTAAGTATTTCAAATGTTTCGTAGGTATGTTTCAAGTGTTTCATGCGGATGTTGTAAAAGTAGATCGGGATGTTGCATATGTTGCAATGATTGTGCACATATGTTGCAAGTGTATGTTTTTTCAGACGTATATTGCAAGTGTGTTTATAGATGTTGCATATGTTTCACACATATGTTGCAAGTGTTTTATTTGGATGTTGCATATGTTTGCCATTGTTTATCAAGTGTTTTTCATGTGTTGTTGCATGTGTTTCAGGCGCATGTTTCGAATGTTTTAGCAGTTTCGTACGTATGTTGCAATTGTTTCATTTGGACGTTTCAAAAGTAGATCAGGGTGTTGTGCATGTTGCAATGTGAGCCACTTACCACAGCTGCTGGGGCATCGTGCATGGAGGAGAGCAGCGCAGGAGGCATGGAGGGGCGCGGGAAGCAGGGAAGCGAGGAGGAGTGGCGTGGGTGGGCCCTGCTTGTGCGTGTAGCAGGCGTTGGCGTGGGCGTTGCAGCAGGCGTGGGTGTCCGGACGCGGGGGTCCGTCCAGATGTCCGGGCGGTAGTGCTGCTGATATTAATATCCTCTTATAGTCACCACTGCTACCCTATCCTGAACCCAACTTCATGTTCTACCACTCACCTTGAGTGGTGTGGTCTCGGTTTAGATGTCCATTTATGCAGTAAAGTACAATCTATGACTTAAATCCTTATTTTTAATAAAATACATAAAGAGAGTTAAGAGAAGATACAATAAGAACAAGAGTTTGAACTTCACTTATGGATAATAAAAATATAACAACTTAAGGTAAAAAATCTAAAAATTTAAATCTAGATTCTTTATGCAACAAGACAAGTGCAATAACAAAGAGTAATCATAGCTTAAACTACGGTTTTATAAATCTATATTGAAGATATGAGTAAGTGTCATGCATAGTGAAAATACCATCGGTAATGCTTGGTTGAGGGCGTTCGTCCGGATGGAACCTGACCTGCTCGCGCTGCGCGCCGTGCACCCCCGCCCACGAATTGCAATCCACCGTCACAGCCTGGCACCAGACACTGTCTCCCGGCGTCAAGTGTTCTCCTTCCCCGTCCATTCTCACATCCTAGACCTGGCTAGAGGCTAGTACCTAGATCGGTGTACAATGAGAGTTGAGTGCCGGGTGCGGCGACCGGCGGGGCCTAGCGAAGTGTGGTGCCGCGGGCGGGATCCAATCATCATCCGAGGCAACTGCCAAGGTCCGTGCCGCCGTTGAGCTCCGCACCGGCAACCTCCGCGTCACTCCATGGCATCGAGTTTCGTGCCAGCATCGAGCTTCGTCTGTTTCATGCATTTCAGATGTATGTTTCAAATGTTCTAGAGGTATATTACAAGTGTTTCATATGGATGTTGCAAAAGTAGATCAGGATGTTGCATATGTTGCAATGGTTGTATACATATATTGCAAGCTTCTATCCCCAATGTTTCATCTGTTTTTCCAGTCATATGTTGCAAGAGTGTTTATTTGGATATTGCATATATCTCACACATATATTGCAAGTATTTTATCTGGATGTTGCGTATGTTCTTATAATGGTTTCAAGTGTTTTTCAGATGTTTTTGCAAGTGTTTCATCTATTTTTATATGTATGTTGTAAGTGTTGCATCTGGATGTTTTAAAAGAAGATCAGGTGTTGCATCTCCCTCCTCTCCTCCTCCCGGCGCCGGTTGGGCATCCGTCGTCCCCTCCCTCTCTTCTCGATGTTGGTGACGTTTGGGGCGACGCGAGCCACGTGTGGACGCGCGAAATGGCGTGGAAAACGGACTGCAGCCCGGGTGTCCGGACGCCCCGTCCGTCCGAGCGTCCGACCGCTAGCAAGCCCGAAATAGTATAGATACGAATGAAAAAGCATATAGATCATATTTGTTAATTTTATCACAACTAAATAGATATACTATATGTGTATTTTGTATAGAAAAGAGAATATCTCCTAGATTTGGCAGTTATTATTTATATGTACCCGTGATTAGCTTACACATTAAGAAACAGTGTCTCACGTTTATATTCCATAGAATGTTATTAAAAAAAGATATTCTAAATCTCAGAAAAGTATTTATTTTAAGACTGAGGAAATAACCAGGAACTGTAGAGCACGTGCACATAGTTGAGTTTCCACAGCGAGCACGATGATAGCGTGTCAGTAGCAACTCATTGGATCCCCTCCGATCCTCCATTGGTACTTTTCCACACTGTGGCGCAAGCAATTGGGATTCGGGACCGCGTACGGCATGTCAGGCGAATCCAAAGCACGGATCCTCATCTCCGTTGCCGAGTCTCCTTCAACAGATCCACGCTGCAGCTCGTATTTTCGATGCCAACACAGATCAGATTGAACCGGAAAGAAATGCTATGTAACTAGAGAAAGAAATGAACCAGTCTAGGCTGGTTTCAACATAACTCCATGTAGAACCCACTAAAAATAGATCCAGGGCGGTTTTGGAACCGGGCAACCGGCCATGGCCGGTTTTGGCAGTCCGAGGCCAATTCGATTGTTTTTAACTCACTCAATCAAGTAGGAAACTCGTAGGTGTGAAATAAGTTTTCTACTGAGATAAGACTAAACCTCTATTTATATGATGAGAGGATCACGATCGATTGAGCGATCCATCTATCCAATCAATCAAAGCCATTTTGCCTTAATTTTTCTCTAAACTCTAGCTCTTCCATCCTCTAGTTTTTCAGCACATCTTTCAATAAAATTTACTAGCGTTACTTACTAATCTTAGAACACTCATGCCATGCATCTATTCGAGGGTCTTAGAAAAAACGTTCCTAGTTGTTTCGGACGACGAGCGGGCGTCAAATCGACCTCCTGAGGGTGTCACTGACAGTCCTTGTGAGTTGTTGCCTGTCGAATGCGATCGATCGTTCTCGGTTGTTTGGTTGGTGGTCGACATGCCTGCTGTGTGCTATTTTCGGTAACAGCACGTGCGCTTGTGCCGTTTTTGTTTTTTCTTATTTTATTATATTATTATATGTGTGATCCACATTTCGTGCCGCCACGTATATGGTCAGCGATTTGAGAATAATATGATCCTGATTGGTCTATTAATATGTGATCATAAATTGTTCTTTTGCGTATGATGCTGAAAATTCTGGCCCCGTTTGGGAGAGCTCCACTCCTGATTTTTAGCTTTGCTACTTGATTGTTCAACGGAGTGATTTCATTGGATTTCTATGAGGGAGCAAGGTGAGAAGCTAACGAGAATCTCTGCTGATTCCTGCCAGAATATAACAGGAGCAGCGTGAAGTAATTTTTTTTTAGCTTCCAGCTCTTAACGTAAATAGAGAAGTGATTCTCTCCTTATTCCTAACTGAATCAGTTTATAATTTAAGCGTTTAGCTATTGGGAGTGATTCTCTGCGGAGAAACGGCCCCTCTAATGCATGGTCGATCCAACGTCGTTAAATCTTGGGGGACCCGCCGCCGCCGGGTATATATATCAGACAGACCACCGCCCGGCCGTCTTCCAAGTTACGTGGCCACTCGATCACCATCAACGAAAGCAGCAGCCGCACATGTGAGTACGTGCCAGCCGCTCTTGGCTGTCGACAAGATCGAGGGGACCAATCAACTCCGTTGCTCGATACACCTATACAGTAGAATATACGGAGCAACATCCACCATGTATACACATATACGCGTACCTTGTCGCGTTTTGCATCCACGTAGCTGATGATTGTTGGTGAACGTCAATGTTCCCCGTGAGGTCGCCGTCACGCTTTTGGGCCATAAAAGGCCGGTCCGTATTATACAAACATACCAATATTGTACGCTATACTACTGTACAAGAAACAGGCCTGCTACTGGCGGCACAAGATAACGACATTAGTTGAATCAAGCAGATACAAGTTTTTATAAAAAAAAATACAGGTTCAAGTTGGGACGGCGGCTAGGTCGCTGACTCATCTTCCATATGTTTGCTCGTTAATTTACATATATAATATTTTGTTTGCATGGACCTGTCTTGCGTATGCATGCGGATGGAACATCTGAATGCATATAACAGTGATGCGGATGTCAAATCATCTGAAAAATCCGATATTCATCCTTTGAGTATAGTGAAGGACTATAGGTGGGCATTTTGCTAAGGTAGAGTAGAAAGTGGATTGTAGGTGAGTTGTAAATGTATATATAGCCAACAACATTTAACATTAATTGAGGCAGGCAAGGTGGTCAACTCTAATGAAAGGTCACGGTTGATTGTGATTTTCAGAGGTGGATACAAGGACCACCTGTGAAGCTAGTTTAATAGGGGGATTGTATTATAACGCTCGCCTTTGGAAATCGATTAAGAAATTAAAAAAAGAGCCACAAAACTGACATTGTGCTCGACACTAAGAGACATTGTGCTCGACACTGAGAGAAGACAACGGCCGAGTGAAAGAGAAGTTGGAGTCTTCTTTTCATATGTAGGGTTCCCATTGGAGGCCTCATTAACAGAGGCAAGCCCCCTAATAGGTTCGCCTATGTAAATTAGTATCAGGAGGCATCCAATTTCCTGGCCGTCTCTAATAAACTGTCCGTCTCTAAAAATCGCTAGCTATTTTTATAGATGCGTACAATTTCGGCCAATTAGTTTTGTACCCCTAATAGGTTCGCCTATGTAAATTAGTATCAGGAGGCATCCAATTTTCTGGCCGTCTCTAATAAACTGTCCATCTCTAAAAAATCGCTAGCTATTTTTAGAGATGCTTACAATTTCTGCCAACCTCTGCTAATAAAATGGGTTGCCACCTAAAATTAGTTTTGTAGTAGCGTCTTACTAGCGAACTCGTCAACCACTACTAGAGAAAGGATTTTCGCAGTTCACAAAAAAAAGAGAGAGGATTTACGCAGGTGATCAAAATCCATTTTCAGATTCGTGTAGCGCATGCAGCTGTCTCTAGTAAATGGCCGCTACTAATATGCCCATCTCTGTTAGTGGTTTCAAGAAAAAACAAAAAACCAAAACTTTTTTTTGTCTTTGAGGGTAGGACCTTCAACACACATTAGGCTTCTCCACCACTAAACTACACACTCATTTTTGAGTACATACAGATTGGTAGAGTATCTTTTTTATCAATATTTCATAATTTTGTATTGAACATTTCTGTCCCTAAATGATTTCAAATGAAAAAAGTTTTGAGTATAAAGTTTTAGGTCTTGTCGAGCTCAAAAAGTTTGATAAAGGGTGCATCTCCATCCGAGATTTTAGAAAACTCCAAACATTTGAATCTCAGAATATGCTAATTTTAAACAAATACTCCCTCAATTCCAAATTATAAGACGTTTTGGCTTTTCTAAATTCATAACTTTTGTTATGCACCTAGATATATATAATGTCTAGATACATAGTAAAAGCTATGAATCTAGAAATACCAAAACATCTTATAAATTGGGACAGAGGAAGTATTTGATACTCTAAACAAATTTAAATAAAAAAACTTATAAGCAACAAACTTGTAAATTGGATCGGTCTCTATAACTTTTGTAGTACCTATGGCTTTTTAGTTCAATATACACTATGCATTGAAATTAAAGGTGGTTTGGAAATTTTAAATTTTGAATTTCAAAATCTAAGAAGTTAAAACAAATATTTAGGACTCTAAATAGCTTCAAATAAAAAGCTTTTAAATTGAAACTTTGTAGATTGTATTGAGAACTACAACTTTGGTATTTGTCATGGAAACATCCATATGGTTGCTTGAAAATTTTAAATTTCAATATATGAGAACTCAAACAATATTTTGAGACTCTAAACAGTTTCAAATAAAAAACTTGTCAACTACAAAGTTGTAGATCAGGTCATGGGATCAGATACAATTTCGATATAATTTTTTCTCTTCATCCAACTTCATATGAAAAGTTATGTATTATTTTTAGATGCAATTATTTTAAAAAAACGGACCTCTTAAGATGCCCATCTTTCTTAATATATTTCTTCCGACAAACCTTAAAATGTCCACCTTTGTTGATAGCAATTTTCAAAGACAGGTAGTTAATCGACTATCAATGGAGGTGGACACTTTATGATGCCCAGTGTCATAGTATCAAATATTTTCTATTACTTGTGATTATACATGTGTAAGAACAGAGAGAGAGACTTGTTATTAGACGCGTCTATATCAAATATCGAAATTTCTCAAATTATTTAAGCTAGGATCCATATATTTCTCGCCCAACGAGGCCATTCTAGAAGACGGCTTGCTTGGGCGATCTTAGCAGCAGTGGTCTTTGAGACTAGAGAGGTTGGGTGGGTCACACTTCACTTCAAGTTGAGAAGTGAGGAGCATGCATATGGAAAATTTGTCAAGCCAGGTCAGGCTCACGGCCGGCGCCGGTCGTGTCTAGCTTTGAAAATGGACTGAAAAAAATCCCGTTCCGATCAGTTCTGTTTTCTACTTTGTTCCGTCCGGTTCTTTATTTGTGATCCCGTTTCGTATTTACGGAAATGAGAGAGAGGAGGTTTTCCATCTTTCCGTGGGATTCTGTTTTCATCCGGATTTAATCTGTATTTATTTCGTTTTTCATCCTATTTTTAATCTACGTGAGATATGTCTAGAATTTGATACGTTCACAAAACTACTAATCATCAATTATGCATGTTAACATGGCGTGCTAGTGAATATTGGACCAGTAGCTTCGTATGTGTATATTATTTTGTCACTTTGTTTAGGTATACTCGAGAATATTTGACCATGTTATTTTAACTTAATTTTTCGGCTCTCCATCCGTATTTGTTTGTTTCCGTATTTCTGTATATTATCATCTATTTTAATTCCGTTTTTTTCCGGATTTCGGTCCTATTTTCGTTAAAAATATAGAAATAAAAATAGGAGAGGAATTTTTTCGCCCGTTGCCCTCAGTTTTCATCCCTAGTCGTGTCACGTCGAACCTGGGGCCCGGGGCCCGGGCTGGGCTGGGCCACCTGAAGCAAGCTGGCAACACCTAGCTAGCTAGCTGGGTCCTCTGATCGGTCGTCCATCCAACAAATCTATTGGATGGAGGGGAAGGGTCCGGTTTAGATGCAAAATTTTTAGTAAAATAGACACCGTAGTGTTTTTGTTGTTATTTTGTAAATATTGTCCAATCATGGTCTAATTAGGTTTAAAAGATTCGTCTCGTCCATTTCGTCTAAACTGTGTAATTAGTTTTATTTTTTTATCTATATTTAATGCTTCATGCACGTGTCCAAAGATTCGATGTGACGAGGAATCTGAAAAATTTTGTAAAATTTTTTGGAAACTAAACAGGACCTGGGTGTCATTGTTCGGGTACTGTTTGCAGCATTGTGATTCTGCTTGCGTGGTACTAAGTGATGGAATGATCTCTCCTAATCATGATAACGTCCTGTTTAATCTCGACGTGACAACTCCTTCGATCAATTTGCGCTATAGTAGTACTTCTGTAGTACTACTATGTGTGTACAGTGTGTGGGTCGTATATATATATATATATATGTTACGTTTGTCATCATAATTTGCGTGTCCATAACTTTTACTCGATTTATAAAAAATACGTGCAATATTTTTATCTCTAAATAAATTTATTAAAAAACTAGATTCAAATATCTATCCAATGATACTAATTATGTATCATAAATATTAATATTTTTAATATATATTTTGTAAAATTTATTTCTCGGGAAGCGAAAACGACAGACATTTAGAGACGGAGGAAGTAATAATCAATCCACTTGAACAGGAACAGCATGACTATAGGACAGTACTATATATAGAAGCTTTATTTGCACATTTAGCAGGACATTATTTCGTTCTTCACAGGGAAACATACATACACTGAGGTTTTGTTTGGTGCATGTGTATCCATCTTAATCCACATGTGTCGGAGTAGAATGAAATTAAATTTAGTTTAATTTTACTCTAATCTACTTCAATACATGTGGATTGTGATGAATACACGTGCATCGAACAAGACCTGAGGTACTCTAGGTGTTTAGAGTATTATTATACGCGTACGTGTAGTTCATTTTCATGTACTCCTATTTTAAGTGGGTGTTTGGTTCACACCTCCTAAATTTAGTCCCTCCTAAATGGTTTAGTCACTTTTAACAACTCTAAAATTGTTAGAGAGGACTAAAGCTCTTTTAATCACATTTAATTATAGTATTTTATGACAAAGTGACTAAATATGACTAGATTTAAGAGCTTGAATCAAACACCCATGAGACGGGCCGGGACGTGTGCACACACACCTGTCTCTGTCCCCAGCAGCGACAGTGAAGCAATAGCTACGAAAGCGACTGTCGGCATTCCCTCAGTGTGCCACGTGGACTGCACCAAGTGGGTACCACGCAAATCAGCGCAGAGCCCAGCTTGGCCCT
Organism: Saccharum hybrid cultivar R570; assembly: GCA_038087645.1. Taxonomy (NCBI): domain Eukaryota; kingdom Viridiplantae; phylum Streptophyta; class Magnoliopsida; order Poales; family Poaceae; genus Saccharum; species Saccharum hybrid cultivar. The sequence continues at coordinate 711,496 of JAQSUU010000203.1, read as the reverse complement.
TGTTCAGTCCACCAGTTCTCCTCAAATTTCACTATGCAAAAAGAAAATTCCCCGTCACATCAAAATGTCGGCAAATGCATGAAATACTAAATGTTAATAAAATCAAAAACTAATTGCACAGTTTTGTTGTATTTTGCGAGACGAACATTTTAAGCCTAGTTAGTTAAAATTTGGATAATTTTTAACAAATACAAACGAAATGCTATATGAATTCTGATACGATGTTTTTCTTCCCAATTCTCTCATCTAAACGAGGCTCGGTGGTTCTTCCTGCTGCTGCTACTAAATTTGACAAAAGCGAAGGAGTTGAAAGAAGAATCTCTGCATATATATATATATATATATATATATATATATATATATATATATATATATATATATATATATATATATATATATATATATATATATATATATATATATATATATACTGTAGCTAGCTACAAAATACCTTATTTTATAGCCAGGTCAAACCGACCGCACCATCCACAGCCAGCGATGCCTATTCAGGCGCGTGCTTGTGGGTTCCTATAATTCCGTGGACAAAAGTAATTAGGCCTCGTTTAGATGCACTCAAAAAGTTGAAATTTTTTCACTCTCTCTCCATCACATCAATCTTTGGACCCATGCATGAAGTAGTAAATGTAGGTTAAAAAAATAACTAATTACACAGTTTAGTTGGAAATCACGAGATGAATCTTTTGAGCCTAGTTGGTCCACGATTGAACAATATTTGTCAAATAAGACGAAAGTGGTACTATTCATCGGGTTGAAATCTTTTCAGCATCTAAACGAGGCCTTAATTACCGTAGCTGCTGCGAGCCTTAATTACCGGTACAGAGAATTACGGGAGCCACCTCCATGCATGCGGGATCAACACTCCAGGTAATTAATGACGCTGGATAATTGGAATAATTATTTTGACGCCTTCACACGGTGACATGCATGCAAGCGTGTACAGATGTGCATTTACTACTTTCCATCATTGAAGAAGAAATATTTTACGAGAATTCACACCAAAACATATTTACGAGAATTCGCACCAAAACATATTTACGAGAATCTATACTAAAAATATTTACGAGAATAATCTGCCCTAAGAAATATTTACGAGATTTTGCATTACCAAATATTTACGAGAATCTGCATTAAGAAGTATTTACGAGAATTTGCACTAATAGTATTTACGAGAATCTGCACTAAGAAATATTTACGACAATTTGAACTAAGAAATATTTACGAGATTTATAAGAATCTGCATTAAGATGTATTTACGAGAATCTACGGTAAGAAATATTTACGAGAATCTACACTAAGAAAGAAATATTAATGAGATTTACGAGAATTGGAACTAAGGGCCTGTTTGGTTAGAGGTGTTAAAGTTTAACAAACACTGTAGCACTTTCGTCTTATTTGACAAAAAGTTTTCAATTTTGGACTAATTAGGCTTAATAGATTCGTCTCGTAAATTACTCCTAATCTGTGCCGACATGCATACAATTAGTCTACATTTAGTACTTCATGCATTTACTGCAACATTGATATGATGAGAGTTAACCTTTAACATTCATGAACCAAACAGGGCCTAAGAAATATTTATGAGATTTATGAGAATCCGCACTATAATTAGAAGGGGAATTACGACAACTTGCATCTCAATTTCCTCAGGAGCAACTTACAAGGAACACTGATCCATGTGAAGTACGAAAATTTGTAGATACACAATTTGGTGCTTTCCAACAGTAACCAGCAAGAAAAATAACAAAATCAAATACTAACATGTCGTTGTTCATCGGTAATACATCCAACAAAAATTGCGCTGCATCAGGGAAGGGCCCTACCGCCACGCCATCGTGAGGGCCATCGGGAGGGAGGAAGGCGACACCGCGTTGCTAGGCCACCGCCGAGGGGCACCGCTGGGGCCGCCATGCACGCGAGGGAAGCCGCTCCGCCATCGGGGGCTGCCATCCGACTGGGGTGGGCCGCATTGCCGCCGGAACCGACATCTGTGCGAGGCAAGCAGCTCCGTCGCCGGGGCCGCCATCCAAGCGAGACCGGCTGCGTCGCCGTCGGGGAGCGCCGTGCGAGCGGGGCGAGCCGCGCCGCCGCAGGGGCCACCATCCATGCAAAACGGGATCACACGGTGGAAGGCCTCACCGCTGCGGCCTAGGGCCACGTCGCGCGATAGAGCATGGTGCCGACATCGCCGGTGGTGCGCAGGTAGGGAGGGGCGTCGGTGGAAGGAGTGATGCTGCCGTGCTGGATAGTCACCGCCGCCACATGAGCAGCAGATCCAGAGCAGAAGAGACCAGCTGCAGATGCTAAATCCATGAGCACTCATTGTTGGGACTGCTTCTGGGACGACAAACAAAAAAAATCAGAAGGTGCAACAGAACCGGAAACATGGCGAGGCGCTCCTTTTTCCCAGACCCAACACGTACCGCTGCCGGTGACGATCTGCTCAAAGCGCCGGCCCCCCATGGGTGCTCCATGCTCCAGGATCCGTAGTGCAGGGGCAAGCAAGGGACGACACCGCAGCCCCAAACGCATTGATTAGAAGGGGACCGCGGACGACCAAGCCAAAGGCACGCGCTGGTGACCATGGTGCGCTGGTGATAGTTTCGGTCTAGCTACAAAATTACTTATTTTATAGCCTATATATATATATATATATATATATATATATATATATATATATATATATATATATATATATATATATATATGAACGGATATAATTTGTGTGGCCGTAGTCAGGAGAGGATCAAAAATATGGAGGGGTTACGTGCATTTTGATGGAACAAGATCACGGCTTGCTGCCTCCTGGGCGGCTTACAAGCTTTTCAAGGTTGCAACGAACACGTTGCATTGGCATGTTTGTCGTCCTTAATTGACTACGTCACACGTCTTTGAGGATACATATACCTGAGTATTTTTTTTTATTTTCCGGCTCGTTTCGGCCTGAAATTTGTGCGCGTTAACGCCCGTGGGTAGTTAGAGTTAGGCATGCCTTTTTCAGGCCTGCTCAGGCTGCACGCTCTTTTATTTTTTCAGATGAAAATTAACAAACGAATAAAGGATATTTATTGCTCAAGTAATCGGTGTGTTGGGACAAATTTGACATGTCCACCAAAATTTGTTAGCAGTTGGTTCTAGGTTAAATTTTGGTAGGCCCAGAAAATTTTGGTCCTGGCCAACTTCAAATATAAGGCCAGCCAACACGAGGATTTTCTTGGTCTCATTTTGGCATGCATTGGCTGGCTCCTGGCTACATAGAAGAGGCTATGACAATAGCAGCGGGGAAATAGTAGCACTAGTCCATTGTTTATCAGTTAACCGATTACTAACAATAATGTATCTCATAAACTATGTATATCCTCCTATTGGAAAATTGTTTGGAGCATGATATTCTATATGATTTTGTCAACGAAGCAACAAGATACATATTTTATATATGTTTTCAAGTAAAATATGCAATGGCATGTGCACCCGGTCCGATTATTTGTCTCCCGATTTTATCACTAAGTTTAGCATGGTAGCAATCTAGACACAATTAATTATTTCTCTCCCAATTTTATTTATCAATAAGCAAGAATTATCTAGGTATAGAATTTCCAAAAAATAAAAAGAAGAATAGGCTTGGCTACAATCTAAAACACCTCATGATTTGCATATTGCTCTAATTTGGTCAGTTTCAAATTTTGGTTTGGCACACTTGCTTCACAAAATAAACCAAATATGATCTACATCACAAGATGTGTATTATACCCCATGCATCATGCATACTTGACTACTTGAGGCGTTGAACATCTGTCACACCCATTTAACGACCACATGGAGTGCATGCTCTTATGTGTGCCCAGAGATCAATCACACATAAGTTAACAAATTATAAAGGAAGTATCATCACAAATGTTATTACATCACGATTATTAACACATAGTCTTTACATAAATGTAGTGGAAGTAAAAATATAAATCTCTCGTGGTAGCTCCAAGCACAGGCACATTGACTGGTTGACTGCAAGTCTAGTAATCTTTAGAGAAGTAGGAGTAGTAGTCACTATTTGTACCATCTGTTACCCATCCGAGATTTTTATCCAAGTAAGAAAAATAAACAAGCTAAGTACATCTCGTACTCAACAAGTGTAACATGGGGTTCATGAGGCTCAAAGGCATGACATTGGTTTATCAGCATATAGCTTTTAATTAACATTATTTTAGTATATCAATAATATCAAAATGTCTCAATGTAAACAATAAACATATGATCCATGTGAAATGATTAACGAATAGCAAAAACATATTCATTATTAATGATCAACTATTCCATAAGGGTCCAAGGCCACTCGTTACCGTGAGCACGGCTGATATACCAGTTTTACACTCTGCAGAGGTTGTACACTTTCACTGTGAGTCATATTGCCCATATGCCTGGGTTAATTACTCCCAAAACACTTCCAAGGTGAGCAGGCAGGGGAACACTATGAAGTCTTTCGAAGGTTCGTCTAACAAGTTAGGGACATTAGATTCACTCGGCAAATAGATGTAGAGCCCCCTTCCAAATGGCACAATGACACACAGCCTATACACATAAGGACAGAGGCCGCACTATACACGATTCGTCAAGCCATTCTTAAGCTAAAAATGTCACCACTAACAAGCTAGAAAAGGTCCTTCTATATGACTAAAGCCAGAGCCATATAGCCCTCACAGTTGTACTGTAAGTCCCGGATGTTCGCTTACAGATAAGTCCTTAAGGAGAGTAACGAGAGCACCAAAATAACCCCATGCTCTAGTCCCCTTTAAACAGTAATAAAAAGTCATCTTTTAATGTTTATTGCATATTCCATTAGTCAAATTACATGATCATAGTTCACGTTAAGCACTAGCAATACTACTCCATGCAATATAATAGGTATCAAGGAATAAGATCAACACTAAGTCATCCTTAACAAGGAAATATATGCATAATGATATTATTTGCTTATTGTGAATAGGACAACAAGGATAATCCTATGTTATACTTGCCTTGCTCAAACTGGTCCTGATGATCTTGCTCATAGAAAAACTCCTGATCCCCAACGAATTGCTCACCGTCTATACTCGATCAACAATAGCAACAACATTCATCCAATAATCATGCATAAACAAACAAGTCTATAATTAGGACAGTACACCACAGTAATAAAATAAGATAAAAAGTCTTTAAAACGAATCTACAACTCGCTAGGATCATACAGATGCGAAGATCATAAAAAACGGAGCTAAAACGACGAAATTATGAATTTACGAAGATTTCCTATAGAAAAATAATTACTTTAATTCAAACTCAAAAATAAAATGCCACAAACCTACTGTACAGTACTACTAATATGTAGAGCTCACAAATACGAACCTAACGCAATTTGAACGGGTCAAATCGGAGTTAAAACGGAGAAGTTATGACTAAAACAAAATCAGTGGCAAAACTGTAAATATCAGAAAACGTATTTTTGAATTGACTGAGATCGAATACGCTTTCAAAGAAATAAAACGCGATGCAGGAATGCGCCTTGGACTACGGGTTATATTACGCAAAACCGCAGGGACTCTTTAGCAAAATACACAGGCGAAGCGGTATCCTCTTGTCCTGGTCGTTAGATTTAAAATGGATGGATTGGATTGAATTAGGAACAGTCGACGGCAGCGTTCGGCCAGCACAGGGTCGCGACGGCGAGTTTCGCGGCGACGCCATCGCCGGAGATGACTATCTCACGATTCAAAGCATTACCTCGCGAAAGAAGTACACCAGCGAGTAGAGCATACCAAGGCGAACTCACCACGAGCAAAAATGACCCCGATGAGGAATCGAGAGAGGCGTGCGGCTTGGTGAAGCGGACGGTGGCGACGAGATAGGGCTCCTAGCTCACGATAGCATCTCGGGAGCTCGATTGATGCTGCGAAAAAATTGGTTGGAGGCGGCTATGCGCGACACCCTCGGTTTTATAGCCCGGAGGCGCTCTAAGTAAGGAAGGAAGAGATTGGGGGAAAGAATTCGACGTCAGTGATTTTGGAAAGAGAAGATCCGGCATCGGCGTAGGGAGGAAGAAGGCATCCGACACACGGGCCTGCAGCATCAGCGACACGCAGAGAAGACAGGCGGCGCGCGCGCGCTCGCGCGAGCTTGCTAGGCCAGCGGCTGGATTCGCTGGGCTCGGCCCAAGGCGGGAAAACGGAGAAGCAAAGACGGCCGCGCGCGGTTGGGAGGCAGGCGAGCCGCGGGCGAGGGGTGGGCTGCTGGGCCGAAAGCTGAGAAGAGAAATAAAACTCCTTTTCTTTTTCCTTTTCAATTATTTCAAAGCATTTTCAAATTATTTTGAATCCTCTTTTGAATTTGAATCAAACCACTCAATACAAAATATTCAAATGCAACAGCATGAGTGCACAAACATATTCCTACCCTTATATTTGATTTTAAGTTAATAAAAATTATTATTATTCTAAGTTTGTATGCCCACAAAATTGCATAAAAAATCATATTTACCTACTTTTAAATATCCTAAAATTTTAGGGTGTTACAATTCTACCTCCCTTAAGATGAATCTCGTCCCTAGATTCGACTGGTGCTTACTCGAACAGTTGCGGGTAGGTTTTCCTCAGATCCTCTTCTCTCTTCCAGGTGGCCTCATCTGCAGTGTACCGATTCCACTGAACCTTACACATCTTGATAATTTGACTCCTCGTGACTCTTTCAGCAGTCTCTAAAATTCTAACTGGAAACTCTTCATATGTGAGGTCCTCTTTAACAGTGAGCTCCTCTAACGGAATCTGCTCCTCTGGTACTCGCAAACATTTCTTAAGTTGAGACATGTGAAACACATCATGTACATATGCCAAACTCTCAGGTAATTCCAACTGATACGCCACCTCACCACGTCTCTCTATGATCTTGAAAGGTCCAATATACCTTAGTGCTAATTTCCCCTTCATGTTGAACCTTTTCACACTTCTCATTAGCGATACTTTCAAGTAGACATAATCCCCTACTTCAAAAGTCAACTCTCTCCTCCGAGTATCAGCATAACTTTTCTATCGGGACTGGGCTATTTTTAGATTATCTCTAATCATTCTTACTTTCTTTTCAGCATCCTTGAGTACATCGGGCCCAAACACCTGACTTTCCCCTGTCTGATTCCAGAACAACGGGTTTCTACACTTTCGTCCATACAGAGCCTCAAACGGTGCCATCTGAAGACTCTTCTGGTAATTATTGTTATAAGGGAACTCTGCATAAGGCAAACTCTTATCCCAACTAGTACCATATTGTAAAGTACAAGCTCTCAACATATCTTCCAATATCTGATTAATTCTCTCCGTCTGTCCATCTGTCTGTGGATGGTAGGCTGTACTAAAGTTCAGCTTGGTTCCTAGTGATTCATGTATCTTTTGCCAATAATGAGATGTAAACTGGGTACCCCGATCAGACACAATTTTTTTAGGAACTCCATGTGACTCACTATTCTTTCCATATACAATTCTGTCAACCTTGCACTGCTATATGTAGTCTTAACTGGCAAAAAATGAGCAACCTTTGTTAGACGATCTACTATTACCCAAATTGAATCATACCCTCTCTGAGTACGTGGTAACCCAACTATGAAATCCATACCAACTTCTTCCTATTTCCATTCGGGTATCTGCATAGGTTGTAACAATCATGCAGGTCTCTAATGTTCAGCTTTCACCCTCTGACATGTGTCACACAAAGCAACATATTCAGCAACATCTCTTTTTAAACCATACCACTAATATTTCTCTCTCAAATCCAAATACATCTTAGTACTCCCAGAATGTATGGAATAAGTTGACTCATGAGCTTCACACAGAATTGTCTCTCTGATAGTCTTATCCTCTGGCACACACAGCCTTTTTCCAAACCATAACGTACCCTTATCATCCTTATGGAATCCTAGTGATTTACCCTTCACTATATTTTCCGCTATCTCTCTCAACTTTGCATCTTTCATCTGACTCTTGCGTATTTCTTGCTCCAGAGTAGGTTCTAGTACCAATTCTACTGCATTGGTGGTAAACCCTAAGTTTAGATGCTCACATTCAGCACACAACTCTCTTGGCATAGGCATTACTTGCACTTCATTAGCGTAGCTTTTCCTACTAAGAGCATCAGCAACGACATTAGCCTTTCCTGGGTGACAATGCACCTCCAGATCATAATCCTTTATCAACTCTAACCATCTACGCTGCCTCAAGTTCAGATCTGTTTGAGTGAAGATATACTTCAGACTCTTGTGATCAGTGTATATATCACTCTTATGTCCAATCAAATAATGTCTCCATATCTTTAGTGCATGAACCACTGCAGCTAATTCCAAGTCATGAGTAGAATAATTTAATTCATGCTTTCTTAACTGTCTCGATGCATATGCCACAACTCTACCTTCTTACATAAGAACACATCACAAACCCAAACGAGATGCATCACAATAGATAGAGAAGTGTTTACTCAGATCTAGCAAAACTAATACGGGTGCAGTGGTCAATATTTTCTTCAATTCCTCAAAATTAGCCTGACACTTCTCAGACCACACAAACTTGGCATTCTTCTCCAATAGTGCAGTCATTGGCTTCGCAAGCTTAGAAAATCCCTCTATAAATCTCTTGTAATAGCCTGCTAATCCCAAGAAACTATGGATCTCACTTACATTGGTTGGTGGCTTCCAGTTCAATACATCTTTCACTTTGCTAGGATCTACTGAAATTCCTCCATTTGAGACAACATGACCAAGAAAGGAAACTTCCTTCAACCAAAACTCGCATTTACTTCGCTTGGCATATAACTGGTGTTCTCTGAGCTTTTGCAAGACCAACCTCAAATGTTTGGCATATTCCTCCTCAGTCTTGGAGAATACTAGGATATCATCAATGAATACCACTACAAACTTATCCAGATATTCCATGAACACCTTATTCATCAAATACATAAAGTATGCAGGGGCATTATTCAGACCAAAAGACATCACTGTATACCCATATAACCCATACCGTGTGGTAAAAGCTATCTTTGGTATATCACTAGCACGAATCTTCAACTGGTGATATCCAGAACGAAGATTAATCTTGGAGAATATACAAGCACCTCTCAACTGATCAAATAAGTCATCAATTCTAGGCAACGGATACTTATTCTTGATAGTAACCTCATTAAGAGACCGATAATCTACACACATTCTCTGAGTGCCATCTTTCTTGTCCACAAAAATCACTGGTGCTCCCCAAGGTGAAGAACTAGGACAAATGAAAACCTTACCCTGTAATTCCTTAATTTGTTTCTTAAGTTCTTCTAATTCATCTACTCCCATTCTATATGGACGCTTAGCTATGGGTGCAGTTCTAGGTAAAAATTCAATAATAAATTCAATGTCACGGTCTGGTGGCATACCTGGCAATTCCTCAGGAAACACATTGGAGAACTCCTCCACAACCTGGTCCTCCTTGTTGGCACCATCATTAAGCTAGTTCACTGTAGCGCTCTCCTATTTTTGTACTTTCACATCAACACTGATCATATCTCCCTTCGGTGTTGTCAGCACTATTGATTTCCCCTTGCACTGAATCTCTGCTTCTTGTTGCATCATCTAATCCATTCCCAATATAAGATCAATCCCAGCTGTTCTCAATACTATAGAACTCACCATAAACTCTACCCCCCTTAGAATGAGACTAATCAGGAGACAACGATAAGATGCTGGCATGCTTCCACCAGGTGAGTTTACTAATATAGGGTTCTTCATGGCACACAAATGAATTCTATGTATTCTAACAAATGCTTGTGATATGAAAGAATGTGATGCTCCAGAATCAAAAAGAACAGTGGCAGGAGTGGAATGGTCATCGAACGTATCAAGCATAACTTCTGGTTCCTCCACTGTTATTTCTTGAGACAAGTGATTCACCCTTCCAGTGTTAGGCGTCGGCTTCTGGTGACTATCCTGCCTCTGGGGAGTCTGCTGGTTGGGCTTCTTAGGGTAATTGTAAGACAAGTGACCTTCTTTCCCACATCGAAAACATCTGTTGGGGGTATTGGGAGCACTAGTCTTCATGGGAGTATTATTGGAAGGGCCCTGACGCTGAGTCTGATTCCCACTCTGCTGCGGAGGGCGTTGGTTGCCATTCTGCGGCTAGAATGGGGGACGTTGCGGGAACTGATTGCGGAAAGGGACCTGACCACGATTCCACTGACCAGAAGGAGGCCTCTGTTGATTACCTTGCTAGAAACTAGTATGTGGACGAGTGTTACTACCAGAAGTCTGTCCTTGAAGCCTTTTCCTCTTAGCATCCATCTCCATGCGCTTGTTATCCACCACGATAGCGCGGTTCACAAGCGTCTGAAAATTGGGATAAGTATTGGACATCAGCTACAATTGTAGTCCATCATACAATCCCTTCAAGAAGCGGCGCTGCTTATCATTGTCATTAGCCACCTCATGTGGAGCATATCGTGACAACTGGGCAAACCTATCATGATACTCAGCTACAGACAATGACCCTTGGGTCAAGTTCCTGAATTCCTCTGCCTTTAGTTCTATCATCCCTTCTGGTATATGGTAAGCTCTGAAGTTCTCTCTAAACTCCTGCCAAGTGACCGCGGGAGCATTGGCGGGGCGACCATACTCATACGATTCCCACCAATCCTGAGCTTCTCCCTGAAGTTGTCTAGAAGCAAACAACATCTTCTGGCGGTCATCACATTGTGCAATGTTGAGTTGCTTTTCCACGGCACGAAGCCAAACATCCGCTTCCAATGGATCAACAGCATGCGTGAACATCGGGGGATGACCTTTCAAAAACTCACCATGCTTATCACGTGGTTGTGCCCCAGCAACTGACTGATTATGTTGGTTCTGCACCAGTTGTTGTATAAACTATGTCTGCACTGCCAAAAGTTGCTCAATAGTTGGTGGCGGTGGTGGTGGGGGATTTGGGGGAACACCTCCACGACCCCTGCCTCTTTCTCTTCCGGCCATCTGCCATCTATAAAAATGCAAACTTTGAGATTTCTATGTTATCAACCACTTATAAGAGAAAGAATGAGATCTGAAAGTTTTCTTGGCGAATATTAATGTTAACAGTTCAGTAAATCAATCATATCTTGAGCTATAGAAGTCCAATAGAGGTGTGATTTATATGGTTGGAAAGCTTATGAAGTTCTCCACAACTTTTATTTGGACCATAAGACCAGATTCTGTCGTTAACTTAATGAAAAATAAGGTGCAACAGAAACTGTTCCAGATAGACTGTGCAGAAACTTTAACTTGTGACAGTTATATCTCTCGAACCAGATCAGATAATAAGGTGATTCCAGTGGCATTTGAAAGGTGCTTAAGCCTAGTTTCTCTCATAAAAATTTCATAAATATTGCACGAACCGTTTTTGAACCATAGCAGAAACATTGCAGACTGCTCCAGAAAACAGCAAGGACAGAAACGTGACAATACCAAACCCAACTATTATTCTCTTGACTAATAAACTTTTTATTCTTAAAAATAGAACTTGTAGACATGCCTATAAGCCCCAATACTCATAACAAAAATCCAACTCACACATAAGCATAATGATAAAACAACTATCACACCAAGGTTCAAACCATACGACAGACTCGAAGACTCAACTGACGTTACTAAGAACGTTCTTATTACATAAAGGACTTCTATTTTCTAATGACGTGGCTCATGCTCTAATGTCTCATAAATCTTGGCCATGCCTTGGTTTGCTCGGAGTTCATCAATCATTGCTTGGCACCTCTTGATGGCTTCCCCTGTGTCTTCACCATCTCTTCTAACTGTAGCTTCCTCTCCATCATATCATAGACAAGGTTTACCATCACCCGAGGAAGTGGTTCCAACTGCACTAGATCCATCATGGCCCATCCAAGGTTGGGGTGTGCACGAGGGAAGTAACGGTGAACATCATGCGTCATGCTGTCGAAGCGAAGGTAGCGGAGGCCCATACATGCTTCAAAAGCGGCGTCTTCAATGCTAGCCTCCATGGTAGCTCGACGACCCATGTAAGCATACATCCTGTCCAGCTGGTATGCCCCTTTTTCCTCATCCTTAGAAAAAATACTCGCTCTTGCCTTCCAGTAAGTGTCCTCCAGCGGATGGGTATACTCCCAACAGACGTACTCCACAGCTAGGTGCCAATCAGCAAAGTAGGCAAAGAGCATTCCCACAAGTCGATGGTGAGAGACAACATCTCCTCTAGCCTTGTGGTAGATCTTCACAGCCCATACCATTGGAGGAGGTGGCACATCCTCAGCAGGTTCATCATGTGGTGGAGACGGGGGTTGCTCTCCTCCATTGGCTTCCTCCTCTTCATCATCTTCAATCTCGATGATCTCATGGTCTTCTTCAGGCTCAGGTTCTTTCTAAGGAGGTGCTGGTGCTTGGATTGGTGCTTCAGGGGCCTGCTCTTGTTCCTGGGGTGCTTCCTCTTGTGGCTCTTCAGGTGCAAGCAAAACACGAGGTGGGTAGTATCCTCCAGTGGTGATGCGGGCAGTCTTGCGGCCACGAACCATCTACATAGTTTTAAGATGTAGTTAGAATAGAGGCAAAATTTCGTAATAGAATGAGACATAAGAAGCATAAAATTTTATCAAATAACAAGAGCAAGATAATAAGCATAAAAATAGTGAAAAAGAAGATACTAAATCGACCATTTCTAGCTAGGCTTGCGTCCTACAGTCAACAAAAGCTCTGATACCAATTTGTCACACCCATTTAATGACCAAATGGAGTGCATACTCTTATGTGTGCCCAGAGATCAATCACACATAAGTTAACAAATTATAAAGGAAGTATGATCACAAATGTTATTACATCACGATTATTAACACATAGTCTTTACACAAATGTAGCGGAAGTAAAAATATAAATCTCTCGTGGTAGCTCTAAGCACAGGCACATTGACTGGTTGACTGCAAGTCTAGTAATCTTCAGGGAAGTAGGAGTAGTAGTCACTATTTGCACCATCTGTTACCCATCCGGGATTTTTATCCAAGTAAGAAAAATAAACAAGCGTAAGTACATCTCGTACTCAACAAGTGTAACATGGGGTTCATGAGGCTCAAAGGCATGATATTGGTTTATCAGCATGTAGCTTTTAATTAGCATTATTTTAGTATATCAATAATATCAAAATATCTCAATGTAAACAATAAACATGTGATCCATGTAAAATGATTAACGAATAGAAAAAACATATTCATTATTAATGATCAACTATTCCATAAGGGTCCAAGGCCACTCGTGACCATGAGCACGGCTGATATACTAGTTTTACACTCTGCAGAGGTTGTACACTTTCACTGTGAGTCGTGTTGCCCATATGTCCGGGTTAATTACTTTCAAAACACTTCCAAGGTGAGCAGGCAGGGAAACACTATGAAGTCTTTCGAAGGTTCATCTAACAAGTTAGGGCTATTAAATTCACTCGGCAAACAGATGTAGAGCCCCCCTTCCAAATGGCACAATGACACGCAACCTATACACATAAGGACAGAGGCCGCACTATATCCGATTCGTCAAGCCATTCTTACACAAAAAAGATTACCACTAACAAGCTAGAAAAGGTCCTTCTATATAACTAAAGCCAGAGCCATATAGCCCTCACAGTTATACTGTAAGTCTCGGATGTTCGCTTATAGATGAGTCCTTAAGGAGAGTAACGAGAGCACCAAAATAACCCCATGCTCTAGTCTCCTTTAAACAGTAATAAAAAGTCATCTTTTAATGTTTATTGCATATTCCATTAGTTAAATTACATTATCATAGTTCATGTTAAGCACTAGCAATACTACTCCATGCAATATAATAGGTATCAAGGAATAAGATCAACACTAAGTCATCCTTAACAAGGAAATATATGCATAATGATATTATTTGCTTATTGTGAATAGGACAACAAGGATAATCCTATGCTATACTTGCCTTGTTCAAACTGGTCCTGATGATCTTGCTCGTAGAAAAACTCCTGATCCCCAACGAATTGCTCACCGTCTATACTCGATCAACAATAGCAACAACATTCATCCAACCATCATGCATAAACAAACAAGACTATAATTAGAACAGTACACCATAGTAATAAAATAAGATAAACAAGTCTTTAAAATGAATCTACAACTCGCTAGGATCACACAGACGTGAAGATCACGAAAAACAGAGCTAAAACGACGAAATTATGAATTTACGAAGATTTTCTATAGAAAAATAATTACTTTAATTCAAACTCGAAAATAAATCCACAAACCTACTATACAATACTACTAACATGTAGAGCTCACAAATACGAACCTAACGTAATTTGAACGGGTCAAATCGGAGTTAAAACGGAGAAGTTATGACTAAAACAAAATCAGTGGCAAAACTGTAAATATCAGAAAACGTAATTTTGAATTGACTGAGATCGAATACGCTTTCAAAGGAATAAAACGTGATGCGGGAATGCACCTTGGAATGCGGGTTATATTACGCAAAACCGTAGGGACTCTTTAGCAGAATACACAGGCGAAGCGGTATCCTCTTGTCCTCGCCGTTAGATTTAAAATGGATGGATTGGATTGAATCAGGAACAGTCGACGGCGGCATCCGGCCAGCACAGGGTCGCGACGGCGAGTTTCGCGGCGGCGCCATCGCCGGAGATGACTATCTCGCGATTCAAAGCATTACCTCGCGAAAGAAGTACACCAGCGGGTAGAGCATACCAAGGCGAACTCACCACGAGCAAAAACGACCCCGATGAGGAACCGAGAGAGGCGTGCGGCTTGGAGAAGCGGACGGTGGCGACGAGATAGGGCTCCTAGCTCACGGTAGCGTCTCGGGAGCTCGATTGATGCTGCGAAAAGATTGGTTGGAGGCGGCTATGCGCGACACCCTCGGTTTTATAGCCCGGAAGCGCTCTAAGTAAGAAAGGAAGAGATTGGGGGAAAGGATTTGGCGTCGGTGATTTTGGAAAGAGAAGATCCGGCGTCGGCGTGGGGAGGAAGAAGGCGTCCGACACGCG
Organism: Saccharum hybrid cultivar R570; assembly: GCA_038087645.1. Classification (NCBI taxonomy): domain Eukaryota; kingdom Viridiplantae; phylum Streptophyta; class Magnoliopsida; order Poales; family Poaceae; genus Saccharum; species Saccharum hybrid cultivar. Next base: position 696,434 of record JAQSUU010000203.1, on the reverse strand, counting down.
GGCCCGCGGCGTCAGCGACACGCAGAGAAAGCAGGCGGCGCGCGCGCTCGCGCGAGCTTGCTGGGCCAGCGGCTGGATTCACTGGGCTCGGCCCAAGGCGGGGAAACGGAGAAGCAAAGACGGCCGCGCGCGGTTGGGAGGCAGGCGGGCCGCGGGCGAGGGGTGGGCTGCTGGGCCGAAAGCTGAGAAGAGAAATAAAACTCCTTTTCTTTTTCCTTTTTAATTATTTCAAAGCATTTTCAAATTATTTTGAATCCTCTTTTGAATTTGAATCAAACCACTCAATACAAAATATTCAAATACAACAGCATGAGTGTACAAACATGTTCCTACCCTTATATTTGATTTTAAGTTAATAAAAATTATTATTATTCTAAGTTTGTATGCCCACAAAATTGCATAAAAATCATATTTACCTACTTTTAAATATCCCAAAATTTTAGGGTGTTACAACATCTATATTGTAGTCTAGAAACTTTGATCATTAATAATTTATTAGTTTTGAAATAAATAATCATGCATGTGTGTGTAGATTTGTCTTCAAGCACAGTGGTCAAGAGATAACGTGTAGTTTTGTCTAACGTCAAATGCATCTAGGGGTGAAAACGGTATAAATATTTTTCGACCGTATTCGAGACCAAATCCGTTTTAGAGGAGTTCAGATCTGTCTGTATCCGAGTCTGGATATTCAACATCCGATATTATATATGTATCCGACATAGTTGACACTATCCGTATTCGAATCCGAATCCGAATAGAAATATGGAAACAATTGCAATATCAATAATATCCCTTGTTTGTATTTGATCCGTTTGCATCCCTAAATACATCTAACTATTTGGAGCGAGTATATACTAGTTAGTGGAGTTACTCTAAGGTAGTTTTGTCCAATTCTTTCTTGTAAAATTTTCCGGTCCGATAATATGATCTAGTTTAGACAGTCCTGCTGTCCAGTGTCGTCGACAACATCAAAAACAAGGGATGACCTCCTGCTGAACTATGCAATGACCTATTATAGTGCGAAATTAATAATTGCATATATAGTTCTATACCAGATCCATGAGGAGACAAAAAGAAAACAAAAAATTCAAATGCGACGATCGAAACAGATTCCATTTCTCAACCATGCATAATACCATTCTTCCGGAGGAAAGTATCTTATCGTCTCAACTTTTCTCTGATAATAATGCGATAAATAAAATTAAATAATCCATGCACATATATATTGATGGCCCTATATTATAACTTGACAACTGAATGCCTGCTCCGCGAGATACATTAGCCAACCGCAGCCTGCAGGCGGTATAGATCCATCGATTTGTTAAAGTAGGGTTGGCTAGCCCATGTTGCCCTTTCTCCGTTGGGAAAGCACATGCAATATGGCAACTTGGCAAGTTGGTGCCGCCACAACCACAAGCATACATTATATGGTAGCTTGAGTAGTTATTATACACTCAAATATCTATACATACATACCGAAATACGTACGGATTAGTTATTAGTACCCTATTTGTGATTGTGGTACAAAGCATTGACACTTATCAACAAATTAAAGACTGCACATTCCCGACTCTAAACTAAGCTTTCTATAGGATAATACTAAAATCATGCTCTCTGTACTACTAGTACCGACAGAAGGATTAGCATCATAATCATAGTTAGCGGCCGAATTAACTATGTAATCTGATGAGATGGAACAGACCGTGCGCGAGAGAGTGGGCTTTTGTATTAGCTATATTACTAACATCTTAATCCGGCTTAGGTAAGTGATTAGATAATTGATTTGGGAAAGGGCGTGGTATGGTGAGAGTGAGTCTGTACTAAGCTATAGGCGGCCATCGCCGTCGGCGGTCGCTTAGCTGCTGATCTCGGAGCCTTTGGAGCAAAGCGCGCGGTAGGGGACAAGGATCGGAATTGTTAACTGCCTGATTAAGATTTCGCCGAATCTAATGATGTCAGTGGCCAGCCGAATGGTGATTTAAACAATTAAGAGCTAGCCTAATCCGGAAAGGCACTGCTCCACCACCGTTAATAATTAACCAGTGGAAGGTGGTGCTAGGGCACGATTATTTGCCTCCACTTGACATATAATATACTGCAGCTGCCATTTGCGGAAGCCTGCTGAATAGTTTTAGGCTTTGCTTATTGCGTATCAGTGCATGGACTGGGTGCGTCTCTTGCTATAAGCGTCAGTACGTATGCTGGTCAAAATCACTCGCCAGCTTAAGGCCATGTTTTGGGCGGTTTTGGCAGTTTTTGCTTCTCGAGAAAGCTGGAAAAGCCACCAACTCTTCTAAATTCTATTACATCATGGACAACGGCCGTTGGGAATGTGCCGTAGATATGGAGAAGAATAAAGTTTTTGGTTGTTGAGGTCCATTCAAGTCCACATTGCTGCCATTCTTCACTGCTATAAGAGTGTGTGTGTGTGTCTATATATATATATATATATATATATATATATATATATATATATATATATATATATATATATATATATATATGTGTGTGTGTGTGTGTGTGTGTGTGTGTGTGTGTGTGTGTGTGTGTGTGTGTGTGTGTGTGTGTGTGTGTGTGTGCAACGATGTTAAAGAGGCTAAATATATTTTGTATAACTTTTCTATTTTTCTGTAGAAAGAACAATTACATCTCTATTTACATTTAAGTCTATGGATAATAAGAATGATACACTAGAGTAAATCTAGAGACCCTAATAATGACATTCTTTACACCCAAACCATGTCGTTGACCATTGCAAAGTTCTGATATGTCAAAACTCAGTGACGCTAATAACCAAACCCTCGAAGCATTACTCTCCAATCATCCACAACAATAAGCCCTAATCCTTTGAAATGCCGCATGATCCAACATCACGATTACTTCACTTGACGCATCTAACACATTGAAAGAGTTTTTTTTGAAAGAGTGGCAAAAGCTTTGCTGGTAATTTTATTATATGAAGAAGAAAAAAAGGTTTACGAACAATTTACAAGAAACTGATCCCCTGGTTTGGCCAAGAACAAGAAACAAACAACTACGAGAGCATCAACCACTGAAAAAAACCAGAAACCAGGGCACCCACCCACAATAGGAACATGAAAAGAAAACAACAATCAAGAGAAAACACATGAGTACCAAACCAAAGCTTAACTGAGAGCCAGGAAAAACAGACACCTCAAGCCTACTGAACCCTCTCTGGACTAACAAACGCCAACTGTAGTTGTTGTCATCTTTGCAAAGAAGCGCCACTTGTCTTGGTTGTAGGCTTTGTTGCTGGAAGGTTCTTTTATTCCTTTCATTCCACATATTCCACCAGAAGTATATCATGATCCCATCAAATTTTCTTCTCTGTGTTTTCTCAATCTTCATGCTGCATTTGCGCCAGAATTTGTATAAAGATCCGAAGATGCCTATGTTGTTCAGAATGGACAATCCAAGCCACTGTTTTAAGAGATCCCAAACTTCCTTAGTGAATGGGCAATCCTTGCATATATGAGTTGGGGTTTCGTGCTCAATGCCGCATAGCTTGCAGTTTGGGTCATGCTGCCAGTTTCTTTTACTTAGGTTGTCAGCTATCTGGATCTTTTTGTGGAGTAGTGTCCAAGCGAAGAATCTGCATTTAGGATCAGCTTTTTCCTTCCAAATTGGCATGATCCTCATCTCACTGAAAGCGCCCTCAAACTGAATACGGTAAGAACTTTTTGTTGTATATTCTCCATCTTCGGTCCATCGCCATCGAATTGTGTCCTCCCTGGAACTGTCCAAACTGATTCCCCTAATGGCTTCCCACGTAGCAACAAATTCAACCAACTCCTGACAGGTTGTCATCGGTGTAACATTATCTACCCATTTGTTTTCTTCCACACAGCTTTGTTGACATTTACGTTTCGTCTTTTGGTCTTCGTATATAGTGTTGGGGCAATATTCTTCAGTGTGAAGGACCGGAAATGGCGACCAAAGGGGGGGTGAATGGGAGCCACAAATTTCTTTCGAAATATTTGGCCGCTGTTCCAAACTCAAACCCTAAGAAGCAAACACAAACACTGTGATGACCACGATCCTAGAGAAGGGTGGATGTTCTCTCGGAACACAGCGGATCACCACAAAGCAAGCGGATCAAAGATAGAGAGCGCACCGAACCAAAAGACAAGAAATCGAGACATTCCACTTCTATAGAAAAGAAGCAAGGTCTCAAATCTCCGATACCTAAGCCAACCGGTGACAAGAGCACCTAGATAAGGTCTATGGAACGGTAGAAGTCCAACACAACAGATGGAACGTAAAACGGAGCTCAAACGCACAAACTGCGGAAGAAATGACTGCTGAACTGAGTGCTATCAGCAATACCGGACACGTCCGGTATGCATATCGGACACGTCCGGAAATACCGGACCTGTTACCGGACATGTCCGGTATGCTGGACAGCACAAAACGACTTTGGGAGAAAAATCGAAAACCCTAGCAAATTGTATCCAAAAATTATGAAATTTTAAACATATCCTCTAGACACCATAGAAAAGGTCTCCACCAAATTTGAGCTTGAAACTCGAAAGTTAAAATAACATGTCCGGTATCAATACCACACACGTCTGGTATTTACGAGCTGCTCTCAGGAAAAATCGATTTCAAGCCCAAAACTCGATCAAAACACCTGGGAATGACTTAAAACTTTGCAGAGAGGATCAATACCAAGTTGGTAGGCTACTCCTAGAAGATCATCGCCTAAGATCAAGCAAATCACTAGAAAATCTAAAGGGGAAGGAAAAACATCGGTTTTCAAACCCTAGACCATGATTCGATCCGATCTGTGATCTCGTGAGGAATTGATTGAATTCTTTCGGTGGAAAGACTCAACTCACGTCATAGATCAACCCAACACAAAAGAAACGAATCAAATCGGTCTCAAAACGAAGAATCAAGCCTCCAAAGAAAAGGGGCAAAGACAAACTTATGAGAACAAGATGAACACAAGGCACAATCTTCATAAAACGAATCCCAGAGGACACGAGGTGGTTAGGGCCACCATTCCCGCAGCAATCTCTCGAGTTCTTACACAATTCTCTCAAATTGTGGACCTCTCTCTCACAAGCACCTAAAGGGGAGGGGAAAACCTAATGGAGAAAATGAAAAATGGAGGAGATAAGGGAGATGTGGGCTCCCTCATCCTATTTAACAGGGCTATTACACAATCTCCGATTTGCCCCTGGATACAATTGAGTCAAACCACTTAGCCCAAGGGCGTTATGGTCCAACCTGGTGTCATCTTCATCCGACGGCCACCGCGCCTCCTCACCGGTAGTTTCATCTCGACGCGAACTTCCTGATGCCGCCATGTGCCGTCCGTTTCTCCTCGGAACCTCCACCCGGGTTTTGAGGCCCAAACCCGTAAACCCGCCACCGATGGTTTTGAGGCCCAAACCACCAAACCCGCACCAATGTTGACGTGTGTCCGACCTCCGCCAAGCTTGATGCCTTCGCCTTCCTTCTTGACTTGACCCTCCGGCCTCCGTCAAGTGCCACGACGCCATCGTCCTCCATCTTAACTTGATCGACGCTGTCTTCATCACCCATGTACACTTGCGCTTGTCGATATCCTCGATGTCAGCCACCGCGGCTGGTCACCCGGCCTCCTGGTCCCTCGGTCCAAGTCTCACGTCCGTCCTTCACCGCTCCCGGTCCATCGGCACAGCATGTCTCTACTTGACCTTCTCGCCGTCGACCACCGCCGTCGAGCTCCACACCTGCACAACACAAGCCAAGAGACATGTCGCACACATAGCTTTCGCCATGGTAGGGTTAGTCACCACTCAACCTACTTCATAGATCACATTGACAATCACTCATTACAAAACGAACACACAAGGGTACTTGTCAACCTTGTGTTCACACAGTGTCGTTCTCCTTGTAACCGAGAGGATTGCCAGAAACTAGCAGTTTTTCCATCTCCTAGAGTCACCAGGGATGAGGCATTGAAAAGGTCCCGATCTTTCTGATCACAAGGAACGTCAAAACTTGTCCAGGCCTTGTCCTTTTCTTTCCACTGGTACCACATCCAACAATCAATATAAGAGATACCAAGCCCACCATATTGGTTGTTTCATCCAGGTTGAGCCACTTCTGATCAGAGATACCAAGCCCACCTTATTAGAGACTTCTAGTTTCACGACGGCCAATATTGGTTGTTGGCCATTTTATTAATGAGTGTCCACCATAAACTTTGTCCGGCGTCTCTCCTCGCCACGGAAAGCTCCTCCGTAGCTGGTCAATCCTTTTGATGAGCCACTTCTGTGCCGGGAAGACTATTAAATGGTATATTGGTTGAGATGACAAGACCGTTTTTACCAAAGTTTCCCTTCGTGTGGTAGATAGCAGTTTTCCTTTCCATCCAGGTAGACGATCCCCAATTGAAAGAGTATTGTCCACCTTGTTGTCAATGATGATTATGGGACTATCAGTCCGGCACCCCAGTACCAGCTATATTGAAACTAGAAGTCCACATAACTTCTTGGCCATCGTGAGATCGGAATCCAGCAAAGCAAACTGGTGACACAAAGATGCAAATGAGAAACAAGATCATCTCTGCTAGTCGCATCAACCCTGCAAAAACAAACGAGTCTTTTCCGTGTATGCCATTACAAAAGTTTGCAATTCCTTCTGTGCCACTGAAAAAGTTTGGTGGACTTCAGCGCCATTGCTCCAAACTTTTTTGCCTTCCATGCCACTACCGTCATATTAGACTCTAACGGTGTCAAAGTACAGGTGTAAAAACTCAAAACTAGAAAGCTATAGATCTTGTCGAGGTCTACAATTTTCATATAAAAATTATCTTCATTTAATTCTGCAAAAAAAGATATGATTTGATATGATTAATATGTCTTAAAAAATAATATATATTTTTTGCGAAATTAAATAAAGATAATTTTTATATGAAAATTATAGATCTCGACGAGACCTACAACTTTCTAGTTTTGAGTTTTTTTTATTTGAAGTCGTTAAGATGCTAAAAAAAATTAATAACATATTTAAACCTAAGGGTATTTTTGACTTTTTATACCTGCAGTTTGACACCGTTAGAGCTCAGTCTAACGGCAGTGGCATGGAGGGCAAAAAAGTTTAGAGCAGTGGCGCTGAAGTCCACCAAACTTTTTCAGTGGCATAGAAGGAATTACGAACTTTTATAATGGCATACACGGAAAAGACTCCAAACAAAAACGACGTGAAGAACACCAGGTTAAATGCCTAGATTTTTGCTACAGAATTTTCTACAAGAAACAAGATCCAGCAAGCAATCAACGAAGACGGTGCAATCCGTTAACAATTTATTCAATATAAACCCTAACTAATGTGACTATACTGGATGAAAGAGGCCAGATCATATCCGCACCCCTCATTTGCATCTCTGTGCCACACCGATGATGCTGCAGACCAGCCTTGGGCGTCGGCAATAGGAGGTCGTGGCGGCGGCCTACGAGGAGAGAGCCTATCGCTCCCGCTCGGGGTGTCGCGATGAGGCTTTTTATTTTTTATATGCTTGTTGTTAGGATGATTCCACAGGCTTCTTATTTAATTTATTTGGTTTTGTATTGCTTCATTTTCATTCCAATTCAACTATTTTGCTTTACGAAATGAAAAGATGCAGAGCTGCACCTAGTTGTTCCGTCCCACGCTTGATTGCTCTAGGTACGGCAATAATATGCCAATGTGGTACGTACGTACGTCACTATCGTAAACAGACAAAGAAAAGACACCAGAAATGAACATAAGTTGCTTTCGCGCAATCAACAAGACAAAAATACTTTGAATTTGCATGGATGTTTTGAGATGGACGCCGGACAAATAATAATATAATAATATGCGTCCATATCGAGAAACAAATTCGCGGGGATGGTGTACGAGTAGGCAGCAGGTCGCGCACCACACATCCAGGCCACGAGAATTTCGCCCTGTTAATTAATGAACGATCCCGTCATTGGCGGGGCCATAATGGCATATCAAAAGATATCGTGCTTTATTACTATTTTACAATCTAATTGATCATGCTTGTCGTCGTCCCAAGAACAATATCATATCTCATGAAAATGATATCAGGCTGAGTTTCTTCGGGTTATCTTGTCCTTTCTTCGCCTCCAACGGGTATCCTTTTTGCCTGCTCTGACAACGATAAAAGTGCTCTAGCTTCTTTCAGGGACGAAGCCAGAAAAAAAATTTAGGGGGGCTAAACAAAAGTGCTACAGTGACTTAGCTCTACTTTAATCCCTCGTAATAGAAAAAGTATAATAGCTTGAAGTAGTCTTATATTTAAAACGTCAATTAACAATGAAATTTACAAAATACATCTAAAAAATAAATGTCTTAGCCCACCCTACCTTATACATCTGCGTCTAAAATTGAAAGAAGAGCACTAGAAGTTCCACTAGCTTAGCAGCAGTAGGGGGGCTGGAGCCCCCCCCAGCCCCCCCGCTGGCTTTGTCCATGGCTTCTTTTATCCAGTATATGGTGTTTCCACGTAAAATACATGTATATATACTACTCGAAAACTGAAATCTCCTGTTGGTATGACCTCCACAGACAAGAAAAATACTAATTTCCCTGTCGGTGGGTGATCACCGACAGAAAAATCAAGAAACCGATGGAACAAAAGATGATTTTTTCTGTGTTCGTTGCGTACCAACAGAGTATAAAATAGTACACACAGGAAAATTGCTAATTTTCTATCGTTGCTTACATTTATTTGTTGGTTTTCCTATATACGCATAGAAAAATTACCAAAAAAAAACAATCCACGAAAATTTGAGACCTGACGACTAATAATTATCCTGTCGACTCCGTACCGATAAGAAAATTGGTTCACCAACAAAAAAGTTCATCTACTGACCAAAACAATTATATTTCTCTCCCTTTTGTTATGTCGGTATACCGACAGAGAAATTAATTTCCTAATTTTTCAGTCGGTTTTTGTAAACCGACACAGAAATTTTAGTTTTCGGTAGTGATATATATCTTTTCTAGAAAAGCATATTGTTTCTCTTTAAGAGGCAAGCACTGATGCAAGTAGCTAGCTTGAGTGTTGCGCATTCATCAACACATCATTGATGCACAAACAAAATGCAAGATGATATCACTACTAAAGAAATCGTTTTCACCAAGAGCTTTTTCACCGTCGGTTTGAACAAAGCCATTGGTAAAAATGATTTTCACCATTGGTTTGTAATATAAACCACTGATGAAAATCATTTTCACCGTTGGATCATAATATGAACCATTTTCACCACTGTCGTGGGTTCGTAACCATGGTGAGCATCGTGGTTGTTCGTCGAAAGTTGATGTGTGAGTCTCCAGTGGCTCGGGCACTCAAATACACAAGAGAGACACGGCGATCTATCCTGGTTCGGGCTTCTGAGCCCTACGTCCACCAGTGTACTGTTCTTCGTGTTAAGGAGCACCCAAATCAGTGGTTACAACAATGGTGATCGAGAGTTTGGCGGGGTCACTTGTTGCTATCCTATTGCTCGTTGGAGGTGTTCTTCTGCAGCGAGTAAGGAACCAGCCTTCTCTAGCTAGGTTGTCGAGGGGGAACTGTCTACTATTCCTCTATGTTGTTTTCATTTGGCCTCCCTCCTCCCCTCTATGGAGCCGACCCTCCCCTTATATTCCAAGGAGGGGTCAGGTATAAGTCGGTTTGTTTCTAGTCTGCGGTCTATGTATGCCTGGTATAGGAGTGTGCTTCTACGGAGTGGATGGAACTTGCCTTCGTCACGTAGGGAGGAGTCGATGGAGCTACGGCCACCTCTTGACACCGCTGCCACCACCTAGCACTTGACCGTTAGGGGCTATCTACTGCGGTGTGGCCTCCCCTGGGTGAACCTTCTCGAGGCTTCCTTGGCTGTGAAGGAGCCCTCGCCTAAGGGATTGACGAGTGGGCCTAGAGCCTGCTTCCCTTGGAGTTGGTGAAGTTGCTTGTCCTGTTGTGTCATGCCAGTTGCATGACCCTATCGGAGGAGTGGACGATAGAGCCTTGCGCCAGTTGAATGGGCAGGCGCTATGGAATCTCTGTCCCTAACAGGCCTCGAATGCCAGACAGGTTGCCCATGGCTCGGGATGTCAGTTCGTCGTTCAAACATTGGCTTGGAGTCAGGATCACGCCACTTTCGCTCGGCAGCCTAGGGCCCTAGCGAGCCCTCGAGCCCTGAGCAGTGGCTGCAGGCATGCTTGGTTTCTCTCTAACTCCTTCTAGAGAGTGCGTGCGAGTGTATGCAATGGGTGTACCCCTGAGAAATCTGTGAGATCGGTTGGTGGGTCCATCGGTCAGCACCTTCCTACCTAGGACTTAGCATACTGTTGGTATTTCTTAACGTATACAGAAATAATCTGCAAGCGCATGAAATTATTGTTATAGCATTTTACCCAGAAGTATTCAGGGTATCGTATTTTCACAGGGAACATATGTGTAAAAGTCTCTTAGCTAGTTTACCCAAGATAACAAGAAAAAGATAGTCGGGTAGTGAGGTTTTCTAAGGATAGAGATCCTAAGTCAAGATAGCTTCGCCACTATAGACTTGCTTTGAGCACCGAAGCGTAGCTGGTCTGTCAGCCGATACCGGCTTGTAGCCGGCGTCAAAGCTGGACGTGGGGGAATATGTGGGACGGATAGGGCTGTCACCACCCGTCACCTACCCCTCAACCGTAGGGAATAAGGCAAACGAAAGTAGCCTCTAGCCTAGACACCACATCTACGCTATCGACTACTACTCTAGCGTCGATCAGGGTTATTCGTCTTTATCAGGGCCCTCTACTAGAGTATCTGTCACAAGTACGAACGATGAACCCACAAGTAAACAGTATAAACAAGACTAACTTAAAGTAAGAGCTCACCACCATAGAAGAACATGAACCTTTGTACTCCAAGTAGTACTAAGTACGTCGAGGTACAAGTGAAGAGGAAGCCAACATTTCCGGCATTCCTCCTGATACAAATGGAGGTAGCCGACACTCTCAGCACTTCATCTCTATCTCTTCCTCACTCACTCCCTAAACTAGACTAGCTAGAGAGCTAGATATGAATGGAGCACTTCTCTCTTCTTGCTACATTGTGTCACTCTTGTGTCTACTCTTCTAAGTGTGTGATGATGTGTTTTGAGAGGGGGGTACCCCTCTATTTATACAGGAGGGAGGTGGTGCTCGGAGGCTATTCTTAGCGCGTCCCTGGCTCCCACCACCTTAGCATGCTTCCATGCCACCGCCACAGCAAGGAGAGGTAGGGAGGCACCCAGAGGAGAGTGGCCGACCCTTGACCACCGCCTCTAGCCACCGCCTTTGCGTGGTAGGTCATGGGCTAGACCAAGATGGCTTTCCCGTGGTGCTTTGCCCCATTTGCATTGATGTCATAGGTGTCTCCCTTGTTTCTTTATGAAAATCAGCATTGAAAAGCGCCTTTCGGTGAAATCTTCCATGTATTTGTGTTTATGACCTGTAAAATAATGTTCTCCAAATACATGTGGAACTTGGTTAATAGTAAATGCATGTGATTAAGACTATTAATTTATCCTCTTTTATATCGTAATTAGCGGTTAGAAATTGGAGTTAAGGACCACCAACAAGCTCCCCCACACTTAGCCCTTTGCTTGTCCTCGAGTAAAGTTCAAGGGACTAAGATGGGTCATCTCTTGATATATAATATGCATACAAGTTATTCCAAGCTTCACCTGCACTTGTGAACCTTTTAAGTGTCTACCACATTATCTTGGGTAATTGAATAATGGAATAGTTTGGATTCAAATTCCCTTACTACACTTTACTCAGAAACTTGGGTTTTGTTTGATTTTAAAAACATGAAATTTAGCTTTGCTCCTTAAAATGATTCACTTGATCACTCAATGTTTATAGTTCTCACCAAAGGCTTTTGATATTTGCTTTCTTTTCATCCTACCTCTAAAGGCTTTTTTTGGTGAAGTTTTGGGTAGGTATGAAAGAGAGGCATACTTGCATCACAAAATATTGCTAAGTCAAAAACCGGATCCAAAGAGATGCAAGTCATACACTTTGATCATGATTGTGCAAGTGCGTGGAATTTTGAAATTTTTCCTAATTCTAATTATTTTTTTTGTACTCCTTTGATCGTGACTCTCTCTCTTTTTGATGATTGCCATTTATTTGAAAGTATGGGCTATCTTTCTCTCTTTTCTTCTTTTTTCTTGTCTTTCTTTCTTCATGCTTTTTAGCATGGGTTTTTTCATGCTCTTTGGCAAGGATTCTTTTTCTTTTCCTCTCTTTTTTTAGCATAGCCCATACTTTCTTTGGCACATGAAAACTTTTGAGAGAGATGCTCATGTCATATGAATGGATTATTTTTATTTAGTGGATGGAGAATGCATATTTTTTGCGTAACTCTCATTGTAAGAGTTAGCATTTTATTTTGTGGGTGTATGTGAACCTTGATCATGGGTGCATGACGAGAATCACAACAAGGGTCACAATAATTTGGCAAAGCTCAATGTAAAAACAAGCAGCATACGAATAAGATTTTGTATCATGGAATATTGTCATATGGCCTTGGTAGGAATTATAATCATTTGAGGAGCATGCTAATCAAGATTTTGATTTTATAAATAAATCCCAAGTACTTTGCAAAAGTGAGGAAGTCTTATTTCCATCCTACTATATCTCATATTATAATTACCAAGATAAAATGGGCTCCGTATGATAAGTTGTTCACAAGTTTAGAATACTAGCGAGGAATAAAGAGTATGCAAACTTCTCATCAAAGGATAGCATGAAGATGGAGCATTATTTGTTTTATATTTTAAATTTGTTTAATTTTAAACTTTCTTAATGTAGGGAGTGAGGATAGTGTTGTATAAATCATCGTTGTAGAGGAAGGAGTTTAAGGGATTTAGGTGTGGTTTGGCTAGACAAGAGGTTTCTGGTTTAGCCAATCCTCTTGAAGCTATATGTAGGGAGTGAGGATAGTGTTGCATGATGTTTGTTTGAGTTTGCGCAATGTGTTGGTGGAAGATCTCGGATGTGCGTTCGTTATGCTTACGAGATCACCCCATACTTATTCTTGTACCTGTTTTTATTTAACAGAAAAAGCAAAAGTGGAACAAACAAGGGTTCTACCAGGTTAAGCACCGGGGAGCCTAAATCTTATTCAATATTATAATATATTTCTTTTTGTGATTAAATTTTTTTAGTCTATTGCATTTAAAATTATTTTATTATTTTTATTTCATTTTATTTTATTTGTTCACCAAACTTTTTATCATTTAGCATAAACAAGGCTAAGGTAAAGTTTACAAAAATAAACATAGCCTTGATTTATCTCCATAGTAAATTACTTCTATTGTTTATGAAAGTAATTACTCAAAGTTTATTAATCAAAAATAAACATGAAGTTAAATTTTTTATTAAAGAAGGCCATTTTTTATTAATCAAAAAGGCCTATGGATGTACTAGCTTAAGACAACCAAACCAGAGCAAACGACATAAACAAAGGAAGCATGATTTTGTATGAGCAATTTGTTTTCTCATGGAGACAAATATGAGTAAAGGAGTTGGTGAACAATACCTTTGCATACCTCAGTATAAGTACCGGCACCATATGTGGATGAAAGCTTGAGGTTGCTGCAACAGTTGCATGATTTCGTATGGTCATCGATCCTTTGGGTTGAAGCAGAGGAAAACACACCACTCCACTCAGTTGAGCAACAAGGCTAGGCTACTCACACAATTAATGTGTAATGACCACGAGCCTTGGTGTAGTATCAAACGATTAGAAGAGGAGAACCCTTGTTGCTTAGATGTGCATGACAGCAAAATTGGGTGGAGTTAAGTGGCACATGTGGGGCCTGTCTACTCCTTCTCTCTCTTCCTCTCTTTCTATGTATATATTCTTTTTTCTTTCATCATTTTTTTCGTTTCCTTTTTAGCTTTCCCTCTCTTCTTTCTTTTTTTATCATAATACTCTTTTTTCAGCAAGGCAGAGCTAACATCATTATTTTATTTGCTTTTTTTAACCAAGATGGCCTTGTGGTGAGACTCTCATCATTCTCCCCCACACTTGGACTTTTGTGAAAGTCAAGTGTGTAGTATTGGGGGTCTCCTTTTGACTATGTTGCATCACCAAAGATCATCAAGGTATGTAGTCGATGTAGCTCCCATGATTTCAGGCATTTTATGGCCCCTGTTCTTCTTGATCTTAACCTGTCATGGTTAGCAAACAAGAATACCCGAGGGTGCATAATTCCTTGAAAACATGTTCTTTCTTTTATTGATAAGAAAAGTATTTTTTATGATAATGCGGGGTATCTCCCAGGAGAGCTTTTATTGACCGCCAAAGCTAGGATGGAGTTCTTAGCTAGAAGCTATGATTGGCTTCAATGGTGGTGGCTCTAAACTCGTCCTTAGGAGCAGAAATATTTTTTTTAGTTTGAATGGAAGGGGTTCGTGGTGAGGAAGGATAGAAGAAATAACTTTTTTCTTTTTAAAAAGGAAGATAAAACACAAGGATACATAGGTGAAATAGGTTCAGATATGATACAACAACCGTTCTCTAGCAATGGTGCCAGAAATGCTTGTTGGTATTTCTTAACGCATATAGAAATAATTCGCAAGTGCACGAAATTACTGTTGTAGCATTTCACCTAGAAGTATTCAGGGTATCATATTTCCACAGGGAACAGATGTGTAAATTTCTCTTAGCTAGTTTTCCAAGTGTTGGCGGTCCTTATCAACAGATTTATACCACCAACATAAGACCAAAAAGGAGGCAAATATACATCTATACACACATATACATGTGAAACTGACCTGTTTCCATGTATACCAGTAGAATAATCACAATTGCAAAAACAAGGGCTGGAAACAATGAAACAGAGTCAGAAAGGTGTTTTATGCAAGGCGTAGAGGGGCAAGGAGGAGCAACAGGCCAACTTCGTGCAAAATCAGACTGAGCCCACTATGCCACGGCGCTCCAGGAGTAGAGGAGAGGTGGCCACACGAAGATGGGCCTGAGGGTGCTGGCCTAGGCGCAGCCGCGCCCCCCGTGGCACCGCCTTAGCCCACCTCGCCGTGCCGACAGCATTGATGGAGAGGACGGTGCGGGGGTGCGCTTGGGAATATTCCCTTCACAACTACCTGTCTCCACCCTATATAAGAAGGGGGAGGCTCCCCCCATGACACACACATGACACATGCCACACTCCACACTAGCTCAAGAGAGCTCCTCACTCCCTCTCCACCTCTTCTTTAGCTTAGGTTAGATTAGGAAATAGTAGAAGAGGAGAAGAGAAGCTACAAAGAGAGCTTAGCTCCTTGGTAGGATTTGGTGAGAATAAAGATGAATCATTTCATTCTTATATTCATCATGTTCTTCTAGTTAACTTTGTTCTTATATTCATATAGTAGATGCTATGAACTAGAGTATAGTCATGTTGACATGTTCATGATATGTGTGCTAGTATATAGTTCATATGTTATGCTCATTTCATACTTGGCTATGTATAGTCTACTTAGTCTATATGTGATATTTAGACTAGTCTATAGTTTACATATCATGTATATGCTAAGTTGGCTTAGGAGCTTTACTCTCATATCATGTTCATGAGTAAAGCTATTTGTGTGTTGAGAGGGTGGTTCATCATGCTTTCGGGTATGCCCAAGTCTCTTACCTTTCGATCCGTAGGGTCGGGGACTCGGGGGGACTTGGGTGGTCTTTATATATGCGGGCAAGGTGCCTGGGTATATAGTGGCGGGTGAATGCATTTCATGTCCCACGGTCAAGGGGTAGGCGATAGGTGGTGACAGCCCTATCTGTCCCTTGAATTCCCCCACGTTCGGCCATGGTGTAGGAGTACATAAATTGTCACATGAGGTTGCTAGCAGACCGGTACTCAGTGGCCTCCCGATCCACCTCACACATACCTAGCACTATTTTTGTGTACATGTATGATAACTTAGCTTATAGCAATCTAACTATATAGAACCCTCTACTTCTGACTAGGATATTCTTTTATTCTTTATTCTTGAGTGTAGGAATCTCTTGACTAGTACAAGTGTGTGTCCACTATCTTGAACTACAACTGTTTACCCCTATTATGATCATTTGAATATTATGCATGTATGTTTGCTTTGCTCATACTCATGTCAGACCATTTGTTATCCCTGCATTCCCTTAGAAAAATATAAATAACGATACCCTGAATATTTCCGGGAGAAATGCTACAACGATAGATCCGTGCGCTTGCATATTCTGTCTATAAACGTAAAGACCTATTGGGGGTTGGCGTTCCATAGTGCTGTCATTAGGGTCCTGTGGTTCCTAATGGTGGTATTACGGGATGCCAACTCCACCAGCATTTCTGGCGTCACTACCAAGGGTAGACCATCATGCATGCTCTTGGTGGTGATGCTAAGAAATGCCAACATGCATTTCTGGCGTCGTTGCTAGGGAAGGCAAAGGATAATAAATGTCTAGCATGATATGTTCGAAGTATGCATACATGTATGGTAGCCATTTGCTCATACAAGCTAATCTTCTATGTTTTCTTCCTTGTTGTGGATGAAAACATGATAGTATATGAGTGGATTCAACTTGTTAGAAAACTTCATTCCAGATCCAGAGGCACTCCTAAAGATGAAGGGGACTCGTGCCTCCACTTCCTCTACCGCACCACCGAGAACTGAACCACTCATGTCTGTACCGGCTACTACCATTAACATGGCTCAGAACTCACTTCATGAGTTCTCAGTTCTGGCTGTTGCCAACGTGCCTACCAGGCCCGCTATCAACCTCAGGGACAAGAACTTTAAACTACAAACTAGGCTTATCACAATGGTGCAGGCAAGTCCATTCTGTGGATTGCCGAGTGAGGATGCCAATGCTCATCTACATTAGTTCCTTGAACTGTGCGACACCATCGTCATCAAGGACGTCGCACCCGAGGCTATCAAGCTCTATCTGTTTTCCTTTTCCCTTGTGGGAAAGGCAAAACAATGGTTCTATAAGGACAAGGAAGTTGTTAACACATGGAGCAAATGCCCCGCTGCGTTCCTCGCCAAGTTCTTTCCTGTGGGCAAAACCAATGCTCTTCGGGGAAGGATCGCTAATTTCCAGTAAACTCAAATGGAACCCATTCTAGAGGTGTAGGAGAGGCTACAGGAGTATATCCAAGCTTGTCCACACCATAGGATGGAGAACTTGCTAGTGCTCTAGAACTTCTACAACGGGTTAACACCCATGTCAAAGGGGCACCTTGATGCCACTGCCGGAGGCGCATTCTTGTCACTCACTATCGATGAGGATATGACCTTAATCAAGAAGATGGTGACTAACCAAAGTTGGGAGGAGGACAGAACCCTAGCTAAAACACAAAAAGGCATGCACACCATGAAGGAGACAGATATGCTTACCGCAAAAATAGATCTACTCCTCAAAAGGTTTGACGAGCGTGCCGCCGACGTCAACACCGGCACCATTAAAGCCCTAGAATCGTAGATGACGTGCGAGGTCTGTGGGAACATTGGCCATTTGGGCAATGACTGCCCGAAGACCCACGAGGATGCTGCCTACATCAACAATGGGTTTCACCAACAAGGAATAGGAAAT
Organism: Saccharum hybrid cultivar R570; assembly: GCA_038087645.1. Taxonomy (NCBI): domain Eukaryota; kingdom Viridiplantae; phylum Streptophyta; class Magnoliopsida; order Poales; family Poaceae; genus Saccharum; species Saccharum hybrid cultivar. The sequence continues at coordinate 678,832 of JAQSUU010000203.1, read as the reverse complement.
AATGGTTGGAGTAACCAACCTCGACCACCATTTCAAGGTAATTCGAATTTCAAATCCAATTTCAATTCAAATACACTTCGAATCAACCTTCTCTAATGGATTTGGTACTATACCAAGTGAAAATAAATAAAAATCTTACCAAAAAGATAACTAATAATGATAAAGTACTAGAAAATATAAATACAAAACTTAAAAGTTTGTCAGCTGTTGTCCAAACGCAGTTGAGCTGTAACAAACATCTAGAAAAACAAATAGCTCAACTAGCGGCTGCTATTCTTGTACCTGATTCGGAGAAGACTCTGGGGAAACCCAAGGTCCAATTTGAATCAGTTAACTTGGTCTCCATAGTTAAAAGTAAGCGCAGGTTCCAGAAAAGGCATGGCTATTGTGTAGACCCGCCTTTCATCGTCAAGAAGGGAGACGCAGGTCGCCCGACAATCACATGTGCCATTGGCCACATGTCATCACCAATGCCTACTGTGACCTTGGAGCAAGCATCAACGTGATGTCTGAGGTAACGTATGATGAAATTCTAGGAGGTCCTCTCGACCCCACAGGTTTTAGAATACAGATGGCATACCAATCATCACGATAGCCAGTAGGGATAGCAAGAGACATACTGGTAAGAGTGCAAGATGAATATGCCCCTACCGACATCATCGTCCTCGACATGTGCCCAAACAGGGAAGTTCCTCTCCTCAGGAGACCGTTCCTATTTACCACTCATGCTGAATTACATGTGGGGATAGGGTTTGCTCGCTTTGACATTTAGGGTAGAACATTAACCTGCCCGTTCACTGGATATGACATGTATAAACAAACTAAAAGAAAACAAACCAGAAAACATGCACGCAACTCTATTTGGTAGGCATAAGAGGAGCAATGCTCCATGGTTCGGATCAAATATGGTCTGAATCAACAAGGCATCACGGAGGTTGAGATTCAACCCCGAATGGTGGAAGGCCTCAAGAAGAAGAACAAGAGGCCGGAGCAGAAGAAAAAGAATAGCATCAAGCTCAAGAAAGAATCTCCAAGGGTTGTTCTCGCATCTTCTAAAAAGAAAGTGTGGAAGCCGCAAGAAGAAGCTCCCAAGTCCACCATCACACCGAAGAAAAAGAAGGTGTGGATGCCCAAGAAAAAGGAGACACCCGTACCCACTCCACGGGTACGGAGAACCCTTCATCAAGCAAGCAATGAAGGGGAGACAGTCCTATTCATAAGACTCTAAACCATAAACCCCCGCCATAGGTAAACGGTAGTTATCCTTTTTTATTTCTTGCATAAATAAACATTGCTAGCATAGTTAGTAATGATAAAAAATGAAAACAACAAAAACATTTTCTATTTTCAAAACTAAAAATTTCATTCATATACAAAGCATCCAGCTTGGGGGAGTGATGCTCGATCCATCATCACCCCATAGGCTCTATAATTGAAAGGTCTTGATGGCTAGAGGGGGGTGAATAGCCTTTTAAAAATTTCTACAAAGACAAGCTAAACAAGTTTATCAAAATAACAAATAGCAAGATGCGAGTTTTGCTTAGCCTACGGGGTGTTTGCAAGCCACCTATCCAAATCACAATTCTAGTAATTGCACTCAACCGCACAAGTCAAACCGAGAAGGTAACTACAACTACAACTAGCAGCAAGCTACACAAAGAAGCTACTCTAGCAAAGCTAACTAGCTAGCAAAGATAACTAAGAAGGTAATACGGAGTTGAGTTAGGAGGGTTTTACCGAGGGGCGAAGTATTGAGCCAACCAATATGATCAACAATGAATACCAAGACAACCGAACACCGGGATCAATCAATCACAATATGAAAGTGATGACACAAGATTTATCTCGAGGTTCACGTGCTTGCCGGCACGCTAGTCCCCGTTGTGTCCCTCTTCACCACATAGTTCGGTGGCTAATCGGTCACATACCGAGCCTCTCAAAAGGCGCCACAAGAACCTACCAAATGGCAAAAGGTTGCAATGACACGAGCAATTTACTAATGTTGCCTTTGGCGCTTCGTCGAGGTAGGCACAAACCCCTCACAATCACCGGATGTGGCCAAGAACAATCACCAACTCTTGCCAACGCCTCCAAGCTGCTCCAAGCCATCTAGGTGGCGGCAACCACCAAGAGAAACAAGAATCCCGCGGCAAATCAACCACCAAGTGCCAACTAGATGCAATCTCACAATGCAAATGCACTTGGATCACTCAATCTCACTTTGAATATGCAAAGAAGCAAGAGAGATGAGTGGGAGGGGAGTTGCTTAGCTCAAAGTGCTCACAAGTATGTCAAATATTTAAGAGAGAGAGCCTTGAGCCGGCCAACGAGTATTTATAGACGTACCCCTTCGAATAGAGCCGTTAGAAACTTGAAACAGCCAAAAACACGCTGACCGGACGCACTAGTCCAACTGACCGGACGCGCCGGTCGCACAACGGCTAGCTGCAAAGCAATGACCGGATGCGCTCGTCGCACAGACTGGACGCGCTAGGATCGACCGGACGCGCTGGTCCCATGACTGACCAGACGCGCTGGTCAAGCCTGAGCAGCGCACAATGAAACAGCGACCGGACGTGTTGTAGAACTGACCGGACGTCACAGTGCCAGCGTCTGGTTGGAGTCCAGTAAGCTCCCTCAATGACCGGACGCGTCCGGTCGACTGTGACCAGACACGTTGCGCGTCCGATCAACAAACTGAAACACGCGCAGACGCTGAACACTGACCGGACGCGTCCGGTCAAACAGAGACCGCGTCCGGTCCAGCGTCCGGTCACCTCTGTGACCTCCGTTCGCCTTTGTTTCTTTTCCGACTTCCGGCGTAGTGGAAAATAGTCGTTTCAACTCCTCGAAAAGAGGACCCCAAACCCTCTCTACCACTCAAACTTCACCGCCTTTGCTAACGTGCTAACACCACCCAGTGATCTCGTCAAGTGTGAGTGTGTTAGCATTTTCACAATCATTTTTTGAGACGATATTAGTTCTATCCAAATGCATATGATTATGAAATGCACACCTAGAGGCACTTAGGAGTTCAATAGCCACGTCATTCTCCTCTTTATAGTACGACTATCTATCCTATAATGTAACCACACCCACTAGGTGTCTTGGTTACTAAAACACAAACCTTAAGCATATACCTTTGCCTTGATCACGTAGGGTTGCGTCCAAATCCAAGTGTGGCCATCATGATCACCATGTCCATCTTGCCACCAACCTTGGAATATACTAATCCTCATATGCTATATACAACTTAGGCATAGGATTAGTACTTAGGCATTATCACTAATTACCAACACCAAACATAGGACTTTCAATAATGCAAGCATGGTGCTTGGATTAGTCAGCCTACTTTTACCATGCTAAGATTCTTAGTTTGGTCATCAAGTTAGAATTGTTTCCATATGAAATGAAAACAAAAATATTTCATAAATTGATAAAATTCGGTTAATCTTCTAAGTAATATATGAAGCATGTTTTAGTTTGAAGCATGGTTTAACATGACCATGTCTTCATAGGCTTTTTTAAACTAGCATGGTGCTATGGTTAAAAATGCATGTCTTGATTATATTTTAAATTTAATCATTGTCTTGAAACTTGCTAAGTATAGAACTTTGAATGATAAACCAAACCAAAAATATTTATCGCTTTGAATAAAATCTTGTTCATACTAGTTTGGTTTGGTTTGAAAATATGGTTCAGTGTATAATCATGTTTTCATAGACTTTTTAAATTAAGTATGGTGCTTAAGTTGATTAGTCTACTTTGATCAAATTGAACAAATTTGCTTAATTTGATCATTGTTCTAAAACTACTAAGTATAAAGCAAGAATAAAATATAAAAATCCAAAAATAAATAAAGTACCTGCCTGAGAGACTTCATCAAGCGACCTACCTCCAGTATTGAGTTAGCTTGGGAGAGGGCCCCGCTCAGGTATAATGCATAGCATATTTACTTTCTTGCGTATTTATTTTCTTTTAGCATATTTTGTTTAATCATGCATAGAAAACTAAAAATAAAAATAATAGTAATAGTAGTAATAATAAATAAAAATAACATAAAATAAAAATAAATAAAACAATTCCACTCCATACATATGTTTTATAGAAATATTGATTCCATCCTTGCTGAAATGATGAATAGTAGCTCTGTTTTATGTTTCATACTATGCCTAGCTTATAGCTTTGTTTTCTCCAATGTTTGAGTTTATTGGCTTAAAAATGTTCACCCTAAAAAAACTTAAAACTTGTTGGTAGCAAAATGCTTAATTTAGTCTATGTAGTTGCCTGACATGAAATAGAGAAATAGACCTTGCTATGACTTTATTCTAAGAAAGACTTGATATCCAGAGATTTCATTTTCAAAAGCTAAAATCAAAAGTTCCTCAATGATTCAAATTCCTACCAAAGACATATGACACATTCATATCCAAAAACCTTAGCCATATGCTACTTGTATTCATGGTGACCTTTGTCAAATTGTTGTGACCAATGTTGAGATTCTTTTCATGCACCTATGATCAAGATTCACGTACATGTTATAAATAAAACTCTATGTCAAATATTTCTTTTCAAAAGTTATCGAGAGAGTCTTGGGCTATATAAAAAAAGGGATGCCATGCTAAGTGAAAGCATGAACCAAAAAGAGAGAGAGAAAACAATGGGTACTCAGATGCCCGCCAAAAAGAGAGAAAACAATGGGTGCAAAGACACCTGCCAATGAGAATAAAAGATAGCCCATATTCTCAAAGATTTCAAAAGGAGAGAAATATGACATTTGAGTTCAAAAACACAAAAATATTCACACTTGCACAATCTTGATCAAAGTGTATGACTAGTCTCTCCTATGGTCTAGTTTTTGACTTAGCAACATGACATGATGCAAGTAGGCCACTTTTATCCTTACCAAGCTCTACAAAAGCCTATATAGATGGTAGGATGAAAGAAAGGAAAAGTCAAAAAGCCTTTGGTCAGGAATACACATGCACTTTGAGCGATTGAGTGTATCATTCGAGGAACTACATTTATCTTGTAAAAACTTTCAAAACCTCCGGAATGATAGTCAATCAAAAGAACAAATGATAAGCATGTCTGTTCTTCTGTTCTGTCTTGCAACTACCCAAGACTAGAGAAGGTCAAAAGCCCAACAAGCAACAAGGTAATAACGGGTAAGCAAGAAAGCCAATTCATTCAAATTGCGGTAGAAAACTTTGTTATAAACCTAACATATTTGAAATGTAATCGGCATTGTAGCAACTCCTGATAACCAACCAACATCTTAACTTTTGCTCGAGGATGAGCAAAGGGTAAGCTTGGGGGAGTTTGTTGGCGGTCCGTATCGACAGATTTATACCGCCAATATAAGACCAAAAAGGAGGAAAATATACATCTATACACACATATACATGTGCAACTGACCTGTTTCCATGTATACCAGTAGAATAATCACAATTGCAGAAACAAGGGCTAGAAACAATGAAACAGAGTCAGAAAGGCGCTTTCTGGAAGGCGTAGAAGGGCAAGGAGGAGCAACAGGCCAACTTCATGTAAAACCAGGTCGAGCCCACCATGCCACGATGCTCCAAGAGCAGAGGAGAGGCAGCCACGTGAAGACAGGCTCGAGGGTGCTGGCCTAGGCGCAGCCGTGCCCCCTGTGGCACCACCTTGGCCCACCTCGCTTGTGCCGACAGCATTGATGGAGAGGACGGTGCGGGGTGCGCTTGGGAATATTCCCTCCGCAACTGCCTGTCTCCACCCTATATAAGAAGGGGGAGGATCCCCCCAAGACACACACACATGACACACACGACACATACCACACTCCACACTAGCTCAAGAGAGCTCCTCACTCCCTCTCCACCTTTTCTTTAGCTCAGGTTAGATTAGGAAATAGTAGAAGAGGAGAAGAGAAGCTACAAAGAGAGCTTAGCTCCTTGGTAGGATTTGGTGAGAATAAAGATGAATCATTTCATTCTTATATTCATCATGTTCTTCCAATTAGCTTTGTTCTTATATTCATATAGTAGATGCTATGAACTAGAGTATAGTCATGTTGACATGTTCATCATATGTGCGCTAGTATATAGTTCATATGTTATGCTCATTTCATACTTGGTTATGTATAGTCTACTTAGTCTATGTGTGATATTTAGACTAGTCTATAGTTTACATATCATGTATATGCTAAGTTGTCTTAGGAGCTTCACTGTCATATCATGTTCATAAGTAGAGCTATTTGTGTGTTGAGGGGGTGGTTCATCATGCTTTTGGGTACGTCCAAGTCTCATACCTGTCGATCCATAGGCTCAGGGACCCGAGGGACATGGGTGGTCATTATATATGAGGGCGAGGTGCCCAGGTATATAGTGGCGGGTGAATGCATTTCATGTCCCATGGTCGAGGGGAAGGCGGTAGGTGGTGATATCCCTATCCGTCCCTTAAATTCCCCTATGTTCGGCCATGTTGTAGGAGTACATAAATTGTCACATGAGGTTACTGGCAGACCAGTACTCAGTGGCCTCCCGATCCACCTCACACATACCTAGCACTATTTTGTGTACATGTGTGATAACTTAGCTCATAGCAATCTTACTATATAGAACCCTCTACTCCTGTATTGGATATTCTTTTATTCTTTATTCTTGAGTGTAGGAATCTCTTGACTAGTATAAGTGTGTGTCCACTATCTTGAACTACAACTGTTTACCCCTGTTATGATCATTTGGATATTATGCAAATATGTTTGCTTTGCTCATACTCATGTTAGACCATTTGTTATCCCTGCCATTCCTTAGGAAAATATAAATAACGATACCCTGAATACTTCTATGTGAAATGTTACAACGATAGATCCGTGCGCTTGCGGATTCCATCTATAAACATAAAGACCTATCAAGGGTTGGCATTCCATTGTGGTGTTGTTAGGGTCCTCTAGGTCCTAATGGTGGTATTACGGGATGCCAGATCCACCGGCATTTCTGGCGCCGCTACCGAGGGTAGACCATCGTGCCTGCTCTTGGTGGTGACACTAAGAAATGCCAACACCAAGATAACAAGATGAAAGATAGTTGGGTAGTGAGGTTTTCTAAGGATAGATATCCTAAGTCAAGATAGTTTTGCCACTATAGACTTGCTTCGGGCACCAGAGCACAGCTGGTCTGCCAGCCGATACCGGCTTGTAGCCGGAGTTGAACCCGGATGTGGGGGAATATGAGGGACGGACGGGGCTATCACCACTAGTAGAACTAGTAGCACCTTTTGGTGAAATTTTCCATGTATTTATGTTTGTGACCTACAAAATAATGTTCTCCAAATACATGTGGACTTAAGTAAATGCATATGTGATTAAGATTATTAATTTTCCACTAGTAGAACTAGTAGCACCTTTCTCCAAAAGTAAATGCATATGTGATTAAGATTATTAATTTCTTCTCTTTTATATCTTAATTGGCAGTTAGAAATTGGACTTAAGGACTGCCAACACATACCCCTATGTTTGACTCTCATTAGGAGCCCTCGAGCCCTTTGTAGCCTTCTGGGTCGAGTCTGAGATGGCGATGAGGGGCTATGCCACTAGTAGAGAATAGACTTTCGGTTCTAGGCTTTAGTCCTAGCCATTTTTGGGCGTGGGACTAAAGACAAGATTAGTCCCGGTTGGAGCTACCAATCGGGACTAAAGTCCCCTGCCCAATGGCTAGAGGCGTAGCTTTTGCAGGAGGGGACCTTTAGTCCCGATTCGTGGCTCAAACTGGGACTAAAGGCCACCCTCCAGTCCCGGTTGGAGCTACCAGCCATGACTAAACCTTTAATCCCGGTTGGTGGCTCCAACTGGGACTAGAATTATACCTGTAGTCTAGGTTTATACCACAAACCGAGACTACATGCCCTGGGATATATACTTTCTCCTTTCTCCCCTAGCCCGAGCCATTTCAAGCTCTCTGCTTGCTCTCTATTCTTGGTCGTGGAAGGAGTTCATGCTTGCGGGATTGGTGAAGACTTCATTCCTCCATCCATTCTTCGGTTCTAAAGGTTACCAACTTCATCCTCCCATATTTTATCACTAGCATGGCTCATTTTGCAGTCTAGAAATAGAGAAATTTGTGGTTTTTTATATTGGAAATGGTGGTGGATTTTTTTATTTATATACCATTTGAGCTCAAAATCACTTGATTGTTTGAATATGAAGATGAAGGAAGCTTGTAGTAGTTCATCAAAACTAGTATGCACCTTTTCATGGTCTAGAAATAGAGAAATTTGTGGTTTTTTAGATTGGGAATGATGGTGGATTTTTTTTATTTATATACCATTTGAGCTTGAAATCACTTGATAGTTTGAATATGAAGATGAAGGAAGCTTATAGTAGTTCATCAAAACTAGTATGCACCTTTCATTGCCTCATTTCATGGTCTAGAAATAGAGAATTTTTTGTTTTCTAGATTAGGAATAATGGTGGATATTTTTTATTTATATGCCACTTGAGCTCAAAATCACTTGATAGTTTGCATATGTAGATGAAGGAATCTTATAGTAGCTCATCAAAACTAGTATGCACCTTTCATTGCCTCATTTCATGGTTTAGAAATAGAAAAATAAAAAGTTTTTTAGTATATAGCTCATTTAATTTCATGGTTCACAAAATGAGAAATTTATAGTAGTTGATGAAAATGAGTATAGAGAGTCGTAGATGGCAACTGCTTCTGGGTCCTCGGCCTCGCTTGGGGTCCCTAAGTGACTAAGGCCGAACCTCCCTCTCATTGCGCGTGGCAAGTGTGGGCAGAAGACTGTGAGGGAGTACAGGGTGAAGAAGAAGGGTCCCAACCAAGGGCGCATCTTCTACATGTGTCTGGATCATGAAGTGAGTAATTTTTTTGTCATGTTTTGTTATGGTTTGTAGCCATTTTTTGTGATAATTTTGATTAAAGTTCTTGATTTGTTGTTGTAATTTCAGTGGAATGGCACTGGATCATGTGATGGTTGGTACTAGGAGGAAGAGTATGTTGAGCACGTCCAAAAAACTCTTGCAAAGGCAACTAAGGCAACTGATGAGAGTGCACCTTTATATGATGAGGCAGTGAACCAGCAGAAGAATGATCTGTCTATTTTCATTGGAATTGGTCGTGAAATCCTTATTCTACTAAAGTGCATTATAGGTTTAGTTTATTTAGTGCTATTTAGTATTGTCTACATTGTATCAAGGCTTTAATAAGTTAATGTTCAAGAGTATGTGAAACGCTATGTGGTATAGGATATTAATTAATCATATTGATTGATGGATATTCTAGATCTTTTAATTAACTACTAATCATGCATATTGTATAATATGGGTTATTACAAGTTATTGATGTGGTGTATGTCATGTAATGCAAATGAATTGGCAATGGATGTACAACGTGGACTGCTGCTCCCCAGAGTTCATTAGGGGCGTGCATGAATTCATAAATGTGGCCAAGGCAAACACGCAGAATGGTTTCATGTGTTGCCCATGTGTTCTATGTAAGAATGAGGAGGATTATTCACGCTCAAGGATCCTACATGAACACCTATTTACGTTGGGTTTCATGCTAAACTATATTTGTTGGACTAAGCATGGAAAAAGAGGTATTATAATGGAAGAAGATGAAGAAAAACAAGAAGGGGATGATGACAACATTATTATTCATGGTTTTGCTAAACATGGTGCCTTTGATGATACTACAATGGGGGAAGCTAAAGAAGAGGTAGCGGCTCAAGAAGAGATAGTGGTAGAAGATGAGCCCGTTGATGATCTTGGTTAGGCCATCCATGATGCACAGAGAGAATGCAAAAGTGAAAAGGAGAAGATCAAGTTCGAGCACATGCTAGAGGATCATAAGAAATTGCTATACCCGACTTGCGAAGAGGGGCAAAAAAAGTTGGGTACCATACTTGAATTGCTGCAATAGAAGGCAAAGAATGGTGTATCCAACAAGGGATTTGGGGAGTTACTAACTATCACAAAGAAGATGCTTCCAAAGGCAAAAGAGTTGCCTGCCACTACATACATAGCAAAACAAGTCATCTTCCCTCTAGGATTAGAAATCCAGAAGATATATGCTTGTCCTAATGACTGCATCCTCTACCGCGATGAGTATGAGAATTTGGATGCATACCTAGTATGCCATGCATCGTGGTATAAGATCAGGCGAGATGACCCTAGTGATGTTAAGGGCGACGGTGAACATACTAGGAAGAGAATCCCTGCCAAGGTGATATGGTATGCTCCTATAATACAACGCTTGAAACGTTTTTTAGAAACAAAGAGCATGTAAAGTTGTTACGATGGCACAAAGAAGATCGTAAGGTAAATGATATGTTGAGACACCGCGCTGATGGGTCACAGTGGAGAGCAATCGATTGAGAATTCCCGAAGTTTACAGATGACGCAAGAAACTTAAGGTTTGCTTTAAGTACGGATGGCATGAATCCTTTCAGGGAGCAAAGCAGCAGTCATAGCACTTGGCATGTTACTCTATGTATCTACAACCTTCCTTCATGGTTGTGCATGAAGCAAAAGTTTATTATGATGCCAGTGCTCATCTAAGGCCTAAAGCAACCTGGAAATGACATTGATATGTACCTGAGGCCATTAGTTGAGGAACTTCTACTTTTGTGGAGTAGCACAGGCGCACGTGTGTGGGATGAGTACAAACAGGAACACTTTGACCTACGAGCATTGTTATTCGTAACAATCAATGATTGGCCTGCTCTTAGTAATCTTTTAGGATAGTCAAACAAGGGATATAATGCATGCACGCACTGTTTTCATGAGATGGAAGGTATATTTTTGAAAAAATTTTTGAAAGGTTGTGTGCATGGGCCATCATCGATTTCATCCATTGAATCACGCCCTAAGAAAGAAAGGCAAGCATTTTAAAGGTAAAGCAGAGCACCAAACAAAGTCTGACAACCATAGTGGTGAGGATGTATTCAATATGGTCAAGGGTGTACAAGTAGTCTTTGGGAAGGGACCTAATAGATAATCTATTTCGAATGATGCTAACGGGCATACACCCATGTGGAAGAAGTCTTTATTTTGGGAGCTATCCTACTGGCAAGTCCTAGAGGTTCACAGCGCGATCGACGTGATGCACCTAACAAAGAATCTTTGTGTGAACCTATTAGGCTTCATGGGTGTGTATGGGAAGTCTAAGGACACACTCGAAGCAAGATAGGGACTATAGTGTATGAAAGAACGAGAGAACCTGCATCCAGAGAAGGAAGATGATGGACGCCAGCACTTAAGTCCTACCAGCTACACTCTTAGCAAAGAAGAGAAGAAAAGCATGTTTGAATGACTAAACAGCATCAAGGTCCCATCTGGCTTCTCCTTGAATGTAAAGGGGATAACAAATGTGGCAGAGAAGAAATTCCTAAACTCAAAGTCTCATGACTGCTATGTGCTTATGACATAATTGCTTTCGGTTGCATTGAGAGGGATTCTACCTCCAAATGTTCGATTAGCCAGCATGAAACTATGTGCATTCCTCAATGTAATTTCTCAGAAGGCAATCAATCCAGTGCATCTAGCAAAGCTACAGAATGACATAGTCCAATGTCTTGTCAGCTTTGAGTTGGTGTTCCCGCCATCCTTCTTTAATATTATGACGCACCTCCTAGTTCACTTGATCAAAGATATTAGTATCCTTGGTCCTATGTTCCTACACAACATGTTCCCCTTTGAGAGGTTCATGGGAGTCCTTAAGAAATATGTTCACAACCATGCTCAGCAAGAAGGAAGCATCGTCAAGGGCTATGGAACAGAGGAGGTCATTGAGTTATGCATTGATTTTATTCCTGACCTCAACCCGATTGGTGTTCCTGAATTACGACATGAAGGAGACTAAGTGGAAAGGGAACACTAGGGAATAAAGCATATATTGGCATGGAGGGCCATTATTTCAGTAAAGCACGCTACACAGTTATGCAAAACTCCTCCTTGGTGGATCTGTATATCGAGGTACACAAGGACATTGTACGTGGCGAATTCCTAGGGAGGACTGAAGCCTGGATTATGCATCGGCACATGGAAACTTTTAGCGGTTGGTTGCAAAAATGATGTCAGGGTGACGAGAGTCTGGATGAGCAACTATACTTGTTGTCCAGGGAATCATCTTGGCATATCCTAACATTCAAAGGGTAGAGATAAATGGCAATATATTTTACATGATAGCCTAAAATAAAAGGAGCACCAACTAAAATAGTGGTGTCCGCATAGATGCCATGGACCTAAATGGGAATGAGGAAACATATTATGGCCACATAGAGGAGATATGGGAACTAGACTATGGACCTTATTTTAAGATCCCTTTGTGTCGGTGCCAATGGGTGAGGGTGACCGGAGGTGGGGTAACAGTTGACCATCAGTACGGAATGACAATAGTAGATCTCAACAATCTTGGGTACAAAGATGAACCATTCGTCTTAGCCAAGGATGTGAATCAGGTGTTCTATGTGAAGGACATGTCCACCAAACCGAAGAAAGGGAAAAACAACATCTCAGACAATAAGCCAAAGCAACACATCGTTCTTTCAGGAAAAAGAAACGTTGTGGGAATCGAGGACAGGTCTGAGATGTCAAAAGATTATGAAAAGAATGATGGAACTCCGCCCTTCACAGTGAATAGTGACCCAAGTGTCCTGCTAAATGATGAGGACACTCCATGGTTACGGCATGATCATAACCCACGGACATACGTCAAGAGGAAGTTCATTGTTGTTCCCACTTGATATGGTGATGTATTGGAACTATTATGTCATAATTAGGACTTCAGATTTTTCTATCGTGTTTTTAATATCTTCTACGGTTTAAATGAATTTTTTACTTCACAATGGATTTCCTGTGGAGAATGTGCGATGAAAAACCAAATGATCAATGTTAATGAGATGTGAAAACTAATTTCCTATCGAAAAGCAATAGATTTAATGATTTTAATTAAGAAGTATATTTTTGCATGGTGGAAATTGTGATTATTATTTACACTATGTTAAATATTTATACGGTAAAATAAAAGAGTTTAGCTTACAGATTTTTCTTGTGTACAATAACGCAAAACTAGGTCTAGGATTTTTTTGTATTTTTTTGACTAATATTTTATTTATTAGGCAATTAACATCTCTCTAGATATTTATATAAAAGAAATATATAAAAAAAGAAAAACTTATGAAAACTGGCGAAAAGCCAAACTGCAGCCCACCTTTACTCCTAGGTGGATCAACAACCCAGGACTAAAGATAGGCTGCGTTTTCGTGGCACGCCAAAAATCGCCTTTACTCCCGGGCCATGGCTGCACTCGGGACAAAATGACAGACCATTAGCCCTAGTTCTAACCATCACCCGGGACTAAAGGACCTTTAGTCCTGGGTCGTGGCTTCACCCGAGACTAAAGGTCTCTCCTATATATTGCCTCCTCTCTTCTCCCCCTCCATCATCTCGTCTTCTTCACCCAAGAGCCACCGCGCCGTCGCCGCTCAATCCTCATTGCCTCTAGCACTGCCACCATGCACATGCACCTTTCTCGCCATCTCCACCAGTGGCCTGGCTCGCACCTCTCCCATCTATGTGCGGCACCTAGATTTGGATTCGCCATCGTTGTCCTCGCCCTCACCCAGATCTGATTTGGATCCGCCGCCGTCGTCGATCCGTGTCCTTGTCATCGCCGGCTCCACACGCCTACCTCCAGCACCACCTCTCATCACACGCGCATTTCGTCCCTGGCTCCACGCGCGTCGTCCTTGTCACCCCGTTGTGCCCTCGCTCATCCTCACCGCTAGAGCACGCCGTCCTTGTCTGCATTATCTCCGATCCAACACCAGCCTCATCACCCCACAGACGCCCTCGCCTTGTCTCCCCACCAACGCCCTCGCTCGTCCCCAGCTAGCTCTACGTGCACGCGCTCATCGTCCTCGTCTCCGGCCGGCCACCGGCGCGGACGGCACGCCTCGGCCCCGCCGTGCTCGATTGTGCTCGCTGTGCTCTCGTGCTTGTGTTCATCGTCCTCGTCCCTCGCCGTGCTCATTGAAGGAACTTCGTTTGCACATGTGAGCAACAGCGTGTGCATATGGGTGTGTGTGTGTGTGAGTGAGTATGTGTGTGTGATGTGTGTGTGCATATTATTTTTTTAGCATAGAAAAAATATAAAAAATAGATACATTTTATTTGTAGACAAAATAGAAAACATGTAGTAGTTTAATTTAATATATATATATAGAAAAAATGTTGAGTACTATGAATTGTAGAAAAAATGTAGTAGTGTACTACAATATATAGTTGTAGAAATATATTTGAATCTTCGTCACAATTGAAAAGATTGTTTTTATTAGTGCTATGAATTTTTTGGTATATATATCTGAATTTTGATATATTGACATTATTAGTGTGACATGAATTTTCATATATTTATATGCACTAATGTTCATATATATTCTAATATCCTAATCTCCTCTCCAAACCCTAACCCGACCGAGCCCCGCTCCAAACCCTAACGAAGGAGAAGCTAACCCTAATATCCTGAGCTCCGCTCCAAACCCTAACCCTAAATTCTATAGTTATATATATTTGAATTTGATTCTTCATAATTAGTGTGACATGAATCCTCTCCAAACCCTAACCAAGGCACAAACCGTAACCAGATCGAGCTCGGAGTAAATAATAACCCCTAAAGTCTATATATAGTTATATAAGTTTAAGCCACTGACTCGCTACATTTGCATATGCATGACTAGTGTATGGTTTTCATTTATATATAGTTGTGGTAATTAAGATGGCCAAGCCACAAGATGACTACGACCAGAATGAGACCACGATGAACATTATCAATGTCGACACTCAGTATGGCCCCAACCAGAACAAGGCCAACCCAGAGTTCGATGACGGCTCTCAATACTTACTAAATTTTAAAGATGAGCAAGAACTTCTTATGCAAGAAAATCTTGTGCAATAAAATGCTGACGAGGTATATTTGTTAATAATCTTCCATCTCTTATATATAAAATTAAAATAGTTCCAATAATTCATATATATATATATTACTGAATCTTTGTGTTTGTACGTACGTAGCCCTCTGGATTGACAACATTGACAAGCAGTAGTAAAAGTGTACGAGGCCTGACAAAACCATTGGAGGACACTACATAATCACATAAGTTGATCCCAATACTGGTGAACCGCTCTAGCAAAAAAACAATGCAAAGAAATTCGTAAACCACTGTGGGGTTCTTGTTAGGGATAGGGTCCTAATCAGCGTCCGTGAATGGAAAAAGAAGAAGGGTCATCCTTTGATCAATTTTGTCTCTGAGCGAGAGAAGGACCTTCTTTGAGATTCAGTCACTACACATTTCAATCTACCAGCAGGTGAAGATTTAAAAAACTAGTTAAAAGTTAGGCTCTTAAGAAGATGGCCACACAATTCCAAACCTAGAAGAATATGTACAATGAATTTGTCAAGAAGAATCTAACTCCAGATTTCAGTCAAAATAACCCGTATAAAAAGTTAAGGGACGACTGGCCTAAATTTGTGAGGTACAAGACCTCGGAAGAGGGTGAGGAACGGGTGAGAAGGAACCAACAGAATGCACGACAGAAGGTGTACCATCATAAAACGTGATTAGGTGGCTACAGGATTGCCATTCCAAAGTGGCAAAGAATGGAGCAGAACTGCTTGCCAAAGGGATCCATCCATTTTCACTTGAATGGCCTGAACGCTCCAAGAATTGGTTTTTCACTCATGGAGGATCACTGGACCCACAGATCGGAGAGCTGGTTATTGGTGGGGAAATCAGAATAGTAGTACAAAGACTTATCGATATTGTAGATGCTTCTTCCAGTGGTGCCTTTGTGCCTAACCGAGAGAAGGATGAGCTGATGTATGCCCTCTAGACTCAAACACCCTAGGCGAATGCGAGGCAAAGGGTTGATTTTGTGGCGGCATGGCTTCCCTGAGGACGCCGCTACCTACAGAAGCCACCAGCGAAGGAAGGATGAGGAGGCAGAGCGGATCCGCAGGTTAGAGAAGGCGGTGCTTCAATCGCGGGAGCGAGAACTAAATATGGACATGAGAATGCAAGAGAAAATCAAACAACAAGTGGCACTACAGTTGAGCTAGAGGCAGTCAACATCAGAGCATAGAGTCAACGTTAGGCCCCCTCAGCTAAGAAGCAGTTGCGCTTCCACTGAGCTCCCAAATTAGAATGACGCATTGCAGCACTTCCCTGTGGATGACATCATCATGCCTTTGATGCCATGTGAGCGTCACATTCCCATAGGGAATACCGGTGCCACAGTCTTGGTGGCACATGGTATCGTTTCTCCTGTGGTCCCTAAGAAGACACCAACAAGTCATGGGAATCCAATTCCACCTGGCTATTATAGCGTCTCGGTGGATAGAGTTATCAAAGACTATAGGGAAGTGGCTCTTGACTTTCCTAGAGGTGATGGGGAGAAGACTCTAGGACAAGTAGAGCATTCATTCATTTTATGGAGCAAGTGCTACATCATTATTCCCGGTGCAGCGGCTAGGGTACCGTCGCCTCCTCCTCAACTACCTCATGATAGGTGCGGATGAAAATGAACGAAATAGTTTTTCAATAATTAACCATTCTCATTAATTGGCTTCTCATGTAATAGTCATTTTTGTACTCACAGGTCTCCCAACCTAAGTCCAGTTCTTCCATCCCATGATGATCATTAGAGTTCTATGGACGACGATGATGCTCCAGACGATGATGATGCGTTCCATGGCTTGGCTAGATCTCCATCCCCATCTCCTCCAAGATGGTCTCCCCCCCTCCACCTGCCGTGCCACAGAGCCAGAAGAGGCCCCCGTCCCCGGTGAAGTCCACGGTGAAGAAGAAAGCCAACCGTCGTAAAACGAAGTCCCCTCCGGAGAAACTGCCTTACGTGAAGTCTGAAGAGGAATCAAAAGCGGCGGCACAAAAAGGTTTGGATAACTAGCAGAAAAGTTTAGAAGAATCAAAAGCAAGGAGGTTAGAACTTTAGAAAAACCCGCCAAAGCCGCACTACATAGCTCAACGAGAACTAAGGAAAAAAAATTAATGAGCGCGAGAAAAAGCAGCATGATGCACGTATGCCCTCGCCATTATCGGACTATAAACGCTCTCTTGACAAGTCATATAAGGCATCGCTGAAAGCGAAGAGAGCAAGAAAAGTTGTTGCACAGCTCAGGCAGCAATCTAAGCAGTCTATCGACCCGCTAGTTGTTGAGGATGATTGTACAAACGCACAAGGTAGTCCAATCGATAGGGAGGCACTCTAAGACTTCATGGCCACAATAGGTCTCACACCTCATCAACTCATTGGGGGAGGATCGATACCAATAGCCAACTTTGATATTTATCGGACTTATCATTATGGCAGGAGTCTTGTCAACCCTAATCATCGCTGGGTACGCAAATGTTCTTGTTAAACAAGTGGTCTTGAGAGTGTGTGACAACAATGAGGCATGGCTTGTTGTCAAAATTAGACCAGAGCGTTACTTCAATGGCTATGATGTTTTACATATTGAGTTCAATGAATTGCACTAACTATTAAACTGGGACACTCTTGACAAATCTCTCCTCAGCTGCTGGTGTCTGTAAGTGATTATTTCTACAATTGAAGTAACTTGCATGTTAGTTCGTTGTCTATATATAGTTATCCTCACACTATACATATTCTTTTGTACTATATAAATGCGGATATGAGATGCTGAAACTAAAGAGAAAAGGGTTAACTGATGTTGGTTTCATGGATCCGAATCACACATTCAAGGACACGGTTCTTAGATAACCAACATGACAAGACACTGATACTCTTCCCTTACAACTTCAAGTGAGTGTTAATGTCTTGTGCCTATTTTATTTTGCTAACTCTATGTTGACTTTAGTTATGCCTGCGTATAAACATGTAGCTATCACTAGATACTGCTGGTCATCGATATGCCCAGGAGTACTGTAAAGATCTTTGACTCAGCAACAAAACCCCGACAAAATTACCATGAAATGATAAATATTTTCCAGTGGTAATTTCGGTCTCGCACACTGTACTCTCTTATGACATTTTATTTATATAACTCCATTTATTTATTTTGTTGGGCAGTGCTTGGAAAATGTTCACCGAGAAATGCTATTATGCTCAATGGAAAGTGCCTTTGCATGTGGTAACGCTATTATGCTCAATGGAAAGTGCCTTTGCATGTGGTCCAATACCAGTAAGTACTGGCTAGGTCATTGCATCTTTATTTAGTTCATTCATTATTACCATGCTTCATTAGTTGATGATGAATCTTTTTCACGTAAAGTGGTGTCTGCAGCAGGGATCGGGGAACAACTTATGTGGATACTACATCTATGAGTTCTTCATGAAGTACTCAAGGAGAACATCTAAAGAGATCCTCGAAGTATGTACAAAATATACATAATTTAGTTATTACCATTGTGTTGATATATATAATCATATATATTCATACTTTTCCTTTCATTCGAATTGAAGATTGAATGGAGGAAGAAAAAGGTTATACGATGTGTTCAGATCAAAACAATTCATGAGGCATTGTCAGGATTTCTTATGGATGAGGTCATACATCCCAAAGGTGCGTACCACTATGACCCTAAAGAATTAATACCTAGTAGCCATACGATTGAAGATTAGGGTTGAATGAAATCCTAATGACATGAGTACAAGGTTTTTGTGACTTTATTTTGTACATATTCCACGCATGTACAACCTCTTGAAATATTTGTATATATGTAGTTTTATACATTTTAGTGTGTTATTTATGTATAATGCTTGAATGAAACCTTATACGTGGACGTATATTAGCAGCGTAGAATTCGTATATAAAAATCTAATCGAAACCAAAAAGAATTGAATTGAAAAGAAACCATAAAATGAAAAGGAATGAAATGGAAAAATGGAACCTTTAGTACCGGTTGGAAACACCAACAGGGACTAAACATGTCAGCCCCGGTGCAATGCTTGGGGGGCCATTTAGTCCCGGTTAGTAATAGCAACCGGGATTAAAGGTCCACTTTTAGTCCCGGATCTTAGAACCGGGACTAAAGGGGGCCTTTAGTCCCGGATTCATAATCCTGGTTGGGAAACCGAGACTAAAGGGGGTTTCCCAACCGGGACTGATGCTCAGTCCTGCACTAGTGTGCTCAATCTCTGGTGACTGGGTCGACCAAGGTGGTCATAGCCATGGCTGTCCTGGGTCAGGTGCACTTCTGGGGGGGTGTCCAAGCCTTTGGTCGTGTGCTTAGCTTATGAGCTGAGCGATGCTTGATTCGAGCATCGTGTCAGGAAAGCCCGAGCGAGGGCCTAGCTGACTCGTTGGGGAGCTGCTAGCTCTGAGCCCGTGTGGGGTGCCCCGCTTACCTTGACCTACCATCGGTCGAGTGTCGAGGCCAGCAGGGCCCTGGCTCAGTGCCAATCCGTTGATTAGCGTCCCACACCTTTGTGAGGGCTCAGTAGCAGGCCACCTTGGCTTGGCTGCACTTAGCGATGGTCGGATGCGTTCTTTGCACCGAGCTCGGGAGGCCCTCACTGGGTCCGCCACTTAGTGCCCTCTGCTTTACAAGTGTAGCTAAAGTCTTGGTGTAGTTGATCCTTTCTGTAGCACGAGTTTCTCCGTTCATATCGAATTCTTTAGTTCTAGTGTGAAATTAGAGTAGTAACTAATAGCGCAAATGTGGTGTTTATACTATCGGTGTACCTAAGTTTATGACATGCCCCATGGATGATTGTGGTAGCCAGCTGATAGTGATAGCCCTATTTGGCCTGTGTATTCCACCAAGTTCGGTTAGGTTCTTAAAATGTAGGCCTCTTTGTTGGAACTGTCTAGTACCCTTCTTATCCTTTTGCATTGCTAGGTTGAGCTAGTACCCCAAAGTGCTAAAGAAAATTGACTAGATTGGTCCCTTAGTAGCAGATATGAACCTTAGCGGTCACTCATTGTCCTCCCAATTAGCTATGCCATCTATTTTTCTAGTTTGTATCACTCCATTGTTGCATGACTATCTTTATTATTTAACCCCACTATACTTTGTTGGTTGATTGAGATACAAATGAAGAAACTATATTCTTAGCCAAAACTTTTCCTAGGGATAAAAATACAATACCTTGGAATACTCTTAGGTGAAATATTGTAACATAACTCTACGCATTTGTATAATCAATCTATTTGAGCATAAGAAATATCAATGACATGCAAGACATTGGATCGGGCCACACCATCTCTTCTTTTGTCGTAGTCCAGTGGTAACGATCTATGATCTCCTACTTGCCTGATGTTTGGCTGAACACAGTAGGAATTCGATTTTGTACTCATTCTGATTTATAGGTCGTTTTGGATTTTTTAGATACATAACTTTTATTATTGTATCTAAACATATCATATATCTAGGTGCATAGGAAAAATAGTGTATCTAGAGAAGCCAAAATGGACTATAATTTAGGATGGAGGGTGGTACTAGAGTAGCGTACCCATTCCCCTATAATGCACCCATTCACCACCGGATGATACGCTGGCCCAACGTTGATGTTTCCATCATCACCGCCGGATGGTACGCTAGTCCGGTGTTGATGGTTCCGCCCTTACCGCCGGATAGTATGTCGGCCCGGCGTTGATAAATAATCGTTACCACTGGATGGTACAACGAACCGACGTTGATGAGAACAGTATCCCCGCCGGATGGTAAGTCAGCCTGGCTGTGATGATGTAACCATAGCCGCCGGATGGTACATCGGACTGGCGGTGACCAATTCAGCACTGCCGGTTCGGAACTGGCGGTAATGAGTGTCGACTATCACCAACGACTTTTACCAAAGATTGCCAAAACTGGTGGTGATGAACTTTCTGTAGCAGAGCCAGTATCTAGCTAGAATTTTGCATGGCTGCTAGGTGGTGGAATTCCCCTCGGCGCTGCTCTCTTGAGTTGCAGGATCTCTCCATCCTACTGGAGATGCCGCTAGATAAATGCTAGAGGCGTCAGTGATGAGCCGGTCTATGATGAGTGATGGAGGATAGAAAAAATAGTAAACGATTGAGAAGTTAATAGTCACTTCGTCTCAAATAAATCAACTTTATATATTTATAAAAACATAAATATTTATCATAGCAAAAATTGTTTCTATAAGATATATTTTTTTGATGTACTTATTTGGTGCCATAGATGTTGATACTCTTTTTTATAAAATTAATGAAATTTAAAATACTGTACTAGAAGTTCATTTATTTTGAGACAGAAGTACAGTATGTATATAATTTTGTTGCCACGTCTGTCTTGTGTCCACCCACCTGCCAGTCAGTACAAAAGTCGTCTCCCTCTCCAGCCCTTCTTTCTCACTCATCCATTTTCCTGCTCTGTCTTGCAGCAGCTCCATCTCTACAACACTAGCTGGCACTAAAGTTTTCCAAATGTGCCGGCACGGCACTACACGGCCCTAGCCCGGCCGGGCACGGCACGCCTCGGCACGGTCCGGCAGGCACAGTATATGAAGCGTGCCGTGCCGTGCCATGCCGTGTCACCGTGCCGCAAAGCTGGCCCAGGCACGGCCCTAAGGAGTCTAAGTCGTGCTTGGCGTGCCCGTGCCGGCACGCCAGCCCAGCGTGCCTGTGCTGGTCCTGGAACTGAATTCTCAAAAACACCTATTCAACTTAGAATTTCATATAAACAACTTCTAAGTCATCAAAATCATCACAGAATTTAAGGAAAACAGCAAGCAAAGAACACAGGCAAGTTGTGAAACTAAAACTAATTCAAAAAGGAGTTGTACAATGGCTGCCTCATTAAAAACCTGTTTAGGTAAAACTCACCCTTGTGAGAAACTCTAAACAGAAAAAGAGTACAGTCAGCTCCAAATATTGTTCATAGGTTCATTACATCCATCATCCAGCATTTTCAAGTCTTAACAGCTATTACAAAACCATTACATAAATGGGGAACTTAATCAACATCAAGATAAAGTGCTTCAAAGGCCTCTTCCAGCTTCTTATCTTCCACCATGTGCTGGAGTCTTGATTCAGCATTCTCCCAGTCTTTGATGCATGTCAGTGCCTCCACAGTCTCAGGGTTCAGCCTCCGGCGACGCTCCTCGATGATCCTGCCAGTAGTGCTAAAGGTAGATTCTAAAGAGATAGTTGACACAGGCACAATAAAGATATCTTTTGCAAGAATAGAAAACACTGGATAAGTAAGCTTGTGCTCATGCCACCATTGCATGAGGTCAAAATCATCATCTAACTGGTTCACTGTGTCTGAGTCCAGGTAGATGGTAAGCTCACTAGAGTTAGGAGCAGAAGCTGCTTGTAGCAAAGAAGTGGCAGACACACCCCTTGACTGATCAAGATTAGGAGGAAGGGAAGCACAGTCAGCCCCAATGTTAAGCTCATCATCATCATAAATGTCAGCCCAAGCTGTTCTTTTCTTACCAGAAAGGGATGCAGGAACAACCCTTTTGAGCCTAACAGAGTCATGCATTGCATCATACTTGTTGTACATTTTAAAAAGAAGAGCTCTTGTGTCTAGCAACTTGTTAGTGTAATCAACATTAAAAAGAGAATTCAACTTTCTAAGCACTTTGATAAAGCCCTTAATCTTAGCTCTTGGATCTAGTATAAATACAATGGAATAAAGATCAGGTATGTTCTTTCAGTATTTATTATATTTGTCAATCATAGACTGGACAACAGCTCTTAGGTGTTCATCATCTTGATATTTATGCAGGTGAATAGCAATCTTTACAATATGATGAATCATAAGTGAAGAAGTAGGATAGTACACACCAGATAAATCAACAGTGGAGTCATGAAACAATTCAAGAAATTTTAACGTTGGGCATTAAAGTACTTAAACAGATCTCTACCAGTTGTTTGCTTAGACACAGGATTAAAAGCAGGATTATGAGCCTTTTTAATGTACTCTTTAAATGCTTCTGTTTCACCAATCATTAAGGGCAAATCTAGCCTAGCAAGCATACGAACAAGCTCAACACGAGCAAGATCAAAATTGTAACTCCAGCTTCTAACAGTTTCATCAGGATTAAAACCAATATGAGTTTGAGACCTGCAACATTTGTCACGACGCTGAACACAAACCTTAAGATGTCAAGTAAGATGCCCAGTTCCATTAGTAGAATAAGCAGAGTATTTCTTCTTGCAGTGTTTGCAAATAGCAGCATACCTGACGAGATTTTTCTTACCTGGCACCTTCTTTAAAAGCTTCATCCCTAATAGAAGAGGTAGAAGGCCGCTTGGAGCCTGCTACCTCACTGTCACCCTCAGCACCGTCGCCATCGGGATCGGCCGCATCCACATCCACTGGGACCGCATCTTGGTCACAGGGATGGGCATCAGCAGCAGACCGGCCAAATAGCTCGGCGCAGTCCTCGCGGACATTGTCCTCCTCATCATCCCCGGTAAACCCGCACATTCACAGCTCGTCATTCTGGGAGTGATCAAACTCCCCTTCATCGTGGACGCTTGCGCCCAGGGCCATACTAGCCCTAGCCGTCTCCGGTTCCTCGATGGCTGCATCATTCAAGAACAAAAACAGGGTTAGGGATTAGGCATCGATGAGAACGATGGACAAAAGACAGAGGGGATTAGGGTTAGGGTTTGGGTTTGGGTTTGCACTTACCTCTAGAGCCGGAGCGCCGAAAATGACGACGGGATGCACACCCCTGATACCTCAACGGAGACTGGAGCCCCAGAGGTGGTGGCGGCCGGCGATGAGAACGACGGACAGAAGACGGAGAGGAGTCGAGGATGCCAAGAACGAATCTCAATCGACTCTCAGGGATAAAGAACAAGGGAACATATGGAGATTGAGGGCGGGAACCACCACATCTGAGAGAGAAGAGGGAGATTGAGGTGGAGAGGGAAGGGAAACTAGGGAGATTGAGGGTGGAACCCACCGGATCTGATGTCCCCTTACCCGCCGGAGAACTCCATGGACACGGCGGAGCAGGCGAGCGGGCGAGAGCGAGGAGCGACGACGAGCGAGCGAGAGCGAGGAGCGACGGTGAGCTGGCGAGAGCAGACGAGCAAGCGAGGAGCGACGCGAGGGAGACGACGGGTCGAGTGAAGGGGATTAGGGTTGGGAGAGGGGAGGAGGCCGCGGCGGCTTGCTTATATGCCCCCTCCTTCCCAATCCAACATTCCAATGGCTCTCCCCCTACCTCCCCAATCCAATAGCTGGAAGCCATGCTGGCGTCGTGCCGGCACTACGGGCCGCCTCCTCGGCCAGGCACGGGCACAGCAACGGCCCGAGCCAGGCATGGGCACAGTTGGGGCAGGCCAGGGCCGGGTTAGGGCCGTGCTTTTTAGCACCGGGCTCGGGCTAGCCCGTTTCACGCGGCCCGTTTGGAAAACTTTAGCTGGCACTGGCAGCTAGCTACTCCAAGAAACGTTGCGTGCGAGAGCTGGCAGTTTAGCGGAGCTCAAAATTGCCATCGATTTGCAATGCCGAACCGGGAGGAATCAAGAAGCCCGGAGTCATCTGGGGCTTCTTCCTCACCGCCACTGTCACCCGCTGAAACGGCCGCCAGGCGCAGCTCATCGGGATGCGAGAAGCGAGCGCGTGATGGGGGGAAGCACCCGTCGTACCGCGGCGTCCGGATGCGGGCGTGGGGGAAGTGGGTGTCGGAGATCCGGGAGCGCACAAGAAGTCGCGCGTCTGGCTCGGCACGTTCCCAACGCCTGAGATGGCGGCGCGCGTGCACGACGCCGCCGCGCTGGTGGTCAAGGGCCCCGCCGCAGTCCTCAACTTCCTAGAGATGGCCACGGCGCTCCCTCGCCCGGCCTCCGTCGCGCCACGTGATGTCCAGGCCATGGTTCTGGGATTCAGCCCGAATTGACCGAATTTCACCGAAATTCGTCTAATTCGGCCCGGCCCGAGAGAATACCAAATTGGTCAAAATATTTCGGCCCCATTCAAATTTCTGGACTGTTTCATGGTCCAACAACAGCCTACGAATGTTCCTGAGTCTAAGACTTAACTCACTGGGGACTCACGGTCACTAGGTTTCCTTCGAGGCCGCCGCCAGCAGCTTCATGCCTTCGTCTCCGCTCCACGCCGCCTGCGCCAACGCTGCTGCAGCCACCGCGACCGCCGTGGATGCTTCCCTACGAGTCCAAGCTCGCGCCATGTACACTCCTCGACACCACCCGCGTGCCATGGCCGCTCCTGGAGGCTCGCCGTCACCGCATCGGATGCGTCGTTGCTGCCATCTTCACCGCCTGCTGCCACCACCGCGTCGTCGCTGCCCTCCCCGCCACCAACGCGTTCCCTGCCGGCGCCGCGTGCACCCTCTGCAAGCCCACTGCCATTCTTGATAGTTTAGAGAAATTTTGTTCAAATTTCATTCAAATTTTGAGTGGATACCGGTCCGAATTTTCCGAATTTCGTCCAATTCGGTAGGCTCCGAATTTTTTTTGAGAAATGAACCCAGAACCTTGGTCCAGGCAGCCGCGGCCCGCGCCGCCGCCATGGAGCCATCTATGATGCTTGGCCCCTCTGCCGCGACGACCGTCGCCGTATTGCCCACCCCAGCGCTAGCCTCCATGGAGGGGCAGCTGCATGACGATGAGCTCGAGGCGATCGTCGAGCTCCCGCCGCTCGACGAGGACGCCGCCGAGCTGCTTGTGCCGCTCGGCACCGCGCCTTTCTCGTTCCACGACGACGCTACGCGAGCGTCTTGGCGCGACCCAGAGTGGATCGGCCATGACGCTACGGCGGCGGCGCATGATGCCGACGAGCTGTTCGGATTCGCGCCGGACGGCGACCACGGATGGGCCCAGCCGGTTGGTACCCTCCTGTGGAACTTGTAATTTCTGGTTCTGGTCGGTCTGCTAATCAGGCGTAATTAACTCCTGTTAATAATCTCTTTTACCTTTGAAAATTTTCTTCTTCTGTTGCTGCTGCTGAATGATCTATAGATATATTGAGTTGTACTATAACTTGGAGAAAAAAGTTTCAACTTCGCTATTACTGCAAAAACATGTTGCAACCTGCAGCTGCAGGTTACTATTAAATTATTGTGTCACCATATTCTTTCACTGCTTTTTGGTCGGTTCCAGGTCGAATTCTTGTCTTCTAGATTTTCCCTTTCTCATAGGCCTCATTCGGTTATATGGGAATAACTTCGAGCCGCACAATTCATTCCCAAATTTATACTAGCCAAGAATTGTTTCATGCCAGAAACGGCCCGTTACGGCATTAACCGAACAGGGCCTTAATGCGAGAGCTATTATTTTATAAATATAAATGTACTCTGTTTGTTTGTTAAACAATATAAGAGGTATTTTGTTTTGAAAATGTCAGAATTTGCACGATTTGACCAATGA
Source organism: Saccharum hybrid cultivar R570 (assembly GCA_038087645.1). Lineage (NCBI taxonomy): Eukaryota > Viridiplantae > Streptophyta > Magnoliopsida > Poales > Poaceae > Saccharum > Saccharum hybrid cultivar. Next base: position 652,475 of record JAQSUU010000203.1, on the reverse strand, counting down.
TTAGTCAAGTTGTACATGTAGAAGGGTACAAAAAGTTGCATCACTGGATTTATGTTCGAAACGGTATAAGATCATTTTGATTCTGGAGAAGTTAGCAATATATCGCAACAGAACTGAACGGTTAAAGATATTTTTTTAAAAATCTCTCATACAAAATTATTAGGTTGATGGGTACATAAGAGTACATGTAATTATGCATCAAGTTCATTTCTCAATCTACTCGTCTACTTCATCAAGCACTCACTCTATCTCCTTCAATTATCACAATAATTGTTCACTGTAGTGCAAAACCAACTATGACTACACCTGCAAAATGGCGGCGTTTTATACTTGCCAAGAGGCCAAGAGTTGCACTCTTCTATATCTGTTTATTCTTTATTGCAGTCAAGTGTAACGAAAGGGATAATGGCCTTGTTTAGATGCCGGATTCGGCGCCCCGATTCGGGGCACTGTTGGTACAGTGTTCCTGTCGGAACACTGTAGCAGCTTTTGTTTTTTAGTGCACAAAATTGTCTAAAAATTGATTAATTAGACTCAAAATGTTCGTCTCGTAAAGTATAATAAAATTGTGCAATTAGTTTATGATTTCATCTACATTTAGTACTTCATGCATTTGCCGATATTTTGATGTGATGGAGAATCTCCTTTTTGTATAGTGGAATTTAGGGGTGAATTTAGGTATCTAAACAAGGCCAATATTACTTTGTAAGTTGTACACTGCAAAGTACGATCAAGTAGTAAGTACTACAACTTCTTTGACTCCGGAGTTACTAACTGCTCTATTAATATTGGCTGTTCGAAAAAGTACACTGGTGTATCCTGTGTGTTCATCAAGCAGGCAGAACAGATAAACAGTACAATAAACCACTACTGTCCAGTACACATTTGGTGCTTGTGTATTCAAAGGAGGAAACAAGCCCCAGGGGTAAAAAAGAAGCTGTCTAATGTGAACTCGAGTGTTTTAGAAACATTTGACACCTGAGTGTTAGATGGCCTCAAAACACTCAGTTCTGGTCGAATAGTAAAATCGAGTGTCTTTCTAATCTATGAAACATTAGATTGCCATAGCCACAGGCAGATCCATATTAAGGGGAGCTCCAATAATTGAGCTAGCATGCTAGCTCTAAGATAACTTCTCAACAACACTCCCAACCGTCAATAAAAGAAAAAACCGATGATAAAACTCTCTCCTGGCAACAATAAGCATCAGGAACCATTCCCAGACAGTTTTCTATCAGGAAAGATTGACTTTCCCTATCAGTTTTTCCCTAACGGTAACCGTCACGGATGGTCTTCCTGACGGTTTTCGATACTTTCCTTGACGGAACAGGTCGTCACGAGAAAACTTGCCTGGTGGTGTGATCTTTTTAGCACATAGCTCAAAATATAAATAACCTTACATGACAACCTCACTTGATATTAGAGTATGTGCATGAGACTAGCTCTTAATCAAGAGATCATTTTTCTCTTTTTTCTATTAAAATATGAAATAGTATATTTAGAGCTATTGTTGGAGTTGCCAAAGAGAATCTTTCTATGTTCAAAAAATATCAACCGTCCATCAAGAGAAATCAACCAGTCAACAAATAAAACATACTAAAGAAAAAGTACCAAGAAATACTAAATAGATAGAGATATTACCAAAATACGTTGGACTAGTACCCATATGGCCATATTGTTTGCAATTTTCTATTTTTTTAAAATAAAGATAATTGTTGGTATAAGTTAAATGCACACAGAGAGAATATATATATCCGCAAGCGCACAGATATTATACCGTTATAGCACTTCATTGAGAATAACCCAGTTTTAATATCGAACCCAAAGGAACAGTTAGTGAGAATAACTAAGTCTTAGTTTTAACCCAACTTCACAATCAAGGTCAGAAAATAGGAATATAAAGGAGACTACTAAGGTATGTCTAGTTCTAATCTCGGTAAAACTTTGCCTTCTATTGTTCTATCGTGGGAGATGTCTTATAGGGAACAAATTCAGAGTTTCTTCCCTAAAAGCGATCAAATTCCTGCTAGTCCTATTAACGGGAGGTGGACTATAGAGGATTCAACAAAGCAATAAAAGTCACCTTCGCGAGCTATCACCAATCCGAAAAATGAGGGTGCATTTACGAACAACCCTAGTCTAAGCACCACGTTTACACTACGAATACTACTTTAATCTAAAGCCACTAAGATCAAAGCACTCAAAAGAGAGTCGTAAACTTGAAGAACAAGATGAACAAGATGCTTACTTGAATCAGAAGTCGATTACCAGAGAAATCTTAAAAGCAATCTCCAGTAGAACTTGATTCCACCAGAGTATAGCTGTAGAGAGAGCACCGACAGGGCGGAACTCCTCCAAAACTCTACTCTCTTACTTTATCTCTCTATCTCTAATACAAAACTAGATCCTATGGAAGACTAATCTTTTCTTGATTGCTAGCCCTAAATCCTGGTGGAGATATGAACTAGGGTTTCTGGCCTTTCAGCTCTCAGGATCAGACTTGGCTTCTCTCCAGGGGGTGGTGCAGGCCTCTATATATAGCCCTGGGGGTGCAACGCGAACCCTTGGATCAAACCGACTTAAAGAACGGCATAGATGCAATCCTAGGAGGCGGTGGAGGAATATTATGGAAGCTCCTGACAAGTAGGCCCCACAGGGAACTGGGCGGCATGATGGATCCTCTCGGGGTTCGATGCAGTGTGGTGTCTTTTGGTGTCCTCTGAAATTTTCTAGAGTAGTTTTCGTCGCGGTTAAGTTCGATTTTATTTGACGTTTTGATCCTCCTTTCTAGTTTTCTGATTAAATCCTGCTGGAAACACAGATTCACCAAAACTCATGGAATTTGTTAGTAATAACCTCCTACTCTATGATATTGATCCATTTTTACCATTTATACAAGGTAAGTTGACGGTTTATGATATGCATTAACTACCGTCAATAAGCTCCCCCACACTTAGACTTTTACTCGTCCTCGATAAAAGGATGGATTACTCAAGACATAACCTTAGGACAAGACATTAACACAAGACCATTCCAAGTCATACATGCTCTGCAGGATTCAAAGTGTCTACTATAAAACTTTGAGCGGTTGAAAAATGGAACAACTTGAACTAGATCACCATCCTCGTTCAGTCAAGTCAATTGGAGAAACATTTAAGATTTTGAAAACAAAACATAGCTTAACTTCTCCTTTTGTAGTACTCTCAAATCACTTATGTATGTGGTATTTTTGGATCCTCACCAAGGCATAGATGATCTTGCCTTCTTTTACCTACTCTTAAAAGCTTATGTGGATCTCATGTAGAAATAAAAGTAAAAACATACTCGCATTGCATATATTGTAAAGTCAAAACAAGGATCCAAGGAGAAAATTGTCATACTCTTAGATCAAGATGTGCATGTATGTGAAAAATATGTATGGTGGCTATCCTAATTCTACTATACTCCTTGAATCATGTCTCTCTTGTTTGAAACTTGAAAACACTTCTGCTAGAGAGCATGGGCTATCTTTTTTATTTCTTTCTTTTTCTCTCTTTTTTCATGGTGGGCATCTGAGTACCCATTGTTTTAGATATTTCAGACACTTGTCCATTTTTTCAATACTTTTCTTTTTTACATAGCCACATGCCTCTTTCTGCAATTGAAAAACTTTTAAGAAAGGCATTTACAACAACTTAGAGCATTTATTCCTAACAAACTTCTTTTTGTGTCTTATCCCAGTGTAGGAGTAAAATATTTTAGATGGATGGAAAACATATTGTTGCATACTCCTAGTGTAGGAGTAGCAGATATATGTGGAGTGTACACGATCTTGATCTTGAGAGCATGATAAGTTTCTCAACATGGGTCACAAGGTTTGACCAAACTCAATACAAACACAAGTAGTATATGTAAAATATTTTTCTATCCTATATATGACTCTAGTGGGTCGTTACTTTTACCACAAAGAAGAAGTATAGCTATTTATTTTTCTTTTTAAAATAAAATTCTCCAATGACTAGACATCAAGAATCAAGTTTTCTTATTCTACTATATCTCATTCCACAACAATTTAAGTGACATGAGGTCCCTAAAAATAAGTTCCCAACAGTAGCAAGACTTCCAGAAAAAGTATTATGTAAGTCTATCCTTAAGTCATGACTGAAATAATCTTTCCTCATGTTGCAAGTTGTTTTATCATGTGATTTTTAATTCGGTTCAAAACGGAAAGCGAAACATATGAGAATAGAGTGTACTAGGCTCAAACCTGACCATGGATGAAGTCCAAGGCGAGACAGCAAGGTGGTAGACCAGCTGGCCCATAGGGGATGCCGGGCGGCCTTCTCTGGTAGCCTTTCAATGCCCGCTTCGACGTACATGGTCCCTGGTTAATTACTTTCTAAAATTTGTAATTTTTGCGATCAAATTTCATTCCACGTAGTGGCATCTAGGTGCGTTTGAACTTTTTAGTGACGTGTAGGTAAGGATCATCTTTTTCAATGGTACACAGGTAAAACCCTCTTTCCAATAGCACTCAAGGAAATACGAATGACCTTGGCGGTTTCGAATAGCACTCAAGGACCCGCCTTAATTATGACCCGCCTTAATTATGTTTTTCGATTTTGTTTCTATTTTCAGTTTTCATCTTTTACTGCTAGATTTGAGGTGAGAAGGAGTAGGTCAGTAAAGTGTGGCATCACATTGAACTAACTGGCCTAGTTAGATAACACAAGGAGTTAAAAAACTGGATATGATTATATGAAAGATGATGAATCTTTTATGAACACATCGTGACAGGATAATAATGTGTTAAATGTGTTGATTGGACGATGGACATTGTTAGCATTAGCTAAGCATAAAAGGATCTCTTACAAGGTACACTGCATGCACTGCATCTAATCAGAACCCAGAAGCAGCTGAGCAACAGAAAATGATTCAGAAGCTAGCTAGCTTAGCTTACATGGGGTTGCTAGTGTCTCGAAGGGCTAGTTTGGAAACTCAAAGTCTTTTGGAATTCCGGGCTTTTTTAGGTGAGCAATCTATGAAGATGTTATTTGAATAATCCATTTAGTTCTTAATGTGAGGCTTTTCATCCCTAGATTTGCCTTTCCCTTGCTTCTAAATTACGCCTGACAGTGGAGTGGTGGAGCATTAACTCTCACTACTACAAAAAAAAAGATTTACCGAGACCTTTTGAAAACACCCTCGGAGACTGGCAGGAATTCCAACCGCCTCGGTTAATGCCTGGCAAAAACCGCCTCGCAAAATTGATTAACCAAGACGGGCACCCTTAAAATGCCCGCCACGGTAAATACATAGTAACCGAGGCGGTCATCCTAACGTAACTGCCTCGGTAAATTATTAACCGAGGCTGGCATTTTAACTCCAACCGCCTCGGTAAATCAGACCCAGCCCACTACCATCTCTGATATATAAACAAATCTCAGGAAACCCTAACTCCCTCACTCTCTCACACCAGTTCCAAAGCCAGCCGCACCCTCTCCCTCCCACGAGTCGGAGCCTGATGCCTTTCTCTTCCCCACCCGACACCGCATCTCTCTACCCCAGCCTGACACCACATCTCTCTCCCCTAATGGTGGCGCCCCATCCCTTCCCTTCCCTCTTGTCCTGGCGCCCCATCCCTCCCCTTCCCTCCCGGCCCTGCAGCGGCGTCCACAGCGAGGATCCACGGCGGGGAGCCGGCGCCTAGCGAGATCCCACGCGAGGAGGTGGCCACCGATGGGATCCCGTGCCGAGGAGGTGGCCACCAACGAGATCCCGCGCGAGGAGGTGGTGCCCGACGAGATTCTGCGCGAGGAGGCGGCGGCTAGCGAGATCCCGCGTGGCATGGCCCCATACTCGGCGCAGAGCGAGCGGCGGATCCACGGCGGGGATCCACGGCGGCGGTTCCACGGCAGGCGTCCATGGCGTCCAGATCCATCGGCGGCGTCCGCAGCGAGGTCAGTGGCGTCCACAGCAATACCGAGGCAGCGTCGGCGGTGGCGCGTCGGGCGTGGGGCGGTAGTAGCAGTGGTTTGGGCTTGGCGGGCCCATCGATGGGCTTAGCGGGCTCATCGACATGTTTTTTCTTTTTTTATTTTTCCTGATTTATTTACCGAGGCAGGCAAGCAAATGCTTCCGTTAATGCTTGATTAACCGTGACCTTCGGTCGGAGGCATTTGGCTTGCCCGCCTCGGAAAATCATTTTTGCCCGCCTCGGAAAAGATTTCTACAGTAGTGTCTTGTTCTTGAACTCGCATAAGAAATATTCAACTTGTAAAGCTTAAAATGCTGAGTATACCTAATTCAACCGCATTCGTTTATTACATGATGTCTGCATAATTCAACCGAGAATATGATGGATCAATCATTCTATCATGTGGGTTCGCTAACCATAAGAGAAATGGAGCAGCCTCTTTACTCAATTCTATCCATCTTACAAGTCCGCACAAGGTCAGAAAAAAAGACGTGTCCAGTTCGGTTGTGGTGCGGTGCATACCTAGTTAGAGAGAGAACAAACAAACAATTACCACTGTACCCTCAAGAATAAAATTTAAATTGTATAAATAATCTTTCTCAATTAAATAGCAATAAAATAAAAAATGTAAGTACCTGGAGGTACCCATGGTAATTACGGTGGTTGAAAATATATAGAGCATCCATTGGTTCAGACTGAACAGTGAAAAAAATACGAAGTACCAAGAAAAAGATACCCGGAAGTACCAAACAAGTGGAATTTTTTTTTGATAATTTTCAAACATTATTAAAAGATAAAGGGTAGTTTGGTAATTTCACTCCCTCCTTTGTTCGTACAGATACAATTTGGTGTCCACAATGGCGCAACCGCAGTCCCGGCGCTAGACTATGAAGCAACCAAACCCTAGGACAGCTATGAGGCAGCCAAACCCTTGGGCCAGTGCTAGGAACAACAACCTGTGGGGCGGCTAGAGCTCATGAGCCGAGCAAGGGAAGGCTCCTCTCCAGCAGTCGACGAATGGAGGAGGGGTGTCTCCTCCACCCCGGTAGACAGGCAACGACGTCAGGGCATCAATGAGGTCGGGGTGTGAGATCTGGAACGAGCAGAGGCGGAGCAATCTACCACGAGTAGAGAGCGACTGGCGGAGCTTCCGTGCGGCCGTCGGGCACTGTATGCGAGAAGTTCCTCCATGAAACTGGAAGAGTGCAGACGTGCGATCAATGTAAATTTAGGCTGATTACTAATCTACCCTTCTCTCTATTAATTTAATTTTATTAATTTTCTTTATCAAATTAATTGTTTGTCAAAATAAAAATGGAAAGTACCTAAAAGTATTAATAGTGCTCCCTCTGTCCCATTTTCAGAGTCATTTTAGCATTCAACGAGGTGCAGTGAAGATTCTTTGAACCAGGACGGTGCCTGTGTCCAGATAAATTAATAGATTTCTGAACCGAGACACTTCATACTAGTGCCAGAACGACTCTGAAAACGGGACATAGGGAGTACTTTCCAACCATTGTAACAAGAAACAGAACTAATACAGCAGAGTACAGATTTGAGAAGACCTCATGTATACAAATAGAGAAACATAATAGAAACAAAATAACCAAATAATTTTCTATGGAAGCCAAACTGAAAGAGCTTCAAAGGGGATTGAAAAGAATTTATACCTACAAACAAAGGGAAAAAGCAAAAAAAAAGAAGAACTTCTTTTTTTTTGCTTTTTCCCTTTGTTTGTAGGTATAAATTCTTTTCAATCTATATATATATATATATATATATATATATATATATATATATATATATATATATATATATATATATATATATATATATATATATGAGGCCTACAGTTAATTAATTTAGTCAAATTAATAAAGTGTTAATTGAACTTTATGTGAGGGGCAGCTAAAAGGAAATGGCTAGAGGGGGAGTGAATAGCCTAATTAAAAATTCTACAAAGCATTAGACCAAATTGTTAGACAACACTAAGGCGATAAAGTGTTTTGCTCTAGCCTACTAAAAATACAAGCCACCTACCAATACGCTAGTGAATTATGATCTCTATGGCAAACAAGAGGCTATGTCACTATTTCTAGTCTAGTGAGCTAGCTAGCTAGCAAGATAGTTGCAACTAAGATAAACTAGCTACTCAACTAAGTTTCACTAGCTAAAATATAGCTACCACTACACAAGTATATATTTGAAAGTAAATACAAGATAAGTGGTGAATGATATACCAAGCCGGGCAAGCGAAAACTCAATCACAATGAATACCAATTGACACAATGATTTTTCTTCCAAAGTTCACTTGCTTGCCGGCAAGCTAGTCCCCGTTGTAGCGATACACTCACTTGGAGGTTCAAGCGCTAATAGGCATCACACGCCTAACCCACACTTGGGTGCCACACAACCAACAGAAGATGAGGATCCACAGGCTACGAGCAATCCACTAGAGTACCTTTTACGATCTTCTGCGGGGAGAGGTCAAGAACCCCTCACAGGCACCTTGATTGGGGGCGGACAATATCACCAAATCCACTCACTAATCAACAAATCACCAAGCGTCTAGGTGACGGCAATCATCAAGAGTAATAAGAAATCCACAATCATAACCACTACATAGTGCCACCAAATATGCAATCATAAATGCACACTAGTGTTTTCCCCAATCCTGTCACAAATGAGCACCACACTTGGAGAAGGAGAGGATGGGGAGGAGATGTTCTTGAAGCTCACAAGATCAACACTTTCAATCCTCGATCTCTCACTTAGGGTTAGCACAAAGCTTTTTTTGGGACAGGAAGAGTGGGAGGAGCTTGTCTTCCTTTTTGTCTCACGGTTGAAGAAAGAGGAAGAAGTGAGTGGGGAAAGGGAAGGGGGGAGGCGCTGGCTGTACCAGCCCAGCCAGCCAGTCCTCTCCCAGCGGCCAGCGCAGCCCACACACACAGGCAACGGCGCCCAGGCACCCATGCGCAGCAGCGCCCTGACACTGACGCGCGGACCCAAGCAGAGCACGCCTACACCCAGCCAACGGATCCAGGCGCCCCCTCACATGCAAGCACGAGCTCCCCACGCGTTGCAACTCAGAGGAACGACCGGAAGAGCGCTCATCCAACCCACGGACGACACGCAGGAAACGGGCAGCGACGAAAAATCACAACGGCAAAACCAAGCGAGGCCCCTGCACTCCACGCACTTCCTCAGGCCATGTTCGGCTGCAAATGAATCCAAGAGGATGGAAGGGGATCGAGGTGGTTTAAATCTTTAGACTGATCGCAGCGGGAACGGTATATCATCCGGTAGAGTACGTACCGTTGAAAACTGCTGCACCGGGAACCGGTAAAGCCTCTGCTATCGCACGGCCTCCGCTAAATTCAGCGGAATAGCGTACGCACGCTACCGCGCGCTTGTGCGTGAGCCCTGCTGCTGCTGCTGCACGAGAAAGGAGGGCGAATGCATGTGACGTGGGCCCCACTGCTGCTACTAACTAAAAATGCTATAAATCATAAACCAATTAACCAAATTAAATTTCGATTGCATTATTAAATTCGTGACAATAAATTCTTCAAAACTAGATCTCACATGGATATATTTAGATAAAGTGACAAGTGAGCCCCACAGTGGATAGAGGATGATATAGAGGAAGGATAGGTGTGGGAGAATTAGATATAGAGGAGAGAATCTTGATGACTAGGATGTATAGAGGACGAATATAGAGGTACATGAGTGCGGATAGCCTTAGAACTCGTAATCTCTCCCCGTCCCCTCTAAGACTATCCGCACTTGGTACTTTATCCCCATCCTGCAGGACGATGTAGCGTAAAAAATCGCCGCACCGGTGTCCGGTATACGGTCCGCAAGCAGCGCCTGTCCGCTATATGCAGAAGAATGGCGTTCGTCCGGTACCGCTGGAGCCCACCACGCGCCAGGACACAGCACGTGGGAGGGAGAGAGGATGCGCGGCATACAGAGACAGCATGCGCGGGCCTCATCGTTTCAAGCAACTAAAAACTATTATAACTCACAAACAAAAAAACCAAATTAAATTCTGATTGCACCATTAAATTCGTTTCAATAAATTCTTCAAAACAAGATCTCACATAGATATGTTTAGATAAAGTGACAAGTGGACCCCACAGTAAATAGAGGATGATATAAAGAATAGATAGGTGCGGAAGAAATGAGTATAGATAAGAGAATCTTAATGACTAGCATGTATAGGATGAAAATAGAGGGTCATCACTGCGTATAGTCTAACACCCTGGAATGGGGTACTCGCGGCAGCCTGGGCGGGCCCGCTCCGTACGGACGGCGTACTCAGCCAACAGGCGTGCGAAGTCGAAACGCAGGCTCGCAGCGCCCCTTCCCTCTCTCCAGTCTGACACATGCAGCGGGCCCATCTTACGGGGTGTTTGCTTCGATGAGTTAAAGTTTAATAAACATTGTAACACTTTCGTCTTATTTGACAAAAAGTTTTTAATCTTGGACTAATTAGACTTAATAGATTCGTCTCGTAAATTACTCCTGATCTGTGCCGACATGCATGTAATTAGTCTACATTTAATATTCCATGCATTTGAGAAAACATTAATATGATAGGAGTTAAACTTTAACACATTGAAACCAAACAGACCCTCTCACCAAGAAGAGAAGCCAGAATTGCTGGCTGAGCACTCTCTCTCTCTCATGCATCGACACCAGCTTGGCACGCGCCTGTGTCCAACTGAAATGCCGGCTCAGCTCAATAAATTGCCGAGCACCCAACGGACCACCTTCGGTCAGCAAAATGTCTAGATGAACCGGAAATACAGCTGTAGGCTCCAGTTTTAACCCCTTTTCATTTCTACCTTTTTAAGTGCTAACTTCACCAAGATAGTCCAAAATAAATTAGGCACATAAGTTAGTTTTTCACAAATAATTTTTCGGGCTTTCTCATGCATTTCACCATGTCACTAAGCGCAATATATATGCAAATGAGACTCACACTTAGTGACACTAGATAACCATTGCAATTAAAGATTTTCCCTCTTTATAGTACGGTTATCTATCCTAAACCCGATCACACACTCTATTGTGTCTTGATCGGCAAAACAAAATGACCCTAACAAATATACCTTTGCCTTGAGTCCATTTTATTTTTTCTCTTTCTTCTTTTCCAAGTTTGGAGCACTTGATCCATCACTTAGGCCATCACCATCACCATCATCTAGCTCCATCACTTGGTGTGTATCAATCATATCTCATATTCACTTAAAGCAATTATTAGTACACTTAAGGTTTCATCAATTATCTAAAATCAAACTAGGGCTTTCAGCAGCACATAAAAATCTTTGCAAGACTGAGAAGACTCCATACACATAGATAAAAAAAAGTTACAAACAAACTAACCAGATAATTTTCTATGAATTCTAAATTGAAAAATTGCATAGGTGTACGAAACAAAACATACCTACAAACGAACAAATGTCAGGAAAAAAACAAGATTGCTCACCAGAAAGACGGCAAGAAATGGTAGAGGAAATGACTGAGGTGTGGTTCTCAAAATTCAAACAGTACCCACCAATGACAAGAGGGACACAACTTGTCAGCGACAAATAAATAAACGACAACCAGATCAACAGACAAACATGATGACGAGAAACCAGATCCAACGGGGCGTGCCCAGAAACAACCGAGCGACAGATGGCTTTTCCAAGGGAGAAATTGGTCAAATCCATGCATACAAACATCCATCTCGCCTTTTTTTTTTTGAAAAATCACAAATATCGATCTCAACACAAATAAAAGTAGTACGTATTAGTGTACGTATGTTTTTCATGTATACATTTGTCATGACTCATGATGATATGCTGCCATTGGTTTGATCTTCTCTATGGCCTCGCTGCTACAGAAATTTAAATGGAGACGGGCAAAAATGGTTAATGAAGGCGAGCATTGCAACCGTCTCCAATCAAAGGTCACGGTTAATCGTGATTTAACGGAGACAGTTGTTTTGCCCGCCTCGGTTAATAGATTAACGGAGGCGGGCGTCTTATGCTGCCCGCCTCCGCTAATCTATTTAAAAATAAAAAAAAGGCCGAGCAAGCCCAACCAAGCCCGCTATCGTCGCATCTAGCTCGAGGCTCCCCGCCGCTAGATCTGGACCACCGTGACCGGATCTGGACCCATCGTGACTGGATCTGGACCCGTTGTCGTCGGATTTGGACCCGCCGTCGCCGGATTTGGACCCCCCATCGCCGGAGAAGGACCGGACGCCTACGGACTCCCGCCCGCTGCAGTCGTCCGTGCCAGCTCCAGATCTGCAAAGGGGAGAGAGAGAGAGAGGGAAGAATGAGGGAGATGAAGAGCGGAAGAGAGAGGGCGATGGGAGAGTTGTACCTACCTCCACCGTCATCACCAGCGGACACGCGTCGCCCAGTCCCCGAGCGTCGCGAGTCACCGGGCCCCACGACACCACGCCACCCGGTCCCGTGGATCCGCGCCACTGAGAGGCGTGCGCCGCCCGGCCCCGCGGCCCTACGCCTCCACGCTACGCCCCGCCTGGCCCCACGGCCCCACACCGCCTGGTCCCACGGTCCAGCGCCTAGAGAGAGAGAGGGAGGACCGGAGAGAGGGAGGCCGTGGAGACCGGAGAGAGAGACCGGAGGGAGGGAGGCATGTGAGAGAGAGACCGGAGGGAGGGAGCGACACCTAGGAATGGCTCTGTGTTCAGGTTAGGGTTTGTGTTCAGGTTATATATTTGACACTGGGTATTGAGTCTAGGAATGGTAGCGGGCTGGGCCAGAATTTTAGAGGCGGGCCTTACAAAATAACCGCCTCCAAAAATGGATTTATGGAGGCGGTTGTCTTAAGACGTCCGCCTCCGTAAATGGACTATTTTTTTTGGAGACGATTGTCTTACAACGACCGCCTCCGTAAATCGATTTTAGGAGGAGGTTGGTTTTTGACCGGCTCCATTAATCGATTTTACGAGGCGGGCAAATGTGACTGCCTTCGTAAATAAAAATGATTGTCTCCGTTAATCGCCCAGTATTTTTTTGAGGCGGTTGGATTTTGTGGCCGCTTCAGTTAATGTTTGGGCACTGTCTTGCAAAATCATTTGTATAGCCGTGCTTGTTGTTCCATTGACAGCAGCAAGCTGTGTCGTGCATGCATAAATTAGTATGTATATGGATCAGTGCCAGAAAAGTCCTCTGGGGGGCTCGGTGGTGCATACAAGCTTCGTCCTCTTCACTACTGCTCGCATCCTGTGCCGTGTTCATTCCGGCCTGTCCAAGTCCAACTGATAATGTTTCACACGGACCGGTCCATTTGTAGGCTCCTCCTAGCTTTTAGGTCGGAAGCTGCCACCTCACATAAGCCTACCTCTGTACTTGCAACCGATCCATCGTTTGAAAAAAAAAAACGGATCGGAACGGCACAAATAAAGCTGTGAAAAAGGTGGCAAGCAAGCGTCAGGTCAGGATTCAGATCCGCCATTTTTCGACTTGCATGCAATGAGTAAGCAGGTTGACCGGTGTACAGTTCTTGTCCGTTCGTTGCTTAATTGGGGCTAGCTGGATGTAAATAAACCTGCACGTGTGTGTATTCTATTTCCCAGCTGGGGAATTAAAGGTACTACCTCCTTTCTTTTTATAAGGCAGTCAACCTTCTAAAAACTTTGACTAATAATTTAGCTAACAAGATTTTAACTATCATAATATAAAATTGATACTATTAGATTCATAAACAATTGTAATATCTAATAATCATAAATTTATGTTGGAGCTGCATGCGGTGCCAAGTAACCTAGCAGTGACTAGTGAGACATGCATCTCAACCCTAGGCTACATTTGTGAAAATTAATGTTGCCTAGCTTGGGTAGTCTTTTTAGAATTATAGCGCAGGTATATTGTCTTTTTCAGTTATCAACCAAATAGCTCCGATGCTACTAGCTATGTAAGCACTCCGGCCATGAGGCAAATTCAGTATTTCCTCCGTTCTAAATTATGTCGCTTTGACAAATTTTTTTGATACATCAATTTCGTTATGTATCTAGATATAACATATGTCTAAGTACATAGCAAATTAAATCTATATAAAAAAAAGTTAAAACGATTTATAATTTGAAACGGAGGAAGTACTTCAATCCTCGTCAAAACTACTATAACCAACGTAGCGCAAGCTGTACGTACGCGTATTCCCTCCGTGTGACAAATAGGTCAAGGGAATGATTGCATAGAAAATGGATCGGAGCAAGTTGGCCTTGCCGCTTTTTCTGCAGCATTCTTCCTAAAAGATCTTGGATCAAAGTATTTAATTTATTTAATTATTAGTGTGTCCTGCTGATGGGGATCGGAGAGAGGCACAGTCAAGCGGAACAGTACGAATAATACAAATGGGTGGATCGACTCTCATCAGACCATGTATAATTCCAGGAATTTCTCAAAAAAATATATAATTCCAGGCACTGTGCACCTGCGTGCATATGCATGCACATTATCCAGCAAGCCACAGCCACAGGCATGAGTGCGTAGTTTCGTAGCTAGCTCTAGTTGGATGCATGTGTGCAAGTTGAGGTGCTGATGAATCATCCATTAATTCTATGCACGTCACACCAATTTCACCGTACGTACCCGCTCTGTTTCACCAAACCAAACACGGTCGTAGGTCCCTAATTGAAAGCGTGTTATTGTCCTGTTTATTCGGCTTATAATCCGTCTTTTTCAGCTGGTTTTTTCAGGCGGAACAGTATTTTTCTCTCACAACAAATCAGTCAATAGTGTTTTTCAGCCGGCTTATCAGCACAGCCGAACGGCTCCAATATCCTCATAACCCGAATAAAACTTGGTAAGAGCAAACCTAATAATATTATTGACTGCTAGCCTATCTTTGAGTGCACCTATACCGTAGTTAGCTCTTCATTAGTAATATATTATCCACTTGTTGACTCTCTTGTAAAGTTTTTTTGTCGTTATGTCTAAGGCAAGCTATAAGAGCTTAGAGCCTGCTTCTTCTCTCTCTTCTCCGTCTCAGTATTCAGCCGGCTTACGGTCTATTATTATACTTGTTCTAAATAAGAGTATGCTGTAGCTCGTCCTCCCAGCATTCATCCTTTTTGAATTTCATATTTAGTATACGCGTATTAGGATTTTAAACGAACGGAGGTAATCTGTGACATCCATTGCAGTGCTAGGCTGAGCTAGCTATCTAGAAGTTCCGGAGAACACGGTACGACGAGCACGTACCGCGTACAGTACGTACGTATAATATGCATCCAGACATCCAGTCTACCAGCTGCTGTACCCTAGTATACAGTATACACGTACGTACTAGCAGTAGCACATGTCATCGTGGCCTCAACTGCTCCACGAATCCTGGATCCTCATAATCCCCTGTGGCGCAACCAATTGGGATTCGGGGACCGCTTACGGCATGTCAGGCGAACCCACGGCACGGATCCTCTTCTCCGTTGTCCAGTCTCCTTCAACACAATACAGCTGCTCGATCATACGAATGAATGCAACACTTCTCTGTTTAATTTTGGCATGATGTATACGTAATCAATTACGTGTAGAGGTGGGCAAATTATCTCCGAACCCAAATTATCCAAACCTTAGACCCGAAATACCCTATTATAATTTTGAATATATAGTAATTGTAAAAACTTGAATTTAGTTTGGTTACGTAATCTTTTCTTGGTAACCGAATTACTCGAAATAGCTCAAGTAATTTTTTGCTCTTCTATTCCTAATATATGAAGGGAGTGCTTCAGTGCAATGTAAATCTATTATTTGGCGTGGCTCAATGTAGATCTACGCTAGCTTGATAATTGATTTATTGTTAATTGATTGATATGAAGACATGGAGTGATTTTATTGCTTCAAATGCTATTGAAATTCTTTCAAAATTGTTGATTCTATCAATTTCGGGTATATTAGGTAATACCTTTTAGGGACAGACGTCGGATAGCCATTTCTAATACCTGAATTGCTCTTTTAGATACGTATACTTTGTATATAGACATGTGTAGTATATATTTAGATGTATAGATAAACAGAGAAGTTATACATAAATTTTTGCATCTAAACAAAACAGAACAACTCATAACTTGGAACCGACATAGTACTGGAACCTACTCCCTTCCTCCCAAAACAAGTACGCATCTCACACTTTGAGTCGATCCATCTTAAGTTTGATCAAATATATATAAAGAATTAAATAATATTTCTGATATCAAATCAATATCATTAGATTAATCACGTCATATTATTTTTCATAGTGAACCAATTTGGAGAGACAAATGTTACTATTATTTTCTTTAAATTTAGATAACTTGAGATTGGTTGACTTCTCGAATTACAAGGTGTATACTGTCTCTCTTTTGAAAAGAATACAACTATGAATACATTGTGAGTTAAAGTGTCCAAAGTTTAACCAAATATGTAGGTAGAAATATTAATGTTTTTAACATCAAACAAGTATATTATGAAAATATATCTCATGACAAATTTAATGATACTTATTTGATGTTATAACTATTTATTTTTCTATATAATTAGTCAAATTTAATACTTTAAATTAATATTATGCAAAAATTTCTCACTGGGACAAAAGGAGTACCTTACTGACGGGAGCCAAAGCAGAGGCATGTGCACAGAAGTGACGCTGTGCACGCCTGTGACGGTGGCCAGGAAAGAGAATTAGGGTGTGTTCACTTCGCGAAAAGTAGGTGAAAAGTTATTGAAGCATATTTCGTTGTTATTTGGCAAAATTTGTCTAATCATGGACTAACTAGGCCCAAAAGATTCGTCCTGACATTTACAGACAAACTATACAATTAGTTATCTTTTTTACCTATATTTAATGCTCCATGCATGCGTCGAAAGATTTGATGTAATGGATGGAAGAGGAAATATTTTGGGTTGGGATGGGGAAGTGAACGAGGCCTTACGGGTTACCGCATGGGGCATCGTGGTCACGCGCTTCTGGTGGTCACAACTCACAGCTACAGAGCTACTCCTACATGCGCGAGCGCGTCGATCTCGCCGCGTCCACATCGGGCGTCACACTCACATCGCCGGCCGCCGCCAGGTCCAGATGGCCCGCCACCACGGCCAGAGCAATCGAATTGGCGCGGACTCGCCTTCATGCATGCATGCGCCAGCTGCCGCGGCGCGTTCGTGATGCTTGCAATTGCGAAAAGCTACACAGCCAACCCTTGCTTGCTCGTTCCAACTGTGGTGACGAACTGACTACGGCCATCAGTCATGAAGGCCTTAGCTTGTATGGATCCGCTGGCGATGCAGTAGCGGAACCGCGGCCACGGAGCCGCGACACGACACGGAATATGGCCCTTGTTCAAAGTTCCCTGCGTTGTCAAGTGCGACTCTATTTGGATCACATGTATAGATTATTATAAATCAAGTGTGTTAGTACCACTATCGGATTTTAATATAAGTCGCTACATATGTAGTTCTGGACTCGAAAATAAAATGAAATCTAGCTAATCTTGGCCTCAGATGTGCCGCTCAAACTAGTTCAAAGACCGCTAGTCACGTAGAAGCGTGGGGAATAATCACCGTGAACGGGGAATGAGTCAAGGTCATTCTACTGGTGATAGTTGGCGACGCGGTGCCCACTAGGCCGAGCAGCCATGTTTCTGGCAGGTGACGCGCACGTCTTGGCAGAGCTTTGAATTGACAATGTGTAGCACGTAAAGATGGCAACGGGTAATTATCCACTAGATATGGGTTGTCCATACCCTTATCCACAAGAAAATATTTTATCCGCTAATTTACCCATACTCATGCACGGGTAAGAATTTTTTCTCATACCCTTACCCATGATTCCAAAAATATTTACAAATTAAAGTTACGTATATCATCAATATATTAGGCTCCGAGTTTCAGCCAAAGCACCACAAATCAATAATAAATTCATCAAACAAGCTACATGAACACCAGATTAAGTAGTCTAATAGATAAATCCATCATTACTAAATATCAAGTAACTAATTTCATAAGTTCATATAAAGTAAAGCATACAGGCTAGGAATTACCAAGGCTCCACCGCATGATAACCATACGGCTACACCCATACATACTACTAAATTAGTGAGTTCATCACATATTACATGTCGGCCCGTGATTTCAGACATATTGAATCGGATTTAATTTACCCATGGGTTAATGGGTATGGGCAATACAGTCTCATACCCTTACCCACTTTACCCGCTGGGTAAGACTTTTTCCCATTAACTTATCCATGGGTAAAAAAATTAGTCATACCATTGCCCTAATAAGGTAATTACTCATATGGTTTCAGGTTTCGAGTAGAAATTGCCATCTTTAGTTGCACGATGACGAGCTCATTTCTCAAACAAAGCCTGCTGATCGGCGAAGCGTGGGTCGAGAGTCACCGCCCGATGAGCAAACAGTTGCCAAATCTGAGTATAGTGGTGGTGAGAGGGTTGTGGAGGTGGATGATCGAGATCGCAAAATTCCCCAATTTGGTCGTGGAACCGTGGAATTACAGGATCTCAGGCTCGAGGCAGCAGCTCATTGCCTCTAGCCGAGAGCAACAAACCACGGTCGATCGCAAACCAAAGGCGAGGAACAAAGGAAGCGAAGCTCAAATCAAAGTACCTGATACTAGGTGTAAGCACCGATCCGGTTGAGAATCAGATTAGGGAAGATACAGAGGAAGGGGAAGAACAAGTAGAGAGGCCAAGAGGAAGATGGAACCAGGACGATTTGTATTAGAATGTTGTTTAAAGTTCTTGTTCCTCATTCCTTCTCTCCCTCTCCATTAGGGATGAAAACGGTACGGATATTTTCCGACCGAGACCGAATCCGTTTAGAGGGGTTTAGATCTATCCGTATTCGAATCCGGATATTCAACATTCGATACCATATCCGTATCTGAATACTCAAATCGTATATCTATGATGTCGATATCTAATCATATTCTATCCGGCATGGTTGACACTATCTATATTCGAATCCGAATCTAGGAAGAAATATTAAAACAAATATAATATCAATGATATTCGTCCGTATCCAATCCGTTTTCATCCCTACTCTCCATAAGTACTACATTCAGCACATGGGCCTAATACAAGGCCCATATAGCGGAAACTTGGACGTGAAGCCATGGAAGACCGGCGCAGCCCATGTGCTAGTAGTATTTATTTAGTACGTATTGGATACACAACCATAACGAAAACTACACATACTGCATGCAACACGTGAAAATAAATTAATTTTTACAATAATAAAAATAAAACCGATAAGTTTTCCGCGTAGGTCTAGTTGGAGAGTATACCAGTATTAGCATACCGATACCGTGTATGCTGTATGCAGGGCTTCTGTTAATTTCGGCGCGTTGTATACGAAGCTTGTTTGTACACGTTACGGTGTGTACCGCTTCTAACACTCTGCCCCCTGTAGCACATTATCAAATTAAAATATCTTGAGTTTGATTAATTATATATAAAATACATCATATTTATGATATTAAATAAATATAATTAGATTTGTCTCTATTTGGTATCAGAGAAAACATTTTTTATCTATATATTTCATCAAATTCTAGATATTTTAACAAAAATACATCAGAATTGTATTTTTGGGGACGGAGGTAAATTGTAGTATAGAAGCTGTCGCTGGTAGCAGCAGTGAGACATGCACTAACTTTGAAAGCGATTGTCGGCAAGCCCTGCGTCCGACACATGGACAGTATCAATAGGACCAAGTTGCGCTGACTCCACACGCGCGCGTATGGACAACTTAAGGCTGGCTAACGACCCAGCAGCTCGGTTCGGCTCGTTCTGGCTCGTTAGGATAACGAGCTAGCTCGGTTCGGCTTGTTATCTTAACAAGCCAGAAAGCCAGCTCGGTTCGGCTCGTTACGAGCTCGAGCTGGTTCGTTAGGCTCGCGAACCAGGTAAAAAAATATATAAAATATAATATTTGTATTTATTTAAAGTATAAAAATATTAATAATATAAAAATAATATATTCAATAGCCTTAAATCGAACAAAATATTCATATGAGCTAACATATCATCTATTTATGAAGTGCAAAACATGAAATAATACAAAACTAATATAAGTTATGATGACTTTTTCTCTAAAACTACGGCTCGTTTGGCTCGCGAGCGGCTCACGAGCCAGCTCGAGTTAGCTCGTTATAGCTAACGAGCTAAAATCCTGGCTCGGCTCGGCTCGTTATCATAACGAGCCGAGCCGAGCTGAGCCAAGCCAGCCACGAGCCGAGCGAGCTAACGAGTTTCGAGTTTTTCGTCCAGCCTTATGGACAACGAACGCATAGCTCACCCAGAGCTCTTACTCTAGCCGGTGGTTCTTTTGACACAGAGCGCCAAAAGGCTTAATAATCTTTGCATACGTCAATATCTATTTTATTACTATTATAGACCTTTAAACGCGGTGAGTCAGCTACAGTACCGCGTTAACTACAGTACGAGCGCACTTTCCTCCAGTGGCGGAGCCAGGATTTTGAACTTGGGTATTTCCACAGTCAAAAAAAATCCAGTGCATAGCAGCAGGTTTCAAATATAGCTTGCAGTAGCATTTTATATCATAATTAAAGTCATAAAAACAGTATAACACTAGAATAACACATTGTTCACATCTAATATAGGCATGAAAGTAGGAAACAAACTAACAAGTAACGAAGAGAACTTACAAAATACTATAATGTTCCTTTAAATCTGCGATCCTTCGTAGCTTGGAAGCAGTTGATAATGTCTTTGTCTTTAACTTGTAGAAAGAACTCCCTCTCAATAAATGTAACCAAGCAATCATTCAAGTATTGATCTCCAAATTTATTTCTCAATTTATTCTTCATATAATTCATGACAGAAAAGACTCTTTCAACACTTGCAGTTGCTACTGGAAGCACTAGCACCAATTTGAGAAGCATGTAAACAACTGCATGCCTATCAAACTTGTTTGTTTCAACAAGCTTAACAGAAAGCTCAGCAAGAGTCCTCATATTTTGGAACCTTTCATCAGCAAGCATATCATTGATATACAAAGTAAGTGAAGAGGGCAGATGTCTCAACTCTAACAATGAGGAATCATTGGGATAAAATTCAGCAAGCTTAACCAATTTGTCTTTGTCAAAAGCAGCAAATGAATTAATAGGACTGAATACAGCCATACAAACAAGCAATTCTGTGTTTACCTCATCAAACCTTTCATTAAGCTCTAGAAGCCGCCTATCAATGATGCTTAAGAACATGTCAACACGGTAACAGTGTAGATTTTTTATCTTGACAAAGAATCTCCTATCTCTTCCTACATGCTTGTAGAACATGTCCATGTCAGGAATTTGATTTTATTCTTCACACAAAATGAGGCCACTTCTTTGAGGAAATCTTCCCACCCTTGATCCTCCCGCAATTGATGCAATTGGAGCTTGGTCAAGGAAATGAGTTCTACTGCATTGACAATATCTTGATCCCTCTTCTGCAATGCATAATTCAAGTCAGTTGTGAACCCAAGTACTGTTTGCATCAAGTGAGCCATGAAAACAAACTCATATGATAGAAATATTGTCTACATTGTTTGTGCATGTGCACACTCAACTTCTTGAGAACGATCATTGCCAACCTTCATAAGGACTTTCCTAATTGAAGGATACAAAGATAAAAGATGCATAACAGTCTTGTAGTGAGATCCCCAACGAGTATCTTCTGGCCGGCCCAAACCTATTTCTTGATTCAAACCCTTTTCGGTTTTAATGTCATTCAATTCTAGAGCTTCTACAATTCTCTGAGCTTGTGCTTCTCGAAGCATTTGTGTCTTCTTACAAAATTTCCCAATAAGGTTCAACAAAAATCTAACTTGATCAAAGAACCAAATACAATCTGGGTTTTCCTTAGCAATTGTCACAAGAGTTAACTGAAGTTGATGTGCAAAGCAGTGAACATAGTAAGCAGATGGACATTCATCCATAATTAGTTTCTTTAGACCATTAACATGACCCTTCATGTTACTAGCTCCATCATAACCTTGCCCACATACCATGGACAAGCTCAAATTATGCTCCATCAATAATTTCTCAATTGCAGTTTTAAGTGTCAAGGAAGTAGTGTTCTCAACATGAACACCACCTAAAAACCTCTCAACTACCCTTCCCTTTTTGTCAACATACCGCAAACAAAGAGCTAGTTGTTCATTTTGGTACACATCACTAGACTCATCGGCAAGAATTGCAAAATAATTACCACCAAGGTCTTCCATGAGAAGCTTAGTTGTTTCTTTGGCTCAACAATTAGCTATCTGTCTTTGTATTTTAGGAGCATTCATCTGACAATTCTTTGGGGAATTCTTCAAAACCACTCTACCAACCTCTTCAAAGTTTTCAGCTAGCATATTTAACAACTCCTTAAAATTTCCTTTGTTAAGTGAATTTTCACTTTCATCATGTCCATGAGAAGCTAGACCTTGTCGTAGAAGATACTTAACACATTGAATAGAGTATGGCAAACGAGACAAATAATTAGCCTTGTCCTTGTCATTTATTGCAGCAAACTTGTCAATAATTGTTCTTTTAGGTGTAATGAAAGAATTATATCTCTCTTGAGCCATATTGTGAAACTATTCACGGAACCACAATGTCTAGTAATCCTACTTTTCATATGCCAATTTCTAAATCCCCCACTTACAAAAGCATCTCCACCAGAACTATTAAGTTTATGCTTGAACAAGTAGCACACAAAGCAAAAAGCAGCATCTTTTCCACACTATATTCTAGCCATCTAAATTCATGAAACCAGTCAGGCAAGAACCGTCGAGGTTTACCTCCAATATACCTTGTAGGAAAATCATGATTCCATGGTTGACAAGGATCTAATGCAATGAATGCCCTGATCACATAATTCCGTTCATTAACATTATATCTTTTGATGGGAATCCTCTTTCTAGGATCATGAGATAGAAGGTCAATGTCATAGATAGCTTCATCACTTGATTCATCTCCTGAGCCATCACCATCTATGATAGGAGACCAAGTAGAAGGTTCTGTGACCAAGTAGAAGGTTCTGTGAGTTCCACTGCTCTATGTTGCTGCTGCTGCTCTCCCACTGTTGTGGTTGTTGTGTTAGGGTCATTGCTAGCTACCTCAGGTTCTCTATTGTGCTGCCGCTCCTCAACAGATGGAATGCTTTCATTATGAACTTGACTTTCATTTGTTTCCAGCATAATAGACGGAACTAATTCTTGAGGTTGGTCTGCACTCCCTATCACTGATGTTGTAACGGAACCGTCCAAATTATAAGAGCACAAGTACAAAAACAATCACCGAAGTGATCAAATTCTCGCACTTGAGCCCATATAACTCCGGTAGTCCAATGAAATCACGAGGGATTTCAAACCAACCAACATACCAGCCAAGATCGTAGTGATTCAACATAACAAGTCACATGTTACAACCATTTCACAAGTAATTGAATATACATCGGAGTTTAACATAGTTATTACAACTTAAGTTCAAAAGTAGCGGAAGCAAAGTAATTTGAAACTAACATTGACCTTATTTCAAATACATGCCAATACCACGGTCGACTTCCAACAAAAGCATTAGAGATAAGGTAAATAAGAAGGATCATGCCCATGATCACACTCCGCCTCTACGGCAGGAGTCAACCAACTCTTGCAGCCGCCATGATACATCATAACCTGCAACAAGTGGGGATAAAACCCTGAGTACGACAAAGTACTCAGCTAGACTTACCCGTCAGAAACCAGAAATAAGGTGACACCAAGGATCATGCAAGGCTGATATAAAGTGGGGCTAGCTTGATAACATTTTGCATAAAAGCTTAATATAGATGATCAATCATTAATGCTTAAGCATCAAGTTAATTATCATTAACCTATCATCTATATTAGAACCTGTACTAGAGCACTCACTTTATTAGGAGCAAACAATATTAACCATAGCAGGTATAAATTGAGGCAACCTTTCCATCGTGATCCAATTAACCATCCGTTCAATTTAATGGAATCTACGTTGCCGCTGCTCAAGTCAAGTGCTCACTAACCGAGAGCGACGGCGATTCGAATCGAATTCCTATCCAGCTGGAGGGGTATTTCTAACACTCACCATGCAGACCCCTGCCAGGGTCGCACAGGCCACCTTTTCATATGATTCAGGAATCGCGGGTCCGAATGATGTCGCGACCCCAAGGGCGACACTCTGCCAGGTGATAGGGACTCTAACCCCCCCCCCCCCTTGGTCTCATGCCAATGTCCCCAAGCACATCCTTTCTCTCCTCCAAGAAGCAACCTACCATTCGATTCCCGGCCTGAATCACATTACTCGGCTTCGCGGTCGGAACGACTTATCCGGCCAACTAAGTGTTAGACTGCGTTCAACATGACTCAAGGACGTACAGCGAATCGGTCCTTAAACGACTCAGACGGGGATAGATTCACACCCAAGACCTCCATGCCTTGTTGCTTCACTATCGTCATCCCGCCCGGTCTCATTTCATTTTATTAACACATGGTTCCATTCCACGATAGCAAATATAACCAACCGTGCCATATATGAATATCCCTATATCTCGCAGGTGACAGGAAATCACCTGACTTCTACCGCTTAAAGCAGGGCTAAGCATCTACTCGATCCTAATCTATGTAGGATTCAAGGATTCATATATTTGGACAAGGAATGATATAATGCAGCAAGGGTTTCCAACCAACTCCTATCACTTAATGCAACAATACTTATAATATATATAGAATTAATTGCTTTAAAGATAGGAGGCTTATAATGCTCCGGGGCTTGCCTGGGATCTTCGAGATGGATCCACCAAACACCGTCTTCGGGTTTGGCTCCACATCAGGTCCTTCCCGTGCTTTAGCTAACGTACCTAAATGAGGTGCAACAATGCATATGTATGAATGCATAGAAGTGCAATAAATAAAGTAATCAAACAAGCATACCAAAGTTCTCCTAAACACCTAGAGCTAATTAACTTAATCCTCACTAAGGCATAACATAGAAGATTGCAAACACATCAATCAAGACACAAGTCTTATAAGATCCTAAGGTACCAACCCAAGTACTTTCAAAGGTATGAGTCACACTTCAACACATTAGCATGGCAAAGTTAATCAAAGTACTAGAACTAGAAATTGCTACCTTCTGGATATCAGACCAACAGCTGAGTAATTTAATCATAACTGGAGATCCCTAAATCTAAATGACTTGCAAGAAGATATTCTGGAAAGCTTATGAAATTATATACATTTAATCTTTAATCATCTCAACATGATTCCCAAGTTATCATGACCAAACATGACAATCTTTAAAGTCTGCACAGAATGTAATTAAAATCTGACAGTAGACTTATTAAGCATGCAACTCTTAAACTATCAGGCCTGGGATCATGAAAATTTAACACAAGCAAGATAAGATAATTATCTACAACTTTTGTATTTACCAAAACCACAGTAAACATCATTTACACCATGAAACTAGTTGCACGAGTAACACCACACATGCAGCCCAACAGCAGTGGTACAATTATAGACAGAAAACTGATAGAAACTTCAGAGAAGCATAAATGAAGTTCTAGACCTCCAACAAACATGATTCTCAACTTTATGGAAAGCTTATAAAGTTACCTACTACTTTCTTGTAATCATCTTAAGATGATTCTACAGTTAACATGGTCAATTAATTAAATAATTGCATCTCTGTCCAAAATATGGACAGAATCTGATATGCCACTTTAAACCGCTATAACTTGAGTTTTATAAATCCAATAATTATGGTTCTAGACTTTTTAGAAAGCTTAACAAATGGTGAACAACTTTTCTATAAACATCTAGAACTAATTCTGCCACTAACAAGGTCACACATGGCACACAAAGCAATGCTGTCTGGGTTTGGGCAGAAACTGCCACAGTACTTTAAACAACTATAACTAAACATATACTTAACCAAAAATTGTGATCTTTAACTTTTTGAAAAGATTATGAAAAGTACTACAACTCATTTATTATCAACAAGGCATGATTCATAACTTAACTGAGCCAAACAATGCATACATGCAACACTGTCCAGAATAGAAGCAAAGCAGCATATGACATTTGTTATTTTTATAGCTCCTAAACTATCAGACCTAAAATCCTGAAATTTTTATCAGACATCACACATCACAATAGTAGCATGCCACAAAAATTTCACTTCATTTGGAGCCCCACATTTACAGTTATGAAAATGACAAATACCACTAGCATTGAAAACCTAATCTGAAAAATCTATTTTTACAGCAAAAATATTAAAATAAAACATGACATATTATAGATCCAATGCATAGATAATTTCACAAGGATTCCAAAAAGTCCTTATTTGCTATTTTTGGAGCTTCCTAGCATGAGATATTAATTTTCAAAGATCTAGCCAAAAATCTGTATAAAAGAAAAAGGAAAAAGGAAAAAGGAAACCACTTTTGCCTCAGGACCCCAGGACTTTCTAGGAATCAACCCGCAGTACAAAGGAACTATTCAACTGAGTCACAGGTTCTTCATTTAGGCCCCTGCAAGAACTTTAATTAAATCACGCAAGGGAGTCCCCATAGCACTATTCACCCGAGTCACTGCTTCTGCACTTAACCCCCTGTATTTTCTCGAATTCGCGCCCGATGTCCCTCTCCTCCTTTCCCTTTGCCGGAACAGGGAAGCTCGCCGGAGCTCACGATTCACACCACCCCGGGACTTGTTAGCGGAGAAGCAAGGCTCCCAGAGCATCACCATATCCACCCGTGCACGTAGGAGGTCGAATCATGGACGGAGATGGACCAAGGCCTCCTGGCCACATGCGCGGTAGTCTCTCGGTGGCCATGCCGGCGACGGTGGCTGTGGCCTGTGCTCCTGGCGGCGGGAGATGGCGCGAGAGCATTCCGGGGACCTGGCGCGCTAGCGGGGCTGCTCAGCTCAGTCAGAGATGGCCTGAGACGGCCTGACCACGCACGCCAGCGGCGGTCCGACGATTGTGGCCGCGAGATGGCGAGGAACCGACGGTTCCAGGCGGCGCAGACTCCGGTGAGCAAAGAGGGAAAAAGGGAAGGAAGGAGGTAGAGGTAGGAAGAGCGCTAATGCGGTCGATTGGTGGGCAGGATACTTGGTGATGGCCGATCATGGAGCGACGCTCCCTGTCCATGGCGGACGGCCGCGGAGCAGAGGGCGGCGAGGGAGAGCAAATGGAGGCGAGCACGGCGGAGTGGAGGGGCGAGTGAATGCATCCTGGTGCTTCTCCACTTCGAGCGGGCGTGGTGTAGAGGCACGCGGCAGTGGCGATAGGCGATTGCAGAGGCGCGGCTCACGCATGGAGGCCACGTCTAGACGCGCGTCGCCCATGGAAACCTTCTACCGAACACGTGGTGGGCGATGGTATGGTCGACGTGGGATGCATTTTTGGGCCAGATACGGGCCAAATTGGATCTTAGGCCCAAAAGCAAAGTTTTAGCCCCTGTTACGCTCTACAACTTTCATTTAGAGCACAAGGTCATTAGTGTCCTGGATTAGGATATAATTAGCTCCAAAGAGTGCTGTGTCAGTGTTATGATAGTGATTGACAAATACAAGAATTGATGGCCAAAATTGAAATGCAACTTATGCCATCTTCTTGTATGATCTTCCCTCTCATGTGAGCTCCAACTTTTACATTTGGATCTACTCAAGTTACTTAACAAATTTCAGAGAACGCGGAATGTCAATGTCGAAGACACTGAAATCAGGGCTTTAAATTTCTAAGTGCTGAAATCAGCCCTATTTCAGACTTGTGGGCCCTTTTTGAGCATGTTCCACACATTTTCATGACTTGACTCTTAAACAAAGTTTGTTCCTTATAAAATTCTCTACAACTTTGTAAAAGGGTGCACAGTCATGCAAGGCTTCTAGGTCACACTTTTGAAATGGTCAAATAAAAGTGTTCTAGGGTCCATACATGGTCAACCATCACTTAGGAGCACATTTAGGCAAAATGATCAACATGAACATTGTTCCATTAGGTGTCCTAAGTGTAGTTAAGGTGTTGTAGAGGCCAAACATACACACCATGCATAGGTTGCACAAAAGTGTAGGCCTCACATGCCTTGAAACATAGAATTCAGTGAAATGCTATAGTTGTTTCATGTGGTTGTTTCAAGATACATGCTACCCATGTTTCCCTAGGTTGTTCCACATGTTGCAAAGGTTTGTTGCACATGTTGCATTTATATGTTGCATAAACACTAGTTCCCATGGGATGTAAGGCATGTTTCAGTTATAATCCAAACAAGCATATAACTTATCATTTCATGTGACTTTTTGATTCCAAACTTCATGAAACTTTTCCAGGGATCAATATAGATAGAATGTGATGTGAGACACATGAAGATATTGCCATAACACCACCCAAACATATATCTTTGAAAAGGGACCTATATGTAAAGCAATGATGCAACATCCACTTTAGGTTAGGCTCATCTCCATAGGTTGACCTTGACATTGTCATCTCCACTTAATTTGTCATGTTTGAGCTTAAACCCACTGCCTAATTGGTGATCAACACCTGGGGTGTTACAGCCCTCCCCTCTTAAAAAAATCGCGTCCCGAGATTCGGAATGGAAGATCTCTTAAGGAAGAGAGACACGTTATCAAGTTCCCAACATCCGCTATAGCATTCGGCTACAAAGCTTTGACATTGGTGGAACTAATTTGGTCAAGGCATTTTCTAATACTTGCTCTTTATGGTAAAATTTGTCTGAAGAATTTCCTTCATTGACTTCCATGAGGCATTGTTACTTTGGGAGGAATCCAAGACAACGCAGTACTTCGTTCTCAATGTACATAGATCCTTGGGTCCATGAGCGAACCACTCACAAGTATCCGACTCTCTAATGAGCACAACATAGGCCATATGAACTTGACACTAGACCGAAATTATCAGAAGTATACTCATTGAAATGACTCTATGTTCACACGGTTTTGAAAAGCAGTTCTCTACCAAAATGGCTTGAGCACAACCTTCCAAAAGTGTGAGACCATAGATGGCAAATATACTCTGAGACTTTAGGATACTGACTAACCAATAGACAAGGTCTATGTTGGTCGTAAATGTTCATTCATTTAGGCACCAACTAATGGAAACTACTTGAGGTTCCATGTGTGCAGTTCTCTTTCTCTGATGACAACACTGTATTATCTGAGTCTGTTGATGGGTTAGTGAATGTGATAGCTGACTCTGTCGGCTTCGTATTTCTGCCAAATGTTACCTAAGAAGATTCTCTTATCCAATGGCAACAGTTATCTAGGTTGAATCAGATGCAACCTCTTAGGTAAAAACATTTATAAGGTACCAAAGTATGTCATCATTGGAAAATAATTCCCAAAGAAAGATGTAACGAGGCCTTAAGGACAACAAAAGTTGTAATTATTCACTTAACCGCGGGGAGTAGTCTACCACCAAGCGATTGAGTAAAAATTTTCCTTAGTGACTTAGTTATACTGTAAGTTGAGTTGACTTGCAGCATAACAACTTTGTTAGGCCAACTTTCACCTTAGGCTTTCTCCTTTTTGGATCAAATAGTAACTCTAAGATAGGAAATCTGTTGTTTGACACTTCTTAGATTGCTTTCAAATATTCCTCAACACTTTGTCCAATAAAGTTATGAACAAACCATTTATGGCACCTATGGCACATGGATGATGATCGAAACTAGGTCATGCTTTCTCTAATTCTTCGCTTTAGCTGATAGAACACCTTGCACTATCTGTGTGATTGTCCAAGATGGAATTGACTTGGTCGTAATGACTCTGGACGACAGAGTATCACTCCAGTTATTGGCTAGTTGATTAACTTCTTGTTGGTTATTGCTCTGTAAGACCTAGCCTTCGTAGCTACCAATGAGTCATTACCTAACTGGAGATTAACCTTCCTATTGGTAACTAATTAGTTGTCTCTCAACACTAAAAAGTTCCAATTCTTCATTCTTGACCACAACAACTATGGTTGATACAGAACAGATGGTTGCCATCGAAGTCAGTGGATAAGGAGTCACACCAAAGATGGTTGATTTCGACGGTATGGCCATTATGCATACAAAGGTTAAAATTTGCATAATATGACAATCGAGTCTTATCCAATAGATGACTTGTCCAACATTAAGTGTTGGGTGTCCTTTTTATCCAACAGAGATGAGATACGTTGCTCACTAGATTGAGTTGTCAATACTAGAACAACTAAGTAGAGTCACTTGTCTACCACCTCTTGTAGTATGTTAATGTTTATGTCGGTGGCCTGTTCTTCAAAGGTTATCCTCTTAGCAACTTCAGAAGGAAGTTTTACTACTTTTGGTTCAATATAAGGGTCTTTCAATAAGATATGGGAAAACAATCAAGGAAGAAGGTCACGTAAAAATCACATCAGTGTTGTTCTGCAATGGATTATGATTAGAAACCATGATATCAGCGCGTGCCGAGCAGCACAACCTTGTGTGTGCACCCACAGGAGGCTCTCGGTTTCGTCGCGGCAACATTAGTTACTACTCATAACACTATTACTGAACATACACCCGATGAGAAATTTCAAAAGGCACAGATTGGGTTGATAAGGTAGATGCATGAATTTGCAAGCATACGATTTAGAGGCCACAACAAAAAGACGTTTCGTCGCATTAGCTAACCTTTGGGAGAGGCAACCGGGTGGTCCAACATAAATTTGGGTGCGGTCTCCACAACTGGCAATGTACGAACCATGGTCAAAGGCTAGCGTTGATGAGAGTTAACTTAGTTGGTCAGTCGACAAGGGTCTTCACAAAAATAGTTGCAAAACACCCATGGCTTATGCAAACACATAGGAGAACTAAACTTTGGGCTTTTGGTCAAGCAAGGGTATGGATACAAACATTCAAGGCAAGCAACCACGGCTAAATGCTTAGGTTCATAAGGGAAAGAACCTAATTGGAGATGATAGCCAAGAGATTGTTTCGCGTAACTCGAGTGTTGCCCTAAGATAAAGCTATTCGACACTCGCATGCTTACCGAGGACAAACGAGGTGACAATTATGGCACTACCTAGATAACAATCATACATACAACATCACCGTCAAACAGACAATTGAAAAATTTCAAACGAATGAGCTTAAACAATCAATACAAAGCACAAGGCTCACCCAAAATAAGCATGAACTAACTACAAGTTTAGCTCTAAGCAAACGCTAGCTAAGGAAGCCAACTTAGCATGTGTCCAGAATCTGGACAGCAACGCAGTACTTACTTGTTTCAACTATAACTGAGGTTATAGACATCCCACAAAGATGATCCTAGACTTTCTAGAAAGATTAGGAAGATGACTACACTTTAGTTATTCATACCAAAAGCAATTTCATAGATTAACATGACCAAAAATGCTAATATTTCAGATCTGTACCAATATGGACAGAAAACTGACAAGAACTTCAAAAATGCATAACTGGAGTTCTAGGGACACAACAAGTCTGAACCTTAACTTTATGTAAAGCTTATTAAGTTGTCTATAACTTTCTTATTATCATATTAAGATGATTTTATAGCTAACAAGGCCAAACAAGACAAGGAAGACATCTCTGCCCAGATTTGGACAGATTCTATCATTCCACTTTGCAAGCTCATAACTAGAGATTTAGACCACCAAAATTAGTGCTATAGGACATTCTGGAAAGCTTAGAAAAAGTACTACACTTCTTCTATTATCTCCAAGACATGATTCCATATGCACATAGGTCAAATAAACCAAACATTCAGATCTGTTCTGAACATGAGCAGATTTTGACAACAAGCTTCTAAAATTTATAACTCTCAGACCATAAGACCTAGGGTCATAAAATTTTGGACAAGCTAGATAAGTAAGTTAGCTACAACTTTTGTATTCTCTATAACTACAGAAAACACCATTATGATCATAAAAGTATCACTACAACAGAAAACGTTCTAGCATCCAATATTCGACAAGCACATCTAAACTTGCATGTGTTCTACTTAACAAGAGAGCACACAAACATATTATTCTAGTAGCTCTAATTATTATTACCTTAGACCAACTAATTTAATTCATTCATGAGAATCCACAATTATTTCTTGCAAGGCTAAACACACACTTTTCTCAAACAACATGGAGTAAGACATTCTTGTTTTACTCTACACAAGAAAGATAGTGTACCACATCACTCACAAGTTACTTACTATAGAGCAAGGGTGAGAGGAGCATAGTTATGTATTAAGCAACAATATGATGATGCATGCTTCGTCCTATTCGTCCTCACAAGATTGCCAATATAAGGTGGCGATCACGTTCTATGTCGGTGGCATAACACGCACTCTCTCGATATATAGCTAGTCGTCAGCTACATTCGACTTACGCATTCGTGGTTAGCGTACCTGCAGAAAATTTTCATTGCAGCCCAACATTTCCCAATATAGCACACAATGAAAATAGAAAGGTGAAATTCTAAGTACTCCCATATACATATACCCCTGTATATATACATGTAGCACCAAAACTACCCGAATCATTAATCACCCACAATTAAGTATCTTCATATATACATGTGTATAACATGTAAATAATCCAGTAACCAAAACTAGCTCTCCCCTAG
This sequence comes from Saccharum hybrid cultivar R570, assembly GCA_038087645.1. Classification (NCBI taxonomy): domain Eukaryota; kingdom Viridiplantae; phylum Streptophyta; class Magnoliopsida; order Poales; family Poaceae; genus Saccharum; species Saccharum hybrid cultivar. Next base: position 619,878 of record JAQSUU010000203.1, on the reverse strand, counting down.
ACCGCAGGTTGTACGGTCATGCTCTCACAACTCACACTTACCTGAGCGTAGGTGCGACGTTGCATAAAAGTAAACTAACAACATATATGGCTATTTCATATATGAAGGCTACCTCTGATCTGACACACGGGGTAGCATAGTGTGGGAGAGTCATCACACATATATACCTTGGCCTGGGCGTAGATGCATAAATGAAAAACCCCAAAGTTAGTACTTATATAAGCCACCTAATAATCCTTATATGGGCATAAGGAAATTGACCACTGGCATACTTAGGTTTAAAATTTAGATTTGACAAACCTATATATAACTATAAGTTGATAAAACTGATTTTATAAAACAAAACCTTTGTTTTAAATACACATACGACAAGTTTAATGTTGAATCTTGCTCCGATATCAGCTGTAACGGAACCGTCCAAATTATAAGAGCACAAGTACAAAAACAATCACCGAAGTGATCAAATTCTCGCACTTGAGCCCATATAACTCCGGTAGTCCAATGAAATCACGAGAGATTTCAAACCAACCAACATACCAGCCAAGATCGTAGTGATTCAACATAACAAGTCACATGTTACAACCATTTCACAAGTAATTGAATATACATCGGAGTTTAACATAGTTATTACAACTTAAGTTCAAAAGTAGCGGAAGCAAAGTAATTTGAAACTAACATTGACCTTATTTCAAATACATGCCAATACCACGGTCGACTTCCAACAAAAGCATTAGAGATAAGGTAAATAAGAAGGATCATGCCCATGATCACACTCCGCCTCTACGGCAGGAGTCAACCAACTCTTGCAGCCGCCATGATACATCATAACCTGCAACAAGTGGGGATAAAACCCTGAGTACGACAAAGTACTCAGCTAGACTTACCCGTCAGAAACCAGAAATAAGGTGACACCAAGGATCATGCAAGGCTGATATAAAGTGGGGCTAGCTTGACAACATTTTGCATAAAAGCTTAATATAGATGATCAATCATTAATGCTTAAGCATCAAGTTAATTATCATTAACCTATCATCTATATTAGAACCTGTACTAGAGCACTCACTTTATTAGGAGCAAACAATATTAACCATAGCAGGTATAAATTGAGGCAACCTTTCCATCGTGATCCAATTAACCATCCGTTCAATTTAATGGAATCTTCGTTGCCGCTGCTCAAGTCAAGTGCTCACTAACCGGGAGCGACGGCGATTCGAATCGAATTCCTATCCAGCTGGAGGGGTATTTCTAACACTCACCGTGCAGACCCCTGCCAGGGTCGCACAGGCCACCTTTTCATATGATTCAGGAATCGCGGGTCCGAATGATGTCGCGACCCCAAGGGCGACACTCTGCCAGGTGATAGGGACTCTAACCCCCCTTGGTCTCACGCCAATGTCCCCAAGCACATCCTTTCTCTCCTCCAAGAAGCAACCTACCATTCGATTCCCGGCCTGAATCACATTACTCGGCTTCGCGGTCGGAACGACTTATCCGGCCAACTAAGTGTTAGACTGCGTTCAACATGACTCAAGGACGTACAGCGAATCGGTCCTTAAACGACTCAGACGGGGATAGATTCACACCCAAGACCTCCATGCCTTGTTGCTTCACTATCGTCATCCCGCCCGGTCTCATTTCATTTTATTAACACATGGTTCCATTCCACGATAGCAAATATAACCAACCGTGCCATATATGAATATCCCTATATCTCGCAGGTGACAGGAAATCACCTGACTTCTACCGCTTAAAGCAGGGCTAAGCATCTACTCGATCCTAATCTATGTAGGATTCAAGGATTCAAATATTTGGACAAGGAATGATATAATGCAGCAAGGGTTTCCAACCAACTCCTATCACTTAATGCAACAATACTTATAACATATATAGAATTAATTGCTTTAAAGATAGGAGGCTTATAATGCTCCGGGGCTTGCCTGGGATCCGACTCAAGTTAGAGTATGTCAGATGAATTCACTTGGCGAGCATCCTCCCATCTAGCACTTGCCTGATCCTTCTATCTTCGGGATGGATCCACCAAACACCGTCTTCGGGTTTGGCTCCACATCAGGTCCTTCCCATGCTTTAGCTAACGTACCTAAATGAGGTGCAACAATGCATATGTATGAATGCATAGAAGTGCAATAAACAAAGTAATCAAACAAGCATACCAAAGTTCTCCTAAACACCTAGAGCTAATTAACTTAATCCTCACTAAGGCATAACATAGAAGATTGCAAACACATCAATCAAGACACAAGTCTTATAAGATCCTAAGGTACCAACCCAAGTACTTTCAAAGGTATGAGTCACACTTCAACACATTAGCATGGCAAAGTTAATCAAAGTACTAGAACTAGAAATTGCTACCTTCTGGATATCAGACCAACAGCTGAGTAATTTAATCATAACTGGAGATCCCTAAATCTAAATGACTTGCAAGAAGACATTCTAGAAAGCTTATGAAATTATATACATTTCATCTTTAATCATCTCAACATGATTCCCAAGTTATCATGACCAAACATGACAATCTTTAAAGTCTGCACAGAATGTAATTAAAATCTGACAGTAGACTTATTAAGCATGCAACTCTTAAACTATCAGGCCTGGGATCATGAAATTTTAACACAAGCAAGATAAGATAATTATCTACAACTTTTGTATTTACCAAAACCACAGTAAACATCATTTACACCATGAAACTAGTTGCACGAGTAACACCACACATGCAGCCCAACAGCAGTGGTACAATTATAGACAGAAAACTGATAGAAACTTCAGAGAAGCATAAATGGAGTTCTAGACCTCCAACAAACATGATTCTCAACTTTATGGAAAGCTTATAAAGTTACCTACTACTTTCTTGTAATCATCTTAAGATGATTCTACAGTTAACATGGTCAATTAATTAAATAATTGCATCTCTGTCCAAAATATGGACAGAATCTGATATGCCACTTTAAACCGCTATAACTTGAGTTTTATAAATCCAATAATTATGGTTCTAGACTTTTTAGAAAGCTTAACAAATGGTGAACAACTTTTCTATAAACATCTAGAACTAATTCTGCCACTAACAAGGTCACACATGGCACACAAAGCAATGCTGTCTGGGTTTGGGCAGAAACTGCCACAGTACTTTAAACAACTATAACTAAACATATACTTAGCCAAAATTTGTGATCTTTAACTTTTTGAAAAGATTATGAAAAGTACTACAACTCATTTATTATCAACAAGGCATGATTCATAACTTAACTGAGCCAAACAATGCATACATGCAACACTGTCCAGAATAGAAGCAAAGCAGCATATGACATTTGTTATTTTTATAGCTCCTAAACTATCAGACCTAAAATCCTGAAATTTTTACCAGACATCACACATCACAATAGTAGCATGCCACAAAAATTTCACTTCATTTGGAGCCCTACATTTACAGTTATGAAAATGACAAATACCACTAGCATTGAAAACCTAATCTGAAAAATCTATTTTTACAGCAAAAATATTAAAATAAAACATGACATATTATAGATCCAATGCATAGATAATTTCACAAGGATTCCAAAAAGTTCTTATTTGCTATTTTTGGAGCTTCCTAGCATGAGATATTAATTTTCAAAGATCTAGCCAAAAATCTGTATAAAAGAAAAAGGAAAAAGGAAAAAGGAAACCACTTTTGCCTCAGGACCCCAGGACTTTCTAGGAATCAACCCGCAGTACAAAGGAACTATTCAACTGAGTCACAGGTTCTTCATTTAGGCCCCTGCAAGAACTTTAATTAAATCACGCAAGGGAGTCCCCATAGCACTATTCACCCGAGTCACTGCTTCTGCACTTAACCCCCTGTATTTTCTCGAATTCGCGCCCGATGTCCCTCTCCTCCTTTCCCTTTGCCGGAACAGGGAAGCTCGCCGGAGCTCACGATTCACACCGCCCCGGGACTTGTTAGCGGAGAAGCAAGGCTCCCAGAGCATCACCATATCCACCCGTGCACGTAGGAGGTCGAATCATGGACGGAGATGGACCAAGGCCTCCTGGCCACATGCGCGGTAGTCTCTCGGTGGCCATGCCGGCGGCGGTGGCTGTGGCCTGTGCTCCTGGCGGCGAGAGATGGCGCGAGAGCATTTCGGGGACCTGGTGCGCTAGCGGGGCTGCTCAGCTCAGTCAGAGATGGCCTGAGACGGCCTGACCACGCACGCCAGCGGCGGTCCGACGATTGTGGCCGCGAGATGGCGAGGAACCGACGGTTCCAGGCGGCGCAGACTCCGGTGAGCAAAGAGGGAAAAAGGGAAGGAAGGAGGTAGAGGTAGGAAGAGCGCTAATGCGGTCGATTGGTGGGCAGGATACTTGGTGATGGCTGATCATGGAGCGACGCTCCCTGTCCATGGCGGACGGTCGCGGAGCAGAGGGCGGCAAGGGAGAGCAAATGGAGGCGAGCACGGCGGAGTGGAGGGGCGAGTGAATGCGTCCTGGTGCTTCTCCACTTCGAGCGGGCGTAGTGTAGGGGCACGCGGCAGTGGCGACAGGCGATTGCAGAGGCGCGGCTCACGCATGGAGGCCACGTCTAGACGCGCGTCGCCCATGGAAACCTTCTACCGAACACGTGGTGGGCGACGGTATGGTCGACGTGGGATGCATTTTTGGGCCAGATACGGGCCAAATTGGATCTTAGGCCCAAAAGCAAAGTTGTAGCCCCTGTTACGCTCTACAACTTTCATTTAGAGCACAAGGTCATTAGTGTCCTGGATTAGGATATAATTAGCTCCAAAGAGTGTTGTGTCAGTGTTATGATAGTGATTGACAAATACAAGAATTGATGGCCAAAATTGAAATGCAACTTATGCCATCTTCTTGTATGATCTTCCCTCTCATGTGAGCTCCAACTTTTACATTTGGATCTACTCAAGTTACTTAACAAATTTCAGAGAACGCGGAATGTCAATGTCGAAGACACTGAAATCAGGGCTTTAAATTTCTAAGTGCTGAAATCAGCCCTATTTCAGACTTGTGGGCCCTTTTTGAGCATGTTCCACACATTTTCATGACTTGACTCTTAAACAAAGTTTGTTCCTTATAAAATTCTCTACAACTTTGTAAAAGGGTGCACAGTCATGCAAGGCTTCTAGGTCACACTTTTGAAATGGTCAAACAAAAGTGTTCTAGGGTCCATACATGGTCAACCATCACTTAGGAGCACATTTAGGCAAAATGATCAACATGAACATTGTTCCATTAGGTGTCCTAAGTGTAGTTAAGGTGTTATAGAGGCCAAACATACACACCATGCATAGGTTGCACAAAAGTGTAGGCCTCACATGCCTTGAAACATAGAATTCAGTGAAATGCTATAGTTGTTTCATGTGGTTGTTTCAAGATACATGCTACCCATGTTTCCCTAGGTTGTTCCACATGTTGCAAAGGTTTGTTGCACATGTTGCATTTATATGTTGCATAAACACTAGTTCCCATGGGATGTAAGGCATGTTTCAGTTATAATCCAAACAAGCATATAACTTATCATTTCATGTGACTTTTTGATTCCAAACTTCATGAAACTTTTCTAGGGATCAATATAGATAGAATGTGATGTGAGACACATGAAGATATTGCCATAACACCACCCAAACATATATCTTTGAAAAGGGACCTATATGTAAAGCAATGATGCAACATCCACTTTAGGTTAGGCTCATCTCCATAGGTTGACCTTGACATTGTCATCTCCACTTAATTTATCGTGTTTGAGCTTAAACCCACTGCCTAATTGGTGATCAACACCTGGGGTGTTACAGATGTTACTGCAACTTGTTCTGGAATTGATGTGGAGGCTAATTCTACTTTTCTTGTCTTTGCTGCTCTATCCCATAAACTTTTCAAATCAATGGATTTCTTCTTCATTTTGCAAATTGCAAACTGAAAATAATCTACAGGAAGAAAATCCAATCAATTCGGACATGCCTAAATACAAATGAGCAATGGGGACTGGGGAAAATCATGCAACTGTCTCACCATCACCTTCGGTTGAACTTGAACACGCCCCGCCAGCCGTTGGCAAGCTGGTCGCGGCCGTCCTGGCGTCCTAACACGCCGCAGCCGCCGGTGCCGGCCGCCGGTGCCGGCCGCCCGTCGTACTACCGCCGCTCCGCGCCTCCGCCAGCCCCTGCCTGAGCTAAGCACCGCCGCCGCCCACCGCTCCGCCGAAACCTGCCTGAACCGCACGTCGCCGCTGGCTGCTCGCGGCTCGCCGTCGCTCGGTCGCTGATTAGGGTTAGGGATTTGGGATTGGGGAATCGAAGGAGCTGGACTGCTGGAGGACCGAACATGCGTGTACGTGGCTCCCTCTGTGTGTCGTGCGAACAGAGGGAAAGGCAAGGCCGGGGGAACGCCTCCCCTCCATGTGCTTAATGTCTTAGTGGGCCACCGGGCCTTGCGGAGCTTGCCTCTTGCGGGCTGGCCTACAAGCTGGAGATGATAGAAGGTTGCGGGAATTGAGTATGGACTGACTTTGTGCTTGAAAATGAACAAATATGACCAATATATGTTATACATTTGAGTATACCTATATATATACTTGTTGTTGTACAAAAAAAGTTGGGTATTCCTAGGAATACCAAGGCATCACTGTAGCTCTGCCCCTGCTTCCCTCACATGTACTGTTTATATCTACAGTGGACCCACTGTTGTAGCTCGCACCCATTACTGTTCTGCCCAGACCCGTTCTTGCGCCTTTTTTTGCTCCTCTCCCCATGTTGGGTTTTGTATCATTTTTCCCCTTCCCGCGCGAAGCGCAGGCTACCCATCTAGTATATATAATGTCTGCGGCATAGAAACTGGAACTACGTATATACCTCGAAAGGCTACCGATTTAGGCACGTGATCTTATATATGGAACAACGATGACTTGATCGATGTGCCTGCATAGAGGTTTACATGTATGGATACAGATTGAAACACCGTGTATTTTCTCATTTCACCCGATGGTGGTACTCATAATATTATTGTCGGTTTATGCATCAACTCGGTAGTAAAACTCATAACATCATTGTCCAGTTAAGTTTTAACCTAACAGTGATACTCATGCTATCACTACCGTCGATTGGTTCGTTCACCTAGCAATGGTATCTTGTCTTCACTGTCGGGTCAAAAACCAACAGTGATAAAGCATCCCCATCACTATCGAATATTCTCTACCGGACACAATTCTGATAGTGATGTAGGGTTTTGACCTGGTAGTGATACACTTTTCTTTGGTAGCGTTCGTTTATCCTTGAGTACAGATCGAGAAATTACATTATATAGGATATGTCACCGATTAAGGGAGCAAAAAACTGTACTAACCTTCATGTGTTGAATTATTCTTATCTTCCAGATAATCACATGATGTTGAATTAGTCAAGCCTTTTGAAAATATCTCAAGTATACCTCCTTTCATAATATTGTAAGATTCTTTGTGAAAAGTAGAGGTAACTAATCATACATATGACATATATATCTACAAAACCTCAGAGAGGCTTAAACATAGGAACATATAGGCAAAGTACCTTGCTCGAAGCTTGAAAAAATGAAGTCCATACCAAAAACCTACAACTCCACAAACACTTGCCAAGCCCTAAAGGCCGGTGTTAGTGTCATTGGTCCTAGTCCTCGATCGCTTGGCACTAGGTGTGTCATGACCTGAGTCCCCATAAAATAAAAGGATGTCCTTCTAGTATTAAAGGAGCAGGTGAAGTGTGGTGGTCGAATAGGGAGGGGCTCTCGACGAAGTACTCGGAGCTTGACCACTTGGCTAAGGACGATGTTCTCGGCCGCCATGCCCTTATTGAGCAGGCATCGTATAGGATACCTAGTCTTTACGATAGGTTGGGTCTTTGGGAAGGTGCTTGGGCTTTGTGGCATAACCTCTGCCCTCGCCCCACGCCTAGGGTCGTGCGCTTTAATGATATGGAACAGCTGAGGCATGCACTATGCTCGGTATACGCCATTACCAATGGCTTCCCCAGTTGAAAGACTCATTTGGATTTTGGTAATTGAATGACAACATTTGTAGACTAATGACTCCATATATGTTAGATGAAAGGTAATGTCTAGTCCACAAGTGAGTTTGAGCTACATGGAGCCATGAAAAGAAGATGGCGATGATCATGAGGGTGCAAAAGCTCCACAGTTGAAGACGATGGATGCTAGAAGTGCGAAGGATGTAAAACAAAGAGAGAGCAAAGATATATGCATGGGGCTTTGTCTTTCATCCGTCATGTGGTCATTAGAGAAGTTGAATGGCTGAGTTGATAGGTACTAAAGAATATCCCACTTTCTTGGCTGGCCTAAAAAATCTTACTAGTCTTGACTATCGTTGTATTTAACGAGCTTGACAAAACTACCTCTTCTCAAAACAAGGCACATTTGAGGAGAATACCATCTTTTTCATATGTAGTAAAACAATCGGACGAGAAGACGTCCCCTTTCATCGATGGGAAGTTGCCTACGGTTATTGTTGTACCAGCGGTGAACTAGAGAGCCATCACGCCCGTGTGGCGCTGGCAGGCTATCATGATTATTATTTAGGTCGGTCGGTCGACCTAGATCTTTCACGTTGCGACAAAACCTTTCTTTTTTAAGCACATATGCGATATATGTAAGTTGGCATCGCCGCATGCACGGTGGTTAGAATAGTGATACACACAAATATCTACAGTACGTACCTAAATACGTACGGGTCAGTTACTACACTAATTAATTGTGGTCCAAAGCAGCAAGATTTTATAAGAGTACAGGTCAGCTAGCAATTCATGCACAGTACCTTCTCTAGACTATATAAGACACACCAACAGAATGATTGACTTCTTATTCAGTTGCTTAAGAGTGGGCAGTGGTTAATTAACATCCTAATCACAACCAGAATTTTAGACTTCTCCTAGTGAGGTGGGTTTTTCTCCTAGTATTTTAGCATTTAAAATTTAGTATAAATTTTCCCTACTAAATGCCTCCTAGTGAGATTCTCATGTGCTAGTGGTAGTGCTTTATTACTACATAAAAATACTAGGAGAAGTTCACCATTTTGGCAGTGAATCCGATTTAGGTACGTGATTAGTTAAAGAGTAATTACCAAAAGCACGTGGTGGGACTGTACAGTACTTACTATCATATATATCGCCGATCAATTGCGCCCGGCCATCGCTGTCGATCGGTAGCTGAGGCCTTTGGAGTGGAGAGCGCGGTACATTGTCATGCAATTAGGATTTCGCCGAATCTAATGATGTCAGGTCACGCAAAATGATACTAGATCAAACTAGACTAATATATAATCCCGGAAAGGCACTGCTCCACCACTTTTAATCTTTTATTAACAAGAAAGGTGGTGTTACGCAACCTTTTGCTTTATTATGTAGCTTCCTGGCCTACTATATGCGGAAGTTGTGTAGATATATTTTGCTACAAGATAATAATAAGAAGTACGTACATATATATATGTGCTCGTCAAAATAATTTGAACTTCGTGTGTCCCAGCCATCCCGGCCGGGCGATCGAACAAAATAAAACAAAAGATAATATTGTTGAATACTACCGCCCATGGCTTGTCATTGCCCGTACACTACACCAGAGAAGGACATCATTGGCGGTTCAAAACCCCCCTTCACTGGCGGATTTTGAACCACCATAACCAACTCGGCAGTGATAAGCTGATCACATCACTGCCGGTTATGCCAAACCGGCAGTGATAGCTCGTGTATCACTGCCGGTTCGTGTTACAAACCGGCAGTGATACTTGAGCAATCACTGCCGGTTTGTGTTACAAACCGGCAGTGATACTTGAGCAATCACTGCCGGTTGTTTTAACCAACCGATTGTGTAGATTATATTATCACTGCCGGTTTTCTTTGAACCGGTAGTGATATATTTTTCACAATTTGTATTTTAATAATTGTTTTATTTTCATTTCGAGGGGAGGTGGTGGGGTGGGAGGTCGGGGAGGTGGAGGTGGTTGCTATCGATCAATTTGATATCGATGTGGAGGTGGTTGTGGATCAGCGACAATACAAACCCATCAACATTTATATTACAAAAGTTCCAAAAAAAACTTTAAGTATCGAATTAAGAGTCGCATTATAATAGCCTATCGATGTGGTCTCTTCCGTACTGGGCCTTGTACTTCTTAGTCCTCGCAATGGAGAATGATCCTTTCTTGGTCAATATCTCGTCCATCACAAACCTTGCTATCTCCTCTTGAATTCCTCTCATCTCAAAATCTAGCAACTGGCTGTGATTGTTTGCTTTGCGCTGTAATTGAAGCAAGATGATATTAAGATGCACAAACGTAAGACAAAACAATAGAAATGGGATGCCTACGTACCATATCATCTCCATTATCTGTTTTTGCGCCAAAGTATTTTAGCATTGCCCACATCACATAGAACCCGCATTCGTTGTTCCCCATCGGTTGATCTAGGGTCTTGAGATCCTCCATATACTTTACACTGAATGGGGCACTCCATTGCTTTTGCATCTTGCTATCGAGATTTTTCCAATCAGGTAATAACTTCATTCTATGTGACATTGTAAATGAAGTGTGAAGGCCGAGGACATTACAATATCCTATGTGATTAGAAAGTGTTGTGATATTGGGTTCACTTACTTATTCAGCACTTTGACTAGGGAGTCAATAAGAGAAAGTGGCTTTTTCTTTGAGTCCCACACCTCGATATGTGAATCTTAAAGATAGATATCTACGAGGATGAAATGGTTGCTGCAATCACAAAGTCCATGTTATTGAATGACATATCAAGAAAAGAAACACTAAAATAAGGGTCGAGAACACATACTCGCGTCGAGCGGCGGCGGCGTGCACTGGCGGACAGCGTCGAGCGCGCAAGTGTCATGCACTGGCGTTGGAGCGCGCTAGCGCCTTATATAACCCACGCATCCAGAACAATATCTACAATATATATAGTTCTAAGCATCTCTTTATTTCTAGCACACAAGTTTCAGTACTCAATAATATCTCTATCCTTAGCATTGCTGGATAATGAGTTTGGTAAGAACTCATCATTTGGAACTAGAAAAACAATTTCATCACAATAAACTAGTTGATTGGTGTATCATCGATTAATAAGATTTGTCAATATAGGTATGAAACACAAAAAATTCTACTGAACTAACCTGTTTAGAGACAAGAATGCGTGACCCCACTTGAATTTCCCAAGCAGTAAATGTGTTGTATCTTCCTCCCCACTGCAAATATGTATATAACATAAGCTGATGCCTGACAGTAACTAATTATAAATCAAGCTACACGATTATATGACCTACATATTTCAAACAATATTGTTAGGCAAGGCTTAAAAAAATTACCATATTATGAGGGCCGCTGATAAAGCTTCCACACAAGATAGTTCACATGGCCGACAATAGTTCACAGGATTTACCGCTACTAACCATGGTACTTCAGCTTGTTTTGGAGACAGAAACGGTATGTAGTAGTCAGCTAAGTTCTTGCTTTCAGACTAATTAGTAACTTGATGCAAGTTCCGTTGGTGCTCATAAAGCAAATGGTAACGGAGACAAAATAAAACTCACGAGGATTGGATCCAGGGGAACAGGTGTTTACCTGTGTTGAATAGAGTGAGCTTCTCCTTCCCAACGATGAGCTCGGACATCTGTCCCGGGCGTGGCGCTGACCCTGGCATAAGAAATCCCCAAATTTTAATCCAAATCACCACCCTTAAGATCAGCTAAGACCCTTATTGCTTACATAAGACGTCGCTGGGGTCGGTTTTGGCCTAAGGGCCCTGCTCGGCCTCGGCGACAGCCACAGAAAGGAGCTGCTGCACCGCCGCCCTTCTCCTGTGTGCGCGCGCGAGGCCGCCCCGGCGCCGCCGGGGAGGGCAGCGCTTGCTACCATGGCGCGTGGCCCCCCACCTCTGGGTGCGCGTGCGAGGCCACCCCGCCGCCATGGCCGTCGAGGGAGGGAGAGGAGAGGGAGCTCAGGGAGTGCAGCTGCTGATGGGAAGAGAGAGTGCTGCTGCAGTGGGGCGGAGATGAGAGATCCCGTGAGGGAGGGGGAGCCGGGAGTTAGGGTTCACGAGCAGTGTTCTATTCCGTTCGGACAGAGGAGGGAGGGAGGTCGAGCTATATGTACTGTGGACATATCACAGGCGGTTTAAACCACGAACCGGCAGTGAATCTAATTATCACTGTCGGTTCGTGGTTGAAACCGGCAGTGAAGCTCGTAATCACCGGTGGTTCAAAAACCGGCAGTGAACCTTATTATCACTGCCGGTTCCAGCCACAAACCGGTAGTGAAGCTCATTATCACTGTCGATTCTAGCCACGAACCGGCAGTGAAGATTCACTGCCGATTCCAGCCACGAACCGGCAGTGATAATGAGCTTCACTGCCGGTTTGACCCCTACCCCAATCATTTGAATGTCTGTCAGAGTTTGAACCGGTAGTGAAGATTTATCACTGCCGGCCCAATACAATCCGGCAGTGATGGGCCGGCAGTGATGTTTGAATCTGTAGTAGTGGTATCACTATACTGCACAAAAACATCACAATCCCAGCCGTCAACAACTAACTGAATAATCAGAATGAACATTCTTCCCTACTAGTGGTCTCTGCTGCGGGCATATATATAAGGCGCCGTTTAGATGCCAAAAATTTTGCCAAAATTTTTAGATTCCCCATCACATCGAATCTTTGAACGCATGCATGAAGCATTAAATATAGATAAAAAAAATAAAACTAATTACACAGTTTAGACGAAATGGACGAGACAAATCTTTTAAGCCTAATTAGACTATGATTGGACAATATTTACCAAATAACAACGAAACTGCTACAGTATCGTTTCGCCAAAAATTTTGCCAACTAAACAGCCTCTAAGTATAAGCGTAGCCCAAAACGCAAAGTTGGCCAGCCACAAGCAATATATACTACACCCAACTGGCCTGGTCGCCTGGTCCAGTGTTCTTAATTCATCGAGTGCGCTGCTCTTGGTCGTCAGCTAATCAAGCTCATACTGGCCACTAAATTGAATCCGCTAACCACCAGTCAATGTATGCCTTGTTAATACACTTGTATGCATGTGGCAGATCGACGCCATTAAATTGCACGCGTGGTGTCCTACAGATTTTAGTGCCTGCTACAGTGAAATCTTGAAACGGTTATTAGGACTAAACGACATGGAAATTTCTGGTCTCTCTCTGTATGTGTTATGTGTAAGTTTTCCTTGCTGAAGAAAGCTAGTAATATAATAGTAAAAAAATTAGTACACATTATAACTCTCTCGTGCTCGCAAATTAATTTGGCTATCTTTTATTACTATACACACACGAATCCTGCACCAAAAACCAGGCCACTAGATCAGGCCACGTCGGCCGTTAGCCGACCAACCGTTGAATCTGATAAAGATACAATATGGACCGTTCCATTAAAATCATAGTGTTCTCACCCATTAAGGTGCCTTTGGATTGTGGGAAAAATTCCTGTTTCTCGTGTTTTTCCTACGAAAATGAACTGATTCCTATAAAATTCCTATAGAATTCCTGCATTTCAAGCTCATACAGGTGGCATGATTGAGTTGAAAAAAGACAAATTTAGGTATATAAGAGAAGGGATCTATAGAAGTGACCCCTATTAAGCTTCACCAAGATTATCTCTAAAGCATGGTTCACAAATAAAATGATGCCGGTACAAGGTCCATACAAATTCGATTTTTTATGACTAATTCGCAGCTTGTTAGTACTCGGTCTTGCAACTGCTAAACGTGTGCCACTAAGTAGGAACCACATAATTGAATAGTCAGCTGCCAACATTATCAGCTCGCAATTGTTATTGCATATTTAGCACATCCCCACATGTAACACCCTGTGTTTTTCATCATAATAAAATCCACTAAAAATTTTACAACAAATTAAAACTTGAGTAGTTTATTTTCTACAAAACCATCTTTAAAAAACCTTTTCCAAAAACCTTGCATTAAAAATTACCATATGCATGATGTGTTTGCATGCTTGTGTGTTTCTGGAATTTATTGTGGCACCAAATATATTCCTTGACTTCTCCTTAAAATTTCTCTGAACTCAATTTGAAATCTTCACAAATGAGTTTGAATAAAGTCTGGGAAAAAGAAAAATCAAATCATAAATGGAAAATGGTTTCGGGCTCAAACCCCCTTCTCTCCCCTCCTGGCCCAACTGGCGCGGCCCACCTCACTCTCTCGCTTCCTCCTCCTCTTCCCGCTGGGGCTGGCCCGGCCGCTCGGCCCAACTCCGGTGCGCGCCCGCGCCCACTCCCTCTCCTCTCTCCCGCTGACGTAGTGGCCCTGGCCATCGGCCGCTTTCCCTCTCACCGACGTGTAGGGCCCGCTCGTCGGATCCGTCATCCTCAGCGAGACGACACGAATACTGTCGCCATACACCGCCTCGATCTCGCGGCCACCGTCCTGCGCCGAAGCGGATAAGGATGACAGCGCCTTATGCTCCCAAAGCTTCATGACGCCCTACTCTCTCCTTCCCTCTTCCCTCCTCGCCACGCGGCAGCTCCAACGCGACCAACTGTTGCCACCGCCATGGCCGCACTCCTATTGCCGCTCATCTCTGGCCAAACACGGATAAGAGCACACCGTGCACACCGCCTTAGAGCTTGAGCACATGCGCGAGAGAAGGAAGAATCCGAGGAACGGTAGAGAAATGTCTCGCCGGCTCGAACCAACCTCGCTGGCCTATAAATAGGCCTGGCCGACGAGCCCTAACTTCAACGATCACCGCAGCGAGCTTCACCTAGGGCTAGAACATGCCATCTTCCCCTTCTTTCCCCTTCCCCCATCTTCTCCCAAGCTCTAGCTCATTTCTCCCTAATTTGGGCGCCGTGGCCGCCATTGGAGCCAAACTACAATTTCTTCTTCTCTGAAGCTCCTCCAGTCGACTAGAGTAGTAGGTGAGCTCCTTGACCCCTTCTCTACCTCGTCTGTCGTCCCTAGCCTCCTCCACCCCTCTATGGTACCCCGGCCATGTGAGCAGCCGCCGCTGAGCCGCCACTGCCGACAGCCGCCGTCGACAAGGCATGGCAAGGCACGACAGCACCCTCTATGTGACCACTCATGTACTGAGACTACGCCACACATACTCCTGCTCACTCAACCGACTCGCACGAGCAGGGACACCACTCCGTGCCACCGCAACTACCCTGGAGAGCCATCACTGCCGCTCCAAGCACTCCCTATCGCCAACAACCCCACCATCAGCTGTGGGATTGTCCCTTGAGCACCGACCACTGAGTATAGACGTGCGCTGGGCAAGAACGCCGCTAGCATAATCAACTTCGGCGAGCTCCAAGCCCTCTCCTCTGTTTCGCTATCGCGCCGACATTGCCGCCCCGTCGCCGTCACCTTCCGCTCCTCCCTCTCGTCTCTGTGATGCGGGCCTGAATCCAGACGGCTTCCCCGCGTCGTTAAACGAGAAGGACAAGAGATTGCCCACATGTCAATGACGTATGAGACCAACGCGCGGACCCCACCTACCATACACCCATCCGGCATGCACAGTGCTCAGCATATAATAAAATGCTAGGTGCATTGGGGCAGTGTACACAGAGAGGTGAAAACCCATTTTCCTTGCATGAAAAACTTCCTAGAAAATTCCTAAATAGATTAGGTACACCCTAGAACCTACCCAACCTCCACTCCTTTTCCATCATCCAAAATTCCAGAAATAATTTTCAAAAATCCTTTCCATGCACTTCTTCTAATAAATCTTTGATAAATCATATCTCCTCAATCCTAAATTCAAATCCCTTGCTTCCTCCATCAAAAATCTTCTAATGCCCTACCTGCATATCCTTTTTTCCTAATATTTTGTGTCAATTTATAAATTCTAGTTTGTTTGTTTTATTTCTCTTTTATTTATATTTATATTAAAACTAACCCGTACCTGCATCCATCCACTAACATCTCTTAGCATTGCATATTCGTGTATATGAACACCAAATACGCGGATATACACACACACAACAGGTAGTATACATGCATAGGCATACCAGATAAGTATATATACGTATACATACATGCTAAGCTAAGCGTCATGCCTATGCATGTCTAACCATCACCCACCTTTCTGCCCGAATCACCTCTAGGCATATACATATGCATGCGCGTATGTGCCACTAACCCTAACTATCACCCGCGCTAACTTAACCCCATACCTATGCTTAGCCTACACCCTTCTTATACATGCATATAAATGTATATGCATGTATCTAACTAACCGAGCCTCTCACATTTATATCAATGCGTATACATGGACTCACCTAGTTAACCCCGCCAAACCCTTGTGAACCTATAGAAGTCGGTCATGTCAGTTATGATGATTTGGTCAGGTCAGTTATGATGACTTAGTTAGGCTTTCTTTTTTAGGTTTGTATAATAGTGAAAGATAAAAATGTGGTCTAGTTTTTGCCAAATAACCACACCACTTTAACATAACCCGTAGGAACCCTACCTTGTTGGAGGGATTCCTCTCCATTCAACCTTGCTTCAAGTTGACATAATAATGATAACCTTGGAAGTAAACCCATCAAGAGCCAACCCATCTAAGATCGTTTCCTTTCTTTGATTGATTATGCTTGTCTTGCCTTCCATGCTTGATGTTTCCTTGTTTGTCAACGCTGGACAGCGTATGATATAGGATGATGGAGACAACCTGATGGAACCTGGAATCACCATTACATGAAGACAGAGATGCAAGAAGATCAGCCATCAGAAATATTGGAATAAGGATATAATCGTCAGTGAGTGGAGGCAAGTCCTAACACCCAACTACCTTTCCCCACCATATATTTTACCATCTCTAAACCACTCCCCTTTCCACCACCACCATGATTCCCACCTCCACTGTGAAAACCTACCACTCACCATTTCAATTAATTGTTTAATAAAGACAATTTATATTATTCTTGTCATAATCTTTACATGAATAAATAATATGTACATTTGTGATACATAATGAGCTTTATGATATGGATGAGCTAAGAACATGAATACCTTGGCAGGTTTGCCTAGTGAGGGTTCCTGTTTGGAGATACTCACTTCAGTCATATAAGGATCGGTTCATTTGCCATCTCGCATAGCCAAAATATCGTACAACCACATGTTTGCATGGCCAAACTTGGACTCTTTCCCGGCTCCAAAACCCTCTGAAATAGACCTAGAAATGGAGTTCGACGGAAATTACCCACCTTTGCCATTGATTACACACTCTAGCGAACCATTATTTTTTCTATCCACCGATCCCGTCCCATCGCTCAGCCCCGACGCTAGCATGCCTGCTCGCGTCGCGGCACTACCCGCAGGAGCGCTGCCGCCCCGTGGCCGCCCACCTCGCCGGTCGCCACCGCCCCCGCGCCTCCGGTGCCCCTAGTCCCTCGCCTCCTTCCCCAGTGCCTCCTTACCCTGCGCCTCCACTTCCCAAACCCTAACCCTAGATGAGAAGAAGGCCGCACCAGCAAGCTCCAGCGCCACCTGACGACCTCCTTCACATCGACGGCCACCGCGCCTCCATTCTCCCGCCGGTGCGGGTGCAGCTCCAGTACGGCCTTCGGCGGCGTCCTCGGTGTAGGATTCGGCGAGCGGACTCGGCGCGGGCTAGTGTGACCTGCCTTGTCACGGCCTCGGTGTGAGCTCCGGCGAGCAGCCCCGGCACGGCGCGGAAGCGCCGCCCTGCCCAGGCTCAGGAGCGGGCGAGGTACAAAGGCTATAATGTGGAAAAATATTTCTAGAGACGGTTTACTATA
Organism: Saccharum hybrid cultivar R570; assembly: GCA_038087645.1. Classification (NCBI taxonomy): domain Eukaryota; kingdom Viridiplantae; phylum Streptophyta; class Magnoliopsida; order Poales; family Poaceae; genus Saccharum; species Saccharum hybrid cultivar. The sequence goes on along the minus strand of JAQSUU010000203.1, from coordinate 602,085 downwards.
TAAAGTGCCCTCAAGAAAAGGGAGGCCAATGAAAGAATCATCCATTCAGAGTAATGGGAGGTGAAAATATTTTATTTTGTGTGCACACGTCCTCTTGTGCTAATATGCATTGCCTATGTTGATGATGTGCCTAAGAGGCAATCGTACACTTTGGATTAGATTCATGCATGGACCAAAATAAGACATTGATCCATAAGAAACATAATGACTCTATAGGACCGTTTCCTTTCTTTGATTGATTATGCTTGTCTTGCCTTTCATGCTTGGTGTTTTCCTTACTTGTCAACGATGGACAGCGTAGGATAGAGGACATGGAGACAACCTGATGGAACCTGGAATCACAATTACATGAAGACAGAGATGCAAGAAGATCAGCCATCAGAAATATTGGAATAAGGATATAATCGTCAGTGAGTGCAGGAAAGTCCTAACACCCATCTACCCTTTCCCCACCATATATTTTACCATTCCTAAACCACTCCCCTTTCCACCACCACCATGATTCCCACCTCCACCGTGAAAACCTACCACTCACCATTTCCGTTAAATGTTTAATAAACACAATTTATATTATTCTCGTCATAATCTTTATATGAATAAATAATATGTACATTTGTGATACATAATGAGCTTTATGATATGGATGAGCTAAGAACATGAATCATGTGGTTAAATGATCTGGTAAACTAAAACTTATTTCCAATGGGAGTGGGTGGGGGTATTCACGTGGTGTGGAATACCTTGGCATGTTCGCCTAGTAAGGGTTCCTGTTGCGAGATACTCGCTTCAATCATATAAGGACCGATTCATTTGTCATCTCGCCTAGCCAAAATATTGTACAGCCACATGTCTGCAAGGGCAGACTTGGTCTCTTTCCTAGCTCCAAAACCCTCTGAAATAGATCTAGACATGGAGTTCAAAGGAAATTACCCACCTTTGCCATCGATTACACACTCCAGTGAACCGTTATTTTTCAATCCGTCGATCCTGTCCCGTCACTCAGCCCCGACGCTCGCCCACCTGCTCGTGTCGTGGCACTACCCGCGCGAGCGCCACCGCCCCCGTGGCCACCCACCTCGCCGGTCGCCGCTGCCCCCGCGTCTCCGGTTCCCCTCGGCCCTCGCCTCCTTCCCCAGCGCCTCCTTACCCTGCGCCTCCACTCCCCCAAACCCTAACCCTAGACAAGAAGAAGGCCGCACCGGCAAGCTCTGGCGCCGTTAGATGACCTCCTCTGCGTCGACGGCCACCGCGCCTCCATTCCCCCGCCGGTGCGGGCGTAGCTCCGGCACGGCCTCTGGCGGCGTCCTCGGCGCAGGATTCGTCGAGCGGACTCGGCGCGGGCTCCTGCGACCTACCCCGTCATGGCCTCGGCACGGGCTCCGATGAGCAGCCCTGGCACGGCGCGAAAGTGCCGCCCTGCCTAGGCTCGGGAGCGGGCGAGGTACAAAGGCTATAATGTGGAAAAATATTTCTAGAGACGATTTACTATATAAAGTGCCCTTAAGAAATGGGAGGCCAATGAAAAAATCATCCATGCAGAGTAATGGGAGGTGAAAATATTTTATTTTGTGTGCCCGCGTCCACTTGTGCTAATATGCATTGCTTATGTTGGTGATGTGTCTAAGAGGCAATCATACACTTTGGATTAGATTCATACATAGACTAAAATAACACATTGATCCACAAGAAACATAATGACTCTATAGGATAGAAACCTATTAGCGGAATATATATATATATATATATATATATATATATATATATATATATATATATATATATACATATATATATATATATATAGAAATACTACCCTGTAGCTAGCTACAAAATAACTTATTTTGTAGTCACTTTGAGTTATGATAATTAGTATGCTAATTTACGAGATTATAGTAACTCTTTACTATGTGATTTACTATAACGTTATGTTAAATATTCCCATGTGTAATAGTAACCCAACTATCGTAAATATGTATTGACATTATCGTAAATTAGTATATAAAATTATCGTAAATAGAGGTGGCTACAAAATAACTTATTTTGTAGCTGACTACTGAATATATATAGGCTATTGGGAGCCCAGGGCTACAAATAGGTATTGGAAGCCCGAGTCAGTCATCCCACCCAGCCCCCAACGAATCTGACACGCATGCAGATGGGGGATCCCGTGGGGACCCAACCGATCGGACGCATAAAATCCTTGGTCAGGCTACATAGAAAGGTTTTTATCGCGACAATACATAAAATCTAGTAGTTGCACGAAATAAAACCAATTCGTTACCACATAAAAACATTTCCACGAGTTAGACGTTCCACCTAACGACAGCTAACACAGGCTGACACGCGTTGACATAGGCTGACACATGCATGCATGCATCCATCCAGTCTAATATCTTCTATTTTTTCACGATAATTCCTCAACGAAGCTTCCGATTCTAAAATGGTTTTCACCATTGAACTCCTGTCATTTTTGTGCACGATACAAGATCCACTGTGAATATTTTTTAAAAAAAATAAAATTCATAAATTTGAAATTTGAATCATAGCACGTGATGGCCGATTGGATGCATAGAATCAATAGTCAAGATGCGTAGAAAAGTTTTTGGCGCTGACGTTGCATAGAAATCAGTGGTTTGATGAACAAGAAATAATTTCGTTACCGCGTAAAAACCTCTCCGCGATATGAACATTCCACCTGACACAACCGTGATTACCTCCACCAACATTATGGCATGTGATGGCGATTAGATACATAGAATCACTGGTCAAGATGCGCACAAAGGTTTTTGGCACCGACGTTGCAAATAAATTAGTGGTTGGATAAATAAAAATTAATTTTGTTACCACGTAAAAATATCTCCGCGAGATGGGCATTCCACCTGACACGACAATGATTGTCGCCACCAACATCATGTGTTCCCACTATGGGAGTTGTGTAATTAACATGGGAATGAACAATGCATAGAACATAGAGGTTGTAATCGTAAAACATGTAGACAATCTTGTCTTCTCTAAAATTTGAAATGTGAATCAAGACATATGATGGCCGATTGGATGCATTAAATCAATGGTCAAGATGCATAGGAAAGTTTTTAGCGCTGACGTTGTATAAAAATTAGTGGTTGGATGAACATAAATTAATTTTGTTACCGCCTAAAAACTTCTCCGCGAGATGGACATTCCTTCTGACACAACCGTGATTATCTCCGCTAACATCATGCGTACCTCTATGGGGATGTATAATTAACATGAAAATAATGCATAAAACCCTCACAAATAGGTATTAGGCTTTCAAAAACTATAGGGGATGTTTATTTAATAGAAAAAACAATGTATAGAAACCCAGAAGATGTTTATTTAATAGAGGAACAATATATAGAAATCCATAACACCAAGCTTCCCTCTAGGAGGATATATAATTAATAGAGATACAGTGCATAGAGATATACAAAACACTATCCACTAGGTGTAGACTATCCATAATGGTCCCAACTCATACAACATGCATAGAAACCCAGTCAAAAAATATTGAAACCCAGCTAAGATTACATAAAAAACCCATAGTTTTACTCATCTTATCCAAGAATATAAACACAACATATCGAAAATTACGCCACCGCCGCAAGCCAAGGAAGTCACTCCAACAATGCATGTCAAAAGTGTTAACAATGCATAGAAGTGTGCTCCAACAATATATACATACTTTAGAATTTGAAATTTGAATTCAATTGGGATGGAAACTTATGCAACTAAGTATAAATCACAGTTTCACCATGCATGTAAACCTATGCTTGCAAGCATAAAAACTATTATTTTTCCTTTGGATCAACATCCCACCATCATGTGGTCTTGGCTGACGATGAGCTCATTGGTGAGGATGTTGAGCGCCTCTATGTCGACAGCGAGCGCGTACAGCCCTGTCCCAAAGTTGGCTAGGCCGCTAGGTAGCGAGCCAGTGGAACCCTGCAATCCACATCTAAGCAATTGAATCAATGCAAGCAGACACCAGGTAAATCAGAGAAAATTAAAAATGTAGTATCAACTTTTTGATATGCATAGAAACTCACTAATGCTAGAATAGAAACATTGATGCAAATACTTTCTATGCATCCAAAAAATTTATGTGCATCTAACAAAGTAGCTACTAGCATCTCCAACTCCACATGTCAAGAGGAGCCGAGGAGAAGCCTAGAAGGCTAGAATGCTCCCCCTAAATCACCAAGTGGGTGCATAGAAACATACATACAAGTTTTTTATCAGGTTCGAAAACACAGTTTCACCATGCGTAGAAAACTATGCATGCAAACAAAGTAACCAAAGGACTAGGTACTTGACCAAGAGCAACTCCAGGTAAAATATCACACACATGAACTGGACGCATAAAAACCTAACTCATCAAGCATAGAACAAAAGATTAAGATTTTAATTTCATAGCAGACCACTAATGCAAGTATAGAAACCTACGCATGGCCGCGGCGACGCCGTCGTCCGTCTTTCGAGGATGTAGCCAGCCACGGACGCGAGCCGTCCCCAGACCCATGAGCCTATCGCCGCCTTCGGACCCGGTGACCTCGCTGCTCATCACCTCCGACCCGATATACCAACAAATGTATAGAATTCTATACCAACGATGTATAGAGCATTGAAACTGATACACATAAGTCACACTTTAGCTATCACGCAGTTGGCATAAAAAAATTACGACCTATGGCCTTATTCCTCACACACAAAAAATGTTTAAACATGTCATAAAACAAAAAAAAAATTCTTCAATCTTGCATAAAAACTAAGCATATCGGGCAACTGTTGTGGAACCTATTCAAGCTGCAATGGGTTCGGTTCAAACCATTTATGAATTCGATCCGCTCCTCATATGGAGCAATGAATCGAAGTGGGTCGAACCTCATCGAAAGAGGTGCAATCCGGTTCATGAACTATTGACCCTAGGGTCGACTCAAACCTAGAATATATGGAAAAAAAATTAACATTAGCTACATTTATGCAAAAATCACGACCAAAATATGGAAAAAAAAATATAGCTTGCTAGATGTGACCAACGGATCATGCAAAGTACATGAAAACAAATAGCAAGAGTCATTATTTATAATTGTATAGAAATCCGTAACAAACTATAGAAATGTCATCTAGTGATGTAGTCTTCCAAGAATGCATGGATAACTATTAATACAATGTATAGAAATGTGTTCCAACATTAAATATAAATATGCCCCAACAATGTATAAAATTGTGCTCCAACAATGTATACACTATTGGCTCAAGAAACAAAGAAACAAAAAATCAAAGTACATGAAAACAAACTACAAGAATCATTACTTAACTAGTTTTTTAAGAAAACTGCACTGACCATCATAAATAAATATTTTATTTAGTCAGATTGCCAAATCATAATTGCTATGCATAGAAAATTATGTATACAAGCACAGAAACAATTTGTCTCTAAATGGACGCATCAAATATTGCATAGAAAATGTGCTCCAATAACGTATAAAAATTTGTTCCAGCAATGTCTAGAATTATACCCCCATGACAAAAAAAAAATAAGACTTCAGTTTCATTACAGATCATACAAAAACATTTGGTTAAACTGCGAGTCATGAACTCACGATCCCACATATGCAATATGCATCCAAACTGTCATTTGCATCCTGACCATTTGTGTGCTGCTACCAGGTCAAACACATGAACTCTACATCATTTGCCTGGCCACCACCATTTCCTTGGAGGCGGTGGAGCTCTGTAAGGATGTCTAGCATGGTCTCCTTCTCTCTTGGTGTCAGTGTAACCCCTCGGACCAGGTTCAGAGCCATAATGTGAACATTTGTCCTTTGCCTGTGCTTTTGGTAAGCCGCCCAGATGCCAGCTGCTGTACCACCCACAATGACCTGTGCATGGTAAACTCAATCCGAAGGCCAAATGCCTCTTCTCAGGTTCATATTAGCAGATTTCAGTGGATTCGATGAGTCAGTAGCTCTTGAGTAGTAGCACATGCCATACAGTTATGCCAGACAAATGGAAACATGTACAAAATCAGACATGTATAAAATCAGACACCGTGAACTGGAGCTCACCGGGCGGCTCCGTCTCCTTGGCATTACTACGCCTGCACGAAGTGGGCCGCCGCCGCTCACCGTGAACAATGAAAAAAAACACCATTCATCAGAATCAGACATGTATAAAATTATCTCTCAGTAGTAAACACGTTGATAGGCACAAAAATGCATATGAAACCATACTTGCTTGCATTGCTAGTTGTTCGTATTGCATAAAAATAGTTGCACAAAGGCATAAAAATTCTAGAAACAACCGGGTTCGCCATCCAGTGCAGCTCTAGATCCTCGTCAGCCTTCTGGAGGAGATGCAAGGAGGATGACACACATGCATAAAATGCTTTAGTGGCTCGAGTAGATTAGCAATCACATAATAATTGCAAGAACCAGTGACTTTGCCATGGAACTTAAAGCCACAGAGATGAACAGAAATTTCGCACTTGAATTAACACGTCTGTATAACAGACTAGCTGTCGTTCGACAGAAATTTCAATGATAGTGTGCCCAATAAAAAGGATCAGGGCTAAACCAACCTAGGAATCACAGGAGTGACAACGGATCAGATCATGTGACAAGTCATCGCGGATCAAGCAGAAGGTACTAGCCAATCTGTGTCATAGCAGGCAGAAATAGCAAGATTTGATTCATATCCAGGCAAACAGACTTTAGTACCTACGGTAGCAATTCGCAAATCTTAAGCAGGAGCTCGGGAGGAAGGGGAACAACTTTTTTTTTTCTGGAAATCGACAGATTGGGTGTCGGCCCTGTACTTTCCCACCGCAACCCCCTCCGATCCGCGTGTACTTCTGCGGCAGGCCGGAGATGTAGCATGTGATATACTCAACGGTGACGGGGTCCTCGACGGTGAGGCGGTGGCTCTGGGACTCGATGCGGGCGCGGTTGATGAGCACGCACGCGTCGGCCTTGAGCCCCGCGCACGCCAGCGCGATGTGGGTGTCCAGGCTCGCGATCTTGCGCACGGACCTGCGGAGATTTAGAGGGGACGGGCTCCAGGGACTCACCTCTGCCGGGGAGCCGAGTGCGCGTGGAGGAAGGGACCGACGCCGCGGGTCGGGGTAGGGGCGAGGCCACGCGCCGCCGGTCGGGGAGGAGCAGGGTCGCGCCGCCGCGCCGAGGCCGAGCTCGCGAAGCTTCGCTGGAGAAGGGAGGCCGCCGGGAGAGGGAGCGCCGCCGCCGCCGGGAGAGAAAGCGCCGACGGCCATCGGAGGAGGGAGCGCCGCCAGGCATCGGGACACGAGAGAGAGGACGGGGAATTTTTCTTTTTTTTTATTTTTGACCAACACAGCAGACGAGCCGGGTGCTTCATTTGAAACCGGAAGGCTGGGGGTGGGTCCCACTCGATGGGCCTGGTCAGACCAGATCAGACTGGCTGGCGCTACTGGTTCGGTGGAACCAGCTGGTTGTAGGTTGGATCAGGGCTTTCTATATTTATTGAAAGCCCTAAGCTCTTAATAATGTGTATATATACACACATGGCAGTGTTATTCTGCACCTTAGATGTAGAATATTCTACACCAAGACACAATCAGCCCATCCGTCCACCCGATCCGACTGCGCCAAACAAACCCACCCGAGCCGACCACACCACCCAGTCACCGCACCTCACCTGCCCACCGGACAAATCTGACTCCCCCAACCGCCTCACCCCGTGCGTCGCCCCCCACCAAATCGGCGCCGACCCACGAGGCCACCCCATCTACGACGGCATCTCGCGTAACCCCGCCACCAGAGCGCGCACCCAGCAGAGCCGCGGCCATCTGCGTGGCGGCAATGGTCCGAACCGCGCTCACGGCCAGCCTGACCTGCGCCGATGGCGGCCCCCAGCGGCGGCGGCGTCCTGATCTGCGGCGACCTCCACACCACCAGGCACCAGCGGCGACAGCGACCCCTTCCCGCACCGGCGGCAGCTCATGGAGGCCCTGCACCCCGGCTCCCCACCGGCGTGAATACAGCTAAGGTTGCACATACTGAATAAAAAGAGGAGCGTATACTCGTATACTAAATGATTGGACATTGAGAATTAATAAAACCTACTCCGTGGCCCTGTTTAGATACCAAATTTTTCTCCAAATTTCACTATGCAAAAACAAGATTCCCTATCACATCAAAATGTCGACACATGTATGGAGTACTAAATGTAGATGAAATCAAAAGCTAATTGCACAGTTTAGTTATACTTTGCGAGACGAATCTTTTGAGCCTAATTAGTCAATGTTTGAACAAAAATTCATAAATGCAAACAAAATGCTACAGTGTGTAATCTTACACTATGCAGATTTTGCCCCTGCCAATTTGGGGCAACTAAACACGGCCCGTATATCACAACTAAAGTTGCACATCCCCTCAGGAGAAATAATTAATATACTCAACGGTACTTAAAGATAAATTGAGTACTGAGACCTACAGGACATCATTATAGTAAGGACCAATGAAACCTATGAAACACTACGGGAAACAGAGCCTTTGCCGAGAGGGATTATCTTTGTCGAGGGTAAAAATACGGGCACTCGGAAAAGAATTCTTTGCCGAGAGCCGGGCTCTTGGCAAAGAGGCGCTCTTGGCAAATATCTCTTTGCCGAAAGCCGGGCTCTCGGCAAAGAACGCCCGTCGGCAAATTTGTTCTTTGCCGAGAGTCAGGCCCTCAGCAAAGGTCAGCTCTCGGCAAAGGCGTCATTTGCCGAGGGCCCGACTCTCGGCAAATAAAGCCCTCAGCAAAGGACCAACGAGCCTAACCGCCGTCAGTCTTTGCCGAGGGTCCTTAGTTAGGCTCTCGGCAAAGACCGAGAGGCCTTTGCCGCCTCTCGGCAAAGAAATTTCTTTGCCGAGGGCTATTTCTGGGCTCTCGGCAAAGAATTTAATTTTTATTTATTTTCGCATCCATTTTTTTATAGCATGTTACAATACTAATATTTTAATTTTAAAATTGGACACTTTTTTAATGCTTTTTACTATATATTTTGAGTTTAGTTCATTTATTTACATTTCTCCGAAAAATGCAAGTTTGAACTGCAGGTGCATACAATAGTGAAACTTAGCGATTCAAAAAATGATATTGATGATATTGATTGTATTTTAAGACTAAATCCAGGAGCACTCGTAAAATTTCAAACATCTCGCGCACGGAACATGGCGACAAACTTTGCAATTAAGTGTATTTTAATTATATAAAATACAAACAACTTCCGAAAATCAAGAAACTTGACGACACGTCTTGAAATCACATGTGGAGGCTAGGATAAAAATTTCAAAACGTTTCGCGGATATTGCAAACTAAGCTGGTTATACACCTAGACATCTCACGTGTAATAACAGTGATCAACAAAGGAGATGTCTAGGTTTCTAACCCTCGTACGGGGCAACGTGCGTGAAACATTTTTAAATTTTTATCCTAGCCTCCACATGTGATTTCAAGACGTGCCGTCAAGTTTCATGATTTTCGGAAGTTGTTTGCATTTTATATAATTAAAATACACTTCATCGCAAAGTTTGTCTCCATGTTTCGTGCGCGAGATGTTTGAAATTTCATGAGTGCTCCTGGATTTGGTCTCAAAATACAATCAATATCATCAATATCATTTTTTGAATCGCTAAGTTTCACTATTGTATGCACCTGCAGTTAAAACTTGCATTTTTCGGAGAAATGTAAATAAATGAACTAAACTCAAAATATATAGTAAAAAGCATTAAAAAAGTGTTCAATTTTAAAATTAAAATATTAGTATTGTAACATGCTATCAAAAAAATAGATCCGAAAACAAAAAAATTAAATTCTTTGCCGAGAGCCCAAAAATAGCCCTCGACAAAGAAATTTCTTAAGAAAGTGAAAAAAAAGAGGAAAAACCTTTGCCGAGAGCTAGATCGGGGGCTCTCGACAAAGAAAATGCAAAGCCAGATCGGAGGCTCTCAGCAAAGAAAAAAAAAATTTGCCGATAGCCAGATCGGAGCTCTCGACAAAGAAAATGCAAAAAAAAAAAAAAAACTTTACCGAGAACTAGATCGGGAGCTCTCGACTAAGAAAATGAAAAAAAAAAAAAAAAACGGGGTTACCGCCGCTCTCTAATCTAGTTGGCGCCTCTCCGATTTTTCCCTCACCGCCACCACACTCTACTCTTCTCGGTCCCCCGCTTCTGCCCGAGAGCGCGACCCGGCGGCTCGCCAGCGCGGCGCCCCACACGCCCCCCCTACGGATCCCCGGCGGCCCCCCAGCGCGGCGGCCCGGCGCACCCCACCCCCGGCAGCTCCTCAGCGCCCCACACGCCCCCCCCCCCCCCCCCCCCCCCCCCCCCCGCGGATCCCCGGCGGCCCCCACGCGCACGCTCGCTGCTCCCCGACGCACACGGCGTGCACCACCGGCTGCTCCCAGGCGCCCCTGGTGCGCCCCCTCCCCAGCGGCTCCCCGGCACGGCCCCCCGGCGGCTCCCCAACGCCCCCGGCTGCCGTCCCCCGAGCAGCCCCCAGCGCCCCCGGCCGACGAACCTCGAGCAGCCCCCAGTGCCAGGGCGGCGCTTCAACAGTCAGTTCCTCCCGCGATTCACGACTACTTCCCCAAGCCCCCATCCATTGATCAGTAAGTTCACGACCTTGCTCTCTTGTTTTGTTTTTTTTTTGTTCTCTGTAGCTAAGGCTCAAGATTCAGACTTGAGGGCGTAGCAGATGTGTATGCCTTCAGATAGGAATGAATGAAAACTAGAGGAGCGAGAATAGGAACTGATGACCGGGAGAAGTACATGAAGTATTACGTAAAAGCTAAAATATGCAGTCGAAAATAGCCTACTACACAGCATTATGTAAACACTGAAATGTGGATTTGAAAATTGTGGCAGTTAATTAAATCTGTGTAGAATGGGACTCGGCAGCGAGGCATGCGTAATACAAAGAAATAATGAGGCTAATAGCAGGCTGCAGTTACAGCATCACACAACATGTAAATGCATTATTGTGGAATGTTCCTACAAAAGGAAACCAAAAGCATAGATCAGTTTATTGTTGAAGGAAATGTAAGGCCGCATAAATTTGTAGTAGCCCGTATTGCAATAAAAATTGTAAGAAAGGCACCATATGTTAGCAAAAATTCCTTGGTGGTGCAATGCGTGCCCCGAGGCTTGGGAGAAGATGGTGGACAGGTGGTTAAGTCCGGAGTGGGCCGCTCAGCACGAGGCTGCCCGACAGCGGCGTGCATGCATGCAAGGCATACCACACCATCAAGGCAACCGCAACCTCTCCGGATACAAAAAAAAAAAGCATGGGTACGTGGTCATGTTTCTATTCTTCTTGCTTTCGTTTAACTCGGCAAAGAATTGTAATCATCTTGTTTTTGTTCTTGCAGTCGGCGGCACATCAAGGCCAAGAGTGCTCCAACTTCGCCGCATGGTCCATGTCACACAAGGGCAAGGCGACGTCCGACGTCTCCTTCAACCTGGATGACCCGCCCGAGGCATACACAAGCTCGACCGCCTACGAGAAAATGATGGTGTACACGAAGGCGTCAAGGTCAATCCATGGGCTGGAGTACGATCCACGGACCGACAACATTGATGCAGAGACCGTCATGAGGATTGGACAAGGCAAGAAGTATGGCCGCTTCTGGATTGGCGACAGCGTGATCGACACGGCCTCTACTCCCACTCTCTCCCAGATCCGAGTACGGACCACAAGCAGCTCCTCACTCCCGGGGATACGCACACGGCCTAGCACTGCACAGCACCGGGTCGAAGTACTTGAGGTTATTCCTGTGGCACTCGTCGTACATTGATCATTACACAACTTTATTTCCTTTGCAATATTGTATCATTAGCTTTGCACCAATTTATAAGCCAATGTGGAAGAAGCAAACCGGAGGGCCGCCGAGCTGGCGTTGGAGTTGGCGGCCGAGCGGGCAGCGCGGGAGGCCCAGGACAAAAGGATTGCAGAAATTGTCGCCTGGATGCAATCTTCAACGGGTTCCCCCGTGCCTCCAGGGTTAATGGGTCCACCGACGCATCCTAACCAATCTCCCCTGATGCAAACTCCTGTGAGTCACACATGCAAGGAATTGCAACATTAGCTAATCAACCAATCTCCTCTGATGCAAACTCTTCTCATGTGTGCAGCTTCCGTCGGCGGGTTTGAACAACCCACTTCCTGGCGCTCAGGGCGACCAAGTGTTTCCGTCACCGCCGTCACAAGGTTATCAAGGGCGGCCGGCGCAGTGAGTAGCACTGGTAGTTTCGTGTCTTGTTTTGGTGTGTATGCATGTGGATGAACTATGCACAAACTTGTTATGCACGTGGACTTGTATTTGAGATAGTTTTATGTGATTTATGTTAACAATTGTGACATATGGTGCTGGATGTGAGTTATGCGATGGATGTGATATATATGGTGATGGATGTGGTATATCTGTGATGGATAATATATATATATATATTTGTCGTGTTTGCAGGGACTTTCCGAGAGCCTTTTAAAACAAAAAATAAAAAAAAAATTGGTCACTTTCCGAGAGCCTTTTAAGGCAGGCTCTCGGCAAAGCTCAACAGTGGACAACGAAATGACAGCTTTGCCGAGAGCCCTCTTGGTCGGCTCTCGGCAAAGACCAGCTCTTTGCCGAGAGCCGGCCCAGAGGGCTCTCGGCAAAGAAATTAAAAAAAAAAAAGAAAAACCAAAATCTTTGCTGAGGGTCAGGCACCGGGGTTCTTGGCAAAGAAATTATTCAAAAAAAAAAGAAAAAAAAATATTTGCCGAGAGTCTGCACCGGGGCTCTCGGCAAAGAAATTATTCAAAAAAAAAGAAAAAAATCTTTGCCGAGAGCTCAGCACCTGGACTCTCGGCAAAGAAATTAAGTAAAAAGAAAAAGAAAAAAATCTTTGCCGAGAGCCAAGCACCTAGGCTCTCGGCAAAGAAATTAAGTAAAAAAAGGAAAAAAAATCTTTGCCGAGGGTCGGATATCTAGTCTTGTAACACCCCGGTGTTACGCATGCATTTAGCATCTGCAAATCATGAGCATAAACACCATCATGCATTCATGAGCATTTCATGTTATATAAATAAAACATCCGAAATATGCTAATGAAACATGAGTGTTGCATTTACTTGCGTTCGTTAGATTAGTACCGTGATCATGCTTGTTTGAGTGTTTAAACAACTTAAAATTGGTCATCAAGTAATTTGGAGCAAAGTTCCTTTTGAAAATTTTTCCAAATTTTGCTTTTAAAATATCCTTGAAAAATAAGGTTTTGATTTGAAAATCAACTTTTTAACCCTAGTTCAAAATCGGTTGGGATTTTGGCTTTGTGTCTTTTAACAAAGTTGTAGATAATGAAAAATGGAGCAACTTTTGTTTTTGGACTTTTTCTCAAAAAGGTTTAGAAAATGCTCCAAAATGTATTTTTATGTGCTGCTATTTAGAAAATAAAATAAAATGGTTTTTATTTTGAAGTGGGGCCACGTCCCCACTTCTCGGCCCAGCTGGGATCCGGCCCACTCCCGCCATCGCCCGCATGCCGCTCCCACGCTCCCGCCCGTTTTCAGCCGCGCCGACCGCGCGCAGGCCGCGCCTGCCGCGTGGTCGCCGGCGTACGGCGCTGCTCGCCACGCGCCCCTGGGTGGCCCCCGCCGCTCCGCGGGCTCGTCAAAACGCAGCAGCAACTCACCTTCTCCCTCGGCTCCATTCCATTCGCTCGCCTCGCCATTCTTGCCTCGCCAAGGCAACAGCAGCCGTAGCAGCGCCACCGCGCCATCTCCGCCGCCGCGCAGCTCGCCAACCGGGGCGCCTCGCCACGATTCGACCCGTGAGGAGCTCCGCCCCACCTTGCTCGACCCCGCAAAGCAGCCCCGCCCTTTTCCCTCGCCTCGTCGTAGCCGGAGGTGCCTTCTCCGCCGCTCGCCGGAGTACGGTTCCGCGCGGGTGAGCCGCTCTGCGCCACCCTCCTTCTTCCTTTAGCGAGCAACCGACCCGCCTCAACCTCACGAAGCTCGCGCGCCATCTCTCGCACCTCGCCGTGGCCGGAGCTGACGTGGTCGCCGCTCCGCAGCGCCGCCGTGCGCCATGGACGCCGGCGTGCTCACTCCGGTGAGCCGCTCGACCAGTCCGAGGCACCCTTCGGAGCGGCTCGGCGCGCTGAGCATGCTGGTGCCCACAGCTCCGCCGCAGGCCTCGCCGTCGGCGAGATCCGGCCGGCGGGAGCTCCTCCCCTGCCTCTGTCTCCCTGGACAGTGGGGGTGCGGGGCCCAACTGCAGTGGCTCAGGCTGGATCTAGGTGCACGTTGCCGTGTGCACGTTGCATTTCCAGATCCAGATTTTCAAAGAATTGATTTTGGAAATGTTTTTCAGAAATTGTTTAAATCCTTCCAAAAATCTTATCTCCTATTTTATTGCTCCAAAAATTGTGAGACTAATTTTACTGTGATTTTCATGAATAGATCTGCAGTTTAGATGTATTGCATGTCATGTTTGTGGTGCTTTTATATAGGGTTTTATTTAATTCTTAATAAATGCTTTTAACTTTAGAAATATATAGTAAATCCAATATGTGTCAGAAAAATGTAGTTCCAATTTTGTTAGTCTTCTTATGAGATGTATTACCTGTGAAAAATGTGTGTAATGCATGTTATGTAGAAAAATATTGATGTGTAGTTCAAATGCCTTTATTTGCCTAGATTTGTTATTTTTGCTAGGGCTAAAAATATGAATAATACATGCATGTGAAACTTTTTCTATGATGATTAGTTACTGTGTAAATCATAAGAAAAACATGCAATGTGCTGTTTGGTACCTTTTGTAGTACAAAGTATTTTCTATGCATGGTATAGCACTGCTTTTGTCCTTTTTGTGTAGGATGTTATACATGTCCAAATGTAGTGAAATTTTGGTGGTAGTCTATGTTTGACATGATTAGGCTACTGTAATTTTTTGAGAATTTTCTGTGAAATAAAAATTTAGATTGCTGTTCAAACCTAGATTAAATTAGGGTTTAATCAGGAATCTCTTTATTGCATGTTTAGTTAATAATGTTGTTTTGGTGTATCTTTGAAGCGCCAATTAGCTTGCTGGTGTGTTATGCCATGTTGTTTCATGTTGTAATGCAGCAAGTAGTTAGTAGCTAAATACTTAGGTGTGATTGCATGCATGTTTGCTTTTCCATGTGATTAGTAGATAGAGAAGAAGTACGAACTTGCTTTGTTAAGTAGAATGTGAATTGTGCATTTACATACACATGCAAGCATGAGCATCATGTGCCATCCTATCGGTGCGCCTTTTCCATCAGCAGTTACCCATGCACACATGCATCATACAGGATCGATGCAGAAAAGCAGTACACGTGGAGCACGGAGTTCCCGAGGAGGTCGTGCATCGAGAAGTGCCACCCCTGGGAGAACCAAAAGTCGAGGAGCTAGACGGTGGTCTGCTGAAGTGTCGAGACCACCGACTGTCAACCTTCTGGAAGGCAAGCCCCGGAGCATTATAAGTCTCCCTACTTTATCAAAGCAAGATAAATATATATGTTATATATATTGTTGCATTAAGTTATAGGAGTTGCTTGAAACCGTTGATGCATATCACTACGATATTCCTTGAACACCTTGATATATCCTGATATCCTATTTAAGTCTAGTTCCGGAATATCTGCTTAGCTATGCTTAGTCCGGTAGAAGTAGGTGATTTCCCGTCACCTACGATTTAGGTAAAAACATGTCATGTTTAGCAATGTGCTATCATGGAAAGAGAACCATTTGTGGTTAAATAAATAGAGACCGGGCGGAATGTTGGGCAGCAAGGCATGTGTCTTGTGTGCTTGTAGTTTCCGTCTGTGTTGATTAAGGACCGTACCGTTGTCGGCCCTCAGTCCTTTTTGAACGCATGCCCCACATTTAGCTGGCCGGATAAGTACTTCCGACCGCGAAGCCTAGTAGCTCTGTTTGGACCGGTGACCGAGATGATGCCAAGACCACCTCGGGCCTGTTGACCGTGGACAAGAATGACCTGGCTCCAGCGTGGGCAGGCATAACTTGAGTGACCTGGCGCGGGAGGAACCCAAGGTGTATCGGGTTCATGGCGGTCCCGCGACGTTTTTCCAAATAGTACCAAGGGTGACCTGTAGCTCACTGGGCCGGTGAGTGTGGTTTGTGTGGGGAATACATCACCAGCTGGTTAGTAATCGATTCGAGTCACCATCGCTCCTAGATAGTGAGCAACTGGACTGAGTTACGTCATCGTAGTAATGTGATTATGGAACATGATGATAGTTATGGTTATGAGGATGATGTGGAAAATGCTAAATAGAATTGGTTACTATTGATTGCTTAATCTTATCCAAGTGATTGCTCTAGTACAGGTGCAAATCTAGATGGGTTTAAATGAACAAGTTAAATTGATGCTAAAGATTTATATTGCAATTTAAGTGCTATCGCCTTTTATGCAAAATGTTGTCAATCCCACCCCACTATAAAGCCTTGCATACTCCTTGGTGTCGTGTTGTTTCTGGTTTTTGTCGGGTAAGTCTAGCTGAGTACCTTCTTGTACTCAGGGTTCTTCTACCCCTTGTTGCAGGTGTTTATTAGGACCAAAGGCAATGGTCGCTCTATACTTCTTATCTCGATGCTTTTGTTGGAGGAGACTACTGTATGGCACTACTATTTAAACAAAACGGTGTGTGTTGATTTTGGACAATAATGCTTCCGCTACCAGTTATTTCAAACTCAGTGTTGTAATAACTTTATTTGAACTCCGATGTATTTGAACCGTGTACGCATGTAAACTGTAACCACTAAACCAGTACGGTCTTGGCTGTTTGTTGAAAAAAAAATTGAGATCCCCCGAGATTTTATGGACTACCGGGTTATATGGGCTTAAGTTTGCTGATTCTCTGCCTTGGCAGGTGAATTTTCTTACTTAATTTCGTATAATTGGGCGGTTCCGTTACAGCTGGCATCGGAGCAAGGTTTAGTGCGTTACTGTTCATGTGGTATTTGAAACAAATGGATTTTTGCTTTACAAAAGTAATTGCCAACTTGTAGTTCTATATAGGTGTTTAAAACCATGGTTTAAAAATTAAGAGTGTGTCAGTGGTCATATCCTTTAAGCCCAGTTAAGGACTCTAGGTGGCTATTTAAGTACTGACTTGGGGGTTGTGCATCATATTTCTATTTAGTTGCTCATACAGCTTGAAATTGTATGGGTGCCATTCACTTGAGTGGTAATGTGTGGATCAATTGCCTCTACGCCAAGGTAAGTGTGAGTTGGGAGAGCATGATCGGATACACCGCCGATCTAGGGAGAGTGCTTATTTGATGCTGGAGTATTACATGTTACACACATGCTTATACGAAGGTATTCCATGTGTGGGTTGTGCCGTCCTGTGGTGACGATGCCGTCAATAGGACGATGGTTCGGGTAGTAAACACTACATGTATGTGTATCTGGGGATATACATATGTGGAGTGTATAAATTTTACTTCCGCAATGCATTCATTGGGTTTGGGCTGAAATGAATGTTCTGCAGGTGCATAACTGTAACGGAACCGTCCAAATTATAAGAGCACAAGTACAAAAACAATCACCGAAATGATCAAATTCTCGCACTTGAGCCCATATAACTCCGGTAGTCTAATGAAATCACGAGGGATTTCAAACCAACCAACATACAAGCCAAGATCGTAGTGATTCAACATAACAAGGCATATGTTATAATCATTTCACAAGTAATTCAATATACATCGGAGTTCAACATAGTTATTACAACTTAAGTTCAAAAGTAGCGGAAGCAAAGTAATTTAAAACTAACATAAATCTTGTTTCAAATACATGCCAGTACCACGGTCGACTTCCAACAAAAGCATTAGGGATAAGGTAAATAAGAAGGATCATGCCCATGATCACACTCCGCCACTACGGCAGGAGTCAACCAACTCTTGCAGCCACCATGATACATCATAACCTGCAACAAGTGGGAATAAAACCCTGAGTACGACAAAGTACTCAGCTAGACTTACCCGTCAGAAACCAGAAATAAGGTGACACCAAGGATCATGCAAGGCTGATATAAAGTGGGGCTAGCTTGACAACATTTTGCATAAAAGCTTAATATAGATGATCAATCATTAATGCTTAAGCATCAAGTAAATTATCATTAACCTGTCATCTATATTAGCATCTGTACTAGAGCACTCACTTTATTAGGAGCAAACAATATTAACCATAGCAGGTATAAATTGAGGCAACCTTTCCATCGTGATCCAATTAACCATCCGTTCAATTTAATGGAATCTACGTTGCCGCTGCTCAAGTCAAGTGCTCACTAACCGGGAGCGACGGCGATTCGAATCGAATTCCTATCCAGCTGGAGGGGTATTTCTAACACTCACCGAGTCACGCCTGGCGAGGGCTGCTCAGGTCACCTTTGGTACAGTTCAGGAGCCGCGGGTCCGAATGATGTCGTGACCCCAAGGGCGACACTCTGCCAGGTGATAGGGACTCTAACCCCCCCTTGGTCTCACGCCAATGTCCCCAAGCACATCCTTTCTCTCCTCCAAGAAGCAACCTACCATTCGATTCCCGGCCTGAACTGTATTACTCGGATTCGCGGTCGGAACGACTTATCCGGCCAACTAAGTGTTAGACTGCGTTCAACATGACTCAAGGACGTACAGCGAATCGGTCCTTAAACGACTCAGACGGGGATAGATCTACACCCAAGACCTCCATGCCTTGTTGCTTCACTATCGTCATCCTGCCCGGTCTCATTTTATTTTATTAACACATGGTTCCTTTTCACGATAGCAAATATAGCCAACCGTGCCATATATGAATATCCCTATATCTCGCAGGTGACAGGAAATCACCTGACTTCTACCGCTTAAAGCAGGGCTAAGCATCTACTCGATCCTAATCTATGTAGGATTCAAGGATTCATATATCTGAACAAGGAATGATATAATGCATCAAGGTTTTCAACCAACTCCTACCACTTAATGCAACAATACTTATAACATATATAGAATTAATTGCTTTGAAGGTAGGAGGCTTATAATGCTCCGGGGCTTGCCTGGGATCCGACTCAAGTTAGAGTATATCAGATGAATTCACTTGGCGAGCATCCTCCAATCTAGCACTTGTCCGGTCCTTCTACCTTCGGGATGGATCCACCAAACACCGTCTTCGGGTTTGGCTCCAACGACATTTACTTCACACGTTTCTGCTAGCGTACCTATATGAGATGCAAGATGCAAGTGCATGAATACATGGAAGTATAATGGACAATGCATCACATTCAGTAAACAAGACAAATACCAAATTACACTCCACATGCATAGACACTTCATGTTGCTTAAATAAACATCACCCAACCTAATATAAAAGATGACAAGCATATTAGGCATGGCACCCAAGGTTTCACAAGATCTCAAGTGTAAGAACTTAACTACCCTCAAAGGCATAAGTCACACTTAATAATATACAAGCAAACAACTATAATTGGAATTTATCCCTTTTCTGGACAAGCAACAATAGCTTCATAATTCAATCATATCTGGAGTTTTATAAATCCAAATGACTTGAAAGAAGACATTATGGAAAGCTTATGAAATTCTATACATTTCATTTATAATTATCATAGCATGATTCCAAAGTTTAACATGTCGAATTTACATAAACACAGCAACTGGTCTAACAAGACAGAGAGCAAGCAATTCTGTAACCCAACTTTAAACAACTATAACTCCTAAACCACATGGCCAAATGCCACCAAATTTTAACAGCAGCTAGATATATAAATTATCTACAACTTTTGTATAAACAAGTTTCACAACAAAGCACATTATCATAAAGAACTTTGTCAAGTTTCCAGATCTATCCAGAAACTTCATTTGCAAGAAATAATTATTAACTTATGTTGCAAACATATAATTAGACCAAACCAACTTTATCAACATGTCACACATGACTAATGAACACCATAAAACATAGTGTCTATTCCTAAATAATTTCTTTTAATGCATTTTCTTAATTTATTTAGATAATTTGGTGGAATTATGAACACATATCAAAAGTGCATAATAAATTCTACCAAAATTACAGAGGCTCACATATCCTCTCAATAGTCTACTATACAAATTTCACTCCATTTGGATATGTATAGCAACCTCTATGAAAAAGACAAGTTGCTAAAGCAAGAATTCATGTGAGAGCAAGATAAACCAATAACTCACTCATACTACAACTAAAATTCATGAAATTTTTACCACACAACAAATATCACAGGAGTAGCATGCCACAAAAATTTCACTTCATTTGGAGCCCTACAACTGTAGTTATGAAAATGACAAATACAACTAGTATTGAAAACCTAGAAGCATAGATCTATTTTTACAGCTAAAATTTTAAACTAAAACATGACATTTTATAAATCTACTGCATAGATAAATTCACAAGGATTCCAAAAAGTCCTCATTTACTATTTTTGAAGCTTCCTAGGATGAGATAATAATTTTCAAAGATCTAGCCAAAAATCTGTATAAAAGAAAAAGGAAAAAGGAAAAAGGAAACCACTTTCGCCTCGGGACCCCTGGACTTTCTAGGAATCAACCCGCAGTACAAAGGAACTATTCAACTGAGTCACAGGTTCTTCATTTAGGCCCCTGCAAGAACTTTAATTAAATCACGCAAGGGAGTCCCCATAGCACTATTCACCCGAGTCACTGCTTCTGCACTTAACCCCTTGTATTTTTTTTTTCGAATTCGCGCCCGATGTCCCTCTCCTCCTTTCCCTTTGCCGGAACAGGGAAGCTCGCCGGAGCTCGCGATTCACGCCGCCCCGGGACTTGTTAGCGGAGAAGCAAGGCTCCCAGAGCATCACCATACCCACCCGTGCACGTAGGAGGTCGAATCATGGACGGAGATGGACCAAGGCCTCCTGGCCACATGCGCGGTAGTCTCTCGGTGGCCATGCCGGCGGCGGTGGCTGTGGTTCGAAAGCTGCACGGCGGAGAGGCGCTTCCGTGGCCACCCGCAGCGGGGCCTGTGGACGTCCGTGGCCTTCTGGCCACGCGAGCCGGGCTCACGGCGGCGGCCTCGCCGCGGCGACAGCGCGGAGGTTCAGCTCGGCGACTGAGCGGTAGTGGTGTGGCCAGCCCAGGCCCGCATGAGGCCTAGAGAGGTGTCTGTGAGCAAGGAGGGGGCATAGAGGGGCAAGAGCGACGGCGGCAGCGAGCTCTGCTCCGCCTGCAATGGCGGCGGTCTACGGCTGCGGCGTTGCAGGGTGCTGCGACCGACGCAGGGATCGCAGGGCACCGTTCAGCCATGGAGCACCCGCGGTAAGGCTCTACTGGGGCCAGGGAAGGGTGCGGTGGCTCATCCGTGGCGTGCAGCATGACTGCCGGCAATGGCGGTGCGCGGCGGCCGTGCTTGGCACAGGCGAGGAGGGCGAGCAGGACAGTGAGAATGACGAGTGAGGGGGCGTCTGGGGCAGCTCGGAATCTCCCTATCACGAGTGAGGAGGCAGGGACGGGTGTCGGCCATGGTGGAGCGCGGACTCTGCATGAACGCCACATCCGGACGCGCGTCGCCCTTGGAGACCTTCTACCGAACACGTGGTGGGCGTCGGTGAGGGCAAAGTGGACATGGATTTGGGCCGGATCTGGGCCGAACTGGGTCTTGGGCCTAAAACCAAAGTTGTAGCACGTACCATGCTCTACATTTCCTATTTAGGGGTCATAGTCATTAGAGTTATAAATTAGGAGATAATCAGTCCCCAAATTACCAGTGTCAACATGTTCAGCTAGGGCTCGGTTTTGGAATTTTGCAATGCCAAACTTGGTCAAACTGATCCCAACTTTTTACATGTTGTTCTCCAACAAATTATTTCCAACTTTCATTTTTGGACCAATTTAAGTTACTTAGTAAAAACTCGAGAACGCGGGATTTCAATGTCGAAGACACTGAAATCAGGCTTTTAATTTCTACGTGCTGAATTCAGCCCCATTTCTAACTTGTGGGCCATTTTTGAGCATGTTCCACCCATTTTCATGACTTGACTCTTAAACAAAGTTTGTTCCTTATAAAATTCTCTACAACTTTGTAAAAGGGTGCACAGTCATGCAAAGCTTCTAGGTCACACTTTTGAAACGGTCAAACAAAAGTGTTCTAGGGTCCATACATGGTCAACCATCACTTAGAAGCACATTTAGGCAAAATGATCAACATGAACATTGTTCCATTAAGTGTCCTAAGTGTAGTTAAGGTGTTGTAGAGGCTAAACATACTCACCATGCATAGGTTGCACAAAAGTGTAGGCCTCACATGCCTTGAAACATAGAATTCAGTGAAATGCTATAGTTGTTTCATGTGGTTGTTTCAAGATACATGCTACCCATGTTTCCCTAGGTTGTTCCACATGTTGCAAAGGTTTGTTGCACATGTTGCATTTATATGTTGCATAAACACTAGTTCCCATGGGATGTAAGGCATGTTTCAGTTATAATCCAAACAAGCATATAACTCATCATTTCATGTGACTTTTTGATTCCAAACTTCATGAAACTTTTCCAGGGATCAATATAGATAGGTACCAAGGTGAGGCACATGAAGATATGGCAATAACACCATCCAAACATATATCTTTGAAAAGGGACCTATATGTAAAGCAATGATGCAACATCCACTTTAGGTTAGGCTCATCTCCATAGGTTGACCTTGACATTGTCATCTCCACCTAATTTGTCGTGTTTGAGCTCAAACCCACTGCCTAATTGGTGATAAACACCTGGGGTGTTACAGCCCTCCCCCCTTAAAAGAATCGCGTCCCGAGATTCGGAATGGAAGACCTTTTTAAGGAAGAGAGACACGTTATCAAGTTCCCAACATCAGCTATAGTATTCAGCTACAAAGCTTCAACATCGGTGAACAATTTGACCAAAGGCACTTTCTGATAGTTACTCTTCATGATAAAATTTGTCTGAAGAATTTCCTTCATTGACTCCCATGAAGCATTGTTACTTTGGAAGGAATCCAAGATAGCACATACTGCATTCTCAGTGTCCGAAGATCATTTGGTCCATGAGTGAACCACTCACAAGTATCTGACTCTCTGATGAGCACAACATAGGCCATATGAACTTGACATTAGACTAAAACATTTAGAAGTATACTCGTTGAAATGGCTCTATGTTCACAAAGTTTGAAAAGCAGTCCTCTACCAAAATGGCTTGAGCACAACCTTCCAAAAGTGTGAGACCATAGACGACAAATATACTCTGAGGCTATAGGATACTGACTAACCAATAGACAGGGTCTATATTGGTCGTAAATATTCAATCCTTTCGATATCAACTAATGGAAAACTACTCAAGGTTCCATGTGTGCAGTTCTCTTTCTCTGATGACAACACTGTATTATCTGAGTCTATCGAGGGGTTAGTGAATGTGATAGCTGACTCTGTCGGCTTCGTATTTCTGCCAAATGTTACCTAAGACGATTTTCTTATCCAAAGGCAACCGTTATCTAGGTTGAATCAGATGCAACCTCTTAGGTAAAAACATTTATAAGGTACCAAAGTATGTCATCATTGGAAAATAATTCCCAAAGAAAGATGTAACGAGGCCTTAAGGACAACAAAAGTTGTAATATTTACTAAACCGCGGGAAGTAGTCTACCACCAAGCGGTTGAGTAAAATTTTCCTTTGTGACTTAGTTGTACTGTAAGTTGAGTTGACTTGCAGCATAACAACTTTGTCAGGCCAACCTTTCACCATGAGACTTTCTCTTTAGGGTCATATAGCAGCTCTAAGATGGGAAATCTGTTGTTTGACACTTTTCAAATTGCTTTTGATTGTACGGTCATTATACACCCAAGATTGCGACTTGGATAGCTCTGGTCATATGCACAATGCGATAATCGATTCTCATCCCACAGATAATTTGTCCAACATTAAGTGTTGTGTGCCCTTTTTATCCAACAGAGATGAGATACTTTGCTCACTAGATGTCGTTCATCAATACTTGGACAATTAAGCAAAGTCACTTGTCTACCACCTCTTGTAGTCCATTAACGTTTATGTCGGTGACCTGTTCTTCAAAGGTTATCCTCTTAGCAACTTCAGAAGTAAACTCCACTACTTTCGGTCTAAGATATGGATCTTACGATACGATATGGGAAAGATAACCAAGGAAAAGTTCACATGAGAATAACACGTTGATGTTGTTCCGCAATGGATCATGACTAGAAACCACGATACCAGCGCGTGCCGAGCAGCACAACCTTGTGTCGGCCGCCATAGGAGGCTCTCGGTTTCGTCGCGGCACCATTAGTTGCTACTCATAACACCATTACCGATCACCCCACCCAGGTGAAATTTCAAGTGAAACAATTTGGGTGGTAAAAACAAGCATTATACAAGGGAGGGATAGCAAGCAAAGGTAGTCACAAGGTTTGGAATTAACCAGGAGGTTATTCGAAGATCAAAACATAGCACAAGAGAACATAGCTCAATTGCCGAATGCGACTAAGCATGAGATTTTTGCTTAATTCCACGCACGCCAAGCGTTCACCAAAGTGATGGAAAAATGAAAGATTACCATGAGATTTGGTCATGTTGGACAACAACATGAGATCAAAACTGGTAAACATCCCGAGACTTGGGAAGGTTGGGGATGGATTAAGCAAACTTCAAGGCGAAAACCGATATGTAGTCATAGATTGAGTTGATAAGGTAGATGCATGAAATTGCAAGCACACGATTTAGAGGCCATAGCATGGATACAATGCGTCACACTAGCTAACCTTTAGGAGAGGTAACCGAAAGGTCCAACAAGGATTCAGTTAAGGGTCTTACAACTTGGCATCAAACAACTATAGCCAAAAGGAAGAGTTGAAGAGAAACTATCTTGGCTAGTAGATCAAACAAAGGTATTCACGTGCGGTTGCAGGACAACCATGGTATACACGAATATTTAATGGTCCAGACTTAGGCTCATAAGGAAAAGAACCTAATTGGGGATGACGCCAAGAGATCGTTTCGCGTAACTCGAGTATTGCTCTAAGATAAAGCTACTCGACACTCGTATACTTACCGAAGACAACGAAGTGACAACTAGGACACTAATTAACTAACAAGCATACATACAAACATCATAGTCAAGCATTGGAGAGATCCAATCCAATTAGCTTAAGCAACCACTACTAAGAATCAGGCTCACCCATAACAAACATTCATCTAAAGCAAGAACTAACTACGAGTTTAGCCTAAAACAAACGCTAGCTAAGGTGGCTACTTAGCATGGGCACAGAACATGGACAGCAACATAGTAGTTAATTATTTCGACCATAAAAATTAGTGCTATAGGACACTTTGAAAAGCTTAGAAAAAGTACTACACTTCTTCTGTTATCTCCAAGACATGATTCCATATGCACATAGGTCAAACAAAGCAAACATTCAGATTTGTTCTGAACATGAGCAGATTCTAACAACAAACTTCTAAAATTTATAACTCTTAAACCATAAGACCTAGGGTCATAAAATTTTTGTACAAGCTAGATAAGTAAGTTAGCTATAACTTTGGTATACTCTATAACTACAGAAAACACCATTATGATCATAAAAGCATCACTACAACAGAAACCGCTCTAGCAGCCAATGTTTAATAAGCAAAACAAAGTTTGTCTTTGTTCTACTTAATAAGAGAGCACACAAACATATCATCCTAGTGGCTCTAAACATTGTTACCCTAGACCAACACCAATTTAATTCATTCACGAGAATCCAATTTACTTAAGTGAGGTCTAAAACATTTTCAAAAATTTGTATGACAGCATATCCACCACTTGGCTAAACTAGAGGGCATCTATAGGTTCAAGCATGTAACCACAATTATTTCTAACAAAACTAAGCACACACTTTTCTCAAGCAACATGG
Organism: Saccharum hybrid cultivar R570; assembly: GCA_038087645.1. Classification (NCBI taxonomy): domain Eukaryota; kingdom Viridiplantae; phylum Streptophyta; class Magnoliopsida; order Poales; family Poaceae; genus Saccharum; species Saccharum hybrid cultivar. The sequence goes on along the minus strand of JAQSUU010000203.1, from coordinate 576,113 downwards.
AACAAGGCATTTTTGTTTTACTTTACTCAAGAAAGATAGTGTAACACATTGATCACAAGTTACACACTATAGAACAAGGGTGAGAAGAGTATAGCCATGCATAAAGCAACAATCATGAAGATGCATGCTTCGTCCTATTCGTCCTCACAAGATTGCCAACCTAAGGTGGCGATCACGTTCTATGTCGGTGGCATAACACGCACTCTTTCGATATATAGCTAGTCGCCAACTACATTCGACTTACGCATTCATGGTTAGCGTACCTGCAGAAAAGTTTCATTGCAGCCCAACAATTCCCCAAATATAGCACACAATGAAATAGGAAGATAAAATTCTAAGCACTCCCATATACATATACCCCTGTATACGTACATGTAGCACCAAAACTACCCGAATCATTCGATCACCCACAATTAAGTACCTTCATATATACATGTGTGTAACATGTAGATAATCCAGTAACCAAAACTAGCTCTCCCCTAGACCGTAGTTTGTACAGTCATGCTCTCACAACTCACACTTACCTGAGCGTAGATGCGACGTTGCATAAAAGTAAACTAGCAACATATATGGCTATTTCATATATGAAGGCTACCTCCAATCTTACACACCGGGTAGCATAGTGTGGGAGAGTGATCACACATACATACCTTGGCCTGGGCGTAGATGCATAAATGAAAAACCCCCAAGTTAGTACTTATATAGGCCACCTAATAATCCTTATATGGGCGTAAGGAAATTGACCACTGGCATACTTAGATTTAGAATTCAGTTTTCACAAACCTATATATAGCTATAAGTTGATAAAACTGATTTTATAAAACAAAACCTTTGTTTTAAATACACATACGACAAGTTTAATGTTGAATCTTGCTCTGATGCCAGCTGTAACAGAACCGTCCAAATTATAAGAGCACAAGTACAAAAACAATCACCGAAATGATCAAATTCTCGCACTTGAGCCCATATAACTCCGGTAGTCCAATGAAATCACGAGGGATTTCAAACCAACCAACATACAAGCCAAGATCGTAGTGATTCAACATAACAAGGCATATGTTATAATCATTTCACAAGTAATTCAATATACATCGGAGTTCAACATAGTTATTACAACTTAAGTTCAAAAGTAGCGGAAGCAAAGTAATTTAAAACTAACATAAATCTTGTTTCAAATACATGCCAGTACCACGGTCGACTTCCAACAAAAGCATTAGGGATAAGGTAAATAAGAAGGATCATGCCCATGATCACACTCCGCCACTACGGCAGGAGTCAACCAACTCTTGCAGCCACCATGATACATCATAACCTGCAACAAGTGGGAATAAAACCCTGAGTACGACAAAGTACTCAGCTAGACTTACCCGTCAGAAACCAGAAATAAGGTGACACCAAGGATCATGCAAGGCTGATATAAAGTGGGGCTAGCTTGACAACATTTTGCATAAAAGCTTAATATAGATGATCAATCATTAATGCTTAAGCATCAAGTAAATTATCATTAACCTGTCATCTATATTAGCATCTGTACTAGAGCACTCACTTTATTAGGAGCAAACAATATTAACCATAGCAGGTATAAATTGAGGCAACCTTTCCATCGTGATCCAATTAACCATCCGTTCAATTTAATGGAATCTACGTTGCCGCTGCTCAAGTCAAGTGCTCACTAACCGGGAGCGACGGCGATTCGAATCGAATTCCTATCCAGCTGGAGGGGTATTTCTAACACTCACCGAGTCACGCCTGGCGAGGGCTGCTCAGGTCACCTTTGGTACAGTTCAGGAGCCGCGGGTCCGAATGATGTCGCGACCCCAAGGGCGACACTCTGCCAGGTGATAGGGACTCTAACCCCCCCTTGGTCTCACGCCAATGTCCCCAAGCACATCCTTTCTCTCCTCCAAGAAGCAACCTACCATTCGATTCCCGGCCTGAACTGTATTACTCGGATTCGCGGTCGGAACGACTTATCCGGCCAACTAAGTGTTAGACTGCGTTCAACATGACTCAAGGACGTACAGCGAATCGGTCCTTAAACGACTCAGACGGGGATAGATCTACACCCAAGACCTCCATGCCTTGTTGCTTCACTATCGTCATCCCGCCCGGTCTCATTTTATTTTATTAACACATGGTTCCTTTTCACGATAGCAAATATAGCCAACCGTGCCATATATGAATATCCCTATATCTCGCAGGTGACAGGAAATCACCTGACTTCTACCGCTTAAAGCAGGGCTAAGCATCTACTCGATCCTAATCTATGTAGGATTCAAGGATTCATATATCTGAACAAGGAATGATATAATGCAGCAAGGTTTTCAACCAACTCCTACCACTTAATGCAACAATACTTATAACATATATAGAATTAATTGCTTTGAAGGTAGGAGGCTTATAATGCTCCGGGGCTTGCCTGGGATCCGACTCAAGTTAGAGTATATCAGATGAATTCACTTGGCGAGCATCCTCCAATCTAGCACTCGTCCGGTCCTTCTACCTTCGGGATGGATCCACCAAACACCGTCTTCGGGTTTGGCTCCAACGGCATTTACTTCACACGTTTCTGCTAGCGTACCTATATGAGATGCAAGATGCAAGTGCATGAATACATGGAAGTATAATGGACAATGCATCACATTCAGTAAACAAGACAAATACCAAATTACACTCCACATGCATAGACACTTCATGTTGCTTAAATAAACATCACCCAACCTAATATAAAAGATGACAAGCATATTAGGCATGGCACCCAAGGTTTCACAAGATCTCAAGTGTAAGAACTTAACTACCCTCAAAGGCATAAGTCACACTTAATAATATACAAGCAAACAACTATAATTGGAATTTATCCCTTTTCTGGACAAGCAACAATAGCTTCATAATTCAATCATATCTGGAGTTTTATAAATCCAAATGACTTGAAAGAAGACATTATGGAAAGCTTATGAAATTCTCTACATTTCATTTATAATTATCATAGCATGATTCCAAAGTTTAACATGTCGAATTTACATAAACACAGCAACTGGTCTAACAAGACAGAGAGCAAGCAATTCTGTAACCCAACTTTAAACAACTATAACTCCTAAACCACATGGCCAAATGCCACCAAATTTTAACAGCAGCTAGATATATAAATTATCTACAACTTTTGTATAAACAAGTTTCACAACAAAGCACATTATCATAAAGAACTTTGTCAAGTTTCCAGATCTATCCAGAAACTTCATTTGCAAGAAATAATTATTAACTTATGTTGCAAACATATAATTAGACCAAACCAACTTTATCAACATGTCACACATGACTAATGAACACCATAAAACATAGTGTCTATTCCTAAATAATTTCTTTTAATGCATTTTCTTAATTTATTTAGATAATTTGGTGGAATTATGAACACATATCAAAAGTGCATAATAAATTCTACCAAAATTACAGAGGCTCACATATCCTCTCAATAGTCTACTATACAAATTTCACTCCATTTGGATATGTATAGCAACCTCTATGAAAAAGACAAGTTGCTAAAGCAAGAATTCATGTGAGAGCAAGATAAACCAATAACTCACTCATACTACAACTAAAATTCATGAAATTTTTACCACACAACAAATATCACAGGAGTAGAATGCCACAAAAATTTCACTTCATTTGGAGCCCTACAACTGTAGTTATGAAAATGACAAATACAACTAGTATTGAAAACCTAGAAGCATAGATCTATTTTTACAGCTAAAATTTTAAACTAAAACATGACATTTTATAAATCTACTGCATAGATAAATTCACAAGGATTCCAAAAAGTCCTCATTTACTATTTTTGAAGCTTCCTAGGATGAGATAATAATTTTCAAAGATCTAGCCAAAAATCTATATAAAAGAAAAAGGAAAAAGGAAAAAGGAAACCACTTTCGCCTCGGGACCCCTGGACTTTCTAGGAATCAACCCGCAGTACAAAGGAACTATTCAACTGAGTCATAGGTTCTTCATTTAGGCCCCTGCAAGAACTTTAATTAAATCACGCAAGGGAGTCCCCATAGCACTATTCACCCGAGTCACTGCTTCTGCACTTAACCCCTTGTATTTTTTTTTCGAATTCGCGCCCGATGTCCCTCTCCTCCTTTCCCTTTGCCGGAACAGGGAAGCTCGCCGGAGCTCGCGATTCACGCCGCCCCGGGACTTGTTAGCGGAGAAGCAAGGCTCCCAGAGCATCACCATACCCACCCGTGCACGTAGGAGGTCGAATCATGGACGGAGATGGACCAAGGCCTCCTGGCCACATGCGCGGTAGTCTCTCGGTGGCCATGCCGGCGGCGGTGGCTGTGGTTCGAAAGCTGCACGGCGGAGAGGCGCTTCCGTGGCCACCCGCAGCGGGGCCTGTGGACGTCCGTGGCCTTCTGGCCACGCGAGCCGGGCTCACGGCGGCGGCCTCGCCGCGGCGACAGCGCGGAGGTTCAGCTCGGCGACTGAGCGGTAGTGGTGTGGCCAGCCCAGGCCCGCATGAGGCCTAGAGAGGTGTCTGTGAGCAAGGAGGGGGCATAGAGGGGCAAGAGCGACGGCGGCAGCGAGCTCTGCTCCGCCTGCAATGGCGGCGGTCTACGGCTGCGGCGTTGCAGGGTGCTGCGACCGACGCAGGGATCGCAGGGCACCGTTCAGCCATGGAGCACCCGCGGTAAGGCTCTACTGGGGCCAGGGAAGGGTGCGGTGGCTCATCCGTGGCGTGCAGCATGACTGCCGGCAATGGCGGTGCGCGGCGGCCGTGCTTGGCACAGGCGAGGAGGGCGAGCAGGACAGTGAGAATGACGAGTGAGGGGGCGTCTGGGGCAGCTCGGAATCTCCCTATCACGAGTGAGGAGGCAGGGATGGGTGTCGGCCATGGTGGAGCGCGGACTCTGCATGAACGCCACGTCCGGACGCGCGTCGCCCTTGGAGACCTTCTACCGAACACGTGGTGGGCGTCGGTGAGGGCAAAGTGGACATGGATTTGGGCCGGATCTGGGCCGAACTGGGTCTTGGGCCTAAAACCAAAGTTGTAGCACGTACCATGCTCTACATTTCCTATTTAGGGGTCATAGTCATTAGAGTTATAAATTAGGAGATAATCAGTCCCCAAATTACCAGTGTCAACATGTTCAGCTAGGGCTCGGTTTTGGAATTTTGCAATGCCAAACTTGGTCAAACTGATCCCAACTTTTTACATGTTGTTCTCCAACAAATTATTTCCAACTTTCATTTTTGGACCAATTTAAGTTACTTAGTAAAAACTCGAGAACGCGGGATTTCAATGTCGAAGACACTGAAATCAGGCTTTTAATTTCTACGTGCTGAATTCAGCCCCATTTCTAACTTGTGGGCCATTTTTGAGCATGTTCCACCCATTTTCATGACTTGACTCTTAAACAAAGTTTGTTCCTTATAAAATTCTCTACAACTTTGTAAAAGGGTGCACAGTCATGCAAAGCTTCTAGGTCACACTTTTGAAACGGTCAAACAAAAGTGTTCTAGGGTCCATACATGGTCAACCATCACTTAGAAGCACATTTAGGCAAAATGATCAACATGAACATTGTTCCATTAAGTGTCCTAAGTGTAGTTAAGGTGTTGTAGAGGCTAAACATACTCACCATGCATAGGTTGCACAAAAGTGTAGGCCTCACATGCCTTGAAACATAGAATTCAGTGAAATGCTATAGTTGTTTCATGTGGTTGTTTCAAGATACATGCTACCCATGTTTCCCTAGGTTGTTCCACATGTTGCAAAGGTTTGTTGCACATGTTGCATTTATATGTTGCATAAACACTAGTTCCCATGGGATGTAAGGCATGTTTCAGTTATAATCCAAACAAGCATATAACTCATCATTTCATGTGACTTTTTGATTCCAAACTTCATGAAACTTTTCCAGGGATCAATATAGATAGGTACCAAGGTGAGGCACATGAAGATATGGCAATAACACCATCCAAACATATATCTTTGAAAAGGGACCTATATGTAAAGCAATGATGCAACATCCACTTTAGGTTAGGCTCATCTCCATAGGTTGACCTTGACATTGTCATCTCCACCTAATTTGTCGTGTTTGAGCTCAAACCCACTGCCTAATTGGTGATAAACACCTGGGGTGTTACAATAACAGCGCTATCGTTTAGAACGTATTAGTTACATATATGAGAGACCGTTTGTACACCACCGTCTATATCGCTAGAATTTATTATTTCCTAAGTTTGTAAAAGCATATGGAACATGCATGCATCATGTTGTCTATTCACCTCATGTCATATCATTGCATCCTCCCTCCCCTTATAAGAAGATTATCTCTTTTTGATAAAAACCACAACTTAATATCCGTCTCTTGAGCATAACAAAAACATTGTTACGATTGGACCGTATCAAGCAGACAACTATGGTGTGAGCACGAGAGTAAGGATGATTCAGACTCGAGTTAACGTTGGAAAACTTAGAAGTGTTGTGGCGATATCCGAACACCAAAAGTCTAGTATATGTGAACTGGAAAGTTGGTTGCAATTGGATGCGATGTGATGCACTTAAGTAATCTAATTAGCGATATTGTGTTAATTGGGAATGAATTATTGTGCCTCTATTTTATTGTAGGAATTTATTCTCTCCAGTAAATTCAGTATGGCATAATCCTTTGTTCCTATGCAATTATTGCAACATCACCTAATAATTACTTATTGCTGAAATATGCAGATGGTGAGCCATACTCGTAATCGCACCAACGGTACTAAGACTCCTAGTGTGGGTGCTGACACTAGTGGTAGTGATGGAAACCGTAATACCACTGAACCACATCCATCACCTCCTCCGATCATGCCAGAAACTTTCTTCACACAGTATCTGAAAAGTCAGCGAAATGTGGAACATTCGCAACGAAATATGGAAGATATTTTCCACACTATTGCTGGCCATTACCAAGATGGTAATCGCCAAGGTGATAATGAGGTAGATCAGTACAGCAATTTGAAAGATTTCTTGGATACCAAACCGCCGATCTTTAGGGAGGCTACAGAGCCACTTGATGTTGAGGAGTGGATCAACACCATGGAGGATAAGTTTCATCTATTGAGGATGACTGAGGTGCTCAAAACTGAATATGCTGCTCATTAGTTGCAAGGACCTGCAGGTATATGGTGGAAACATCATCGCACCATTTTTCCTGATCATACACAGATTACTTGGAATGAGTTTACTAAGGTTGTCCGTGGAGTTTATATTCCACCAGGGCTGGTTGAAATGAAACTGCAAGAGTTCCTGGTACTAACCCAAGACACGAAAACTGTGACACAATATCTGCATGCATTCAACAATCTGTGTCGCTATGCTCCGGACATGGTTGACATGGATATCAAGAAAATCGCAAGTTTCAAGAGGGGTCTCAACACCAAGATGCTGAAGCACGTGGGGACAAACCCTAGGACCAGGTTTAATGATTTTATTAGTGACTGTCTGAAGCAGGAAAAGAACAATAATGTCCATTCTGCATTCAAGGCACGCAAGAAGGTTTCAGACTTAAGTCCATCACAGGCAAGAGCTCCCCTGCAAAGACGCCCTCCGTACCATTCTCCTGTACCTAAGGCTAAGTTCAAACCACCGCAAAGAAAGATTTCTACCAAAAAGAAGCAATCGCAGACTAGTCAGAAAGGTTCCACGGGTCCCAAGACTTCTATCATTGGGTCATGCCACAATTGTCATCAACCTGGCCACCTTATCAAGTTTTGTCCGTACCCCAAACAGCGAGTGGTATATCCTGGTCGTGTGCACTACACCAATGTTGAGGAAATTCCAGAAGGAGAGCCCGTGACTGCTGGAAGATTTCCTATGAATCAACATCATGCCATTGTTTTGTTTGATTCTGGTTCGTCGCATTCCTTTATGAGTCAAGAGTTCGCACAGAAGCATCATCAGAAAGTAGATGAATTGAGTTTTAGCTACCACATCAGTTCAGCGGGAGCGGACGTATGCACTAGAATGGTGGTGCGAGGAGTGACCATCGACTTTGGGAGTCGAAGATGTTCAATGGATCTAGTAGTGTTACCGGGATTATCTTTGGACGTGATCTTAGGAATGAGTTGGATGAAAAGTTGGAAGGCGATGATAGACACTGCTGGTAGAACCATTTTCTTTACTGATCCTAGGGATGGTGCTAAATTTCAAGTAATGCTACCTCAGAACGCCAGTTTGAATAGCTTAACTTGTGCTACTCAAGTTGTTGAACTTGCCAAAATTCCGGTTGTATGTGAGTTTTCTGATGTATTTCCTGATGAGTTGTCGGGTCTTCCACCCGATCGTGATGTTGAGTTTGTGATTGAATTAGTTCTTGGAACAGCTCCAATCTCGAGGAGACTCTATCGTATGCCTCCGGATGAGTTAGCTGAGCTAAAGAAGCAACTGGAAGAATTGTCGAAAAAGGGGTTTATTCGACCAAGTAAATCTGAATGGGGATGTCCCGCCTTATTTGTGAAAAAGAAGAAAGAGGGCACATTGAGAATGTGTGTGGACTATCAACCACTTAATGCTGTCACCATCAAAAATAAGTATCCCTTGCCTCATATTGATATTCTGTTTGATCAGTTATCCAGAACCAAGGTGTTCTCTAAGATAGATTTGAGGTCCGATTATCATCAGATCAAGATTAAGCCACAAGATATACCGAAGACCGCATTTTCGACCAGATACGGGTTGTACGAGTATCTTGTCATGTCCTTTGGTTTGACAAATGCTCCTGCATACTTTATGCTTTTGATGAATTCGGTCTTCATGCCAGAGTTAGATAAGTTTGTGGTCGTGTTTATTGATGATATTCTGGTGTATTCCGAGAATGAGCAAGATCACGAGAAGCATTTGAGAATCGTCCTGACCCGACTCAGGGAGCATAAGTTGTATGCCAAGTTTAGCAAGTGCGAGTTTTGGTTGAAGAAGGTTCCTTTCCTTGGTCACGTACTGTCAGAAAATGGAATTTCAGTAGACCCTAGTAAGATCCAAGAGGTTACGGATTAGAAGGCACCAACTACGGTTCGTGAGGTTCGAAGTTTTCTTGGATTAGCTGGTTACTATCGTCATTTCATACCAGGTTTCTCCAAGATTGCTAAACCAATGACAAGTCTATTACAGAAGGATCATAAGTTTGCTTGGACAGAAGAGTGTGAGACAGTTTTTCACACTTTGCGGAAACTGTTAACCACTGCTCCTGTTTTAGCGCAGCCAGACATAGAGAAACCTTTCGATGTGTTCTGTGACGCATCGAAAACTAGATTGGGTTGTGTGCTTATGCAAGAAGAAAGAGTCATTGCTTACTCCTCGCGTCAGTTGAGAAAGCACGAGGTTAACTATCCAACACATGATCTTGAACTTGCTGCGGTCGTACATGCATTGAAGATCTAGAGACATTATTTGCTTGGTAATGTGTGCAACATTTATACATATCACAAGAGTCTCAAGTATATTTTCACCCAACCTGACTTAAACATGAGACAGAGAAGATGGTTAGAGCTGATAAAGGATTATAACCTGAATGTACAATATCATCCAGGAAAAGCCAATGTTGTTGCAGATGCACTGAGTAGGAAGTCACATTATCTTGATTTGCAACCACTGTTCGAAGAGGGATTCAATCTTATGCATCCTGCTGTGTTGCATAATATTCAGATCAGTTGCTCCTTGAAAAGTAGGATAACAGAAGGCCAGAAAACAGATAAAGGGATATTCCATATCAAAGAGAAAATGAAAAGCGAGCCATCCAAGCATTTTAGAATTGATGAATAGGGCGTGTTGTGGTTTGATGATCGTCTTGTTGTACCCAAGGATCGAGAGCTTAGGAATAAACTTATGGATAAAGCTCACCTTTCTAAGCTATCCATCCATCCTAGAAGTAGTAAGATGTATCAAGAACTGAGATCTCGTTATTGGTGGATAAAGATGAAGAAAGAAATCGCAGCTTATGTCGCCAGATGTGACACGTGTTGTAGAGTGAAAGCACTTCATATGAAACCTGTTGGTTTGTTACAACCACTGTCTATGCCGGATTGGAAATGGGATGAAATATGTATGGATTTCATCATAGGATTACCTACTACTCAGAAAGGAAACGATTCAATTTGGGTGATTGTCGATCGTCTTACTAAGTCAGCGCATTTCATTCCAGTTCAGACGAGTTATCGACCACCTGAATATGCTAAGTTGTACATATCCCAAATCGCTCGTTTGCATGGTATACCAAGGGTTATCGTATCTGACAGAGGGTCATAGTTTACTGCTCACTTCTGGGAACATTTGAACAAATGTTTAGGTACTAGTTTAGTCCGTAGTACTGCTTATCATCCATAGACCGATGGACAAACAGAATGAGTAAATGCTGTTTTAGAAGATAAGCTTAGAGCATGTGTATTATCTTCAAAGGGATCATGGGAATCATGGTTGCCTTTGGCTGAGTTTACTTACAATAACAGCTATCAAGAGAATATCAAAATGACTCCGTTTGAAGCCTTGTATGGTAGGAAGTGCAGAACACCATTGAATTGGATCGAGCCTAGAGAAAGAAGATATTATGGTATTGACTTTGTAGAAGAGGCTCAGAAGAGGGTTCGTATCATTCAACAAAACATGAAAGCTGCACAATCACGTCAGAAAAAGTTATGCGGATAAGAGAAGGAGACCGCTTATATTTGAAATTGGAGACTATATGTATCTAAAAGTCACACCAATGAAAAAGAAACGGTTTGGAATCAAAAGAAAGCTTGCTCCTAGGTTTGTGGGGCCATATAAAATATTGGAAAGAAAGGGTTCAGTAGCTTATAAGTTGCAGTTACCAGAATCAATGAGTGCAATCTTTCCAGTCTTTCATGTGTCAAATTTAAGGAAGTGTTTGCGTGTTCCCAAAGAAAGGGTAGAACCCCGAGGCATTAAGATTAAGTCAGATTTGGCCTATCGTGAGCAGCTAGTCTGAGTGTTGGATGTTAAGGACAGAGTTACATGAAACAGAGTAGTGAGAACTTACAAGATTCAATGGAGTCACCATGATGAGGGTGATGCATCTTGGGAAACGGGAGACTACTTACAGAAAGCTTACGAAGATTTTTATAAAAATTGGTGCGTAACTCAAATCTCGGGACGAGATTTTTATAAGGGGGGAGGGCTGTAACACCCCGGTGTTACGCATGCATTTAGCATCTGCAAATCATGAGCATAAACACCATCATGCATTCATGAGCATTTCATGTTATATAAATAAAACATCCGAAACATGCTAATGAAACATGAGTGTTGCATTTACTTGCGTTCGTTAGATTAGTACCGTGATCATGCTTGTTTGAGTGTTTAAACAACTTAAAATTGGTCATCAAGTAATTTAGAGCAAAGTTCCTTTTGAAATTTTTCCCAAATTTTGCTTTTAAAATATCCTTGAAAAATAAGGTTTTGATTTGAAAATCAACTTTTTAACCCTAGTTGAAAATCGGTTGGGATTTTGGCTTTGTGCCTTTTAACAAAGTTGTAGATAATGAAAAATGGAGGAACTTTTGTTTTTGGACTTTTTCTCAAAAAGGTTTAGAAAATGCTCCAAAATGTATTTTTATGTGCTACTATTTAGAAAATAAAATAAAATGGTTTTTATTTTGAAGTTGGGCCGCGTCCCCACTTCTCGGCCCAGCTAGGATCCGGCCCGCTCCTGCCATCGCCCGCATGCCGCTCCCACTCTCCTGCCCATTTTCAGTCGTGCCGACCGCGCGCAGGCCGCGCCTGCCGCGTGGTCGCCGGCGTACGACGTCGCTCACCACGCGCCCCTGGGTGGCCCCCGCCGCTCCGCGGGCTCGTCAAAACGCAGCAGCAGCTCACCTTCTCCCTCGGCTCCATTCCATTCGCTCACCTCGCCATTCTTACCTCGCCAAGGCAGCAGCAGCCGTAGCAGCGCCACCACGCCATCTCCGCCGCCGCGCAGCTCGCCAACCGGGGCGCCTCGCCACGATTTGACCCGTGAGGAGCTCCGCCCCACCTTGCTCGACCCCGCAAAGCAGCCCCGCCCTTTTCCCTCGCCTCGTCGTGGTCGGAGGTGCCTTCTTCGCCGCTCGCCGGAGTCCGGTTCCGCGCGGGTGAGCCGCTCCGCGCCACCCTCCTTCTTCCTTTAGCGAGCAACCGACCCGCCTCAACCTCGCGAAGCTCGCGCGCCATCTCTCGCACCTCGCCGTGGCTGGAGCTGACGTGGCCGCCGCTCCGCAGCGCCGCCGTGCGCCATGGATGCCGCCGTGCTCACTCCGGTGAGCCGCTCGGCCAGTCCGAGGCACCCTTCGGTGCGGCTTGGCGCGCTGAGCATGCTGGTGCCCACAGCTCCGCCGCAGGCCTCGCTGCCGGCGAGATCCGGCCGGCGGGAGCTCCTCCCCTGCCTCTGTCTCCCTGGACAGTGGGGCCGCGGGGCCCAACTGTAGTTGCTCGGGCTGGATCTGGGTGCACGTTGCATTTCCAGATCCAGATTTTCAAAGAATTGATTTTGGAAATGTTTTTCAGAAATTGTTTAAATCCTTCCAAAAATCTTATCTCCTATTTTATTGCTCCAAAACTTGTGAGACTAATTTTACTGTGATTTTCATGAATAGATCTGCAGTTTAGATGTATTGCATGTCATGTTTGTGGTGCTTTTATATAGTGTCGGTGTTCGGACCGAGGGGGGTCCTAAACCAACGAGTAAATGCTGCGTGACTCTTTCCTGGATGGTGATGCAAGGAGAACACACGGGGGTTTATCCTAGTTCGGGCAAAAGAAGGCCCTACGTCCAGCGGGGAAGAGAGGTTTGTATTTCCTTGCACCGAGGTGCTCGTGTAGGGGTTACAAGCAGGCGAGAGAGGGTGTCGAGCCCAAGTCTCAAAGAGAAAAAGGAGAAAGGTGGTTGCTTGAGATGTTGATCTCTTGCTTTCGTTGTTCGGTCGGGTGGTTGGTTGTTTCATCTGTCCGTGATGTTTCTTGTTCGTCCTCCCCCCTCTATCGAACCCTGGCCTACCCTTTTATAAGGCGAGAGGAGGCCAAGCCGAGGGGAGCCCTGAGGTGATGCTTTGTCGATTCCTGTGGAGTTGACTGTAGCGACGTGCCTCAGGGATGGCCGGCCATCCCTGGGTACCCTGACGTTGTGGGAGACAAGATGGCGAAATGACCCAGAGCGCCACACCATACCGTCCTCCGGACTGAGCCGAGCATCGAGGCTGGGTCGAGGCCGGGTCGAGGTCGGATGGATAAGGCCGAATCCCTGGTATCGCGGGGGACGGACCTTGTCTTATCCTCCCTCGAGGGTGATTGATGGTGAATAGTGCGCGGTAGGGTGGATACAGTGACGGCTTTCACCTCCCATCACGGGATGGGCGGTAAAACAGTGAGACTCGACGTCGGTATTGTTCCCACGTTGACCCATGCCGTAGCCATGCCGGTCGGTGGTGGTAGGTAACCGCATTGAATGCTATGTCTTTTGTCCTGGGTAGGTGAAGAAAGGGTGTCGAGGAGCCGGGGCGCGGTCGAGGCACCCCGTCGAGCGGGCCTCGTACGAGTCGGAGCCGGAGCGCGGTCGAGGCGCCCCGTCGAGCGGGCCTCGCATGAGTTGGAGCCGGGACGCGGTCGAGGCACCCCGTCGAGCGGGCCTCGTACGAGTCGGAGCCGGGACGCGGTCGAGGCACCCCGTCGAGCGGGCCTCGTACGAGTCGGAGTCGGGACGCGGTCGAGGCGCCCCGTCGAGCGGGCCTCGTACGAGTCGGAGCCGAAGCGCGGTCGAGGCGCCCCGTCGAGCGGGCCTCGTACGAGTCGGAGTCGGGACGCGGTCGAGGCGCCCCGTCAAGCGGGCTATCTTTTCATTGTGGTTTCGGTTATGTTAGTTTTTTGGCGATAGTTGTGGGTACCCCCGTACTGTTGGTACCGACAGTAGCCCCCGAGCCTTTGGGTGAGTGTGTGATCACTCTCCCAGAGGTTGGTCAGAACTGGAGTCGTAGCGTCGTGATTTTTCCGGTGGGGGCGCGCGAGCGCACCCGCCGGGTGTAGCCCCCGAGGCCTTGGTGGAGTATGGAGACTCCTCCGAGGTCTTGTTCGCGTTTGATTGGGGGACATTTCGTTGCGGTCAAGCCCCCGAGCCTCGTGCGCGCGAGGTCAATCAGGGTCCCGGCCGTCTTTCGCTGTGCGACCCTCACGCTCCTTTTTCGAAAAAAGGAGGAGGGGTGGAGAATGTCGTACTACCCTCGTTTGGGCCCGAGTTACGACGATCTCCGGTGAGCTGCTAGTGGGGGAATTCGAGTGAGAACCCGTGCCCCGTTCGTTAGGGGTCGGCTAGTGGCCCGGAGGCGCCCTCAAAAATGCCAAGAAGCGGTCGTGTGGATCTCGATTCCCTTCGACAGGATTCGAGGGCTCGATGCCTCCCCCGGAGGGATTCCTACCACAACCTTCTCCTTTGGCCTCGAATACGTCCTAGGGTGCCTCGAGAGCGTGGCTCGAGCCCTTGGCCATGTACGGGCGCACCCTGGGTCATCCCTAACTCTGTTGCTCGAGGGCAGCTGTCGAACCCCGTTCGAGGGCCAGCTTTCGCTCCCTCGAGACTTATTGCGGGCTTCGCACCCATTTTTGCGGTCGGGACCCCGAGCCTCGCACGCACGAGGTCGATCAGAGTCCCGGCCGTCTTTCGCGACCCTCACGCTCCTTTTTCGAAAAAAGGAGGAGGGGTGGAGAATGTCGTACTACCCTCGTTTGGGCCCGAGTTACGACGATCTCCGGTGAGCTGCTAGCGGGGGAATTCGAGTGAGAACCCGTGCCCCGTTCGTTAGGGGTCGGCTAGTGGCCCGGAGGCGCCCTCAAAAATGCCAAGAAGCGGTCGTGTGGATCTCGATTCCCTTCGATAGGATTCGAGGGCTCGATGCCTCCCCCGGAGGGATTCCTACCACAACCTTCTCCTTCGGCCTCGAATACGTCCTGGGGTGCCTCGAGAGCGTGGCTCGAGCCCTTGGCCATGTACGGGCGCACCCTGGGTCGTCCCTAACTCTGTTGCTCGAGGGCAGCTGTCGAACCCCGTTCGAGGGCCAGCTTTCGCTCCCTCGAGACTTATTACGGGTTTCGCACCCATTTAAGACATACCTGGAGATATTTCGTTGGCCGGGCGCGTTTTTTCAGGGGACGAGACCGGCGCGTTATCGGCGTATGGTTACGACGTGGGGAGCGGCCACGTGCTCAGTTCCTGCGAGATATAAGGAAACGGTTAGGTGAGCGGGTTTATCGCGAGAAACTGCTCCTTACTTCTCGCGCGGCCGTTGGGCTTCCGTCCGGGCATATAAAGCTAAGGCCTTGGGGTCTCCGTTCCCCACCGGTCACTTGCATCCCTGCAATCCTTTGCCCTAGACATCCCCTGCCACATCGCGTTCTCCGCCCATCTTGCCGCAGCCACCGCATCCTCTCCTTCCATCCCCTTCCGACGACATCGATGGCAGGAAAGAGCCAGATCCTTCCCGCCGACGACTGGGCCGCCTCCTCGGTAACGGAGAGGAGGTTGGAGGAGTTGGTCGAGGACGGGCTGCTGTGGCCGAGGACGAACTTGGCGCGGCCGGAGTGGGTGGCGCCGCCCCCCGCCCACCAAGAGCCAGCGCCCCCTGAAGGGTACGTGGTGAGCTTCGTCAGCTTTCATGAGCGGGGGTTCGGCGTGCCGGCGTCGGTCTTCATGCGTGCGCTCCTCCACTACTACCGGGTGGAGCTTCACCACCTTTCCCCCAACGTCGTAGCGCAGGCCACCATCTTTGCGGCGGTCTGCGAGGGCTACCTCGGGGTGGAGCCACAGTGGAACTTGTGGCTTCACCTTTTCAAGGCCGAGCTCTTCGCCAAGAGGGCAGGGGAGAAAGGCGTCCTGTGCGCGGCCCGAGTGGGGAGCTGCGTGCTGCAGGTGAGATCGGGTCGGACGGATCTATACATCCCGGCCCGACTCATCTCCTCGAACAGTGGGTGGCACGAGGGTTGGTTCTACCTCCGCAATGATGAAAATCAGTTGCCGAGGTACACCGGCCGCGTGCTGACTGCTCGGGAAGAGCATTGGTCGTACGGAGTGCCCGAGGCCGAGAAGACGCGTTTGGATCCGCTGCTGGCGGCGCTGCAGCAGCTTCGCCTTCGGGGCCTGACGGCTGCGGCGGTGGCTGCGGGCTTCCATCACCGTAGAGTGATGCCGTTGTGCCAGCGTCGTCTCTGCCTGGACCAGATGACTCCGGAGGCGAACCTAGAGGGCACCCGGATGTCCCACGAATCCCTCACCCTTGAGGAGGTTCTCCGGCGGGCTCGCCGGATGGTCGGGAACTTCAAGGCGAAGGAGGCCAATCAGGTTCCCATGAGGCCTACCGAAGGGTGCGAATCCGTGGTACGTATCTCGGGTGTAAGGTCCTAGATGGCTAGAGGGGGGGTGAATAGCCTATAAAAATTCTACAAGCACCACTAAGCAAACTTGTTAGAATAACAAACGGCGTGAAGCGAGTCTTGCTTAGCCAAAGGTTGTGACGCAAGCCTCCTATCCACAAGTCTAGTAGATTATGATCTCTAGTTCACACAAGTGCTATGTCACTAAAATTACACTAGAGAACAAGCTAACAACACTACTAGCCAAGCTACTACTAGAGCAACACAAGATAATCTAGTAAAGATAAGTGCAAGAGATAGGATTGTGAATCTTATACCGACGGTGGAGTGAAGATGTTGCCAATCACCAAGATGATATACAATCAATTAATATTGACAACAACACAATATGTAGACCAATCACCGGGAGACAAGAGACACAATATTTTTGTTCACCCGGTGTTCACTTGTGCACCGACAAGCTACGTCACCGGTTGTGTCGACCAACACTTAGATGGTTCCTTGGTGTGACCCTCAAGTCACTTGCCCCTCAAGGCACGCCCCGCAAGGCACCGCAAGACACCACTCTCAAGTGAGATAACTCAATGACACGCGCAATCCAATAGAGTTGCTTTTGGCGTCCCGCCGAGGAAAGCACAAGAACCTCTTACAAACAACCGGAGGTGGCCAAGAACAATCACCTTCTCTTGCCAACGCCTCCAACAATCTCCAAGCCGGCTAGGAGCGGTACTCTCCAAGAGTAACAAGAAATCCACCGGCTAGACCACCCACAAGTGCCACTAGATGCCCTCAAGCTATGCAATGCACTTTGGGATCACTCAATCTCACTTTTGATTTGCAATCAAGCAAGGGAGATGAGTGGGAGGAGTTGCTTTAGCTCAAAGGATGCACAAGAGTGTTAGAAATGCCAAGCCGCCTCCCCAAGGGCCGGCCAACGAGTATTTATAAGCACCCCAAACAAATAGAGCCGTTGCAACTCCACTGACCGTTTTTTCGGGACGACCGGACGCGCCGGTCGAAACTGACCGGACGCGCTCAACCGCGTCCGGTCCTCCAACGGTCACTGCGCTAACGGTCAAATCCCATGACCGGACGCGCCGCTCAACCGACCGGACGCGCCGGTCGCTCAGCACCGCGCGCGCGAAGCAATGACCGGACGCGCCCCTCGCATCGACCGGACGCGCCGATCCGCACAGCACCCGCGCCGCGAAACAACGACCGGACGCGCCTTAGAGAACGACCGGACGCGACAGTGCCAGCGTCCGGTCGGAGTCCAGTAAGCTCCTTTGATGACCGGACGCGTCCGATCGCGTGTGACCGGACGCGCCTCGCGTCCGATCATCCTCGTGAACCGCAGTTCCCTCTGGGCGACTGACCGGACGCGCCGGTCCCGCGAGTGACCGGACGCGCCAGTTGCAAACCCTAGCCCGCGCGCCCGAAACCGCGCTGTACTGACCGGACGCGTCCGGTCACACCGTGACCGCGTCCGGTGCAGCGTCCGGTCACCTCTGTGACCTCCGTTCGCTTCCGTTTCTTTTCCAACTTCCGGCGTAGTGGAAAATAGGCATTTCATTTCCCCGAAATCGCCTGAATCCCGCGCTCGCACGCTCGGCGGGAGGGAGAGAGGAACCCAAATCCCTCTCTACCCGCAAACCACAGCGTGTCCAACGCCACCTTTGCAAATGTGCCAACACCATCAAGTGTACATCTCCATGTGCTTGTGTGTTAGCATTTTCTCAATCATTTTCAAAGGTTTTCAATTAGCTCACTAGGCCCTACATGCAATGCACTTCATGAATTCACCTAGTGGCACCCGTGCATCTAATAACCGATAAGACTTCCCCCCTTAATAGTTCGGCTATCGATCCTAAACCACTCACACCCTCTATGGTGTCTTGAGTGTAAAACAAAATGGCCCTATGGTTATACCTTTGCCTTGAGCCCATTTTGTTTCTCCAAATGATATGATCCACTTCATATCATCACAAGACCGTCTTGATCCATCGACCTTGACTTCACTTGCTCTTCACCGTTGCATCGGTCCGTCGGCGCCAAGTCTTGCTCAAGCTTCGCCATCGCATGGTCCTTCGCTTCGAAGCCTCGACTTGCCCTTCACCTTCACAACCGGTCCATCAAGCCAAGCCCCATCTTGGTCTTCATCATCTTGGTCATATGAATCAATGTCATGTATCATATTCAATGACCACCTTTATCTAAATCATCCACTTAGATACAAAAGTTAGTCCTAGGTTTCATCAATTAGCCAAAACCAAACTAGGGACTTTCATCGGGGCTGAGGTATTGCTTTTCTTGTTTTTCTATGGATTTCGCTGATGTGGTCGAGGCCGGCGTGTAGGATTTGTCGGCGTTGCGGGAAACGCGCCCACCAGTCCCGGAGGACCGGCCCGCCCGGGAGGCTCGACGCCTTCATGCTTCCCAGAAGAAGCAGGCCAAGGAGACGGCCAAGAAGCGGGCGATCCGCAAGGCCAAGAAGGCGGAGGCGTTGAAGAAGCGCCGGCGCCAGCAGACCATCGACGGAGTGCCCCTGTCGCCGTCACCTTCCGAGACAGTCTCGAGGGAGGACGACGGCAGCAGCGACGAAGATGACGATGCCCTGTCGCGATATGAGATTGCGACCAGGCTGGGCGACCTTCCCGACATTCGCCCCCTGCTAGAGCCCATCAGGGGGGGGTCCTCCTCGATCGTCGTGGTCGAGGAGGTCGAGGGGAAGAAGGTGGAGAAGGGATCTGGCCCCTCGAGGGGAGGGGCCGTTTTACCCCGGACCCGGCGAGAGGGGTCGTCGGGGACGTCCGCACCAGCCGGGGCCTCGCAAGCTCCGGCAGGGGCAAAGACGGTGGTACCGGCGTCGTCATCAGCGGCGGCGCCGGTAGGAGTAAGGACCCGAGGCCAGCTGGCCTCGGGAGCACAAAGGGCACAGGGCGGTGTGTTGGCCGGGGCTCCCAGGAGCGCTCGGCCTGCTGGTGAGGCCGCCGCGAGGCCACCAGCGGCCGTCCCGGGAGGCTCGAGCCGCGTAGGGTCGAGGTACTTGGTGCTGATTTCCGGGTAAGTATCTCAACTTGGTTGTCCTGCCTTTTCCAAAGTCCGTCGGCCGACAATTCTTCGCACTTCGCAGGCTGAAGCGGAAGGCGGAGCCAATGGGGCCTACCCCTGTGAAGTCGCTGTGAGCCAGCGCCGTTGTCCTCAACCGAACGGCGGAGCAGGACGCGGCCTGGGTCCGTCAGGTCGAGGCCGCGAAAGGGCGCCTGCGACATCAGCAAGGGTCGGCCGACGCCGCGGTGGTTGCCAGCCCGGAGCCCGCCATCGAGGGGGCCGAACCGGCCAAGGCGGCGGCTCTTGGCGTGGTCGAGGCGGGGCCCCGGCCGTCGGGGACGGCCGAGGCTGCCGTTGCGGTCGTGACGAGCGAGGCACCCATCCGCGACGCGGAGCGGGCGGGTGCTGACGTGACCAGGGAGGAGGTCGCGTCGGTGTCAGGGCAAGAGACGGTCCTGGCGAAGGGGTCGCAGCCGCGACAATGCCCGTTGGCAGAGCCAGCGGGCATGGTGGAGGTCGGGGCGGTCGAGCCCCTATCCGGAGCACCCGAAGAAGAGGCGCCGGCTCCGGTGGTGCCGACGGTCGAGGTGAGGGTACCGGAGCCGTCGTCGGTCGAGGTGCCGGCTCTGGTGGCGCCGGCGGTCGTAAGTGCCCGCCCTCACGCTTCCCTCGACAACATCCCCCTAGACAAGGGAAAACAAACGATAGGGGTCGAGGGGGGTGAGGTCGCGGACCAGGCTGGTGTCGCGACGGCCGTTGGAGAGGTAGATACCGCGGGCGAGGCCGGTCCTTCCGCAGGACCGGGAGACGGCCCGGCCGGGTCGTCCTCCTCGTGGCCCGACATCGCCGCGCTGGCGATAGCGCGAGTCGAGGCGGAGCTGCCGAAGTGGGGGGGCCGTCCCTTGAGTTCAGGGACGCTACGAACCCCGACGCCGAGCCCGTCTTTGTCCTTAGCGACAAAGACGAAGTGCACCGATGGGAGTAACTCGAGGGCGTCCGCCAGCACCTCGACCGGTTGCTTCGAGTGGCGTCCGGCGCTGTGCGGAGTATGGGGGATGCCACCGAGGTATGATCGACTCGTCGGCTCGCTAGATAGGCTGTTTTTTCTTCGGATTTGTGACCTTTTCGAATCGCGTTCAGGAGCTGAAGGAGTACTCCCGCCGCAAGTCACTCTTCATCCGGGACGAGAGTGGCATGTGGGGCGCGTTGTCTCAGCAACGGGTTCTGGTCGAGGAGGCCCAGAAACGGCTATCCGATCGGAACGCCGAGATGGCTGATCTGCGCGTCGCATACGCCACATTGAAGGAAGAGGCGGCGCTGGCATGGGCGGCCGAGGCCGTGATGCGCACAAGCCTGGACAAGGCTCGGGAGGAGGCTACCTAGGCGCGCAGGGACCTCGAGCCCTTGTCTGCGCGGGTGAAGGAGCTCGAGGAGGATGTTTCCCAGGTCAGTCTTCAGCGCGACGCCTTTCATGCCGAGATCACGACGCTGCAGGGAGCCGTCCAAAAGAAGGACGCAGCTCTCGAGTCTGCTCGGCAGGAGGTCGAGGCGCTAAAGGCAGCCATCCGTGACAAGGACAGCGCCTTCCTGGGGCTCGAGCGAACATGTGGGGGACTCCGCGACGAGGTCATGGGCCTGCAGACCCACGTCGAGGGTAAGTGTGGTTGTTATAGTCACGACGTTGAAGGCCCCGCATTGGGCACTAATTTGTTTGTCATGTTTCAGAGCTGGAGAGAGAGAACCGAGAGGCCCAATCGTGCGCCAACTCCTTCCAGAGCCTCTTCGAAGCCGAGGTCCGGAGGACCCAACTTCTCCAGGGCGCAATCACTACTGTGTGTGATGGCCTAGGGGTCGAGCCCGACACCGACACCGGGGAAGATGTTCCGGGGAACTCCTTCGTCCGACGGATGGTGGCGCTGGGCCGCCTTGCCCGGGAGAAGATACGGAATGACCTCCATCACGGCGTGAAGAGGGCGCTGGCCGTCGTCCGTTCGGGGTTTGTGTTTGACATGAGGCTCGTTGCCGAGGGCTTCATCACAGACCCCGATCGGACGGACGAGGAGAACGAGGACGCCTGCGTGGAGCTGATCGAAGCCGCCGAAGAGCCTGGGAGTCGTCTGGCCTCGCTTTTTGAAGCCGAGGTGGTTCCTCCTGCCGACGACGAAGGCCTGTGAGCCAAATCTGGGCATGAAGGCCCATGTAATAAGTTAGTATTTCGAATTTTGATCGTGGTGGCCATGGAGGCCTAAAAGACTCGAAACATAAACCGGTCCGCGGTTGATTTAGTTTTACTCGAGCTTTTCTTCCCTTTATCGCACGGATCGTGTTCTCGCGTGATTTACCTAGCGCGCAGCTACATCCTTTGGCGTAAGGGAGCGAGTGGAGGTACCGTAGCCTCGGAGGCGTAAGTGATCTCACGGCTCGACTGCCCTCGAGCTTCAGGGTGATGTTGCGGTCTAGTAAATCGTGTGAGAGCCTGATCTAAGCGATAGGGGGTATGTTCTTTTTTAATTTTAGGAACCGTTGTTTAGATCTTCTCGGCGTGAAGGCGTACCTCTAAAAGGTGCAAGGGTCGAGTGGAGGTACCGTAGCCTCGGAGGCATAGGTGATGCTCCAGGCTCGAGAGCCCTTTCGAACCTTAGGGTGCTCTTTCAGCGAAGTCGATCTAAGAAACGGTTCTTAAATTTAAAAAAGAGCACAAGTTTTTTCGGTTTTTCGGGGACCGGGGGTTCCCCCCTTGCCAGCCCCCGAGGGAGGGTCGACTCTGGGAGTGCAGGGTCGATCCTTCCTCATTACGAAACGAGAAATTTTGAACATCATTGTATTCTTTATTGACGAAAAAGGAAATACAGAGCCTCGAGGCTTTTTAAGGAAAGAAGCGACGTAGCTGTTCAATGTTCCAAGCGTTGGTGAGGGTTTCACCCTTCTCGTTGGATAGCTTGTAGGTGCCTGGCTTTAGTACTTCTACGATGATGTACGGCCCTTCCCATGGTGGTGTGAGCTTGTGCCGTCCCTTGGTGTTCTGGTTCCGCCGCAGCACCAAGTCACCAACGTTGAGGTCACGCTTGCGGACGTATCTGTCGTGGTAGCGTCGGAGACCCTGCTGGTACCTGGCAGAATGCAACAGAGCCACATCTCGGGCTTCCTCGAGCTGGTCGAGGGCGTCCTGTCTTGTGGCGTCGTTGTGTCCTTCGTTGTATGCCTTCATCCTCGGGAACCCGTATTCTATATCGGTTGGTAGTATAGCCTCAGACCCGTAAACTAAGAAGAACGGAGTGAACCCCGTGGCTCGACTCGGCGTTGTTCTTAGGCTCCACAGGACCGAGGGTAGCTCGGCAGCCCATTTTTTTTCCATGTTTGTTTAGTTTGTCAAAGATTCTAGGCTTAAGGCCTTGTAGAACCATGCCGTTGGCACGTTCCACTTGCCCATTTGTTTTTGGATGAGCCACGGCCGACCAGAGCACACGGATGTGGTGGTTGTCGCAGAAATCCAAAAACTTCTTGCCAGTGAACTGGGTGCCGTTGTCCGTGATGATACAGTTGGGTACCCCGAAGCGATGAACAATGTTAGTGAAGAAGAGTACAGCTTGTTCGGACCTGATGCTGGTGATAGGGCGGGCCTCGATCCACTTGGAGAATTTGTCGATTGCGACGAGCAAGTGGGTGAAGCCGCCGGTCGTCCTTTTCAGTGGTCCGACAAGGTCGAGCCCCCAAACGGTGAACGGCCATGTGATGGGGATAGTTTGTAGGGCATGTGCCGGAAGATGAGTCTGTCTCGCATAGTACTGACAACCCTCGCAGGAGCGTACTAGCTTGACAGCGTCGAAGACCGCGGTCGGCCAATAGAATCCTTGTCGAAAGGCGTTTCCGACAAGGGTTCGAGGCGCAGCGTGGTGACCGCAAGCCCCCGAGTGAAGATCGCCGAGCAGATTTCTGCCTTGCTCTTTCGTGATGCAACGTTGGAGGATACCGGTAGGGCTACGGTGGTAGAGCTCCCTGCTGTCGCCCATGATCACAAAAGTTTTGGCCCGGCGTGCGATCCGTCGAGCCTCAGTCCTATCCGAGGGGAGGTCCCCCTGGATGAGGTAGTCGAGGTACGGGACGCGCCAATCAGGCTCGAGGTCAGACGGTGGCGTCGAGTTTTCCACCTGCATGGCTTCAGCCCCGGTCGAGGGGGCTTCTGCCTCAGGTGGAAGGTCGATCGACGCCTCGTCGACCCCCCCGTCTGGCCTGAGGTCGACGGATGGGCGCTGAAGGTCTTTCGCGAAGACGTCCGGTGGAACCGTGGCTCGACCGGACGCGATTTTTGCTAGTTCATCAGCGGCCTCATTATACCTGCGTGCGATGTGGTTGAGCTCGAGGCCGTGAAACTTGTCCTCGAGGCGCCGTACTTCCTGGCAGTAGGCCTCCATCTTGGGGTCACGGCAGCTCAAGTTCTTCATCACCTGATCGATCACGAGTTGAGAGTCGCCTCGGACGTCGAGGTGTCGGACCCCGAGCTCGATGGCGATTCTCAACCCCGTGACGAGTGCCTCGTATTCGGCGACGTTGTTAGATGCAGGGAAATGAAGCCGGATGACGTAGCGCATGTGAACCCCGAGGGGTGAGACGAAGAGCAAGCCCGCGCCTGCTCCCGTTTTCATCAATGACCCATCGAAGTACATGGTCCACAGCTCCGCCTGGAGCTGTGCAGGGGGGAGTTGTGTGTCAGTCCACTCGGCCAGAAAATCTGCTAATACCTGTGACTTGATAGCTTTTCGCGGCGCATAGGACAATGCCTCGCTCATGAGCTCGACCGCCCATTTGGCAATCCTACCCGAGGCTTCCCGGTTCTGGGCTATCTCTCCCAAGGGGAAAGAAGAAACCACAGTAACCGGGTGACCCTCGAAGTAGTGTCGGAGCTTGCGCCGTGTCAAGATGACAGCGTACAGCAATTTCTGGATCTGTGGGTATCGACACTTTGTCTCTAAGAGCACCTCGCTAACGAAATAGACCGGCCTCTGGACGAGCAAGGTGTGTGCCTCCTCGGCCCGTTCGACAACCAGGGCAGCACTGACTACTTGTGATGTCGCGGCGACATAGAGTAGGAGTGGTTCCCCCGGGGTCGGAGGGACGAGGATCGGTGAGCTAGAGAGGGTGGCTTTCAGTTTCGTGAGAGCTTCCTCAGCCTCGAGGTTCCAGGAAAAATGGTCCGATTTCCTTAAGAGACGGTACAGAGGGAGTGCTTTTTCGCCGAGGCGCGAAATGAAACGACTGAGTGCCGCCAAGCAACCTGTGACTCTCTGTACGCCTTTGAGATCTCGGATGGGGCCCATCTTGGTGATTGCAGAGATTTTTTCAGGGTTGGCCTCGATGCCACGTTTAGATACGATAAACCCTAAAAGCATACCTCGTGGGACGCCGAAGACACATTTCTCTGGATTGAGTTTGATGTTTTTCGCTCTGAGGCAATTGAATGCCACGTCGAGGTCGCTGACCAGATCGCCGGCACGTTGGGTTTTGACCACGATGTCGTCGACGTAAGCCTCGACGGTCGACCCAATGTGCCCCCCAAAAACATGTTGCATGCATCGCTGGTACGTTGCCCCTGTGTTCCGGAGACCGAAGGGCATCGTAACGTAGCAATACATGCCGAATGGGGTGATGAATGAAGTCGCGAGCTGGTCGGACTCCTTCATTTTGATTTGGTGGTAACCGGAATATGCATCTAAGAACGAGAGAGTTTCACATCCCGCGGTGGAATCAACGATTTGATCAATGCGTGGCAAAGGGAAGGGAACTTTCGGACATGCTTTATTTAAACCAGTATAGTCTACGCACATCCTCCATTTCCCACTCTTTTTTCTAACTAAGACAGGATTAGCTAGCCACTCGGGATGATGAACCTCCTTGATGAACCCGGCCTCCAACAGTTTGTGTATCTCCTCGCCGATGATCCTGCGCTTCTCCTCGTCGAAGCGGCGCAGGCGTTGCTTCACCGGTTTGGATCCGGCCCGGATCTCCAAGGCGTGCTCGGCGACTTCCCTGGGTATGCCCGGCATATCCGAGGGACTCCACGCGAAGATGTCGACGTTCGCACGGAGAAAGTCGACGAGCACTGCTTCCTATTTAGGATCGAGGGTGGCGCTGACGTTCAGCGCCCTCCCCTTGGGATCAGCGGGGTCGAGGGGTACGAGCTTGACGTCTTCGGTGGGCTCGAAGCTGCCGGCATGGCGTTTTGGGTCGGGGATCGCATTGGCTAGACCGTCGAGGTCTGCGGCCAAGATCGCTGACCCAAAAACAGCCTCGCCGTGCTCGATGCACTCGACGTCGCACTCGTAGGCATGTTCAAACGAGGGCCCCACAGTGATGACACCATTTGGGCCAGGCATTTTGAGCTTGAGATAGGTGTAGTTCGCGATCGCCATGAACTTGGCGTAGCATGGGCGTCCCAGGATAGCGTGGTACGTTCCACGGAATCTGACCACTTCGAAAGTGAGAGTTTCCTTTCGGAAGTTGGCCGGTGTGCTAAAGCAAACAGGCAGATCGACCCGCCCGAGGGGTTCCGCCCGTTTCCCTGGCACGACTCCGTGGAAGCCCCCGACGCTAGGCTGGAGGCGCGCTCTGTCGACCCCCAAGAGGTCGAGGGTCTGAGAATAGATAATGTTGAGGCTGCTTCCACCGTCCATGAGCACTTTGGTGAGGCGTGTGTTGGCGATGACGGGGTCAATGACGAGTGGATAGACCCTCGGGTTGGGGACGTAGCCTGGGTGGTCATCACGGTCGAAAGTGATGGCCACCGCAGACCAATCAAGGAAACGGGGTACTGCCGATTGTACGGAGAAGACCTCGCGCCGTTCTCGCTTGCGCTGACGCGCAGAGAGGCAGGTTGAGGGTCCTCCATAGATCATGTAGCAGTCGCGGATCTCGGGAAATTCCCTGTCCTTGTCGTCACCCTTAGGGTCCTCCCCCTTGTCGTCCTTCTTGGCGCCAGCACCCCCGAAGTACCTGCGCAGCATGTGACAATCCTCGAGGTTATGGTTAGTGAGTCCCTTGTGGTAGGGACACGGCTCTTTGAGCATTTTGTCGAAGACGCCCCCACCGGGGGGGCCTCGAGGTTTCTTGTGCTCGGTAGCAGCGACGAGCTCGTCGGCCGGGGCCTCGAGCTTGCCCTGCTGGCCTTTCTTCTTCTTGCGGTTGTTTCTCTTAGGGCCTCGGGTGGAACTCGCGGGGTCGTCGACCTTCTGCTCCTCCCTCGCCGGCTCGCCGCCAAAGATCGCACCAACCGCCTCCTCGCCGGAGGCGAAGTTGGTGACGATGTCCATCAATCCGTTGGCAGTGAGCGGGGTGTTACGGCCCAACTCCCGGACCAACTCCTTACAGGTGGTACCGGAGAGGAAGGCCGTAATCACGTCGGAGTCGGTGATGTTGGGGAGCTCGGTGCGCTGCTGGGAGAAGCGCCGGATGTAGTCCCGGAGGGACTCATCTGGTTTCTGCTTGCAGCCCCGGAGGTCCCACGAGTTGCCGGGGCGCATGTAGGTTCCCTTGAAATTTCCCTCGAACACCCTCACGAGATCGTCCCAGTCGTGGATCTGCCAAGGCGGGAGATCCTCGAGCCAGGCTCGGGCGGTGTCGGAGAGGAACAGGGGAAGTTGCCGAATGATGACCCGGTCGTCGGTGGCCCCGCCCAACTGACACGCCAAGCGGAAATCGGCGAGCCAAAGTTCGGGTTTTGTCTCGCCGTTATACTTGGTGAGAGTTATGGGGGGACGGAACTGAGCCGGGGGCACTGTCTCACGGATTGCCCTACTGAACACCCGAGGGCCTGGAGGTTCGGGTGAAGGGCTACGGTCTTCCGAGCTGTCGTAGCGTCCGCCCCTGTGGACGTGGTAGCCTCGAGCTACACCGTCACCGTGTTTGCGCGTGCGATGCTCGACGATGTTGCCACGGGTGTCTCAAGGCTCGCGGTCGTTGGCGATGGGCTCAGGGGCAGGTGCTACCCGGTTTCGCCGGGCAGGCTCGGGATGAACCGAGGCTTCCCTCTCCTGTCGGGAAGGCTCGAGGGTCCGCTCCGAGGCTGCTTCGCGCCGCCTCGAGGCAGAGCTCTCGGCCTGCTGCATGGCGGCAGTCTCGAGGAGTCCTCGGATTTCGTCTCGAGCCCGACGGGCGTCAGGGTTTGACGGCTCGGGCATGTTGCGTAGGAGCATGGCAGCGGCGACAACGTTTTGGCTGGCTCGAGCGAAAACCGGGGGGTCGACCGCCCGGTCCTCGTCGATGCGACGGTTGACGTCACGAGCCCTCTCACGAGCTCTCCCGCCAAATGCGTGTTCCGCACGCTCACGCTCGAGGGTTTGCTGGAGAAGATCCAGGTTTTCGCGTTCCTCGTCAAGCTGGTCCTGCAACTCGCGAAACTGTTCGAGCTGCGCTCCTTGATCCGCAAGGAACCGAGGCTCGTTTCGCTCGGCAGGAAGCTCGACATGAGGGGGCGTGTGCCTTTCTTCGACCGGCTCTTCGTCCTCTGATTCCGAGGTGCTTTCAACGTCGATGTTGAAGCACTCACGAGTCGGATCATAGGTGTCGTCAGCCGAGTCGGAGTCAGGTGCGCCAAAGTAGTAATATGACGGGGGAATGTGTGGCCGATGCCAACCATCACCGAGGTGGTGACGTGGAGAAGCAGTCACACGGGGTTCTGTTTCCGGTGTCTCCGTAGAGTCCCGATAATCAGAAACCGGCGTGGACGCAACGAGGTCCAGAGTGGAGCGTAGATGGTGTCCGGGGAGTTCCTCATAAGCGCTCATGCGAGTGCTCACGGAGGATGCATACACCCGGGCGACCGAGTCTAGTCCAAACGGGAATGGTGATGGGGACGTCACTGCCCGTGGCGAAATAGATGCTACGGACAGTGGTGTCTCACCGGACGGGGGAGCGGCGGGATTCCTCGTCGGCACGCGACCCTCGGCCAGGCTCATCCTTCCCAAATCTTCCAAAAGGAGATCTGGGCTGGCGCCTGTCTGGGGGGTGCCGGACCGGGGGATCCCATCGCCCTCCGTCAGGTAGAGGCGATGGTTGTACCGTGCTCGCCATCGCCGGGCGGCCCGCGACCGCCTGGAGCGACGGTGCCGGTTGACTACTCCCCCGGGCTGGGAGAGCTCGTAATCTTCGTCGGTTGGGTGCCTGGGTGGGAGTAGGACCATGTCGTAGCCAGAGCCGAGCGACATGAACTCCAAACTCCCAAACCAAATCACCGTACCCAACGGGATCGGACGTTCGGGGTTAGCCATCCAGGAAGAACGGCGACAAAGCGAGGTTTGCACGCAGCGCTCCCCTACCTGGCGCGCCAACTGTCGGTGTTCGGACCGAGGGGGGTCCTAAACCAACGAGTAAATGCTGCGTGACTCTTTCCTGGATGGTGATGCAAGGAGAACACACGGGGGTTTATCCTGGTTCGGGCAAAAGAAGGCCCTACGTCCAGCGGGGAAGAGAGGTTTGTATTTCCTTGCACCGAGGTGCTCGTGTAGGGGTTACAAGCAGGCGAGAGAGGGTGTCGAGCCCAAGTCTCAAAGAGAAAAAGGAGAAAGGTGGTTGCTTGAGATGTTGATCTCTTGCTTTCGTTGTTCGGTCGGGTGGTTGGTTGTTTCGTCTGTCCGTGATGTTTCTTGTTCGTCCTCCCCCCTCTGTCGAACCCTGGCCTACCCTTTTATAAGGCGAGAGGAGGCCAAGCCGAGGGGAGCCCTGAGGTGATGCTTTGTCGATTCCTGTGGAGTTGACTGTAGCGACGTGCCTCAGGGATGGCCGGCCATCCCTGGGTACCCTGACGTTGTGGGAGACAAGATGGCGAAATGACCCAGAGCGCCACGCCATACCGTCCTCCGGACTGAGCCGAGCATCGAGGCTGGGTCGAGGCCGGGTCGAGGTCGGATGGATAAGGTCGAATCCCTGGTATCGCGGGGGACGGACCTTGTCTTATCCTCCCTCGAGGGTGATTGATGGTGAATAGTGCGCGGTAGGGTGGATACAGTGACGGCTTTCACCTTCCATCACGGGATGGGCGGTAAAACAGTGAGACTCGACGTCGGTATTGTTCCCACGTTGACCCATGCCGTAGCCATGCCGGTCGGTGGTGGTAGGTAACCGCATTGAATGCTATGTCTTTTGTCCTGGGTAGGTGAAGAAAGGGTGTCGAGGAGCCGGGGCGCGGTCGAGGCACCCCGTCGAGCGGGCCTCATACGAGTCGGAGCCGGAGCGCGGTCGAGGTGCCCCGTCGAGCGGGCCTCGCACGAGTTGGAGCCGGGACGCGGTCGAGGCACCCCGTCGAGCGGGCCTCGTACGAGTCGGAGCCGGGACGCGGTCGAGGCACCCCGTCGAGCGGGCCTCGTACGAGTCGGAGTCGGGACGCGGTCGAGGCGCCCCGTCGAGCGGGCCTCGTACGAGTCGGAGCCGGAGCGCGGTCGAGGCGCCCCGTCGAGCGGGCCTCGTACGAGTCGGAGTCGGGACGCGGTCGAGGCGCCCCGTCAAGCGGGCTATCTTTTCATTGTGGTTTCGGTTATGTTAGTTTTTTGGCGATAGGTGTGGGTACCCCCGTACAGTTGGTACCGACATATAGGGTTTTATTTAATTCTTAATAAATGCTTTTAACTTTAGAAATACATAGTAAATCCAATATGTGTCAGAAAAATGTAGTTCCAATTTTGTTAGTCTTCTTATGAGATGTATTACCTGTGAAAAATGTGTGTAATGCATGTTATGTAGAAAAATATTGATGTGTAGTTCAAATGCCTTTATTTGCCTAGATTTGTTATTTTTGCTAGGGCTAAAAATATGAATAATACATGCATGTGAAACTTTTTCTATGATGATTAGTTACTGTGTAAATCATAAGAAAAACATGCAATGTGCTGTTTGGTACCTTTTGTAGTACAAAGTATTTTCTATGCATGGTATAGCACTGCTTTTGTCCTTTTTGTGTAGGATGTTATACATGTCCAAATGTAGTGAAATTTTGGTGGTAGTCTATGTTTGACATGATTAGGCTACTGTAATTTTTTGAGAATTTTCTGTGAAATAAAAATTTAGATTGCTGTTCAAACCTAGATTAAATTAGGGTTTAATCAGGAATCTCTTTATTGCATGTTTAGTTAATAATGTTGTTTTGGTGTATCTTTGAAGCGCCAATTAGCTTGCTGGTGTGTTATGCCATGTTGTTTCATGTTGTAATGCAGCAAGTAGTTAGTAACTAAATACTTAGGTGTGATTGCATGCATGTTTGTTTTTCCATGTGATTAGTAGATAGAGAAGAAGTACGAAATTGCTTTGTTAAGTAGAATGTGAATTGTGCATTTACATACACATGCAAGCATGAGCATCATGTGCATCCCATCGGTGCGCCTTTTCCATCAGCACTTACCCATGCACACATGTATCATACAGGATCGGTGCAGAAAGCAGTACACGTGGAGCACGGAGTTCCCGAGGAGGCCGTGCATCGAGAAGTGCCACCCCTAGGAGAACCAAAAGTCGAGGAGCCAAACGGTGGTCTACTGAAGTGTCGGGACCACCGACTGTCAACCTTCTGGAAGGCAAGCCCCGGAGCATTATAAGTCTCCCTACTTTATCAAAGCAAGATAAATATATATGTTATATATATTGTTGCATTAAGTTATAGGAGTTGCTTGAAACCGTTGATGCATATCACTACGATATTCCTTGAATACCTTGATATATCCTGATATCCTATTTAAGTCTAGTTCCGGAATATCTGCTTAGCTATGCTTAGTCCGGTAGAAGTAGGTGATTTCCCATCACCTACGATTTAGGTAAAAACATGTCATGTTTAGCAATGTGCTATCATGGAAAGAGAACCATTTGTGGTTAAATAAATAGAGACCAGGCGGAATGTTGGGCAGCAAGGCATGGGTCTTGTGTGCTTGTAGTTTCTGTCTGTGTCGATTAAGGACCGTACCGTTGTCGGCCCTCAGTCCTTTTTGAACGCATGCCCCACATTTAGCTGGCCGGATAAGTACTTCCGACCGCGAAGCCTAGTAGCTCTGTTCGGACCGGTGACCGAGATGATGCCAAGACCACCTCGGGCCTATTGACCGTGGACAAGAATGACCTGGCTCCAGCGTGGGCAGGCATAACTTGAGTGACCTAGCGCAGGAGGAACCCAAGGTGTATAGGGTTCATGGTGGTCCCGTGATGTTTTTCCGAATAGTACCAAGGGTGACCTGTAGCTCACTGGGCTGATGAGTGTGGTTTGTGTGGGGAATACATCACCAGCTGGTTAGTAATCGATTCGAGTCGCCATCGCTCCTGGATAGTGAGCAACTGGACTGAGTTACGTCATCGTAGTAATGTGATTATAGAACATGATGATAGTTATGGTTATGAGGATGATGTGGAAAATGCTAAACAGAATTGGTTACTATTGATTGCTTAATCTTATGTAAGTGATTGCTCTAGTACAGGTGCAAATCTAGATGGGTTTAAATGAACAAGTTAAATTGATGCTAAAGATTTATATTGCAATTTAAGTGCTATCGCCTTTTATGCAAAATGTTGTCAAGCCCACCCCACTATAAAGCCTTGCATACTCCTTGGTGTCGTGTTGTTTCTGGTTTTTGTCGGGTAAGTCTAGCTGAGTACCTTCTTGTACTCAGGGTTCTTCTACCCCTTGTTGCAGGTGTTTATTAGGACCAAGGGCAATGGTCGCTCCATACTTCTTATCTCGATGCTTTTGTTGGAGGAGACTACAGTATGGCACTACTATTTAAACAAAACGGTGTATGTTGATTTTGGACAATAATGCTTCCGCTACCGGTTATTTCAAACTCAGTGTTGTAATAACTTTATTTGAACTCTGATGTATTTGAACTGTGTATGCATGTAAACTATAACCACTAAACCAGTACGGTCTTGGCTGTTTGTTAAAAAAAAAAAATGAGATCCCCCGAGATTTCATGGACTACCGGGTTATACGGACTTAAGTTTGCTAGATTCTCTGCCTCGACAGGTGAATTTTCTTACTTAATTTCTAATAATTAGGCGGTTCCGTTACAGGGCTCTCGGCAAAGAAATTAAGTAAAAAAATTTGAAAAGCCGGTAACGGCGGAAAGCTCCTAACGGCTACTTTTGTTTGCTGAGAGCCGCCGTGGCCCTCGGCAAAGGCTTTGCCGAGTGTCCGAAAGAAGGCTCTCGGTAAAGGCCCCTTTGCCGGACGCCGCTTCGCCGACAGCCCTTTGCCGAGAGGGGCTCTCGGCATAGTCTTTGCCGAGAGTAAACAGGTCTGCCTGTCCAGTAGTGAAATCAACTACTGAGCAGATAAAAAATACTGAATACTACTTATTGAAAAATATTGAAGATACCTAATACTGAGCAGATAAAATACTGAATACTACTTATAGAAAACTATAAAACCTAGGAAAAGTATAGTGATAGTATTGACTACTACTTAAAGATACCCAATACTGAAAACAACTGAAAAAAAAGACAAAATACTGACAACTACTGAATGCTACTAGAATATGGACACATGAGACTATCACACAGGAAAAAGAGAGGACAATACTAAGAAATACTGAACGATTGTACTAACAGATACTGAAGCAACATATCAACATGTACTGAAGAAATACTGAGTAATACCAAAGAAAAACTAAAGAAATATCGACACATATTATATGATATTGACGACTACTGAAGTCATAGTACTAATAAAAGATACTTACAGAAAAATACTAATAAATACTGACATGTACTCAAAGATACTCGACATTATAGATGTTGCAACCCTAATCAGTATTCGTACTGTGCCCCGTAATCAGTATGGGTGCTGCAATCCTAATTAGTATGGGTGTTGCAATCCTAATCAGTATACCGGTTGAAACCCTAATCAGTATGGATATTGCAACACCTAACCAGTATGAGGGCTGCAATCCTAATCTGTATTTGTAACTAAAAAATACTGACACATACTATAGATACTGCTAGCTACTTAAACATACTGACAACAGCTAGAGTCATAGCACTAAATAAAAAAATATACGTAAAATAAAAATACTAGGAAATACGGACAAATACTTAAAAGATACTGACAACTACTAGTCTTAGTAGCAGTGAAAAATATGTAAAGAAAAAATTGGTAAATACAAATAAATACTGACAGCTACTAAAGAAAAATATTGATAAATACTGATAACTACTTGTTAGTAATGGTCATTATTTTTTCTTTGGTACCTCTATTAGTACTTGTTAGTTTTTGTCAGTATTTTTCTATAGTACTTGTATATTGTACACGTTAGTATTTTCTTCATGTAAAATTTAAGTAAGTACTACCTCTGTCCGTGAATGAATGAAACTATGGTGTGTGTGCTAGTTAAAATGTTTCACGTTTGACCAAGTTTCTAGTAAATAGTATTCACATTTATAACTCTAAATCAATTTATTATGAAAATACATTTCGTAATTAATCTAATGATATTTATTTGATATTATAAATATTTATATTTTTTATCTTTAATTGATCAAACTTGGTACACTAAAACATGATATTGTTCTAGAATTTTATTTTTTTGGGGGGACGAAGGGAGTAATAGCTAGTCACAAATCAATAGCACTAAGACTGCCCGCACTGGTATCGGTATATGATCCTAGAGGAGAACTTTACAGGAAAAACAAGGTGTAGCGGTATACTGTAAATCATCCAGAACGAGCCATCCTCCGGTAAATGTAGTGGCTTCCAGGAGATACGCTACCGGGCGTAGAGCCCACGAGGAGATGCTAAGGCGCGCGCAGAGAGGGAGACCGGGGGAGAGAGAAGAGAGAGGAGAGAGGTGGCAGCGGTGGGTCCTACCTTTTTTCACTTGAAAAAAATGCTATAACTCACAAACCAATTAACCAAATTAAATTCCGATTGCACCATTAAATTCGTGACAATAAATTCTTTATACCAAAGATGTCACATGGATATATTTAGATAAAATTTATAGATGATGATAAGTGAGGCCGCTGTCGGTAGTTGGTATAGAGTATAAGATATAGTGCATGATGGATGCGGAAGAAACGTGTATAGAGGAGGGAATCTTGATGATCAGGCCTTATAGAGGATGAATTTAGAGTACCACGAGTGCGGATAGCCTAAGTAATGAATCGTGTAGTCACTTATTAGTATACTCCGTTCCATTAGCACGTTAGTTGGTGTTTATGCAGGGACTAAAGTTTAGTTGGTGTCACATCGGATACTATATGGGGTGTCACATGGGATGTTCGGATACTAATAAAAAAATAAATTACAGATTCCATCAGTAAACCACGAGACGAGTTTATTAAGACTAATTAATCCATCATTAACACATGTTTACTGTAGCATCCCATTATAAAATTATGGACTAATTAGGCTTAAAAAATTCATCTCGTAAATTAGTCTCAATCTGTGTATTTAGTTTCGTAAATAGTCTATATTTAATACTTTATGCAAATATTCGATGTGATAGGAACTAAAGTTTAGACTACCCGCAGTGGGTACTCTAAAGCAATACTCTAAAAGTTTAGAGTATGAATATAGAGTAAAAACTGCTGCA
Organism: Saccharum hybrid cultivar R570; assembly: GCA_038087645.1. Taxonomy (NCBI): domain Eukaryota; kingdom Viridiplantae; phylum Streptophyta; class Magnoliopsida; order Poales; family Poaceae; genus Saccharum; species Saccharum hybrid cultivar. The sequence goes on along the minus strand of JAQSUU010000203.1, from coordinate 541,127 downwards.
CTGGGTACTCTAAAACGTTACTCTATCTTTTCTCTTACTCTATATTTAGAGTGGTACAGTGCTTACTCTACAGTGGGCAATGGCGGCTCCACTAGCTAAACAAAGGGAAAAAATACTATAACTCACAAACCAAAAATCCAAATTAAATTCCGATTGTACCATTAAATTCGTCTCAATAAATACTTTAAAACTAGATCACACATAGATATATTTAGATAAAGTAACAACTGGGTCCCATAATGGATAGAGTGGATAGAGAATGATATAGAGGATGGATGAGTGCGGGAGAATTGAATATAGAGGAGAGAATCTTGCTGACTAGGACGTATAGAGGATAAATATAGAGGTTCATGAGTGTGGATAGCCTTAGTTGAGTGAACCGAACACCTGCATGCATGTCCATCTCTAGCGTGTGCATGCTGCATGCAGAGCCTGTCAAGTCCCTTCAGGTGGACATGCGACGTCAGAAGTTGGAGGAGCATTATTAATTAATAAAAAAATGAGCAGGAGGAGTGTATGACGTAGGAGCCACGAGCGGGCGGGCCCACGACGTAGGAGGCGCACAGGGTGCAGCGGTCGGCCACGCTGGGTGCGGGGCGCGTGGGTGCATGACGAGGTAGTAGGAGCCAGCAGACTGTGCATTTGTTTATTTCCAGCGGGAGCGGTGCGGGAGTGGGCGGGAGCGGGCGGGCCCACGACGTAGGAGGCTTGCAGCGGTCGGCCACGCTGGGTGCGGGGCGCGTGGGAGGGATCGGGCCCGCGGTGCTCGGAGGGTTATGGATGAAAAACGGTACGAATATTTTCTGATCGTATTCGAGACCGAATTCGTTTAGAGAGGTTTTAATCTATCTATATCCGAGTCTGGATATTTAATATCCGATACCGTATTCGTATCCGAATATTTAAATCACATATTTATGATGTCGATGTCCAATCATATCTTATCCGGCATTTTTTATACTATCCGTATTCGAATCCGAATCCGGACATAAATATGAAAACAAATACGATATCAGTGATATCCGTCCGTATCCGATCCGTTTTCATCCCTAGGGAGGGTTGGATGCGCGGGGCAGAGTCCGAGGGACCTGGTTGGGTGCGTCGGTTGGTGCATGGTGTAAAATAGTATATATATATATATATATATATATATATATATATATATATATATATATATATATATATATATATATATATATATATATATGAGAGGAGGTGGGGAAAGATTTCGACCACCCTAAAATCCTAGCCGCCACCTCTTGTCCTTCCACAAAACCCTAGCCATGAGCAGGTATTATGGAGACATTGTTATTGTCACTGCAATATTGAGTGGCAGCGAATGGAGGATGATTGTCTACTTCCTCTGCACTAATGAATATACTAGCGTAGCATACTCGTTCTCCTTCAACCTAATACGACAAAATCTAGCATGCTAGAGCTATGATGTAATGGGTCTATTTTGAGCATTGTACAAGTCTATATAAACTACACTATATATGACAAGCAAACATGCCCTATATACGTTAGTTTCTATACTATGCATGAGTGATGTGGAAATAAATAGATACTCATAGTTTACACGTCTAATCTAATATGTAAATTGAGCTAATTTGATTTAACCACAGCTCGATTTAAAAGAGCACACACTCCATTTGGTTCGAGAACTTGTACTTACAAATTAAATACAATACCCTTCTCAACACAACAGTTAAATACGAAACAGAGAAACCCTCGCCCCAACAATAACAGCAAAGGACTCAGCTATGCTCAAACTGAAGTCTGAAGGGGACGCACAATATAGTTTCGTTTTAGCGATTGGACAACGTAAAGTTTGTTTTTTTTAGATGAGAAAGAACTGGGCTAGGTTTTCTCGCAAGCTGTTTCATTTTTATTTATTTATTTTTATTTTTATTTTTTGAGGGAGGCGAACTACTTCAAATGGGGAGGGATCTCTCGATTTGGTCTGTTTACACTCGGCCCCAACTCTACAGGCCCATAAGAATTTAGGGTGGGCAAGAGTTCCGTGCGTTCTTTGGGCCGGGCTTTGTGTATATAACAGACTAACAGAAAGTTTGTTTGGTCCAAATGTGTTGACGTCCGATCCGTTTCGGTTGCTGTGAGCCTGCTCTGCTCCCGTCCCGTTGACAAACAGAGTTTGCACTTCATTATCCTTTTTTTTTGCGAAAATTCATTATCTTCTTCTTCTTTCTTTTTTCTTTTTTTTTGCAAAAACTTCTACATAACTAGTTCCACAAACCCACCTTTTTCATTTCCCAATTCACCTAGACCATGCGAGATGCTCGAGATAGAAAAAAGGGATAGAATTAAACATAACCCCTGAAACACTGAGCAACCCTGCACATTGACAAACATGCGATGCATGCACATAATCCGAATCCAGATACAAACTTCTAATTAACACTGACATTGGAAATGAAACCTACGATACATCACGACAGCACTTAGTCCAACATCATGATCAGCAACCTAGTGAACATGAGAAGTCAGATCCGCAGTGGATGTAGCTCCTTGATTAACCATCTGTTGGATTTTTTTTCTGCTTGTGGCCCCTCTTCATTGGTCCACCACTTGGCATTCCATGAACTTTGCCACTTCGTAATCTCTTGCATGTACTGTCTTCTGAACCTACATTTTCAAGAGGAGTCAGATCCGCAGTCGATGTAGCTCCTTGATTGTGCTGGATCTTTTTCTGCTTGTGGCCCCTCTTCATTGGTCCACCGCTTGGCATTCCATGAGCTTTGCGACTTCGTAATCTCTTGCATGTACTAGCTTCTGAACCTCCAATAGCTCCAAACTTTGGAGTCATCCCTTCAGTTGGTAGTTCTAATGCATCTGTAGCTCCAAACTGAGAGGACGTACAGTCAATGGGAAGAGTAACCATTCCATGCTCACTTGAACAGCTGTGCATATTCTCTTGCTGAATATCAGCATCTTCCTCTGCCTGACCACAACCTACTGTGCTCCTGTAACGTTCATTCACAACTGACCTAATTTTGGCCCTATACTCTGTTAAATCATAATCATATGTGATTGAACTGCTAAAGCTGTCACTTAAGAAGTATGCCATGTAAGCTTCAACTGAAGGACTTGGTGCACCAGTAGTAGTTTCTGATGGTGATCGTGCATGTTCATTATCTGGCACCATCTTTGGATTAACAAGCCTTTGCCATATATCTGGAAATCCAAACTTAAAGCTTTTGCACACCTACATAAAGTCATGATATATATATATATATATATATATATATATATATATATATATATATATATATATATATATATATATGAGAATTTGCTGGTCATTTCTTAAGGCACTCGAAGAAATTAAATTGCCTAGGATCAGCTAGATGGGTATCTAAAGGATTAAAGCAAAAAGAATATAACGAACTGGTGCACAGAGCTGCCCATAGTAGCAATGCACCTTCCAAAACTCCAACTCCAGTACCTGGAGACCAATCATATCAATTACCTTTTCAGAAAATCCATTCTCACGTGTTTTGGTAATATTGAAGGGGCCGGCTAACCGTATAGGGCAACCATCCTCGGACTCAATTGTAGTGCAATCATGGTGCTTCACAATGGCAGAAGATCTGAACACTCGGCCTGCCACCTTCATGTTTGAGGACGATGCACCTTTCCTGTTTGCATAGTAAGCTACAGCATCGTGAGATCAATTGTGGAGTACCAATGGAAATCGTTTTGGCATTTTTTTTTCTTGCTACCATTGAATTTCTCAAATTGCCAAAGAAAAATATTATATTTTTCCGATCTACTGAATTTCTCTAATTGAGGACAAGGAAGGGATCAAATTTTACAAACAGGATGCACAATTAAAGCACCTTTGAGTAGCCCTGGACATAATTAACCGAAGACCGAAGACCGAAACGAACTAACCGAGACCGAGACCGAAGTGACCGAGACCGAAAATTTCGGTCACAAGTTCGGTCTTCAGTTTGAAGTAACCGAACTAACCGGACTTAGTTCGGTCATTACCCTCGGGTAACCGAACTAACCGAATTAACCGAACATTTGAATTTTATTGACATAATATGTAATTTAGACTATTATTAGTGATATAATATTTATTCTAGTGGGTTTATATCAACCATCACTCTTATTACTATGTTTAATCTATATTTTGTATTGTATTTTTGTCTTGAAATAGAAAATATATTGGTAAATTTTGGTACAACTTATAATATTTAGTAGTTGTTTTGTGAAGTTCGGTCAGTTCGGTCATCACCGAGACCGAACCGAACTAACCGAGACCGAACTTGCTCGGTCCTGAGTTTTAAAACTAACCGATCGGTTTCGGTTTTTAGATGACCGAACTTTCAAAATGACTGAAGACCGAGACCGATCGGTTCGGTCAGACCAAACGCCCAGGGCTACCTTTGAGAGGGTAATTGGGAAAACGAAATCGATAAATGGAACCGCCGAGGAGGACATGCCTCATTTGCTCGCTCATTTGCGGGGTGAAGGCTTTTCCAGCGACGCGGATCTGGCCCTCCTCGCCCTCCACTCTCTCCAGCCACCAATCGACGAGTTCAGTCTAAGAGACGCAGCGAGGGAACACATAAGTCCACCGGACCCCACAGCGCGCAAAGACGAAAAATGAGAGACAGGGAGGGTGAGAGGCGCGTACGCATTTCCGCGCGATGCGGCGGACGATCTGAGCGGAGAGCGCCGCCGGGGTCTGGGGGATTCTGGCGGTGGAGCCCGGCGCGGACTGGAACGGCGCCGAGGTCCGGGGGCTTCCGCCGGTGGAGTCCGGCGGGGGCTGGGACGGCATTCCAGCGAGCGGCGGAGTGGCGGCGCCGAGGAGGATACGGCTGCTGCCTGTGACTGCGCCGCTGCTAGATCGTGGCCGGCTTCACGGTCGCGGTCGCCTTGCTCGTGGTCCGGCCGCCGAGATCCCCGTGCCGCCGTGCGGGTGCCCTAATGGGCTCGAATACGGGGATTTCGGCTGTGCTGGCCCAGGTACCTAGTAGTATGGTAAAGATGTCCTGGCTCGAATACGGGGATTCCGTTTCGAATTCTAGACTCTATCTCCGTTCCGTCCTTCCCATCCCATTCCCAGGGGTAATTCTCCTTTGATGACGGGGGACTGTGTACGTTGCTGTAGCGTGCCCGTTTGGCCAAAGTCGTGGCGCGGATATGCAATGGTCTGGAAAGAGCTAGCTAGCGCGTGGAAACGCTGGTGGTGGCCCAGTAATAGCCGGAGACCTGTCGAACCAATCTCTATCAACAAAACGATGGAACCATCCAATCGAATCACGCGGTAGGTATGGTGTACGTACGAGTGTAACTGCAGCATGCCAATGCCAGTCACGGGTTATGTGTGCACATCATGGTGGCATTCGGTTAACCGAAACCGATTAGTTCGGTTCCTCGGTTTTTTTTAGCAAATTCAGTTATGTGAGAGTCAGGGACCGATCGGTTAGGAACCGACCAAATTCGATTTCGGTTTATTTGGTTCAGTTTCGGTTATAACGGAACTAACCAAGTTCACTAAGCCTGAAGGGGAGTGATGGCGGTGGGATGGGGGGCTGGGGACTTGCTGCCTTGCCGGCTTGAGTTGGGTCGGCGAGGAGGGGAGCGGAGGTGACGGGATGGTCGGACGGGGGTTGCATCCTCGCGAGTCGCGAGCCGAGACCTGGCAGCTTGGGTGCGGTAGGGTGGGGAGGGGAGGTGAGTGAGGATTTATACGTAGGGTTCACCTGTGTATTGGGCTGGGCTGTATTCTTATGGGCCTTTAGAATGTAAGTTCGATTATTTCAGGTAATTCGGTTAACCGAGCACTGAAACCGAAATAACCGTAATAATTTCGATTTTGTAGAATCTGGAACCGAATTTAGGACCGAATATTTCGGTTTCGGTTCCGGTTATTTCGGTTCGGTTCTCGGCTATATTTGCCAAGCGTCATTTGCACACATGATCCTCGATCGAGATGGAGCTAGAATAAGCCATGGAGTCGTTCCATCGTCCTCAGGGGCGCCGGGTCGTCATGTACTCCATACGTGTTGACGCTGCGTGGGCCATGCGTGCACGTGGGCGTGGCCTCTTGTTTGTTTTCGTGGAAATGCTCGGATTGGCACGCGGGGGTCGGTCGACCCGGTCGTTCATCCATCCATCTGTACGTACCTGCGTGCATGCGGGGAATCAATCATGCAACGACACCCGAGACTAAGGCCTTTGCGATTTTTTTTTAGAAAGGGTACTGTAACATTCGTTATTATTTGGCAATTAGTGTTCAATCATAGTCTAATTAGACTTAAAAGATTCGTCTCGTGAATTTCGTCTAAACTGTGTAATTAGTTTTATTTTTTTATCTATATTTAATGCTTCATGCATGCGTAAAGATTTGATGTGACGAATAATCTTGAAAAATTTTGTAAAATTTTGGGAACTAAACCGGCCCTAAAATGTTTGCCACAAGGGTTATATCCTGCTTAATTTGGCGTTGATACTCTGATTTGACCCGAAACTTCGGTTCTACTACTTCAATTCCATCTCTTCTTGTCGATCCATCTTCTGGATGGATATGTAAGTGTGAGAATGGTGTCAAGTAGCATAGCAGATTCTAAATAAACCAGATCAGAGACTCTGGTGATGCATGGATAAGTCGTAGAATCATGCATGTGCCCCTAGTCAAAACCATCCAGGCCTTTTTTTATTTATTACAAGAGAAAAGAAAAAGTCGCAGAATTAATTGCTAGTCTCTTGTAGCTATCCATTATCCAATGCTTCTACGTACGTCACAAAAGCATGCATACGATCAATTAAAGGAATCGCGCTTGAATGAACAACAAAGAAACCCACCAGTAAACATTTATAATGATCAGAACGGTTACTGTCTTTCACTTCGTAACACTAGTCCACGTGGGAACATGAGCTATAAAACTCGATCCGCGGGGGCTAGACAGCCTCAAGATATTCTGGCTTAAGAAGAAAATTTTGTCATGCAGAGAGAGAAAATTCCCAAACCCCCGCTCCATCCATACACAGGGAGCTAAGCTCCATGAGAGGGTCGTTTCTTAACCTCTACACACACAGGGAGCCCAGATCTGAGTCGTCTCTTAACCTGTGCTTTGGCATGGGGCGAGCGAAGGAATTTTTTTACCCTCAGCCTAAAATCCGCCCCATGGAGGTTCGAACTCAGGACCTAAGAGGTGCCTCCACTACAAGAGGAACACCCCTCTAGCAACGCATATATGCGTTGCTAAAAGCCCAAATAAGTGTTGCTAAGATCTATACCAACGCATGTTACATGCGTTGCTAAAAGTGGCGTTGCAAGGTTCTATTGCATCACATATATATGTGTTGGTAAGGGAGGTGTATAAGTGTTGCAAGCTAGCAACGAATGTGGCTATGTTCCACCAACGCATACATGTGTTGCTGCAAAAAATATGCCATATGCTTTTCGTATTTATTATTATTACTATTGCAATTGTATATATGCTGCAAAATAATAATTATTTTCAACCAAATCGCTTGGTCAATTAAATATATAATACTCCATACAACAATCACCGCAGCTATAAACTACAGATCTGTAGACAAAGCCAGATAATATTGAATATTTTTATTAGATAAATGATTCTGTACATAGAAGAGAATAGCACAGAGTGTAAATTTGTACAACGGTTGACTAATTACAATGTTAACTGAAAATAAAATAATCACTATATCTCAAAAAAAATTGGTCTCAGGAGAAAATTGTTGTTCTTCGTCCTTCAATCATCTGATCATCCCAAAATGTTATGTATTTGTCCTCTGTCAAAATATACAATGTCATTGTAAGAATACATATATTTCGAAGATGCATGCTATTTCTTTTCCAATTAATATATATTTCGAAGATGCCTGCTATTTCTTTTCCAATTAATGTATATATCTCACTGAAGGAAAATAGAGAACCAATGTATATATACCTGTTCCTGGCAGCTCTCATGGAATTTAAGATTCATATCCTTCGCCTACAAACCCTGCCATAAAAGCAGTTGAACTGAATTACCACTTAAGCTATTCCAAAAATGAATTCAATCACACTGATGTGCTCTAATTCATTACTAGCAAGTAATCTCTTCTCTAACGATACAATAAAGCTTTATACCAAGATCAGAGACTATATCAGTTTTTACTGGTTATTCGTCAGATATGAAAAAACATTAGTAAAATTCTTCCTTTGAGTATGTATATCAAGAGCATCAAAGAACTTCAGCATCGTACAATATTTGTATTAGTTATATCATTGCATCAAGGAAGTATCAAGACGTTGCGTTACATAAACAATTGTATATGGAAATTACATGAGAATAAGATCCATCTGTATGTTTGTCATGTCTGATATCGATCTTCAGTATATCCAACTGACTAGTCATCAGAAATAAGTCAGAACGGACAAAGAGATTTAAATGGGGACATAAGTTGATATGTCAATCAATATAATTTAGTTTTTACCTGTCTATTCATTTCAGAACTCATGAATTAGTCTTCTCAAGCCACATAGAGTTTTTCTTCTTTAATGATATTGTAGCAGCTCTCCTGCACATTATATGAGAAAAAAAACCACATAAGTTGTACTCAAATATGTCTAAATTCAATTTACTGATATTATAGAAAACTAATGAAAATAGACATGGTCTAACTGCGATGTTATCAAGTAAACAAGCCCTAGAACTGAGAAACATTGTACGTTTTGTTGTAGCTGTGATTAAGCATCATTACCGCAACTATCGAAGAAAAGAAACAAGATAGCCATCAGTACAAGATGATACCTGTACACAAGAAACAAGTAGTCATCAGTGTATTTAATTAAAGAGCCTACATAGTAATACATTGCTTATGGAATTTAAAATATGCTCCTGACGTTATTTTGAGGATCTATAGTATACATTGTCACTGTTCAAACTGACATCTATATATATTTAAATTGGAAATTAAAATAATTTATTTCTCTTTCTTTTGACTCTGTAGTTCAGAGGAAATAGAACCAAAGGTTATGATTCTCGTTAGGATATATCCTGCCATAGATTCAGTCACGATCCACAAATGTGTACTTACTGAGCAAGGTGATAGTCGTTTGACCAAAAGTTTGATGTATAAAGCTGTTGACACAAAAGTAAAATACCACACACTGCCCTATTTTTCCTAGAGTGAGCAAGATCAAATTTTGATAATAACTAATAAGAGTATTTTGAGGTGAACAAGGAAGTGACGAACTTACATGGGACAGATCTGTGGCAGGAAGGCCCTAACAAGTTCTTTTAGGCCTCGACTGCAACTCTGCAAGGGGTGACGGAGAATCCTTGGTGCTGAACGCTGATATGCAGGTGGCCAGCGGCTTCCTCCTCTGCTGTAGTCAACGTGGCCGTACCAGATTAGTCGATTCGACCACAAGCCGCCGGCGCAGAGCTCTCCAGATCGATTTTGCGAGTGTTCCGCAGCAACCGCCGCCAGACTCGCCAGGTCGACGATGCCGGTAGCATACCGCCGCTGGTGGGCTCTTCTCTAGGTCGACGGTGTTGGAAATCCGCCGCCACCGCCTGTCACACCTCAACAGCGGTATGGCATGATCCGCAGCTTGATGGGGCTGACATCCCCTTCGCAAATAGGGATGGGATCTAGAACCGCCACCAGTAGAAGGATGCGGGATGCACTAGGGTTGCGAGGTGCTATTTTAAGAATGGGTCGTGTGGTGTTGGGATAATGGGACGGATAGAAGAGTTACGGACTTAAAAAAAACGGCCCATCTACTACGGATGGAGAATCCGTTGCTACGTATGCGTTTGCAAACGGGGGGTTTGCGGTGTAGTGCTCCGGAACTACTAGTCAACTGAACTAACATCCTTTGGCGATAAGGACTAAAACTTTATCAATAACTTTTGAGGTCGCATCTAGTCAAAAATTTGCTTACATTTGCTCTTTGTTTCTCTGTTCATTTTTCTAATTTTGATTCAAAATATTTTAATCCACACATTTTTCTTAGTTAAGAATCTAAAGTTTATTTTATAGTTATTCAAGTTTAGTGTTTACTTTATGTTTTATCCAAAACTCACATCTTGTATTTTATCATAGTCTTAGACTGCACTCTTAGTAACAACAATGTCGTCAACTATAATTTTACCCTACACCCCAACACTCAATATGCTTAACTTCCATTATAAAAGACTTACGTGTGCAGACGTATAGTTTTTTTTAATAGAAAGCAAAATTTCTATAACTAAACTATAGACGTAGATATACAGTAATGTCTTAGAAAAAATTATAAATTTATCTAAAATAGTTATTTTCATGGAGTACAAATATAATTTAATATTTATTCTTTGAGTTATTGGTATGTGATTCATCAAGAAAACATTTTTCATGATTTCCAGACCTTTAAAATATATGTATTGCATTGTTTATGTATGCATGTTACTTGGTTTGTATGGTGACCCCTAGCATGTATGTTTAAATTGAGTTATAATTTATATATCAATGGTGTTAAAAGTTTGTATTTTGGGATTCATCTTACAGGGTTACCTTAAGTTGTCATAATGGCATAGATGGATAACTTAGATGCAAATTTATGGAGACTTTTAGGTTATTTTTGGCAATGATAGAGATGGTTGTTTTTATCCATGTGTACCTTAGACTATTTTTCGTAAATGAGTAGTTTAATAATTTAGATGAAGGTGTGTAATTAATCTAGATAGATTTAGAGGGTTGTAATTAATCTAGGTAGATTTAGAGGGGTGGCCAGATTTGGTTTATAAAGGATGCATTCCCAACCACCTCTAACCAAGGGGCAGGTATGTAGGTGCACATAAAATCGGTTTGTAAGGGTGGTTGGATACACCAAGTGACTAGGGAAATTGATTTTTCTAGGAGTGGTTGGTAATTGTGGCATGCACCCACAAACCATTTTAAACTCTGAGAACTTAAAATGTATATTTGGGCTCCTCAGTGTTTTTTTTGAAAAATGGCTCCTCAATGTTTTCAAATGGGAAAGTTGTAAATTACAAAGTTTTAAACCTTGTTGAGTACTACAACTTTAATATGACATTAGTCTTCATTAGGAGAAGTTATCAATTTATTTTGTGTGGCATCAATTTGAAGAGGTGGTTCAAGCTACCAACCGTCTATGACATCCGACTTCCAGTGACATTTGGTGTTTTCATTCCCTCCTAGAAATGCCTCTATTTTCGAGGGCACTCTGTAATACCAACTGCCTTTTAATAGTAGAGGACATTTTCAGGGGCATCTATAACACCAATCGTCCCTAAAAATTATTTTTCATTGGTAGTCTGTCTTTGAGGAACGGTTTTTTATCCGGCTGTTCCTAACAGAAATAGAATTAGCTGGCACCCCAAAATATAGGTTTTGTGCTAGTGTCTTTTTTTCTTATATTAACATATCCTTTGAACATAGAGAGTAGCTCAAAATGAACCTTGGATTATTATTAGTGAGATAGTAAGATTTTTTTTAGTTTACTCTAGGACAACTTCCTTTTGATTTATTATTCCTTTTGTCGATCATTCTTGCCTAGGCACCTCTTTTTACCGAACATCGCTTTTCACAAGTTGCGTTTGTTGTGCTAGTCGTCCCTTGTTGATATCCTATGTTTCCACCTCGTCTTCCGTCCGGTCCGGACACATGCTGTTAGACATAAGATGAGGTGGAAACATACACCATGCACATTTGTGCGTGCGTGGCGTCCATACATACCTCGCTATCATTCCATACATACCTCGTTTTTTATTGTCCTGTCCGCTTCTGCAAAATGTCGACATTTGTGCATGCGTGGCAGGGTGGCGTCGCCTCGCTATCAGCATGCGGGCAGCAGTTGCATGCGAGGCAGATTAAGCAGGCCTTTTTTTTTTTTGAAAAAGCAGGGTAGGCTTAGCAGCATGCGTGGCAGACGGGATGGGCGCATCAGGCAGGCGCGGGCATCCGGACGGGTGCCTAGTGTTTGAGGTGCGGACGCTAGCCACACCGTTTATAATTAGAATCCCATGTTACCGAACTTTTGTCCGAGTAGTAAGATGGAAAGGGAAAGGAGAAGGCCCTAGCTAGCTGGTAGGTTGGACACAATTTTCAGCCAGTTGAAACCAGGCACGTACACATCATAGGGTCCCGTAGGGGCACGGGCCCACGCAGTTCGTGCTGCCTCGGAAAAGCCTAGCAAAGTGTCAAACATGTCATGGTGGGGACGGAAGATCGATGGCAGCTGTGTAAACACACGTACTGTATGGCAATTGGCAATGCATGCATGGGCTGGTGGTTTGTATTAGAGCTTAAACCGCACCTTATACAGTAGTATCTTCTTCTTTGGTTATCCTGTATCGCCGTATCGGTGACCACGAAATTATGTTTGTTCACTTATTATATTGTATTACGTGTAATCGCCTCTATTTTTTGAAATCACAAAAGTTTTTAAACTATGCCAAAAAATAGAAAAATATTCTTTTGTTGAGGCAGCCATCTCACTTCATGCGTCCTAAGTCTCACATTTGTTGCTCAAATTTCGCTTGCTGCATTCTGGTCCTAAGTCTCGCATTTGTTGCACAAATTTCTCTTACTGCATTCTTGAGTATTCAAACTCACAACCTCTGCCTTACAAGCGATTCTCCTACCATAAAAGTCACATATGACGAAGTATAGGCTGCTATCATTTTGTATTAATTAATGTTATCAAATCTTGTTTTCAATATTTTAGCTATTAAATGATATCAAATAAATAAAAGTTTTGACTACAAAGTTTAGATCTCATCAAGTACTATAATTTTAGTACGGGGAGAGCTTTCATCTGAGGTCTTTTGAAATTTTTGAAAATTTGTATTTCAAATTATGAGAATTAAAACATATATTTAGGCCTCTAAACAAACTCAAATCAAATATCGTCAACTACAAGTTTTAGTTCTTGTTAATGTATATAATTTAATATAAAGTTTCTCTTCACCTGGATCTATTTGAGAAAGTTACGAATTTAACCGCTCAACAATTATTTATATGGATAGTTTAGTCAGTTACCCCTAGAATCCACCTATTTTCAGGGGCAGTTGTTTGCATAAGAAACTGTATTCGAAAATGTCATTTCTAGGGACGTTTGTTTATGTCAACCACTCCTACAAATAGATAGATTTTTATGGGATGGTTTTATTAAGCCAATGAAAGTTGTGCAGAAAAATGTTTGTAGAGATGGTTTACTATATAAAGTGTCCTTAAAAAAGGGAGGCGATGTAGTAGTAATGGGAGGGGAAATTATTTTTTTTGTGTGCCCACGTCGACTTGTGCTAATATGCATTGCCTATGTTGGTGTGCCTAAGAAGCAATAGACACTTTGGATTAGATTCATGCATGGACCAAAATAAGACATTGATCAACAAGAAACATAATGAATCTATAGGATAGAAACTTAATTATTAGCGGAGTCCATATATATGAGGAGGTTGGGAATGTGTGAAGGACTTCGATCACCCTAAAGTCCTAACCACCACCTCCTCTTGCCCTCCCATGAAACCCTAGCCATGCACGCAGATACTATGAAGACATTGTTGTTGTCACTGCAGTATTTAGTGGCAGCGAATGGGAGCCGGCAGATGTGAGAGGATGATTGCCTACTTCCTCTACACTGATGAATATACTAGTGTAGCTTCCTCGTTTTCTTTCAGCCTAATACGACAAAATCTAGCATGCTAGAGCAATGTGGGTTTTGGTGTTGATGACCACCAAATTAGAGGACTAATGAGATTTATCGAGATGACAAGTAGGGAATTGCAAAAGGAGGATGTTGTACAAGTTGGAGGAGCCCCCAATTACAAATGATGGTTGTCTTGACTCAATAGAGGTTTAAATTCTTTTATATTTTGAATATTGAGTTTAGGAAAAGTCATACTATCAAAGGGGACTCAAGGACAGCTGGTCAAGTGTGCAACTAGATGCTCATATTCCATAAATAACATCCTCATACCCTGCCAAAACAGCCACAGAAATATTTCCTATACTTCACTGTTTTGGCTAGGGCGGCAGTGCCGCCCATAACCGACCGTTGGACTCAAGGGGTATTTATACCCTTCAAGTCGGCTACAACGGTCACCACTTCTTCCTCCTCACATCATACCGTTACAGAACATACCAAAGCTCATCTCTCTCTCCTCTATTGTTTCTCCTTAAGCTCCCAAGCCAATCCTTGATTTTCACCATCAAAATTTGAGAGAAAAGGCAGCAAACTTCGATTGGAGAGCAGATCCATTGATTCTCAAAGTCAAAAGAGCATTTGGTTCATGTTTGGCCGGCGGTTTTGGGTTTATTACTCTTGGAGTTTTGCTCCTAGCTGGCTAGGCGTCGTCCTTGAGCTTGCCAACTTATGTGGCAGCCTAGGGAGGTTTGTAACCACCTCTTGCAGTTAGGAAATCATCCCTCACTTCAAGAGTTCACTCTCTTGATTTAAGAACAATGGAAAGGCAAGCCTTAGTGGCAAGCCCTAGCCATTTGTGGCATACTTCAACAACGTGGACGTAGGCAAGCGTTGGTAGCGAGTTGAACCACGGGATAAACAACCATGTCACCTTATGCTTCATTTACATTCTTACATTACTATTATTGTTGTTGAGGTGCTCTAGGGTTTGTGGTTGATCTACTTGGAGGCACTTTGTTCTGCTGTGTACAGCTGGTGTTCTGTGACTAATACTCTTGCAGGAAGCTAGGAATTTTATCTGATCTAAGTTTTGTTGGTTAAATTTCAAATTGTACTAAGTTTCCTCTACGTAGGTGCGGCAGTGCTGCTCTTTGGTCTGATAAGATTTTGAGCTGAATTTTTACAGACCTATTCACCCTCCCTCTAGGCACTCCTAGGCTTACCAAAGATCCTACCCTATGTTGTAATGGGTCTATTTTGAGCATTGTACAAGTCTATATAAGCTGCACTGTATATGACAAGCAAACAGGCCATATATATGTTGGTTTCTATACTATGCATGAGTGAGGTGGAAATAAATAAATACTCCTATTTTACATGTCTAATCTAATATATAAATTGAGCTAATTTGATTTAACCACAGCTCAATCTAAGAGAGCACGCACTCCATTTGGTTTGAGGACTTGTATGTTACAAATACAATACCCTTCTCGACATAATGGTTAAAAACGAAATAGAGAAACCCACGCCCCAATAACAACAGCAAAGGACTCAACTACGCCCAAACTGAAGTCTGAAGGGGACGCACAATATAGTTTTGTTTTAGCGATGGGAGGACCTAAAGCTTGTTTCAGTTTTTTTTTTTTGAGATGAGAAAGAATTGGGCTAGGTTTTCTCGCGAGCTGCTTCATTTTTATTTATTTATTTATTTATTATTTATTTATTTTTATTTTTATTTTTTGAGGGAGGCGAACTGCTTCAAATGGGGAGCGATCTCTCGATTTGATCTGTTTACACTCGGCCCCAACTCTACAGGCCCATAAGAATTTATGGTGGGCTTCGTAACGGAGAGTTCCATGTGTTCTTTGGGCCGGGCTTTGTGTATATAACAGACTAACAGAAAGTTTGTTTGGTCCAAATGTGTTCACGTCCGATCCGTTTTGGTTGCTGTGAACCTGCTCTGCTCCCGTCCCGTTGATAAACAGAGTTTGCGCTTCATTATCTTTGATTGAAACTTCTACTTAATTAGTTCAACAAAACCACCTTTTCATTTCCCAATTCACCTAGACCATGCGAGATGATTGATCGAGAGAGAGAAAACAAAAGGGGTAGAACTAAACATAACCCCTGAAACACTGAGCAACTGCCCCTGCACATTGACAAACGTGCGATGCATCATGCATGCACATAATCCGAATCCAGATACAAACGTCTAATTAACACTGACATTGGAAACGAAAACCTACGATGCATCACGGCAACACAGATCCATCAAAGGAGTCCAACATTATCATCATCAGAAACCTAGTGAACATGAACAATTGATACTAGACAACACACACACACACACACGGCACTCTAAGATTCAAACTACTGATCATGCACAATGTTTAACACCTAATAAACAACACAAACAGCCTCTGCGGTTGCGGTTGCTCAGATCAAACGAAACCGGCTGCCATCACCAGCGCCAGCGCAACGGCCACCACCAGGACGACGGCGTGAGCAGAGGAAGCCGCGACCAGCAGCGCGGCTGCGGAGTGCTCACCGGACGGGGATGGCTCCGACGACGACGGCGACAGCACCCAGGACCATGGCCCGGGCGCCGAGGACGACCACGGCGACGACGGGGACGGCGCGGGCGCCGGCAGGCCGGCGGTGGCGGCGAGGACGCTGACCGCGAGGCGCTCCCCCGTGCCGCAGTGCTGGAGGTCGGCGCTGGCGAAGTAGGCGTACCCGGGGGCGTCGAGGAGGAAGACGGTCCGGCCGTCGCGCGGCGGCGCGTCGCCCGCCGTCTCGTTGCAGTGGTAGTACCCCGCCTTGGACACCCTCAGCACCGAGTCGTTCTTGTACACGAACTCTGCCGCCGAAACGAGAGCATGCGATCGATGGGTGATTCGGATAAGCAGGCGTTTGCGCGAAGCGAATGCGCGTGCGTACGTACCGAGCGAGTCGTCGACGTAGAAGGTGATGTCGGAGGCCCAGTTGTCGTAGTACTTGTCCTTGCCCTCCGGCGGCGGCACGCGCCACCCGCCCTCCCCGCCCACCCTGTACTGCTTCCCCTGCGGCGCCGCCGCCGCCGCGGGGAGGCAGCAGGCGGCGAGGACGAAGACGGCGGCGAGACGGCGAGACGACGTCATCGGCGGCGCTGCAGCCATACCCAACTGAGGAACGCGCGCGGTGGTTATCCTTCTCCTAATGGAACAATTAGAAGATGAATCGGAGAGAGGTGCTTTGGGAGAGAAGGAACGGGCTTGGTGTTATAGATTTATAGATATGTAAAGAATGAATCGAATGACACAGAGAGAGAGGACGTACATTCGCGAAAAGTAGTTAAAAAGTTACTGTAGCATCTTTCGTTGTTATTCGGTAAAATTTGTCTAATCATAGACTAACTAGGCTCAAAAGATTTGTCCCGACATTTACAAACAAACTATGCAATTAGTTATCTTTTTTACCTACATTTAATGCTCCATGCATGCGTCGAAAGATTTAATGTAATAGGTGAAAGAGAAAATATTTTGGGTTAAGATGGGAAGTGAGCAAGGCCATAGTAGTAGATTCGACTGGAACTGGCGGCCATTGGTGATGGGTTGGCGGTTTCGTCAACTCGCGCGGAGCGGACGTGCAACGGGAGAAGGAGAACGTGGCGTCGGACTGAATAGCGGCAGTTCCAAACTTGAAATGGCAGTTCCAAAATCGACGATCTGATTTAGAACATAAATAAAAGCCCAAAAGGCCCAAGAATGACTAGCACGAGGCCGAAAGAAAGCCCAACATGCATTTGACTGGCACGAGGCCCGTTGGCGCTCTGTGTTCGCCCGTGTGCTTCGAGCACAGTGTCTACCCCGTAAGGCTCACGATACATCATCTAACGTGCCCAAAAGGCCCACAATATGTAACATTTGACGACGGACCCCATAAGCAAAATGCTACGTACAGGGCATCCCTCCGTCCAGATTCGTGGGTCTCCGTGCCAACCCAATAAACCTCTGTTGTGCGCCCACTCATATTTTATTACGGTATATATCCACGTCCGTCTCTTTTATTGCACCAATTGGATAAGGAAAGGAGAAGGAGACGAGAAACCTAATCCGCTCTGCTCTGCACGTCGACGGTGACCCCGCCTGCTCCTGCTCCGTCGGGCGCCCCGCTGCTCTTGCTCTGCGTCCCACGCCGCCATCAACGGTCACCCCGCGCTGCTCCTTCCTGCTCCATCTTCGCCTGATGGCGTCAGCTGTTGCCACGCCGCGGTGCTATACCTCGACCTCCTTCGCATGATGGCGCGGGCACCGCCGCGCCCATGTGTGGCGACCGCTCCCTCAACCGCTAGCTAGCCACTAAGGCCGCTGCGCAAGGAGAAGCGTCAGGCCCTACGCGCGGAAGCCCTCTAGCCTCGCCTCCTGTTACGGCTGTGACGCCCCGATGCAGACGGCGAAGGAGGTCGCACCAAGATACGATGCGTGTTGCAAGTATACATTTCAAATGTTTCGAATGTTTTAAATATATGTTGCAAGTGCTTCATAAGGATGTTGCAAAAGTAGACGGGATGTTACACATGTTGCAATGGGCTATACACGTATATTTCAAATGTATATTCCAAATGTTTCATCTGTTTCAGACATATGTTACAAGTATTTCATTTGGATGTTGCAAAACTAGATCGGGATGTTACATATGTATGCAAGTGTTTTTATACTTATGTTGCAAGTGTTTCATCTTGACGTTACAATTTCTACACACGTGTTTTCAAGTTTTTTGTGATATTTTGCAAATGTTTAGACGTATGTTGCAAGTGTTTCAGCTATTTCGAACATACGTTGCAAGTGTTTCATCTAGATGTTGCAAAAGTAGATCAGATGTTACACATGTTACGATGCGCGTGAGAAGCGGAGACGGCACGAGCGGTCCCTGTGCGCGGTCTGGCGGCGCAGGCCCGCGTGGGTGCATGAAATGCAAGCTGGGGCGGGGAGCTCGAGCGCAGGAAACAAAAGTGCAACAGAGCATCCGTCTAAATGTCTAGGCGCTAGCCCTGCAAACTGACTTTCTGTGTACTTTCGTAATTCGAGGTTTCATGCACAGAAATTCGGTTGACTAAAATAAAATTTCAAAGAAAAGATAATTTCGGGTTCATGTGTTCATTCAAGCCTTGCAAGTTTGATATGCAACGCACAGATGTCTACATTCATAACTTACAGAAAAGTACTGCTAGCTGTTCCTAGCCTCATTTGTAAAAAAAAAAACCGACACTAACTACAGGAAAAGGAAATGCAACATCTTAAAAGTAGCAACATGGATGACAATCCAGCTACACCTCTTATGTTCAAACATCTACCGTTGATTATTTGGTTACCAATCACTATTCAGCTCATAGGGCTCCTAACCAACGTCTTCCTCTCAACGTAGAGCAGAGTTGGCAATGAAAAATCGTAGGTCACAAACAGGTGCAACCATTAAACAACTAGCACCACAATGCCTACTACACCTTGATGATCAAGTAATGTCTATTATAATGACTTCCCCGGAAAACCCCAAGCCTACTTCGCCTTAGTATCTGTGCAATGATTAGCTAGTTTTCATGCTATGATATCTGAATCGATTTGCTCCAGTTTTGGAAATATTTTCTTCAACGTTGATGAGTAATCTGGAGTTTTTGCCTACAACAAAGGGGGAAACAGACGAGGGTAAGCTCATAAAAAGAGGAAACAAATTCCACAGGGGTCCTATCAGAGTATAGATTGATATCATGGTAGTACCCTGGAACACAAAATATTGTACAAGCATAACAAGGTTAGACTTTTTTGTCAGATTTCTCTGATAGCAGATATTATTTTCATGGTCTAAGAGAACTTCAGTGCATGTGACTTCCTTCTCACTAATACCTTTATTGTTTGTTTCCTGTTTCATTCAATAATTAGTGATAAAAATTTCAAAATTGTATAACACATCAAATAAATGGTACAATGAGTAGCACTTGATCCATGCAAAACTAACAATGGGTCAATATCTCAAGTAACATAGCAAAGATACTGCAAGAGTACAAGGGTCCAAAGTCACCCACAATCAATGGAGCAACAATCATTAAGGTCCCAGCTTTATAAGTACCTTGATTCAGTGTAGAGTTTTCTTTTCCAAACTGTTTCTGAGCAGAGTTTCTTTTTTTCAAAAACTGAGAGCAGAGTTTGTACTAGCTATCTTAGCCATAGTAAAAAAAAAAAAATCTGTAGCTCAAGATAGGCAAAAACAAAAGGTAATAACTCATAGTTAGATTTTTTTTCACTTTGGAATCACAGTACCGCTGAGGTTTGGAAGACACTTCTCAAGACTTCCGTAATCAATAGTGTAACTTTTTTACAATACACAGCAAACAGTTTAATTTTGGCAAAAAAACATAGATACTATCAAGTATCAACATCAACAATAGGGAACTTGTAATAGCAAACTAGCATTATTTTTTTACAAAAAAAATGTACTCTAGCAACAGGGCACACAGCAATGGATGGCAACAGCTTAACCATAATAAACTGCGAATATGTTGAGCGCATATGATATGAATCTTGGCTCTTTTTCCCATCTATATAGAAACAACAAGGATTATATATACAAGTTATGAAATACTTACACAGGGATTTCGTTCAAGATATATTGTCGTCAACTTCTCCCGCGAACCAGCCAAAGCAGTCTCTATCCCATCTAGAGATGGTATTTGGTTGTCATTCAACCACAGGTCCTCCAGCCTATATTGCAAGTTCACATGATAAAGAAGAGAAAGAAATAAGCATTTTCTCCAGCTGCTTATATTCTTAGAATAGCTGTTTCTACTTATTTTGTTACTCTGACAAGAAAAGGCTATAAGACACATGGTATCATTTACCTGGTTAAGGTTTCAATATTTTCTATAGTGGTTAGCTTGTTAGATGAAACATCCAAAATGCGGAGGTTCTGCAAGGTAGAGAGGCCTTCCATCTTTTGAATTCCATTATGGCTGAGGTACAGCTCCTCTAACGCAGTACATTCCTGAGTTGCAAAACAGATATATTACCATGCAGCAACTACAACAGGCAAACAGGGAAGTTATGATAGAGTACCTGAAACCCATCCATTGAAGTCAATCTGTTGCTTTGCAAACTTATTTTCTTAATTAGCTTCAAACCACACAAGTTGACAGCTCGAATTCGATTTCTTCCCAACCACAGTTCTTGCAGATTTGTCAAGGTTTCAAGATTTTCCATTACCTGAGACGAGATAAAACATCGTAAGGCTGTAGGAAATAACAGTATCTAGATATAAACAAATTACATACAGCATGAAGCATTACATATGGCTCTATTCACTGACCATCCAGACAACATGCAGTCACCAGGAGTCATATGCAATTTACTCTGAAATTCTTACCCGTAATCTGTTGCTACCAAGTTCAAGAATTTCCAGCGCATGGAAATGCTCAAGCTCTTCCATCTTTGCAACTTCATTTTTTGAAACATAAAGTTCCTTCAATTTGCTGGAAACCTTGGACAGACCAGTCAAGGAAGTTATCTCATTGAAAGATACATCGAACACCAGAAGACCCTTGAATATGCCAGCATCAGGAATCCTTGTAAGTTTGTTATCTCTAAGGACCAACTCCTGAAATATGAAAGGGAGACAGTTAAATAGCATTGTAACAAAGTTTTTAAAGAAAGCATCTTTGTTTCTAAGGTAAATCAAATTAATTTGCCAGAACAAATGAAAAGTTCAAACATCACTAATACTGTGGCAGATGCAAAGATGTTCATGCATAAAATCTTAGAAGTGTGAGCATTTATCCTACGGGGGCATATCTATTTTGATTAACACCAGCCTGTCAAGCATTCCTATGTATACAATGGGTTTCTACTGGTTAAAGAAGAGGTTTGATTCAGATAGAGGAAGGTTCTTTTGGGAGGGTGTGGGAAACAAAAGAAGTATCACATGGTTAAGTCGGGGGCTCTAGCTAAACCCAAAGAATTTGGGGGTTTAGGCTTCATTGACACTAGGGCCATGAATGCAGCTCTTTTATGCAAATGGATTTTCAGGCTGGACAGTGCAGATGACAGTATGTGTATTGAGGCTACTCAGAGCCAAGTATCTTCACGGCAAGAATTTTAGTCAATCACACAGCATAGGTGGATCTCAATTTTGGCAAGGTCTTCATGCAGTTAAACCTTGGTATGAGAGAGGCAAAGGGATGATAGTTGAGTGTGGGCAACGGACAAGATTTTGGGAAGATGTGTGCATTGAGGAAGGTCTCTAATGACTCTATATCCAAACCTGTACAGGATTCCCTGGTCTCAGGGAGGGTCACTTGCAAATTTAGCACAAAGAGAGTGAAATTTGTCTCTAAGAAGAAATTTAGGGAATAAGGAGGTGGAAGAATGGGACCAGATGATGACTATGTTAGAGGGGATTAGTCTGACTGAGAGGACAGATACAGTTGCGTGGATGCTTGAGAAGTCTGATAATTTGACTACTAAATCAGTTTATAAGATGGTCACTTTTCCAGGAATATTTGACTTGAGAATTGAAGGACATTTGGGAAACCAAGTTACCGTTGAAGATTAAAATTTTCGTTTGGATGGTAGCTCATGACCGAGTACAGACCACTAAACAACTCAAAAAAAGAAATTGTAAAGAGGCTAAAGATTGCAGCTTATGCGGAAAGAATGAGACTATTGATCACCTTCTTTTCAGATGCCGCCTGGCCATTTTTGTTTGGTGTTGGATTAGAGATAGCCTAGGGTGAGACTCAATCCCGGTAGATAGAGGGGATTTTGAGAGTAAATTCACAACAACTCCGGGTAGTAGTAATAAGTGGAGCATGGTGATTATCATCAGATCATGGCGACCAACTCTTAGTCGCTGTGGAGAACTCGGAATGATTTAGTTTTCTCAAATCATATTATTAAGAACCCGAAAGAAATTAGTTATAAAGTGTTTGGTTTTATTCAGCACTGGAAGATCCTGATGAAGGGGGCGCAGCTGAAACTCATGGAAGGAATTCTGGAGAAGCTCAAGGAAGGCCTGTCAAGATGCTGAAGCCAGGGATGCTGTGAAGATGTGGATATCCAATCTGATGGACGAATTAGGAAGTTGAAGATCAGTCTTTTAGTGTTTTGCTGTGCTAGTTGTGTTTGGCTCAGGAAGGCCTCAATTGTAATTTCTCTTTTCTAGGGAGCACTTTTGTGGCTGGTTTCCTTTTGGGTGCTGGGGTATTTTGTTAGACTATGGAAGGGTGCAGTTTAAGAGAGGAGAGTTTAGCATTTGTGGTTGATTGTTTGGATCAGTACCTTGTGTTGGATGCGCTAGATTGTAAGCTGGTTTTCCCAGCAGCCACTCTCTATTCTTTCAGTAAAAGCAGGGCTTATGCAAAATAAAAGAAGGTACCGATAGCCTATACTAAATATACTCGATACTACAGTGGCCTCCAGCTCACTGAAGGAAAAAGTGGTGACTCAACTCTGTCTGATCTCGACAATCCCTCAGTTAAAACTTCAAAGTGAGGACTCACTTAATCCATCTCTCCATAAAAGCTTCTGAAAGTAAATGAATTGGGCACTTGGGGTATGTTGTGAAAGTATCAGGACTGTAACAAATTACAATGCCCTCAGCTATTATGAGGTCCAGCAAATAATCATAAGAAATACTCCAGATAGTTGTGCACACAGCTGTCGATTTTCGTGAAGTGTATTAGACAAAAATTTAGTCTCCTCAGTAGGTTTACTTGTATTGTAGGAATAAATGTAATGTCATGCATAAACAATATTACAACTGCTTGTTCTTACAGTAACTGAGCCAAGCGACGTACTACATATCACAATATATTGCCTAATAATACCAATTACCTGACTTGATATCTCAGTGAAGGGAACAAGATTACAAGAGCACTAAACTTCAAGTTTCATGAAATTTCTATGTTTCACCACAAGATGACCATAAACAAACCCTCTCGTTTTCCACTGATAAATGTTTCTAGGCTTTCTACGTAAAAAATGCAAATTACTTGCATTTAGTTTTCACCCATTTACAGCAAAGAAGAATTAATAATAGACAAATAGTTACTGACCACGCTACCAAGTATTATTATGTAAAATATGCGTTCCTGAATAACACAGGTTGGTAAGTAAGATGATTTATAATCAAAGAAACTGCAGGGATGATTTAACACAAGCATCTAGTGGCCAAAATTGGGCATCACGATCGGAGCGGTAAAACAACGACTCTCCACTACAGATTCCAAGTCAGTAATCACCTGCAATCCGGCGATAGTCTCCCAGGACGAGAGCGGCACGACGGCGTCGTCTTCCAGGAGGTTCTGGCGGAAGGAGAGCTTGCGGAGACGGGGGAGTTGGCCGATGCGTGGGTCGACGGAAGAGAGGCGGTTGGCGGTGAGGTCGATCTCCTCCAGCGTGGGCGGGATCTCCACCTCGCTCAGATCGTGCAGCTGGTAGCTCGTCAGGTCGAGGTACAGCACCGGCCCCTCCCGCTCCTCCTCCGTCTCCATCTTGGCCTCCGCCTCGCCGCCAGCCGCCCCGGACAGCTGATCAACTACACCTTCGCCGGAGGCCATGGGGACCGCTGGGTGAGGGTGGATTCAGGTCTCGAGAAAGTTCTGCGCTAGAAGAACGGGGGAGCGAAGGTAGGGAAAATACGCAATTGGTTTCGCCTGGGGAAAGAAGAAAAGATTGCAGCTCGCTGTGAGCCACTGGCGTCACTGCTCTAATTTTTTTTTTTCCTCCGTGCCACTACCGTCAGGTTGGGCTCGTGTCAAACTGCAGGTATGTGAAGAGTAAAAAAAACTCTTAGATCTAAATATGCCATTAACTTTTTTTAATATCTTAACGACTTTAAATAGAAAAACTCAAAACTAGAAAGTTGTAGATCTCGACGAGATCTACAACTTTCATAGAAAAATTATCTTCATTTAATACCAAAAAAATGATTTTTCTAAGATATATTAATCATATCAAATCATATCTTTTTTTACGGAATTAAATAAAGATAATTTTTATATAAAAATTATAGATCTCGACGAGATCTACAACTTTCTAGTTTTGATTTTTTCATTTGAAGTCGTTAAGATGCTCAAAAAAATTAATAGCATATTTAGATCTAAGGGTATTTTTGACTTTTTCCATGACACCGTTAACAGGAGTGGCATGGAGGGTAAAAAAAAATTAGAGCAGTGATGCTGAAATCCACCGAACTTTTTCATTGACTTACGAGGAATTACGAACTTTTATAATGGCTTATGAGGAATTCCGTGAACCAGAAATCTTTACGCCCCCAAATATACCAATACCGTGCAAATCACACCCTCTGATTTTTGATGAGGTGGTTTCGGGTAGGTAAAGTTCATTTGACATCCTTTAACTGTTGTCCCAGTACATCTTTTCACCCTCAACTGCAAATAAAGATACCTTCCTCCCTCAACTATTTAGGCCTTGTTTAGATAAAAAAAACTTTCTACCTAAAACTATTATATCGAATTTTACGGCACATGCATGAAGTATTAAATATAGACGAAATAAAAAATTAATTGCACAGTGTGCGTGTAAATTGCGAGACGAACGTTTTGAGCCTAATTAGTCCGTGATTTGACGCTGAAGTGCTACAGTACAAAATGTGCTAATGACGAATCAATTAGGCTTAATAAATTCGTCTCGCGGTTTCCAGACAAACTATGTAATTAGTTTTTTATTAGTATCCGAAAACTCCTTCCAACATCGCACGGAACATCCGATGTAACATTTTTACCAAAAACTTTTCGCATCTAAACAAGGCCTTAATACCATGCAAATTGTAGGTCTTCATGATTCTATAGATGTTTTAAGTGTCAGTTCATATGTGGTAGGATGGCCTTGTTTAGTTCGAGCATGTAAAGTTTTGGGGTGTCATATCAGATGTTACATGGGGGTATCGCATGGGTGTTCAGATACTAATAAAAAACTAATTACATAATCCTTCAGTAAACCGCAAGACGAATTTATTAAGTCTAATTAATCAGTCATTAGCACATGTGTTACCGTAGCACTTTATTGTCAAATCATGGACTAGTTAGGCTTAAAAGATTCGTCTCGCAAATTACACGCAATCTGTGTAATTAGTTATTTTTTAGTCTATATTTAATATTCCATGCATATGTCCAAACATCCGATGTGATAGGGTATAAAGTTTTGAGGTGAGAACTAAATAAGACCCACATAACGTATTGTACCACACTGAAAGGTCCTTGTTTGGTTTTGATAATTGAGTGACAACCTTAGGTGGACTAATTGTGTTTAATGTGAGATACACAAGGATTAGTCCACAGGTAATGGTGTCATAAAGGAGCTCATTGCATATAAGACATGACATGAAGTCATGTGACCAAGGTGGCAAAGATCAAGATAAGGCTTAGCTCGACGGACTGGTTGCAAGTGTGAAGGGCAAGTCAGAGGCTTTGGAGCAATGGACCGTGAGACGGTGAAGCTTGAGCAAGACTTGACGCCGATGGACCGACGCAACGGTGAAGAGCAAGTGAGGTCAAGATCGATGGACCAAGGTCACATGATGATTTGAAGTGGATCATATCATTTGTGATATGGTTGGTGCATGTGTTGCATCAACGTCGGAGGAGATGGAGTGGAATGTGCAAGGCAAAGGTATAACCTAGGGCATTTCCATTTCACCGGTCATAGGTGTGTAGAGAAGTTGATGACCGGGTTTAAGATAGATGGTCGTACTATTAAGAGGGGCAAACTTATTTGCATATTGGTCATCTAGTGCCACTTGAGCGATCTAACTTTGCATACGTGTTAGGATCGAGTGGCGAGGCAAGTTGAGTGCCTAACTTCTTCGAGAAAATGATTGTGAAAATGCTAACACACATTCACATGGTGTTTTACACATTGTGGTGTTGACACATTTGCAAAGGAGAAGGTGTTGGAGTTGGTGTTGATCAACTTGGAGAAGAGAGAAAGGTTTTTTGGTGTTCTCCGGACACTAGGATGGCTCTTGGAGTGGAATACTACTTTGATCCATTGTGAATTGGATCAAGTGCTTTAGTGGGTTGTGTAGCCCTCTGAGTAAGCTTTCCAAAATATCCAAGATCATTGAAATCAAAGTTCGGAGCTAAGAGTTATCGCCGTTTTACCGAAGAGTGGTCTGTGACCGGACACGTCCGGTCAGCACCTGCGCGTCCGGTCAGTGTTTTTCGCGGGCGAAAGTGACCGGACGCTGCAGTGAGTTCGGTCGCTTCGGGAGCTTACTGGAACCTCTCTGTTCACTGTTTCGCTGCGACCTGCGCGTCCGGTCCCATTAGTGACCTGCGCGTCCGGTCAATACAAGTTTATACGTGCAAAAACTAGCCGTTGGAGCACGCTACTGACCTGCGCGTCCGGTCAGTTCGACCGGCGCGTCCGGTCGACCCGAAACTTGCCCAGTGAGGGGAGTAACGGCTATATTTCGTTGTGGAGCTATAAATAGATATTGTGGTCGGCCATGGCCGGCAGCTGAGCACCCTTAGGCCTTGGTGGCTTGTGTTGGTGTGCTTGAGAGCCCTCTAACTCACTTGAGCTTGATAGTGATCATCCGATCGAGTGAGAGAGTGATTCTAGTACGTTGCATCGTGAGGATTGCATCGAGTGACACTACGTGATCGAGTTGCAAGCTGGTGGTGCTTGTTACTCTTGGAGGTTGCCACCTCCTAGACGGCTTGGTGGCTTGCGACTCAGTTGAAGCAGGCGTGGAGATTGTGCGTGGCTCTGGAGGAGGATTTGTGAGGGGGATTGTGCTCACCCCACGGGGATCGCGAAGAGCAACTCTAGTAAAGCTCGTGGCTTGGAGGATCCCCATCTTGAGAGTGGATGTACGGCACCCGCTGAGGGTTTAACTCTTGATAGTCAATTTGCTCGTGATCCATCAAGTGGGTGTATCGCCACAACGGGGACTAGCTTGGTGGCAACCAAGTGAACCTCGGTGAAAAACCGCCGTGTCAACATTGTATACATCTTCTCGGTGGTTTGCTTTCGATTCACAAGCTTGTATTTACATTCATATACTTGTGCTTGTGTAGTTGCTCTTGTAACTAGTTTGCTTGTGTAGTTAGCTAGTTACCTTCTTGCTTGTATAGCATAGAAGTAGCTCCCGTTGCGTGGCTAATTTGGTTTGTGTAACCTTATTAGTCATATTGCTTAGTTTGTGTAGCTAAGTAATTTGTGCTCTCTAGTTTGGCATTAGTTGCCTTGCTATTGAGCATTGCTAGTGAGCATAGGTGGCTTCGTGCTTTTGCTTACTAGAATTGTGTAGGAGCTCCCCGGTATTGCTAAAGTACTAATGCATAGGTTTGTGTGACCTTACTCTAGAATTATTTAGGAGAGCTCTTGCTAATAAAAGCACCTTAGTTACATAATTAGAATCTTTGTGAGGTGCTTGTGAACTTAGATAGAGGGGTGTAGTCTTGGCTAGACTGATAGTTTTAATTCCGCATTTATTTTGGTTTGCCGATGCGATTAATTTTAGAAAGGACTATTCACCCCCCTTTAGTCCGTCATCTCGACCCTTCAATTGGTATCGGAGCCGGGTCTCTCTTTTGTGGTCTTCACCGACCCGAGAGAATGGCGGAATATGGGCTAGATGTTGAGTGTCCACACATTTTTAATGGCACACACTTTGCACGATGGAGAAATTGGATTACTTGCAATTTTAAGTTTATTTCTTCTCAATTGTGGTGGATGATAGATGTAGGCTTTTCTCATGTGCTGGATGAAAAGAATCTAACTCAAGCATAAGAGAAATGCCTAGATCTCGACGCCCAAGTTATTGATATCATTTTAGATCTTTTGATGATAGTGTCTTCAGAGAGATCATGAACATGAAAACCGCCCATTAGATTTGGAGTTATCTCAATGAGAAATATGGGGACGGTCTCCAATGATTATGATGAGGATGATGAGCCTAAGAAGGAGGCACATAAGGATGTTGAGCATGACCACAACATGGTGGTTGTGGAGGATTGCTCCACCTCATGGTCAAGTGATGATAATGATCGATTTACCACAAGTTCACTTGACAAGGATGGTGATGATGCATCAAGTGTTGCAAGTGACATTTCTACCCCAAGCACACTTGATGGTGATGAAAGTTCAAGCTCGGGCCTTGATAATGATGCTACTACAAGCCTATCCACTACATCACATTGCTTCATGTCACTAGGTGACAAAAAAGTATCGAATGATAATGTGATTGATCATGTTGATTCATATGATGAGCTTGTTAGTAGACTTGCTAGCATGACCACGTCCTTAGAAAATGAGAAAGCTAAAACCATGAAATTAGAAAATGAAAACTCATTTCTAAAAACCACATGTGAATAACAAAAGCATCTACTTTATGTTACTACTTGTTCACATGAGGAGCTAAAATTGGCTCATGAGCAACTTAGTGTTGCTCATGATAATTTGGCACAAGAATATGCCTTACTCACTAAGAAGTTTTCTAATGAAGAAACCAAAACTAGTGAGAGCTCATCATTTGGGTCAAATGATCAATCACATATTACTAACCCTTGTGATGTAGGCAAGAAGCATGTATCCACCTCTTGTGATGACTTATTAGATATGTCATGTTCTTCACACATAGATACTTGTTCTACTTCTATGTCTTGTGAGACTAACCTTTTGAAGGAGAACAATGAGCTCAAAAAGGAAGTGAAGAATTTGAGCAACAAGTTAGAGAGGTGCTACAACTCAAAAGTCACCTTTGAGCACATGTTGAACAACAAAAGAAGCTACGGTGACATGAGCGACATTGGCTTCAACAAGAGCAATATCAAAGGCAAAAGATGGGGGAAGAGAAGATATGAAAGAGAGATGAAGAAGCAAGAACAAGAGAAGCTCTCCCATTTTATGTGCTTTAAATGCCATGAAATGGGACATCTTGCAAATGGTTGCCCTAATGAAGAAAAGCTCAAGTTGAAGAAAGAAGAAGAGAGGCTCAAGCATGTCAAGTGCTTCAAGTGTCGCACTTGGGGTCATCTCACCTCAATGTGCCCAACCAAGAAACTAGTGAAGCAACAAAAAGAGCCTCAACCAAAGCTATAAGTTGAGCAAGAAACCACACCCCAATCTCAAGTCAAGATCAACCACAAGGATGATGATGGTGACTTGATAAAGAAGAAGAAGAAAATAATAAGGGGTGGAAGAGGAAGGCATCCAATGCAAATCCAAGATGCCAAGATGATGAGCAAGATTCAAGATAAGAAGAGAGATTTGGCTCACATCAAGTGCTTCAAGTGTGAAAATATGGGACACTTTGCCTCGGGATGTCCTACCAAGCTTGAGAAGAAGGCTCAAACAACTCATAAGAGGCAAGGCAATGAAGAGCATCACATGAGCAAGGAAGAAAAGACTCAACTAAAGAGAAGATGTTATTCATGCCGGGAAAGGGGACACATGGCTCATTCATGTCTCCTAGGTAATAATTTTAAGCCTAGTTCAATTAATGATACTAACATGCTTAGAAAGGATGGCAATGTTACCTTATTGGTTGGAATTGCAAAACATCCCGCTACCCATACTAAGGCTTTGCCTAAGTATATTGTTCCTAACTTGAGAGGACCCAAACTTGTTTGGGTACCATCAAAAAGTGGATGATTGTTTGTAGGTACCATCGGCATTGGAGGCTTCATTCATTTGGATTCATATTGGTCATCATATGTTGAATCAAGTTTTAAAGCTTAGTGCATATTCTATCCCAATGCCAAGTCAAAATAAGTGGAGTCCAAATGCTACAACATACAAGTGTAACATTCAAGATGTGGTGATTTATTGGATATATTTGATGGCTTGCAAATATTTGAGTTGGAGCTTGCTAAGAGGATGATCATGTGATAACCAAGGTATATCTCTAGTTGATCATTTTATTTGGGTGCATATGAGTTGATTGAATTGGATATATATATATATATATATATATATATATATATATATATATATATATATATATATATATATATATATATATGCAATGTTGCTTGCTATGAGATGATTGAATGGATTAAATGCCTAGCAATCAAATTTGGATTGATTTGTGTTGGATAAATTCATGAGATGACATTTATTAAGTGGATTAAATAGATATATGTCTTATGAAAGTGTTCAAACAAGTCAGTTTCAAGTTTGATTCAATTTGGTGAAGTATAGCTCAATGTATTAAAATCTGTCCATTATTGAAAATTTGAGCTAGCTGAGATCAAGTCTGAGTTTGAGTGATCAAATCATATTGGATTGACTTGAAATTTAGTATGCATGCTCTAGACTTATGATATGAGATGCTGTATAAATTTAATAATAATTGGATGAGAAATGTTATGGTTTTAGAGCACATCTTGTCAGCTATAGTGCAGCAGTTTTCAACATGTAGCAGTGGTGAAAGATTTGAAATCTAGTAGCAATATAGAAATCAAATGAAGCTCAAATTTTTACAGTTGCCAGATGAATTAGTAATTCACATCTCCACCAAATTTTGTGATATTTGGACCTGTACATTGGGAGATATAAATTATTCTTTAAAGGGTACAGAATCTGCCAGAAAAGTGACAATTATTGGATTGATCTAGAGTCACTTTATGTGAAAGGTCCTCAAGTTGGAAACATATTTATAAGTGTTTGAGGTACCTAACTTTGGTTTTGAATTGATCTAGAAGCATGACAAGAAATTAGTACAAGGGCATTAATTGTGGAATGTACTTAGTGTACAAATTTGGTACTCAAATTTGAAAATGAAGATCAAACTCAAGATGAAGATGAGGTTCAAGTTCTAGTAATGATTGGAGATCATTTGATAGAAAGAAAAGGACTTAAAGAAGTAGAAAGAAAAGGACTTAAAGAATAATTCAAGGTTACTCATCAAGTTAAGTCCATAGATCAATCAATCAAAGGTAATTCAAGTAAGTGTTAAGGATGGTTCTTTGGAGAGAGGTCACTTCTCCCTGCTGAGGGGGCTTGCCGCCCATGAGTGGGTAAACCAAGCACCGACTTAGAAGGCTAACATGGAAGTGATGAACTCAAGGGACATTTGAAATGCTTAATTGAAGCAATCAATAGGGTTGATCAAGAAAAGCAAGCAACACCCAAAAGAGAGCTAGTTAAAGTTATAAAATTGGTATCATAAGTACTTCTCTGATGCAAGCATTGATCAAAAAGAAAAAGCAAGCCAACCACTTGATTATTAGTGGTTCTCATTTCATATGGGTGAAGAATGAATTTCTCTATAATGATTGGTCTTCACCAAGCTTATAAATTGGACTTTATATTACTATTAGAGTAATGAATTGGAATCTATGTGACTATCCTCTACTCCAACATAACAAAGGTATCATTGAAATGTGCATGATCATTTCATCCCTTACTAGTATGCGATCAGTGCATATAGTACATGCTTACTAGGATCATACATAACAAATGAAATGTTTAAATTCATAGCCTACCACTATTGCTTGAATTGTTTAAATGATCTAGTGGTATATGTATGAATTTGTTCATGAGCTAGTGAACCCAAATACTTGATCTAGTTTGGTTTGCTAACAAGTGACAAGTACAACATTGACAAGATAACCCTTAGTATGAGGAGTGAAGAAGCCTGTCATTGGATCAAACCGGACTTAGAATCTTAGGCAAATCAACTTAGTTCAAGTCATACTAGAAGCTCATGACAATGATATGGGTACAAGCACAAGACAACAATGCAAATGGATATCTAGGATGTTTCAAATGGTATCTAAACTCAAAGTATTTCTTTAATTGGTATTTTACAAGTGGTGTCTAGATCATGATCTACAAGTGATATCCTACAAGTGGTACTCATAAAGATAGCAAATGTTCAAGAAAAGATCATATTGACAAATCCTACAAGTGGTTCCATGATAGAGGATTCTTCAAATTGGTATCACACCCTTATTCGTGGTATTTCTACACATGATATCATTTATACAAGACGATGGTTCTATAAGTGATCCTCAACTTTAAGTGATCATCAAATGAAGAAAGTTCCCTCACACACAAGAGCTCAAGATTATCAAGTGAATGACCCATGCTATGACATAGGGGGAGGAGCCCCACCTAATGGTATCAAGGTCAAAGATCCTAAGTGGTATCTCAAGAGCAACATACAAGTAATGTCATTCCAACATGTGTGGTGATGTCCATAAAAATGCAATATTCAAGTCTCAACCATCTACCCCAATGCAAACCTTTATATCAATTGAGAAGAACACCTTTTATGGAAATTGATGACAAAGGGGGAGAGATTGTACAAAGATATGAGTATAGGGGAGAGATAGAAGATAAAAAATATGGGAGAGAGATAGAAGATAAAAGATGAACATGGACAAAGAGGGAGCAACATTGAACAAATGAGAAGGATCAAAATTCTTGGACAAAAGAAGCACACAAGTAGGGGGAGCAAACTCATGAACATTGATTGGTTGCATTTGATATGTGCATATTCATGTGCTTGCTTGCATTGCATAAGTTTTATATTTAATATGCATGCTTGTGTGTTGTATGCTAGTTATAAAACTTGAATGATGATATGATAACTAGCATGCATAGGATGATAGCTAGACTTGTATTTCTACACGTGGTACTAGAACCTTGCTTATAATGTTGATCTCACGGGGTTTCTAGTATTTTTGATGTCTAGCTACTCATAATGCTAAGGATGATGGCAAACTTGTGATTTTCAAATGGTATCGAGCTATCAAATGGTATCAAACTACAAAGGTTTATTCTATACACCTTAGCATCACTTAGTAGTGCTAACCCTCCCATAAATTTCATATTTATGCATATGTGCAAGCTTGAAACCAAACCATTTGAGCACATATGTAGGGAGAGTTATCACTACCAAGTCGAATTTTATGGTGCTTATCCAAATCCTAACATAGATCTTAAAATGTTGGATAAGTGGCATAAAGTCCAAAAGAACTTAATTTCTATATCTTTATAGAGTTGTCATCAATTATCAAAAAGAGAGAGATTGAAAGGTCCTTGTTTGGTTTTGGTAATTGAGTGACAACCTTAGGTGGACTAATTGTGTTTAATGTGAGATACACAGGGATTAGTCCACAGGTAATGGTGTCATGAAGGAGCTCATTGCATATGAGACATGACATGGAGTCATGTGACCAAGGTGGCAAGATCAAGATGAGGTTTGGCTCGACGGACCGGTTGCAAGTGTGAAGGGCAAGTCGGAGGCTTTGGAGCGATGGACCATGAGACGGTGAAGCTTGAGCAAGACTTGGTGCCGATGGACCGACACAACGGTGAAGAGCAAGTGAGGTCAAGATCGATGGACCAAGGTCACATGATGATTTGAAGTGGATCATATCATTTGTGATATGGTTGGTGCATGTGTTGCATCAACATCGGAGGAGATGGAGTGGAATGCGCAAGGCAAATGTATAACCTAGGGCATTTCCATTTCACCGGTCATAGGTGTGTAGAGAAGTTGATGACCGGGTTTAGGATAGATGGCCGTACTATTAAGAGGGGCAAACTTGTTTGCATATTGGTCATCTAGTGACACTTGAGCGATCTAACTTTACATACGTGTTAGGATCGAGTGGCGAGGCAAGTTGAGTGCCTAACTTCTTCGAGAAAATGATTGTGAAAATGCTAACACACATTCACATGGTGTTTTACACATTGTGGTGTTGACACATTTGCAAAGGAGAAGGTGTTGGAGTTGGTGTTGATCAACTTGGAGAAGAGAGAAAGGTTTTTTGGTGTTCTCCGGACACTAGGATGGCTCTTGGAGTGGAATACTGCTTTGATCCATTGTGAATTGGATCAAGTGCTTTACTGGGTTGTGTAGCCCTCTGAGAAAGCTTTCCAAAATATCCAAGATCATTGAAATCGGAGTTCGGAGCTAAGAGTTATCGCCGTTTTACCGAAGAGTGGTCTGTGACCGGACTCGTGACCGGACGCGTCCGGTCAGCACCTGCGCGTCCGGTCAGCGCGTCCTGTCAGTGTTTTTCGCGGGCGAAAGTGACCGGACGCTGCAGCGAGTCCGGTCAGTGATGACTGGACGTGTCCGGTCGCTTCGGGAGCTTACTGGAACCTCTCTGTTCGCTGTTTCGCTGCGACCTGCGCGTCCGGTCCCGTTAGTGACCTGCGCGTCCGGTCAATATAAGTTTATACACGCAAAAACTAGCCGTTGGAGCACGCTACTGACCTGCGCGTCCGGTCAGTTCGACCGGCGCGTCCGGTCGACCCGAAACTTGCCCAGTGAGGGGACTAACGGCTATATTTCGTTGTGGAGCTATAAATAGATGTTGTGGTCGGCCATGACCGGCAGCTGAGCACCCTTAGGCCTTGGTGGCTTGTGTTGGTGTGCTTGGGAGCCCTCTAACTCACTTGAGCTTGATAGTGATCATCCGATCGAGTGAGAGAGCGATTCTAGTGCGTTGCATCGTGAGGATTGCATCGAGTGACACTAGGTGATCGAGTTGCAAGCCGGTGGTGCTTGTTACTCTTGGAGGTTGCCACCTCCTAGACGGTTTGGTGGCTTGCGACTCCGTTGAAGCACGCATGGAGATTGTGCGTGGCTCTAGCGGAGGATTTGTGAGGGGGATTGTGCTCACCCCGTGGGGATCGTGAAGAGCAACTCTAGTAAAGCTCGTGGATTGGAGGATCCCCATCTTGAGAGTGGATGTACGGCACCCGCTGAGGGTTTGACTCTTGATAGTCAATTAGCTCATGATCCATCAAGTGGGTGTATCGCCACAACGGGGACTAGCTTGGTGGCAACCAAGTGAACCTCGGTGAAAAACCGTCGTGTCAACATTGTGTACATCTTCTCGGTGGTTTGCTTTCGATTCATAAGCTTGTATTTACATTCATATACTTGTGCTTGTGTAGTTGCTCTTGTAACTAGTTTGCTTGTGTAGTTAGCTAGTTACCTTCTTGCTTGTGTACCATAGAAGTAGCTCCCGTTGCGTGGCTAATTTGGTTTGTGTAACCTTGTTAGTCATATTGCTTAGTTTGTGTAGCTAAGTAATTTGCGCTATCTAGTTTGACATTAGTTGCCTTGCTATTGAGCATTGTTAGTGAGCATAGGTGGCTTCATACTTTTGCTTACTAGAATTGTGTAGGAGCTTCTCGGTATTGCTAAAGTACTAGTGCATAGGTTTGTGTGACCTTGCTCTAGAATTATTTAGGAGAGCTCTTGCTAATGAAAGCACCTTAGTTACATAATTAGGATCTTTGTGAGGTGCTTGTGAACTTAGATAGAGGGGTGTAGTCTTGGCTAGACCGATAGTTTTAATTCCGCATTTGTTTCGGTTTGCCAACGCGATTAATTTTAAAAAGGACTATTTACCCCCCTCTAGTCCATCATCTCGACACTTCACACACTTTCTCACACTTATATTTTTATTACGGTGAGATACAACCAATAATAATAGAATTAAATTAGCAGAAATTTCTCTAGTTTGCACAATTGTTGGACCCAAAGTATTAAAAAAATGCACCACAAATATCTTAATATCAACCTCCTCTGATCTTTTATGTATATAAGAATAAGATGCCATTACAGACCACCATTTTCCGGTCATCTTTTCTATCATTTGTGTAGCTTATTTCCGCAACCTACATACTCCCTCCAGTCTACTTTATAAAGCACACCCATACCAAAATTCAAACTTCACAATTATTGATAAATAATTTAGTCGATAATATTTACTCATCATAATACAAACTTGATAGGGTTAGATTCACAATCAAATATACTATCCAATGATAATAAATTTATAACCATAGAAAATACAATATAAAATAAATGTGTTGTCAAAGTGTAATTTGAAAGACCATGTAACGTTAGACTGTGTCATATACTCGTATAAACCGGACCGGAGGGAGTAATATCCACTCATTAAATACTCCCTTCATCTCAGAATATAAGGCATGCAGGTATTTTCAAATTCAAACTTTGTTATCTTTGATCAATATAATTAGCCTAATAGTATAAAAATGTAATAGTACGATAATGGTAACATTAGATTTGTGTTTACAAATACTTTCTAATAATACTTTTGTATAAAATATATATAATAGTATAAATTAACAGTAAAATATGACTTTGATGACCGCACCGAGTGAAATCGTGCCTTCTACTTTGAAACAAAGGAAGTAATTGAAAGATTATAATTTCATGACCTTAAATAGTTTAGGAGGAAAGTTGACTAGACAATAATTGAGGGAGGGGTCAAATATACCTTTTTCACCTCAAACCGCCTGCGAAACCACTAAGGGGTGTGATTTGCACGGTACTTTTGAATAGCTGAAGGAGCAAAGATTTTGGTTTTGTGGTTAAAGGAGCAAAATCAGACTTGAGTAATATTGAGGGAGGTAAAATCCTAATTTTCTCGAATAGTACGTGGGCCAATTAAATGGGCTGACAATACTACCATTAAGGCCCATCTATATCTTTTTCTCAAATGGCAAGGTCCAAAACCCTAAAAACCCACACGGCCTCGCCGCCCCTCCGCCGCGAGCTCCTCCCCTCCCTGTCCCCGGCAAGTCATGGCGTCGCGCCTCCGCTCCTTCACCCGCCCAGCCGCCGCGGCCTTCCTCCGCTCCGCTGCCAGCCGGAGCCCCGCGGCTTCCCTACCCCGCACCCTTGCTTCTGTCCCCAGGTAAGGGGGTTCTTCCATTTTTGTTCACGGCCTCTGAAGATGTTTCCCGATTAGGCGTTGTTTAACTGGGGTTTCATGTGGCGCAGGGCTTCGGCCATAGGGCGGCGGATGTCTCTGGCGCGGTCTCTGCAACCGCTGCACAGCGCGGTCTCGGCGGCCCGGCTGACGTCGCGGCTGGGGCCGGAGGTGGCCCGGGCCGTGTCGCAGGGTACGCTCTGCAGCTCCTACCCGGGAGTCTGAGTCTGATACAGTCTACTAATCTTTGCAACGCTACAGTGAGTTGTGGTTGCCCGATTGCTTGCTTGCTTGTCTATTATTGTTCATGGGTTATCTGTCTTGATTTAGGATGATTTTGTTTCACTTGGTGACATCCCTTTCACTTGGATCCATGCAATTATTTCTTAGGTTATCAAGTTGATTAGAATACTTTCCATTTATCATCATGGGCCAAAACTCTTTTTTTTCATTTATCATTGATGAGTAGGCATCATAGGACACGCGTGGGGTTAATATGTTTGCCTGCCCTCAAGAGCAAATTTCCTATGATCACAAATGAGTTTAAGGAGTGTGGCGCTGTAATGCAAATTTTAGCATTTGTTTGTCTCAATAATAACATTTGCCTATGTTGTTTGTGCAACTGAATCGCCGTCTTTGCAGAAAAACATTGTATTGCTGTATATGCAACTCTACATTGTCAAAATTTCAAATACTGATTTTTTTTTAGCGTACACCAGTTTTCTTGTTCAAAATCATTAGGAAAATTTCTAACTGATGGAAATGTGTTGTATGCTGAATAGAAATGATTAGCATCACACATGGAAAAGACAAATGCTTTGACGGAAGTGTATCTACAGTTCTTCATTTGTTTAGGACAAATTAGCCATGAATTGCCAAAGAAGTGTGTCTACAGACCCAATTTAACAGTTTGACACTGATCTTTAGTGCATAAGGCATATTTTTCTGCCAAAAGTTGTTGAAATGGAACAAGGACCTTGGCCTACAGCAAATGGCATATCTTTTGGAGGCACAACCGCAGCAGGGCACTGCATATTGGCTTAATATGTTAATGTAGACAAGTTGAGAAGAAATATGAATGGTCATGGACTTAAAATATTCACACAAAATCTGATGCTGCCCTTGGTTTATTCTTATTCTTTAAATATAGTTCAATATTAATTTCCAGGTAGGAGTGGAGAGTGAAAGTTTGGCATTAGTCTCTGGTAACTTTTGTAGTTTCATTCACCAATTGCCCTATTGTCATGTATGTCTGTCATAGTGTTATAATGTGTGATGAATGAATAATATAACTTTTCAAGTTATGGGAACAAGCTTGATAAACTTTTATCAGGATGAGTGTCACGGGTAATG
Organism: Saccharum hybrid cultivar R570; assembly: GCA_038087645.1. Lineage (NCBI taxonomy): Eukaryota > Viridiplantae > Streptophyta > Magnoliopsida > Poales > Poaceae > Saccharum > Saccharum hybrid cultivar. Next base: position 502,422 of record JAQSUU010000203.1, on the reverse strand, counting down.
TGGTATAGTGCCACATTCCTCGTCCCAGGAAGGCAGGAACAACAGAAGTCAAAACATCATTCTCATTCCCATTGGACCAATCTTGTCCGGACCTTGGCAACACCTTTCTCAAGTGGTGCACCACGTCCTTTGACCCCCTTTCCTTGAACCGGAAACATGGTGATTATGGTCAGTTCGCTACACCATAAACACTTTTTGGTTCACTAATATGTGATCAAGGGGAAATTGGTACATGTTATACCAGAGACTGCCCATGCAAGCTAAAATGGGTGTCAAGTTTCTGAATGTCATCGATACATTCTTAATCTAGGATATTGACCTATTTGGCTTTGGATACATATCCATTTAGGTTTTCTGTGATCGTCAATTGTATCGTTTATATTCCTCAGCAGTTGAGATTATCATCTTTGTCCTTTAGGTCTCATCTCATTTTCTCCTCCCATTTTGACAACGTAACTGCGTAAGTTGATACAGGGTCAGTTACCTATTTGGTCTCTTGACTAGCTGACCTTCACCGTGGATGAGTTCCAGATAGTCTACTTTTGGTTGCCAAAGTTTGAAGTATGGCCAAATATGACATCATATGGATTATCATACTGCTCAGCATACTTAATCAGAATAACTAACTCCTTGTCTTTGTTGATTCAGCTGATACATTATTATTTGGGTAAAGTCCATTTTTCAACCTCCAACTTGCATGGTAGTCCGATTTTCAACCTTGAACTATGAAACCGAGTACCAGATGCCCTCCTATGGTCAAAACTGGAGAAATTTGACCCTCTTGGTGGTTTTCTATTTTGTAAATATAATTAAAATCTTGTTTAGTGTCTTAAAAATCATAACTAATTTGTTTTAAATTAGAAAATATGAAACTAGTACCAATTTTTTTTTTGTAAAAATGTTATGTATCTGTTTGAGATCTATTAAGAGTTATTTGGCATATATATATATTTGTTTATGTTCCTATTGCTTTATTGCTTGTAGTCGTGCTCTATGCAGCACGGATATGGATACATGTGTTGGTATCAGAAGGATTTGGATACGTGGATTCGTTATTTAAAAAAATATTCGATACGCTGATACGTTAATATTATTTAAAAAATAAATAAATAATAAGACATCAGATTTCCAAAAACAATAGCAACCTAGAAGAATGCAGGAGCATAGAAATCAAATTACATTGCAAGCCAAGCAAAGCATCTTCATAACTCCATTCACTAATTCTACACGTATAATACCAAGACAATTTACCTTGCATTGGACAATAGTTGCATTTCCACACAGCATTTCCTCCAATAGACAACAGTTCTAGGTCAGCAGAATGGAGGAGCCTAGCCATAGTGTTCGTTGTGGCTGTGGCCACAGAACCTATGCTAATACTAGCAGCAGGACTAGTACTCAAATTTGGAGATACCATCAACTCATCACTGGAGGTTGCCGATCGCCAGATCCACACGAGTCGCTGGCGGCTTGCTGCTGCTGAGTGCTGACTTGCCACAGGCCATGGTCCAAGCTGTGTTGTTGACGCGGCGGTCCAGTTCCGGTACTTCCATTGTACATTTGTGCATAAACCCCCAATATTTATGCAATGTACCAAAATGCTCCACTTGAACTCAATTGCTGAACTGAAGTTCATGCGATCTGGTTTCACATTACCCATGATGTTCTAGAGGCCATGCTCTCTAGGGAAAAGAGTTGTGTTGACAAGGACGTTTCGCTCTTAGTTTCTGAACTTGTACTTTTTATATGGACTCGTTCTATAGTAGTTTCATTATACTTCATTGCTTCTATTATGTTTTATTGTAGCACTGATTCCCACCTTGTGTGTGCATGTTAGATGATTTTGCTGCACTACAACCTAAAACTCATGTTTCTCCTTGATAAATCTTGCAGAGACAGGTCTCAGTGTCCCTCGATAATGAAAGAAACTGCTCCAGATAGCAGCGACATCAGCAGGAGATAGTTGGAAGACTTGGTTGTCATAATAATCATACTTGTTAAATGGTTACCTTATTTATTTAGGGGCACTTTACTTTATGCAGTGTGCCAGTGGCGCATGTTTGACCTCTTACCGTAATGCATTCCTGGTAACGGCTATTCTTTTGAATTCCATGTGAGGTCGAGGTTTCGGAGAACATAATCATTTTTCTTGTAAGTGTTCTTGCACGCCGTCTCCGTCTGTGGAGGTGTGGGCATCAGTTGAAAGTTCAGATCAAATTTCTGGGTGCACCTCAAGAAAATATGATTTTTTTTTTTTCAAATGTTGTTTCAGTAGGTTAAAATGTTCGATAATGATATGGCGAGTGTCCATCCCATGACTTCCTATCCGAATGTGGCTCATCCTCGTCTACTCACCCACGTCGCTCGTGTGACTTCCCGTCTAGACCTCGTGGTTCATTCTCATCCATTCGCCCATGTTGCTTGTGTCGTTTTGTGTTGTGCGTCTCTACTCGCGGTCGTATGATGGATTTTGCCTCTGCTCGAGCCACTCACTAAACAAAGTGGTTAGATAATTACGAGGCGAAGTGAATGTTGCGCTAGCCTACTAAAAGTGCAAGTCACCTATCACAATTCTAGTTGCTATTGTTTCTAGACACACAAAGACTAAGTCACTACTCTAAGTTATTGAGCTTTCAAAGACTAACTAAAGAGCCTTACTAACCAAGCTAGACCAACACTTGCTTGCCCTCAAAATTAGCTATACTAAAGGGTCAAGCTACACTAGAAAAGTAAATACACGAGAGGAATAGAAGGTTATACCGTCGTGTAGAGGAACGAGCCAATCACCAATGGAACCAATTAATTCACAAGAATACCAAGGAGACAATGATGACTCAATGATTTTTCCTTCGAGGTTCACTTGCTTGCCGGCAAGCTAGTCCCTGTTGTGGCGATTCACTCACTTGGTGGCTCACGCGCTAATAAGCATAACACGCCTAACCCGCAACCGGGTGCCGCACAACCAACACAAGACGAGGATCACACAAGCCACACGCAATCCACTAGAGTTGTCTTTCGTGATCTCCCATGAGGAAGGCACAAAAACCCCTCACAATGTCGATGATCGGAGCCGACAACAATCACCAATAGCCGCTCAACGATCCACCAACCACCGGGCCGTCTAGGTGTCGGCAAACTCCAAGAGTAACAAGATCACCAACCTAAATCGCCCAACTAGTGCCACAATATGCTAGAACACTAAGCAATGCACTAGAGGCTCTCCAAACTCACTCAAGGTGATGAAATCAAGTGTACAAGTGAGTGGAGTGGTGTGCTCAGCTCTCAAAGGGTGTATGCAGCTGTTAGAAGTGTTCAAGTGGGTGTATGCCACCCTGTCCAAGGCCGGCCAACACCTCTATTAATAAGCCCACAAGCAAATAGAGTCGTTACCCCTTTGAAGCAGCTTTCTACGAGGGCACCGGACAGGGTGGCGGTGCCCCCAACCGAACACCCCACTCTCGGCCTTCTCAGCCGGTCACCACCACAGGGGTGACGGTGCACCGGGCAGGGCATGGCGCTGCCCCCGTGGCAGCACCCCGAGCCCGACAACGCCTTCTTTTCTTCACCTTTTTCACTACCTTTGTAAATGTGCTAACACTGCAAAGTGTTTCACCATCACGTGCAAGTGTGTTAGCATTTTCACAATCATTTTTCAAAGGTTAATCACTTCCCACTGATTATGCACTAGGCCTAAATGCATATGCATGTATTCCAACACCTAGTGGCACTAGATGATCGAGTTGTCCGATAAGAGTTCTCCTCTTAATAGTACGACCATCTATGCTAAATGTGATCACACTCTCTATAGTGTCTCGATCACCGAAAACAAAATGGCCCTATGGATATCACCTTTGCCTTGAATCCATTTGTTTATCTCTTTCTTCTTTTCAAAAGTTCGGAGCTTGATCATCACATGTGTTCACACCATCATTATGATCTTTATTTTATGTGGCCATCTCCATCCATGAGTGCTACCTAGCTCCTTCACTTGGATTGGACCATCCTATCTAGTCACACACTTAAATGTAAGGATTAGTCCAACTAGGTTTCATCGATTAGCCAAAACCAAACTAGGGCTTTCAGCTGCCACCGCCCGTACTTGCGCCTCCTGTTGCGGTTGCGCTCCATCCACCCGCCGTGGCCATTGCAGAGGTTTGTGTTGTCGACGAGCTTCGTACCGGCGACCTCCGTGCACTCCGTGGCATCGAGCTCCACGCCGGTGTCGAGCTCCACAACGACGAGCTCTATTCGTCCAAGCAGCAAGATGACATTGCGCTTGCCCTAAAAGCGCATGTTGCAAGCGTATGCAAGTGTTTCATATGTCTCAAGGGTATGTTGCAAGGGTTTCGTATGGATGTTGCAAAAGTAGATTAGGATGTTGCATATGTAGCAATGATTGTACATGTACATTGCAAACGTCTGTTTCTAATGTTTCATCTGTTTTTTCAGACGTATGTTGCAAGCATGTTTATCTGGATGTTTCATATGTTTCACATATATGTTGCAAACGTTTTATCTGGATGTTGCATATGTGTTGCAATTGTTTTCAAGTGTTTTTCCAGGTGTTTTTGCAAGTGTTTTAGACGCATGTTTTAAATGTTTCATTTGTCTTCAGATGTATGTTGCAAGTGTTGTATCTGAATGTTTCAAAAGTAGATCGGGTGCTGCATCTCTCTCCTCATTTTCTGCCGTCTCGCCTTGATGTCTCCTCATTGCCTTCTGCTGCCTTGCATCCTTCTCAGACTGCGGAAGGGGCGCAACGAGGGCCGGCAAAGGGGGTGCGCCGGGGCCGGTAGACGGGACGCGCCGGGGGATTGCGGCGTAGACGTGAGCGCACGCTGTCCCCTTCCGTTACGCGGGCAGGTAGCGCTTCGGTCCCCTTTAGCTTTGGTCTCGTTGGTGGGCCACAACGTCAGCCCACGGTTCGGTTGGTTGGGGACTGGGAGATACGTCCAGACGCGCTGTGGGCGGTGGACGTCCGAGGCCTGTAAAATGTTTTTCTTGAAATGTTGCCAAGATTGAATTGTACTTGATGTTGGAACATCCAATCTCTCGGCATCTCCAACTGCCGTTTTTGGAAAATCAAAACAACTGTCATGAAAAAATCTCCGAAACATTTATTTAGATCATTTTTACTGGAGATGCTTGACGTCATCTGACTGCAACCAACATAGAAATACGCATGCGAGTGTTACGACGAAGCACCATGAAGGCATGGCATGGAAAAGCATGTGTAGATGAAGACATGAAATTAGCTTGGGATGGGAAGATGGAGCTTTTCACACTCCCAGCTCAACTCTCAGCTAAAAGAGCTGAAAGAAGGAAATAAAAGCCCATCCAAAAAGTTGTAAACTCCAACAGGCACTGAACCTGGAAACAAATTCAATCTATACACATGTTGTACCTACGTACACCCTCAAGTCGCAAACGGCTTACTGTCAGGCTGTACACTCTTTGGCCAGCGATCTAGTTGGTCACCACCTGATGTCCTGATCGTTGCGTACGCCGGCGATGAGCGCCATGCCGTCGATGGCGGCGGTCTTGGCACCTTCACCGATGACGACCCTCGTGCCAGCAGCGCTAGACTTCGTTGGCGACCTTGGGCCCGACCCCGCCGAGAGCTTCCTCACGATGTCCATGACGGCGCCGGCCTGGAACAGAGCGGGATGCGTCCTCCCGAAGCCGTTGAACCGTCGGCACACGGCCATGTGCGCCGCCAGCGCGGCGCCGCGGTCGCCGCCGTTCTTGGCGGCCTCCTCGGCCACGGCCTCGGCGCACAGGCCGCACACCAGGCGGCCCGAGAAGCGGCGGCGCACCGCGGCGATGTACGACGGCGTGCACTCCTCCGACATGCCGCAGCACTCGCACTCCGCGTCCTCCACCTCAGCCGCCGAGGCCGCCGAGCGCGCCGTGGCGCCGGCGTCCCGCGGGTCGTCGTGGCCGCTGGCGTCGTCGTCGGGGCTGAGCATCAGCTCCAGTTCCTTGTCGTGGTCGCCACCGCCCGCGACGCAGCTGCGAAGCTCGTGGCACGACGGGACCCTCTGCTGCCGCCTGTGCTCGCCGCCGCTGCCGAAGCTGCCGATGATCGTCGCCAGGAGCGGCGTCACGGCTGTCATCGCCGGTGATTCTCCATTGGGTGCCATGGACTGACTGACTACTCTAGCAGTTTGCTTCCTTGACGTGTGTTTGTGTTGTGCTTCGTTTTTTATGGAAGCCCATGGCACCTATTTATGGAGAGGCAGAGAGAGCTTAGAGAATATAAAGTGACCTTCTTGGCCTCGTGATCACGATTAGTATTGGGGACGAGATTGTTGCAGAAAACCAGGTACCGAGTCGATCTTGGACGTCTCTCTAACTAAACACAGGATTTGATACGGGCACAACTTGTGGTTGAGGTGCGCGGCGCGTGCTTATCAGTTATCAGCTTATCATTACTACGGTCGTATCCGTTACCTCATCATGATTGGTGGCACACGAGTAACATGAACATGAAGCTATCTTTGTGCCAAGTATCTGCTTTATTTCGACCTGGGGTTAGGTTTTAATCTCACGTATGTGATGACGCCAGGTACGGTGTCGCGGGAGGAATATGCTAGATAGATGCCCAGATACTTCACCAGGTTGCGTACAGGTCGGTATCGCGATACGTATTGGATGCTCCGATACCCGATACGTACACCTCCGATATGGTATCGGAGTCATATAGGGAAATATCATCAACAAAAATAATCAAAGCTTTTTTTATGACCATCAGACGTACAACAGCATTAGAGATTGCATGCCGCAGGTGTCCAAGATGTACTAGGAGGGGAAGTTTCACCCAGGCACGATGTAGCAAAAGTGTTCATAAATTTATTCAGTTTTTAATATAAAATATTCAAACCGGAAATTGCAGTCAAACCTATGAATTCAATTGTTGCCATATATTTTTGCCAAAACATGTATTGCTAGTTTTGACATGTATATTTTGATCCATTTGGTCAGCCAAATTTTACTAAAGGGCTGTTTGGATTTGGATCTTTTCATTTGGAGAAATTAAAATCTACTTAATAAATTAGGCTACATGGCTTGGAATTTGACATTCCACCACTTACAAAAGTTCACATATAAGCTTATCTCAAATTCATAGGGTGGGAGACATAAATTAATTCTATAGAGATCACCGTTCTATGTTTCTATTTTACAACTTATAACACGCTTTTCAACTCGCTCCCCTACGGTAGAAATGCAACACATAAGTATCTCTCTCGTATAACCAACAATAATATAAAAATATGTTCCATATGTAACAATATTAGCTTAATTAATATGTGTCTAAATTATGATTATTATAAAATAAATTCAATTCAAAGGATCCAAACGGGCCTAAAAGTGGATTGCAGTGACACGACATGTAATTAATTCAGGAGGAGAAATGAAGGGCTTGTTTGCATCCTAGGGCTTATGCAATTAGCCTCTCTTTTCCCATGCTAAATAGGAGAGCTAAATGACCTAATTATGGTCTAATAAGAGCTAATGGGGACTAAATGGTAGTTAGATCCCATTAGCCCTTATTATCTTATATTTAGCCCATGTTTATCCCATTATCAGAACATGGGCTAATTTTTTAGGCCTAGAATCCAAACACCCGAGAACGCAGAAGTAATAACCATGTAAACATAACTCAGTAACCACTTGCATTCCTAACTAAGTAGAGCAGCTAGGAGAGAGTGCCATTTACATTTTTACGGTGTAATATAATGATGATTTGCGGAACTAACATTTATAATCTCGAAATCTGCTGGCTTAGTTTCAGTCTCTTAGAGGTGTTTATGGGGGTAGGATGTGTGTGCGTGTATTTATAGAGGGTGAGTGTCCATGAGTACTCCCTCCGTCCAAAAAGAGATGATGTTTTAGTTTTGAACACGAAAATTAAGGAAAAGTTAAAAGGTGTTGTGCACAGAAAACAAGAATAAGAGAGATAGAGAGAAATAGAGATAGACACGTACTCTCCCTTCAGGTTGGTAAAATAAGTCGTTTTAGACAACGACACGGTCTCCAAAGCATAACTTTGACTTTATTTTTCTATAAAAATATTTATTTAAAAGTGATATATGTATATTTTTATGAAAGTATATTTCAAGACAAATCTATTCATATTGTTTTCACATTTCCAAACTCAACAACTTAAAAGTTATTCATGATTTATATTCCTAATGTTTGACTCAAACCTTGTCCAAAATGACTTCTTTTACCAACATGGATAGAGTACTATTAGGCCAGTCTCAATGGGGATTTCATGTCACTGTTTCCAACACATCCAAATTTTAGAAACAGTGCAGAAGAGTTTCATCCCTATGAAACTATCTCTACTCCCATAAAACTCTTATCATCTCTCTCTTCATAAATATAGTACCACATCAGCATAATTAATGCCCATAAAACTCTGATGAAACCTCATTGAGACTGGCCTTAGGAATCGAAAAGGATGTATTAGAAGAAAGGAAATGTGTATTGGGAAGTGAGAGTAGCAAGTATTTTGGGACAAAATTTGAATGCTACGAGATTAAGTATCTTAGGACAGAGAGAGTATATGTATATGTGCCGTGATTTGTCAAAAATATATAGCGCGGTGGTTTAACTTAGAAGGTTTAGAAGGTTCGGAAAAAAGATTCAGCAATTCAGTTTGCGAGATCAATAAATACGTACCCGAGTGATGTGACCATCAAGAAGATGTGTTGTATCTAATAAGGGCGCTAGGTGATCACAATTGTGTTAGCCATGACGACCTTATCAGGTTTGCCTTTCTCATGACTTATCACTTGAACTGTACCAAAAGTAGTGCTAGCTACTGCGCGCACGCAGCAGATACTCCTGTGATCCATCAACATCAAGCACACCTTTAATTTGATATATAACTAGTCACGTGGAAGCTAATGCGACCAGGTGTGTGCCCTCCTTGATGAGTATAAAATGATGATCATCGCTCCATCGTTAATTATCTGACGATGGTCGACAGAGTTGCTTTCACGGTCACGGTGTCGCGTGTCTCGTGACATACTACCACGGTGACGGTGGTACATACATACCAACATACGTATGTATGCAACACAACAAGTAACTTGTGGGGGTTGACGACGTACAGACGCTAGCTGATGCCACTACTACACAACCGATGTTTCGTCGATCGTCCAAAATATCTTTAGTCTTAACGATTTCGGCACCCGGGACTAAATAGGGCTTTAGTCCCGGATGATGTTACCAACCGGGAGTAAAGGTCTCTCGCCAACGGCTCTGTTGTCAGACGCTGTCGGGAGGGACCTTTAGTCCCGATTGGTAACACCAACCGGGACTAAAGTCCTGCCTTTAGTCTCGGTTGGTGCCACCGACCGGGACTATAACTTTTGTCCCGGTCCGTGGCACCGACCGAGACTATAGCTTTTGTCCCGGTCCGTGGCACTGACCGAGACTATAGGACTGGTTTTAGTCCCAGTTGGTGTTACCAACCGTGATTAAAACCTCCCTCTTCTTCCTTCCTGCCCGAGCCCGAGCTTCCTTGTTCATATTCTTGCTGCTTGTTCTTTCATTATTCTTTCTTGTCTCATCTCCGGCGATCAATCCACTTTAAACGCTTCTACGCCGTCGTTGATTTGTTTGAAAGGTTGCTAGCTTCATCCTCCTATGTTTTAGCAGCACCATATGTAAATCCATGTTGTATATGGCTATTTTATTTCATATTGCTAGCTCCAATCACTTTTCATGTTTGAATTTTTATGAACGATGCTAATTATAGTATCTAGAAAGTAGTATACACATATAATGTTTAGTTCTATTATAGACTTTTTAGGATACTTTTTACTTTAATTTGTTCATGTTCTCATTTTAAAATATTAAATAATGTTGATTCTTTGTAATTTTGAAACAAATTAATTTTAACTTTAAAAATTCTTCAAATTAATTTTATTTAGAGATAAAATTACACCTTTTAATATAAAAATACAAAATTTATGATTTTGCTATCTTTTTATTAACGTCCATTAATTTTATGAAATGATGAACCACTTATAAAATTTTGAACTCAATTAGACAAGGTTGTGCCGCGCTCTTTTCTCATGCTGGGCTTTTAATTTTGTGATGCCATATAATGCAGATATTGACACGCCATTGGATGTACAATGCCAATCACCGCTCCAACGAGTTCATTGAGGGCGTGCGAGAATTCTACAGAGTGGCAAACGAAAACAAGCGGGATTGTTTTATGTGCTGCCCATGTGCCGTGTGTATGAATTTGAAAGAATTTCGTAGCTCAAGAAGTATTCACTTGCACTTGTTCAAGTCGGGTTTCATGCCAAACTATATTTGTTGGACCAAGCACGGAGAGACCGGGGTTATGATGAAAGAAGGTGAAGAAGAACAAGCGGACCCTGACGATGTTTTTGCTCAATACTGTGACTTCACGATGGAGGAAGGTGAAGAAGAGGCGGATGCAGAAAACAATATCGCTGAAGATGACAATGCTCTTGGTGATATCATTCGCGACGCACAGAGAGATTGTGAAAGTGAAAAGGAGAAGGCTAAGTTTGACCAAATGCTAGAGGATCACAAGAAGTTACTCTACCCGTCGGCCGAAGATGAGCAGAAAAAGCTAGGCACGACACTAGAGTTGTTATAGTGGAAGGCAGAGAATTGTATATCTGACAAGACATTTGGGAAATTACTGAAGATCTAAAAAAAGATGCTTCCGAAGCCTAATGAATTGCCCACCACTACATACGAAGCAAAAAAGATCGTCTGCCCTTTAGGATTACAAATCAAGAAGATACATGCATGTCCTAATGACTGCATCCTGTACTGTAACGAGCACGAGAATTTAGATGAATGCCCTGTTTGCCATGCATCACGGTACAAGATCTTGCGAGATGATTCTGGTGATGTTGAGGATGAAGAACGTCCGAAGAAGAGAATCCCTGCCAAGGTTATGTGGTATGCTCCAATAATTCCACGCCTAAAACGACTGTTCAGAAACAAGGAGCACGCAAAGTTGTTGCGATGGCACAAAGAAGACCGTAAGGTGGACAACATGTTGAGACACCCTGCAGATGGGTCCTAGTGGAGAGAAATAGATAGAGAATTCCTAGACTTTGCAGACGACGCAAGAAACCTAAGGTTTGCATTGAGTACGGATGGATTTAATCCTTTTGGGGACCAGAGCTCTAGTCATAGCACTTGGCCCGTTACTCTATGTATCTACAACCTTCCTCCATGGTTATGCATGAAGCGGAAGTTCATTATGATGCCGGTGCTCATCCAAGGCCCGAAGCAACCTGGCAATGACAACGATGTCTACCTGAGGCCATTAGTTGAGGAACTCCAGCTGCTATGGAGCAAACCAGTTGTGCGTGTGTGGGATGAGTACAAACAGGAAGAATTCGACCTGCGAGCATTGTTGTTCGTGACAATCAATGATTGGCCAGCTCTAAGTAATCTTTCAGGACTGACAAATAAGGGATATAATGCATGCACCCATTGTTTTGGTGACCTTGAAGCTGTCTATTTAAAAAATATTGAAAGGTCGTGTACCTTGGCTATCGTCAATTTCTTGCTAAGAACCACCAGTGGAGAAAGAAAGGCAAACATTTTAAAGGTACGGCAGAACACCGGTCCAAGCCAGGTAACCGAGATGGGGCAGAGGTATTCAAGATGGTCAAGAATTTGAAAGTAGTGTTTGGAAAGGGACAAGGCAGTGAACCTATTTCGAAAGACGCTTCGGGGTACGCCCCAATGTGGAAAAAGAAGTCAATATTTTGGGAGCTACCATATTGGAAAGACCTTGAGGTCCGCCACTCGATCGACGTGATGCACCTGACAAAGAATCTTTGTGTCAATCTCCTAGGGTTTATGGGTGTGTTTGGAAAGCCTAAGGATACCCTTAAGGCACGAGAGGACTTGAAGCGCATGAAAGAACGAGACAACCTGCATCCAGAGAAGACAGATGATGGACGCCATTACTTAAGACCTCCTAGCTACACTTTTAGCAATGAGGAGAAGGAAAGCATGTTTGAGTGCCTAATCAGCATCAAAGTCCCATCTGGGTTCTCCTCCAATATAAAGCGTATAATAAATGTGCTGGAGAAGAAATTTGTCAACTTAAAATCGCACGACTGCCATATGATTATGACGCAACTGCTTCCGGTTGCTTTAAGAGGAATTCTATCTCCACATGTACGTCTGGCAACCGTGAAGCTGTGTGCATTCCTCAATGCAATTTCTCAGAAGGCAGTCAATCCTTTTGATCTAGCTACTCTACATAATGATGTGGTTCAATGTCTTGTCAGCTTTGAGTTGGTGTTCCCTCCATCCTTCTTTGATATCATGACACATCTCCTAGTTCATCTGGTCAAAGAGATTAATATCCTAGGTCCTGTGTTCCTACACAACATGTTTCCTATAGAGAGATTTATGGGTGTACTAAAAAAATATGTTCACCAGTGGGGTCGGCCAGAAGGAAGCATCGCCAAGGGATACGGGACAGAGGAGGTCATTGAGTTCTATGTGGACTTTATTCCTAACCTTGACCCGATTGGTCTTCCTGAATCACGGTATGAGGGGGACTTGGTGGAAAGGGTACACTAGGAAAGAAAACATATATCAACTAGGGTGATGATTCTTTCAATAAAGCGCACTACACAGTTCTTCGAAACTCCACTGTGGTGGAACCATATATTGAGAAACACATGGATTTTGTACGATCCGAGAATCCTAGGAAGAATGAGGCTTAGATTACACGTCATCACATGGAAACATTCGATGATTGGTTGCGAAAAAATGTTAGGGTGATAAAACTATTGGAGATGAACTGTATTTGTTGGCTAGGCAACCAGCGTGGCACGTCCTCACGTACAAAGGGTACGAGATAAATGGAAATACATTTTACACCGTATCCTAAGATAAAAAGAGTACCAACCAAAACAGTGGTGTCCGCGTTGATGCTATGGAACCGAATGGGAACATACACACATATTATGATCGCATAGAGGAGATTTGGGAACTAGACTATGCACATAATTTTAAAGTCCCTCTATTCCGATGCCAATGGGTGAAGATGAACGGAGGGGTATCAGTCGATAAGGAGTATGGAATGACAATAGTGGACCTTAATAATATTGGGTATAGAAACGATCCATTCGTCCTTGCTGCTAATGTGAATCAGGTGTTTTATGTAAAAGACATGTCTACAAAACTCAAGAGAGGGAAACACGACGAGAAAAAAACCAACGAGCCAAAGCACCACATAGTTCTTACAGGGAAACGAAAACATCGTGGGAATTAAAGACAAGTTAGACGTGTCAGAGGATTATGAAAAGGATGAACGAATCCCGCCCTTCTGTGTGGCCAAAGACCCAAGCATCCTGCTCGCTGCTGAGGACACTCCATGGTTACGGAATGATCATAACCAAGGGCATTACGTCAAGAAAAAGTTTACCACTGTGCCTGCTTGATATAGGTAGTGAACTCAAATTAATAATATGTATTTGACATCTTGTGTAATATAATTGTAATATTATGTGCTAAAAATTCAAATTTAAGTGGTTCAAACTTTGCTATATGTGGGAATTATGGATTTTCAACTACACTTTGCCAACACTTTGTCAAATGCAAAAATAGTTTATATATGAAATGTAGATCTGGATGAGTGGAACAATATTGGTATTCATGACTTTTCTAGTCGAGACCATCCAGGGTTCTAAAAACCGGCGTTTGACTATGAATTCTTTCAAAATTTAAAATTGAGTGGTTCAAACTTTTGCAAATGAAAAGTTAACCATTAGACTAAATATAGGTCTTGATGAGTGGAACAAACTTTGTATTCATGAGTTTTCCATTCGAGACCATCCAGGGTTTCAAAAACCGACGTATATCTCTAAAAATTTTAAATTTTAAAATTTAGACAATCAATATCGCACATTTGGATAATTATTATTGAAGAAACAAAAGTTTAACGTCCAAATGACCCAAAACAAAGTTTTTGTCGAAAGCCAATAATTTTATATATTTTAATTGCCTATTATATTTTTGTATTAACACAATATTTATTATAAATAACATTTATTTTGGATAATATGAAATATTTGAAAAAATTGTGTTTAGAATTTTTGTAATGCACAATAGAGTCAAACTAAACTAATGTGTATTTTTAAAAAAATTTATGATTAATATTTAATTTACTATGAATTTAGAAAGATGAAAGGAAAAAAGGTGAAAATAAAATTCACCAAATTCTGGCGCCTAAACAGGCGCCAGAATTTGGTGGAAGGACCTTTAGTCCCGGGCCTGGCCACCGCCCGGGACTAAAGGGCCTTTAGTCCCGGTTCCAGCCAGAAACCGGGACTAAAGGGTGAGGCCTTTAGTCCTGGTTCCTGGCTGGAACCGGGACTAAAGTACCTTTAGTCCCGGGCAGTGGCTAGGCCTGGGACTAAAGGTCCCCTGCCCTATAAAGGCAGGGGCTTCTTCCTCCTCCTCCCCCACCCGCACAGGGCCCTGTAATCGCCGAACCCTAACCGCCGCCGTCTTCGTCGCCGCGTCGTCCTCGCCGCCCTCTTCCTCGCCGCCGTCAACGCCCCGCGCACCGCCACGCCAAGCGCCGCAGCCGTACGTCGTCGCACACGCGCGCCCGAGCTCGAGCCGCGCGTCCTCTGGCCCCGTGCGTCCTTCGGCGAGCCGCGCGCGGCGCCCTCGTCCTTACGGGGCCGGCCGGGCCGCCCACCGCCGCCACCCGCACGCGCGCGTTGTCTCGCTCGTTGTCCGGGCCGCCGCGCTGGGTCGTCTCGTCGTCCGCGCGTCGTCTCGTCGTCCGGGCCACGCGGGTGTGGCCGCCGTCGGCGCGTGCGCGCGGCCCACCACCGGCCCCAGCGCTGCCACCCCACGCCGCCCCACGCCGACGACGACACTGAGAGAAAAAAAATGCAAATGAACACTCCAAAATTTATGAAAAAATGCAAATGAACACTCCAAAATTTATGAAAAAATACAAATTAACACTCCAAAAAAATGCAAATGAACACTTCAAATTTTTTTGCAATGCATATAATAATTAAAACACTTATTTCGGATCACGGTGCGCGGCAGCGTGCGCGCCCTCCTCCTTCTTCGCACCCTCCTCCACCAGCCTCGCCTCGCGCGCGCGGTGCCACCGGTGTTTGCGTCCGCCGCCCTGCCGCCGTCTCCGCCGTCGTCGAAGATAGAGAGAGGGAACGTAGGGAGAAGAGAGAGGAAGGAGAGGATGACACGTGGGACCCACATGAAAAACATGGAAAAATATACATTACTAAAAATGATGTAAAAAAGAAAAAAATTTGAAAAATGCATTAGTATATAATAATTATATATTAATTAGTATACATATAAATAGTGATGTAATAATTAATATTTAGGGATAATTAGGGATACACACACTAACACACGCGCGCGCGCACACACACACATATATATTAATAATGTGATATATATAAATGTGATATAATATTTCATATGTATTAAAACACACTCTTATAATACATTTGTTCCCTCTTTCTTCATCCTTCTAGATCGACGTCTCTCTGCCGCCATCACCGAAGTCCCCGTCGTCTCCGCACCGACCGCCATCTCTCTGACGTCGTCTCTCCGCTGTCTCACCGGTTTCAAAATATAGGTATTGTTCAAATTAGTGCTATAATTAGTGGTATATTTGTTAGCAAATGATGTTCATAACCAAATGACACACACTAAACCCTAAACCCTAAACCCTAAACTCTAAACCCTAAACCCTATACCGTAAACCCTAAACCCTTAACCCTTAACCCTTAACCCTTAACCCTAAACCCTAGGCCATAAACCCTAAGCCCTAAGCCCTAAGCCCTAAACCCTAAGCCGTAAACCCTAAGCCCTAATTGACGTCACGCGTAAACACATATTTTTGCAGAAATGGCTGACCCGAGAGAAGACGAAGAAATATTGTTAAACATGATCTGTGGTAGCGCTGAAGAAGGTCGTTATGACGATCGTGAAGGCGATGAGAACCCTGAGGGCATCGATGATGGTTCTCAGTACTTGGTCGACCTGAATGACCAAGACAATGTTGGCGAGGTCTGTAATATATGCAACCTCCTATGTTTATATACATGAAATTCAAAAAAAATTCCTTTATTAATTGTCTTATTTCTGCCTACATAGCCCTCTGGCTCGACGACAACCACGGGGACCAGCAGAAAAGTACGAGGCCCGAAGAAGCCGATGGAGGGCCGGTTGATTATCACTGATTTCGACGAGGGAACTGGCTAGCCACGTGGACCCCATGCAAGGGCCTTTGTCAACCACTTAGGGTACCTTGCCCGGGATAGGATCCCGATCAATGTTCATGAATGGAAGAAAAATAAGCAACATCTAGAAATCAGTTATGTATCCGACCGTGACAAGGAACTAGTTTGGGGTGACGTGTTGCAACATTTCACGCTAGACACAAATGATGAACAATTGAAGAAAAGAGTTCAAGATTGGTCTATGAAGAAGATGGCCACACAATTCCAGTGCTTTAAGAAGAAGCTATATAACGACTATATCAAGAAGAACAAGACTCCAGATTTTAACTGTAAGCACTTTGTCAAGTTGTGGCCGTTTTAGGACGAGTTTATATAGTTCAAGACGTTGGAAGAGGGTCAGCAACGGGCGAGAAGGAACCAAGAGAATGCCCGACACAAGACCTACCACCATACGATGGGATCAGGTGGCTACCCTACCGCCATTCCTAAGTAGGAAAAAGCCGAGCAAGAGCTAATTGACAGGGGGTTGGTGCTAGAATCCCTTGACTAGCCTGAGCACGCCAAGCGCTGGTTTTTCGCTCACAGAGGCCGCCTGGACCTAGAGACCAGAAAGATCATGTATGGGAACGCATCCAAGCTGTAGCAGAAAGATTTCATCAAGCCTGCTCCATCGCTCAAAGTGGAGAATGACAGCCGAACAGAGATAAAGATGAGCTGACATACGCCCTGGGGAACCCTGAGCACGGTGGACGGATGACAGGCTATGGCTCCATGTCGTGGGAGCATGCCTTCCCTCAAGACAGAGAAACTTATAGAAGCTGTCAGAGAAAGAAGGAAGAGGACAGGGAACGGCTACGCAAGTTGGAGGAGGATGTTATGAAGACCAGTGAAGTGGCTCGTAAAGCACTAGAGTGGGAGGAAGTGCTTAAGGCCACTATGAATGAGCAAATCAGAAAGGTCGTGGAGGAAGTTGTAAGTTCCCGCCTCTAGAGCTTGTCACAGCTGGCCACCAACATCAACCCCGACTCAGCTCAGTTGAAAAGCAGTTGTGCTTCTATGGAGGTGCCTGTGAGGCAAGATGATAACGCAGGGATACGCTTCCCAGTGGATGACGTCACCGCTCCGTTGACATCCTATGAGCTGTATATTCCAGAGGGGAATGCCACAGTCAAGGTGGCTACCGGTGTTGTATCTCCTATCGACCCCACCAAGACACCATGGATCCACTCGTTTGAAATACCACCCGGATATGCTACTATCTCAGTGGATGGAGTGGTCAAAGGCCATGAAAATGTGGCTCTAGATATCGAAGGTGGTGAAGGGGAGAAGACCCTAGGTGAAGTGGAGAAGACATTCATATGTTGGATGAAACGGTACATCATTATTCCTAGGGCGCCGCCACCACAACCGAACCCTAGGTGTGGATGATTGTGAACGCAATTGCTTTTCAATAATTATGTATTGTATCTAATTACGGTTCACTCATGTATATACCTTGTTCATTTTTTCAAATCCAGGACCTCGCCAAGTCCGTCTATCCATTCACCACATGACCACAGTGCCGTGGGACACGACGACGACGATTTCGTACAAGACAAGGCTGCATCCCCACCGCTGGCCGTATCTCCTCCACGACGTACTCCAACGCCGCCAGCGGCCCAATCTCCTCCACAACAGCAAGCTCCAACTGCGCCACCGCCGCCTCCGCCAATGCCGACAACGGCCGCCTCATCGGCACCGGCTGGTCCATCGAGGAACAAGAGGCCCGCTAGCCCACAGAGATCGGTCCCACCACCTCCACCGAAGAAACAAGTTGTGGTCACGAAGATCCCAAAGATGACCAAGCTTTCATACGAGAAGACTGATGAAGAACTTAATGCTTCAGTCAAGGCAGAAGTGAAAGCATTCTTCGAAAAGACCAAAGCTGACGCACGAGCAAAGCAAGAGAAGCCATACCTAATGTATCCTCGTGTAAAGCTACGTCAAGTGGTGCAGGCTATGCAAGATGAGAAGCGTGCCGCTAGTAAAAAACCAGTGCCGCCACTATCAGACTTTGAGCGTACTATCACAAAGAAAATCAAGGAGGACAAAAGGAAACAGAAGGCGGCCGGGAAAGATGTTGCACAACTCAGCCAACAAGCGCAGCAATCAGTGCCGCCACTAGTGGTTGAGAATCAATATGGTTCCAACATGAACTTGATGCAAATGTTGGTACCTAATGATGTGGACTTAGATGAACTCGCTAAGTGGATGAATGTGACTGGGCTTTCCTTAGAACAACTTATCGGTCGGGAGGAACTGAGAACTGGTAAAGAGTTCGAAGTTGTTGATGAATGGCGGAGGAAGTACGTATATGGCAGGAGTCTATGTGACCCTGCAAAGGTAAAAAATCTTGGTACATAAATGTACAAGCTGCATGAGTACTACTTGAGATTCTGTGCACAACATCAAATTGAAGAATATCTGGGCGTCCAAGTCAGAGACCGTCACTACTTCCGTGGAGATGATGTCATCTGGGTAGTGTTTAGTGAAGTACACCAACTTCTCTATATGGATGCTCTCGACAAATCTCTCATAAGATGCTACTGTCTGTAAGTGATTCTTCCTTTTAATCAATAATATCACTCTAGCATATGTACATATTCATAATAACTATGCTCACGATATGCAGACACATGATGAGAGAACTCAGATTGAAACAAGACGATCGAATTGGTTTTATCAATCCGTATGTCATGTACAAGAACACAAAGACTAAAGATCCATTCAATCTGAAGATCAAGGAAATGGAGAAAAACCTCTGGAGGTTCTTTTATAACCAAAGGCATAAGAAGTTGACACTCTTCCCTTACAATATGGGGTAAAGTGTTGTGTTATATCATGTCTTAGTCAATCCAACATTAATATATATATATATAAGTTGACTCTATAAACAAATGCAGGGATCACTGGATACTCATTGAGATTAAGATCAAGGAACAAACTATAAATGTGTGGGACTCAATGAGAAAAGAGCTGGCAATGTACCAAGACATGATAGACATGATCCAGAGGTAAGTTCTATCATTCTTTAAATATCGATGCCTGCTCCTTTACTTTACTATGCTATACCTAATCAACGACTGACTTATTGGGCAGGGCTTGGGCTTGGCTACAACAAAGATATCGTACGGATCTGAAAGTGCCACTTCCCCCTCCTATTCTACATAAGTGGGTGCCCAAACAACCGTACGGAACCAGTTTATGTGGATACTACATTTGCGAATACATGCGGTGTAGCAAATTTACACCTGCTAAAGAGATGCTAAAAGTAAGTAACATGTGTATACAGTAAATTCATATCTTATTTATTTGTTGAAACTAAGTCAATCTTATGTATATTAATATATTTTCCTTTAATTAATGCAAATGAAAGGAGTGGGAATTGAAAGAACAAGTGTTCAAGCAAACAATACTCGTCGCAATCCCGGAGACAATCGCAGGTTTCATCAACGATCATGTCATCCCAGAAGACGGCGAGTTCCACCACAACCCTAGGTTGGATTTGAAGAGTCCAAACAAGGACGAACACTTGTATGAGCTTTGAGTGGTGGGCAAACATTTGTGTAACTCATTAACCGGCGGTCGAACACTTGATTACTTGTATATTATTGTAAATGTAATGTGTATGTACGTATATGTATAGCTCTATAATATATATATATATATAGTTTCATACTTTATTTGTGTGTAATAATAATGCTCTCGTATAGCTACTGTAACGGATCGACATGATTATACGAGATTAAGTAAGAAAATCTTCCACCGAGGCAGATAATTTACCAAACTTAAGCCCGTACAACCCGAGATTCCATGAAATCACGAAGGATTTCAAACCAACCAACATTCAACCAAGATTGTATTGATTTAGCAGTCACAGTCACATGCTACATAAAGTTCGCAACGAGAGTTGAATACATCGGACTTCAGAATAAAAAGTTATTACAACACGAGTTCAAATTAACATAGCGGAAGCAAGTAGTTTTAAACCACACATACTTAGCTCAGTTACAGTGTCAGCAGGTAGTCATAGCCCACAAAAGCATGAGATAAGACGAACGGAATGACCATTGCCCTTGGTCCTAGTTGTCGCCCATCACCGGATACAGACAATTGACGCAATAACCATAGTACATCTGACCATCTGCAACAACAATGGGAACAATGCCCTGAGTATGAGAAGGTACTCAGCCAGACTTACCCGTCATAAACCAGAAATAAAAGGCACCAAGGAGTATGCAAGGCCTTTATAAAGTGAACTGACTTGACTCATTTGCGAAAAGCATAAGTTATCAGTTAAGAACCATTTAAACTGTAAGCATCAACTTGATTATACCTGATTTGTCTAAGTGAGCACCTATGCTAGAGCAATCACTTGATTAACCATTTACATCAAAAGTTACCATATCAGGTTTAGCATTTCTAACATCATTCACATAACCATCCGGGTTCCATCATTGTTACTACGATGCTGTAGCTCGAGTCAAGTGCTCACTATCCAGGAGCGATGGCGATTCGAATTGATTCCTAACCAGTTGGTAATTTATTCCTCATACAAACCCCGCTTCCCCCGTCAAGATCGCTTAGGTCACCAATGACACTTTCCAAGTAGTCGCGGGATAACAGCCATGGACTGCACTACCCAGGGACCGTCCAACTGCCAGGACGCACCTTGGGCTCACTCTTCGCATCCCCGTCATACCCCCTTCAACACCAGTCTGCCAATCCGAGTTTATCCTGGCTTAAAATAGTGTCACAAGCTTCGCGGTCGAAAGGTACTTTATTCGGCCAGCTAAATGTGAGGCATGCGTTCAACATGACAAGAGGGACGGGCAACGATCGGTCCTTAATCGACACAGACGAAATCACTATAGTCCAAAACCCTATAAGACTCCACCCGGTCTTCGTTTATCCATAAATACTTGGTTACTGTCCATGATAATAATTATAGCTAACCATAACCAGGTATCCACCTATAACTCGCAGGTGACAGGAGATCACCCGACTTCTACCGGCCTAAGCATGGCTAAGCAATTATTCGATCCTAACCTAACAGGGTAAAAAGGTAACCAGGTGGACAAGGATAGTAATAAATGCAACAACGGTTTCACTCAACTCCTATAACTTAATCCAAAAATATATAAAACTTATATATAAAGAATTGCTTTTATAAAGTAGGAGACTTAGAATGCTCCGGGGCTTGCCTCTTTCAAACGAACTAGGCTGGTGATCTACGCACTCGGGCAACTCCTCTCCTTGTTCCTCTTCCTCGGGCACCTCATGTACCTGGGGCTCTTGCTGATCGGTCCAAGTCTGCTCTTCCGGCACTGCTACCTATGACCCCTCCTGCGATCCTGTATGATGCAATTGCATAAGTAACCATGTAGACGGTGCATCAGATGCGGTGGAATGCTATGATGACATGATATGCAGATGGGCACATTGAACTGATAGTATGAATTACAGACAATATCTTCTACAAGGTAGTCCACATCATCCAAGAACATATACCACAAAACACGTCATCTACTCTTATAATAGTTAGCATAAAATTCTCACACAAGTGTTGCTACACTTTGCCAAACCCTAATACCTTAACCCATCAAGTGACACCAGCAAGGTAGTTTGGTGCTTCAAAGATACACCAAACACTTTTTATTACTTTTAATTACTCATAAAGAATAAACTTTTATTTCCTATTTAAACTAGGGTTACACATCAACACCTATTTCTGTTGCAGGTAAAAATCTACAAAAACTACAGTAGCACACTCCTACTCCAAATAGTATACTACAAAAATTTCATGGAATTGAATAAGTAAAACTATCAATACAAAATAAACAAGCTCTAGCATAGTAATGAGCATGAAAATACTTTGTACTAGAAAAAGTGTCAAACAATAGATTTCATAATTTTCCTATGTTACCCATAGTAAACAAGCACATCACCAAAATTATCACATGCATGTGTTATTCATATTTTTCCCTCTATCAAAAATAACAAATCTAGGCAATAAATAGCACTTGAACTAGACATCAAAAATTTTACATAGAACCTGCCTACCATAAATTTTTCATAGAAACTACATCACAAAAGAAAATTATTGCAAGTAGAACCATATTTTTCTAAGCTTTAAAAGATTTACTAAACATTTCTTAAGAAACCAGCAATTACAAGGATTAAATAAATCTCCACAGAAAAGTATTTCAAACTTGACATGCAATATTTTTAGATCATAGATCTGGTCTTAAGAAGTCTACCAAAATTTGTTTCACAATTTTTGGAGCTATAAATCTAGAGATATGATTTTTGAAAGCTTTTTTCACAATTTCTGGAAATCTATTTTCTTTAAATCCAAAATCTCCTCAGCACTAAACGCTACGCACACCCAAGCTCGTGCACCTAAGACTGCGCACTGCGGCTGACAAACGGGCCTCAGGCGCTGACCGGCCCCACCCGTCAGTGAGCCAAGGAGGGGCGGCCGCTGACCGGCGGCCAACTCACCACCGGTGAGTCCTCCGGTGACGAGAAGGGCACCACCGTGCTCCCCGCACCGAGGCAAAGCCAGGGGTGACTCGAACGCGGCCAGCCGGGCACGGCCCTGAGCTCGCCGACGTTCATGGCGGGGAGGCGGCGCTAACGCACGTGGTCGACCAGTGTAGGCCGTGGTGGCGGCCAAGGAAGCGCGCACGAGCACCGCGAGGTGAAGACGACGCTGGTGCTCAAGACCGAAGAGGGAGAAAGGGTGGAGGGAGCTCTGGCCATGAGCGTTGGCCAACGGCGGCCATGGCGGGCAGCGGAGGAGGAACACGACCAAATTGGCCCTCACTTGAGCACGAATCGCGGAGATGGTTCGCGTCCGGGAAAGCCGAGGGCGAGGCGGAGCCGGGGGTGTGGCGAATCGAAGGGAGGTGGAGTAGTGAGGG
Organism: Saccharum hybrid cultivar R570; assembly: GCA_038087645.1. Classification (NCBI taxonomy): domain Eukaryota; kingdom Viridiplantae; phylum Streptophyta; class Magnoliopsida; order Poales; family Poaceae; genus Saccharum; species Saccharum hybrid cultivar. Next base: position 479,183 of record JAQSUU010000203.1, on the reverse strand, counting down.
CGGAATGGCGGCGGCAATGGCACGACGACTGCCGTGGCGAGCTGCGCTGCGGGCGGTGGAAATGAGCAGGCAGAGTGCGGAATGGCGAGGATGGCGAGGGCAGCGGCTCGAATCGGCTGCTTGGAGACGTGGCGTGGCCGTGGAGGCCACCGCGGCCACGCGTCGGGCGGAGATGTACGCCAGCGGCCACGGGGTGGGCGGCTCCTGACTGTGGTCGCCACGGGAGCGGCGCGCGTGTGGGCGGGAGGAGGCGAACGCGGGCCGGGCTGGCTTGTGCGAGTGGGCCAGAGCGGAGGCGGCGGCCCGTTAAGGCCGAGAAATTTGTTTTTCTTTTATAATTAATTTTCCAAATTTTCTATATCGATTCAAATTCAAAATTTGAAGATGAAAAAGGCATTTTCACAAGTTGTCTCCAAAATAAAAGTTGTTCAAAATTTAATTCTCTACAACTTTCATTTAGGGCACTTTTCAAAATTCTAAATAGATTTTGAATTGATGAATTAAAGCCAAAATTTTAAATAAAAACTCACTTTTCTAGAATATTTTTAAAAAGCAAAATTTGGGGAGATTTTGGATACAAAAGTTGCTCCAAAAATCATGCTAATTAATTCTATGTTATTTAAAATTATAGCTAAACAAGTTCTACAACTCTAGCAAGCAAATGCAACAATTAGGGTTCAAACAATTGTTTTTCACAATTCAATTCAGATGAACTTATATTGCATGTGATGATGAACATGTATGTGATGCTAATGCTCATGCTTTGGAATGTTAATGCATGCTTAACACCCAGGGGTGTTACAGCCCTCCCCCCTTATAAGAATCTCATCCTGAGATTTTGAGTTACGAACCACTTGTTGTAAAAATCTTTATAAGCGGTTTGTAGATATTCTTCTGTTTCCCACGTCGCATCACTCTCATCATGATGGGTCCACTGAATTTTGTAAGTTGTCACTACTTTATTCCGAGTGACTCGGTTCTTAGTATCCAAAACTCGAACCGGTTGCTCATGATATTCCAAGTCTGCCTTGATCTGAATACCCTGAGGTTCTACTCTCTCTTCCGGAACACGCAAATACTTCTTCAATTGTGATACGTGGAAGACGGGAAATATTGAACTCATCGCTTCTGGTAACTGTAGCTTATAAGCCACGGGACCCTTTTTTGCTAAGATCCTGTATGGTCCTACAAATCTAGCAGTCAGTTTCTTCTTGATTCCAAACCGTTTCTTCTTCATTTGGGTAACCTTCAAATAGACATAGTCACCCACTTGGAATTCTAACGATCTTCTTCTCTTATCTGCATAACTCTTCTGATGGGACTGTGTAGCTTGCATGTTTTGTTGGATCACACAGACTTTTTTCTCTGCCTCATCTACAAAATCAATCCTGTAAAACCTTCTTTCTCCAGGTTCAACCCAATTTAACGGTGTCCTACATTTTCTACCATACATGGCTTCAAAAGGTGCCATCTTGATGCTCTCTTGATAACTGTTATTGTAAGCGAACTCTGCCAAAGGTAACCATGATTCCCATGAACCTCTGGATGATAATACACAAGCTCTAAGCATATCTTCAAGAACAACATTAACTCGTTTGGTTTGTCCATCTATCTACGGGTGGTAAGCTGTACTACGAATCAAACTAGTACCCAATCCTTTATGAAGATGCTCCCAAAAATGAGCGGTAAATTGTGAACCACAGTCAGACACGATAGTCTTCAGTATACCATGTAATCGAACAATCTCAGCAATATACTTCTCCGCATATTGAGGTGGTCGAAAAGTTGTCTTAACTGGTAAAAAGTGAGCTAATTTGGTAAGGCGGTCTACAATTACCCAAATTGAATCATGTCTTTTTGGTGTGGTGGGAAGACCAATGATAAAATCCATACTTATATCATCACATTTCCAATCTGGTATAGACAAGGGTTGTAAGAGTCCTGCAGGTCTCATGTGAAGAGCTTTCACTCTGCAACACATGTCGCAACGGGCAACATACGCTGCAATCTCCTTTTTCATCTTGGTCCACCAATAATGGGGTCTCAACTCTTGGTACAATTTACTATTCTAGGATGGATAGACAACTTAGAATGATGACCTTCATCCATCAATTTGTTCTTGAGCTCTTGATCCTTGGGTACTACTAGGCGATCTTTAAACCATAACACTCCTTGGTCATCTACTTTGAAGTGTTTGGTCGGTTTCCTCTTCATTTTCTCCTTAATATGAAATATTTTCCTTATCTGTTTTCTGACCTTCAATGATTTTGCTCTCCAAGGTACAACTGATATGAATATTATGCAACACAGCAGGATGCAATAAAATTGAACCCCTCTTCAAACAACGGTTGCACAGCAATAGAATGTGATTTCCTACTTAGGGCATCTGCTACTACAATAGCCTTCCTGGGATGATAGTGCACATTCAGATTATAGTCCTTTATCAGCTCTAACCATCTTCTCTATCGCATGTTCAACTCAGACTGAGTAAAAATGTACTTGAGACTCTTATGATCCCTAAAGATATTACACACATTCCCCAGCAAGTAGTGTCTCCAAATCTTTAGAGCATGCACAACTGCTGCAAGCTCCAAGTCATGTGTAGGATAGTTAACCTCATGCTTCCTCAATTGACGTGAGGCATAAGCAATGACCCTTCTATCTTGCATTAGCACACATCCTAACCCATTCTTAGAGGCATCACAAAACACATCAAACGTCTTTTCTATATCTGGCTGTGCCAGAATAGGAGCAGTGGTTAGCAATTTCCGCAAGGTGCAGAAAGCTGCCTCACACTCCTCTGTCCAGGCAAACTTATGATCCTTCTATAGCAGACTTGTCATTGGCTTGGCAATCTTCGAGAAATCTGGTATGAAGCGGCGATAGTACCCGGCTAAACCAAGAAAACTTCAAACCTCATGAACTGTGGTTGGTGACTTCCAGTCCATGACCTCTTGTACCTTACTAGGGTCTACTGAAATTCCACTTTCAGATAACACGTGACCAAGAAAAGAAACTGTCTTAAGCCAGAACTCACACTTACTAAATTTAGCATACAACTGATGCTCTCTGAGTCTAGTTAAGACAATCCTAAGATGTTCTACATGATCTTCTTCATTCTCTGAATATATTAGTATGTCATCAATGAACACAATCACAAACTTATCCAACTCTGGCATAAAGACGGAATTCATTAGATACATAAAGTATGCAGGAGCATTTGTCAATTCGAAGGACATGACAAGATACTCGTACAAACCATATCTGGTAGAAAACGCGGTCTTAGGTATATCTTGTGGCCTAATCTTGACCTGATGATACCCTGATCTCAAATCTATCTTAGAGAACACTTTGGCTTTAGACAATTGGCCAAACAAGATATCAATCCGAGGTAGAGGATACTTGTTTTTAATTGTCACAGAATTCAGTGGCCGATAGTCCACACACATACGTAAGGAGTTATCCTTTTTCTTCTTCACAAACAGTGCAGGACATCCCCATTCTGACGAACTGGGACAAATCAAACCCTTCTTTAACAGATCTTGAAGTTGTTTCTTCAACTCGGCTAACTCATTGGGAGGCATCCGATAAGGCCTTCTTGAGATCGGTGTTGTTCCAGAAATTAACTCAATGGCAAACTCAACATCTCTGTCTGGTGGAAGCCTAGGTAACTCATCTGGGAACACGTCTAGAAACTCACATACTAGTGGAATCTTGACTAGCAGAGTAGTTTGGATGGCACAAGTTGTATTGGCTAGATCTATTTTCCGAGGTAGGGTCACCTAGAAAGTGCCTTCTCCAATAGGTTCCTTAAGAGAAATACTTCTTCCTCCAACATCAATTACTACTCCCATCTTATTCATCCAATTTATTCCCATAATCACATCCAAAACTAGTCCTGCATGACTATCAAATTAAGCTTATATTGTCTGTTTGCTATGTTCAGGGTTACTCACTGAACTACCTAATTAGTCAACAGATCAGCCCCGGCTGAATTGATCCGATAAGCACATTTCAACTCAACTATCTTTTGCTCATACCTCTTAACAAATGCTTGACTTACAAATGAATGAGATGATCCGGAATCAAACAAGACTACTGCAGGATGATTGTTGATAGAAAACATACCAGCTGTCACAGGTTCTCCTTCTGGGATGTCATCAATGGTGGTGTGGTGCACATGAGCTTGATACTGCGTCTGCTGCTTCTTGGAATAGGGGCAAAACTTCGCAAAGTGCCCGGGTTGGTTGCAGTTGAAACATGGTCCCTTTACTTGAGTCATAGCTCCAGATGAACTGCCTTGTCCTGCCTTCGCTTGTGGCAACGCCATCTTGAACGGATTCTGGTTCCTCTGAGGTTGCTGGGCATTCTGACCCTTCCGCTGGGGTGGCCTGAACCTTGCACCAGGGGCAGGCAAATGATATGCGGGACGATTTGCCATCGGGGCCCTAGGCTGGGACAGACCTGACTCAAAATCTCTCTTACGGGTCTTGGACGCAGCATACACATTGTTGTTCTTCTCTTGCTTCAAGCAGTCACTAACAAAGTCATTGAAACCAGTTCTCATGTTGGTACCCACGTGTTTCATCATCTTAGGATTCATACCTCTCTTGAAGCTGGCGATCTTTTTGGCATCATTATTAACCATGTCAAAAGCATAGCAGCTCAGATTGTTGAATGCATGCAGATATTGGGTCACAGTCTCGTGCCTTGATTCAGTGCCAGGAATTCTCTGAGCTTCATTTCTGTCAGACCAGGTGGGATGTACACTCCACGAAACGCTTTATTGAACTCCCTCCAAATGATGTGGGCATGGGGAGGAAAAGTGGTGCGGTGGTGCTTCCACCACATCCCTATCGGACCTTGAAGATGATGAGCTGCATACTCGGTCTTCAACACTTCGGTCATCCTCAAAACCTGAAACTTGTCTTCCATTGTGTTAATCCACTCTTCTACATCCAAGGGTTCAGCGGCTTCCTTAAAAATTGGTGGACGGGTGTCCATAAAATCCTTGAAACTGCTATACTGGTTTACTTCATTCCCACCCGGGTTTACTCCACGACGGGTGTTATCCGCAATACTACGCAATGCAGCTTCTATATTTTGCTGCATGTTCTCCATGTTGTGTTGACTTCCGAGGAACTGTGCGAAGAACTGTTCCGCGGTGTACGATGGAGGAGGAGGTGGTGGTGGATCATGATTCTCATTTCCAGCGGCACTACCACCAGCCTCAGTGGCGTCATAGACGGTACGACGAGTGTTCAACATCTACATATTTTAGCAACAGTAATTATTAGGTGATGTTGTAGAAATTACGAGCGAATAAAAAATTATGCCATACTGAATTCACTGGAGAGAATAAATTCATACAATAAAACAGGGGCACAATAAGTCATTCCAATTAACACAACATCACTAATTAGATTACTAAAGCGCACACATCGCGTCCATTACAACCAAATTGCCAACATACATACACTGGACTTTTGACGTTTGGATACCGCCACAAACACATCCAAGTTTTCCCAACATTACATCAAAGCCTTAGTCTTTCTACTCATTATTACATGCCCAATGTGCCAACCAAGCAAAAGATCCTGCAAATGGAACCCTAGTTGCTAGCGCAACAACTACTAGTCTACTCATCGTGGTCGCTGTCTAAGTCAGAGATGTTGGCGTGGTCGCCATCCACAACGTCATCGTCATCCTCAGTGGGTGCCTCGGGCTCTTTGGGATCTTCATCCTCATCCAGATCCATCTCTGCCGCACCATGAGGAACATAGGGGTAGAGCTAGTTGTTCAGCCGATGAACCTCCCCATGCAGATTGTCATTGTACTCCTCTGCATTGGCTAGCTGCTGCTCTAGGTCAAACTATCGAGCTCTCAGAACATTCTCTGCAGACTAGGCTATATTCCTCTGATGGAGCACATGGGTCAACATGCGCTCAGCATTCCTGTTGGCGGTGGTCATACGCCCAACCTGCTCTCTCAGTGCACGTACGTCTCTCTCAAAGACCATAGTCCTCTGGATAGCCTGATCCCTCTAACGAGTCAACTAAGCCATCTCTGTAGTGAGCCTCTCAATCACGGTATCGTGATCCCTCTAAAGCTGACGTCGGTCGTCACGAGCCTGACCAATAGCACCAGACACACGTTGCAGGCTACCTTCCACTCCATCGAAGGCCTTCATCACTGCGAACATGGCACTCATGGCGGGGTTATCACTGTTCTGTGCTTCTACTGTACTAATCTCTAGGGACCTTCCTCTTGCCTGCTGCCATGAGTCAGTGGAGGGGTTGCCCTCGAAAAGACTCCAACTATAGCTGCTGCCAACTCTTGAGGTAAGCGATCCATGATATCCCTCAGTATCCCAAAGGTTGCGCTCTCAGTGGCTTCTTTAGCGGTCCTGCTAGTTGACTCATAGCGCCAACCAGTCCACTCAGAACCATCACCTCTAGGACGAACAACTGCTTCCACAGTAACCAAAAGACCTTCCCCCAACTGCTCATTTGCCCAGAAGTAGCGGGGCTCCATTCCATCAGGATAGCCTACGTAGCTGAGCACTCTCTACAAGAGCGTAGGCATCCCAAACTCTCCAAGAAACATGTGACGCTGACGAGTGCATGGAGCAAGCTGATGATGGGGAACTCTGCCTATGGACTTGCGAGCTGTCTGCTTGGTGCGTGCCATCTGTAGCAAAATTTTATTACCGCAGTGAGAACAAATTTTAAGTTGTCATTTTTATCAAAATGAGATAATCAACTCATAAGGAGAGGAACAATGCCATGAATGAAATGCACAAACATGATGCATGCACGTTCCGTACGTCCTCACAAACTTAGAAAATTAACAATTACAAGCGGTATAGACGGTGACATACAACGATCTCTCGTAAACGTAGCTACTGCGTACTACTCGATAGCGCTGTTATGTACCTGCAGAAAGTCACTTCCGCCCAAACCTCACAGTATGAAAAATATGCAAGAAAGCAGTAAAGTAAGCCACTCGCTTTACATGTATCCCCAGATACGAGTATAACGGTAGCAACTACCCGAATCATCATCCTATTAACGGCATCGCCACCACATGACGAAAATCCCCAATACAAAGGATACCTTCATATAACATGTGTAAAACATGTAAATAATTCAGCATCACATAAGAACTTCCCTAGATCGGCAGTGTATCCAACCATGCTCTCACAACTCTCACTTACCCAGGCGTAGAGATAATTGATCCATACATTACCACTCAAGTGAATGGCACTCATACAATAGCACGCCGTATGAGCGACGAATTAAAATATGATGCAAAACCCCCAGTCAGTACTTAAATAAGCCACATAGAATCCTTAACTGGGCATAAAGGATATGACCACTGGCACACTCTTAAGTTTTAAAACTCATTTTTTTAAACACAGTTTGGTTTTAAATACCCATGTGAATAGTAACATGCTAAACCATGCTCCGATGCCAGCTGTAACGGATCAACATGATTATACGAGATTAAGTAAGAAAATCTTCCACCGAGGCAGATAATTTACCAAACTTAAGCCCGTACAACCCGAGATTCCATGAAATCATGAAGGATTTCAAACCAACCAACATTCAACCAAGATCGTACTGATTTAGCAGCCACAGTCACATGCTACATAAAGTGCGCAACGAGAGTTGAATACATCGGAGTTCAGAATAAAAAGTTATTACAACACGAGTTCAAACTAACATAGCAGAAGCAAGTAGTTTTAAACCACACACATACTTAGCTCAGTTACAGTGTTAGCAGGTAGTCATAGCCCACAAAAGCATGAGATAAGACGAACGGAGTGACCATTGCCCTTGGTCCTAATTGTTGCCCATCGCCGGATACAGACAGTTGATGCAATAACCATAGTACATCTGACCATCTACAACAACAATGAGAATAATGCCCTGAGTACGAGAAGGTACTCAGCTAGACTTACCCATCACAAACCAGAAATAAAAGACACCAAGGAGTATGTAAGGCCTTTATAAAGTGGACTGACTTGACTCATTTGCGAAAAGCATAAGTTATCAGTTATGAACTATTTAAACTGTAAGCATCAACTTGATTATACCTGATTTGTCTAAGTGAGCACCTATGCTAGAGCAATCACTTGATTAACCATTTACATCAAAAGTTACCATATCAGGTTTAGCATTTCCAACATCATTCACAAAACCATCTAGGTTCCATCATTGTTACTACGATGTTGTAGCTCGAGCCAAGTGCTCACTATCCAGGAGCGATGGCGATTCAAATCGATTCCTAACCAGCTGGTGATTTATTCCTCACACAAACCCAGCTTCCCCCGTCAGGATCGCTTAGGTCACCAATGACACTTTCCAAGTAGCCGCGGGATAACAGTCATGGACCGTACTACCCAGGGACCGCCCGACTGCCAGAACGCACCTAGGGCTCACTCTTCGCGTCCCCATCATACCCCCTTCAGCACCAGTCTGCCAATCCGAGTTTATCCCGGCTTAAAATAGTGTCACTAGCTTCGTGGTCATAAGATACTTTATTCGGCCAGCTAAATGTGAGGCATGCATTCAATATGACAAGAGGGACGAGCAACGATCGGTCCTTAATCGACACAGACGGAATCACTATAGTCCAAAACCCTATAAGACTTCGCCCGGTCTCTGTTTATCCATCAATACTTGGTTACTATCCATGATAACAATTATAGCTAACCATAACTAGGTATCCACCTATAACTCGCAGGTGACAGGAGATCACCCGACTTCTACCGATCTAAGTATGGCTAAGCAATTATTCGATCCTGACCTAACAGGGTAAAAAGGTAACCAGGTGGACAAGGATAGTAATAAATGCAACAACGGTTTCACTCAACTCCTATAACTTAAGGCAACAATATATAAAACTTATAAATAAATAATTTCTTTTATAAAGTAGGAGACTTAGAATGCTTCGGGGCTTGCCTCTTTCAAACGAACTAGGCTGGTGATCTACGTACTCGGGCAACTCCTCTCCTTGTTCCTCTTCCTCGGGCACCTCCTGTACCTGGGGCTCTTGCTGATCGGTCCAAGTCTGCTCTTCCGGCACTGCTACCTGCGACTCCTCCTGCGATCCTATACGATGCAATTGCATAAGCAACCATGTAGACGGTGCATCAGATGCGGTGGAATGCTATGATGACATGATATGTAGATGAGCATATTGAACTGATAGTATGAATTACAGACAACATCTTCTACCAGGTAGTCCACATCATCCAAGAACATGTACCACAAAACACGTCATCTACTCTTATACTAGTTAGCATAAAATTCTCACACAAGTGTTGCTACACTTTGCTAAACCCTAATATCTTAACCCATCAAGCAACACCAGCAAGGTAGTTTGGTGCTTCAAAGATACACCAAACACTTTTTATTACTTTTAATTACTCATAAAGAATAAACTTTTATTTCCTATTTAAACTAGGGTTACACATCAACACCTATTTATGTTGCAGGTAAAAATCTACAAAAATTACAGTAGCACACTCCTACTCCAAATAGTATACTACAAAAATTCCATGGAATTTGAATAAGTAAAACTATGTGTACAAAATAAACAAGCTCTAGCATAATAATGAGCTTGAAAATACTTTGTACTAGAAAAAGTGTCAAACAAGATATTTCATAATTTTCCTATGTTACCCACAATAAACAAGCACATCACAAAAATTATCACATGCATGTGTTATTCATATTTTTCCCTCTATCAAAAATAACAAATCTTGGCAATAAATAGCACTTGAACTAGACACCAAAAATTTTACACAGAACCTGCCTAGCATAATTTTTTCCTAGAAACTACATCACAAAAGAAAATTATTGCAAGTGGAACCATATTTTTTTGAGCTTTAAAAGATTTACTAAGCATTTCTTAAGAAACCAGCAATTACAAGGATTAAATAAATCTCCAAAGAAAAGTATTTCAAACTTGACATGCAATATTTTTACATCATATATCTGGTCTTAGGAAGTCTACCAAAATTTGTTTCACAATTTTTGGAGCTATAAATCTTGAGATATGATTTTTGAAAGCTTTTTTCACAATTTCTGGAAATCTATTTTCTTTAAATCCGAAATCTACTCAGCCCTAAACGCTACGCACACCCGAGCTCGTGCACCTAAGACTGCACACTACGGCTGACAAACGGGCCCCAGGCGCTGACCGGCCCCACCCGTCAGTGAGCCAAGCAGGGGCGGCCGCTGACCGGCGGCCAACTCGCCGCCGGTGAGTCCTCCGGTGACGGGGAGGGCACCACCGTGCTCCCCGCACCGAGGCGAAGCCAGGGGTGACTCGAACGCGGCCAGCCGAGCTCGGCACTAAGCTCGTCGACGTTAATGGCGGGGAGGCGGCGCTGGCGCACGGCGGCCGGCCAGTGCAGGCCGTGGTGGCGGCCAAGGAAGCGCGCACGAGCACCGCGAGGTGAAGGCGATGCTGGTGCTCAAGACCGAAGAGGGAGAAAGGGTGGAGGGAGCTCCAGCCACGAGCGCCGGCCAACGGCGGCCATGGCGGGCAGCGGAGGAGGAACGCGGCCAAATTGGCCCTCACCTGAGCACGAACCGCGGAGATGGTTCGCGTCTGGGAAAGCCGAGGGCGAGGTGGAGCCGGGGTGTGGCGAATCGAAGGGCAATGGAGTAGCGAGGGCGGAACGACGGCGGCAATGGCACGACGGCTGCCGTGGTGAGCTGCACTGCGGGCGGCGGAAACGAGCAGGCGGAGTGCGGAATGGCGAGGGCAGCGGCTCGGGTCGGCTTCTTAGAGGCGTGGCATGGCCGTGGGGGCCACCGCGGCCACGCGTCGGGTGGAGCCGTACGCCGGTGGCCACGGGGCGAGCGGCTCCTGACCGCGGTCGCCACGGGCGTGGCGCGCGCGCGGGCGGGAGGAGGCGAACGCGGACACGGGCCAGGACGGCTTGCGCGAGTGGGCCGGAGCGGTGGCGGCGGCCCGTTAAGGCTGAGAAATTCGTTTTTCTTTTATAATTAATTTTCTAGATTTTCTAAATCGATTCAAATTTAAAATTTGAAGATGAAAAAATGCATTTTCACAAGTTGTCCCCAAAATAAAAGTTGTTCAAAAATTAATTCTCTACAACTTTCATTTAGGGCACTTTTCAAAATTCTGAATAGATTTTGAATTAATGAATTAAAGCCAGAATTTTAAATAAAAACTCACTTTTCTAGAATATTTTTAAAAGCAAAATTTGGGGAGATTTTGAATACAAAAGTTGCTCCAAAAATCATGCTAATTAATTCTAGGTCATATTACAGCTCCTATATTGGAGAGGCTTCTAGAAATTAAAGAAGAGAGGTACCGTAGCTACAACTAGTGATCAGCTCGATCTCTCGTGTATGCGGGCAGTAATAAGAGAGTTTAATTTGATCCCAAGGTCAGTCTCTGTGGGAGTTTCACTAGAGTTTTATTTGCATTTAGTAGCCTATCACATATGCATTTTTTGATGACATAGCAACATTTTAATAAAGAGCAAGAAGAATTGGTTTTCATGGAGATAAAACTCTCTTAGCACAAATACCAACTCACTATGAGTCGTAGAATTAAATGTCCATGAAACTATAGACTAAAACTTTCCATTGAGAGTAGGTATTTCATCCAAGTTTTATTTCATTCTATATAACATGGTAGCCTTGGGAACAACAAAATGAAATTCTCCACTGAGACTGGCCTAATGGATTAAACTTCAATTTGAAAATTCCAGGCCGGTCCGAACGGGCCGGGCATGAAAGGACACCATCAATACATCAAACATCATCATGGGGTGGACCGGATCTCAGCAGTCATAATAATTGTTGTGACTTTAGGCGCAGTCGACACTCCTCCATGCATGTCATCATCCAACGTGACGATCTAAGTAGCATGCCCTGTTTGTTTCGCTGAAATTTAACTTATGCTAATTTATTGTGGAAGAAAAACATTATTTGTTAGTTGAAAAGTACTGTTGAAATAGTTCAAGCGAACAGGATGCCGATCGTGGTATGAATAGAGAAACTGGCCCTCCATCTCCTTATACCTCAGTCTCGATCTCGTGCACGGACCAACCTAGTCATGCATCGACGTACATGCGGATCAGCAACAACGGTCCACCGTGTGTCTGTGTTTGCCACCACCACGCCAGTACATGGCGTGGTCATGCTCATTCTACTTGAAGCTGGCTGGCCGAGTGTCCGGAGCGTGATACGGTGTCAAGCTTTGTGTTTCTGACTTTTTGTTTCATGCCCGCAGCGCCTGCAGTGCACCACGAACCCGAAGGTCGCTTCATGTGGATCTCCTCCCTCAAGTCCTCGTTGAAAGGCAGATTTTTGAGACATTTTTAGGAAAACATCGCCCTTTATTAGCTTATCGTTGAATTACAAACACCATCAGGTGGCGACAAAAACCAGACATGTCTGCCAAGAGACAAAGACACAGAGCTCCTAGCTAGTCTATGAGCATCCACATTCGAACACCTTCGTTCATGGACGAACTCTACATGGAGGAAGGTTGCTTTCGTCGTCTTGATCTCCTTCACAATTGGTCTGTATAGCCCCATACCTTCTCTATGGATACTCTTCACAGCATTGATACAATCACACGCCACCTTGAACTTGTGCAGGAGCAAGTCCGAAGCCAGCGCCAACACCTCCTGGCAAGCTATCATTTCAATTGCTTCTGGGCTGGTTATGCCATCCATCACTAGAACTGATGCTCCTAGAAAAATCCCTGCTTCATCTCTTGCAACTGCAACTATAGCTGAATGATCGGAGGCTTTTGCCATTGTTGCATCAACATTTATTTTTGCCAGGCCAGGCGGTGGGGGTAGCCATCTCGGCGGCAATGACAGCAGACTACCCCCGCTGCTCCCCTAAACTGGCTTGATCACCATGAGCTCTTCCAAATATCTTTCCACAAAAAAAATGTGTGGACAAGGGGCTCTGAAAGATATTCTCGTGAATCACCTTTTGCCTCGCATGCCAAATCGCCCACAAGCGAGTCACAACCCGAGCAATTGGCTAATTAGACAAAGCCTTCGAAACTGCCGCCAGCCATGCTCTCGCATCAACTTCATTGACCGTACATAGTGCTCCAGCGATTTCATCTTGCTCCAATGCCCAGACGGCCTTTGCCATGTGACACTCTAGGAGTGAATGCTTCCAAGAGTCTGGGTCACCGCAAATACTGCAATGGCTGTTCTCCGCCATGTTTCTACAATGCCGAACATCCTGTGTAGGGATGGATTGCCGAGCCAAACACCATAGGAAGATTCACACCTTGGACAGCACCTACACCTTCCAAAGAACAGCCCACTCCTCTGCATCTTCTCTAGTATTAGATCTCCCAGCCGCATGCTCCAGCCAATTCGATCTCCTCTCTCTCGTGTGCACCAGCATTCTATAAGCTGATCTTACTGTAAACATCCCTGACTTTTCATAGTGCCACACCCAAAAGTCGCCCTGTACCGAAGTGCAGAGAGGGATACTCGTGATCACTTCGGCATCCATCGGTAAGAAGAAGTCATTCACCGACTGTCTATCCCACCTCCGAAGAGATTGATCAATAAGCTTGCAGACCTTCTGAGGGGGATTCTCTTTGACACAGCAAACCAGCCTCATCAGGCCATCTTTTGACAGCCAGTTTGATGACCAAATACTAGTCTACTCACCAGTGCCAATCCTTTCGATCAAACCCTGAACTAGGGTATCTCTCCCCTTAATTATTGACCTCCAAGTGCGTGAAGGATTTTGGCCAACTGTTGCTTCCAAAAATTCTCCCTCCACGAAATAAATAGCTTTAAGAATCCGAGCACTTAGAGCCCCTGGGTCTTGTAAAATCCGCCATGCTTGGCGAGCAAGAAGTGCTAAGTTAAATACCTCCATATGCCGAAAGCCAAGACCACCCATATACTTTGGCATTGTCATGTCTTCCCAAGCAACCCAACACGTCCTACGCTTCCCATCTTTACTCCCCCACCAAAAGCTACGCATCAAGCTGTCCACGTGTTGACAAAGGCCCCTTGGTAATTTGAAGCAAGACATAGAGTAAGTTGGAATAGCATGCGCCACTGATTTAATGAGCACTTCTTTTCCTCCTGCCGACAAACACTTCTCCATCCAATCCCTGAATCCTGCGCTAGATCCTATCTTTAATATATTTGAATGCCCCATTTGCTGAAGTACCCACATCCTTTGGCATGCCCAAATACTTATCACTTAGCGCTTCAGTGTGTATATTCAGCAACCCTTTGATCTCCTCCCTCACTTGGGAATTACACCCCTTTGCAAAGTAGATAGATGATTTCTTCATGTTCACCATCTATCCGGAAGCTCGGCAATATAGGTGAAGTGCATCCTTCACCACCTCTACATTCTCCCTATCTACCCTGAAAACAACAGGCTATCATCTGCAAATAATAGGTGACTCACCATCGGAGTTGACGGTGCCACCCCTATGCCACTTAAGTTTGATGACTGAATTTTTGAATTTAAGAGGCATGAAAGGCCCTCTGCTGTTAACAAGAAAAGATAGGGAGAGATTGGATCTCCTTGACAAATCTCCCATGATGGCTGAAACTTTCCAGTCTTTCACCATTAAAGAGCACCAAAAAAGAGACCAAAGACACTAGCCCCATTACCATGTGCACCCATGTGCTACTGAAACCCAACTTGAGCATAATTCTATGAAGGTATTCCCACTCAACGCGATCATGTGCCTTCTTCATATCAAGTTTAACTGCACAACACCTATTCTCCTGCGCCCTCTTCTTTTTCATAAAATGAAGACATTCATAGGCCACTAGGATATTGTCTGTAATAAGCCTTCCCGGCACAAAGGCCGGCTGCTCTTCCAAAACAATTTCCGGTAAAATGATCCGCAGCCTGTTAGCCATAGATTTTGAGGCTATCTTGCAAATGACATTGCACAGGCTAATGGGACGAAACTGCCCCAATTCTTTGGGTTTCTCCACCTTCGGGATCAAAAACACAAGTGTTGTTAATAAACGAGAGGTCATCTTCTCCTTTGAGCACCCGGAGGACAACATCACATACCTCATCCCCACACAAATCCCAGTGTCTTTGGAAGAAATGAGCTAGATAACCATCAGGACCAGGCGTCTTTGTCGGGAACATTTGAAACAACGTTGCTTTAATCTCCTCCTTAGACAAAGGGCTTTCTAAGGTGGAGTTCATCTCCTAACTTTCCTTAGCACTGTTTCTAGGAGAGTCTCCATGTCCTCAGTATCTTCTGACCGATAGAGGTCTTTATAAAACCCCAAAGTGAGCTCAGCCATTTCTCCTTCACTCTCTGTCACCTGCCCATCAGGTTTCCTGAGTTTGTTAATCAAATTCCTTTTTCTTCGTTGGCTAGCCCACAGGTGAAAGAAGCAAGTATTTTTTATCTCCCTCTAAGAGCCATGAAATCTGTGATCTCTGCTTCCACATGATCTCCTCTCTATAATTCAGTTCCATGATCTTCTCCGCAATCTTGGACTCAGCATATGACGGACTAGCCCTCAATGGTCTGACAGGATCTCTTCTAGTTCAGCTCTTAAGCACTTCAATTCCTTCCCCACATGGCCAAAGGACCAGCACCCCAAGCACTGAGCTTACCAGCAACCGCTGTCAACTTCTCCACCATCTCCTTGAGCGTTCTTGCCTTTTCGCACTGCTGCCATGACTGAGTGAACATGGCCACAAATTCCTCATGCCGCTCCCACATCATCTCATATTTAAAAGCTTTTGTTTTCCTTCTCCTTTGCTCCTGGGTATGGTGCCATCTCAGTAGGATTGGCACGTGATCCAATGCTGCAAAGGTGAGATGTTGTAACTCCACCCAAGGGAACCGGGCGCACCACTCTGCAGTTGCCAACGCCCGATCAAGACGTACTCGACACCAAGAGCCTCCTGACACCTTCTTCTCATATGTCCAGCTCCGGCCAACAAAGCCTAGATCTTGGAAACGACACACGTCCACCATCTCACGGAAGCCTGCTATTTGTGCTAGGCTCCGCTCCTAGACACTGACATGCTCTTCCCTATGGAGAACTTCGTTGAAGTCACCGATACACAACCACGACAACTGACATATAGGCAAAATTGACTTAATCATGCCCCATGTCCTATGCCTCTCCCCCACCTGCACTTCGCCATAAACACAAGTGAGCCGCCATGCATCTTCCCCGTTCTCTGTGATAATAGCGTCAATATGATACTAAGAGTATGGTAAAATCTCCACTCTTATATTATTGTTCCAAAAAATACCTAGGCCACCACTGTGACCTGCACTACTAATAGCAAAAGAACAATCAAAGCCAAGAGTATTTTTTTTAATTTTCTACCCCTGCTTTGTGGACTTGAGTTTCGAGTACACAAAGCACGGTCGGAGCAACTCGCCTCGCGAGGTCACGAAGCTCTTTCACCGTCGCAGCGCTGCCCAAACCGCGACAGTTCTAGCTCAGGCAACTCATTGTTCCCGGTGGGACTCCTCCTTGGAGCCCACCACAGATTTGCTCATGCTGATCTCCTCCCCATGCGCCTCTAGCTTCTTTGCCCTCCTTTTCTCCCTTGGAGACATATAGACAGGGGGCAAAGGAGGGACCCTGCCACCCTCTCCACTCTGTGCGCCAGTCTCTAGGTTTAGTTGCTTCTTCGCCTTCAGCTCCTCTGTCCTAGCCACCTCTTTTCCAGCTTCCTTCTCCGCCTTCATAGGACTAGAAGCTGTGTCATCCAGCTCCTTATCATGAGCTATTTCATCACGATCATCATCCCTCGAGCCTCTCTTACGAGACCCTGAACTATTTTCATCCTTGTTCTTTTCCTTCCACAAGCCTCCACGCAGTGTTCTAGTCCAAACACCACGGCCTCTGCCTCTACCGCGTTCTATCATTCGGCCTCGGTCAGCCAGTCCTCTCGCCCCCGCGACTTGGAGTGGTCCATCGCAGGTCTCACCCTAGGAGTTTCGGCCTTCCAAGTCTTCGTGTCTGCCAACATCCACTCCCCATACTGGAGATCATCTTCAGAGAATTCACCAGTGCCACACTCTAGAGAAACATGCCCCATCAGCCCACAATGTGCACACAACCTGGGCATCTTCTCGTACTTGATCTGGAGGAAAATGTAGTCTTTCCCCTCATGAGCTAGGGAAACAAACCTCACTAGAGGCTTCTTAGATTCAACGTTCACCCTAGCCCTGTGGAAATCACCCCTGCCATGCGAGATCACCCTCGAATCAACACTGATAATGTCTTCCACCTTCCCTACTAACTGGTTGATAATAGCTTCTGTTCTGAAAAGGGGAGGGATCTTATGGATCTGAATCCATACCATCACCTTGCTCGGAATCAAAGCCCGGGATGGAGTCGCCTCGTCAAACTTTTCCAACATCAGCACGTTGCCCTAGAAGATCTAGGGCTCTTTCTCCATTATCCTCTTCCAATCCCCAAGCAGAATGCTTGGACAAGAAATAGATTCTTTCCAATTGGACGGAAAGATACTTCCTTCGTCGTATTCCATGCGGCCATCATAGTTGAAATCAGGGATTGCTCGCTAAACTGCTTTGTTGTCAACAGCGTTGCCGCGGCCAACCACTTCACCTCTGGCAAACTCCCCCTCTCTTTCTCTGCCAGCACCACGCCCTCCTTCTCTACCTCACTAAGCTAGAGCTTCCTCAACAATTCCTCAATGTCCCGATCACCTCCTACCATAACTCCTCGTTCGACTCGAACACACTAGGACCGATCAACGAGCAGTCTCCTCTAGCTAACTCCTCCAAGGCCGGGCAGCCGAGCTAGTCGGCCCCTTAGTTAGCCTGAGAGGGAAAGAAGCCGTCGGATCTCCACTCGTTGCACCGAACTCGCGTCCTCTGATGGCAGTCGCCGATGGAGTCTTCAAACCCTAGAAAAACTAGGTATAGGTGGAACCTTGCCCTCCATACGGGGTGCCGATCGAGGTAGGAATAGAGAAACTGACTCTCCATCTCGTTATACCTCAGTCTTGATCTCGTGCTCGGACCAACCTAGTCATGCATCGACGTACATGCGGATTAGCAACAACAGTCCACCGTGTGTCCGTGTTCGCCACCACCACGCCGGTACATGGCGTGGTCGTGCTCATTCTGCTTGAAGTCGGTTGGCCGAGTGTCTGGAGTGTGGTATGGTGTCAAGCTTCGTGTTTCTGACTTTCTGTTTCATGCCCGCAGCGCCTGCCGTACACCACGAACCTGAAGGTTGCTTCATGTGGACCTCCTCCCTCAAGTCCTCATTGAAAGGCAGATTTTTGAGACATGGCAATATATAAATAGAAAAATAAGTGCGGCCTGATAGGGTATGTGTCATATATATGGAAAATGGGAATGGACTGGGCCGCTACTCGCTTAGTGGGCCTTCTCTTTTATGTGATGTTGAATTGTTCAGAGCGGTAGGCTTCCGTCTCATGTGGTTAGGATCGAACATTTTCAACGTTTCCGCACCGCACCTATAGACGACCATGTACATGTTACAATCCACACAATATTTGAGGTTTCAATTCGATCGGTTTTATATTTGGCACATGCATCATTTAGATCTGAAGTTTGCTTGTCATCATATATGTCTCTTTTCAAACCAGATGAAATTTAGACCTCAAATATGCACATACATAGAACAACACACGTGTTGGTGATGTGCGAATGTGCCCAAGAGGCAATCGTACTCCCTCCATACCCTAAATTCTTGACGTTTAGGATATGATTGTGGTAACCAAGGAGTCATTAATTAGGAGGTAATCTTTCATGTTTTTCCATATTTGTCCTTATTAAATACGGCTACTGGTACCCTCTAGACATGAAAGAATCGTAGCTGGATTTGTCGGGCGGGTGGTACTTGAGCCCAGAGGACAGGGTTCGAATCCCTTGGCCATCGCTTTTTTTTGTTTTCGCTCACTGACGGAGCGCATGCATGGCCAAGGGCATTCGCGTCCAATGTTTCCATCGGGAGGCCAGAACATCAGCTTATACGAAAATGGGCTGTTGTCCTAGGACGTCTAGTATTTTGAATACGGAGGGAGTACTAGTTATGGGTTGATTTCATAAATGAGCTAAAGTAAAATATAATAATGATATATTATTATAGTACTATAATGGGCTTTTAGTGAGGGCAACTTTGCCGTTTAAAGGCCATGAGTGGAGGTGAACCGTGTAACATTAATTAGTACCATACCACTAGTTATTTAGATATAGAGAGTCATTCTCCCTATATAATTATGCCAACCCCTATGAAAAATAGAACTTTGTCCTATTATAAGCCTATAAGCTTAAGCCCCCTCTCTCCCTCTTGGTTGCGCACCAAAGTGCTAGCACTGTGGCACTTGGCATTCTAGCTCCGCACGTGTGGAGATGTTGTTGCTGCTGCTGGTGGGCATTGATCGATGAGCGGACGTGTCGTGCTGGTGCGCTAGGACGTACACCTACTTTCACTATATCAGTGCCCACGATGTTGTATTGTACAACTCTTCTTCTGCTACGCTGCGCGTCATCAAGGCTCTGTTCGGCTGGCTATATTTTTGACTGATGCTGATGCTAATTTATTATGAGAGAAAAATATTATTCCATAACTGACTGATTTTGGCTGGTAAGCTCAAGCGTCCAAAGCCAAGTGTAACTATCCATGACCCGTACTCAAATGTTTTTTTAGTTGGACGCGGTAGAAGTATATGGCTATCATAGCTACCCGCTCCCGTACGATATCGTGGTGTATCTGTACCAAATATGCCACCCTGTTCCATCTATGAATCGATGAAGGAGCTGAACCCGGCTGGACCCCATCCCAAACCAACACATGTGATGCTCCTAGTGTATGATATGGAGCCATGAAGAGAACATGTAGCACTGTTGGTACTTGTAAAGATGCCGTCGTAGCCTGTCATCGGCCGGGCGGAAAAAGGTGAAACTTGGCTTGACTCCAGTACGAACCCAACCAGTCAGCTATATGGCCGACTGCCCGTGGTATAGTACTCGTACGCCGCAGCGATCGAATCAGCCTGTACAACGGTACGGAGTACTTGAGCGCGGTAGCTACTATACAGTACTCCCTCCGTAAAAAAAACTGAAGTACACCCTCCGTAAAAAAAAGAATGTAGTTCTTGTTTTTCGAGAAGTGAAACAGCTTAAACTTTAACTAAATTTATATAAAAAAATACTAACATTCATAATACAAAATAAGTATCATTAAATTCTTTATAGGATAGATTTTTATAATAAATTTATTTAGAGATATAAATATTAATAATATTTACTGTAAACTTAGTTAAATTTAAATAAATCCTATAATTGCATTCGTGGGGACGGAGGCGCATTGTTCGCCGGTCTGCCACTAGCACCGCACCGGTCCGGTCCGTTCCGAGTCCGAGTCCAAGTCCAAGCGCGCGCATGTCATGCCAATGCCAATGCCATGCATATCAGTATGTCACGGACCGGCATCAACCTTCCTGTACCTGATGCGACCATATCACTTCGTTATCTTAGCTGACCAGCTGTTCGTTTCGCTGGTTCAGCAGAATCAGCAGTCATTCAACAGTATTTTTCTCTCATACTAAAACAAGCGAACAGTACTTTCAATCATAATAATCCAGCGAAACGAAAAGGCTGAAGATCAGAGGCACAGAGTGAGAGAGAGGGAGTGGCCGTCTCGGCCCATGGGATGGGGCGAGCGAGCGCTTGGTCGCCTGCATCTGCATGCAACGACCTGTTCAACGGCAGGAGCAGAGGACACAGGACAGTACGTGGTGGCATTGGCACTGGCACCACCGCCACCGTCACCGTAGCAGGACGCGCAACTGTCAACGAGGCGACCTTTTTTGTGCCTGGGCCAAAACCAATCGGAGCTTAAATCTCGTGCATTCATAACTCGAGACGATCTCCAATAGGAGGAGCCAGCCAAACACGAGTTTGCAAGTGAGCTAACCCCTGTTTATGTTTGATACAACACCATGCTTAACTGGACTAGTAAGTATGGCCCGCATGTCATAGGCCGACGGGGTGGTCGGGCTTTGAATCTGTCCCAAAAAGGCTGTCCCATCCGCCAGGGAAACGATCTAGTAGTACAGATCAAGCCAAAGAGCACCCTGTTTGCTTTTGTGGTGGCGTTGCGCTGCCCATCTCACGCCCCGTTTGTGGTTACACCTGTTAAAGTTTAACTCCCATCACATCAATGTTGCGACAAATACATGTAGTACTAAATGTAGACTAATTGCATGTATGTCAACACAGATTAGAAGTAATTTACGAGACGAATCTATTAAGCCTAATTAGTCTAAAATTGAAAACTTTTTATTAAATAAAACGAAAGTGCTACAGTATTTGTTAAATTTTAACACCCAAACCAAACAGGCCCTCAGATGTGAGATGCCACCACTATGCCAGAGTGGTACCCTCCACTGCACAGATCGTCAGGTACTCCTCTCCTCCCGTATTTATTTGTGTGGGATCAACAAATAATGGCCTTTGCAATCTCACCCATCACAGCTGGGAGGCAGTAACAATATAAACCCTGTGCCCTCCGTGGTGTTCCTTTTATCTATGAGCCACACTTTTCTACCCTTCATTGGCCGTCAGGTTGACGAAACGACCAAACGTGCCATGGACCGACCTTGCATTGCCAGGTCGAGCCCCATAACATACTACAAACTTGTTTTCTTGCAGCATAGGCACGCTGCAAACTTGTTTGGGATTTGTTGAGAAACAAAATGAGACTTTACAGTACTGTGGAAACCGGAGAGCGACGGCGGCATGACATGATGGATCTATGTACGCCGTAATCAATACAGATCCCAAAGCTAGTAGCAATGAGAACGTGCAGCAAACTAGCTAATCCACAGCTTTGCAGGATCGAGAATTATTGTGACTGACAACGTTTGACGCTTTCTGCCAACCCCAAGACTAAGGGCCTGTTTAGTTGGCCAAAAAGGCCAAAAAAAAAAGTTTGCGTAGTCCGTCACATCAAATCTTTAGACACATACATGGGGTATTAAATATAGGTAAAAAAATAACTAATTGCACAATTTGTATGTAAATGTCGAAACGAATCTTTTGAGCCTAGTTAATCCATAATTGAATAAATTTTACCAAATAACAACAAAAGTGCTACAAGAATTTACCCAAAATTTTTCACCACCTAAACGGGCCCTAACCAAATTCCTGGCCAGTAGCAATACTAGCAGCAGCAGCAACAACAGCTACCCGTCCATGTCGAGCCTCTTGTACGTGGTCAACACAGGTTGCAACCATGAGCCTGTTCACCCAGCTTATGATCCGTCTTTTTCAGCTTGTTTTTTTTCAGTCGGAACAGTATTTTTCTCTCACAATAAATTACCCAACAGTGTTTTTCAGCCGGCTTATCAGCCCAGCCGAACGGGGCCATGTAGTGAGTATGTACCATATAGCATTCTATAAAGAAGGACCGGGCGCTAACAAATATTGGTGTACCAGCCGAGCCGACACACCACAACCAACGTACTAAAAGCCAGTGCCCACTGTACCCGCGCAAAATCCCAACCAAATCGGTGGCCGCTTGTCCTTGCGTGCGACATGGCATATACATTGCCCCCTGTTATGTTATTCCTAATACCGAATGCAACATATTTGACTCCTTCCAACAGAATTACCAATAAGTAGTGGATTATATAAGCAAGATTATGGGAGATGGTAACAAACACTACTAATATATTTGTATCCATAAGAGCAGGGACAGAAAACCCCGTGTGTCCAGTGTCCTTATCTACTTGCAAAGAAAGACGATATGTTACGTGCAGTGCGACACGTGAAGGGACACATGATTTAGCGGTTGGGTTGGGTGTACAGGCAGGACGGCGGGAGAGGGAACACGAGGAAGGGGCTCATGCAGCTCGGCTGACACACTGAAACGGACCACGGACCGTGGCGTCCTTGTCGATGCAGCGCTGCGAAGAAAGTTGGTGGCTCTACGCGATGCCGGCGGTGACGGGCCGAGGCGCGCGCGCGGCGGCGTAGGGGCTGGCCCCGGCCCCGGCCGCGTAGCCGTAGTAGTCGGGGGTGGACGCGGCGCTCCTCTGCGCGCGCAGTTGCTCGTAGAACCGCCGGATGAACTCGTCCGCGCGCCGGTCCACCTGGCCAGCGCCGCCGTCCGCCGGCGACGACGACCCGGCCGCGATGCGCGCCTGCTGCTGCTGCCCCTGCCTGCTGCTGCCCGCCAGGCGCAGCAGCTGCGCGGGGGAGGGCGTCCTCGCTGAAGAGGAGGCGCCCGGCACCGGTACCGGTACCGGCACGGCGTCGTCGCTGAAGAGGCGGCGGTCGTCGTACTCGTCGTCCTCGTCGCTGAGCATCTCGAACACCCGCGCCACCTCGGCCGCGTCGTAGCCGCTGTAGTACTGCATCAGGCACCCGTTGCTAGCCTCCACCTCGTCCCGGTGCTGCTGCTGGCGGCTGTTCCGGCGTCGGCGGCGGCGCCTGGCAGCGGCGCCGAGGAGGCCGAGGGCGCCCCCGCCTGAAGCCGACGACGGCGTGTTGCTGCAGCTGAACTCGACCTCGCGCCGCCTGCGCGAGGGCTCGTGCACCGCCACGCTCGGGTCCAGCGCGCCGCACGAGAACGTCCCGCCGCCGGCCGCGCTGGCGCCGCCGGAGGCGTAGGAGAAGGCGTGGCGGCCGTGGCCGTGGTGGGAGGCGAGGAAGCGGTCGCCGAGCGCCTTCCCCGCCGCGATCTTGCCGCGGTGGAGGAGGAGGTGGAGGTCCATGGCCAGCTTGCGGCCCGACGGCAGGCCTCGGCGCAGCATGTAGAGCACGGCGCGCGCCACCCGCCACAGCCGCCGCGCCACGCTCGGCTCCGTCGTCGCGGCAGCCACCGCGCCCTCCTGCTGCTTCCCGGTCGCCATTGCTTCTCTGTCTGTCTTTCTTCTCTGCGACCGACCGTGGAGCTGGACGGACAAGGTCAGGTTCAGGTGAGGAGGAGGAGGAGGAGGAGGGCAGCTGCGCCTCGTGGTTGTGGCTATCTATGTGGAAGCGGAACTATCCTGGCTGTGGTTGGAAGAAGGTGGAGATGGGACACGTATTTAAAGGCCTGGAAAAGGATGGTCGGATCTGAGCCTAATGGCACTGGGTTATCTGCTAACACCCAGCAGCTAAAGAATGTTTGCCGGATGGATGCTCATGCTGGTTTGGTTGATTTGATTGCTGGCTGCCGTGGTTTGGGTCCAAGACCAAGAGAAGGAAGCAACAACTAAGGCTATCCGCACTCGTCGCACTCTAAATTCATCCTCCGTCCTAGTCATCGAGATTCTCTCCTCTATACAACTTTCTCCTGCACTCATCCATCCTCTGTATCTTACTCTATACAAAAGTGGACCCACACATCAGTTTTTTCTTTTTTTTCCTCATCACCCGTCGCCCTCCCTCGGTCCCTTCGTCCCCATTCTCTCTCTCCCCTGCTCCTCTGCTCCTCATGGTGGAGGCGGAATCCGCCGTCGTGGTCGATCCAGCCCGGCCCGTCGGCGCTCGTCCGGTGCTCGGGAGGTCCGGCGGCTCCTCTCCGGCGAGCGGGCGGCCCGACGAGCTCGCGAAGGCGGCTGAGGAGGACGGGTGGAGCGGGCCTCGACGAGCTCGCGGCGGCGGCGGCGGATGGGCGCGAGGGCGAGGCGAGCCCTCCCCGGCGCAGATCTGCTCTTCCCTCGACGACGGGTGCGCCGGCGAGAAGCGGGAGCCCGAGGACGAGCGGGCGAGCTCGGGCGGGCGAGCGCGGGCAGCCCGACGAGCTCGCGGAGGCGGCTGAGGAGCGGGTCTCGATGAGCTCGCGGAGGACGAGCTCGCGGAGGACGGGCGGAGCAGGCCTCGACGAGCTCGCGGCGGTGGCGGCGGATGGGCGCGAGGGCGAGGCGGGCCCTCCCCGGCGCGGATCTGCTCTTCCCTCGACGACGGGCGCGCCGGCGAGAAGCGGGAGCCCGAGGACGGGCGGGCGAGCGCCCTCCTCCCTCCTCTCTCTATCGGTCACACGGGCGGAGGACGAGCGCGGGCCCCACGCGCGTAGCGGACGCTCGCTACCCACGCCATATTTAGCGCTCGAGACCACGCCCGCTATTTTACCGTAGGCTCTAGAGTACCCCGCTGCGGCACTTTCGTACGCTATATGCGTTTACCGGAGCGTTTACAGGTCGCGGTGCAGACAGTCTAACAAGGATGGCTCATGGGCTCGTGGTTGGCCGGCTGGGTAGATAATGGTGGCTCTGCATCATTGCCTGGACAGGGTCCAGCTCCAGCTCCAGCTCCAATGGACGATGAGAGAGCAGAGCAGGTGTGGGGGCGCTTGGATGATGCCCAGATGTCCTCCTGCTTTGCAGCTACTTCGTCTCTGCAGTTTGCACTTGCACTTTGCACGTATCAGGCTTTCAGCGACGGTTACCAGTTTCTCGGGAAAAACTGGCAAACATGTACGTATTTCATTTGGACTTTCAGCTACATGCCTCCAGCTTGTAGGCAAAGAACCAGGGCAGGGAAACTTTGTCGCAAGACAGACATATGTCTCTGCACAAACTCTTTTAAATACTCTATATTATATATTATTTACCTCTTTAATAATGATTTTATTTTAAAAAACGGGGGGAGAGAGAGAGTGGTCGTCTCTCGTCTCGTTTGGAAGGAGGGGATTGTATGGAATGTACATGACTAAATGAGAAGTACCCAATCGGGCATGAAACATATGCTCGAGGGGGCAGAAGCCTCTGTACAAAGCTTAACTAAAACATGTCTCTACACGTGAACACACCACCGAATAAAATTTCGAGTGGACATAGTTAAACTAATTAAATTGACGCCGATATGTGTAATTATTATGGTTACTAGTATCTATCAAACTTGCTATCAACATGGTAACTGCTGGTTGTCAAGCATCATCTGTCAAATTGGTAATTGCACACAAAACATACAAAAACGGGTGGAATTCCAGACTTCAGGTTAGATACTTATTAGCCCCCTTTAAAATGTTATAAAATTACACGAAAACCTACAGGAATTTCACAGAACTGTTGGATTTAGGAAAATGTAAATCTGGCATTCTGAAGGAGGCCTTAGGTATGTTTGCTTACAAGCATTTTTTTAAAAGAAAAAGAATGCTACAAGCACAATGGAGGCAGTTGCATTCACTGTTGGTCAAAAACAACTTGCCAGTTAATCTTTGTTTGATTGAAAATTAGGTGATGCCAAAGTTCCACCTGCTCCCAGTTTCTTCCACCTTGGCATGAATTACAGTATATATCCATATAAGTCGTGGCAGATAACGCGATGATGGGTGCTTTTCGTGGCAGATAACGCGATGATGGGTGCTTTTCTTGACCTGCATGCATGGATTCATATAATTGCCGGTCATCAGAGGTAATAAAAGCAACAAAGTGCACCCCCTATCACTTCATCCGTTGTTGCCCTACTTTGTGACCGAGAGCTGCGTGGCATGAGTCCACCACGACCATATAAGAAAGAGTGTGAATCTGTCATCAGAATTTAACCCGTTTTACATAGACTCAATTATTGGATATCCCCGGTTACCTTTGGATAAGGACACTTGTCGACAAAAGAAGCATGCTTTGTATGTGCCACGTAGCAGTCAAAAACCAAGGTCCCGGGATCCGGCCGGCGGCACACGCAAATGTCTCCACGTAAAAAGTTTAGAGAGTGTTACACAGTTCGACTATACGAGCTTATCTACACTATAAAAGACCAATTCAAAGAAAGCTTGTACACCTCACATTTGTGTCCCTGCTAAGATAGTTCAGCTTTTCTACATCAAAGATTGTGATTTTAACTTCATTAAGGTCAATGGCTCATAATCCTCTCTCAAAGGCTTCAACTCAATCAAGGGCTGCGGTTATTTGGCTTAAACGCTCCTGTCCCCTCCCCCGCGCTCACCCCCGCGCAATGCTCTATCCGAACCCAACCTGGTTCGATCCGCACCTACGCTCTAATTCAATTTCTGAAAAATATTCAACGAAAGAATTTCTCTGCCCACCCCCGCACAATGCTCCCCAGACCTCATGAAATCCTACCCCCGCACCACTTCGTCTTTCGTCGCCGACCATGCGAGACTCCTCCGGTAGGCGGCCAACTACAGCCTGCAGTCCGGCACCCAGGCCCAGCAACTCGGCTGCCCTGGCATGGCGGCAGACAGCAGGCTAGCTTAGCAGCTTGGCTGCCTCGGGTAGTCGAGTGTCCAATGGAGATCCAAAGGTAACACAAAATCATACTCATTTGATTATGGTTCAAGTTTTCTACACATTCACCGCGCTGAGGCCTCGATTGCTAGGCCTCCATCATCAGGCCATGCGTCGCTGCCTCCTTGTGCGGTGCTCTGCTTCCTTGCAGTGCTTAGATCTCCATGGTGGCGGTCGTGTGTGAGAGGGGGAGGCTGTGACATACGGTATAGTTTGGAATTTGGCCCCTAGTGGCCCATGTGCTTGTTAATGAGACATTATTGGGGGGGGGGGGGTTAGTCCCATCTTGATTGTTTAAAGTGGGTTAGACCAATTTATAAGGCTTCTAGAGTCCATCCCTTTATCTTCTGGTTAATTCTTTTACGCGAAACTATCTTCTGATTAATTCTTTTACGCGAAGCAAGGACGAAAGTGTAAGTGAGATGGTGGTAGATGTGGTTCACTTAGCGTGTAAAGTAGATTTGAGCCGTGAAAGGCATATGTGCCAGCACCGACCCACGGTCGCATGTGCTAAGAGGGAACATTCCTGGTCATCATTTGTCCAGTTTGTGGGTGTGCTATAATATATAGTGGTCCATGTGCTTGTTAATGAGATATTATGGTGGGTTTAGTCCCACCTTAGTTTTTGAAGGTGGGTTAGACTAATATATAAGGCTTCTAGAGCCCATCCCACCATCCACGAAAGCGTAAGTTAATAGGATGGCGAGAGAAAGGTGAGGATGAGAAGAAACCCTAACTCCCTAAGTGAACATATATATACTCTCAGTTCAATATTAGGCTGAGATGGGCCACGCAGATCGGTAATGGGTTCAGCTCATTAATAGGCCCGCCTCTAAAATTGGAACCCGCCCATGTTAATCAATTTATCGAAATGTTTTTTTAAAAAAATTTAAACCTCCTCCTAAAATAGATTGGGTGTCTCCGAAATTGATTATAGATTTTGGGAGACACCACTTGTCCACCTCTAAAAATAAATATATCCGGTCTCCTGAAATTATTTTTATAGTACTGCAGGTTGCTACATACCAGTTTTTATTTTGTTTGAAAAATGAGACGATGCCACCCAATTCTCTACCTCTGAGGCTGTCCCTGACTTTACAAAAGGAGAGAGAGAGAGATAACACGATCAGGTGTTCTTTTCTGACCTACAGAGCCATGTAATTGTCGGAGGAAAGCAAAGCAACAAAGTGCCCCTACCACTTCTTCCGTTGCCCTCCTGCTTTGTGAAATTGTGATCGATGATCGATCTACCACTGTACCCGTACGTAGCAAGAAAGTCGAAGATAACAGTCATCATATAAGACTGTTTTCAACTACTATAGTATATAGGACTTCAACTGTTATTACGGAATGAAGTTATTGGATTATGGATTCTCATTTACTTTTGGATAAGGACAGTTGTCGCCCAAAGAACTACGCTTTGCACTACCCATCTCGGAGGAATCATTGTTTATCTAGTAATTCTCGGAACAGGGTGTCCGTCCAGTGGCGGACCCAGCACTAGGGCCACAGGGGCCATGGCCCTAGTCTTAACCCTTAATCACAATGAAAAATTATTGTTCCTCTTATATATCTAAGCACAATTAACACTGATGTCTATGTAATGGCCCTAGTCTTTGGCTAATCATGGGTCCGCCCTTGTCGGTCCGCCCGGATGCTTCTGTTGATAGGCCACATCAGCCCAAATGTTCCATGTATCTGCTTGTCACTGCAATTTCTACAAAAAAACATTGAAGTGGAGCACACGCTCCACCCGCGGAGATCGCGGCAGCCGGCAGTGGCGGAGGCCGCCCGCGCTCATCCCGTGCTCACCGCAGCTGCCCACGCTCATCTCGGTGGGGCAGAGGCTGCCTAGCTCGCCGTAGCCGGGGTGGAGCTCGCCCACGTGTAGCTCATGGCAACTCGGGCAGAGCCCGCCCGCACACATCTTGTGCTCTGCCTGCCTAGCTCGGCGTGGCTAGGCGGACCCGCTAGCGCACAGCTTGCGACAGCCGGGATGTAACTAGCCCACGCACAGCTCGCAGCGGACCTCACCCCGCGCATAGCTCGCGCTCCACCCACACAATGTGGAGACCCGCTGCGGCCTTCTCCACCGGACATGTCGCGGCCTTCTCCACCAGAGCGGTATGGTCTGCACCACAGGCGAGCTCCACACCGGTGAACTCCACACGACGACGAGCCTTCATTCTCCCAAGTAGCAAGGAGATGGACCGCATGTTGCAAGCGTATATTTCAAATGTTTCAGATGTTTCAGAGGTATATTGCAAGTGTTTCGTATGGATGTTGCAAAAGTAGATCGGGATGTTGCACATGTTGCAATGGTTGTACATGTATGTTGCACATGTTGCAATGGTTGTACATGTATGTTGCAAGCGTCTGTTCCAAATGTTTTATCTATTTTTTCAGACATATGTTGCAAGTATGTTTATTTGGATGTTGCATATGTTTCACACATATGTTGCAAATTGTTTAATGTGAACGTTGCATATGTTTTGCAAAGGCCTTTTCAAGTATTTTAATGTGTTTTTTCAAGTGTTTAATTTGTCTTTAAACGCATGCTGCAAATGTTTCATTTGAATGTTTCAAAAGTAGATCAGATGCTGCATCTTCCTCCTCGCTTTCTGCTGCCTCGCCTCAGTGTCTCTTCCTCCTCCCGGCGCCAGCTGGGCATCCGCCGCCCCCTCCCCCTCTTTCTCGATGCTAGTGACGTTCGGGACGGCGCAGGCCCCGCGTGGGCACGTGAAACGGCTCACGGCTGTAGGCGTGGGCGTCCGGATGTCCCGGCGGCTAGCAAACTCGTTGTTTCTCTGCATTAAAATTATCTTACCTTATTATCTTACTATCACTAACTGACGTCTCCAAATTTCTCGTGAGACATATTAGGGAAAATGAATCTTAGAAATTCTCACAATAATCATAAATATTTAGCCTTTAATTTGATAGGTAGTTTCTAATTATCATCGCCTTTAATCACAATTGGATCTACTCTGTTTTATATTGGAATGAATGGAGTAATAATATATATTGAGCAAACATGACAAAATTCACCAAGAATATAACTAGTACTCTCTCTATCCCTAAATATCTGTCGTTTGCGCTTCTCGAGAAACAACTTTGACTAAATATGTATTAAAAATATTAATATTTATAATACATAATTAATATCATTGGAAAGATCTTTGAATCTAGTTTTTTAATAAATATATTTGGAGATACAAATGTTGCACGCATTTTCTATAAATCGAGTTAAACTTGTGGCACGCACACCAACAACGACATATATAAAGGGACGGAGGGAGTATATGTCATATGACCTGAAAACTTCCAAGTCTTGTTGAAAGAAAAAAAAGAACTTTTATGCCTCTTGTCTAGTAGAACTTTTATGCCTCTTGTCTAGTAGCTAAATGGAGAAAAGTGATCAATTATATACCTGCAGAACGAACATTGTAGCTTGCAGAGTAATGAAATTTTTGTGAACACAAAGGTCACTAGCGTTGCTTTTGATCGATAGAGCCCTCCCTTGTATGGTTGTCCATACAAGAATCACAACTAAACTACACACCGTGCTTAAACGGGCACTTGTATATATATATATATATGTCCAGTAGCGAAATAAGGCTAAAAGCAAATCCTTTTCAACAAAACCCTGGGCTAGTTTCTTAGGGATTAAGCATGGCAAAATGTGCTCACAAATGTGACGCATATATAATAATAGTCATCGGCAGGCGGCAGCATCCGTGCCACGCGTGCGGCCAGCAGTCAAATCCCCTAAAAGCTGCGAAGTTTTTGGGCCATCGATCTAATTCAAACGTGTAATAGATCGAACACTAGACAGTGAGACTCTGAACGGGGGGAAAAAACAATGCTGGAAAAGGCAGCGCCACTTCTTATTGGATAAGGACCTTTCTTAAAGGCGTTAAAGCATCCATGCATCGTCGTCTTGCACAGAAACATGTTTGCATGATTGGCGTGCATGGCCGCGCGCCCGGCCGTCGGCCGTCGCTTTGCTGCACTTAACAAGGTTCAGTACCATCGTTCGCCAGAGACGCCAACCAGCCCTGGCTATCGAGTGACCAGCGAATTAGACCGTGACCGGACAGACGAAGAACACAGGTTTTTCACATTCGTGCAAGAGAATCCTAGTGGCTCTGTTTTTTTTTTACGACAACACATAAGCTAGGTCAAATCAGTTTATGCTTACTATGCGTGTCCTCAATTTATGCATTTTTTTTTATTGAAGCGCTTCTTTCGAAAGTTGTACCAAGTAGGAGGCCTAAATCTCATTGCCCAGCGGCGAGTGGCTTTCGCTGTGTTCAAATCTCAAAGCCTGGTATAGTGACGACGTTTGCAGGCGTCCCTTTTCGATTCCCTTGCTACTATTCATGGCGATTTTGAAGCTTTGGCGATTGCAAACGATCAAAGGAAGAAGAGACTCTTTATTTTAGATGTACTCTCATTTTTTTATAAATTATTTTGTGTCAAGTTGTACTTACAATATGTAGTCCTTGTTTTGCACAGGAACGAAAATGACAAAACTGGCAGGTCTGCAAATCCATTCGATCGCTACAAGACGTCCGCAAGATCATAGTATATCATATAATAGGCAGGTAGACGTAGTAGCAAAATTCATATCACCCCTTTTAATCCCTTTTGTGCATGAGACACTGATGAATAGTGCTTACTAAAAGCCCGAGCACTTGCATGATTTCACTATCCTGAGTCTTGTAGCTTCTGAAATAGGAGTATTATTATACATCTTCCAGATAATAATGCCCCTGCCAGTGCCAAGTTTTGTCACCTATAAATTATTGCTGCAATAATCAGTACGTATTGTGGAGAACCATAATGGCACGCAATTATTACGCCTGATGTCTGAGGATATACTACACTAATGAGCTGCTTTTTGTTCCATTTGCTTTTTTTCCCTTTTTCAACAAACACATCACTGGTATTCGAGAAGAAGAAAGAAACAGTGTGCACAGTGAGCCGTGCTGTTTTGCTTGAATTCTGGATTGCAAAAAGCAGGAAAATAGTGCTTAGTTGTAGTAGTAGTAATTCGGAAGCACAACTGCAACGCCCAAAATCCGCGATAAAAGCTGATGACATTTATCGTTGCCCGGCCGGCTGAGAGTGCGAAAGTCTTGCTGCTTACTTTTGGCCTTGTGTTCGCTTCCCCATCCCAACTCAAAATATTTCCTCTTTCATCCATCACATCAAATCTTTCGACGTATGCATGGAGCATTAAATGTAGGTAAAAAAGATAACTAATTACATAGTTTGTCTGTAAATGTCGGGACGAATCTTTTGAGCTTAGTTAGTTTATAATTGGATAAATTTTGCCAAATAACAACGAAAGATGCTACAGTAACTTTTCACCTATTTTTCACGAGGAGAACACACCCTTTGTCACAGCATGTACAGTGTCGGTCAGAAACAGAAAGCTGTAGGCTGTAGCATACCGTCCTCAGTCCCTGAGCAAGGTCCTGACCTGGTAAAACACTGGCAATCTGGCACTGGGCAGGCGGCGGCAAAGGGCATGAGTTCCCTCCATGGCTCCACCGCCTTTTCCAGCGGAAGCAACGAAAGCGACGGCAGTACCACTACCACTAGCCACTTGGGCTAGATGCAGTGCTCCGTGAGTAGGACACCACGACATGAGATGCACCACAAAAGTCAGAATTTTTTCACTCTCTCCGTTACATCAATCTTTGGACCCATGCATTAAGTAGTAAATATAGGTAAAAAAATAACTAATTACACAGTTTAGTTGGAAATAATGAGATGAATCTTTTGAGCCTAGTTAGTCCACGATTGGACAATATTTGCCAAATAAAACAAAAGTGATACTATTCATCATGTTGAAAAGATTTGCAATCTAAACGTGACGGAAGACGATGAGCTCTGGCCTTGTTTAGTTCCCAATTCCACTATGCAAAAAGGAGATTCCCCATCACATGAAAATGTCGGCAAATGCATGGAGTACTAAATGTAGATGAAATCAAAAACTAATAGCACAGTTTTATTGTACTTTGCGAGACGAACATTTTGAGTCTAATTAATCAATTTTTGAATAATTTTTTTGCACTAAAAAACAAAAGATACTACAGTGTTCCGGCAGGAACACTGTAGCAACCAGAGCCGATTCGGCCACCCCAATTCTGGAACTGAACACGTCCTCTGTCTGCCTCTGCTTGTTTATTCAAATCGGCTGTTGGGCCACTGGGCGCTACGAGGCCGCCATATATATACTTTACAGAAATAAAACGCAGGCAGCGCCGCTTTCCGGTTGCGGATGGTGCCGGCTTCGCAACAACTCTCTGGGCAGGCAGGGCCAGGCGTCCATCATGCGTGCCTTGTGTCTGTTTGTAAGTACTCCTCTGTTTCTAAATGTTTGTCTCTAGAAAACCGTATTTCTCTCATAGATACGCTTTTCGGATGACACACATAAAGGGACGGAGTAGTAAGCTAGTAGTACTAGTGTGATACTAAGGGGTGTTTAGTTTGATGAGTTAAAGTTTAATAAAAACTGTAGCACTTTCGTCTTATTTGATAAAAAGTTTCCAATCTTAGACTAATTAGGCTTAATAAATTCGTCTCGTAAATTACTCCTAATCTGTACCGATATACATACAATTAGTCTACATTTAGTACTCCATGCATTTGAGAGAACATTGATGTGATGGAGTTAAACTTTAACAAAAACGTAACCAAACATACCCTAATGCTGCTGGTTAGTAGTTGAGAAAAGAACGTCTTTTTTCTGGCTTGGCGTATGGAAAAGATCTTGGGATATCTATCGCATCTGTGTGTCGGCGTATGTTTCGGTCAGTGGGGTATAAAGTTTTAGAGTGTCCTATCGGATG
This sequence comes from Saccharum hybrid cultivar R570, assembly GCA_038087645.1. Lineage (NCBI taxonomy): Eukaryota > Viridiplantae > Streptophyta > Magnoliopsida > Poales > Poaceae > Saccharum > Saccharum hybrid cultivar. The sequence continues at coordinate 445,087 of JAQSUU010000203.1, read as the reverse complement.
TTTTATGAGATGTTGAGAGGGGAGTTCGGATACTAATAAAAAAACTAATTACAGAACTCGTCTATAAACTGTGAGACGAATTTATTAAGACTAATTAATCCATCATTAACATATATTTATTGTAGCACAACATTGTCTAATCACGGACTAATTAGGCTTAAAAAATTCGTCTCGCAAAATACAGGCAATCTGTGCAATTAGTTATTTTTTAGTCTACATTTAATACTCTATGCATGTGTTCAAATATACGATGTAATAGGATGTAAAGTTTTAAAAGAGGAACTAAACAAGGCCTTAGCCTTTAGCATGGGAGGGAAGCAGCAGCCGGCGGCAGGCAGGAAAGGAGATAAGATAACCGGATAACCAACTCTCCTCTTTCACGCTTTGGCCTTGTTTAGATGCCAAATTTTCTTCTAAATTTTACTATGTAAAAAGAAGATCCCCCATTACATTAAAATGCCGGCAAATGCATGGAGTACTAAATGTAGATGAAATCAAAAACTAATTGCACAATTTAGTTGTACTTTACGAGATGAATCTTTTGAGCCTAATTAATCAATATTTGGACAAAAATTCACAAATGCAAACGAAATGCTACAGTAGAGAATCTGTTACTGTGCAGATTTTGCACCTCCAAAATCGGGCCAACTAAATACGGCCTTTGCAAGTTATTATTCACGGGTATAAAGAACCGAAAACCTTACCCGGCAAACAGTGCTGTGCTATGTTCTTTGCAAGATCTGGGTTTGATGATCATCGCAAGTGGCACGCTAGCTGCTTCGACTTCGGTCGAGCCGCCGGCCATGTTTAGTTTCCAAAGTTTGTCACCAAATTTTGTTATGCAAAAAGAAGATTCTCATCACATTAAAATGTCGACACATGCATGGAGTACTAAACGTAGATGAAATAAAAAAAATTTAATTGCACAGTTTTGTTATACTTTGTGAGACGAACATTTTGAGCCTAATTAGTCAATGTTTGAATAATTTTTACCAAATACAAACGAAATGCTACGGTGTCAAAATGCCAACTTTAGATGTCCAAAGTTGGGCATCTAAACAAGACCGGACGTGAACGTGATGACTGGGATGATGCGTCGACGATTCATGAGGATCAGGTGAGGAGGTGTTACGTCTGCATCCTTTGCATCTTATCATGGCCGTGTTTAGTTCCGGATTCGGGGCACCCGAGTTGGAACAGTGCGTAATAAATGTGCATGTAATATTTCGTTTGTATTTGGTATAAATTATCCAAACTTTTACTAATTAGGCTTAAAATGTTCGTCTCGCAAAATACAACAAAACTGTGTAATTAGTTTTTAATTTCATCTATATTTAGTACTCCATACATGTGCCGACATTTTGATATGCTGAGAATCTTCTTTTTGCACTGTGGAATTTGAGGGTAGAAATTAGAAACCATAAAAGGCTCGTGCACTGCACCTGCTGAAAAGGGAAAGGCAGAGCAGAATAGCAGGTAGCAGAGCCTGGTGCGGTACAGTCAAAGCGCCCTCTGCCGTCTGCCCCTTTTACCGTGTGTTTGGTTGGGGTTGGGTGGGTTGGGTTGGATCCAACCCAGTTTTTGAGGACGGAGCCAACCCGTCTAGTGTTTGGTTGCACTTCTGATTTTGGGGACGGAACCAACCCGTTCAGTGTTTGGTTGAAGGAAGTTGAATGAAAACATGGGTTGATCTAAGCCAACCCGGCCGGAGCGGCTCCGTCCCTCAGATTTTGAGGGACGGAGCCAACCCGCATCTGAGAGGAATATTCCACCCTGGAGCCAACCCAACCCTCCCATCCTCCAACCAAACAGCCACGGGAACGGGTTCGCTCCGACCCGGCTCGCCCCGCTCTCCAACCAAACACACGGTTAGGGCACCTCCCAGCTCCAGTGCAAATAAGGTCTTGTTTGATTCTGGGGTAAAAAAAAATTTAGTGTCACATCGGATATTTCATACGAAGTTAAAATGGATGTTCGGATACTAATAAAAAAACTAATTACATAACTTAACTGGAAACCGTGAGACGAATTTATTAAACATAATTAATCCGTCATTAGCACATATGTGTTACTGTAGTAATTATGGCTAATCATAGACTAATTAGGCTTAAAAGATTCGTCCGCGGTTTCCATGCAAACTGTGCAATTAGTTTTTTTATCTACATTTAATGCTCCGTGCATGTGTCCAAACATTCGATGTGACGGGGTGAAATTTTTTTTGGTGGAAACTAAATGGGGCCTAAATAAAGTGATCCACGTATAGACTAGGAAATATTGAGACTACTATTTATATAATACAAACTATTACTATTTATGATTTGTTAAGAAACTTTTTCCTTTCCTCGTACTGTACCTTTATTTCCTCTCCCTCTTCACTTTTAGCATGGACCATCTTCTCTCTCTAAGCATACGTAGCTTCTGTAAGTCACTATAACAAACCTAAAGTACCTATATTTTTTTATTGAATCACGTATGACACTCGAAGCTACCGGTAAAAAGGGACCGTTGGAGAAGCCCTGACGACTCACGGCGGTGTGCCTGGGCAGAATTTACATCCTCGCACAGTCGCTGACCCGTGATGCATGCTAATATGCCTGCCTGCTTTCGATCTGGTCGTCCGGAACATACCATACCACGTGACTAGAAGTTTCGAACCACGCTGACCCGTGAACTCATCCGCTTTCTTGTTGCGAAATTTCGAACCACGGCCTCTCTCTCTCAAGCGAAATGGATCCCACGTTTCGAAACTTGGCGCTGTTCTCAACTCCATTTTAGGTCTGTTCGTTTCGCTGGTTTATTGTGCTGAAAGCACTGTTCGCTGGTTTGTTGTGAGAGAAAAACACTGCTGAATGGCTGCTGATTCTGCTGATAAGTCCAAACGATGATGTTTGTCCTCTGACTTTATTGTACTGCGGCAATCCGGTCGCAAAAAAAAAGAAAACGAAGAAAAGAATGTGGTCGGTACCCGATGGTGGCGCGGGAGGACGAGCCTGGCGCGGCGGCGGCGCGGAGGACGAGCGCGAGGAAAGCAAGCTGCCAGCGACGCGAAAGATGAACACGAGCAGCCGGGAAGATGAGTGCTGGGAGAAAGAAGAGAAGGGAGGCGTGGGGCTCATGCAGCGGGCTCGGCTGGGGAATCTGTGTGATTTTTCTCAACGCTTGGTCTCTTCTTATTCCGATTTCAGGGCTCTGAGATTAGATGAAGGCAAGAAAAGGCTCGATGACTTGACCGCGTCACAGGACTAAAATGGCGAAAAGTTGGCGGAGATAAGTACGAAGACATGAGTCTCATGTATTGTGAGGGTCCCACAGATTATCTAATATATAAAATATAAATACCATACCAATTTTGCTAAAAAGTAACGTTTAATTATATCTTTTCTAATCTAATTCATCCACGAGTACTAACCACTAACCAGCTTTCTGATCATTCACAGCAAAGCGCGTGTTTTTTCTCTCTGTGTTTTCTTTCGTATAGAGTTCGTTTGGTAGCTGATTTTATTAAGAGTGCCTTGTTTAGATGCCTAATTTTAGACATCCAAAGTTGGTATTTTGGCACTGGAGCATACTGTAGCATTTCGTTTGTATTTTGTAAAAATTGTTTAAACATTGACTAATTAGGCTTAAAACGTTCGTCTTGCAAAGTATAACAAAACTATGCAATTAGTTTTTGATTTCATCTACATTTAGTACTCCATGCATGTGCCGACATTTTGATATGATGAGAATCTTCTTTTTGCATAGTGGAATTTGGTGGCAAATTTTGGTATCTAAACATGGCCTAGTAATATGTGATGAATTAGAGATTAAAATCTTAATTATTTAATTGTCTTGAACTTATGAGCTTATGCGAGTTAGATAGTGTATGTCCAACCAACCTAGGTAGACTGATTTTAAAGTGCATTAGAACAAATGACATTTACGTTACAACGTGTGGGCTTTCGCGGGATTCACAACGTTAGTATAAATGTGAGGGGTGCATTTCGTTACCAGCAAATGAGTACTACTACATAATCATTGCTTCATTAAAAGATATAAGCGCAAAGCTTCTTGATTTAGCTATTATTATAGCAATTACTTTTAAATGTAGGTATATATATTTTTGCTAAACTATTCAAATTCACTACCTTACTTTCATAAACTGGCATTTATTTATTTCAATCAAATGCGGCAATTAATTTAATTATAAGCAGCAACCATTAATTTTAAAGACATATACAAGAATTTGTTTATTTGCTTCAAGCCAATATCACTAGCTATGTAGGCATACCATGGCCACAAGGTCACTTATAAAATTAAACACGCGAGTAGCACATGTCAAACTATTATATAGAATAAAAACACACAACTAATTGAAATGCATGATGCGATTGTTACATCTCTAAGCTATAAATTATCTAGGACCACGCAAGATGTGAGTCCCGTTGTAACGCATGAGCAATTTTGCTAGTAAAAAACAAAGAACAAAATGCTGTCGTGTTAATCAACCAGTCAAATAAAAAGTCCCTGTAACCATCCTCAACTTTGGATTTTCCTCTCTCACATGCAAAATCGGCTCTTCAAAACCCCTCAACTAGAACGTTTTATTTTTTTCATCCTCGAAAGTATTGACGGTGGTTTTTACTGACATGGCCGACATAGTTTCGACATAGTTTCAAGGATGATCAACATCGTCGCCCAACCGGAAACAGGGGACGAAACATCGTCGCCCAATTTGCTCAGATAGCATCAGTGGCATCAGTTAAGTTTAAAAATTCAGCTAAGCTCAGATAGCATCAGTTAAGTTCAAAAATTCAGCTAAGGTCAGATAGCATCAATTAATCTCAGACAGTTTATCATTCAGTTAACATCAATCACATGGAGCTAGCCTCAATGGAGGATTACACATGGATGGTTTTTGACAGTGGCATGCTCAGATCAAAATTCATCCATAACTCATCATTGGCAGTGACATATGCTCAGAACAAAATAAAAATTGCATCATAGGCAGCATTTCAACTAAAAAAGCATGGCAGTGCTCGTAACTCATCATCGGCAGTGGCAATGCTCAGAACTCATCTCAAATTGGCATCACATGCATCGAACTCATCTCAAATATGACATCAAAGGCAAGAATTCATACGCTCGGTGGGGGAGGAGGAGTAGATGGCCGGTCCACGAAGTCATGGACGAGCTAGGAGATGGACGGCGGCCCGAGCTCCTCGAAGAACGGCGCAGGGTCAGAGGTCGTCGATGGAGTTACGGCGGCCCGAGCTCCTAGCCGAGCTGCTCGGAGAACGGCGCACGATGGAGTGGGGTCCCAGCTAGGGCTCCCAGGTGTGTCGGAGAACAGTGGCGGGTGGCGGCGGGTCAGGCTCCCAGCGGAGCTCCTCGGCGTACGGTGGTGGCGGCGGAGGACGGCGCCGCACTCGTGATGGGGATGGGGGTGGGGACAGGGATGGGGGAGGAGGACAGGGATGGTGGAGGAGGACAGGGACGTTGGAGGATGATGGGGCAGCGACGGCAATGGCGGCCCGACGGCGGAGGAGCTAGGGTTTCCCCTGGTGGCGAAGGAGCTAGGGTTCCTTGCCCGGCTGCTGGACCACGTGTAAGGCAGGCCCGTAAGCGGGAGAAGAGGATGGGGGTGGGCGGAGCAGGAGGTTAGCGGCGGCGATGGAGGAGGAGCTCGGCGGCGGCGATGGCGATGGTGGCAGTGCGATTCAAAAATTTGGCAGCCCTTTGGGGTTGAAATTCACCATGGGAAGGACTTAGAAACTTTTCAGGGGAGGTGGCCCGGCTTATATAGGCTGGACTTAACCGCAGCGGGCAACCTAAGCCGCCCGCTGCGGTAAATATTTACCGCAGCGTGCGCCTTAGGTTGCCCGCTGCAGAAACTGTTTACCGCAACGGACGACTTAGGCAGCCCGCTGCGGTTAATAATTTCTGCTTTTTTAAATAAAAAATTGACTTGGTCAAATTTATTAAAATGAGAGACTAAATGACCCCAGACAAAAAACTTTTGAATACCAAGTTTATTAAACTCATCAAGATCTACAATTTTTATATTGGACATTTTTCCATTTGAGAAAGTGTCAGTAAACACTAGTCACAAAATCATGAATCTCACATAGAGTTTATGAAACTATAGGAGAGATTGACCATTTTTCAACTAAACTTTCCTAACACTTTCTCAAATGTAAAAATGATCTATATATCAAATGTTGATCTCGATGAGTCTATCAAAGTTGGTATTCATTAGTTTTCAATTTGATACCATCTAGGGTTTTGAAACCTAGGTTTGAGGTGTAAAAATTTCAAAATTCAAAATTTGAACCATCCAAACTTTGTCAAATGAAAAGTTGACCAAAACAACTTTTGTAGATCTTGATGAGATTAACAAACTTGGTATTTATGACTTTTCAAGATCAAACCATTTCGGGCTTCAAATACTTGATTGAAAGTGTCATTTTCTTTAAAATTCAAACTTTGACTTGGTCAAACTTGGTCAATCGAGAGGCTAAATGACCTCAGATGAAAAACTTTTGAATACCAATTTTGTTAAACTCATCAAGATCTACAATATTTACATAGGGCATTTTTCCATTTGAGAAAGTGTCAGTAGACAGGACGTAGAGTAGAGAGTAGTAGATCGCAACACTTAATACAAAATGATGTCAAGGGGTACATATGGGTTCCATGTTATTACATTATCACAACACTTAATACAAAAGGGTACCGATCGTGCTTTCGAACACATCGATACCCCTCGCCAATTTGCAAAAGGTCGTCCTCTTGTCAGTCGTTAGGTAGTAGGCCGTCGCCAGGATATCGACTTTACCGTTTTGAGGCTTTCTCAAGTGAATGTCGTGCCTGATGTCCATGTTGACAACATCTGTCTGTGCCTTGAGACTATCCTTTGTCTTGCCCGAGATGTTGAACAGGGTACCGATCATGCTTTCGAACACATTCTTCTTGAGGTGCATGAAATCGATGGCATGGGGTGATTGCAGTGTTTTCCAGTACGACAGGTACTTGAAGAAAATCGACTTCTTCTTGAAAGGGACGGCGGGGACCACAGGCGTTGCTTCCTCCGTCATGTCCCGCTTTCACTTCCTGGTCTGCTTTGTCCCTGTAACACCTCTGGGTGTTAAGCATGCATTCACATCCCAAAAGCATGATCATTAGCATTTCATGCATGTTCATCATCACATTGCAATATAAGTTGAAATTAATTAAATTATGAGAAATATATGTTTGAACCCTAAATTATTGCAATTGCTAGCTAAGAGTGGTAAAAATTTGTTGGGCTATGACTCTAAATGACTTAGAATTAATTAGCATGATTTTTGGAGCAACTTTTATATTCAAAATATCCACAAATTTTGTTTTTAAACATATTCCAGAAAAATGAGTTTTTATTTAAAAATTAGACTTTAAATCACTAATTCAAAATCTGTTTAGAATTTTGAAAAGTGCCCTAAATGAAAGTTGTAGAGAATTAAATTTTGAACAACTTTTGTTTTGGGGGCAACGTGTGAAAATGCCTTTTTCATCTTCAAAATTTAAATTTAAATCAATTTATAAAATCTGGAAATTTATTTATTAAAGGAAAAATAGTTTTCTTACCTTATCGGGCCGCCGCTTCCCTTTTGGCCCGCTGGCCAAAGTGGCCCGGTCTTCTCCCCGCGCTCGCGCGCCCGCGCAGCGCCGCGGCCCGGCCCACGCCGCGCGGCCGTCTCCTTCTCCCGCCCGCGCGCCCGCTGCGCTGTCCCGACCGCGGCAGGCCGCATCCACCGTGTGTCGGCCGCATGCCGGTGACGCCGGCCAGATGGCGCCCCGGTTGCCCCATCAGCGCGCGCGCTCGCCACTACAAACCGCCCGTAGCGCCTCGGCCTTCCTCTTCCCCCTCCTTTCGCTTTGCTCTCTCCCGCACGCACCGCCCGCAGTCCCACCTCCGCCACCGCGCGCGCCATCACCGGAGACGGCGTTCCGGCCGTTCCGTCTCACCGCGAGCCGCTCCATCTTGTCTCGGGCTTCTCCTCTCTCTGGCGTAGCCCGCGCTCACCTCAGCCGCCCGTGGTAAGCCTTCCATCCACGGGAATCGCTCACCGGAGTTCCGGCCGAGCTCGTCGGAGCTTTCCGCTCCGTGGACCGCTCCCCTCCGCCCCACCTTTTTCTCTTCTAGCACGCGCATCTTGTTCGCCATGACTCACCGGTGCTCGAGCACCCTTCCATTGCCCGTTCCATGGTCGGAGGTGGCCGACCGGTGGTCACCCGCGCCACCGTTCCGCCATGAACGGCGGTGACTGGCCCTCCGAGCTCCATTGGCCACCGCGTGTGTACCATTGGGTTCGCAAGCACGATGTAGTTCGCATGGTGCCTTTGGCCTGGCTGGAGACCTCGCCGCCGGCGAGCTGTGGACGCCGGTGTCTTCCTCTCTCTCTGTGACTGACATGTGGGGTCACGGGCCCACCTGTCGGTCTCGTGTTTGTTCTCTGTGTTCAGTTCATGGGTGCACGTAGCGCTGAGCAGTCCGATTTCAAAAGGATTTAAATAAAATGTTTTTCCAGAAATTGTTAAAAGGGTTTCTAAAATCCATAACTTGCTCATTTTAGCTACAAAAATTGTGAAACAAATTTTGTAGTGTTTCTCATAAGTAGATATATGATCTAAAAATATTGCATGTCAAGTTTGAAATACTTTTCTGTAGGGTTTTTATTTAATCACTGAAATTGCTATTTTCTTGTTAAATATGTAATAAATCCTAGAAAACTCAGAAAAATATGGTTCCACTTGCAATAATTTTCTTTTGTGATATACTTTCTAGGAAAAATATATGCCATGTATGTTCTATAGAAAATTTGTATATGTAGTACGAGTGCTTATTATTATTAATAATTGTTATTTTTGCTAGAGAGAAAAATATGAATAAAACATGCATGTAATAATTTTTCTATAGTGATTGTTTATTGTGTAGAATGTAGGAAAAATACTAAATATGTTGTTTGATACTTTTCATAGTATAAAGTATTTTTATGCTCATTTTTAGGCCCTAGCTTATTATTTTTGTGTAGGCAGTTCTAGTAATCCAAATGCAATGAAATTTTTGTGACATGCTAGATTAGATGATAGTAAGCTACTGTAATTTTCTCAGATTTTTCTATGCTACCAAAATAGGTGTTGCTGTTCAAACCTAGTTGCAATTAGGGTTTAATTAACCTTGTTAATGCATGACTAATTAATAAGGTTTACTTTGGTGTATCTTTGAAGGATCTTAGATTTCTAGGGTGACTTGGCATGGTAGAGAATGTTGGTCGTAGTATACGAGTACATGTTCTTAGATGATGTTGACTACCTTGTAGAAGAGTTGTATTCCTACTTTATGCAATAAAGTAAACCTATTCATCTACATTTCATTCATCATGATCATTACATATCATCTCTGCAATGCACCTAGGTTTTGTTACTTAGTCTCGTATAATTGGTCGATTCTATTACAGCTGGCATCGGAGCATGGTTTAGCGTATTTACTGTTCGCAAGTGTATTTAAAACAAAATTATGTTTGAAAAATGTGATTTCCAAACTAAGAGTGTACTAGTGGTCATATTCTTTATGCCCAGTAAGGACTCTAGGTGGCTTATTTAAGTATTGCCTTGGGGTTCTTGCACTATATTTCTCTTTCGTTGCTCATACGGCGTGCTATTGTATGAGTGCCACTTAATTGAGTGGTAATGTATGGATCAATTGCCTCTGCGCCTCGGTAAGTGTGAGATGTGAGAGCATGATCGGATACACCACCGATCTAGGGAGAGTGCTTATATGATGCTGGAGTAATTACCTGTTCTACACATGTTTTTACAAAAGTGTCGCATGTGTGGTTGTTCCGTCCGTTGAGGCGATGCCGTCAATAGGACGATGTTTTGGGTAGTTACTACCGTTGTACGCGTATCTGGGGATTCATGTAGAGCGTGTAGATAGATTTACTGCTTTCATGCATTCATGGGGAAATTGGGCTGAAATGAATCTTCTGTAGGTACATAACAATGTTTCTCGTGTAGAACGTATTAGTTACGTATATGATAGATCGCCTGTATGCCACCGAATTTATCGCTAGATATTATTTATTTCATAAGTTTGTGAGAACGTAAGAAACGTACATGCATCATATTGCTTGTGCATTTCATTCATGTCATGCATTCCTCCCCTTGTAAAGTGATTATCCCCTTTTGATAAAAATTGTACCAACTTAAAATATGTTCTCACCGGGTAATCAAAACTTTTTCTACAGATGGCCCGCACGAAGCAGACTATCCGTAAGTCCACAGGCGGAAGAGCACCCCGACACCAGTTGGCCCCGCGGGAGCGCCGCAGCACGGACACCTTTCTGAGCGAGTTTGGCATGCTGACTTTGCTTTGGAGAGTACTCCATGATGTGGGGTACCCAGAGGGTCAGGAGCCGGTGTACTCTTGGAGTGAGAGCCAGTTAGTTGAAGATGGACTTGCAGTAGTGGAGATCATAGTCCTTGCTCTTGGTGATGCTCCAGAGTGGGATGGTTGGCACTTGGAATTTGAGGGACGCACTCCAGTTGAGGGTGCAGAGGGAGCAGCTTTTCGTGTCATCAGGGACATAATGAGCAGATTTCCTAATGAGCTAGCAGCAGCCTTGGCTGGCACTTTTCCTAGAGATGATCCTCGCGATGTTATTTGGGTGCAGCCGCAAGGAGGCGCCTTGGTCAGAGGCCCACACGAAGGACAGGCTAGCGACAACCACACTATAAGTGCGATGTATGCAGCTATCAGAGCATACCAGGGTCTTGAGTGCACCTATTGGACGTTGACTGGTTTGCGTGGTGATGATCGGCTCAAAGCAAGCAAATAGAAGAAGAAGCAGGCACGTGCTATAGTTAGTTTGCAGGAGCAGTTGGCTGACATGAGCTTGCAGCGAGACCAGGCTCTAGGGAGAGGTGATAGTGCTCTACAGCAGGTGCATACATTGACTCAGGCCAACAATAATGCAGACTACATGATTGGACAATTGGTTCAGGAGAGGAATGAAGCCTGGAACGAGAAGAACCTTCTAAGGCAGAGGGTTGAGGAGCTAGAGGAGTATAACGTCAACTTGCATGAGGAGTTTCACGCGCTCTACAACGGGATTGGCTCGTATGCTCCTCCAGACGCCGCCGGTATAGACGTCGATGACGACGACGATGAGCCTGCAGTTGCACCTGCCGCCGACGACGACGTTGCTACTGATGGTAGCGATGGTGACGTCTCCGACCCCGACGATGGCCCCGAGGAGTAGGCTAGTTGCCTTGCGATAGCTACTAGGCCCTGTCGCGATGACCTTTCTTTTGACTTTATTTACCTTGATGTATCTCGTTTCGAACCTTGAGACTTGGTAGTATATTGGAACTTGGTTGGTCATGCGATACCTGAGCGCATAAAAGTCCAGTGTATGTATGCTGGCAATTTGGTTGTATGAATGCGATGTTTGCATTTGAAGTAATTTAATTAGTGGTGTTGTTTTAATTGGAATGCGATTATTGTGCCTCTGTTTTATTGTATGACTTTGTTCTGAATTCAGTACGACATAATTTTTCATTCACTCACAATTACTACAGCTTCACTTAATCATTACTTGTTGCTGAAATATGCAGATGACAAACACTCGCCGCGCCACGTATGAGGCTGCTGAAACTGGTGGTAATGGTGCCGAGGCAGGTGGGAGTGGTGAAAATAACATCAACCATAATGAGCCACACCCAGAACCACATTTGCCGCCTCCTCCACTGCTCACTGTAGAAGTATTCTTTGCGCAGTTTCTTGAAAGTCAGCGCAATGCCGAGCAGTCGCAGAAGAACATGGAAGATTTTCTGCGTACCATTGCCAACAATGTTCAATGTGGTAACAACCAAGGTGGTGGCAATGGGGTGAATCAGTACAGCAACTTCAAGGATTTCATGGACACCAGGCCACCAATTTTCAAGGAAGCAACCAAGCCACTTGACGCTGAAGAATGGATTAACACCATGGAAGATAAGTTCTGTGTGTTAAGGCTGACTGAAGTACCAAAGATAGAGTATGCTGCACATCAGTTACAAGGACCAGCAGGGATGTGGTGGAAGCATCATCGCACCACCTTCCCTCCAAATGCTCAGATCTCGTGGAGAGAGTTCACTGAAGCCTTCTGTGGAGTTTATATTCCACCGAGGCTGGTTGAGATGAAGTTGAAAGAGTTCTTGGCTTTAAATTAGGGCACCAAAACTATGACGCAGTATTTGCATGCCTTCAATAATTTGTGTCGTTATGCTCCCGACATGGTTGACACCGATGCTAAGAGAATTGCTAGCTTCAAGAGAGGGTTAGGTTCGAAGATGATGAAGCATGTGGGTACCAATACCCGCGCCAGATTCAATGACTTCATCAGTGATTGTCTAAAACAAGAGAAGAATAACAACGCGTACACTGCATCCAAGACTCGCAAGAGAGCCTTTGAGTCAGGACCATCACAACCAAGATTTCTCACTGCTAATCGTTCTGCCTATCGTCCGTCTACACCAGGTATAAGGTTTAGGCCACCACAGCATAAAACCCAGAACTACAAGGGACCATAGAAGCCGTACAAGATGGTCGTGCCACCAGCAAGGACAACCGCAGCTGCGGGACAAGGCAACTCGAAGAGAGCTATAGGATCTGCTGGTACAGTGAAGGGACCCTGCTATAATTGTGATCAGCCAGGCCACTTTTTAAAGTTCTATCCTTACCCGCCCAGAAAGAAGCAATAGACCTATAATGCTTGAGGTACACCACACCACTGTGGATGAGATTCCTGAGTGAAAGCATCTAGGCCCCAGTGTTGGTTTCGGCAATTGATAACAACGCTTATTTACCATGATTAACGTGTGTTTTGCAGAAACATTGGTAAGTTAGGTCATAGAGATGATAACTGCTTTGAGCAATATGGTATTCATGTCCCTTGATGGAAATCGTTTCGGTTTTCAAAGGATTAACGATAAGATTAAGGACGGTTAGTTCCGGATGTCAAGGTGTTGAGTTACATCTAGAATAGTCGTTAGGATCTTTGTTTCTTCCTTTGACCGTACTATAAAGGGGGGCATGAGCGAGTAGCTTGACCTAGATGAGTCTTGTGTTTAGGTGTGGTGCACACTTGTCAAACTTAGCACTAGGTAGCTCGAGAAAAGCTCAGAGTTCAGTTGGAAGCAACTTGGTTCAAGTTGCGTCGCGTTTAGAAGACGTTTGAGCCATTTACCTATGACCGGACGCGGTCCTGGTCATGACCGAACGCGTCCGGTCAGTACTAACACTTCACTGCGGTTTCAACTGATCAACCGGACGTGGTCCTTGAGAGGACCGGACGCGGTGGTCAGTCTGACACGTGTTTCAAAGGGTAAACAGCGTAATCGGACGTGACTGTGAAATGATCGGCACGTTCGGTCATGTTCCAGTAAGGTCCCATGGTGACCTGACGCGTCCGGTCACCTATGATCGGACGCGGTCGTGCGTCAGGTCATTTTTCCAGTAAGCTCTTGTCCGATCATTCCTGATTGGCGCGTCCGGTCATCTCAGACCGGCGCGTCCGGTCATCACAGATCAGCGCGTCTGGTCCCTCAGCGTAGCTTTCGGTTTTCGACCGTTACACCTGACCGGCGCGTCTGGTCATGTCGACAGGCGCGTCCGGTCAGTGCGCGTTTTGCTGATTCGAAAGGTAACGGTTGGATTTGTTTGAGGGGTGTATAAATACATCCCCTCCACCTCTTTTAGAGGTCTCTTGCTCATTTGTTCAGCCGAGAAACACCTTTGAAGTGCAAGGGAGTGCAAGAGCCCTAGTGAGGATAGAGATTTGCGAATCAAAGTTTGAGAATCCTCTCTAGTGACAAGAGTGTAGCAAGTGTGCATCCATCTTCTCATTAGGCTTGTTGTGGTCAAGTGAGAGTTCTAGCTTGTTACTCTTGGTGATCGCCATCACCTAGACGGTTTGGTGGTGATTGGGAGTTTGGTGATCATCCGACGAGATTGTGGGTGACCCAACTCAAGTTGTGAGCGGTTTTGGGTGATTCGCCGCGATGGAGTGTCGAAGAATCAACCCGTAGAGAGCACTTGATCCTTGCGCGGATCAAGGGAGAGCTACACCCTTGCGCGGGTGCTCCAACGAGGACTAGTGGGGAGTGGCGACTCTCCGATACCTCGGCAAAACATCACTGTGTTCCTAACCCTTACTTTCAAGCATTTACTTTCGTGCATTACTTTCATTGCTTGTTTACTTTCCTAGAATTGCCATGCTAGTCTAGGATTGGAACTTAGGGTGCAAAACTTTTATCGGTAGAATCACAAGGAACACTAGTAGGCACTAGGGGTGAAGTTTGGCTTGTAGGATTTAATTCTTGCAATTAATTTTTAGAAAAGCCCAATTCACCCCCCCTCTTGGGCATCTTGATCCTTTCAATTGGTATCGGAGCCGTGTTGCTCTTAATTTAGGCTTCACCGCCTAGAGCAAGATGTCTAATGGGGAAGGACCACCTCCCACTTTTGAGGGAGACGATTTTCTATATTGGAAAATTCGTATGGAGGCGTACCTCGAAGCCATAGATGTTGGGTGTCTTAGAGCCGCAACCGAAGGGCTTCCTCCTATAAGGGATCCCGCTAACCCAAGTGGTGACGAGGAGAAGTACGACCGGTGGAATGCAAAGGCAAAAAATGCACTCTACCGGGGCTTAGGCAAAGATATCTTCAATCGTGTGTGCAATGCCAAAAATGCTCATGAATTGTGGGAAAATCTTTGTGCTCTCTATGAGGGAACTAAGAGTGAGCGTGTGGAACGCTATCATATTGCCTTAAAGAAAATTAATTCTTTTGAGATGCTTCCTAAAGAAAGTGCTAATGAGATGTACACTCATTTGAATGTTCTTGTAGAAGATCTCAATGCTCTTGGACTCACTCAAATGAGTCAATCGGATGTTGCAAGGAGGATCTTGAGTGTTCTTCCCATTGAGAAGTATGGACATAATGTCACCGTACTTCACCAAAGTGATCTCTCCGCCGCAATACCGACACAAGTATTGGGAAAGATCAACGCACATGAGATGTACATGCACATCACTCCGGAAGAGGGCTCATCATCTTCCAAGAAGAAAGACTTGGCCTTCAAAGCTAGCCATGAAAAGAAAAAGAAGAAGGGCCAAGCCATGATAGTGCAAGAAAGCTCAAGTGAAAGTGACATTGATGATGAATCACTTGCACTCATGGTGAGGAAGACCACCAAGATGCTAAAGAAGCTCAACAAGAGTGGCATCAAGTTCGATGGCAAGAAGAAGAAATTATTCACAAGTAGCAAAAGGAAGCCAATCTCTGAAATGGATTGCTTCAATTGTGGAGAACTTGGCCACCTAGCTCACCAATGCCCGAAGCCTCCAAAAGACAAGTACAAGAATAAGTACAAGGGCAAGAAAGATGACTCAAGTGATGAAGAAGATGAGAAGAGAAAGAACAAGCTATACAAAAAGAAAGATGACAAGAAAAGAGAGTTCTACAAGAAGAAGAAGGGAGGCAAGGCTTATATTGTTGGTGATTGGCTCACTGACATTGAATCATCATGTGAGTCCTCCGGCGATGAAAGTGATAATGAAAAAGAGAAGATCGTCGCATTTGTGATTGGGCCATCATCATCTTCACCGACATCTTCATCACCACCTTCACCGCCACCTTCACCATCATCTTCCGCTACTCATCTATGCCTTATGGCTAAGGGTGATCGAAAGGTACAAAATAGTGATAGTGATGATGATGATAGTGATAGTGATGATGAATATGATGCACCTTCTTATGATGAACTTGTAAAATTGTTGAACAAATACTCTAAAATCATAAGAAGAACTAGAAATGAAAATGATGAGCTTCAACATGAAAATGAATCACTCTCATCTAAGCTTGAAAGTGCACATAAGACTAGGGATGAGCTCATAGATCAAAATAAAACTATGTCTTCTTCTCTCAAGGAGCTCAAAACTTCTAACAAGGAGCTTAGAGATAAACATGATAAAATTGAGAAGAAGCATGGTGAACTCATTACTAGGCTAAACTTGCTAAAAGATGAATACACCGCCTTGAAAATCAATTATAATACTCTTATTTTTGCCAATGAACTTGCTCTTGAGACATATGATGCCACTAACCAAATTGTTAAGATTGATATAGCTACATCATGTGATGATTTGATTGTTGAGAACTTTGAGCAAGGCTCTAGCGGCAAAAGCAAGAGTGTGGTTGAGGCAAATGACTATGATGAGTATGTCAAGCTCAAAAGTGAGAATGAGATGCTTAAAGTTAAGAACAAGAAGTTGATGGCTCTTGAAAAGCAAGCTTCAAATGAGTCACTTATTGAAGAAAACAAGAAGCTCAAGCAAGAGAAAGAGCATCTCAAGACCGGCCTAAGCAAGTTCACAAGAGGCCAACATTTGCAAAGTGAGCTACTCATGAACACCATCATGAAGTTGGATAGGAGTGGCATTGGTTATTTGGCAAATCAAGAGAAGAAGGTCAAGGCTCAACAACTTCAAAGCAAGTCAAAGCCCAAACCAAAGAGATGTGTTGAATGTGGACACGAAGGCTATTTTGCTCATGAGTGCAAAACTCCACCACCACAACCCTTGCCCAAGCATGCTAGACCCTTTGCCTTCAATGCTCATTACATGCTTAGAAAGGACTCAAGTGGAAAGATGAAAGTCATGTTCTTGGGTCCCCCTAACAAGAATAGGCCTAAGAAAATATGGGTTGCCAAGTCACTAGTTGAGAAAGTTAAGGGTCCCTCTCAAGTTTGGGTCCCTAAACAAAAGGCTTGATCTCTTGTGTGTAGGTGAACTACAAGACCAGTGGATCTCATTGGGTGATTGATAGTGGTTGCACACAACATATGACCGGTGATCCTCGTATGTTCACCTCACTTGAAGAGGATGGGGTATGTCAAGACAAGATCACATTTGGGGACAATTCCAAAAGCAAAGTCAAGGGTATAGGCAAGGTTGCAATATCAAATGATCATTCTCTCTCAAATGTGCTCTATGTTGCTTCATTGAGTTTCAACTTACTATCCGTTGGGCAACTTTGTGATCTTGGCTACCAATGCTTGTTTAGTCCAAATGAAGTGGTCGTTATAAAGATAGATGACAAGCAAGTGATTTTCAAGGGTTTTAGATACAATAATCTCTATCTAGTTGACTTCACCTCCGAAGATGCAAACTTGATGACATGTTTGTTCACCAAGACTACACTTGGATGGCTTTGGCATAGGAGGCTTGCTCATATTGGAATGAACACTCTCAACAAGCTATTGAAGAAAGAATTAGTGAGAGGTTTGAAGGATGTAAAGTTTGAGAAGGACAAACCTTGTAGTGCATGTCAAGCCGGCAAACAAGTTGCAAACACTCATCCAACCAAAGCCTACATGTCAACATCAAGAGTACTAGAACTTCTACACATGGATTTGTTTGGTCCTACAACTTACAAGAGTTTGGGTGGAAATCTCTATTGCCTAGTAATTATGGATGATTACTCAAGATACACTTGGACTTTCTTTCTTCATGACAAATCCGAAGTGGCAAATTGCTTCAAGAAGTTTGCAAAGAGGGCTCAAAATGAATTTGAAGTCAAGATAAAGAAAATTAGAAGTGATAATGGCAAAGAGTTTGACAACACCAACATTGAAGCATATTGTGATGAAATTGGAATCAAGCATGAAGTTTCATCAACCTACACTCCTCAATAAAATGGTGTAGTTGAGAGAAAGAATCGGACCTTGATCACTCTTGCAAGAACAATGTTAGATGAATACAACACACCGAAGAAATTGTGGGCCGAGGCAATCAACACCGCATGCTATGCTTCAAATCGCCTCTTCCTACAAAAGTTCCTTTGCAAGACCCCTTATGAGTTGCTAAATGGGAAGAAGTCGGACGTCTCATTCTTCCGGGTGTTTGGTTGCAAATGCTACATCTACAAGAAGCGTCAACACCTAGGGAAGTTCCAAAGGTGTTGTGATATTGGTTTTCTTGTTGGCTACTCATCAAAGTCCAAAGCATATAGAGTATTTAACCATGCCACCGGTTTGGTTGAAGAAACATATGATGTGGAATTTGATGAATCTAATGGCTCCCAAGGAGCAATTGAGAATTGTGATGATGTAGGTGATGAACCATTGAGGGAGGCCATGAAGAACATGCCAGTGGGAGACATTAAGCCTAAAGATGATGAAGACGATGTACAAATTATCAATCCACCATCTTCATCATATGTGCCTCAAGATGATAACAAGAATGAGAGAGTAGAAAATGAAGACACCCATGTCTCTCATCATCAAGCCGAGACACAAGCACAAGATGTTGATGCCCCCCATCCTACTCCTCAAATGGTTGATCGAAGAAACTCACCTCTACTTCAAGCACATCCACAAGATCTCGTCATAGGGAGTCCTACAAAGGGTGTAATGACTCAATCTCAAAAGTTTAATTCTTTTGTTGAACATCACTCTTTTGTCTCTTGTCTTGAACCTAAGAATGTAGAAGAAGCTCTTCAAGATCCGGATTGGGTGAATGCCATGCATGAAGAATTGAACAACTTCGCCCGCAATCAAGTATGGACACTTGAAGAGCATCCAAAAGGTGCAAGAGTCATTGGAACCAAGTGGGTGTTTCACAACAAGCAAGATGATCAAGGGGTAGTAGTAAGAAACAAGGCAAGACTAGTAGCAAAAGGGTTCTCTCAAGTTGAAGGTCTTGATTTCGGAGAGACTTTTGCACCCGTTGCAAGACTTGAAGCCATTCGTATCCTTCTTGCATATGCATGACATCATGATATGAAATTATATCAAATGGATGTGAAAAGCGCATTCTTAAATGGCTTCATAAATGAACTAGTCTATGTTGAACAACCTCCCGGGTTTGAAGACCCTAGATATCCTAATCATGTTTATAGGTTGTCCAAGGCGCTATATGGGCTCAAGCAAGCCTCTAGAGCGTGGTATGAGCACCTCCAGGACTTCCTCATTGAGAAGGGCTTCACTATTGGGAAGGTTGACACCACACTATTCACCAAGAAGTTTAATGAAGAGATCTTCATTTGTCAAGTCTATGTTGATGATATTATCTTCGGGTCAATAAATGAAGATTATTGCAAAGAATTTGGTGAATTGATGTCAAAAGAGTTCGAGATGTCAATGATTGGTGAGCTAACATTCTTCCTTGGGTTTCAAGTCAAGCAAATGAGAGAAGGGATTTTTATCTCTCAAGAAAAGTATACCAAGGATCTTCTCAAAAGATTCAAGATGGAAGAATGCAAGCCAATCAAGACCCTAATGCCAACTAATGGACATCTCGACTTAGATGAGGGAGGTAAACCAATCGATCAAACTCTTTACCGTTCTATGATTGGTAGCTTGTTGTACCTTACCGCATCTAGGCCCGACATCATGTTTAGTGTGTGCATGTGTGCCCGCTTTCAAGCGTGCCCTAAAGAACCTCACCTAAGTGCCGTAAAAAGAATCCTAAGATACCTTAAGTATACCCCAAGCATTGGACTTTGGTACCCTAAAGGAGCTAGATTCCAACTAGTTGGCTACAACGATTCGGATTATGCCGGTTATAAAATTGATAGAAAAAGCACATCCGGAGGATGCCACTTGCTTGGGAGATCCTTAGTATCTTGGTCATCTAAAAAGCAAAATAGTGTGGCTTTGTCCACCGCTGCGGCGGAATACATTGCCGCGGGGGCTTGTTGTGCACAAATCTTATACATGAAACAAACCCTCCTAGACTATGGAGTTGTTCTTGAAAAGGTGCCGCTTTTGTGTGACAATGAAAGTGCGGTTAAAATTGCAAATAATCCGGTACAACACTCTCGCACCAAGCACATTGATATCCGCCACCACTTTCTAAGAGATCATGTTGCTAAAAATGATATATCACTATAAGGTGTAAGAAGTGAAAATCAATTAGCGGATATCTTCACTAAACCTTTAGATGAGGCTACCTTTTGTAGATTGAGAAGTGAACTAAATGTGCTTGATTCTAGTAACTTTAAAAGATGAGCTTGTGTTGTCCCTTGCATTGCATTGTACTTTATGCCATGTTTATTTTCTCGCAATGCATCTAGGACTTGTCTAACACGGTTACGATAACCCTCCTTTGGAGGAGTGAAAAAGCCTAACCTTGGATCAAACTTGACAAGCAACCTAGTTCTCCTTTCTTGTTTTGCATTACATATGCATGGTTGTTGCTTTGTCGTTTCTTTTTGGTTTAGCTTTGAGTAACCTCTGTGTTCGTCCATGAATAGAGAGAGCATTTGAAGCTCCCAAGGGTTCATAAACTCTATTGCATGGCCATACATTGCTCCTCGGGTGTTTATTAAATATTTTCTTAAAAATAATACTAGCCTAAGGCAAAATATTTTGAAAATTTTGAGGGTTTGAGTGAGGTCACTCATATCAGGTTCCAATTGGTGTTTATTTGAGTCTCTTTGAATTGGAACTTGATTGGAAGAAGTCGCGTCGAAAAACGGTTTGAAAAAGAGCTTTTTACAGCGACCGGACGCTAGAAATGACGCTACATCGGACGCGGTTCTGCTTCACCACCGCGTCCGGTCCCGGTATCCACCACCGCGTCCGGTCATCCATTCCAATTTTTTTGGGCTATGTCAAACCGGACGCTGTCAGCGTCCGATCGTGGATAATCGGACGCATCCAGACATTCCAGGAGCTTACTGGAATGTGACCGGACGCTGTCTCCACCGCGTCTGGTCATTCGACCACCGCGTCCGGTCATCACGCATAAAGCGGATCTCATCCTTTTAACCGTACGATTGGATCTCATCTCGGCCTCGGTTTTTTCCTCCGCCGCCTTCCATCTCGTCGTCTCGCCGCGACCAGCAGACGCTCCCGTGCCCTAGCAGCCGCAACCTCGCCTCCGCCGCAGCCGCGCCCTCGCCTCCACCGTAGCTGCGCCCTCGCCTGCGCCGAGCCGCTGCGCCAGCCACCGCGTAGCACCGCCGCCACCGCGCCCGCGCTTGCTTGCTCCTCGCCGGAGTTACGCCGCCGCAGCCGCGCCACCAGTGACCTCCACCGCGCCCTAGCTTCTCCTCAGAAATCCTTGCCGTGCACGCTTTTCGAAGTCCGTGCGAAGTTCATCCCAACCCTAACCCTAGGTCGCTAGGTTTTCATCTTCGAAATCATCTCCGTCTTCGCGATCGTCTCCGTCTCCGCAAGGTGACGTCTTCTCCTTGGATTAGGGTTTACCGTCGATTTTCCGATGAATTACTAATTCAAATTGTCGTTCGATCGTCCATTGTATTCCAGGGTTTCGGTCACCGTCTTTGAGTAACCCTAATACGTCGAGATCGTCTTCCGGTCATCGGATCATCGCTCGTCGAGGTAGCTATCGCGGTCATCTCATATCTTACCTCACCTGCTTGCTCTTACTAGGATCTCACTTATCTTTTAGATATATATGTTGCTTATAGTAGATCCATCTATTCTATTGTTTCAGTTTGTCCTGTCAGTGCTGAGTGGTTCAGGTGATCAGTTGTGAATCCGAGGCCAAGCCTGCGGATACAGATTGAGGCCAAGCCTCACAAGGTTCAGTACATCATCTGTCTTTTTAGTTTGTGTCAGTACATCCTCTTGTCAGTATGGTTCGATGCAAGAATGCTGGTGGGGCACCTAGTGACGGGGATGACAGTCCCCCTAGGAGGACAGAGGTAGCTCGCAGGAAGCGAGTTAAGATTGCTGCCAAGAAAAGGAAGAGAACTCTTACAGAGGCAGAGATAGCTCAGGCAGTGGCAGATGTAGCAGATGCAGCAGCGAGGGGTGGCAGGAGCAGTGGTATTCGCATTGGAGAAAGTCGCTTTCATCTTGAAGGTCGACAACTTGGCACTGAGGCCATAGAGGAGACAGTAGAGGCTACAGAGGAGACAGTGGATGCCCCTGCAGAGCAGCCTTTAGAGGATCCATAGGAGACTGAGGAGCAGACAGCACAGACTCTACATCGTCGTCGCTCAGGACGTACGCGAGCTAAGGTCACTCCCAGGCCAGAGGGTCAGTGTCATGGAGGTCATCCACCTCCTAGGGCTAGAGGTCACCCCCCTATGGAGCACTTTGACCTCAGGGGTGCTACAGCCAGATAGGTCCAGGCCCTCAGGTTCGTTGAGGTGTCTCGGTGGTTCCCACCCCAGTGGGATCCCCGAGCGTCAGAGGGCTTCTACACACCTCTGCACGAGGATTTCTACAGGGCCTATGTCGATAGTGGAATAGCATTCAGACCATAGAGAGTCTATCGACTAGAGGCACTAGTTGAGGTGGTTGGTGAGCAGCTTCGTCCACATCTATCTTTTCTGCCTGGTCTATCAGATCTACTTGGACGGACTGGAGCATACTGCGGAACCTGGGTCAGAGAATTTTACTCGTCACTATGGATCGACCCTGCACATCAGTTCATCCACTTTGCTTTCAGAGGTCGTGACCGTAGGTTATACAGCACCAGGGTACGGGAGATTCTCAGACTCCCCACTTCAGAGACCAAGATCCATCAGTTGTGCTTCGGACAGACTGCTCCTCCGAGACGCCCTCACGGCGGGACAGTTCCTCCTACTGATTTGATTCGACCCTGCTTCCGTGAGCCTTTTGGCGAAGGGTCTCAACACACGCCAGCCAGCTTGACACCCATAGCGAGAGTACTAGATGCCATAGTGAGGAGGACACTGCTTCCTAGACTTGGATACAAAGAGGGTCTCACTCGCATGCAGCTATGGGTGGTACATCACCTCGTCTCACAAACCTCGTTTGACCTTTGGGATCTAATGCTTTGTGAGATGGAGGATACCTTGGTAGAGGGATTCAAGGGACACAGGCAGCTACCATATGCACACTGGATCTGCTTCATCAGCAGGACTGCCTGTGAGTTGCCTGCAGAGATTAGAGTTGAAATCTCTGATACTACCACAGCCTTCCCAGAGTATGACATCCATCAGTTGTGGGCATCAGTGACTAGAGGGCAGGCACCTGGCCCAGGACGGTGACAGAGGCCAGATGTACTAGAGACAGCCGCTGAGCAGGACGAGACCAATGAGGGTCTTGCAGAGGCAGAGCTTGCAGACTTAGATGCTCAGCCGGCTGATCAAGCCGAGGATGTGGCCACTGACAGCACAGATGAAGACTACTAGCCCATCCCCAGGTACCGCTCTCCTCGGCCTCATGACCATGAGGCCGGTGGCTCTGGCTCAGCCTCCCGCTCAGATCCAGCCATGGTGGCTATCCTTGAGAGGTTGACCCAGGCCCAGGAGCGACAGGAGATACAGATGCAGCGACAGGCACAGGACTCAGCTGCAGCATTTGCATAGATTCAGGCTTGCCAGGACGAGCTTCCGAGGCAGCAGCTCGAGTTTCAGCGTCAGCAGTTCGAGATGTAAAGGTAGCAGGCAGCTACTCAGCAGCAGTACTTAGAGCTTCTGCGCCACCTTGTCACTGTGGGAGTTTCGCCATCGCCGTCTATTCTGACTCCAGCCTTACAGTCCAGTGGACCTCAGAGTCAGGGGCAGCCGAGTTTTTAGTATACCTCCCCTCAGCAGCAGATACCTTAGACTTTTTAGTCTCCGAGCTACACGCCTATTCAGACAGGTTTTACTCCACCAGCTCAACCAGGACCACATCTCCTCTTAGGCCTGGCATTCCTTGATTTCAGTGCTACATATAGTGAGCTGACTGGACAGCCGACACCATCCCATTCGACTTTTGTGACTACCTCAGACATGTCGGCTTCAGAGACTGCTGCGTTTCCACTGACAGGGGCTGCTACCACAGACACTCTGCCTTCCTCAGTTGCATCTACAGATCCTCCCACTCTAGGGGTCTTTCAGGCTCAGGCGACAGTAACCGATCCAATAGTTGCTTCTACACCTTCAGTCACTGCACCTCATCTACAGACCCAGACTACTTCACTGCCACGTTCAGCTTCAGAGGGTCAGCCTGACAGTTCAGAGTCTGAGGAGGATGCTACGCAGTTTGTGATCACTCCGCGCTCCTTGGCACTAGACACGACAGCTTCTGTTCCCCCGTCAGATCCCTAGATTAGTTTTTGGTGGTTGATGCCAAAGGGGGAGAGAAAGCATAGATTCAGGGGGAGTGGTGTTAGAGGGTTTTGTTTTTTGTGTGTGCTACTTTCATGCATCATGTTTACTTTTCTCGCCCAGCATTGTGTGACTATGAGTTTGTGAGACTATGTTTTGTTTTTTGTCACTCAATGATGTTTAGCTCATAAGGTTGTGCTTCCGTGTCTTACTCCGATTTCATATGAGCTATGTTTTATGTGTACTAACTCTTCATGTTTTATCTTATGAGTACACTCAGTTGGCTTGGAACACATAAGCATTGACTAATCCCTTGTGCTGACAGCTTTATGCTTATGTGAACCAAGCATGATCGAAAACCTCAACTCATATCTTTTGAATCTAAGTGTTGTCTTCAATCACCAAAAAGGGGGAGATTGAAAGCATCTAGGCCCTGGTGTTGGTTTTGGCAATTGATGACAATGCTTATTTACCATGACTAACGTGTGTTTTGCAGAAACAATGGTAAGTTAGGTCATGGAGATGATAACTGTTTTGAGCAATATGGTATTCATGTCCCTTGATGGAAATCGTTTCGGTTTTCAAAGGGTCGACGATAAGATTAAGGACAGTTAGTTCCGGATGTCAAGGTGTTGAGTTACATCTGGAATAGTCATTAGGATCTTTGTTTCTTCCTTTGACCGTACTATAAAGGGGGGCATGAGCGAGTAGCTTGACCTAGATGAGTCTTGTGTTTAGGTGTGGTGCACACTTGTCAAACTTAGCACTAGGTAGCTCGAGAAAAGCTCAGAGTTCAGTTGGAAGCAACTTGGTTCAAGTTGCGTCGCGTTTAGAAGACGTTTGAGCCGTTTACCTATGACCGGACGCGGTCCTAGTCATGACCGGACGTGTCCGGTTAGTACTAACACTTCACTGCGGTTTCAACTGATCGACCGGATGCGGTCCTTGAGAGGACCGGACGCGGTGGTTAGTCTGACACGTGTTCCAGAGGGTAAACAGCGTAATCGGACGCGACTGTGAAATGATCGGTGCGTCCGGTCATGTTCCAGTAAGGTCCCGTGGTGACCTGACGTGTCCGGTCACCTATGATCGGACGCGGTCGTGCGTCAGGTCACTTTTCCAGTAAGCTCTTGCATGATCAGACGCGTCCGATCATTCCTGATTGGCGCGTCTGGTCATCTTAGACCGGCGTGTCTGGTCATCACAGATCGGCGCGTCCGGTCACTCAGTGTAGCACCGTTACACCTGACCGGCGCGTCCGGTCATGTCGATAGGCGCGTCCGGTCAGTGCGCGTTTTGCTGATTCGAAAGGTAACGGTTGGATTTGTTTGAGGGGTGTATAAATACATCCCCTCCACCTCTTTTAGAGGTCTCTTGCTTATTTGTTCGGCTGAGAAACACCTTTGAAGTGCAAGGGAGTGCAAGAGCCCTAGTGAGGATAGAGATTTACGAATCAAAGTTTGAGAATCCTCTCTAGTGACAAGAGTGTAGCAAGTGTGCATCCATCTTCTCATTAGGCTTGTTGTGGTTAAGTGAGAGTTCTAGCTTGTTACTCTTGGTGATCGCCATCACCTAGACGGTTTGGTGGTGATTGGGAGTTTGGTGATCATCCGACGAGATTGTGGGTGACCCAACTCAAGTTGTGAGCGGTTTTGGGTGATTCGCCGCGACGGAGTGTCGAAGAATCAACCCGTAGAGAGCACTTGATCCTTGTGCGGATCAAGGGGGAGCTACACCCTTGCGCGGGTGCTCCAACGAGGACTAGTGGGGAGTGGCGACTCTCCGATACCTCGGCAAAACATCGCCGTGTTCCTAACCCTTACTTTCAAGCATTTACTTTCGTGCATTACTTTCATTGCTTGTTTACTTTCCTAGAATTGCCATGCTAGTTTAGGATTGGAACTTAGGGTGCAAAACTTTTATCGGTAGAATCACAAGGAACACTAGTAGGCACTAGGGGTGAAGTTTGGCTTGTAGGATTTAATTCTTGCAATTAATTTTTAGAAAAGCCCAATTCACCCCCCCTCTTGGGCATCTTGATCCTTTCACTGAGGTAGAGCCCATAACCGCTGGTAAGTTTCCTATTAACCAAAACCCTGCAGTTGTTCTATTTGATTCTAGATCATCGCATTCTTTCATGAGTCAAGCATTTGCATGAAAACATGAACAACTATGCACAGATTTAAGTTATGGTTACCGTATAAGTTTAGCAGGGGCTGATGTTTTAACCAATCAGATGGTTAGAGGGGCAACCCTTGAATTAGGTAGTCAAAAGTTTCGAGTGAACTTGATAGTTATGCCTGGACTAGTTCTGGATGTCATCATAGGGATGAATTGGATGAAGGATTGGGGAGCAGTTATAGATACAGGAAGTCGGGTACTTACCCTTAAGGATCCCTAGGGAGAGGGTACTTTTCAGGTACCATTGCCCAAAAGAACAGACCTTGTGAGTGTGACATGTGCTATGGAAGTCATTCCTATTCATCAGATTCCGGTCGTGTGTGAGTTTTCGGATGTGTTTCCAGATGAGTTACCGGTCTTCCGCCAGATAGAGATGTTGAGTTTGGAATTGAGTTGATCCCCGGGACAGCTCCAATTTCAAGGAGACCTTATAGGATGCCTCCAGATGAGTTAGCTAAATTGAAGAAGCAACTAGAGGAATTATTGAAAAAGGGGTTTATTCGGCCAAGTAAGTCTGAATGGGGATGTCCTGCCTTGTTTGTGAAGAAAAAGAAAGAGGGTACTTTGAGAATGTGTGTGGATTATAGGCCTCTTAATACTGTAACTATCAAGAATAAGTATCCCTTGCCTCATATTGATGTTTTGTTCGATCAGCTAGCCAAAGCCAGAGTGTTCTCCAAGATAGATTTAAGATCGGGTTACCATCAGATAAAGATTAGGCCACAAGATATACCGAAAACCGCCTTTTCCACCAGATACGGGTTGTACGAGTATCTTGTTATGTATTTTGGCTTAACAAATGCTCCTGCATACTTTATGTATCTAATGAATACGGTTTTCATGCCAGAGTTGGACAAGTTTGTGGTTGTGTTCATTGATGATATTCTAGTATACTCTGAGAACGAGAAAGATCATGAAGAGCATCTGAGAATTGTCTTAACCAGACTTAGAGATCATAAGTTGTATGCTAAGTTTAGCAAATGTGAATTTTGGTTGAAGAAAGTTCCTTTCCTTGGTCACATTCTGTCAGAGAATGGAGTTTCTGTAGATCCGAGTAAAGTGCAAGAGGTTATGGATTGGAAGACACCAATCACAGTTTCGGAAGTTAGAAGTTTCTTAGGATTAGCTGGTTACTATCATCGTTTTATACCAGATTTCTCGAAGATTGCCAAGCCAATGATAAGTCTGCTACAAAAAGATCACAAGTTTGTGTGGACAGAGGAGTGTGAGACATTTTTCCACACCTTGCGGAAACTGTTGACCACTACTCCAGTTCTAGCGCAACCAGACATTGAGAAACCTTTTGATGTGTTTTGCAACGCATCAAAAATAGGATTAGGTTGTGTTCTTATGCAAGAAGGAAGAGTCATTGCTTATGCCTCCCGTCAGTTGAGAAAGCATGAGATCAACTATTCGACACATGATCTTGAACTTGCTGCCGTAGTGCATGTATTAAAAATTTGGAGACATTACTTACTTGGTAATGTGTGCAATATTTTCACCGATCACAAGAGTCTCAAGTACATCTTCACCCAACCCGAATTGAACATGAGACAGCGAAGATGGTTAGAATTGATCAAAGATTACAACTTGAATGTGCAATATCATCCTAGAAAGGCCAATGTAGTGGCAGATGCTTTGAGTAGAAAGTCACATTGCCTGAATACGCAACTTTTGCTCGAAGATGGTTTTGATCTAATGCATCCTGTCGTGTTACATAGTATTCAGATTAGTTGCTCTTTGGAGAGTAAGATAATAGAAGACCAGAAAACTGACAAAGGGATATTCCATATCAAAGAAAAGATTAAAGAAGAACCATCCAAGCACTTTAGAGTGGATGAACAGGACATGTTATGGTTTGACGACCGTCTTGTTGTTCCTAAGGATCGAGAGCTTAAGAATAAACTTATGGATGAGGCTCACCTTTCGAAGTTATCTATCCATCCTAGAAGTAGCAAGATGTAGCAAGAACTAAGACCTCGTTATTGGTGGACAAAAATGAAGAAAGAGATTGCAGCATATGTAGCCAGATGTGACACATGTTGTAGGGTAAAAGTTATTCATATGAGACCTATTGGATTGTTGCAACCTTTGTCCGTACCTAGTTGGAAGTGGGATGATATAAGTATGGATTTCATCACAGGTTTGCCCACTACTCAGAAAGGACATGATTTGATTTGGGTAATCATGGATCATCTTACAAAAACAGCTCACTTTTTACCTGTCAAGACAGATTATAGACCACCTCAATATGCAGAGAAGTATATTGCTGAGATTGTGAGATTGCATGGCATACCAAAGACTATAGTGTCTGACAAAGGGTCACAATTCACTGCTCACTTTTGGGAGCACTTACACAAAGGATTGGAAACTAGTTTGATTCGTAGTACTACCTATCATCCTCAGACAGATGGTCAGACCGAAAGAGTTAATGCTGCTTTGGAGGATATGTTGAGAGCCTGTGTATTATCTTCCAGAGGTTCATGGGAGTCATGGTTACCATTAGCAGAGTTCGCTTACAATAATAGTTATCAAGAAAGTATCAAGATGGCACCATTCGAAGCTTTGTATGGCAGAAAGTGTAGAACACCACTAAACTAGCTCGAGCCAGGAGAAAGAAGATATTATGGTATCGACTTCGTGGAAAAAGCCGAGAAGAAAGTTCATATCATTCAGTAAAATATGAAAGCCGCTCAATCACGTTAGAAAAGCTATGCGGATAGAAGGAGGAGACCGCTTGTGTTCGAAGTTGGTGACTATGTTTATCTGAAAGTCACGCCAATGAAGAAGAAACGGTTTGGAGTACGCAGAAAGCTTGCAGCCAGATTTGTGGGACCATACAAGATATTGGAAAGAAAAGGTCCAGTAGCTTATAAGTTAGAGTTACCTGAGACAATGGGTGCTATATTCCTAGTTTTTCATGTATCGCATCTCAAGAAGTGTTTGCGTGTTCCAGAGGAAAGAATCGAACCCCGAGGCATAAAGCTCAAGTCAGATTTGGTATATCGTGAGCAACCGGTTCGAGTGTTGGAATCTAAAGAGAGGGTTACTCGAAACAGTGTGGTAAAAACATATAAGATATAGTGGAGTCATCATGATGAAGGAGATGCAACTTGGGAAACAGGTGAATATCTACAAAAAGCTTATGAGGATTTTTATAATAAATGGTTCGTAACCCAAATCTCGGGATGAGATTTTTTATAAGGGGGAGGGCTATAACACCTCTGGGTGTTAAGCATGCATTCACATCCCAAAGCATGATCATTAGCATTTCATGAATGTTCATCATCACATTGCAATATAAGTTGAAATTAATTAAATTGTGAGAAACATATGTTTGAACCCTAAATTATTGCAATTGCTAGCTAAGAGTGGTAAAAATTTGTTAGGCTATAACTCTAAATGACTTAGAATTAATTAGCATGATTTTTGGAGCAACTTTTGTATTCAAAATCTCCCCAAATTTTGCTTTTAAACATATTCTAAAAAATGAGTTTTTATTTAAAAATTGGACTTTAAATCACTAATTCAAAATCTGTTTAGAATTTTGAAAAGTGCCCTAAATGAAAGTTGTAGAGAATTAAATTTTGAACAACTTTTGTTTTGGGGGCAACTTGTGAAAATGCCTTTTTCATCTTCAAAATTTGAATTTAAATCAATTTATAAAATCTAGAAATTTATTTATTAAAGGAAAAATAGTTTTCTTACCTTATCGGGCCGCCGCTTCCCTTTCGGCCCGCTGGCCAAAGCGGCCCGGTCTTCTCCCCGCGCTCGCGCGCCTGCGCAGCTCCGTGGCCCGGCCCACGCTGCGCGGCCGTCTCCTTCTCCCACCCGCGCGCCCGCTGCACTGTCCCGACCGCGGCAGGCCGTGTCCGCCGCGTGTCGGCCGCATGCCGACGACGCCGGCCAGATGGCGTCCCGGTCGCCCCACCAGCGTGCGCGCTCGCCACTACAAACCGCCCATAGCGCCTCGCCCTTCCTCTTCCCCCTCCTTTCGCTTTGCTCTCTCCCGCACGCACCAGCCGCAGTCCCGCCTCCGTCACCGCGCGCGCCATCACCGGAGATGGTGTTCCGGCCGTTCCGTCTCACCGCGAGCCGCTCCATCTTGCCTCGTGCTTCTCCTCCCTCTGGCGCAGCCCGCGCTCACCTCAGCCGCCCGTGGTAAGCCTTCCATCTATGGGAATCGCTCACCGGAGTTCTGGCCGAGCTCACTGGAGCTTTCCGCTCCGTGGACCGCTCCCCTCCACCCCACCTTTTTTTCCTTCTAGCACGCGTATCTTGTTCGTCATGACTCACCGGTGCTCGAGCACCCTTCCATTGCCCGTTCCATGGTCGGAGGTGGCCGGTCGGCGGTCACCCGCGCCACCGTTCCGCCATGAACGGCGGTGACTGGCCCTCCGAGCTCTATTGGCCACCATGTGTGTACCATTGGGTTCGCAAGCACGACGTGGTTCGCATGGTGCCTTTGGCCTGGCCGGAGACCTCGCCGCCGACGAGCTGTGGACGCCGGTGTCTTCCTCTCTCTCTGTGATTGACATATGGGGTCACGGGCCCACCTGTCGGTCTCGTGTTTGTTCTCTGTGTTCAGTTCATGGGTGCACGTAGCGCTGAGCGGTCGGATTTCAAAAGGATTTAAATAAAATGTTTTCCAGAAATTGTTAAAAGGGTTTCTAAAATCCATAACATGCTCATTTTAGCTCCAAAAATTGTGAAACAAATTTTATAGTGTTTCTCATAAGTAGATATATGATCTAAAAATATTACATGTCAAGTTTGAAATACTTTTCTGTAGGGTTTTTATTTAATCACTGAAATTGTTGTTTTCTTGTTAAATATGTATTAAATCCTAGAAAGCTCAAAAAAATATGGTTCCACTTGCAATAATTTTCTTTTGTGATGTACTTTCTAGGAAAAATATATGCCATGCATTTTCTGTAGAAAAATTTTAATATGTAGTACAAGTGCTTATTATTGTTAATAATTGTTATTTTTGCTAGAGAGAAAAATATGAATAAAACATGATGTAATAATTTTTTCTATAGTGATTGTTTATTGTGTAGAATGTAGAAAAAATAATAAATCTGTTGTTTGATACTTTTCATAGTATAAAGTATTTTTATGCTCATTTTTAGGCCCTAGCTTGTTATTTTTGTGTAGGCAGTTCTAGTAATCCAAATGCAATGAAATTTTTGTGGCATGCTAAATTAGATGATAGTAAGCTACTGTAATTTTCTTAGATTTTCTGTGCTACCAAAATAGGTGTTGTTGTTTAAACCTAGTTGCAATTAGGGTTTAATTAACCTTGTTAATGCATGACTAATTAATAAGGTTTACTTTGTTGTATCTTTGAAGCATCTTAGATTTCTGGGGTGACTTGGCATGGTAGAGAATGTTGGTCGTAGTATACGAGTACATGTTCTTAGATGATGTTGACTACCTTATAGAAGAGTTGTATTCCTATTTTATGCAATAAAGTAAACATGTTCATCTACATTTCATTCACCATGATCATTACATGTCATCTCTGCAATGCACCTAGGCATGAGCACTTATACATTTGCATCATACAGGATTGCAAGAAGTAACTCCGATAGCAGTTCACGAGGAGCCAAAAGAGCAGCCCGAGGTGCAAGAGCAGGAGGTGCCCGAGGCCGACGAGGAGGTCGGTGAGGATCTTCTAGAGTGCCCAGACCACCGTCCGAGCTCTTTCGAGAGAGGCAAGCCCCGGAGCATTTTCTCCCCCGGGTTGCAAATATTTTAATAATGCTTTACTTTAACTGATGCATGACATTTAGGAATTATTTGCAACCATTGCTGCATTATACCTTGTTTACCCTGTTCTACCTTATCCTTGTTACCTTGGTGTTCGCAGTTAAGAAATGCTTAGCTTGCTTAGACCGGTAGAAGTCGGATGATTTCCTGTCACCTGCGAGCTATAGGTGGTTATCTTGATCTGTTTGAGTAAGTATGTCATCGTAAAATAACTAAGTGTTAATGTGAAATTGAGACCGGACGGAAACTTGTAGGGTTTCAAACTGTAGTGTTTTTCATCTGTGTCGATTAAGGACCGACCGTTGTTGGGCCTCGAGTCATATTGAACGCATGCCTTACATTTAGTTGGCCCGCAACGCACTATATCGGAGCAGTAGTGGCAGGATACGGGGGCACGATGATAAGGCCAAGGAGCAGTCGGGCGGCCCCCGGGTACATGTGGTTCCTGGCAAGCTCGAGACTTTACCTGAATGGTTGACTCGGTGACCAATATCTCACTTTAGCGGGTGAGTAAGGTTTGTGTGAGAAATAAATTACCAGCTGGTTAATAATCGATTCGAATCGCCATCGTTCACTGGATAGTGGACACTTGACTTGAGTTACTTCATCGTAGTAATTCTGATGGAACACTTGGACAGTTATATGGAATATGACATGATGGAAGTTGTTAATGATCATTGGTTATCCTTACCTGTTTAATTACATGTTACTCTAGTACAGGTGCAAATGTAGTTGACAGGTTAATAAAGATTTAACTTGATGCAAAGCTTCTGGCAAAGATTCTTTAAATGCTAAAAATGCCTTTTTGCAAATGAGTCTGCTACCCCACCATAAAGCCTATCATGATCCTTGGTGTCTTTTATTTTTCGGTTCTATCGGGTAAGTCTAGCTGAGTACCTTCTAGTACTCAGGGCTTTGTTCCCACTTGTTGCAGATGGGCAGATGTATTACGGCTACTGTATCAACTGCCTTTTATCCTGCGATGGGAGAAGCTTAGGACCATGGGCAATGGTCAATTCCTATGTCTCGTCTGATGCTTTTGTTGGAAGATGATCCTAAGCTGGCACTTTATTTCGAACTCTGTGTGAGTGTGTGGTTTAAACTAAATGCTTCCGCTACTTTTATTTGAAACTGGTTTGTAATAACTATGTTTAAACTCTGATGTATTTGCGACGCGAACTTTTTATGTAACTTGTGATGGTGACCGCTGAACTTGTTACGATCTTGGCTGGTATGTAAGTTGGTTTGAAATCCGTCGTGATTTCACGGACTACCGGGTTATACGGGCTTAAGTTTGTTAAATCGTCTGCTCGGTGGATGATTTTCTTACTTAATCTCGTATAATTGGTCGGTTCTGTTACAGTCCCCTCCTTTGGTGGCTTCTTTTTCTTGCCGAGCTCGATCTGATCCATATCCTTCACCATCTCATACACCTTTGGCCCCCACTTAGTCTGCGCCGGTGGTTGATGCTGTGGCTCGTCCTGGTTGTCGAAGTATTGGTTCATAGCACTTTTTCTATACCTGTGCTTCGCCCCAAGGAACCGCCTGTGCCTTGTGTACACCGTCTTGATGGATCCCTTGAGGTAAGTGTAGCAGGTCCCGTCGATGCACATTACGCAGTCGGTCTTTCCTTTGATCTGCCCCGACAGTGAGAAGAGACCGAGGTAATCGGTGATGGTGACAAAGGTGATGGCTCTTAGGGTGAACTTCTCCTTCTAGGATGCATCCACAATCTGGCCCCCAACATCGAATATCATCTGCATCTCCTCCATGATCGGCTCTAGGAGCACATCTATATCGTTGTCGGGCTGCCTCGGACCCGAGATAAGCATGGTGAGCAGGAGGTACCTGCGCTTCTGACACAAATGGGGAGGTAGGTTGTATATGGTGAGGATGACCAGCCAAGTACTGTGAGAGCTGCTAAGCTCACCGAACGAGTTCATCCCATCGGTACTCAGCGCGAACCGGACGTGCCTGGGCTCATCACGAAACGCGCGGTAAGCATTGTCGAAATCCTTCCACTGCTGCCCATCGGAGGGGTGCTGTAGCTTGCCATCGTCCTTGACCCGGTCAGGTGATGCATGCCAAGACATGAGCTTTGCATCCTCTGGGTTCCCGAATAGTGCACACAGGCGGTCGACCACGGGCAAGTACCACACCGATAGCGCAGGGCTTTTCCTCCGCGTGTAACCCTCTTCTTCCTCGTCCTGCTGAGCTAAGATCTGCTTGGCCCCCTTCTTAGCCCCTTCTTCTTCTTCTTCGGACCACCGGTATACCGCATGGCTTCATCGTCGTCATCCACGCGACAGCCGGCATTCCTCTTGTACCGACTGACGCCACAGTGTGGACATCTGGTCAACTTCTCATACTTCTTGCCCCAATACATGATGTAGTGGTTAGGGCAGGCATCGAACTTTCTAACTTTCATCGCCACTGGCCGAATCAGCTTCTTCGCCCGATAGGTATTGGCTTGCACCTTGTTACTGCCCGTTGGGTACGTGGTAGCAAGGTAACTTAACAGGTCGTTAAAGCTATTGTCCGACCAACCATGTCGGGCCTTCAGCATCAGCAGTTGGAGGTTGAAACGGAGCACCGTGCACCCATCCGGAAATTTCCCGCCGTCCTGATATAGAGGATCAATTGCCGCCTGCTTCATCTCTCTGAAATTCTTCAACCACTTCGGGCTGCCAAATACAATGTCGTCCTCGTCGATGTGGTTCACTAGGTCCTCAAACAGTTGTACATCCTCTTGTTCCCTCAAAGTAGCCTTCTGACCATCGTCCCGCCATCGGCGCCATCTTGCATGCCCTGGAGTAGTTCGTCCACCGTGATGTAATCACGAGCATCATTGTCGACGGCTGGCGCAGCTGTCGCCAAAGGTGGCACGTGTGGTCGAACAGGATCTTGGTTCACCGTCATCGTGGACGAGCTCACTCTAGATGCACTGCCACTCGCATCGAGCCTTTCACCATGGGAATTCCAGACCGTGTAACCGTGTATAAAACCGTGCATAATCAAATGAGATTGCACCACGCCATCTGGGTAGCCTTTCAGGTTCTAGCATTTGTCACATGGACATATGGTTGTCGTCCACTTCCGACTCTCACGGTGAGCTTTCGCAGCGGCCATGAACTTCCTCAACTCAACGAGGTACCGAGGATCAAGCACTCTATCGATCTTGTACATCTATTCGGACCTATCCATAGTAGCTATACACGACACAAGCAGCAAAATAGAGAAGAATTAGAAAAAATTGATGATCTACATCCAAAATCAAGAAAAAGAGAGAGCATTGGCCAAAAGGCACTAAAAAGTGAGGAAATAGAGAAAAAGAGGGGTGGGAGAGTGCTTTTATGCATCCATGGTGAATCTAGATTAAAAAAAAGCAAGCTTCATCTCTCTACACTATGGATCTCGATCTAAATCTAGAACTAGACAAAAGGAACTAAAAAGTGAGGAAAGAGAGGAAAAGAGAGGAAAAGAGGGGTTGGAGAGCGTTTATGTACCTCTTGTTGTGTCCTACACCCCCAAATCAAAGCTCTAAAACTCAATTTGATGGTTTGGTCAAAATTAGGGCAAAACCTCCCCTCCCACGATTTGGAAGAGAAGTCATGGAGAAGAAGGGGTGGCGGCGGCAACTGTATATAAAAGCTGGAAGACTTTACCGCAGCGGGCAACATAATTAGCCCGCTGCGGTAAATCGCCATTTACCGCAGCGGGCAACGTAACGTGCTCGCTGCGATTAATACTTTTACCGCAGCGGGCGCTTTACGTTGCTCGCTGCGGTAAATGGTTTAACCGCAGCGGGCGCCTACCACAGCGGGCAACCGGGGCGCCCGCTGCCGGCCCGGTTTTGGCCACGCTGCGGAAGTTCGTTTGTGGCGTATTGGTGGAACGTTGTTAGAGCAACTCCAACAGTTTGTTATTTTTGGTTTGGTAAATCTTTTTGTTTGCTAACTTTCAAAACAATATGGGTAATGAAAAAAGAGGCTCTCTCCAAGAGTTTGGCATATTTGACTTGGCAAAATAAAAAAATGTAGGCTCACCGGCTCTTTTTTTTCCATCGAGCCAACTGTTTCTGGGCGCGAAGCCTATCCCCCGCGCGCGTAGGCCACCGCCGCCGCGCATCCCCTTCGACGGAGGTTCCAGGCTTCCTTCACCGGCCATCAGCCAGCTATCTCCTGCTTCTAGCCGGCCATCTACCAGCAGCAATGATCTGAACCCTAGCAAACCGAGTATACTGAAGTACAGATGTGATCAACATGTACTGTATTCTGAATATACATGATTTGTACTACTACTACCAGCAGCAGTGAAGAACCATCAGCAGCCGTGCAAACAGGCAAGAAAAATTAAAATTGTTGCCGACGAATTGAAGAACAGTTCATCTAGATAAGAACAGCATACTCATCTAGACATAGAATAGTCCATAGCAGGGGCGGATCTACAGGGGGGCTAGGGGGGCTCCAGCCCCCCCCTACCGCCGCCGAGTTCATGGAACCCCTCCTTAGCCTCTCAAGAATTTCTGCCATGGGAGCACTGTCTAGGAGGGGCCGAAGATGAGCTAGAAGTTGAAGACGACCTATACACGATCTGGGCAAGCACCATGACTCGTATGTCTAATAATCTCAGCCCCCCTATCATCTTGTTCTAGATCCGCCACTGGTCCATAGTATACAAGAACGATGTAGTCGTTGCCTCAAAAAAAAACAAGAACGATCTACTCATCTAGACAAAGAAGATGTTCATGAATATTCATATTCCCGTGGCGGCCGCCTCTGCTAGCGCGATAGCACCATACCCCAGAGAACCCTACCGGCAAGACTGAACAAGAACAAACCATGCCTGAACCCAGCCGCCGGCGTCGATGATCAACTATCCTGAGCAGCAACTGTGATTCGGCGTCCAAGAGATGTACGTCGGCTTCAGCAATGACGCGTGGGAAGCTGTCGCGGGAAACACCCTCGCGCGCGGGAAGAAGCTGCGGCGCGGAGAAAACAGCGATCCAGCGACGAGTCTGCGCGCATATATGCGCGGTGGGGAGGCCGATTCGCCAATTTGGCAAATATGGCAAAGGTAGATGCAAAACTGTTGGAGCTTGATTTTTTTCATTTTGGCAAAATATTAAGGATGGCAAAGCTAATTGCCAAACTGTTGGAGATGCTTAGGACTGTAGAGGGCGGTGGTCCTCTGCCGATAAAATTTTCAAAATAGCTGTGTTACCATGCGTGCCTGCATGCATTGCACGCCCTGTCACACACATATCCATGCATGCACCCTTTCGGTTAGTATATTAATTAAGTTCTACAAGTTATTGAATTTAATTAAATTTTAATACAATCAATTATGGAGCGATTGTAGCAGGAAAAAATCTAGATGGTAGCTCACGGGTCATGATGTTTGTATAGACAGGATCAAGTGACACGGACATGATCAAGTGGCACTTACGTTCATACTAAATTGTCTCAAATAGGATATGGTTACATGGCACTTGTGTTGTCATCAAAGTCACTTGATCGTCGACGTAGACCATTTATAATAGACAACGAGTGCATCTACTAGCAAATAAACACCAATAGAAGTCAAGATTTAATTAATTTTAATTTTGGAACGATAACATATAAAATTATTTTCGTACTCTTTTGAGCTTAATCAAATTTTCCATTATTTTCTTAAGATTAAATCGGATTTAACGTTTTTTAATTGCATAAACCATCAAAATTGTTCAAAGTGTAAAAATAAACAGTTTCATTTTTTTGAGGGGAACGGTTTCAGAAATTTAAGGTGACCCTACCACTGACCAGGAAAAGGTTTCGTAGACGAGGAAGGAAAATCGGGTGATGAATGCTTCAAAAAAAAATCGGGTGATTCAAAAAGGAGCCGGTACGTGCAGGACAGCCCACGAAACTTCAGTAGACCGATTGGGATTCATGGGCTGCAGGACTGTCCAAGGTCGGCCCAAAACCAATCATGCGGCTGTGCGCCACTATCCGGCCCGAGGCCCGACCCTGGCACGCGCGAGGCGGTCCGCAGACCGCAGCGGCCAAGCCGGCGGAGCTACCCCGCCGTCGACGGTAGAAGCGGAACCAGTCACGTCGGGTTTAGCAGCCGTTTGCCGGCCCCACGCCAGACACTACCCCACCTTCCCCTACTGCACCTCCTGGGCTCCCGGCTCCTGCTCACCCACGCGTTACGCGCGGTCCCGACTCTGCCACCCGAAAATAGGTGGAGCCGGGAGATCGGAGGTTGACGGAAGCAGGGCTGGGCTCCGGCCCCTGTTTGCTTTCCGGGGCTTCACTGAGGCTATCCGCACTAATGGACCTCTATATTCATTCTCTATATGTCATAGTCAGCAAAATTCTCTCCTCTATACTCAATTCTTCCGCACCCATCCATCCTCTATATCATCCTCTATCCACTCTATTCATTGTGGGACCCACTTGTCACTTTATATAAATATATTCATGTGTGATCTAGTTTTGAAGGATTTATTGAGACGAATTTAATGGTGCAATTAAAATTTAATTTGGATTTTTAGTTTGTGAGTTATAGCATTTTTTTTCTTTGTTTAGCTAGTGGGGCCCACCACTGCACACTATAGAGTAAGCACTGTATTACTCTAAATATAGAGTGAGAGAAAAAATAGAGTATCGTTTTAGAGTACCCAGTGCAGCAATTTTTACTCTATATTCATACTATAAAGCTTTAAAGTATCCCTTTAGACTGCGGACAGTCTAAGCTTAACTATTGCATCTCATGGCTGCTGCTGTTCTAGTACTGGGGAAGACGAATAGGGCAACAAGCAGTATATAGGATAACGTGGAAGGGGTATGGCTGGGTGGACTTTTCCTTGGTGGCCCAACTAAAAGAAACCTGTGGTTTGTTAGCACTTGCAACTAAGGCCTCGTTTACTTCTCCAACTTTGGGGCCAAAATTTACTATACAAAAAGAAGATTTTTCGTCACATCAAAATGCTGACACATGCATGGAGTATTAAATGTAGATAAAATCAAAAATTAATTGTACAGTTTTGTTGTACTTTGCGAGACGAACATTTTAAGCCTAATTAATCAATATTTGGATAATTATTATCAAATAAAAACAAAAAACTACAGTACACTACGATGATTTGCCATCCCTAAATTGGGGAACTAAACGAGTCCTAAACTAGATGGGACACTAAATCTGCATGGTTCACTGTATAGCATCCAAAAATAGCCCCCCACCTTATTTTACTGCCACGCTCCGCCACCGGATGGAAGGGAGAATAGTGGGCCGCATAGGCACATGCGGCCGAGGCCTCCGCGCCTCCCGCGCGCCCCATTCCCTCCCGACCTCACCTGCCCCCTCCCTCGCCCCGCGTCCATGGCAGCATCCTTATATCCCTCGCGCGGCCGTCACCGCCGCTTCGTTTCCACCCCTCCTCCATGTTCCCCCGCGAGCCCAATGTTGCGCCAGACCCA
The DNA here is from genome assembly GCA_038087645.1 of Saccharum hybrid cultivar R570. Taxonomy (NCBI): domain Eukaryota; kingdom Viridiplantae; phylum Streptophyta; class Magnoliopsida; order Poales; family Poaceae; genus Saccharum; species Saccharum hybrid cultivar. Next base: position 405,568 of record JAQSUU010000203.1, on the reverse strand, counting down.
TGTAACGATCGACACTCCCTGATTAGCATTTCTTGTTCATCACTGCTTCGTGGAGGTTAATCTATCGACTGATCGGTTACCTGTCTGGTGATGATTGCTGCCGCGCAGCGAGGCGGCGGGTGGACGCCGTCGGGTGGCTGCGCTCCCTGTTCCCGGACCTGCCGTTGCCGCCGGAGGCCACCGATGAAGACCTGCGCGCCGTGCTCGCCAATGGTAGGCTGCTCTGCGCGCTCCTGCGGAGGCTCTTGCCCGGCGCGCTGCTGGACGACGCGGCCACAGACAATGCCGGCAGGTTCCGCGCCGCCATCCAGCGGATGGGCGTGCCCACCTTCAGCGCCTACGACCTCGAGAGGGTTAGTCGCCTTCTCGTTCCTCGTCCGTGCCACGGTGCCACGGCATTAAATTCTGTTCCTTCTTCGTTGATGTTGCCGGCAATTCATCCATCGTCCGTCCGTCCATCCAGGGGGAAATGTCAGCTGTCGTCACCTGCATTCTTGCTCTAAAGGATCGGTTCCCATCACGCCTCGGCGAAGACCACAACAGCTCTCCCTTCCTCACCAGATGTGACAGCGACGGAAGCAGGAGGAACATGGGAGGCAAGTTGCAAAGGGTACTCACAAGCCCCATTATGTCAGGTAAACAATGCCTTGTTTCGATAATGTTGAGACGATGACAACTGCTCATTTACAGTGTAGCTTCAGTTGCTGGTTCAAACATATCTTTTTGTCATGCTTGTTTCCAGAGCCATACTCTCCTTCCTTTGGAGCCGATGCCTATTCTCCATCACAGGTATTTCAGCCGAAACATGGATATTCTGATCCACCTGGCTGTAAACTTTCTGAATTGATGAAATCCTCGAGGTTGGAGGTAAGAGCCGGGCTGCGATCTTCACTCGAACAATAGACAGGATTTATTTCATCCTCTGTAACCGACTTCACATGGTAATAACATTGACTGCGTTACTTATTTGTGCAGAACGCTCCCACCCAGTCACTTCTGGGTGTTGTGAACAGCATCCTTGATGAGAGCATCGAGAGGAAGAATGGACAAATACCTTATGTAGGCTTCTCAAAAAATCAATGTAGTCATTTTGTTCTTTCCACATTTAAGAAAATTAAGAGCTGTATGTGTTAACACCTTTCCTTGTATAAATGAATGTTCAAACTTTCACTGTAGCGCATTGCTTGCCTGCTGAGAAAGGTCATAGTGGAGATTGAAAGGCGTATTTCTACTCAGGCCAGGCACATACGAAATGTGAGACCAATTACTATTTGGCTTCATTTTGCCACTATTTTTCTTTTTTCCTTTGTGATTTCTTACTTGTCTGCAGCAAAATAACCTGATTAAAGCTCGTGAAGAGAAGTATCAGTCAAGGATAAGAGTGCTAGAAGCACTGGCTGGTGGCGCAAGTGGACAGACACATGTAAATTCTTGTACCTTCGGTGAACAAACTATCTATATGCTGCTTTTCCCAGAATTTTTTGCACCATCTACACTTTGTGAGTATTTTTCCCCGTGATCTTGGCATGACCGTCAAATGGTTAAATAATTGGGTAATTCATCTGTTTATCTTTGTCGTAGCTTAAAAATAGTAGCTGAGATGACTAAATTTTCTCTTAATAATGGCAATCCATTCATTTGAATATGTGCAGCTTGAGAACCAATTGAGTGACTCAATTCATGGAAGTTCACTTTTATTATGCAGGTGGAGAAAGACAAACTTGAAGGCAAGGGCCAACTAGCAGAGGATGACATGGCTAGATTAATGCAGTATGAGGAAGACTTAGTAAGATTGATGAAAGAAAAGGAAGACATGGTTAGTTTGCTTAAAGAGAAGGAAGATATGATCAGGTTGCTGAAGGAGAAGGAAGATATGGTTAGATTGTTGAAGGTGAAGGAAGATATGGGTGACTTGAATAAGGATAAAGTAGATAGGTTACTTAAAGAGAGGGATGATACTGTAGTTAGGTTGACACAAGAGAAGGAAGATATGATTCGGATGTTGAAGGAGAAGGAGGATATAATTAGGCTAATGAAGGATAAGGAAGACATGGTTTATATGAAAGATGTCACATTCGAAGATACACAGTGTACAACAGATGAGAATAAAGATAGGTTACTTAAGGAGAAGGATGATGTTGTAGTCCGACTGACAAAAGAGAAGGATGAAATTGTTGTCCAACTGACAAAAGAGAAGGAAGACATGATTAGGTTGCTAAAGGAGAAGGAAGATACAATTAGACAAATGAAGCAGAAGGAAGATAGGCTCAACTTAGCCAGTGGCAAGGTTGAGGATAGGAAGCAAGCAATAGATGACGATAGAGATAGGTTGATCAAGGAGAACAATGATGCCATTTCCAAGTTAACATCTGAGAAGGCAGAGATTGCTAAGTTGCTGCAAAAGAAGGAAAATCTAATCAGATTGATGAAGTTGAAGGAAGATAAATCTGATTTGAAGAAAGGTGATGTTGAAGACACAAAACAATCAACAGGTGAAGAGGCAGATAGGTCGATAAAGGAAAAGGGTGAGATAATTAGGTTGACAAAAGAGAAGGAGGATTATAGAAATACTATTATGAAACTTAAGCAGGAATTTGAAGCATTAAGATCATCATATGAGGAGAGCTGCAAGTTGTTAGAATCTAAGAAGGAAGATGTAGTTAAACTAGTCACAGACAAGGAAATGAATGACAACATAATTTTGCAACTCAGGCAAGAACTTGAGGAAACAAAAAAGTTGCATGAGGCAGACACAAAAGAGGACGATTATCGAAATACTATTATGAAACTTAAGCAGGAATTCAAATCATTAAGATTATCATATGAGGAGAGCTGCAAGTTGTTAGAATCTAAGAAGGAAGATGTAGTTAAACTTGTCACAGACAAGGAAATGAATGAGAACATAATTTTGCAACTCAGGCAAGAACTTGAGGCAACAAAAAAGTTGCATGGGGCAGAGACAAAAGAGAAGAAGGATTATAGAGATACTATTATGAAACTTAAGCAGGAATTCGAATCATTAAGATCATCATATGAGGAGAGCAGCAAGTTGTTAGAATCTAAGAAGGAAGATGTAGTTAAACTTGTCACAGACAAGGAAATGAATGACAACATAATTTTGCAACTCAGGCAAGAACTTGAGGCAACAAAAAACGTGCATGAGGCAGAGACTCAACAATTACAGACCAAAGCTGCCAAAGTAAATAAGGAGTTCGAACATAGGATAAAAGAAATAGAACTCATGTTAGAAGATTCTACCAAGAGGAGAAGAGAACTTGAGGAATCTACTGAATCTAGAATCCAATTTTGGAAGCAGAAGGAAATAGTGGTAAACAAATTTGTGGGTTTGCAAGTAAAGAATGCTCAGGTATTGGTCAAACCACTCCCTCCCCTCACCCTTCTTTTTATCCCTACAGTGAATATTTGTGAACTCAAGTGTATAGCACTCTTTTTCTTCAGGAATTGAGGCTCTCTTCTGTTTCCGTTAGGCTTGAAATTCTAAATTGTCAAAAAAGATGGTTTGAAGAACTTGCTGGCCTTGGTGAGAATGAATCCTTGTGACTAGTAATGGCCTACATTTGCATAATGTTATTTTCACCAATAGGCCAGTTCTAAAATTTCAATTTAATTTTCTACAGGACAAAATCTTAAGATGGTAACAAGTGCTGCAGAAAAATATCATGCAACTCTTGCAGATAATAGAAAATTATTCAACGAGATCCAGGAACTGAAAGGTGCCTATTTGAACTGTAAACATCAGTTCCTTTTGTCTGGTTTATCTATGTCAAACATAAGACTACAAGCCCAAAAATAGTAGCTTAACATAATATTGTTGAGCAGGAAATATCAGAGTTTATTGCCGGATAAGACCTTTTCGACCTTGGGAGGATGAGAAGTCCACTTCAGTTGAATATATTGGTGAGAATGGTGAACTGGTTTTATCAAACCCTACAAAGAAGGGAAAGGAAGCCGGCAAGAATTTCACCTTTAACAAAGTTTTTGGCCCTACAACTACACAAGGTGCTCATGACAATGAAACAAAAATTATATCTTTTGCTGAATCTATTTAATTGCTATAAGTACTCATAAAATAGCATTGAGTTATACATTTGTTGTGATGCCTTTCTTTCTTTTTTTGTTATATAGATATGGTTTTCAAGGATATTCAACCACTAATTAGATCAGTTCTTGATGGCTACAATGTTTGCATTTTCGCATATGGTCAAACTGGATCAGGGAAAACACATACAATGGTATGAAGCTATCAGGACTGAATTATTTTTTGTAATATGTTTAGATTCCTCTACAATGGAGGATATATTCACAATACTTTGTTTCAATGAATTGCTCAGATGGGACCTGAAAATGCCACTGAGAAAGAATGGGGTGTCAACTATCGAGCACTAAATGACCTTTTCAATATCTCACATGATCGGCGAGACACAATTAAATATGAACTTGGTGTTCAAATGGTTGAGATCTACAACGAGCAAATCCGTGATCTACTTGGTACCGGTGGCTTGCAGAAGAAATATCCTTTTTATTCAGACTTGTTTTTGTTATGCAAGTCCGTAACTGCTATTAGCCACTTTTGCTATGCATTATAGTTTTGTTTTTTCTTTAATATGAAGGAAAGGTATGCATTCATTGCATTAATGAAATAAGAGAATTACTAACCCCCCACCCCCAACCCCCTGGCTCCTACAACTTATATGACAATTACATTTGTGTCTGTTAAAAGGAGGAAGACAACGACCCAACCTACAAACTTAACTACATGTGGTAGAGGTGGTAAGGAAGGAGAGCCCGTTAGCTCATGCCATAACCCAAAGCTGTGATTCCTCCCATGGAGAGATAAGACCTTAGATAGGCTCGGAGTAGCACCATTAAACACAGTCATTTATGTGTTTCCACAAACTCCATGCACCTGATATGATGAGCAAGTTCAGGTGCCGTTGGATGGGATGGGACCACGCATAGCAAAACAAGCTCTACACCACCTAGTCATCAAAAGAGTTCTCCAAGGTGAGGGGAGAGGATAACAAGCCTGACTCTTTGCAAGAGAAAATACTAGAATTGCCGGGCAAAAACGCATGACACCCATTGGGTGTTGGTCTGTTGGATAGTCTCTGACTGTTGATCACGCCCTATTCGCTTGTCTTATAAGCCATACTTTTTCAGCGAATAAACATTGTTTTTCTCTCACAACAAATCAGCGAACAATACTTTCTGTCATGGCTTATCAGCCAAGCGAACAGGGCAAAATTGGCAGGTCCTAAGATGTGGAAGACCTCTCTGTGCCAAGTGGTTGGTTATCCAGAAGCAATTATGAGCCACCAGCCACCGGAAGAAACGACATTTTTTGGGTGACCAAGATTTCCAGATGCACTCCCAAGGACCAAAACTAACAGCACCTTGAAATAAAGCATTGTAAACCTACTTAGCTGAGTATTGGCCTGAGCTTGAGAGCGCCATATATGCTTATCTGGAACACCCAATTGCAGCTGCACTTTAGCAAGTAAATCGTAGAGAGCAAGATTATCGGCAATAGCACCAATTGATAACGCACCCTGGATATCAAGGACCCATGGCTGGTTTGTGATAGCTTATATACGGTTCTCTTAGTGGAACTTCTTTTAGGCACGAGAGCATATAGGCTCTAAATCCTCAATTGCTGCGGAAACAACCATTTATCTTTCCAGAATAACATGGTGCCGTCATCACCAACCTCTGCAACCCCTGTTAGAGGGAAGAGAGATTGAATGCAGCCACTTATCTGAATTGAGAACATCAACCATGGCTTGTTTGGGTCAGTCTTTTGCAGCCACAACCATTTCACTTGTAATGCCCATCCAAGACATTTGTCAGAAATACCAAGCCTGCCAAGCTCCCCTGAGCGAGCGAGTGGCTCACCTTAGGCCAGTCTATTAGGCAGTGACCTCCATTGGCTAACTTCCTCGCTCACCAATGGAAATTTATGTATCAATAGCCTTAATAACCCAAAGAGGAAGATCAATTGTCATTGCTAAGTAAACAAGCTGAGTGCTCATAACATACTGAAGCTTAACAGTTCGACCAGCTTTTGTCATGAGGTCTGCCCTCCACCCTGGGGGTTGATCAGCTATACAATCAATGATGGGTTGAAACTGGGACTTGGTTATTGTAGGGTTGTAGCCCTTCGCTTGTAGCTTCACCCGGATGGACGAAGGTACCTTCTGAAAGGTCTTGATGGCTAGAGGGGGGTGAATAGCCTATTAAAATTTTCTACAAAGACAAGCTAAACAAGTTTATCAATAAAACAAATAGCGAGATGCGAGTTTTGCTTAGCCTATGGGGTGTTTGCAAGCCACCTATCCTTCCAAGAGCCTTTACATCACCCTTGCTATTGTCACCAAATGTGATACTATCAATGCCACTATCATTTGATTTGAGAGAGTTGAACATTCTTGAATCACCGGTCATATGTTGAGAGCATCCACTATCAAGCATCCAATGCCTTCCTCCGGCCTTGTAATTTACCTACAAAACAAATTAATATTTCTTAGGTACCCATACTTGCTTGGGTCCTTGGAGGTTAGTCACTAAGCTCTTTGGTACCCAAATGGTCTTCTTCTTTGGGCCCACAATTGGTGTACCAACAAACCTAGCACGCACACCTTTCTCACCCTTGGTAAGCACATAACAAGAATCAAAAGGAATGTAAGGTACATTAGCATTTTTCTTGTTCTTGTTCATTTTATTGCAATTAATCTCTAGATGCCCAACTTGCTTGCATCTATTGCAATAACGACCATTGCTCTTCACAAAGCTAGGCTTGTGAGTTGCAAAGGCCGCCTTGCCCTTCTTGGGAGTATAGCCCAAACCCTCTTTGTTAAGAGAGAACCTTTGGCTACCCAAGCATTTTAGCAAGCGAGCATCCCCACCATAGGCATTGCCTAATGCACGGGTGAGATCATCCACCTCTCTCTTGAGAGTCTTATTCTCAACCATAAGTGATGAATCACTAGTAGTAGAGGTAGAGTTGGTTGTGGTGGATGATGATGAGCTACATGAAGCATTAGTCGGACCAACAAATAAAGAGTCATCAATAATATCACATGTTAGTCCAATATCACAAGTGACAATCACTTGCTCCTCCTTAGCTTCCTTCATGAGCTTCTCCAACTTGAGGTCCTTCTCCTTGATGAGCTCAAGTAGAGAGGAGTGGGCTTCCTCAAGCCTAGTGTGAGCAACTTCAAGGTCCTCGTGGTCTTCCTTTAGACACTCACGAGAGGCCTCTAGCTCATCAAAGGATTTCCTAAGAGCTTTGAGCTCTTGTTCAATTCCTTTGCACTCCTTACTCTTTTTGAGAGCAAGAAGCTCCTCCATCAAGGCATCATTTTCATTGCACTTAGCAATGAACTCTTGTTCCAAGATTTTGTATTTCTTGGTTGTTCTCTTGTAGCCCTTGCTCATTTGATCTATTACGCCTAATAGATCATCCTTGGAGTAGTCCTCATCCTCCTCATCATCACTCCTACAATCATCACTAGCACAAGAATCATCATCACTATCATCATATTTTACCTTGGTAGGCTTGGCCATAAGGCATGTCGATGTAGTGTCGAAGATGGATAGCTTGTTGGAGAGGGCGATGTTTGCAATGGCTCGCCGAGTGATCCTCTCATCATCACTAGAGCTTGCATAATCATCACTATCGGAGTTGTCACTATCCCAAGTGACTACATAACCACCACCCTTCTTCTTCTTGTTGAAGGTGAAGCTCTTCTTTGTTTTCTTCTCATTCTCTTTCTTGTTCTTCTTGAGCTTCAAGTCCCCATTATGAAGTCTCTTATCTTCATAGGGGCAATCCCCCACTATGTGATTGGGGTTATTGCAATTGTAGCAAAGGGTCTTTGCCTTTATAGTGTCTCTCCTCTTTCTTGCCCCATATCCTTTCTTCTTCATGAACCTTCCCATCTTGTGCACAAGGAGGGCCATGGTCTCATCATCGAATGGATCATCATCATCACTCTCCACCTTGCTCTTGCCCTTAGAGGATGAAGCCTTGAATGCAATGGGCTTCTCTTGCTTGACCTTGGTCTCCTTCTTCTCTTCTACCTCATCTTCATCATTATTGTATTGGGCATCGGTCATTATATCTCCAAGCACATTGGTTGGTTTGACCTTGTCCAATCCCTCTCTAAAGATCATTCTTCTCAAGGTGGCAAACTTCTTGGGTAAGCACATCAAGAACTTGTGTGAGAAGTCCTTGTCCTCAATCTTCTCCCCAAGCCCCTTGAGATCATTGACAATGACTTGGAGCCTATAGAACATCTCCGGTATGGACTCATCATCCTTCATCTTGAAGCTTGCAAACTTATCCTTGAGCATATAGAGCTTGACACTCTTTACCGTTGAAGTGCCCTCATATGTTTCCTCTAATCTTGTCCAAAGCTCATTTGCCTTTTCAAGATCTTTGATTTGCTCAAATACTTTATCATCAACGGCATTATAGATTGTGTAAAGTGCCGCCGTGTTGCATTGTTTGTTGATGCGGTCATTGGGAGTGAGGTTTTCCTCATCAAGAATGACGTATCCTTCTTTGGTCACATCCCAAACCTTCTCATGTATATTGCCTAGATATTGCTTCATCTTCCTTTTCCAATGATCAAAGGAAGAGACGCCATCAAAGAATGGAGGCTTGCCATTAACATGATTGAACATAACTTGAGCCATCTTGCACCGAGGTTGTTAAGCCTTGTAAACGGTGACCACGGCTCCGATACCACTTGAAAGGTCTTGATGGCTAGAGGGGGGTGAATAGCCTATTAAAATTTTCTACAAAGACAAGCTAAACAAGTTTATCAATAAAACAAATAGCGAGATGCGAGTTTTGCTTAGCCTATGGGGTGTTTGCAAGCCACCTATCCAATCCACAATTCTAGTATTTGCACTCAACCGCACAAGTCAAACCGAGAAGGTAAGTACAACTATAACTAGCAAGCTACACAAGAGAACTACTAGCAAAGCTAACTAGCTAGCAAAGATAACTAAGAAATTAATACAAGAGAGATAGGAGGGTATCACCGAGGGGCGAAGTATTGAGCCAACCAATATGATCAACAATGAATAACCAAACACCGGGATCAATCAATCACAATATGAAAGTGATGACACGAAGATTTATCCCGAGGTTCACGTGCTTGCCGGCACGCTAGTCCCCGTTGTGTCCCTCTTCACCACGTGGTTCGGTGGCTAATCGGTCACACACCGAGCCTCTCAAAAGGCGCCACAAGAACCTACCAAATGGCAAAAGGTTGCAATGACACGAGCAATATATTAATGTTGCCTTTGGCGCTTCGCCGAGGTAGGCACAAACCCCTCACAATCACCGGAGGTGGCCAAGAACAATCACCAACTCTTGCCAATGCCTCCAAGCTGCTCCAAGCCGTCTAGGTGGCGGCAACCACCAAGAGAAACAAGAATCCCGCAGCAAATCAACCACCAAGTGCCAACTAGATGCTATCTCACAATGCAAATGCACTTGGATCACTCAATCTCACTTCGAATATGCAAAGAAGCAAGAGAGATGAGTGGGAGGGGAGTTGCTTAGCTCAAAGTGCTCACAAGTATGTCAAATGTTCGAGAGTAAGAGCCTTGAGCCGGCCAACGAGTATTTATAGACGTACCCCTTCGAATATAGCCGTTAGAAACTGAAATCAGCAGCAGTCGCGCTCACCGGACGCGCTGGTCGCGTGGACCGGACGCGCCGGTGCCTCAACGGCTAAAATTCGAAACACTGACCGGACGCGCCGGTCGTAACGACCGGACGCGCTGGTCACCACCGGACGCGCCGGTCCCGTGACACACCGGACGCGCCGGTGAACTCTGAGTCGCGCAAAACAAACCAACCACCGGACGCGCCGGTGCGCACAGTTCCCGCGCGCGCGAAGACATCACCGGACGCGCTCCTCGCAACCACCGGACGCCACAGTACCCGCGTCCGGTGCGAGTCCAGTAAGCGCCCTGGACCACCGGACGCGTCCGGTGGCCTGTGACCGGACGCGCCTCGCGTCCGGTGCAGCGACTGAAAAACGCGCAGTTACTGGACACTGACCGGACGCGCCGGACGCACAGTGACCGCGTCCGGTGCAGCGTCCGGTGCAGCGTCCGGTGCAGCGTCCGGTGACTTCTGTGACCTCCGTTCGCTTCCGTTTCTTTTCCGTTTGATTTCCGACTTTCGGCGTAGTAGAAAATAGACATTTCATTTTCCCGAAATCGCCTGAATCCCGCGCTCGCACGCTCGGCGGGAGGGAGAGAGGAACCCAAACCCTCTCTACCGCTTAAACTTCAATGCCGTCGCAAACGTGCTAACACCACCAAGTGATCATCACTATGTGCATGTGTGTTAGCATTTTCACAATCATTTTCCGAGGCGTTATTAGTTCTATCCAAATGCATATGATCATGAAATGCACACCTAGAGGCACTTAGGAGTTCAATAGCCGCGTCATTCCCCTCTTTATAGTACGGCTATCTATCCTATAATGTAACCACACCCACTAGGTGTCTTGGTTACTAAAACACAACCCTTAAGCATATACCTTTGCCTTGATCACATAGGGTTGCGTCCAAATCCAAGTGTGGCCATCATGATCACCATGTCCATCTTGCCACCAACCTTGGAATGTACTAATCCTCATATGCTACATACAACTTAGGCATAGGATTAGTACTTAGGTATTGTCACTAATTACCAACACCAAACATAGGACTTTCAATCTCCCCCTTGTTGGTAATTGGTGACAAACCTTTCACAAAGATATTATGATAAAATTTTGATTGAACCCATGTCACATTGTCCAAGTATATTACCATGTGTAAGAATTATGGACAAGTGATCATGAATTCAAATTGATAGCAATGGCTCCCCCTACATGTATGCTATATGTTTGGATTTTGGAAGCATACATGTTAGATAGGAAAGATTAGGAGCATTGACTATCAATAGGTGCTAAGTGTTTAAGATTATAGACCTTTGAAGCGTGATACCATCGGAGTTGCGATAAACACCATCTTAGCACCTTGTGTAGTTAGATTCCACTTGAAAAGCACAAATATAACTAGAAACCTCATGAGATCAACATTATAAGCAAGGTTCTAGTACCACTTTGAAAAACATGAAGCAACAAAAATCTAACTACTTCCTATTCATGCTAGTACCACAATGCATCATTCAAATTATACTAGCAAGTCACCACACAAGCAATGTATCGGAGAAAACGAAATGCATAACTATGCATCATACATATGAAGTGCACATAGAAATGCAACATTCATGTTTAAAGAGCTTGCTCCCCCTACTTGTGTGCTCAAAATTTTAGTTGATCCCCTTCTTTTATCAATTCTCCCCTTTTAGAATCTATCTTGTAAACAACATTTTTCTCCCCCACAACATTGTCTTCCCCTTTGAGTTCTATCTTTGTGAACAATATTTTCTCCCCCTTTGGCACCAATTGACCACAAGGAGCAAACTTTAGATAGATTATCATGTTGAAATATGGGGTGAGGATCAAGTTTATGATTCAACCTAGATTGCTTGCATAAATAAAATACTTCGGTTTGATCCAAGGGCAAGCTTCTTCACACCTCACTAGAAGGGTTATCATGCACCATGTTGAAGCAAATATTTAGACAAGTTTTCTAGATTAAATGCTTAGGATCACAAGCTACTTAAACAAGTTATATGCTACCACTAGATCATACAAGTCATGGAAACAATAGTGGCACCATATAAACTTCAAATTCATTTGATTTTCATGAATGAGCCTAGAACATATAAATTATGACTAGATGCACTAAACGAGTCCTTAGCATAGAATGTATGACATGTCAACCAATTGTACCTTGGGGCTCAAAGGAGAGGCATGTCATATATGGGGTGCATCAACTCATGTTGGAGAAGTCAAGTATGTTCAACTCATTCTTTAGCTTGTGAAATCTCTTCTCATCAAGTGGCTTGGTGAATAGATCGGCTAATTGATCTTCGGTGCCCACACTCTCAATAGCAATGTCACCCTTTTGTTGATGATCTCTAATGAAATGATGACGAACATCAATATGCTTTGTTCTTTGATGTTGAACCGGATTGTTGGTTAGCTTCACGGCACTTTCATTGTCACATAGCAAAGGCACATTCTTGAAATTGATTCCAAAATCCTTCAATGTTGCCTTCATCCACAAGATTTGTGCACAACAACTACCCGCGGCGATGTATTCGGCTTCGGCGGTAGATAGTGCAATACTATTTTGCTTCTTGGATGACCATGAGACAAGTGATCTTCCCAACAATTGACAAGTCCCGGAAGTGCTCTTTCTCTCCACTTTGTCACCGGCATAGTCAGAATCCGAATATCCAACTAGCTCAAAGCTTGCACCTTTGGGATACCATAATCCAACATCTTGTGTATGCTTTAAGTACCTCAATATTCTCTTTGTTGCCTTCAAATGACTTTCTCTTGGTGAGGCTTGAAATCTTGCACACATGCATACACTAAACATTACATCGGGTCTTGATGCCGTCACATAGAGTAGGCTACCAATCATTGATCTATATAGCTTTTGATCCACCATGTTGCCACTCTTGTCACTATCCAAACTTCCACTAGTGCCCATTGGGGTTGTAATGCCCTTTGCATCTTCCATGCCAAACTTCTTGAGCATATCTTTGATGTACTTGGTTTGGCTCACAAATGTTCCTTCCTTCATTTGTTTGATTTGAAGTCCAAGAAAGAAACTAAGTTCACCGATCATTGACATTTCAAATTCCTTTGCCATCATTTTCCCAAACTCATCACAATAATCTTGATTGGTTGAACCAAATATGATATCATCAACATATATTTGCAACACAAACAAGTCTTTCCCAATCTTCTTGGTGAAGAGAGTAGTATCCACTTTGCCCATGACAAATCCTTTGGATAGCAAGAAGTCCCTCAATCTTTCATACCATGCTCTTGGTGCTTGCTTCAATCCATACAAAGCTTTTCTCAACTTGTAGACATGATTGGGTTTCTTGTCATCTTCAAAACCGGGAGGTTGCTCCACATACACCTCTTCTTGAATGTACCCATTGAGAAATGCACTCTTCACATCCATTTGATATAGCTTGATATTGTGAGCACAAGCATAGGCAAGTAAGATCCTAATTGCTTCCAATCTTGCAACCGGGGCATAAGTTTCACCAAAGTCAAGACCCTCTATTTGTGTGTAACCTTGAGCCACTAGTCTTGCTTTGTTCCTTACTACTATCCCATCTTGATCTTGCTTGTTGCGAAAGACCCATCTTGTTCCAATGACATTATCATTCTTAGGCCTCTCAACTAGTTCCCATACTTCATTTCTCTTGAAGTTGTTGAGCTCTTCATGCATTGCATTTACCCAATCCGGATCTCTCAATGCTTTATCAATGTCCTTAGGTTCTTCCATTGACACAAAAGAAGAGTGACCACAAAATGATGCCAATCTAGATCTAGTTTGAACTCCTCTTTGTATGTCACCAATGATAGAATCCAATGGATGGTCTCTTGCAATGTTAGTTGGTTGAAGTACTTGGACTTGATTGCTTGGATGTTGATGTTGGTCATGAGTTGGAGATGATGAACTAGCCACTTGTTGATCTTGTTGCACTTGAGATGATGTACTAGCTTGATTTTGCAATAGAGAACCACTAGCTTGAGTGATTGGACTTTGGAGCACTTGATCTTTGTTGTCATCTACATTAATAACTTGCTTTGGTCTAATATCACCAATATCCATTTCTTTCATAGCATTACTCAATTGAGTTCCTCTCACATCATCCAAGTTATCTTCTTCATCTTGAGAGCCATTTGTTTCATCAAACTCAACATCATGCACTTCTTCAAGTAAACCACTAGCCAAATTCCAAATTCTATAAGCTTTGCTAGTAGTTGAGTAACCAAGTAGAAATCCTTCATCACATTTCTTCTCAAACTTGCTTAATCTAGTGCCCTTCTTCAAGATGTAGCATTTGCAACCAAATACCCGAAAGTATGCAATGTTGGGCTTTCTTCCATTTAAGATCTCATATGGTGTCTTCTCTAGAAACTTGTGGCAATAGAGGCGGTTGCTATAGAAGCAAGCCGTGTTGATTGCTTCGGCCCAAAATGAATGACTCACATTATACTCATTCAACATTGATCTTGCCATATCAATTAAGGTTCTATTTTTCCTCTCAACTAAGCCATTTGATTGAGGTGTATACTTGGCCGAAAATTGATGTTTGATTCCAAGCTCATCACATAGCTCATCAATTCTTGTATTTCTAAACTCACTTCCATTATCACTTCTTACTTTCTTGATTGTGGTCTCAAACTCATTTTGTACTCTCTTGATGAACTTCTTGAATATGTCAAATACATCACTCTTGTCCATAAGAAAGAATACCCATGTGTATCTAGTGAAATCATCCACAATCACAAAGCCATACTTGTTGCCACCAATGCTTGTGTATGTAGTTGGCCCAAATAGATCCATGTGCAACAACTCAAATGCCTTGGAAGTACTCATAATGCTTTTTAATGGATGAGTGTTGCCTACTTGCTTTCCGGCTTGACATGCACTACATAGCTTATCTTTCTCAAATGTGACATCCTTCAAGCCTCTAACTAAGTCATGCTTCACTAACTTGTTCAATTGCTTCATGCCAACATGACCAAGTCTTCTATGCCATAACCATCCCATACTTGATTTGGTGAGCAAGCATGTTGAAAGTTGAGTGTCACTAGCATTGAAATCAACCAAGTATAGATTCTCATATCTAAAGCCTTTGAAGATCAAGTTAGAGCCATCAACACTAACTATCTCCACATCATCAACACCAAATATGCACTTGAAACCGAGATCACACAATTGAGCAACCGAAAGAAGATTGAAGTTCAACTTTTCAACTAAGAGCACATTGGAAATGCTATGATCATTAGAGATTGCAATCCTTCCAAGAGCCTTTACATCACCCTTGCTATTGTCACCAAATGTGATACTATCAATGCCACTATCATTTGATTTGAGAGAGTTGAACATTCTTGAATCACCGGTCATATGTTGAGAGCATCCACTATCAAGCACCCAATGCCTTCCTCCGGCCTTGTAATTTACCTACAAAACAAATTAATATTTCTTAGGTACCCATACTTGCTTGGGTCCTTGGAGGTTAGTCACTAAGCTCTTTGGTACCCAAATGGCCTTCTTCTTTGGGCCCACAATTGGTGTACCAACAAACCTAGCACGCACACCTTTCTCACCCTTGGTAAGCACATAACAAGAATCAAAAGGAATGTAAGGTACATTAGCATTTTTCTTGTTCTTGTTCATTTTATTGCAATTAATCTCTAGATGCCCAACTTGCTTGCATCTATTGCAATAACGACCATTGCTCTTCACAAAGCTAGGCTTGTGAGTTGCAAAGGCCGCCTTGCCCTTCTTGGGAGTATAGCCCAAACCCTCTTTGTTAAGAGAGAACCTTTGGCTACCCAAGCATTTTAGCAAGCGAGCATCCCCACCATAGGCATTGCCTAATGCACGGGTGAGATCATCCACCTCTCTCTTGAGAGTCTTATTCTCAACCATAAGTGATGAATCACTAGTAGTAGAGGTAGAGTTGGTTGTGGTGGATGATGATGAGCTACATGAAGCATTAGTCGGACCAACAAATAAAGAGTCATCAATAATATCACATGTTAGTCCAATATCACAAGTGACAATCACTTGCTCCTCCTTAGCTTCCTTCATGAGCTTCTCCAACTTGAGGTCCTTCTCCTTGATGAGCTCAAGTAGAGAGGAGTGGGCTTCCTCAAGCCTAGTGTGAGCAACTTCAAGGTCCTCGTGGTCTTCCTTTAGACACTCACGAGAGGCCTCTAGCTCATCAAAGGATTTCCTAAGAGCTTTGAGCTCTTGTTCAATTCCTTTGCACTCCTTACTCTTTTTGAGAGCAAGAAGCTCCTCCATCAAGGCATCATTTTCATTGCACTTAGCAATGAACTCTTGTTCCAAGATTTTGTATTTCTTGGTTGTTCTCTTGTAGCCCTTGCTCATTTGATCTATTACGCCTAATAGATCATCCTTGGAGTAGTCCTCATCCTCCTCATCATCACTCCTACAATCATCACTAGCACAAGAATCATCATCACTATCATCATATTTTACCTTGGTAGGCTTGGCCATAAGGCATGTCGATGTAGTGTCGAAGATGGATAGCTTGTTGGAGAGGGCGATGTTTGCAATGGCTCGCCGAGTGATCCTCTCATCATCACTAGAGCTTGCATAATCATCACTATCGGAGTTGTCACTATCCCAAGTGACTACATAACCACCACCCTTCTTCTTCTTGTTGAAGGTGAAGCTCTTCTTTGTTTTCTTCTCATTCTCTTTCTTGTTCTTCTTGAGCTTCAAGTCCCCATTATGAAGTCTCTTATCTTCATAGGGGCAATCCCCCACTATGTGATTGGGGTTATTGCAATTGTAGCAAAGGGTCTTTGCCTTTATAGTGTCTCTCCTCTTTCTTGCCCCATATCCTTTCTTCTTCATGAACCTTCCCATCTTGTGCACAAGGAGGGCCATGGTCTCATCATCGAATGGATCATCATCATCACTCTCCACCTTGCTCTTGCCCTTAGAGGATGAAGCCTTGAATGCAATGGGCTTCTCTTGCTTGACCTTGGTCTCCTTCTTCTCTTCTACCTCATCTTCATCATTATTGTATTGGGCATCGGTCATTATATCTCCAAGCACATTGGTTGGTTTGACCTTGTCCAATCCCTCTCTAAAGATCATTCTTCTCAAGGTGGCAAACTTCTTGGGTAAGCACATCAAGAACTTGTGTGAGAAGTCCTTGTCCTCAATCTTCTCCCCAAGCCCCTTGAGATCATTGACAATGACTTGGAGCCTATAGAACATCTCCGGTATGGACTCATCATCCTTCATCTTGAAGCTTGCAAACTTATCCTTGAGCATATAGAGCTTGACACTCTTTACCGTTGAAGTGCCCTCATATGTTTCCTCTAATCTTGTCCAAAGCTCATTTGCCTTTTCAAGATCTTTGATTTGCTCAAATACTTTATCATCAACGGCATTATAGATTGTGTAAAGTGCCGCCGTGTTGCATTGTTTGTTGATGCGGTCATTGGGAGTGAGGTTTTCCTCATCAAGAATGACGTATCCTTCTTTGGTCACATCCCAAACCTTCTCATGTATATTGCCTAGATATTGCTTCATCTTCCTTTTCCAATGATCAAAGGAAGAGACGCCATCAAAGAATGGAGGCTTGCCATTAACATGATTGAACATAACTTGAGCCATCTTGCACCGAGGTTGTTAAGCCTTGTAAACGGTGACCACGGCTCCAATACCACTTGAAAGGTCTTGATGGCTAGAGGGGGGTGAATAGCCTATTAAAATTTTCTACAAAGACAAGCTAAACAAGTTTATCAATAAAACAAATAGCGAGATGCGAGTTTTGCTTAGCCTATGGGGTGTTTGCAAGCCACCTATCCAATCCACAATTCTAGTATTTGCACTCAACCGCACAAGTCAAACCGAGAAGGTAAGTACAACTATAACTAGCAAGCTACACAAGAGAACTACTAGCAAAGCTAACTAGCTAGCAAAGATAACTAAGAAATTAATACAAGAGAGATAGGAGGGTATCACCGAGGGGCGAAGTATTGAGCCAACCAATATGATCAACAATGAATAACCAAACACCGGGATCAATCAATCACAATATGAAAGTGATGACACGAAGATTTATCCCGAGGTTCACGTGCTTGCCGGCACGCTAGTCCCCGTTGTGTCCCTCTTCACCACGTGGTTCGGTGGCTAATCGGTCACACACCGAGCCTCTCAAAAGGCGCCACAAGAACCTACCAAATGGCAAAAGGTTGCAATGACACGAGCAATATATTAATGTTGCCTTTGGCGCTTCGCCGAGGTAGGCACAAACCCCTCACAATCACCGGAGGTGGCCAAGAACAATCACCAACTCTTGCCAATGCCTCCAAGCTGCTCCAAGCCGTCTAGGTGGCGGCAACCACCAAGAGAAACAAGAATCCCGCAGCAAATCAACCACCAAGTGCCAACTAGATGCTATCTCACAATGCAAATGCACTTGGATCACTCAATCTCACTTCGAATATGCAAAGAAGCAAGAGAGATGAGTGGGAGGGGAGTTGCTTAGCTCAAAGTGCTCACAAGTATGTCAAATGTTCGAGAGTAAGAGCCTTGAGCCGGCCAACGAGTATTTATAGACGTACCCCTTCGAATATAGCCGTTAGAAACTGAAATCAGCAGCAGTCGCGCTCACCGGACGCGCTGGTCGCGTGGACCGGACGCGCCGGTGCCTCAACGGCTAAAATTCGAAACACTGACCGGACGCGCCGGTCGTAACGACCGGACGCGCTGGTCACCACCGGACGCGCCGGTCCCGTGACACACCGGACGCGCCGGTGAACTCTGAGTCGCGCAAAACAAACCAACCACCGGACGCGCCGGTGCGCACAGTTCCCGCGCGCGCGAAGACATCACCGGACGCGCTCCTCGCAACCACCGGACGCCACAGTACCCGCGTCCGGTGCGAGTCCAGTAAGCGCCCTGGACCACCGGACGCGTCCGGTGGCCTGTGACCGGACGCGCCTCGCGTCCGGTGCAGCGACTGAAAAACGCGCAGTTACTGGACACTGACCGGACGCGCCGGACGCACAGTGACCGCGTCCGGTGCAGCGTCCGGTGCAGCGTCCGGTGCAGCGTCCGGTGACTTCTGTGACCTCCGTTCGCTTCCGTTTCTTTTCCGTTTGATTTCCGACTTTCGGCGTAGTAGAAAATAGACATTTCATTTTCCCGAAATCGCCTGAATCCCGCGCTCGCACGCTCGGCGGGAGGGAGAGAGGAACCCAAACCCTCTCTACCGCTTAAACTTCAATGCCGTCGCAAACGTGCTAACACCACCAAGTGATCATCACTATGTGCATGTGTGTTAGCATTTTCACAATCATTTTCCGAGGCGTTATTAGTTCTATCCAAATGCATATGATCATGAAATGCACACCTAGAGGCACTTAGGAGTTCAATAGCCGCGTCATTCCCCTCTTTATAGTACGGCTATCTATCCTATAATGTAACCACACCCACTAGGTGTCTTGGTTACTAAAACACAACCCTTAAGCATATACCTTTGCCTTGATCACATAGGGTTGCGTCCAAATCCAAGTGTGGCCATCATGATCACCATGTCCATCTTGCCACCAACCTTGGAATGTACTAATCCTCATATGCTACATACAACTTAGGCATAGGATTAGTACTTAGGTATTGTCACTAATTACCAACACCAAACATAGGACTTTCACCTTCACCAACTTGGACGAAGGTATCCTCTCCGGGGGGAAGGGTAAGCTAGGGTTCTAGTCTCGCACAGTAAAGAGAGCAAGTGTCAAAGAATAGGGTTTGGAGAATCAGCCAAGAGCTGAGAGCTCTTGCCCCTTGGATTGTATTTATAAGGGAGGTGGGAGGAGGCAATATTTCTCCCAACCCCCTTTGATTTGCAATTTACATGGAGGTCCTCGGACCTATTAGGCGTTGGACCTTTTTTACATGGGAGGGGGTAGGCACAGCCACCCCTATCCCCAACAGTTAGCCTCTTCCGGGAGAGTGGCAAGCGTAGGTACTTGCAAGGGAAACCCATCACCCCACAAGGAAGAAACTCCTGTATTCTTGCATTGTCATGACAAGAACACAGGATAGGCGACACATTACTTTTTTGTATATTTATTTTAAGGCCCAAAGATTCCCCAAAAGGATGTAGAATACGAAGTGTTAAGTTTACTGTTGCAGTTGGTTGAAGGAAGAGGACTGTGTCATCAGCATACAAAGACAGTCGGTGTCTGATAGGCTAAGAAGAGTGGGGTTGGAGCAGTCCACCCTCTTGAGCCCTCATCAAGTATCCGTGATCAGTAGAAACAGCATTCGAGAGAGATGATCTCCTTGTCGTAGTCCCCACTGGTGATAGATGAATTTCCTCGGTATCCCATTTAGGAGCACTTGGGTGGAGGAAGACTCCAGTCAACCACTCAATATATCATGCCAAAAAACTGAGTTTCTCTAAAACCTCAATGAGTTAAGTGATACCATATTAAAACTTTCAAATTTCAGTTGGTTACACATTGCTACCCTTTTTCAGATTATACTGTCATCATACTGCTTGTAGGAATTTAATCCATTGCTTTTTGCTGACTGAAGCGATGTAACAAACCACTCGTTTTCCTTAACTTGCGCACACTAGGGATCCAGAATACCACCCAGCCCAATGGACTTGCAGTTCCTGACGCAACAATGTGCCCTGTTGATTCGACTTCTCATGTTATTGAACTAATGCAAACAGGGCACAACAATAGATCCATGAGTGCAACAGCCTTGAACGAGAGGAGCAGCAGATCTCATAGGTAAGTTATTTGTGCTGCTTGACTTTTGTATAAAGAGACCTTGCTTGTGGGCAATTTATTTATTTATTTATTTTGTGCAGTGTTGTGACCATCCATGTCCAGGGCCAAGATTTGAAAACCGGTAACACTTTGCGTGGTGCTCTGCATCTTGTGGACCTTGCAGGAAGTGAAAGGGTGGACCGATCTGCAGTTACAGGAGACAGGCTCAAAGAAGCACAGCACATCAACAAGTCTTTGGCTGCACTCGGGGATGTTATATTTTCTTTGTCACAAAAGAATGCTCATGTACCATACAGAAATAGCAAGCTCACACAAGTCTTACAAACTTCTTTGGGTGATCTTCTTTGCTAGAAATTTATTTTGCATTACATCATAATTTTGTATATGGTTTCTTGACACGCAAAAGTTTTCATATGTAGGTGGGCATGCAAAGACTCTAATGTTTGTGCAAGTCAACCCAGATGTTTCGTCATACACTGAGACTTTAAGTACACTGAAATTTGCTGAACGTGTGTCTGGTGTAGAACTAGGTGTTGCAAGGACCAACAAGGAGGGCAAAGATGTCAAAGAATTAATGGATCAGGTAATTGTTTATTTTTCTTTTCCTTCACTTACATCCATGCTAGGGCGATTGATATGAAACAGTAGATGCAACATATCAAGGTCATGACTTGACTTTTAGACATGCAAAGAAATCAAGAATGTCATGTTCAAAATATGTCATCTAGGTGGCTGAATTTGATCCAGAGGGAAACATATAGTTGTTGACATCTAACTTTTCACCTGCAGCTTTCAGTGCTCAAAGATACCATTGCAAAGAAGGATGATGAAATTGATCGGCTGCAACTAGCCAACAGTAGCAATTCCCTACTGAAGTCCACGAAACATGGTGACTCCCTGTTGAAGCATTCGGCCTCTTCTCCAGGAATGGCATCCCTAGGAAAGGTGGCAAGCTTTGGTAGCGGGGTAGCTTCTGATCTTGACAACTTCTCTGACACCAGTGATAGGCATTCTGAAGTTGGGTCCATGTTTTCTACTGATGAGGCCCGACAACTGGGCCAAAACTTTGCTGATCCTGGTGGTGATTCAGATGGAAGGCTAAGTGATGTATCAGATGGCGGTATACCCGCGGGTGCAGAAACTGACAGTTCAGTTAACAACGTTGTGGACCAAGAACAAGAGAAAACATCCACTGCTGGAAAAGAGCGGTTGTGAGTATTACCAGTTCTACATAATCTTAGATCTAATAATATTTTCGCTCATTTGTCATTTAGCTCTTGCAAATTCTGCGGAATGGTTTCTGGCCTTGGCTGTTGTCTGTAACTTCTTCGTTCTTTCTCATGCAGAGTCAAAGCAGTAAGTCGAGTCCAGAAGCTAACAGTACCAAAAGTCGGCCAAGCATCAAGCTTGCGGCCTAAACCAAGAGATCCTTCTGCTCCTAAATCTTCAGGTAAGATACCACTAAGCTTGCAAAATGCTAATCTTGAGGAGCTGATGTTTTTGGTAAATGGATGAGTCTTTTTTTTAAACAAGTAAATGGATGAGTCTGACTCAGTAGTTTTAGAGATGATTAACTTGATATGAATAGGAGAACACTCATAGGATGTACCAAACAGATGTCTATGTCAGCATTTGTTTGTACATGGATTTGCCTCTAGTCTGTGCTTGCATTGCCAAACATTATGATCATCTTGACAAGTTTTTTTAGAACAAATTATCTTGACTAATTGAATTAAGCTATCCATACTAAAAGGGAATAAAGCAGGCCATGAAAGAATTATATCCATATGGCAGTGCAACTTAACAACTCTTGATGCAAGCAATCTAATATAGTACTGCGATACAATTTTATCGAAGTTGACCAATTCAAAAATAAAGAAATAATATTGGAAATCTTAAGTTTCTTGTATACATGTGACTCTTCAACAGCTCACAGAAACCTTGGCAAAGAACGATGGTCATGGCATTTTTTTACTATTACTCCCTGGGGCTATTCAATTCCCTTTGTTTTTCGTGCAGTTTAATTTTTCCGTGCATGTTGTTTTCTTGTATACATGTGACTCTTCAATAGCTCACAGAAACCTTGACAAAGAACGATGGTCATGGCATTTTTTTACTATTACTTCCTGGGGCTATTCAATTCCCTTTGTTTTCTGTGCAGTTTAATTTTTCCGTGCATGTTGTCTCATATGCACATACTGTTTTGTTAGTTCTACATCATATTTTCCATAATTGCAGTCACAACAGGTGCGCGAAAAAGTACCACCACTCAAGCAACTCCACCAGCAAGAGCTAGCAGCACTTCAAAACGAGTACCATAGATCAAGATAATCATTTGGTGAAGCCACTTCCCAGTCATTTTGCTTTTTGTGTAGCTTTTTCAGAAAGGTATATCTTCTTGCCATGATGTATGTAACACCGATGCTGCATGTGATTTCTTGTGCCAATTAGTGACTTGTGCATCTCAGGTGGATATGTTCTTTTTCTTTTCATGTTTGAATGAGGGTGTTGACTGCATCCGTATGTGATGTTCGCATGTTATGAGATACAATTGTTCAATGTGTTATGATACCATTGTTCAATGTTATGAGATACCATTGTTCAGTTAGTGAAGGAATTCGGATTGATCAAATTCAAGTCCTTACTGTTTTTCACAACTTTTCATGTTGATATTGTGGCGTTCAGCGGTCCCTGTAATTTCATAGCAATGCAACGATGCAGAGCTGTTCACCCTAAACAAACAGTTATTATCTAAGATTCAAACTAGACGATACCTGTTTTGTTCAAAGGTACAACAGTTTTCTTGTACTCAACCGGTGATTGGATCCTCAGCTTAATCCATAAATTTTAGTTTGTTGCAGTTTGATGATTTCATAGTTTTCCCCCCATCCAATGACAGCGAGCCTAAGTTGCTCTTGTGCCTCTCCCATGGACAAGCATGACTTCAGAGACACCACAGGATTTTATGATCATCTAGTAATCTAGATTAATTTAAAGAGCTCATACCAATGGCCCGAGATCAAATATTGCAGGTGGTGCGTCATTGCAAATTTGTGGACTAGGCTTAAGTTTTCGGTAATGCTCCTATTAGGGCATCCGTCCAGACGAACGGGATGGACCCGCCTCGTGTCGTGCGCCCCTGCGCCTGGTGCCTCGCGCGTGTGCGCCTTTGCGCCTCACACCTCGTGTCGCGCACCCCGCCAGTGCCTCGCACCGTGCGCCGCCTGCGCCGCGTCAACTAGCCTCTATTAGGTGGCAGCAAGTGGATGAGCACATGTTGCAACCGTATGTTTCATGCGTTTCAGACGTATGTTGCACATGTTTTATCTGGATGTTGCAAAAGTATCTGGTGTAGCATATGTTGCAATGGCTATACACGTATGTTGCAAGTGTATGTTTCATATGTTTCAGCTATTTCAAACGTATGTTGCAAGTGTTTTATCTGGATATTGCATATGTTGCAGTGGTTATACATGTATGTTGCAAGTGTATGTTCCAAATGTTTCACCTATTTCAGACCTAAGTTGTAAGTGTTTCATCAGAATGTTGCATATGTTGTAATGTTGCATATGTTTCAGACATACCCTGCAAGCGTCTATTCAAAATATTTCATTTGTTTCAGACGTATGTTGCAAGTATGTTTATCTAGATGTTGTAGTTGCTATACACATATATTGCAAACATATGTTTATAAATGTTTCACATGTTTTAGACGTATGTTGCAGAAGTGCTTTCATGTTGCAACATAAGCAGACGTAAGGAAGCAGGTGCATGCAGATGCGGTCCACGTGGGTGTAGCGGTCCCCCACGTGCACGGCAAGAAAAGCGGGCGTGTGGCGCGTTAACAGGCATGTGGCGCGGTGCCCACCTGCACGTGATCAACAGGCATGTGGCGCGCAGCTGCATGCGTACGTGCACGACGTGCAGGCGCAGCAGCTGCATGCGCCATGCGGGGGCGGGCGTGCAGGCGCAACCGGCGGAGCAAGCGTCGTTCCATTTCTTCATGAGTGGAGCGCATTCGCGTGGGAACCGTGCATGCGGAGGAAAAATTGCTGCTGTGCAGCTGCTTGCAGTAGAGAGATAGCGCTGCTAGCGCATGCTAGACTCAGGGAGTAAGGCGTGCAAGTGGGTGCTCGACGCTGGGCGGGCACGAGGAGGTGCGGCGTAACCATCAAGGCAGACAGCCACGCCCTTTAGTTTTTGATGGGAAACATGTGTTACTGAATCGCATCAAATGCAGCTGGGTTCACAAAGTTTTTTTTTTAATTTAAACCGTTGGGCTACAAACAACGGACTGAAGGAAGAGTTTTAGTCCAAAGTAAGTTTAAATTATGGGTTTAATAATTCTACAATTTTCATAGCACTTTTTTAAATATATGCATTTAAAAGTTAGAATAGAATCGCTCAAGGTGCATCCATCCAACCCTGGTTGAGCTGTGTGACAAGCTCCCCTATTAGGGCTTGTTCGGTTAATCCTCAATCTGAAGGGATTGGAGAAAAAATTGAGGATTTTACCCCCTACAAGTTAAAATCCTGGCAAACACTCAAAAACACAAATGCCCGCCAGGCAATAAATCCTAGCCACCAGACACTCAAAATCAATGGACTGAGCCTTTTCGGTGCTTTTGTAGTGGCATTTTGTTATTAAGGAGATATAAACTGGTATACAGTCACTTCAGCTTAATATTTCATATGATATAACAGGAATTCAGCTTCTAGCAAATGTGTCCAAGGCAACTCCTTCATATGAAGAGAGTTTACAATATGAGCCTGCGATTGATTCTCTCTGAATGAGAACCGAGGATTGTGGTAATATCATATTGAGTAGTAAAAAGCTTGCAAAGGCGATATGAGAAACGGTATTTTCTTTATTTGAGATTTGAATATTATACCACCAGATCAGATCATTATATTTGTTCTAAACATCTCAACTAACAGCCAGTGCTGAATAGCTTGACTAATACAGTACTCATAAGTAACAACATATGGTAAATAACATTGACAACTTAACAACTGCTCTTTGCCATTGAGGAACTCTTGCTGTCGCTTGCGGAGCATAAGCAGATGTCTGTTCCCTCACCATTTATACAAATCGAAAGTTCCCAGAGCTTCTTGGTGAGATCCCTTCAATTTTATAATTCACAGTGCAAAAGTTGCAGGCGAAGGTACCAAAGGAATTAGGCTTTTGCAGCCGCTTGCTTTGCACCAACTGCAAAGAACTCAGTGATGACTTCAAGGGGCATTCCCTTTGTCTCAGGAACCTTAAGGAAGACAAACACAAAGGCAATCAAGCATACGACTGCATATATGCCAAAAACACCTGCTAGTCCAATAGCATTCAGCATCACAGGGAGGCTGTAGGTGACAATGATGTCTCCGATCCAAAATGTCAAGGCACAGATGGCAATGCAGAGACCGCGTACCCTAGTTGGAAAGATCTCTGCACATAGAATGTTGGGGATGGGACCAAATCCCATGACAAAGCAGCAGAAGTAGATGATGACACTGACTGTGGAGAGCGCAGCATGGGCCACTGTACCCAAGTCAATAACATTGGACACGACCAGGATAACTAAAGATGCTATCAAGATTGGAATTGTGCCTAGCAGCAAAAACCTGCAGAAAACGGTGTTAATGTAGTATATAAGGATCCTTTGGGCACATTTATAAATTTCTGTTAAGTGGTACTAATATGATGTGTAAACAAAAAGAAATAAATTACCTTCTTCCAGAAAGATCCATAAGTCTCATGGCTAAGCCAATGCTAGGAAGCATCAGTAAGGTAGTGAGAGAACTGATCAAGATGGATGCTGATGCCGAGCTGAGACCAAGATTGGAAAGAAGAACTGCCACGCCAGCTTGCTCGAGAATTTGTGGGGTATAGTACAGAACACCATTTATTCCAGCAAACTGAATGTGGGAAATAAAATAACTCAAGTTAGTGGAGTACTTTTCGGTTAATAATCATACTTATTAATCTAAAACTACAGAACTGCTAATTTAAAATGAATTGTATGATGATCTCTCTTCAAGAAGAATTCTAATTGAATTAGTTACTTGGATATTAATTACTTCATTTATTGTGTGCATAGCCACAAGAAACAAACTTCTACGTGGTGAACTGATTGAATTAGCTCTACCTGTTGAAGGATCTGAATTCCAACACCGACTACCAGGGCACGCCTCACACCAGGTTCAAACAAATCTTTCCAACTTGAACCTTTGGCAGCTACCTCGGATGGGTGAACCATGGCAGCACCAGACATGCGTGGTTCGGTAAGATCCTTCGAGAAAAGTGCTGACTGGCTTACTAAAGCAGCAGCATGTACAAACTCGCCACCCTCAGGAACATCGCCACCACCAGGAAGTGAAACAATTGAGCCCATTCTTGAGCCAGGAACTCCCTCTTGGTGTAAGTAGACTCTTTTGAAACCACCTTCCTTCTTACCATCCTCACCTTCCTTCTCAGACCATTTCCATGCAAGCTGCCATCCTCCACCAATATCAGTGCTGCTCACACCCTCTCCAGCCTCCCCCAAGAGGCTTTGCCTTCTCATGCTCAAAGCACTTCCACGGTGACCATGGTGCACAATGTCCTTTCCTTCCACACTTGTTGTCTGCCTGGACAGCAATGGGCTGTGGAGATTGTCCTCATAATCACCTCCTGCACCATCAGATGCATACTCCTCATCGTCCCTGTGAAGATTCTCTTCGTCCCACTGCTCATTTTTGGCATGCTGATCTGTGACACTGAACATACTTCCAAAGTTTGGAAACAATGTGCTCCTCATACTTCCTCCAGCTTGAGGCATATTCTCGTGGACACTCCCAAAAAGTGTCACAATTGGATCCATAAGGGGTACACTCTGGTTCACCATGCTGCCATGACGAGATGCGAGAGAAAGCACACTTCCAAGCATGCTGGGTCCCTTGGAAGGTCGAGCAATCCATGACTGGCCTTCTTCAGGCCCATAAAGTGTGATTTGTTCCTTATCACCATCAGTAACATGATCATCGGCTGCCTCAGTGGCAGGGCCAATGATGTACTCTTCAATCGAAGTGTCTCCTCCAACCTCCAACCCTTCGACAAGAAGGGACAATTCACCTGCGAATTGCATACTTGGAATTATCACATGGCCTTTTTGCATATGTCATTGTAAAATAAATAAATTTTAAATCAGAAACTAGAATATGTGCTGGATAAAATAGCTAAGTGTCATGTTTTAAGATAATGCTTTAATTAGTAACAAATATATATGAACACCAACGAGCTATTAGCAAAACAACTTCCTTGATGCCTATATCTCTAACCAATGTTAAGGGTCTAACCTGTATTCGTCTTTCCTGTCAGACATGAAGCTTTTATCTTAAAGATGAAATCATAACCAACTTGAATAAATTTCCAAACACAGCAGTTTATACAATGTGAATAACTCTGGTTGCATCACAGTTTGGTCAATGTATTACCGAAAGAGCAAAACGAGAATGTAATATACTTAATATGTACATCACCATAAAATATCTATACATAAATTTTAAATATAAATAAGATGTCGAGCGAACTGAAATATTTGTCTCTTCAAGCATTTATGATAAAGTAATATACAATCGCCATTCTGCAGAATTTAACTGATTTTTGTTATTCTTGAAAAGAAAAATCTAGAGTTCTGTACCATTCTATATATAGTGTGAACAGATACCACTTCTCGAATTAATTAACAATTCAGTATTACAAGAGAGCAACAATTAGGCTCTAGTCAGCTAGAACAAAAAACTCCAAGTAAAACACGCATAAAATTTTTAGTAAAACAAACCTGAGACATCTTCTTTGCTGCGTAACTTTTGCAACACCTTCTTTGCCTCTGCCATCCGACCTTTGCTAACAAGCCATCTTGGGGATTCAGGAAGGTAAAATATTGTCAATCCAAAGAAGAACAATGAAGGTATCGCGAGCACCCCAAGCATAATTCTCCAATCAGGTGATGGCAACAGTGACATCCCAAACACCATGCAGTATGACAAGAACATTCCTCCTGATCCACTGAACTGCGGTAGTGTATTCAGCAAACCTCTAATCTCTGGAGGGGCTGTTTCTGAAATGTACAAAGGCACAAGCGTGACAGCCAAGCCAATACCAAATCCGTCTACGAGGCGTGCCAGCAGCAGGACATAGACATTAGGGGACCATAGCATGATGAGGCTGCTGAGAAAGTACAGAACTGAAGAGAGGATGAGCATAGGGCGCCGGCCAATCCAGTCTGATACCGGCCCGGAGAATGTAGTGATGATGGTGGCGCCAATAAGTGACATGGCCACAATTAGCCCCTCCACAGTGGGCTCACTTTGTAATTGGAATTCCTTCTTTATGTACAGAACAGCACCTGGAGAAAACAATTGTGTTGTTAATCATTAATCTTAAACAAAATGACCCCACCAATATTTTCAGGACAAAGCATAGGTAATAGTTCGATACCACATAACTGTAACTGTAATCATTATAGTCCTGGGAATATATTTCTTTTCTTAATTGACAGCGTTAGTGCCAAGTTACTCTGATATTTTCTTTGCGAGGAAGTTACTCTGATAAATGATAACTTGAAAATCAAACAACAACCAACTGAATTACTCAGGTACTTTCAATTCAATAAGAAATTGAGAACACTACACACGATCTGATAACGACCCAGCAGCGACTAGTACTGAGCAGCATCTGATCCGAGTGTCCAAGGATTTGATCTGATGGAACTAGAAAACTGACTCGACGGAAGTGAGAAACATCCTAAGCATCCCTAGTAAAACCGATCTACCGAGATTTACCTGCGATGGTGGCATTGTCCCACCCCTGCAACAGATTGCCGATGGAGGCGGCGATGGCGACAAGAACAGCCCCCGACATCTTGCCCTCGAACAAAGGCACGCAACAGCACGTCCGAGGTCACACCGGCTCCTGCAACCGCGAGACCCAGTTCGAAACGAAACACATCGAACAAGCACCACAAGCACGGCAGGAGATAACGCAATTGTCTGTTGCAGAACTTGAGTGTCTCAGTCTTACCTCTCAAGAAGACGAAGCAGCCCGAAGACGCCCAAGAACAACTGGTGGAAGGAGCTGCTCCCTCCGGTCCGGATCAGATGTGAAGGGCGGCTCGACGGCTAGCCAAGAGCCGCTCCCAATCTACCCGTATGTGCCCCTGCCTGCCGCTGGGCGCTGGCAACAGAATAGTTGTAGAAGTAGCGGGCGACCAGGGTCCCTGCAAGTGAGGACAAAGGGGCTCAGTAGGAGGCGAAGCAAGTGCCCAGATGCCACATGGAGATGAGATGAGATGACACGAGAGCGACGCCGCAGCAGGTTGTAAAGAAATCTCATCTCGGGGGGGTGAGGTGGGGGTGGGGGTGTTCAAGTGCAACAGCGAACTAGGCCTCGCCTCCCCAGCGCGGCCGCGGCAGCAGTGCACGACGCCGTCGCCCGCCGCTGCCAGCGAGGATCAAGGGGAAGAAACAGAAAAGGGGAAAGGAAAAAAAACGGCCTTTCCGCGTCCGGCGGCGAGATCCCCACGAGAACGCACCCGAGAGCGAGAGCAGAGGAGATGCCCAAAGATCCCGTCCCACCTTTCCAGCGAAGGAGCACGGCGCAGCAGCTGCGAGCAGCTGCACATGCACACACAGGATTTGAAGGCTCTGCTTCCAGCGTCGTGACAAGGGATGAAGCGATCTGCCAGCAACCAGCCGGAGGAACCGATCTGTCAGCCGCTGGTGGAGCCTGGACTGTAGTAAATCTTCGGAGTATGTAGTAGTAATCTTTAAATGGAATCCCCTGGAATTTGGGCTGGGGACTTGTTTAGTTGGCCCGATTTGGGCAGTGCAAAATCTGCACAGTAACATGTTCTGCACTATAGTATTTCGTTTGTATTTGTGATTTTTTGTCCAAACATTGATTAATTAGGCTCAAAAGATTCGTCTCGCAAAGTACAACTAAACTGTGTAATTAGTTTTTGATTTCATCTACATTTAGTACTCCATACATGTGCCGGTATTTTGATGTAATGGGGAATCTTCTTTTTGCTTAGTGAAATTTGGGAGAAAATTTGGCATCTAACAGGGCCTGGCTTTTCCTCGGCGCTTGGGAGCTGGAGCTTGGCGATAGGTGCAGATGGTGCGCAAGGATGTGTCAGCTTCCAGATTGCAGCTGCGTGGCTGGGAAATAGATATAGACAAGACGAGCCGTCGGATTTTAAGAGCAAGTCGAGGCTTTGGCTACGAGACAAGTTACGAGACTTAAAGTTATATAATAAGTGTCTCTTATTTATCTTTAAAAAGTCTCTCTCCTATTTCTCCTCACAATAATGGCTACTTGGGCCCACTAATACCTATGCTTCCGTGTCCAGCTTGATGTTTATATGGGAGCCAAGCTCTTAGCTCTCATCTCTCCTCTCTTCTCTCCTCCATATCAGCATTAGCTTGGCTATAAGCATATTGTTGTACCTGCTAAACGGCCTGACGAATCTGACAGAAACTCACGGTTATTTTGCTTTTGTTTTGGTCGTCCGTCAGACTACCCACAGTGGGTACTCTAAAACGATACTCTAAAGCTTTAGAGTATGAATATAGAGTAAAAACTGCTGCACTGGGTACTCTAAAACGATACTCTATCCTTTCTCTCACTCTATATTTAGAGTGGTACAGTGCTTACTCTATACTCTATAGTGGCGGGTCCCACTAGCTAAACAAAGAAAAAAAATGCTATAACTCACAAACCAAAAATCCAAATTAAATTTCGATTACACCATTAAATTCGTCTCAATAAATCCTTCAAAACTAGATCACACATGGATATATTTAGATAAAGTGACGAGTGGGTCCCATAGTAGATAGAGTGGATAGAGGATGATATAGATGATGGATGGGTGCGGGAGAATTGAGTATAGAGGAGAGAATCTTGCTGACTAGGACGTATAGAGGATGAATATAGAGGTCCATGAGTGCGGGTAGTCTCAAAAAAGAATCGTACACCAGGGCCTGGAGTATGACGTCAGCCGATCGTATCATTATATATATGGGCTCACATAATAGCCGAGTACAAGCAGGACTCCGAGCGGAGTACATGTGATATATCATGGGCCCGTTCGGCTGTGCTGATAAGCCGGCTGAAAAACACTGTTGGCTGATTTATTGTGAGAGAAAAATATTGTTCTGACTGAAAAAACAAGCTGAAAAAGACGGATTATAAGCCGGATGAACAGGACCCATATATCATATCACATGAGAGTTATAGATTGAGAGTTATAGATTGTAATCCGCCGTTAGAACAGTACCCGAATGAACAGTCTTACAGTACAGGCAGTAACAGGTCCTCGTCCATGACCAGTAACGGGTTATGTGAACAGTACCGCGCCCCGCTGCAGTGCAGGTCCCATGAACAGTCACCTGGTTTGAATCAGTACGTACTCGTGAATAGTATCACCCGGTTGCAACAGTACAGGTCTCGTGAACATATCCCCGTTGAACAGTACCGGGTTCCGAGATACAGTACGAGGCAGCAGCAATACGCGGGGACCCGTCTAGTACGCATATAAGACTAAGGCTCTGTTCATCTGGCTTATAATCCGTCTTATTTAGCTTGTTTTTCAGCCGGAACAGTATTTTTCTCTCACAAAAATCAGCCAACAGTGTTTTTCAGCCGGCTTATAATTCCAGCCGAACGGCTCCTAAAGCCCCCGCTGTGAACAGTAACGTATTCCTGTCTACTCCCTTCGTCCCTTAAAGAGAGACGTTCTACCTTCTGATGGAAGTACCAAGACAGAGTGAAAATAACCTGTATACCCCTATACTCAATCATTACTACTCCACCTTCACGCCTACTGGTTGGGTGGGCAAGTGGTGAGTGGTGAGGCAGAGTAGCACACTAGCTAGCTGAGTTGTGACAGGTTAGGTGCAGGACCTACAAAGACAGGCTCCCCCCTCTCCCAGCGACACTCTTTGCGGGACATTGCTTGACCGCTAAAACGACTCTCTTTTCGGGACAGAGGGAGTACTTGATTACTCTCTCCATCAGAAAAAAAAAATTAGATATGAAACTGGACATGCATTTGTTTAGATTTATACCTAGAATTTTATTCTTTTTAGGATGGAGTGAGTATATGTTAATTGTCTCCTTCAAAAAAATCCAAAAACAACAAAAGAATTAGTCGAGGAAGAACACACTAACAAACATGAAAAAGGAAGAAAAAGAAGAAAAGCCGCAAGACCACAAAAAAACACAACGGAAATGCTCCTTATAGAGCGTCCGTCCGTCCGAACGGACCCACACTCGCCCACGCCGTACCCACCCGCGTCGCCCACTCGCTCTGCTCGTGGGACGGACCCCGCCCTCGCCCACGCCGCCTTCGCTTGTGCCCCCGCCGCCCGCCCGTGCCGCGCATGACGAGCCCAGCGCGCTAGGCGCTCGCTAGCTCACTCCCGAACTCGCGCCTCACCTGCCCTTGCCGAGGTCTGTGCCGCCACCGAGCTCCACACTAGCGACCTCTGCGCCACTCCGCACCGACGTCGAGCTCTACGTCGACGAGCCTCCATTCATCCAAGCAGCAAGCAGATGCTACGCTCAAAGCGCAAGTTGCAATAGTATATTTCAAGTATTTCAGACGTTTCAGAGGTCCGTTGCAAGTGTTTGTATATCGACGTTGCAAAAGTAGATCGGGATGCTACACATGTTGTAATGGCTATACACGTATGTTCCAAGTATATGTTCCAAATGTTTCATCTGTTCCAGACGAATGTTGCAAGTGTTTTGTCTGGATGTTGCAAAAGTAGATATGGATGTTGCATATACATGCATGTTGCAAGCATATGTTTCAAGTGTATTCAGGTGTTTCATCTGGATGTTGCATATGTTTACAATAGTTAAAAGCTCTAGTTTGGTTTTAGTGAATTGATGGAACCCTAGGTGCTAATCCTTTGCTCTAAGTGATCATGAGATAGGTTAGCATATTCCAAGTGAGGGAGCAAATGGATGAAGATCATGATGGCAGTGATGGCCATGGCGATGATCAAGTACTCAGACTTGAAAAAGAAGAAAGAGAAAAACGAAAAGCTCAAGGCAAAGGTGATATTCATAGGAGCTCTTTGTTTTGGTGATCAAGACACCTAGTGTGTGTGATCACATTTAGATAGATAGCTGTACTATTAAGAGAGGTGAAACTCATCGTGAAATGCGGTTATCAATAAAGTGCCACTAGATGTTCTAACTCATTGCATATGCATTTAGATTATAGTGAGTGCTAACACCCTTGAAAATGTTTATGAAAATATGCTAACACATGTGCACAAGGTGATACACTTGGTGGTTGGCACATTTGATCAAGGGTGGCAAAGTTAGAGTTGAGGTAGCGTTGTTCTTCACTGACCGGACTCTGGTCACATAATGACCGGACTCGGCGCTTGGTGCGTCCGGTCAGTTGGCGCAGTGAAGGCTAGCGTTGGTCATGTGACCGGACACTGGGCGGCGCACAGGATCGGACGCGCAGGGCATGTGTTCGATCATTGCTGACGTATGGTGACGTGGTGGCGTAAGTGTTGGTGCGCAGTGGCAGCGAGGACCAGACTCGGGCCTGAGTCCAGTCATGCTCCTTCGAACATGTCCGGTCATCAAAATTCCTCTCTAGATGTTTTGTGGAAGTGATCTGATGCGGCACGGGCATAGCGTCAGGTCAGGCGCGGTGCATCCGGTCGTTGCGTGGGTGGCGTGGGCGCGGGTGCGAGCGGACACTGCCTCCGTGCGTCCGGTCGCGTTGCCCTACGTCAGGTCGTAGCTTAACCGCGTGGGCACTGTGACTGAAAGTCCCTAGTTTGGTTTTGGCTAATTGATGAAACCTAGGACTAACCTTTGTATCTAAGTGGGTGATTTAGATAAAGGTGGTCATTGAATATGAAAGATGACATTGACTCAAGTGACCAAGATGATGAAGACCAAGATGATGCTTGGCTCGATGGACCGGTTGTGAAGGTGAAGGGCAAATCGAGGCTTCAAAGCGAAGGACCATGCGATGGTGAAGCTTGAGCAAGACTTGGTGTCGACGGACCGATGCAACGGCGAAGAGCAAGTGAAGTCAAGGTCGATGGATCGAGACGGTCATGTGATGATATGAAGTGGATCATATCTTTTGGAAAAACAAAATGGGCTCAAGGCAAAGGTATAACCATAGGACCATTTTGTTTTGCACTCAAGACACCATAGAGGGTGTGAGTGGTTTAGGATCGATAGCCGAACTATTAAGAGGGGAAGTCTTATCGGTTATTCGATGCACGGGTGCCACTAGGTGAATTCATAAAGTGCATTGCATGTAGGGCCTAGTGAGCTAACTGGAAAACCTTTGAAAATGATTATGAAAATGCTAACACGCGTGCACAAGGTGGTGATCACTTGTTGGTGTTGGCACATTTACGAAGGCGTTGAAGTTTAAGCGGTAGAGAGGGTTTGGGTCTCTCTCTCCCTCCCGCCGAGCTTGCGAGCGTGGGATTCAGGCATTTTTGGGAACTTGAAATGTCTATTTTCCACTACGCCAGAAGTCGAAAAAGAAACGGAGGCGAACGGAGGTCACAGAGGTGATCGGACGCTGCACCGGACACGGTCATGGTATGACCGGACGCGTCCGATCAGTACAGCGCAGGCGCGGGTGCTAGGGTTTGCAACCGGCGCGTCCGGTCACTCGCGGGACCGGCGCGTTCGGTCAGGTGTCCAGAGGAAACTGCGGTTCACAAGGACGATCGGACGCGAGGCACGTCCGGTCACACGCGATCGGACGTGTCCGATCGTTGAGAGAGCTTACTAGACTCAAACTAGACGCGGGCACTGTCGCGTCCGGTCGTTTTGAGAGGCGTGTCCGGTCGTTGCGAGGGGCGCGTCCGGTCGTTACTTCGCGGGCACGCGGTGCTGTGCGATCGACGCGTCCGGTCGTTGACTGGAGCGCGTCCGGTCACTCGGGACCGGCGCGTCCGGTCGTTTTGAGAGGCGTGTCTGGTCATGGGATTTGACCGTTGGCGCAGTAACCGTTGGAGGATCAGACGCGGTCGAGCGCGTCCGGTCAGTTATGACCGGCGCGTCCGGTCATCCTGAAAAAACCCAGTGAAGGGGTATAACGGCTCTATTTGGATGGGATGCTTATAAATACTTGTTGGCCGGCCCTTGGGGAGGTCTCTCGTGATTTCTAACATTCTTGTGCATCCTTTGAGCTAGAGCATCTCCTCCCACTCATCTCTCTTGCTTGATTGCAAATCAAAAGTGAGATTGAGTGATCCCAAAGTGCATTGCATAGCTTGAGGGCATCTAGTGGCACTTGTGGGTGGTTTAGCCGGTGGATTTCTTGTTACTCTTGGAGAGTACCGCTCCTAGCCGGCTTGGAGATTGTTGGAGGCGTTGGCAAGAGAAGGTGATTGTTCTTGGCCACCTCCGGTTGATTGTAAGAGGTTCTTGTGCTTTTCTCGGCGGGACGCCAAAAGCAACTCTATTACATTGCGCGTGTCATTGAGTTACCTCACTTGAGAGTGGTGTCTTGTGGTGCCTTGCGGGGCATGCCTTGAGGGGCAAGTGACTTGAGGGTCACACCGAGGAACCATCTAAGTGTTGGTCAACACAACCGGTGACGTAGCTTGTCGGTGCACAAGTGAACACCGGGTGAACAAAAATATTGTGTCTCTTGTCTCCCGGTGATTGGTCTTCATATTGTGTTGTTGTCAATATTGATTGGTTGTATATCATCTAGGTGATTGGCAACATCTTCACTCCATCGTCGGTATAAGTTTCACAATCCTATCTCTTGCTTTTACATTTACTAGATTATCTTGTGTAGCTCTAGTGGTAGCCTTTGCTAGTAGTTGTTAGCTTGCTCACTAGTGTAAAATTAGTGACATAGCCCTTGTGTGAACTAGAGATCATAATCTACTAGACTTGTGGATAGGAGGCTTGCATCACAACCGTAGGCTAAGCAAAACTCGCTTTACGCGTTTGTTTTTCTAACAAGTTTGCTTAGTGGTTCTTGTAGAATTTTTTATAGGCTATTCACCCCCCCTCTAGCCATCTAGGACCTTACAGTGACTTAGCCATTGGAGATCAGCGGCTCACATTTGAAGGAGGCGACACGTGGCTGCGGATGCGTGACCGGACGCAGGGGTCCGAGCGTCCGATCATCTTGACTGGCGCGTCCGGTCAGCCCGTAACAGCTAGGTTTTGAGCCCAATGGCTATGTGGTCGGTTGGGGCTCTATATAAGTGTGTTGACCTGCTCTTGCTCACTCTATTAGCCATTTTCATTGACATATCAATCTAGTGAGCTAAGCCAAAGTCCTCCCACTCATCTCCATCATTGATTCATCAACTCTGTGAGATTGGGAGTAAATCTAAGTGCATTACTTGAGTGATTGCATCTAGAGGTACTTGGTGATTTGTGTTTCACTATGGATTTCACTTGTTTCTTTTGGTGGTTGCCGCCACCTAGACGACTTAGTGCAATGAGGATCGTCGAGCGGAGGGTGGTGCTTGTCTTCGGCTCTGATCGTGGTGATTGTGAGGGGTTCTTGACCTTTCCTCGGTGGAGAGCCAAAAGGTACTCTACTAGATTTCTCGTGGCTTGTGGATCCTCATCCTGTGTTGGTTGTGCGGCACCCGATTGTGGGTTAGGTGTGTGATGTCTATTAGCGCGTGAACCTCCAAGTGAGTGAATCGCCACAACGGGGACTAGCTTGCCGACAAGCAAGTGAACCTCGGTGAAAAATCATTGTGTCATCTTGTCTCCGAGGATTTCTTTGGTATTCATTGATATATTGTGATTGATCACTTGCCACGGCGGTATAACCCTTCTACCTTTCTTGTGCATTTACATTCCAAGTGTAGCTAAGCTCTTTAGTGTAATTAGTTTTGAGAGCTAGCTTGTGTCTTGTCTAGTGGTCAGTATGGCTCTTTAGTTAGTCTTTTAGAGCATACTAACTTAGTGGTAGTGACTTAGCCTCTTGTGTGACATAGAGATCTTAGATAACTAGAATTATGGACAGGAGGTTTGCAATTTTAGTAGGTTAGCGCAACACTCGCTTCGCCGTTTAATTGTCTAACATCTTGGCTTAAGTGTTGTTGTAGAATTTTTAATAAGTTATTCACAACATTCCTTCCCCTGACCCCTCTTCTCTCTTTTATCTCCGCATGGGAGGGACCGGGGAGCTGGCCCTAGCTCACTGTGCCCCGTCCATCGTCCCTGGCTCACGCACGCCCCGTCCCCTGGCGCCCATCACTCACCGTGTCCTCATGAAACACTTGCAACATGAAATACTTGGATGCAACATACGTCTGACATAGATGAAATATTTGAAACATATTGTTGCAATGAATGTGTGAAACATATGCAACATCTAGATAAAACACTTGCAACATATGTGTGAAATAAATACAACATTCAGATAAAACAATTGCAACATATGTGTGAAACATATGCAACTTTCAAATAAAACACTTGCTACAACATACGCCTCAGACAGATGAAACATTTTGAACAATGCTTGCAACATACCTCTGAAACACTTACAAAAATATGCAACATCCCGATCTACTTTTGCAAATTCCATATGTAACAACTGAAACATACCGCTGAAACATCTGAAACACTTGAAACATACATTTGCAACGTAGGGGAGGGGAGGCCAGGGCTGGTCGATTCTGGTCGTTTGGGTGGGATCCAGCGGCGAGTGGCAGCCGACAGCGCGCGAGCACCACCAAAAACAGCACTAGTGGCGGCGCGCGAGCACCACTACCGGCCTTGGCTCGGCTGGGCTGGTGGTGTGCGCTACGTGAGGGAGCGGGCAGCGCATCGCATGCCCGAAGCGAGGAGAGTGGTTCGGGTGGGGCGCCCGACGGGTGGAAGAGAGGAGTGAGGAGCGAGCGGCATAGGTGGGGCGCGCGACGGGCGGGAGCAAGGAGCAAGCAAGTGAGCGGTGCAGGGTGGGGCGCGCGGTGGGAGAAGGCTGCAGCAGCAAGCCCGGACGGACGCCCGTGGCCAAACATTATCGATAATTTTGTGCGACGTACTCCAAACCTTTCTATAGTTAAGTTGTCAGAAATCGATTGGAACCTTTGCCAAAATTAGTCCTTCGGTCAACATTTGTTGACATTTAGGACGAAGCAAAATGAAATGCTGACGGGAGAAACAAAATGGGGGTTTGTTATATATTGGAGAGCGAGGTGCACGTAACGCGTCGATCATTAGCCTACAATTTTGTTGGAATATATAGGGAAGCGTGAGCAACAGCCTCTCTTTCTCTTGGAGTCTTGGGTCACCACCGGCTGTGCTGTCGTCGTCTTATACTATATAGTACAGTGTGAAAGAAGCTGCTGGGTTTGCCTTGCCGTCCGCAGAAGCAACGAAAGCACTTTGAGCCAAATGACACAACCAACCCAGCAAGCAGCAGCAACAACATACGTCGAGATCACATGTCAATTAGTCCTGTTGGGCTTGATTCTTCGCTGCAATTATAAGGCCATTTGATGCCACACCCCTTTTTTTTCATTACTAGTCCAAATCGAAAAGCATCCAAAAAAAAAGTTGGATATATATATTCCTCGATCCTCTCTCTGGTTGGCGCAAATCGAAAGCAATGTTTCGTACACATCTCAGCGACAGTACTCACAGCTTGCCCAGATATTTCGACGATGGCCGTTTCCAAGATTTTGGAGGCAAGCAACTCTGTTTTGTCCCATTTCTTTTTATAACCCAGGTTCTTGGTTTCTATATTTGTTCTAAAATCAGTTAATCTCATAGTTTTAAATAGCGGACTATAGCAAATAGTGGCATCTTTTTTTCCAGAGACTATACCGCTATAGCGCCCCTATAGCGGAGCTATGCCAGATAGCGGTTTATAAGAAAATCATAAAAAATATGAGTAACTGATTCATAAAAACATGACAATCATTAAATTTGATGAACACAAATATCTTTTTAAGGTATTGTGTTCGTTTCGCTGAAATTTAGTTTATACTGATGCTTATGCTGATTTGCTGTGAGAGAAAAATACTGTTAGTTCGCTGAAAAGTACTACTAAAATAGTTCAAGCGAACATGATATTAGAGCATGATTCATGAAATTCAAGCGTTCAATTTTGCTAAATACCAACTTTAAAACAAAATACAAGTAATAATTAGATTATCACTATTATGGCTGAAATTGAAATAGCGGCGCTATTTCAAAGCTACAGCTAAGCAATTTAGCGACGCTATAGCGCAATATAGCGGTCATAGTTGATGTAGCGACAAAAGTGATAATAGCTTAGCGTGGTCTCTGTCCAGCAGCTATAGCGGCGCTATGCCGCTAGAGCCCGCTATTTAAAACCAGGGTTAATCTTAAAAAACCTTGACTTTACTTGTTCATAAGTTGATTTATTCAGGAAAGAAAAAAGTAACCCTACATCATAAGAGGATAACTTTGGTGTAGGATAGTAATCCTACCTGCGGGTAAATAACCTAACATGTGTAGGCGTTGTGGGTACAAAATTACACCCAAGCAACGGATATAGGTACAAGTATAATATTTTACCGGTGGATACAGGTGCCGATTTGTCGTTGTATCCACTATTGCTTAAATACAAGCGATTCCATCTGTTCTAGGATAATCTCTATCTCTATAACTAAAACATAGCGATTTATTCTATCCACAGGCGACGCGAACTTGCTTCGTGTAAATACAAGCGATTCCATCTGTTCTAGGATAATCTCTATCTCATAGCGATTTATTCTATCCACAGGCGGCACGAACTTGCTTCGTGCGATCGCTATGCCTCCTCCGCGGCCTGCTACAGTGCCTCCCAGCCCTCCCCACTGGCACCGGCGGCCTGCCCCTTCCCCTTCACGCCATTGTCCTCCGCCCTCCGCATCCCGCCTCCGCCGCTTCGCGGCGCCACTGTCGCAGGCCATGTTTTCGTCAGGCCCTTCACCGGCCACGAGCACCCACGCCGCTGCAGTGGTCAATGACTCCAGCGCCGCCGTCCCACCCCGCCACCGCGCGCTCATAGCCACACTCGCCGTCTAGCAGACGCAGCTCGCCCCACGCGTGCTCGCCGTCCCGCCGCTGCAACTTGCCCCGCGCGTGCTCAGCCTGCTCTGGTGTGACGGCTCGCCTCCCTCGCCGATGGGATCAAGGAGGGAGGACCGGGAGACGCCTCAGATTGACGCAGTACGTGTCAAAACCACGAGCCAGGCACACTGGAGCTAGGTGGCCGGTGGGGTGAAGAACAGGTAATTCTTGTTCAGCTTCTTTACGAGCATCTCCAATTTCTGTATCCTGCATGTCTTCTTCATTCTTCTATATCGAGCATGTCCTATTCATTCTTTGTGTCCAGCATGTCCTCTTCATTGTTCATTCTCATCTTATACGAAAAAGACATCTCTCTATCTGTTATCATGAGGCAACATTCAGGAAATTGCACTTCAGGAAATCTCTATATATAATTAATGCTGAATGGCGAGTTGCCTGCTGGCCAGCTATCGCTGGCCGGCTACCGCTGGCTGTTATCCGTTTGATTCTGGTCCATCATCACCAAGGCAGACTGGAAGCAAACCATGATTTTGCTCGGCTTTCCTCTGCACAACTTGGCTAAATGATTTTCAACGCTACATGGCCAAGGCGCGACATGCCCCTCCACCTGATCTGTTCATACAGGGACAGACGGAACCCCAGCTGCTAACATGTACACAAGGTGTTTGACTATATGCCTCAACAGGTGAATTACAAAATTAGTGGTGTCTATGTACAAATAGGTCTATTACAGGAACAAATATATTTATCTTAACTGAATTTAGTAAGCAACTCCTTAAGTTACTCATTTGTAAAGAACCGGCTATGGAAAATCTGGCAAGACGTAGTACTTGTGAACCAAAACATTATTTGTTTTATTACAGGACATTAAAGAAATTATCATGTTAAGGACTATAAGGCTCCATGCTTTATGATGGTAGAACTGTGGTTTCATGTGTTGCAGACCTTATAACTATAGTTGGTCGGGATGGGAATCGGATTCATTAGGACCTATATGTTTTACAACAGAACTATGGGTTGCTCAGAATGCACCTAGCATATTCTTTATTACTATAAATGCTTTTCTACAAATGAGAGAGTGAAGGAAAAAAACGATATAGTACTATAAATGCTTTTCTTTAGTGGTTATTTTTTGGTTTTGTTATGCTGATCACTATCTGTCTACTGTCATGAAGTTGTTTCTCCAATGTCACCGATATGGATCCTAGGAAAAGTAACTAATGTCGCGTAGCATTACTGCATTAGGAGTCCTTCCAACCAATGCAAATAGAGGTAACACACTATGAGCTTTATTACGTGGATATGTTTGAATATAATTGCTACCGCACCAAGCTATATTAAGAGGGAAATAGAAAGAGGAAGATTTTCATCAATGTCTGAAGGGAAAAGGAATGAAGTGTCATGAATTATGTCAGTGCAAAATGTTGCCAAAGAATTTGATGTGATTCTTAATGTGAACTATAATAATTACCACTATGATAAGTTTATTCATATCCATTGTGGCTATATGAAAAAATATGCCTGTTTGCTTAGTTTGTCAAATCTGCTATATACAATAGCTGTTGTCCTTAACTTTAACTATTGCTTGGAGGTCATTAGCAAAGTGTAGGGGACCGAGACGCTTAAGAGGAGAGGGGGTGAATTAGGCAACTTAAAATTCTAACTCTAAACTATGGCCTCTTTTTCAACCTCTAGCAAAACCTATGTAAAAGATAATCTATCTAGATGTGCAACTACGGTTTTGCTAGTGTGTTGCTATCTCTACCGCAAATGATAATAATATGATCAATGTAAATGCGGAAGCTTAAAGAGCAAGGTAGAGATATGCAAACTCCCGTCGATGACTCCGGTATTTTTACCGAGGTATCGAGAAGCGCGCAAGCTTCCCCCTAGTCCTCGTTAGAGCCCCTCGCAAGGAATCCCTCACAAGGGCCAAGCTCCCGATCGGGTAACTCCGTGGATAGCCTCGGGCCTTCCCCACGTGCAAGTGGGTCTCCGATGTGCCTCTCGGCAAGCCTCTCCCGGATGCTCCCCGCCGTCTTCACTATCAAGCTTCTGGCCGAAACGCCGCGGGTCTTGTTCCCTCCGGTACACGGTGGCGGCCACACCACAAACGCGGTTGGTGTGATCTCGCAAGACTTCAAGCCCCTCCGATGTACAACACTTGTGCTCGCAAGCACGGGGTGGCAAGAGGTATACAAACCTCACTAAACACTAGGCATATACCTAGAGCAAGCGCATAAGCGGTGGTCTAATCAACCTAAGCACTTCGCAAAGCACCTACGCTAATCACCTGATGAAACACTAAGCACTTAGCAAGTGGAGATCACTAAAATGGTGTATCAACACCCTTGGTATGTTTCCTCAGCTCCACACTTCTCAAATGGCCGGTTGGGGGTTGTATTTATAAGCCCCACTGAGAAAGTAGCCGTTGGGGTCGAACTCCCGCAATTCTGCTACTGACCGGACGCTGAATCGTCCTGACCGGACGCGTCCGGTCGTCCCGACCGTTGCAGCCGCGAACCACCGATCGGACGCTGCCAGCGTCCGGTCGCCTGCCACCGGACGCGTCCGGTCGCAGTTTCACGCGCCTGGAACCTCTCTGTACTCGATCGGACGCTACGTTTCTGCGTTCGGTCGGTTGCCGCTAGCGTCCGGTCCTCGCGTCCGGTCGCCTGTCTGCCGAGCCACCGGTCCAGCGTCCGGTCGCACTTCCAGCGTCCGGTCCAGCGTCCGGTCGCCTCTGCGAGCCCGTTTCTTCGCGATCTTGCGTACGGCTTGGTTCCAATCTTCATGCTTGGACTTTGCTTGATATCTTGGGTCTTTTCTTGTGCTCCTAAGGTCTTGCTTACGGTGTTGATCATCGGATCATCACGTCGCCTTCGTCCAAGTCATGTCTTGCACCCTATTGAACTACAAAATAAACACTTGCAAATTCATTAGTCCAATTTGGTTGTGTTGGTCATCAAACACCAAAATCCAAAGTAAATGGGCCAAGGGTCCATTTTCCTTACAATCTCCCCCTTTTTGGTGATTGATGCCAACACGACCAAAGCAAGCAAATAATAAGAATTTGAAAGATAAAAACTACCTACTTGCTAGGATGCAATGCAAAGGGCAAGGTTATATGATACTAATTGATAGATACCAATTAAAACTTTACTTAAAAACTTGTCTTGCCCTTGCAAATGTCCCCATGTGATATTATGGATTAAAGCCTAGCTTTCAAAAAAAAAATTCCCACTACTTAGACTAATCCATAATTCACTTTCCTCCCTTTCTCGGACCATTACCACTTGTAGACATCAACTTGATGCTTGCCTTTGGTCCTTCAAATTCTCCCCCTTTGGCATCAAATACCGAAAAGGAAGACATTAGTAGCACAAGGGAGGGTGAAATTTCATGATCCTTTGTATACAGAGTGAAATGGATCACAAAATTTGACTCTCACATTATATAGAATAAGCTCCCCCTAAATATATGCATACATATGGTAGAAAGAAAATCATATGCATAGTTAGCAATTTATTGTTCAAGAGAGTTTAATCTATATAATGCATGGAGAAAGCATGTAAATATGAAATGAAATCAACATGATGATGCCAATTGAAGAATGATGCTTAACTCCGGGGACTCCAATTTCCTTACAATGAAACTACTACACATGTGATAGGTTTGAAAAAAAAAGATACCATTTGAACAAGTGTTAGTCTCAAAGCATCCAAGTTGTAGATTAAGCTCCCCCTAAATTTGTGCACACAAGTGTTGAATACTTGTAAAACTTGTACACATAGATTTAAGTATCTAAATACCACTTTGAAGGATGATATTTGGGAGAGATTATCTACAATTTGGACTTTGGCACATATTAGATAATTAATTGCAAAACAAGCTATGTG
The DNA here is from genome assembly GCA_038087645.1 of Saccharum hybrid cultivar R570. Lineage (NCBI taxonomy): Eukaryota > Viridiplantae > Streptophyta > Magnoliopsida > Poales > Poaceae > Saccharum > Saccharum hybrid cultivar. The sequence goes on along the minus strand of JAQSUU010000203.1, from coordinate 361,112 downwards.
TTGTGCTCCTAAACAATTTTAAACCATGTAGGTTTGCTCCAAGGGTTGATAAAGAAACCGAGCAAGCCTACCATATGATATACCTATTGAATGCATAACAAGAGATGTAAGCATGTAAATGCAAACATAGGCATGAAAGATAACTAAATGCTTTTAAGAATATACCAATTGAAAGACAAAGTCAATTGAAATGAATACTAATTGGAAGTAGTGACATCTAGTTACCTAACATGGGAAGGGGAATTTGGGTCCATAGTATTCACTAACCTACTTGGCAATAACTTTGTCCAACTTGATGCACCCCATGAAATGCACCCATACTTTGCCAAGTCTCCAAATTCCCCGTGGTCCGACAGACTTCTCACTTTCCTTTCGGGATCCAAACCTTCTTGGTGCTCTTCATGTTTGAAATGATCTCCTTTGGCACCCAAAAGCGTTTGACCCCATTGTTGGTTTGCTTGTTCACCTTGATGGCCACCACCTTGTCATTTTTCTTCTTCTTTAAGAGATAAGGTGTGGAGGCCTTCTTGTCCACCTTGTTGGTGTAGGTGTTGGAGAGCTTGCTTGTTTGCTTTTTCTCCTTCTTTGCTCCTCCCCCATTCTTCACCTTGCACTCATAGGACTTGTGGCCTTCCTTGTGGCATACGTAACAAACCACGGTTTGTCCTTCATCAAGCTTCTTCACTCCCTTGATGGTGTTATCTTGATGAAGTTGGGTTTGCTTCGCCTTGCCTTTTACTTGAGTCAAGTCCTTGGTGAGGCGAGCTACTTCTTGCTTGAGTTGCTCATTCTCCTTTGCAACCACTTGTGTGCATGTATCTACAATAACTTTCTCAACACAAACTTGGTTGCACAAAGGTGAGTCTAAACATAAATCATTGCAAGAAGTAGAAGCATCCTTTTTAATGATAGAACTTTTCTTTTTAGATGCCTTGGTGGGGGTATTTTTGACGGCCTCAAGATTAGCAACTTTATTTGTTAGCTCATCACAATGTTTGCACATAATTTCCATTTTAACAAGCAAACTTTGATAATCATTTTGTGAGCTAGCTAACTTTTCTTTTAATTTTTCATTTTTCTTTTCAAGTTGCTTATCATTAATTGTGCATGCACTTGTTGTTGCACTAGCCTCAAGTTGCTCAATTTTAGTAGATAGTTCAACATTGAGATTTGCAAAGTTTTCATATTGTTCAAGCAAATTCTTGTATGCTTCTTGTGAACTACCTAGCTCTTCTTTTAAAGTTTTGAGCTTCTTTTGTTGACTGGTGCAAATTTTAGCATATTTAAGATTTTGTTGCACAATTGTATTATAAGAAGGCAAATCATCATCACTATCGCTCTCACTAGAGGATGAGCTTTCATTACCTCGTGCCATAAGGCACATACGAGAAGAGCTTGATGATGAGTGCTTGCGCCCTCGCCTCTTGTGATGATCTTCTTCACTTGAGGAATCATCCCATGACCTTATTGATGTGAGGGCTTTGTTCTTGCACGCCTTCTTCTTTGCCTTGGGTGTGGGCTTGTTTGGACAAACTTCCACAAAGTGCCCCAACTCGCCGCATCCATAGCATCCTTTCTTTCTTTGCTCGTTTCTTTGATTAGTGAAAATGAGGTCTTGAATTTGGATGGGCACACCCTTGACATTGAGCCTTACGATCATCTTCTCCACCTTTTTGATAAGTTTGATTGATTCTTCATCAAGGTCGGAGGTGGAGGAGGAAGATTGATCATCATCACTTGAATCTTCATCATCATCATCCTCGTCTTCTTCTTCTTCTTCACTTGAGGAGCTTGAGCTTGAGCTTGACTCAACTTTCTTGCCCTTCATCTTTTTCTTCTCGCTACAAGCGAGAGCTTTGCCTTTGCTTGATGAAGAAGCTTCTTCTTGCCCCATCTTGCGTGACATTTCAAATGCCACTAGCTTGCCAATGACAATGCCCGGGGTCATGGTGCTCAAGTTCTCCATGTTGTGAAGGATGGTGATGATGCTTGCATATTTCTTTTGTGGTAGAACGGAGATGATCTTCCTCACGATGTCGGCATCATCTAGCTTTAATAATCCTATTGAATGGAGCTCATTGATAATTAGATTCAATCGAGAATACATATCACGAACAAGCTCATTATCATTCATAGCAAAGGAATCATAATTTTGCTTAGCTAGACAATGTTTTTGCTCACGGACATTACTTGTACCGTCATGGAGCTCTTGGAGTTTTAACCAAATTTCATGTGCCGTATTTAATGTGAACACTTGGTTAAACACATCCATGCTAAAAGATTCAAACAAGCAATTCTTAGCTCTAGCATTAAAATGCATTTCTTTTTCGTCACTCTTTGTGGGTTTTTCGGGATTCTTGATGGGTTTCATCCCGTCACGAGTGACTCTCCATACACCTAAATCAACCGCCTCAAGGTGGCAAGCCATTCTAGCTTTATAGTATGGGAAGTTAGTGCCGTCAAATTGTGGAGGCCTAGCGGTATCCATCCCAACCACTCTACAATCGCGTCGGCTCAACGGCGGTTAAGCCAAAGGTCCAAATATGAGCCAACCGGCTCTGATACCAATTGTAGGGGACCGAGACGCTTAAGAGGGGGGGTGAATTAGGCAACTTAAAATTCTAACTCTAAACTATGGCCTCTTTTTCAACCTCTAGCAAAACCTATGTAAAAGATAATCTATCTAGATGTGCAACTACGGTTTTGCTAGTGTGTTGCTATCTCTACCGCAAATGATAATAATATGATCAATGTAAATGCGGAAGCTTAAAGAGCAAGGTAGAGATATGCAAACTCCCGTCGATGACTCCGGTATTTTTACCGAGGTATCGAGAAGCGCGCAAGCTCCCCCCTAGTCCTCGTTAGAGCCCCTCGCAAGGAATCCCTCACAAGGGCCAAGCTCCCGATCGGGTAACTCCGTGGATAGCCTCGGGCCTTCCCCACGTGCAAGTGGGTCTCCGATGTGCCTCTCGGCAAGCCTCTCCCGGATGCTCCCCGCCGTCTTCACTATCAAGCTTCTGGCCGAAACGCCGCGGGCCTTGTTCCCTCCGGTACACGGTGGCGGCCACACCACAAACGCGGTTGGTGTGATCTCGCAAGACTTCAAGCCCCTCCGATGTACAACACTTGTGCTCGCAAGCACGGGGTGGCAAGAGGTATACAAACCTCACTAAACACTAGGCATATACCTAGAGCAAGCGCATAAGCGGTGGTCTAATCAACCTAAGCACTTCGCAAAGCACCTACGCTAATCACCTGATGAAACACTAAGCACTTAGCAAGTGGAGATCACTAAAATGGTGTATCAACACCCTTGGTATGTTTCCTCAGCTCCACACTTCTCAAATGGCCGGTTGGGGGTTGTATTTATAAGCCCCACTGAGAAAGTAGCCGTTGGGGTCGAACTCCCGCAATTCTGCTACTGACCGGACGCTGAATCGTCCTGACCGGACGCGTCCGGTCGTCCCGACCGTTGCAGCCGCGAACCACCGATCGGACGCTGCTAGCGTCCGGTCGCCTGCCACCGGACGCGTCCGGTCGCAGTTTCGCGCGCCTGGAACCTCTCTGTACTCGATCGGACGCTACGTTTCTGCGTTCGGTCGGTTGCCGCTAGCGTCCGGTCCTCGCGTCCGGTCGCCTGTCTGCCGAGCCACCGGTCCAGCGTCCGGTCGCACTTCCAGCGTCCGGTCCAGCGTCCGGTCGCCTCTGCGAGCCCGTTTCTTCGCGATCTTGCGTACGGCTTGGTTCCAATCTTCATGCTTGGACTTTGCTTGATATCTTGGGTCTTTTCTTGTGCTCCTAAGGTCTTGCTTACGGTGTTGATCATCGGATCATCACGTCGCCTTCGTCCAAGTCATGTCTTGCACCCTATTGAACTACAAAATAAACACTTGCAAATTCATTAGTCCAATTTGGTTGTGTTGGTCATCAAACACCAAAATCCAAAGTAAATGGGCCAAGGGTCCATTTTCCTTACACAAAGCAGCATGCATTTTATCACGCCAGCAACACTAGGCGTGTTATTAATGTGTGAACATTTTTCATATATATTTTTCAAAACTTAAATTAGTCGTTTTTATTCTGTTTGCGAAAATTGCTTACTATGAAGTCTTCCTCACAGAAGTCTGTCAGATTTAATTGAATGTATGACTTCATGTATAATTTTTTCGTTCAGATCATTGCCAAATTCTTTGATTGAAATACACTATCGCTTTTATTTAAGCCATCATTGCTTCTTAGAATCCACGTCGCCAGGCTTTCACAAAACTTGAACATGGTAGTTAAGTGATTGCCTTTGTGTTTAGTATGAGTCAGCTGCACAATACTGTAGTTGTAATAATGTAGTACTGTGCTTTTAGTCACTTTGGTTATGATTCATTGATTTTGAGCTTCTTGATCTACTTTCTTGGCATCTAGGGCTCAATATGTATTCTTGCCAACAATTCGAAGTGCGAGGCTGAAAAGAAGGGGATGGGAAAGACACTCTCTGAACGTCTTACTGAAGCTTTTGGAGAGGAAATCACATCCTGGGCTGCCGACGATGAGCTGGGCACCATCACGGCGGCGTGGCGTGATCCTAGAGGATTGTATGCTGTCTTTATGCTTTTCATTACTTGTAATTGGGCACATACAGAGCATTTGTTTGCCATGCATGTGGGATTATGTGAAGATAGATTTGTGACGCAATGGCATTCTTGTGTCATTTGGACATGGTTCAAGGCTTCAAGCTGCCACGACAGAGCATCGGTTTGCTTGCACTATTTTGTTCCCGTTGCAACGCATGAGCAATTGCCTAGTGTGTGTGTCTATATATATATATATATATATATATATATATATATATATATATATATATATATATATTATCCACATATATCATATCCTACCCACAGATATAGATATGAAATTTAACCGTTAGCCAATTTGTGATGGGTGGGTATTTCCTTCACCCGCTTTTTACCCGACCCGACTTTGGTGGCTCCAAAAGCATCTCCAAGAGTCTTTTTTACCTAACGCTCTAAAGCTTTGTGTGGAGATACCCACACATCACAAATTGGCTCCAAAAGCATCTCCAAGAGTCATTTTTACCTAACGCTCCAAAAGCATCTCCAAGAGTCATTTTAAAAATCGCTCTCTATGGCCCCATTTGGCACAGCCCAGCTTTGCTTGTGATGCTATTCTTTTTGGGGGTTTCAACTTCACAAGTAGCTTTCTTAGTGAAGCTAGAGCTGTTTGTAGACCCGTTTGGTAAAATAGTTCTGCATATAGATTTACTTAAAAAATGTTCTCATATAATCCCGCACAGGGCCCATAAGTGTGAGGTGAAGCTGTGAAAGGCTACTATTTTCAGCTTCATCTCATCCTATTTCTAATGTGAGAGTACGATTTAAGGAGCTTTGTAGGTGAAGTTATTTTCAAAAGATACATGTGGCAAAAAACAGCTCACAATAACTCATAAAGTTAACTCATGAAGTTGTTGGTAAAACTGTCTAAACAGGGCCTATATCTTTCCACCCTCCATCAACTTTTCTATATTCTGTGCATATTCTAGAGAGCCAAACTTGATCCTTATCTTTGACTAGTGAAAAAATTGGAATAGAGGATGAGATTTTAGAGATCTAATTAAACACACATTGTTGGATGGTATTCTTATCAATAAAGGACATAAAGAGGCTTTTGGAGTTGATATAATAAAGCTATTAAATTAATGAACCAAACTTCCCGGTGGTTGTACCCACTTTGTGGTCGGTTTACTTATATACGGCCACACCTTGTGGGTCTAAACTGCATTTTGGGGAAAATGGTGAACTTTGGACGGAGATACTAACCAACACTAGAGCATTAATTCTTTTCCTCTCGCAATGCATGTGTTGACGTTGGATGGAGATCCAAATCACACACCAGGAGGACTAGCACGCTTGGTTGCAATCAACCTACCACATGCAGCAAGTGACTCTAGGAATTGACTAAACCAATCTAGAGCTTGTCCTTCGCCGCCAAGGCCGGGGATACCTCCCGGAAGGACCTGTCAGGAAGGAGCACGCAAAATAGGGTAATAGATGTAAACGCGACGATTGAGTGTTGGATCCTTTAATCGGCCATGATCCTCTCGTATATAAAGGGGATGGTCTTATCCCGATATGAAACAAACACAAAACATGTTCTCCAAGTTTCCCACATAAAAAAATCCAAAACCAATTTGGAAACCAAGCTGATTCGGACTGTGCATAAAGTTGGCTTCGGCTAAGCTGGTTTTCATGGGCCCGGGACGCTATGACTGGTCTGAGGCAGGGGTAGTTAGCTTAGTCGACTTAAGGAGTGGGCTAAGCCGACTCTAGGATGAGGAACCAGCTTAGCCGTCCATAGAGTCGGCTAAGCCGACTTTGCCAAGGCAGGGGCTGTTCTTCCTTTTCCTTGCGTGTTTCTTTGTCATTTCTCGCGTCAAATATATATATTCTCCAACACCTCTAGGATGTTAGGAACTTGTTAACATAGCCCAATTTCCATGTTAAGACACTTTTGAGTGTCAACAACATGGCTAAAGATTCAAGATTTGAAACTAAAACACTCAAATACTGCAAAAACATTATATTTGTTTTCAGTATACAGAGGGCTGTGACTCGTGAGAACATTGCCTAGCGAACTGCTAGTACAAGTAGTCATTATTTATTCGATTAAGAAAAATCAAGGGAGCCCATCAGCCGAATCAGCCCGGAGAGGGAAGGCAAAGCAGAAGGGAGCCTCAGACAGGTGTTTCGTTTTCTGCATTAATTGCAGAAGATGCCCCAAAATAATCGAGGGTGTGTTTAGGCCCGGTTTAGATGCAAAGTTTTTTTTTGTAAAATGGGCACCGTAGCGTTTTCGTTGTTATTTGATAAATATTGTCCAATCATGGTCTAATTAGGCTTAAAAGATTCGTCTCGTTCATTTCGTCTAAACTGTGTAATTAGTTTTATTTTTATCTATATTTAATGCTTCATGCATGTGTCTAAAGATTCGATGTGACGGAGAATCTGAAAAATTTTGCAAAATTTTTTAGGAACTAAACAGGGCCTTAGATGGGGGTGTAAAATTTTTGGAAGCACATTAACTCTTTCGTTTGTATTTGGCAATTAGCGTTCAATCATGGACTAATTAGGTTCTAAAGATTCGTCTCGTGATTTACAACCAAACTGTGTAATTAGTTATTTTTTTTTATCTATATTTAATTTTCTATGCATGCGTGCAAAGATTCGATGCGACGGAATCTCGTAAATTTTTTGGAATTTTAAAGAAGTGAACACACCCCCAAGCACCAGAAGGATTTGTGCACTGAAAGCAACAACACGTACGGTGAGTAGCGACTGTAGCAAGCGAGGGACCATGGACCATGATGAGGATCTATGCTCGGACAAAATTATACTTGCGTGTGTCATGCTGCCGTCAGTTGTCCAATAAATGCATGCATGTACTAGTCACGAACATGTACATGTTGGCTGTGTTTAGATCCAAATTTTGGAGTACCAAAATACACTGTAGCATTTCGTTTGTATTTGGTAATAATTGTCCAACCATTGACTAATTAGGCTCAAAACGTTCGTCTCGCAAAGTACAACCAAACTGTGTAATTAGTTTTTGATTTTATCCACATTTAGTACTCCATACATGTATCACAAGTTTGATGTGACGGGGAATCTTATTTTGCATAGTGCACTTTTCAGTGCATCTAAACACAGCTGTTGTATACTGCTGTGCTGATTCTCACTATATAATGCATGCATTTTGTAAAAGGAAAAACAGAGTTACATGTGGGTTGACTGACTATTATATATCCTAGGTAGTAGAGACTAGGGCCTTGTTCGGCTGGCTGGTGGTTGATGGCTGAGGCTGATTTACTGTGAGAGAAAAATACTGTTGGCTGGCTGGTGGCTGGTGGCTGGTGCTGAACTGGTGTGAGAGAAAAGCACTGCTGGCTGGCTGGCAACCAGCCAGCCGAACAAGGCCTAGGAATGAAGATTCTTTTTTTTAAAAAAAAACTGGAATCAAGATTCTACGTACTATGTACTCTCGCAATTCTAAATTACAGAACGTTATTTTGACTTTTTCTATACACTGTGTGTAGATATCTTAAAAAGCTAAAATGATTTATAATTTGAAACAGAGTGGAAACATTTGAGTGTACATGCATCCTGACAATATGGAGGTCAAGCACGGCACTCTCCACTCTCCAGAACCATGCATATGCATGTGCATTTATATACATGGCCATATGCCATATGGGCCAGCGCATCGGCATGTGTGTACCACCGCCAATAATCATCCATGCATGTCTGGTCTGCCGATCGATGGATCGATCGATCAAGCACACCATGTAGGCCTGCTAATGGTTGGGTTTAAATGGGTTTAATAGGTTGGATTTTCAGGTAGGTGCACTCTGGATGGGTGGGAATGGGTTGATTTATTTAGCGGGTCGGGTCGGGTTGGGTTTAATAGAAAACTGGGTTGGATGGGTTGGGATTGGGTTCTTTTTTTTGTGGGTGTGAGTGGGTTGAGCCCATGGATTGACGTTGAATTGTTAATATATCATAGTATACATATATATTGATTTGTAATTTCTTTAGCTTTTGTTGTGGAGCCCACGTGCATATATTTTCTATGCTAATTGGCACAGATTAGCCTCATGATATTTTGAATCCAATTTAATTTATTTTGGTCAATTTTAACAAAATTTTATAATGTGAACACGAGCTTTTATTTTTAGGGTCTGACTTTGATGTGGGGCCCACATATTCATTTGGCAGTGCCAATTGGCATGAAATAGCTGCTTGTTACATTAAATCATCTGCAACAAATTTTAGTCAATTTCGACAAAATTTTATAATGTGAACGCGAGCTTTTATTTCTAGGGTCCAGCTTCGAGGTGGGCCCCACATATTGATCTGGCAGTGCCAACTGGCATGAAGTAGCTGCTTGTTACATTAAATTGTCTGCAACAAATTCTCATCAATTTCGTTAAAATTTTATAATGTGAACACGAACTTTTATTTCTAGGGTCCAGCTTCGAGGTGGGGCCCACATATTGATCTGGTAGTGCCAACTGGCATGAAGTAGCTGCTTGTTACATTAAATTGTCTGCAACAAATTCTCGTCAATTTCGTTAAAATAATGTGAACACGAGCCTTTATTTCTAGGGTCCGGCTTTAATGTGTGGCCCACATATTGATCTGGCAGTGCGAACTGACATAAAGTAGCTGCTTGTTACATTAAATCATTTGCAACAAATTCTAGATAATTTTGATAAAATTTGATAATGTGATGCAAGCTTTTATTTCTATGGTCCAGCTTTGATGTGAGCCACACATGTCTTATATATATACATATATATATATACATATATATATATACACACACATTTTTATGTAAACCCATAGGTTTTTATAGCAAACCCGTGGGTTTAATTGGTTTATGGGTTGGAATGGGTCGGGTTGAAACTATAAAAATATGGGATGGGGTGGGTGAAAGAAGAGAGTTAATTTCTTATGGGATGGGTTGGGTATGGGGTGGGTTTTCACCCATTAGCAGGCCTAACACCATGTGTACGTGTTACTGCATCTTCAGCACTTTGAACGAACTGTCGCTCCTTCCATCATCTAAAAGAAAGAAAAGAAAACATTTTCCTTTTTCTTTTGAAAGAAAGAGTCACGATCGTCGTCGCCCCGGCCGCCGGAAACCGCCGGCTGGCGCGACGGCGGCATCTCAGGAAACCCAAGGAGCTACTATATATATCCCACCCAGTGCCGGCCGCCATGACAGGAGCATCGACGGCGACGAAGGTGAGGTGAATGGTTGATGATGATTGATGAAAAAGAACCGCTTGTATTATTGCGTGACACCACCGACGTCATCGGGCAACAATTATTGTGGAATGGAATCTGGCGCCAGGTTATACATCGGTCAGATCATTGGCCACGACGATGATATTTCTTGGTCTCGTCTCTTGCGGGACCCGTGGTCTGCATCCACCGGGGTTGGGGTTGCGGCGTCCCAATCGCCATCAGCCATCGCCATGGTCATGATCAGATCCGCCGATCCGCCTCTTGGATGTACGTATATAATTCTTGCGATCGAGGCGAGGGCTATCTAGCTCATGCTCATGACATCGGCGTCAGTGTCCCATGCGGGCATCCTGTGTAATAACGCTATTGTTGTAAGCTAATCCAGCATCCAATGCATGCAGCAATATGTACTTAGTACTACTCTACTATTACTGACCTCCAACAAACATGGTTGTACTCTGCATGCGATTTTCAGGCCTTTTGATGTATGGAATTGATTAAAATTAAGGTCGTCACGTTGTCTAGATTAATTGCATGTAAGTATTATATATGGGGAGACCAGTTGTAATGGTCTCAAAAGCAAAACGAATATGTGGCCGCACAAAAAGAGAAAGACGGAGAGGGAAAGGATGGTGGAGGTGAACTTAGCTTGCACCCACGAATAATCTCCCGTTCGATCCTCGGCGTCGCAAACTTGCAGCAACAAGCAAAATGTCGTCAGATCCGGGCACATGACAAGTGGACAACTACTACTTGTCCCGCCGTATATCCCTCCTCTCATTGCAAACATATACACCTAGTTTTTAATTGCTTTTCTTCAATCCCTGAAACTGAAGAAATTTAAGACCTCCTCGAAGCTTGCCGACTAAGAAATCATAGCTTGTAGCCAATTTTTGGAGAAGAAGAAGAAAAAAAAAGCAAAACCATTACTACAAATAACGTGCACGCATGTACTTGAGTTTTACTTTAGAAAAAAGTTGGGCTCAATTTAAGTGCCAATTATGACTACGAAGATTTTTTTTTTATAAAAAGGACCTGCTTGTAGCTTGCCAACTAAGAAACCTTAGCTTCTAGCCAATTTTTGGAGGAAGAAAAATAAAAGCAAAACCATTACTTCAAATAATGTGCATGCATGTAGTTTTACTTTAGCAAAAAGATGCGCTCAATTTAAATGCCATATTATTATGACTCTAAAGAGATTTTTTTAAAAAAAAATGGACCTCCTTGTAGCTTCCAGACTAAGAAATCTTAAGCTTTAGGAATTCTTTCGAGAAGAAAAATAAAAGTGAAACCATTGCTACAAATAATGTGCATGCATGTACTGAAGTTTTCTTTAGCAAAAAGCTTGGCTCAATTTAAGCTGGGCTCAATACTTTTTCTTATCTTAGTATTCCCCTGTAAAAGAAACAAGGGAGGCAGGGAGTATTCTAAGCCATACACTCTCATACGGAGTAGTGGTGAGCGGTTTGTATGTGCGTAGTGGTGAGCGGTTTGTATCACAAAAGGAAAAATGGTTATCAAGCCCCAAATTGAAAAAAGGAATATAAATGAGGCAGCATATTAAAAGCTTGAGCGAGAAAGCGCCAGCGCCACATATTTTGAAAAGCCATATATATATATATATACATGAAGCGAAACATTTCTTTACGTACATGTATGTATAGACTTAAATTTGTTTTCAAGCAAAGAAGGACTAAATTAATGCAAATGTCATGTGAGTATTATAGAGGCAATAATTCAAGTGAATCGTCGTGCATGTTCTCGCACGGGAGTCGGGAGACACTTCACAATACAGATTAATTAGCCGCACTCACGTGCTTATAGATGTGCTGTGGGTGCAGACAGTGGTGGATCCACGGGGGGCTGCTCGGCTACAGCCCCCCTAATGATCATATTTTTTTATTAAATCACACTCAATTGGCAGTAAATTATCATTGATTTCTAGCTTAAGCTTTAATCTACATTGTTCAGCCCCCCTTAATCCAAATCCTGGATCCGCCGCTGGGTGCAGATTATTCTCTAGTACTGTACTTACCAGCGATGAATCGGAATCTGCACATGGCTTAGCCAGCCGCCAGGGCACACAAGACACATTCGCATGCATGCTTCATGGCGGCGTGGAGATCCGGATTGCATGCACTTCTGGTTCCTGCCATTGGTGTCGTCTGCCTCGGGCTCTCTTGCATGCATGGCTGCCTACACATGCATGCGGTGGAGCACTCGAGTGTCGGCGATGGAAGCAAAGCAACAGGCAGAGGAGCCCTTTGGAGAACATGGCCAGGTGTAGGTACTAGTAGTAGTAGTATTTCTTGCGAAATATATAGGAGGAGTAATATATTTAATCCGTATCAGATGGGCACATTGTAACCAGCTTTACAGTTTGAAACTCTGAGCAGTACAATCATCCATGCTTTTGTCTGCCTTTTGAAAAAATCGGGCATCCGGCCCAACTGGACAAGCAACCTAGCCACACATCTAGTCTAGGGCCTAAACGGAACTCCGGGAGCAGCGTTAGGCCCCGTTTGGTTACGACAGGTTAAAGTTTAACTCCCATCACATCAACGTTGCGGTAAATGTATGGAGTACTAAATGTAGACTAATTGCATGCATGTCGACACAGATTAGGAGTAATTTACGAGACGAATCTATTAAGCCTAATTAGTCCAAAATTAGAAACTTTTTGTCAAATAAGATGAAAGTAGTACAATGTTTGTTAAACTTTAACACATAAACCAAACAGGCCCTTAATCTCTTGACCGTGCAAGCATCAACCGGAACTCCGGGAGCAGCGCGCCCATGGGCCCAAGGCCCATGGCCATATGCCTCCTCCGTTGCCACAGCCCACGAGTTACGAGAGGATGTAGTAAATCTTTCGTACAGGGAGGAGATCGAATGTAAAAGCCTTATCGACTGTTGACGATTAAAAAAAGGGACGCCGATAAAAAAAAACGGGACGACTAGCGCCCGGAGTCGGGAACGCAGCGTCTGTCTGGACGCAGCTCCCACACCCACGCCCAACGCGTGGAACTTCCTTCGCCCCTGCACCAAATCTCGCTTTGGAGGAGGCGTATGTCTAGATGGAGCTACGCGCCTACACCCGACGCCCGCCCGCATCGCATCCTATGCCCCGCGCTCGCCCGCATCGCGCGCCAGCGTCTGGAACCGTGCTCCCGTGCCTACACGTAAACTATGACGGCGCCCCCGGCAGCAACACCAGGCCTGCCGTGAACACCCGATCTACTTTTAAAACATAAAAATAAAACATTTGCAACATACAACTGAAACAGATAAAACATTTGAAATATGCTCTTGAAACATGCATGTATTGCCATAGCAACATATGCAACATCCAGATTCACTTTTGCAACATAAGTGTGAGACATCTGAAACACATGAAAACAAACACTTGAAACATATGTGTGCAGTCATAGCAAACATATGCAACATCTGAAACACATGAAAACAAACACTTGAAACATGTGTGTGCAACCATAGCAAACATATGCAACATCTAGATGAAAAGCACAAGAAATATGCGTCTGAAACCACTGAAACACTTTGAACATAGGCTTGAAACATGCATATATTGTCATTGCAACATATGAAACATCCCAGATCTACTCTGCAACATCCAGATAAAACACTTGAAACATTAGTCTGAAACGCCTGAAATACTTGAAACACAACGTCGTCGGCGGCCACGACCTACCTGGTGGGGAACTTCGGTAGCTAGCAAGCTTGGATTAGGGGGATGTCGAGAGAAACGGTCCAGTGTACACCCCAGGCGCAGCGCGCGGGCCTCCCCTTCCTGCCGACGAGCACCTAAATGAGGGTGCAAGCACAGGCCTCCCTTTCTTGCCGACGAGCGCCTGGGTGGGGGTGCAGGCGCAGGCCTCCCTTGCCTCTCCTTCTGTGACGGGCGAGGTGGATGGGGGCATGGCAAGGGGGGCAGAGCAAAACGTGTTGGGGCTGGGCGCGACGGCGGAAAGGAAGGCGGGCGGGAGGCGCGGCGGAGCGCAGTCATTGACTCGCGACGCTACGGTGATATTATTTTTAAGAAATTACGGTGCCTGAAGGGGAGCAGATAAGAAAGCATTGTGGGCATCGCGGTCCAACAACGGGGCCGTCCGGATGGACGTCCTAGACAGAGCATTACCGTTAAAAAAAGAGTCGAGTCAATAGGTAGTAATAAATCCATGCAACACCTTGAGGAATGGAATAAAAGGTTACTCATAGAGCGATGAAAACTAGCTAAAAAATCATGTGGCATATCCGCATCGAAGTATTTTACATATCTACTCCTTCCATTCCAAATTATAAGATTTTTTCTTTTGAGATACATAATTTTTGTTATGCACTTAGATATATGCTATGTCTAAATTACAATATCAAAATCTCTTTTTTATATAATGAAATAGAAGTATCCCAACCTCCGCGTCATGGTGATGCTTTAGCCATTCATTATTACAATAGCTATCATCAGAGCAAAGCAAGCTCATAGTTCACCAAACAAAAGCGCAAAAAAAAGACTCGACACCTTTAATACAATCTGTATAAACCTCCACCCTTGTCCAACAAAAACCTCTATCATGGTGATCTCCAAAGGTGCGGCAAGCTTTCCGCACGACTTTTCGATTCACCTTCTACTACTAATTTTCCACCCTAGTGCAACGTCGCTAAAGTGTTGCAACAGACCCGAAACGGTTGCAATAGCACTAACGGAAATGATTTTAGTTTTGAACGACCGGCATTGAAAATGATTTTCGCCACTAGTTTATATGTCCCAAGACAATGGTGAAAACCTTGGAGTTCGTCGCCGGTCATGTGCTGAACCGACAGTGAAAGCTTGGGAGGTTTTCACCATCAGCACTTGAACCGTCGATAAAAGTCAATTTTGCCACCAGTTCTATTACGAATCGGTGGCAAAAATACCATTATGGAAAACCAATTCTTTTTTTTTTTTGAATCAATGGACAACCAATTCTTAAGACATGTTCTATATCTAATTTCTAGTGCTTGGGGACCTAAAACCTTTTAGTTGAAACTTTCTTTTATTTATATAAGACCATTTTTTAGGAGTCTAAATATCAAATAAGCCAATAACATGTAGACCCAAGGGTTAAGTATGTGTGACGTTGGCAAAAATCAAATTCGCGAGCTATTTTAGGGGTAATTTCCTCTCTATACGAGAAGTTAATGCAAGGTGTGTGTATATAGTATATATAATATTGTTCAGAGAGGATTTTCAAATTTAGTAATAAGAACTTGTTTGGATGCACTCGAATCCATCCCGATCTACATGGGCGAGGAAGATAGTGGAAAACAAGCCCTAAAGTTGAGGGGGAGTGTGGTGTTGGGGATTGGGGGAGGGGGAGGGACTTGATTCTTATGAAAACAATACTATTTTGATTGAGGATGGTTGTGATTACGACTTACGAGCAAGACCAACCAGTCAATCAAAAAGACAAAAATGACCTTGTCGCAATGATTGCTATTTTTTGATAAGGCAATTATTACAATTGGATTTTTAAAGCTCAAACTAGCCAGATATCAGCAGCATTACTGTCGGCAAAATCAATCAATCGCGTGCAATGATGGACGAACTGGCTTATGATGAATGCTCATTCACAAAGAAGTAACACAGTTACACAGGACATGCAGCAGGGAGCAAATAGTCCTCTGCTGTGAGGGATTTGAGCAAATAGTCCTCTGCTGTGAGGGATTTGAGCAAATAGTCCTAACGAAAATAGGATTTGGATCGAGGATGGTCGTGTGATTACGACTTACGAGCAAGGCCAACCAATCAGAGACAAAATGACATTATCGCAATTATTGCAATGGTTTGGATTCTTGAAGCTCAAACTAGCCATGCAGATAGCAGCCCCATTACGTCAAAATCAATCAAATGCAGCGATGAACGAACTTGCTTATGCTTATGATGAATGTTCATTCACAAAGAAGTAACACACGACTTGCAGCAGAGAGCAAATAGTCTTACTGCTACTGTGAGGGATTTGAGCAAAAGTCCTAACGAAATGATTCGTCGCCGTCGGTGCCCCCCGCTACGAACCACGCCGCGCGCCACCGCCGTCGTCGAGTAGAGGCCAGCAGGGAGAACTCCCGCCGGCAGTGGCGGTAGAGGGAGCCGATGAGGTCGCGGAGCTCTGGCAGCAGCGCGGTGAGGTTCCGGCCCGACGGCGACAGGGCGGGGAAGGGGCAGAGCAGGAAGCCCAGCGCGAACATCGTTGCCGCCGGCCACATGCCGATGATATCTCTCGGCCCGGCCTCCGTCGATCTCGATTCGCCGGTGCGTGCTCGCGTGGTAGGTGTGGACTGTGGTAGCTGGTGAGACCCATAGTTGCGCTGGAGGCCTGTTGCTTTCATATATCTCTGCAATGCAGTTGAGGTTTGGGCAGGCTTGGAGTCTTTGCCTATTTTTTCACCCAGCGTTCTGCAGTAATTCTCTGTTTGCTTTGCTCCAAAATTCTGTCATCGTTCTGCAATCTCAGATTTCATTTTTGGAAGCGAGATCTCTATTGATGGTCATGCTAAGTACTTCTGCGACAATTCAACATGATTGACGTGCTAAGTACTGCTGTGTGCTTTTTGAAAAATCATCTGTGAGCCTGTTAGCATACTTCCTCCGTCCTGTAATATAGTGTATTCTAGTATTCAAAATTTGTCCTCAAATATAAGGCATTCTAAAGAAAAAAATCAATTTTGCATTAAATACTTTCCATTTATCAATCAATCACTATTAATCATGTTGATGATGGCGTCTGATTAGGAAATAAAATGAGGATACATGCGACTTTTATGTTCTCTCTTAATTTGTCTTAAAATTCTTAGAATGTATTATATTTCAGAATAGAGAGAGTACGAGATATGCGACATATAATCCAACAGGCAACACTCAAATTCTAAAGCATGTAAATGTCACGGGCCAATTTAGGGGCCCTAGAGCCAGGCCGAGCAAGGCCCAAAGGAAGGCCTTGGGTGGCCGCGCCCTGGCCCAAGGCACCACCAAAGGCGCGCACAATCGGTGGCGGATCCAGAATTTCTTTAAGACTAGGGTCTCTACCTAACGATGAAAACTATCCATTATGCCTATACTCAATGGACATTAATGACTAACAGATAATAAATAATTAACATCAAGATAAATTTCTAATACATATGATAATTGAACATAAATTTTTAAGGCATTGCACAATGCACAATACATATAAAAATTCTCCATCAACCCGAAGCTATTCTTCTCTTTATCTCAAGTACCATCCTCGGTTATATTCTCGATACATCTAAGGCTGCAACCCCAACGTGGTTACAAAAGCTATTCATAATTATACTTTCAATTTCCAATCCAATTGAATACAATAATTGATAGCCTACTAGCATACGGTTTACATCAACGTATGAAGGAGAAGAGTCTGTCTATTTCAAATTCGTGTGTTTCGCTGCCCACCCACACCCATTTTTTCACTGTTTCTCTTCCTCCAACCGCTGCCCGCCGCCGCCGCCGCCGCTACGCGCCCATGGCAGCCTCCCTATCCCCCTCCCCCCACCGCCGCCATCTTTCTCTCCAACTCTGGCAAGCTCGGCTACCACCATCTTCTCCAACTCAGTGAGCCTCTCCCGCCCTGACCTGGCCAAGCCGCCACTACCACCGCTAGGGCCCCTAAATCGCCTGGCCACCATCCCCACCGCCTGGCCTGCCTGCCTCCCCTCGGCCGGCCCCTTCTATACCCGCCGGAGTTGGAGAAGAAAGAGGGGAAAGGCTCGTTGGAACCCTAGCCACCGTCACCATTGTCTTCATCTTCGGTGGTGGTGGAGGAGTAGGATGAGGCCTACCTTGTCGGCGCTGCCACCGCCAGAACCCGCCGCCGGAGGGGAGAGAGGAAGGAGCTACGAGCACTGGTGTCGCGGGATCGGACGGCCTCCATCTTATCCCTGCGCAGATCTGACCACCTCAAAAACGCGTGTCTGGAGCTGCTAAAACACCCGAGTGGTGTTTAGCATTTCTGGGAGGAGAGATACAAGGGATAGAGAGAGGGACGGATTCGGTGGGCTGAGGGGAGGGGACATGTGGTCGTCGCTCGGTTGCTCTCACTGTCCCAATGGTGCGGCTCGCCTTGGCTTCTTGGCGATGCACCGTGTGTGGTAGCTCGCCGGACTTAGAGAGCAGAGGGAGTGGCAGATATGGGCGTCGGTTGGAGGAGGGGGCAAGGTTGTCCATCCGGCACCATGCCTGGTAGAGCCAGAGCCCATGGAAGCGAAGTTCATCACGGTGGCCCCGCCTGACACGTCGGGTAGTGGCAGAGGCCGGCACAGGGACCCTGCGAGGCACGACGGTGGCATACAGCGAGGCCTTGGTGTCGTGCAGTGCCTAGTTCTTGCTAGGCCTTCAATTTTATGGGCTAAAACTAGATGGGGTATGGGGGTTATTGGGCTGACGACTAGGGTGAAAGCCCTAGGGGCCTAGGTCCTAGATCCATCCCTGCGCGCAACTAGGGGGCCTCCATGGAGCCACCGGCCCCCTCCCACCTGGAGAAATCCAGAATAGATGGCAATTAAAGATAGATTTAAATAAGGATGAGAACAAAAAGAAATAGAGTTTGTTTAGGAAAGGAGGATCAATTTGTTTGAAAAAGAGAGTCCAAATCTATAAGGACTCTACCTCTAGTTTTCTTGGGAGTCAAGCCCTTAGGGACTATGAATATAGGGGTCATATAATTACTCATTTGGATTTTAAACAAGAATAGAACACTGCTCTCCCCTCTACCTCTCTTCCCCTCTCTCTACGCCTCCCCTCCTTTCTTCCCTAGCTGTCGCCTCCTCTCCCTCCCCCTGCGCCTACACCATCACCACCACCAGTAATCAGTGACCAAACATTCATGGGCGACAACAACACCATGTCGCCTGAGATGAAGGCATGGCTCGAGGCCTTCTCCACCAACCTCACCAAGCGCAAACGTCAACGCTCGTCTGAGCAACATGGAGTAGGGAAGCTCCAAGGAGGACGCCAACACCGTAGCTGCGCCCAAGGTGAAGTTGGAGCGTGATCTGTCTTTTTAGCTGTCTATATATATGTCAAATTTGAGGCTTTTATAGACGACCCTGTCTATGGGTTGAACATGCCCTAATGACTTCCCTACTAACTTTGACCATGATAAAGAAAGGCTAAAGTCATAACGAACTTCATATATATTTACAAGCTTGCCAATCTAAATTTCTGATATATTTTTTTAAATGGTGAAACCATCAACCAGTTCTAACATTCTTTACAATAATTGTCACGTAGGCCTACCATGGAACTGATTCCTAAAAGAAAGATGATGCTGTCTTCATTCTAGATGCACTGGCCAGCTACTGAATATAATTGAAAGGTGAGTGAGTGGTCCATCAGGGTGCATAATTTGGATCTACAGTCTTCATTCTAGATGCACTGGTCAGATCTTCGACGCAATGATAGAAACTGAAAGATAAGAAACAAAAAAAAGACAGAGATTGAAAATTTGTCATAAGCATCGATTTAAACTAGATATTAAGCATGCCAACATGAAGAATCTATAAATTCAGGGATAAGCTCAGCAAGATGTCAACTGCACGTGCAGAATTCTGTGCATCTAGGAGAATCGAAAGCAAATATCCTGAACTTCCTCAAGTAAAGCATATCGACTTTAAAATGTAAATTTGATTCTTAGGCTACCTGCCAATAAATATGATCATGACACGTAACCGATCTCGGTGTATATACGCGTACATATATATGCAATACCTGATATATCCATCCATCCCGATTGATGAAATCGCTCCTCATGTAGAGCTAGGCAGCTGGCTTAGGCCTGTTTGGATCAGTTTCGGATTCTTAACAACTAGTTCTTGTCTTTAATTTCTAAAATCTAAATTCTGAGAAGAAACTGATGGGGTGTTTGGATCTCCCAATTTTTAAGAATCTGTCTTCATTTATTGCTCTTTGATCACAATAAACTGGCAAAAGCTGCTTATCAACAGCTTGCTTCGAGGCTTTTACAGACGATTTCTGTCTGTGGGTTGAACATGCCCTAATGACTTCCCTACTAACTTTGACCATGATAAAGAAAGGCTAAAGTCTTAACAAACTTCATATATATTTACAAGCTTGCCAATCTAAATTTCTGATATATTTTTGTAAATGGTGAAACCATCAACCAATTCTAACATTCTTTACAATAATTGTCACGTAGGTCCAAGGAACTGATTCCTAAAAGAAAGATGATGCTGTCTTTATTCTAGATGCACTGGCCAGCTACTGAATATAATTGAAAGGTGAGTGAGTGGTCCATCAGGATGCATAATTTGGATCTACGGTCTTCATTCTAGATGCACTGGCCAGATCTTCGACGCAGTGATAGAAACTGAAAGATAAGAAACAAAAAAAAAACAGAGATTGAAAATTTGTCATAAGCATCGACAGAGGGGGGGGGAGGGACAATCGTCCTAGGCCCATAACACCGATGGGCCCCTACCCAAGTATGTATAATACGTATATACACGTCAGTGCCAGATTATTGACTCTCCGACTCCCCGTGACCACGGCGCGTGCGACGTGAGCTAGCAGTCATGCGAGACGCGACCTTCCGCCTTCAGGCTTTCCTTCCTGCGTGGTTGTGCATGCGGCGTGGGTGCGTGGCGGGTGGGGCTTGGCGGCGGCGGCGCGTGCAGCAGAGCAGCGGCAAATCACAACCACAGGACCCTAATCTCACCTCTCACGTGATCCCTCGTCTCGAATTCCTGTTCGGCAATCGGCAGTTCTAGCAGAGGAGGCACCGAGGCAGGCGCCAGGCCACAGCAACCACCGATGTAGGAATCTGAAATTTAGTTACTAATTGTTTCTCACGTGATCCCTGCTTTATCAAATTATAGTTACTAATTATTTCTCTAAATTAAAATTGCCGAAGAACTATTCGAGATCTATAATGTCACAAGGAAGGTTAAATGGATTGGCAATATTATGCATTGAGAAACAATTGTTGAATAAGATTGATATTGACACCATTATTGATGACTTCGCATCAAAGAATGTTAGAAGAAAATTTTGAGATATGTATACAATTTATTTCATATATGAATATTGCTTTTGCATTCAGCTGCATATTAGTAACATTTTGTATATGTGTATATATATATATACTATCAATGGGTACTACTAGTAGTATTATCATGTTCATATAAAGGGACCCAAAATTTTAGCTTCGTTCTAGGTCAGAGAAAACTTAGGACCAGCCCTGAGCATCGATTTGAACTAGATATTAAGCATGCCAACATGAAGAATCTATAAATTCAGGGATAAGCTCAGCAAGATGTCAACTGCACGTGCAGAATTCAGTGCATCTAGGAGAATCGAAAGCAAATATCATGAACTTCCTTCAAGTAAAGCATATCGGCTTTAAGAGGTAAATTTGATTCTTAGGCTACCTGCCAATAAATATGATCATGACACGTAACCGATCTCGGTGTATACACGCGTACATATATATGCAATAGCTGATATATCCATCCATCTCGATTGATGAAACCGCTCCTCATGTATAGTTAGACAGCTAGCTTAGGCCTGTTTGATCAGTTTCGGATTCTTAAAAACTAGTTTTTATCTCTAATTTCTAAAATCTAGATTCTGAGGAGAAACTAATTGGGTGTTTGGATCCCCCAGTTTTTAAGAATCTATCTTTATTTATTGCTCTTTGATAGCAAGAAACTGGCAAAAGCTGGGTATCAACAGCTTTCTGAATTTTAAAACCTGGCAAAAACTGACAAAAAAAAACTGAGCCATTTAGATTCCACCTAGTTTTCAAAAGCCAGATTCTTAAAAACTGACAAAAACTAAAGGTATCCAACAGGGTCGTCCCAGCTTTTGCTAGGACCCCTGACCGTCCCGGCGGCGGCGAAGGCCGGTGAGTGTGGCCGCCCTCATCCCAGCAGTGGCGGTAGATGGAGCTGAGGAGGCCGCAGAGCTCCGATAGCAGCACGTTGAGGTTCCGGCAGGATGGCGCGAGCGCGGTGAAGGGAAAGAGGAGGAGGCCCAGCCCAAACAGCGCCGCCGTAGGCCACATTTAATTTGTGTGCGTTGTCTCTCCAACAAACCTTTCCTCGGCCTGCTGCAACTGCGAGGTACTCCTACATGGTATGGCAATGTTGCGTATTTGTAGGCGAAGCTGCTAGCCGCAGCGTGCGTGCGGTTAGTTGTTGACCATGACTCGCGATCGAGGGACGAACGAACATGGACGGAATAATAATCAAATGCGTGGGATAACGGTGATGCCGATGAACGTAAATGCGTACTAATGGCCAACTAAAATTGATGTGTGACAAGTACGTACGTACTGATCGACTTGCATCTCCCTCTCCTGCGCTAACTCCTTCCCTCCCTCCTGCCCTAATGTCGCCGCCCTCTCCTAGCGCCGCCGCCACAGCTCCCTTCCCAACCCTAGCCACCCTCCCAAACCCAAACCTATTTCTGACTCATCCACTCATATTGAGGAACTAGCTAGAGCTTGTGGCATATCATTGAGAGAAGAGGAAATAGCAAGGCTGGCCAATATATCTGTAATACAGGCCAGGGAGGAAGCTTTGTTAGCTCTGCAAAAAACCAAACCGAAAGTGATGTTGAGTTCTGATAAAAATTTAGAGGTTGACAATACTGAGGGTGAATCTGGAAATGAAATTAGAGATAATATTCCTGCTATGGACGATGCGGGGGTGATGGTACTTTAGAAGCTAATTTATTACATACAGATCAGGGATGAAGATTATTTTCTAGAATATTAGAGGAATGGGAAACACTGGACGAAGGAAGCTGTTAATAGAGTTTATAGCCAAATATTCTTTTGATTGTATCTGTTTGCAAGAGACAATAAAGTCATCTTTCAAACAACGTGAACTTGACAGACTTACTGGACAGAGAGACATGCATTGGACCTGGTTACCATGCAATGGGCATTCTGGAGGTCTGCTTATTGGTGTAGACAAAGAGGTGGCTACAGTATTGTGTGAAGAACAGGGGGAGTTTTTTCATAGTGTGAATTTATCTATGATTGAGGATGACTTTACTTGGATGTTGGTGAATGTCTATATCCCTGCTCATGATGATAGAAAATTGGACTTTTTAGAGGAAATCCAAAACAAGATTCTGGCAACTGAGATACCAATAATGCTTGGAGGTGATTTTAATTTAGTAAGAAGAATTGAAGAAAAGTCTTCAAGAAATGTAAATGTGCCGCTGATGGATGCTTTCAATGAGATGATCAATAACACTGCGTTAAGGGAGGTACAGAGATCTGGAAGTAGATATACATGGACTAATAAGCAAATTCCACCTATTATGTGTGTTTTATATAGAGTTCTAATTTCCAATGCTCTTGAGGACAAATTTGATCTGATCTCGGTTTTGACTGCACCAAGAGTAGGGTCTGATCACAACCCACTGATTGTTTATACCGGAGGTGACTTGGTCCTTAAGCAGCACTATGTCAGGTTTAATGTTCATTGGATTCATCAGGAATGTTTCTGTGATTGGGTGAAACAAAAGTGGCTGACAAGATACAAATTTGACCCAATGGATCATTGGCATATTGTATCAGAGAAACTCAGATGAGCCATCAAAGGGTGGGGTCAAAACAGTGATAGTTATCAGAAGAAACTCAAACAGGAAATTCTAAGAGAGATTGCAGTTCTAGATGAGGAAAGTGAATGTAGAGATTTGACCCAAGCTGAATGGGAACGTAGATATGAGTTAGAGATGACATTGCAACAAATATTGCTAGATGAAGAGGTATATTGGCAAAGAAGAGGTGGTGAAAAATGGATTCTAGAGGGGGACTCAAACACTAGTTTCTTTCATAAGTGTGCTAATGGAAGGAGGAGAAAGATGAGAATCTCTATATTTGAACATGGAGATATAACTATAGTGGACCCAAAATAGCTAAGAGAGCATGTTACTGAGTATTATAAGAGCTTGTTTGGAAGAGCTGAAACGATTGATATTCATCTAGTGGTAAATATGTGGATTTTAGAGCAGCAAACATCTCAAGATGAAAATGAGTGGCTTACTAGACCTTTTACCTTGAATGAGTTGCATAATGTTGTGAAAGAGATCAAGGGTAATACTGCCTCAGGCCCAGATGGGTTTACCATAGAGTTCTTTAAAACATTCTAGTCTTATATTAGAAAGGATATAAAAGAGATGCTAGACCAACTATATCAGGGCAATTTAGATTTATGGAGATTGAACTATGGAGTTATTATTCTATTACCCAAAGTGAAACCCGCTACAAATATTAAGCAGTTCAGACCAATATGCTTGTTGAATGTTACTTACAAAATCATTACCAAAGTGTTAACCTTCAGATTGACAGCAGCAGTTGGAAAAGTAGTAAGCCCAAATCAAACAACATTTATCCCTGGCAGAAATATCCTAGAGGGTGTGATTATTTTGCAAGAGGTGCTACATGAGTTGAGATCTACTAAATCTGCTGGTGTAATACTAAAGCTGGACTTCAAAAAGGCATATGATATGGTCAGCTGGGCTTTCTTGGAAGAGGTTTTGCATAGGAAGGGTTTTGATGCTAAATGGATAGATTGGATTAATAGAGCCGTCAAAGGGGGGAGAGTTTGTATTGATATAAATGGAGAAAGAGGTGAATACTTTAGAAGCTTCAAAGGTCTTAGACAGGGAGACCCTCTGTCTCCTCTGCTATTTAATATAGTTGTAGATGCTTTATCTGCCATGTTATCTAGAGCTAGTGAAGCAGGGATGATTTAGGTTCTAGTTCCTCACTTGATTAATGGAGGATTGACTCACCTACAATATGTAGATGATACAGTTGTGCTACTCTAGTATTCACCAGAGAATTTGCAGAATGTCAGATTAATTCTTTCATGCTATGAGGCTATGTCTGGAATAAAGATAAATTATGAAAAAAGTGAGGTGTTTATTGTGGGTTTAGATGTGGCAGACCAGCAAACAGTGGTGGAGGTTTTGAGTTGTAAATTAGGGGTATTTCCAATGAAGTATCTAGATTTACTAGTTAGTGATTGCAAAATAACAAAAGCACCGCTTAAGTATGTCACTGATAAGATTGAGAAGAGATTGAGTACCTAGCAGTGTGAATACTTATCTTCAGGAGGAAAATCAACTTTAATTGATTCATGCCTATCAAGTGTTCCTATGTATACAATGGGAGTGTACTACTTGTATGAAGGCAACTTCCAGATGATTGTTTCTATAAGATCAAGGTTTTACTGGCAATGAACAAGCAAAAAGAGAGAGTACCATATGGTTAAGTGGGAAGCTTTGAACAGACCTAAGGAATATGGGGGACTAGGTTTTACTGATGTTAGAGTTATGAATACTTGTCTAATGGCTAAATGGATATACAAATTGGAAAGAGATGATAACAGTCTATGCTACTCTCTGTTAAGAAGGAAATATCTTGGTGACAAGAGTATTTTTCAGATCAATAATAGGAAAGCCTCGCAATTTTGGAGGACTCTACTAGATTTGAGGGAATGATACCAAAGAGGGAGGATGATTGAAATCAAAAGTGGAGACAGACCCAATTCTAGCATGATACCTAGCTAGGGGATGTCCCCTGAAGATATGGTTTTAAAGACTTTTTTAAATTGCTTCGAATCCTGAATTAGATGTGGCTGATGCTTTTAGAGATGGTCAGTGGGTGATTCAGTTCAGAAGACAACTAGTTGGGAGTTTAGGGGAGGACTAGCAGCATCTGCAATGTGTATTAGAAGACATTACACTGACAAATGGAAGAGATAGAGTTTATTTGGATTGGAACAATCCAGAAAGTATACATATAAATCGTTATACAAGCTGATGACATCTGGAGGAGTTAGAGATATACAAATGATGACTATTTGGAAATGTAACATTCATTTGAAGGTTAAAATCTTTATTTGGATGGCCATTTATGATATAATTCAATGGAGAGTTCAGTTGAAGAGAAAGAAATGGTTTGGACCATCAGACCATATTCTTTTCCAATGTCCGGTTGCAATTTACTTGTGGTGTTTCCTGCGTGAAAATCTCAGATGGCCCAAGTTGCCTACCAGCTACTCAAATTTCCTTGTTGAGATTGTTAATGATTGTCGAGGTATAAACAAGAACATCAATCTTTTTATATGCGCAGATGCTATGTGGACTATTTGGAAGACAAGGAACGACGTGGTGTTCAACAAGAAGGTAATTACCTCGCCGACCACGCTCATCTTCAAGACGCTGACGTTGGTCAAGTCCTAGCGCCCCCTGCTTAAGCCGAAGCTGAAGAACAAGGCGCGCAGTTTAGGAAGCAGTGCCAGCTGAGTTTTAGATTGTGGTCTTTGCTAAGTTGGTTGTAACCATCGTCGATCTAGCCTTTGCTTTCTGTACTAGGATAAAATCTCAGTCGCTGCTATTTTAGTCGAGTTTGGTTTCGGGCGCTGTGTTCGCTTCTTGCTTAGTAATATTTTGGTAGAGTTCGGCTAGGAAGCTGGTTAGAGTTTTAGAAGAAACTCTGTGTGCTTGGTTGTAAAACTAGAAACCCCAATACTTGATCTTGGGTGTTCGATAAGCTTTCAATAAAGCCGGAGAATACCTTTGATTTAAAAAAAATTATGCTTTTGAGAATGAAATGACATCTTAATAGATTATCTTGAAAAGAAGAGATTGCTGTATACTTTATGCACCAAGCATCAAAGTTTAGATTTGAAACCATATGTGTCCACCGTTATTTGTTTGTTATTAGGTGACATATTGTCTGGCTGCAGTAATAACTTTATTATAAAAAAAACGTTCTAGTACCAAAGTGGAAGAATTTAGAGCAGCTAATGGACTTTTGCCATGCCGTCCAAAATAGGCCCATTAATACTTTCAAGCCCATCATTCTGTAACATCCAATCAAGGCCCACCAGAACCCGCCACTTCGTTCCCACTTGTCAGCCGCGGCGACCTGATCTAGGGTTTCATCAGCAGAAGATATATATAACATCCCATTCCCTCAGTGCCCGCTTTCCCGCCGCCGCCGCCACCTCCAAGCGTCCCCGCGAGCCAGCTCCGGCGAAGCCGATCCCGCGCGCCGCAGGCAGGCAGCACCAAGCATGGCGGACACGAAGGTGTTGCCCGCGGTGACGCTCCGCACGCGCAAGTTCATGACCAACCGCCTCCTGTCCCGCAAGCAGTTCGTGCTCGAGGTTCTCCACCCCGGCCGCGCCAACGTCTCTAAGGTCAGTGCAGTGCTTGAGCGTCCACGCCTTTGCTGCGAGACCCTCTCGTTCGTTGGGCGATGCTGACGCGTGTGATCGATCGATATTGTAGGCGGAGCTCAAGGAGAAGCTGGCTAAGATGTACGAGGTGAAGGACCCCAACTGCATCTTCGTCTTCAAGTTCCGCACCCACTTCGGAGGCGGCAAGTCCACGGGATTCGGTCTCATCTACGACAACCTCGACTCAGCCAAGAAGTTCGAGCCCAAGTACAGGCTTATCAGGGTACGCATATCTTGTTCCTCCTCTTTTTCTCACGCTGTCATTAGCGCTGGATTCTTAGGTCTCCATGTTGAATATACTACCTGGTTATCCACCGCCGAAAGCTCAAATCTTTCCATGCATTAGTCCTTGTAGGAGACGCAATTAGCTCGTGTATTGTTTATTGTGGCAATTGCTGTATATTTATGCTGGCTGCCCCTTCAGATTAGGTCGCCCGTTAACACATATCTTGTTAACATTGATCTGGTTATCAGATAGTTTAGATGAGAAACGATGTATCTGTTACTATTTTAAGTGTTGTGCCAGGCATGACTGAATGGGGCCTTTAGTCCTGTATTTTCCTTAGTGATGACGTTGTTGCTACATAGTTTGTTGGTCCCAATTGCATTATGTCTGTTCAAAGTTCACTGTTTTGTATTTTGCAAACCATGCCATACTTCAGCCATTTCGAGGAGCTAAATCGGATCGAGATAAGTCCTTCGGTGTGCTTTTTTCTTGGTCCATTGAATAGATCTTACTGCATGTTTACATCTTATCCATTGCCAGCTTGCAAATTATGTTGTGGGCATTCATTGTAACTGTGAATCATAGGCAACTACAGCAAGCAAACGATGTCATTTGTGTATGCTATTTTTGTGAATTGTCATGCCAGCTTTGTGTATGAAGCCTAGCTTAAAAGACCAGCTAATGATTAGCATGTCCATTTGTATGCTCCCTTAGCATAAAAAATATCCTACAAATCCATGTTACATTGCAATGCAGATTCTGTAATTGAACAACACTGTCTGCTATGCTCTGCTTATTTTTGACAAAAGTGTGTTTGGGTTTCTGCAGAATGGTCTTGCTACCAAGGTGGAGAAGTCACGCAAACAGATGAAGGAGAGGAAGAACAGGGCGAAGAAGATCCGTGGTGTGAAGAAGGTATGCACATTTGCACTCACCAGACCCTCTGCCCTAGTATTAGTGTGTATTTGGAATGTGGTGATTTCGTTGTGTTCCTGTGGGAAAATCAATCAGTTTCTGATAATCATGACATCGCAAACAAGACCTCGATCTTAGGGCCTGTTTGGTTTGGAGTTGTTAAAGTTTAACGCCCATCACATCAATGTTACCTCAAATGCATGGAGTACTAAATGTAGACTAATTGCATGCATGTCGGCACATATTAGGAGTAATTTACGAGACGAATCTATTAAGCCTAATTAGTTCCAAATTGGAAACTTTTTGTCAAATAAGACGAAAGTGCTACAATGTTTGTTAAATTTTAACTCCTCAAACCAAACACCCCCTTAACTTCTGTTGGTGTGTAACTGCAAACCTTTTTTTTTGTTGGATTGGTTTTGCAGACAAAGGCTGGGGACGCGAAGAAGAAATGAGCAAGGATTTCAGTGTACTTGGCCGTCTTGAGTTTGAGTACCACCTGTTCACCGTCAGAATTTTTGTACCCCGTATCGCAATGCTTTGATCGACAACTAGAAAGAGAATTTTTGAGCTGTTTACGTCGTCTACTGGTACATTTGATTTCAAAAAGGCGTATCCCTGGTATTGACCTGACTTGTGCGCTCTCTAATTTGACATCCCCAATCTGTGGCCATGTCCGGGGTGATACCTTTCCGGGCTGAGAATTTTTAACGCTCATGATGCTACGTAACGTCCGTAGCAGCAGACTCAGTGTGTTTCAGTGGCGCTGGTTGCGTTTTCAGTAGACTCTGTTTCTGGATTTGCCGGGACATCCTGTGATGTGTAAGGCCTTGTAAAAAGTTTTCCCAAAAAACTGTAGTAACGAATCTTGCGACACATGCATGGAGCATTAAATGTAGACGAAAAAAACTAATTGTACGGTTTGGTTGGAAATCGCGAGACGAACGTTTTGATCCTAATTAGTCTGTGATTTGACACTGAAGTGCTACAGTATAAATGTGTTAATGACGGATTAATTAGGTTTAATAAATTTGTCTTGTGGTTTTCAGGCAAGCTATGTAATTAGTTTTTTTATTAGTATTCAAAAACTCTTTTCGACATCGCACAAAACATCCGACGTGAGATGACTCTAGTCTCGCTCGTCCACGTGGACAGCTGAAAATGTCTGTCATGTATTATTGTATTTCGGAAAAAAAAAACAAAACGCAGTCAGACTTACAAGATTTTGTTCAGCGACCTAGGAGTCCATAGAGGAGATCGGAGTTTTAGCGGAGCCTGTCAGGACTATATTGCCGTAACATGGGCCTGGCCCACTACGGCAAAAGTGCAGCCGCTATTCCTAGCAACAAGACGGACGCGACAGAATTTTTGGCGTACCCACAGCATTTCCTAACGGCATTTTTGGCAACGAGACGGGCGCGACAGAATTTTTTGGCGTACCAACAGCATTTCCTAACGGCATTTTTAAACTTGTATCCCAGTCTCTAAATCCTCATTAGGAGAGATATTTGAATATAAATTTCTTTTCTACTATATCTGTTCACCCTCAAAACACTTTTTCTATATCTTAATTTAGAGTGCTAACCCCACCTTTGGCTAACGAGAAACTAGTAGGAACATATAATTTTATTTTGAGAATATGAAACTAGTAGGAACATATAATTTTATTTTGAGAATTAATTGAATATGCTGCCGGAGGGATATTTTTTCACAAAAAATCTCTAATCCTATCCTATCAAATACGAAAGATATGAAAAGGCTTTTAGTTGCTCAACCGAAGTGCATCCAAGGACCCATTTTACTGTCTTTTGTATCTAGTTGCATTATATTTCAACATCCAAGGAGCCATTGGACAAATATAATGTCTATTGAATTGAACAAATATATTAAACTGTAAATAGATGAGTCTCAATCTATAGTAGGGGTGCTCGGAATACAGGAACTTCACATGAATGACATAATAATTTCCTAAAAATCAGTTTTTTTACACAATAATGCGGGTGTGGCGCTTGGCTACACAAGAGCTTAATCAACAACAAACGACAACATTGTTAGGCCACTTTGGTAGAGCTTCACTTCTTGATTCTTAGAAGGATTGATTCTAGTGGGGAGCAAGGAGGGGGAGGTGGCGAGAATGAATTCTGAAGTGATTCCTGTGGCAAATGAATGTGGAGCAGCGGGAAGCGGTGGAGAGCGGGTTTTTTTAGCTCTCAGTTCGTAGTGTAAATGGAGAAGTGAATCTCGTCAGCTTGGCAATAGAATCTAGTTGCATTCTAAGTGTTTGGCAGGGCTCCGCGGAAGCTGAGAGTGAAGCTGGGGCTAGAGCTGGGAGGTGTACCAAAGGGGCCCTTAATAACCTAAATCAGTTATCTGGGCTTTTTATGTGATGCTAGCCCAACCTGATACGGCCCAGCAAATTGAGTCCCTACACGTCTGGGCCGCACCTTGCACGGCAAAGGTGTTGCTGGTATTCCTTGGAAAGTTGGAACGAGGCTTAGGCTACCGACACCTAGCAACATATATGGGGAAAATGTTTTTTTAACCTCCTCCAATTGTTGTTGGAGTCTAAGATTTCCACCACAAACAGGAAAATCAGACATTTTGGGTCTTTGAACTAACGAAACCGGTTGTGGGATCAACTCAACATGAATCCACCCAAGGTTTAGCCGCCGTGGCGGTGGTTTTGACGTGTATTCATATGATGTCACAAACTATAAATTTATGAAAAATATTTTTTTTTACCAAACCAACATGGCCACATGTCATCCTCTATCATCCTATTCTGTAGCACTTATTACTTTTTAGCAAAGGAATAATATTTTTCTCTCACAACAAATTAGTATAAATCAAATTTTAGTGAAACGAACATCCCTCCCTGGCATTTATTACTTTTTAGCAAATGAATAATATTTTTCTCTCACAACAAATTAGCATAAATCAAATTTTAGCGAAACGAACGTCCCTCCCCCCACACACCCAGCCAGAGGGAGGACACTGTTACATCACATTACATGACAGGGCATCTAGTATCTCCGTCCGTCTGATCCGTTACGGCATGCATGCGGGGTGCGGGCTGTTTTGCTCACGTGCTGGGCGGACGGCCGCCGGCGTGTTGTGTTCTTC
Source organism: Saccharum hybrid cultivar R570 (assembly GCA_038087645.1). Taxonomy (NCBI): domain Eukaryota; kingdom Viridiplantae; phylum Streptophyta; class Magnoliopsida; order Poales; family Poaceae; genus Saccharum; species Saccharum hybrid cultivar. Next base: position 329,738 of record JAQSUU010000203.1, on the reverse strand, counting down.
CCAAGTTTCACATGTGTGGTTGACATATACAGCAGCTTTGGTTACCACTGCATGCATGCCCAGCGAGCATCATGCACGTACGGTCAGTCTAATAGGGCGTGGACGTACTGTAGAGACCAGACGAGTATAGGAGGTAACTGTAACTGTGAGTGCACACAGGAATATACACTACAGGAAACAGCTGATTTGCCGGGTGTAAAATAATTTACCGGGTGTTTTTTATCGGGCACTCGGCAAAGTCATTCTTTGCCGGGTGCCAGACCTGGCGGCACCCGGCAAAGAAAGGCCTCCGGCAAACCAGCCTTTGTCGGGTGCCAGGCGCCCGGCAAATTACAGCCGTCGGCAAAAATTAGTCTTTGCCGGGTCCCGGGCACCCGGCAAAATATGGCCGCCGGCAAAGGTGACCGGCGTGACGGCGGCCACCTGCCGTCAGCCTTTGCCGGGTGCCACGCCGTTAGGCACCCGACAAAGATTTTTTTTATTTTTTTTAAAAAAATCTTTGTCGAGTGCCTCCTGAGCTGGCACCCGGCAAAGACTTCTTTGCCGGGGGCCAGGTTTGGCACCCGGCAAATTATAATTTTTTTTTTGTGTTTTTGGCCCCATTTTTTTTCTAGGGCCTTGGTACAGTAATTATAACTCCATATCAAAATTTGGGACATTTTTGACTTTTTATACTATATTTTTTTAATTATTTTCATTCACTTGAATTTTTCCGACTACTCTAAATTTAAACTGCAGGTACATGAAATAATAGAATTCGGTCATTCGAAAAATGATATTCATGATGTTTGGCGTATGTTGACGCCGTATCCAGGAACTCTGAAAGCCCAAGTTTGGTTTTGGTAATTAATGACACCAAGTTGCTAATGCTATTGTATCAAGTGTGATTAAGCTAGGCATAAGCAACATGTGATGGAGGTGGAAATGGCATGGAGAGATGGCCACAAGACCACATGATTTGGTGTATGAAATGATGAGCAAGATCATGGTGGAGATGCACATGAAACAATGGACATGATGATCAAGTGAAGGAGAAGGATCTAAGAGCGCAAGGCAAAGGTATAACCATAGGGTTTTCCTTTTGCCGGTCTAAGATGAGTAGAGAAGTGATTGACCGGGTTTAGGATACATAGCCGACTATCAAGAGGGGCAATCACGGTTAGCTCGGGAATCAAGTGCCACTAGATCAATGTCTTGAGCATATGCATTTAGGATCTAGTAAAGAGCTAACATAACGCCTTGGAAAAATGTTTGTGAAATGCTAACACACATGCACATGGTGGTGTACACTCGGTGGTGTTAGCACATTTGCGAAGGCGGTGGAGTTGGAGCGGTAGAGAGGGGTTTGGGTTCCTCTCTCCCTCCCGCCGAGCTTGCGAGGCGGGATTCGGCGCTTTTTGGAGAAGTGAAACGCCTATTTTCTATTGCGCCGAAAGTTGGAAAAGAAACAGAGGCGAACGGAGGTCACTGCGTGCACCGGACGCAGCACCGGACGCTGCACCGGACGCGGGGCGCGTCCGGTCAGTTCATCGCGGCGCGGGTGCTGCTAGGGTTCGTGCACCGGACGCGGGGCGCGTCCGGTCACGTACCACCGGACGCGTCCGGTCGCGTCGGGAGCTTACTGGACTCCCACCGGACGCGGGCACTGTGGCGTCCGGTGGGTCCTTCGGCGCGTCCGGTGGTTGTTTCGCGGTGCGCGGCTCGGTGCTGACCGGCGCGTCCGGTGGGTCACGGGACCGGCGCGTCCGGTCGTCACCAGCGCGTCCGGTGGCTCGGTCGAGCGCGTCCGGTGGTTGCAACGGCTAGTGCTGACCCGCGCGATTTTGTTTGTCGCGTAGTGACCGGACGCGTCCGGTCACCCTGACCGGCGCGTCCGGTGAGTACGATTTGAACTGGTTCGCGCGGTAACGGCTAGCTGCGTACCCCTTCGTTATAAATAGATGGTGGACGGGTTTTGAGGGGATCCCTTGCACATTTTGAGACCTAGAGACATACTTTGAGCTAGAGAACAACCCCTCCACTCATCTCCTTGCTTGATTGCACATCTTGAGTGAGATTGAGTGAGATTCAAGTGCATTGCTTGAGAGTTGCATTCTAGAGGCACTTGATCTTCGAGTTGCTGCGGATTTCTTGTTACTCTTCCGTGTTTCCCGACACGGTAGACGGCTTGGAGCAGCGGAGGTGATTGAGCTCGCAATTGGAGATTGTTGGAGCCTTCACCAAGTGTTGTAAGGGGTTCTTGATCCTTCCCCGCGGGAGTTCGTGAATTGGATACTCTAGTGGAGCTCGTGGCTTGGAGGATCCCCATCTTGTGTGCGGTTGTGCGGCGCCCGCCGAGGGCTCAACTCTTGATAGTTGATTAGCTCGCGAACCGACAAGTGGGTGTATCGCCACAACGGGGAGTAGCTTGCCGGGAAGCAAGTGAACCTCGGGATAAATTCTTGTGTCATTCTCTTCCCGAGGATATCTCTTGTGTGATTGATTGATTGGTACATCTCATCTCTACACGGCGGTATAATCACTCAAAGCTCTTCTCTTGTATTACTTCTTATTTCTAGCTTGTAGTTGTTGTTGTGTTTAGTGAATAGCTTTGTTATAGACTTGTGTAGGTGGCTTGCTTAATTAGTTAGAGCTAGTGCATTTGCTTCGCCACCTTTCATACTAACGTGTGGTTAAGTAATTCTTGTAGAAGTTTTAATTAGGCTATTCACCCCCCCCCTCTAGCCTATTTGGACCTTACAAGTGGTATCGGAGCCGAGGCACCGTTTATTTGAGGCTTAACAACCTACGGTGAAAAAGAAATGGCTCAATTAAGCTTGCACATCAACAACACCAAGAAGGCACCTCACTTTGATGGCACAAACTATGCATATTGGAAGGTTAAGATGACCGCACACCTAAAGTCAATCAATAGAGAAGTGTGGAAGGTCACCGAAACAAAATTTGAGGTTGCTAATCCGGAAGCACCTACACCGGTGGAAGAAAAGAAGCTCCAATGCAATGACATTGCCATTAGTGCTCTTCATGAGGCATTAGATGACAAGACATTTGAGCAAGTGAAAAACATAGAAGTTGCACATGATGCTTGGGCCAAGCTAGAAGAAACATTTGAGGGCACCGAAGGCACAAAGACCGCTAAAGCATATATCTTGCAAGAAAAATTTTCAAGCTTCAAGATGCAAGATGATGAGAGTGTTCCGGAGATGTTTCATAGATTGCAAGTCATTGTCAATGAGCTCAAGGCACTTGGTGAGGAGGTCAAGGACAATCAATTCTCTATGAAGTTCTTGAGAAGCTTGCCCAAGAGATTTGATACATTGATCACCGTGCTAGTGAGGACTACATTGAAGGATTCAACTCCTCAACAAATATTTCAAGAGGTGATGACCGATGATTCATATAGAGAAGATGATGAGAAGGATGAGTTGGTCAAGAAGAAGAAGAAGGAAAATGAAAAGAAAGATGATGAAAAGAAGAAGAGTGTGGCATTCAAAGCCACCACATCCAAGGGCAAGTCCAAGATTGAATCATCAAGTGATGAAGACTCAAGCTCTTGTGATAGTGATGACATTGATGAGAAGATGGCTCTCTTTGTCAAGCAATTTGGCAAATTCATGAAGAAGAAGGGCTTTCGTGCAAGAAGGAGGAAGAACTCTTACAAGAAGAATGAGCATACCATGAGATGCTTTAGATGCCATAGCAAAGACCATCTCATTGCAAAGTGTCCTTGTGATAGTGATGATGAAGATGCTATCAAGAAGGAGAGAAAGAAGCAAAGGAAGAAGCAAGAGAAAAAGGAGAGCTCTTATAAGAAGAAGAATGATTCTCATGTTGCTACATGGGATAGTGATGATTCCTCAAGTGATGATGAGGATGACTACAAGAGCAAGAAGAAGGGACATGCTAGCATTGCCATCCAAAAGAAGGTCTCCCTCTTCGACACTCCATCATGCTTCATGGCTAAGGCCGCTAAGGTATCATCTAATGATGAGAGTGATCATGATAATGCTAGTGATAGTGATAGTGATAGTGATGAAGAGGAATTCACTAAAGATGAACTAATCACTATGCTAGAAGATTGCACTCAACATTTTAAAGAATCTAGAAAGGAGTGCAAGGGCTTGCTTAAGGAAAAGAAAAACCTTATGCAAGAACTTGATGAGCTTAGGGCATCTTATGAGAGTCTAAAGGTAGACCATAAGAAGCTTCAAAAGTCTCACATTAAGCTAGAAGAAGCTCATTCCTCTCTAGTTGAAAAATATGAAAACATACCAACTAATGTTGAGAAAGCTAAAACTTGCAACATAGGCATATCATGTGATATAATTGATGAAACTTTTCATAAGCCTATTATTGTTGCTCCCACTAACCCTTCATGTAGCGCATCTACATCATCCTCATCTAGTAGTGATGGTTTCACTTGTGACTCCACACTTATAGTTGAAAATGAAAATCTCAAGAAGGAGGTAAAAGAGCTCAATCACACCTTAGCTAAGGCTTATGGTGGTGAGGACCGCTTGCTTATGTGCTTGGGTAGCCAAAGAGCATCTCTCTACAAAGAGGGATTGGGCTATAACCCCAAGAAAGGCAAGGCCGCTTTTGCTCCTCACAAGACTCGTTTTGTGAAGAACAATGGTAGCTATTGCAAAAGTTGCAAGCAAGTTGGTCACATAGAGCAACAATGCATGAACAAGAAATCAAATGCTAATGTATCCTCAATTAAGTTTGATTCTTTCTATATACTTACCAAGGGTACAAATGGTGTTCATGCTAAGTTCATTGGTGCACCATGGATGGGCTCAAAGAAGAAAGCCATTTGGGTACCAAAGAGCTTAGTCTCTAACCTTGGAGGACCCAAACAAGTTTGGGTACCTAAAAAGAATTGATCTTGTCTTGTAGGTCAATTACAAAGCCGGAGGAAGGCATTGGGTGCTTGATAGTGGGTGCACTCAACATATGACCGGAGACTCTTGTATGTTCAATTCAATTGATACAAGTCAAAATGGTGGTTTTGATGCTATCATTTTCGGCAACAACAAGAAAGGCAAGGTCAAGGGGCTTGGTAAAATTGCTATCTCAAATGACATGAGCATATCAAATGTGTTGCTAGTTGAGAGCTTAGATTTCAATCTTTTGTCGGTGGCACAACTTTGTGATCTTGGCTTCAAGTGCATCTTTGGTAGTGATGATGTTGAAGTCATAAGTGTTGATGGATCAAACTTGATATTCAAAGGATTTAGACATGGTAGCTTATACTTGGTTGACTTCAATGATAGTGAGACACAATTGACATCATGTTTGCTTAGCAAATCTAGTATGGGTTGGTTATGGCATAGAAGGCTTGGTCATGTTGGAATGAAGCAATTGAACAAACTTTTGAGGCATGACTTAGTTAGAGGCTTGAAGGATGTCACTTTTGAAAAGGATAAACCATGTAGTGCTTGTCAAGCCGGCAAACAAGTTGGAAATAAACATCCTAGTAAGAGTGAAATGAGCACATCAAAGGCATTTGAGCTATTGCACATGGACTTGTTTGGGCCAACAACATATACTAGCATTGGTGGCAACAAGTATGGTTTTGTGATTGTTGATGACTACACTAGATACACTTGGGTGTTCTTTCTCTATGACAAGAGTGATGTTTATGATCTATTCAAGTCTTTTGTCAAGAGAGTGCAAAATGAGTTTGAGACTACCATCAAGAAGATTAGAAGTGACAATGGTAGTGAGTTCAAGAACACAAGAATTGAGGAATTGTGTGATGATCTTGGTATTGGACATCAATTCTCTCCAACATACACTCCTCAATCCAATGGTGTAGTTGAAAGAAAGAATAGAACTTTGATTGACATGGCTAGATCAATGCTTAGTGAATACAATGTGAGTCATTCATTTTGGAGTGAAGCTATCAACACGGCTTGCTATTGTAGCAACCGTCTCTATTGCCATGGGAAGCTTGGGAAGACACCATATGAGCTATTGAATGGAAGAAAGCCCAACATTGCATACTTTAGAGTGTTTGGTTGCAAATGCTATATTCTCAAGAAAGGCACTAGATTGAGCAAGTTTGAAAAGAAATGTGATGAAGGGTTCTTACTTGGTTATTCCACCACAAGCAAAGCATATAGAGTTTGGAATCTCACAAATGGAACCTTGGAAGAAGTTCATGATGTTGAGTTTGATGAAACCCAAGGATCTCAAAATGAAGCTCAAAACCTTGATGATGTGAGAGGAGATCAATTGTCAAATGCAATGAAGAACATAGATATTGGTGACATAAGGCCGAGACAAGTTGATGATGATGATATTCATGTGATAAACCAAAGTGTGCAAATTGATACAAATCAAGCAAGCTCTAGTGGTTCTCATGATGATTTGCAAGATCAAGGTCAAGCTAGTGGAAGCAACCAACTCCCAATACTCCAACCTACTAGCATTGCAAGAGATCATCCGTTGGATCAAATCATTGGTGGAATTCAAAGTGGTGTTCAAACTAGATCAAGATTAGCATCCTTTTGTGAGCACTACTCATTTGTGTCACTTGAAGAACCTAAGAAAATAGAAGATGCATTGAAAGATTCCGATTGGGTAAATGCCATGCATGAAGAGCTGAACAACTTCACTAGAAATCAAGTTTGGGAACTTGTTGAAAGGCCGAAGAACTATAATGTGATTGGTACTAAGTGGGTCTTTAGAAACAAGCAAGATCAAGATGGTGTAGTTGTGAGAAACAAAGCAAGATTGGTAGCACAAGGTTACACACAAGTTGAAGGTCTTGACTTTGGAGAGACATATGCACCGGTTGCAAGATTGGAGGCAATTAGAATCTTATTAGCATATGCTTGTGCACACAACATCAAGCTCTATCAAATGGATGTCAAGAGTGCATTTCTCAATGGCTACATTAATGAAGAAGTTTATGTTGAGCAACCTCCCGGTTTTGAAGATGACAAGAAGCCCAACCATGTTTACAAGCTCAAGAAGGCATTGTATGGTTTGAAGCAAGCACCTAGAGCATGGTATGAGAGGTTGAGGGACTTTCTTCTCTCTAAAGGGTTCAAGATGGGAAAGGTTGACACCACTCTCTTCACCAAGAAGCTTGGAAATGACTTGTTTGTGTTGCAAATCTATGTGGATGACATTATCTTTGGATCAACTAACCAAGACTTTTGTGAAGAATTTGGAAATATGATGGCAAAAGAGTTTGAGATGTCTATGATTGGAGAGCTTAGTTACTTTCTTGGACTTCAAATCAAGCAAATGAAGAATGGCACTTTTGTAAGTCAAGGGAAGTACATCAAGGACATGATCAAGAAGTTTGGATTGCAAGATGCTAAGCCAATGAGTACACCAATGGGCACAAATGATCAATTGGGTATTGATGCAATTGGTAACATGGTAGATCAAAAGCAATATCGGTCTATGATTGGAAGTTTGCTATATGTCACCGCTTCTAGGCCGGATGTGATGTTTAGTGTGTGCAAGTGTGCAAGATATCAAGCTTCACCTAGAGAAAGTCACTTGAAAGCAACCAAGAGGATATTGAGATATCTTAAGGGCACTCATGATGTTGGATTATGGTTTCCAAAGGGGTCTAATTTTGAGTTGATTGGATATTCGGACTCCGACTATGGTGGATGCAAGATTGATAGAATGAGCACAAGTGGCACTTGTCAATTGCTTGGAAGGTCTCTTGTTTCATGGTCATCAAAGAAACAAAATAGTGTTGCACTATCTACCGCCGAGGCCGAATACATTAGTGCCGGTAGTTGTTGTGCACAATTGCTTTGGATGAAGGCCACTTTGAATGACTTTGGAATCAAATTCAAGAATGTGCCTTTGTTTTGTGATAATGAAAGTGCTATCAAGATGACTCAAAATCCGGTTCAACATTCAAGAACTAAGCACATTGACATAAGGCACCACTTCATAAGAGACCATCAACAAAAGGGTGATATTAGCATTGAAAGCATTGGCACCGAAGATCAACTAGCCGACATCTTCACAAAGCCACTTGATGAGAAGAGATTTTACAAGTTGAAGAATGAATTGAACATACTTGACTTCTCCAACTTGAAATGAGAGCACCCCCACATTCTTAAAATGACATGCCTCTCCTCCGACATAGCAAGGTAAAGTTGTTTGACATATCATCCATACTTTGCTAAGGACATGTTTAGAACATATAGACATATTTGCATGACAAATAGGCTCATTCATGAAAATCAAATGAGTTAAATGTATATATGGTACCACTATTGCTTCTATGTTTTGATTGATCTAGTGGTAGCATATGACATGTTTGTGGGCTTGCAAACCTAGTGTTGGATCTAGGAAATGAGCTCATGATGTGTAATTCAACATGGTCAAGATAACCCTTATACTTTATGAGGTGTGAAGAAGCTTGTCCTTGGATCAAACCGAATTACATATTCTAGGCAAGTGATCTAGATTGAACCATAATTTGGACTCCCTCATATTGATTGACTTAACTCTCACTAAAATTGGCACCTTTTTGGTGATTGTTGACAAAGGGGGAGAGAAAAGTCACAAAGATAGAAAAGTCACAAAGGGGGAGAAAGAAATAGTAAGGGGAGAGAAAGAAATAGTAAGGGGAGAGAAAAGTCACAAAGAGAAAAAGTTAATAAGGGGGAGAGAAAGCATAAGATAAAACTTTGGAAAGGGATCAATTAAAATTGAGCACACAAGTAGGGGGAGCAAGCTCATGAATTATTTGTTGTATTTGTATGTGCATTAACATGATGAATTGTTGCATTGCAAAGCTTAAATTCATAATCATGCTTGTGTGGTGATTGCTAGAAATAGAACTTGAATGATGAATTGTTGAGAGTAGCTTTTTAAGTGGTATCTAGACACCTTTGCCTATAATGTTGATCTCACGGGGTACTTTAGTGTTTGTGATCTTCACAAGTGATGAATTACAAGTGGTGTCTAGCTACATCGATGCTAAGGATGGTATATAAAGGCAACTCCGATTGGTATCACGCTTCAAAGGTCCATTCTATATACCTTAGCATCAATTTGATAGTAGTAACTCTCCCAAAATTCAAATCCATACATATGTGCAAAATTGAACCAAACTCATGAAAGCACATATGTAGGGGGAGCTAATACTATCAAAATTGAAAATTGATTTCATTTCATATCTTTGTGATGGTTGTCATCAATTACCAAAAAGGGGGAGATTGAAAGCCCAAGTTTGGTTTTGGTAATTAATGACACCAAGTTGCTAATGCTATTGTATCAAGTGTGATTAAGCTAGGCATAAGCAACATGTGATGGAGGTGGAAATGGCATGGAGAGATGGCCACAAGACCACATGATTTGGTGTATGAAATGATGAGCAAGATCATGGTGGAGATGCACATGAAACAATGGACATGATGATCAAGTGAAGGAGAAGGATCTAAGAGCGCAAGGCAAAGGTATAACCATAGGGTTTTCCTTTTGCCGGTCTAAGATGAGTAGAGAAGTGATTGACCGGGTTTAGGATACATAGCCGACTATCAAGAGGGGCAATCACGGTTAGCTCGGGAATCAAGTGCCACTAGATCAATGTCTTGAGCATATGCATTTAGGATCTAGTAAAGAGCTAACATAACGCCTTGGAAAAATGTTTGTGAAATGCTAACACACATGCACATGGTGGTGTACACTCGGTGGTGTTAGCACATTTGCGAAGGCGGTGGAGTTGGAGCGGTAGAGAGGGGTTTGGGTTCCTCTCTCCCTCCCGCCGAGCTTGCGAGGCGGGATTCGGCGCTTTTTGGAGAAGTGAAACGCCTATTTTCTATTGCGCCGAAAGTTGGAAAAGAAACAGAGGCGAACGGAGGTCACTGCGTGCACCGGACGCAGCACCGGACGCTGCACCGGACGCGGGGCGCGTCCGGTCAGTTCATCGCGGCGCGGGTGCTGCTAGGGTTCGTGCACCGGACGCGGGGCGCGTCCGGTCACGTACCACCGGACGCGTCCGGTCGCGTCGGGAGCTTACTGGACTCCCACCGGACGCGGGCACTGTGGCGTCCGGTGGGTCCTTCGGCGCGTCCGGTGGTTGTTTCGCGGTGCGCGGCTCGGTGCTGACCGGCGCGTCCGGTGGGTCACGGGACCGGCGCGTCCGGTCGTCACCAGCGCGTCCGGTGGCTCGGTCGAGCGCGTCCGGTGGTTGCAACGGCTAGTGCTGACCCGCGCGATTTTGTTTGTCGCGTAGTGACCGGACGCGTCCGGTCACCCTGACCGGCGCGTCCGGTGAGTACGATTTGAACTGGTTCGCGCGGTAACGGCTAGCTGCGTACCCCTTCGTTATAAATAGATGGTGGACGGGTTTTGAGGGGATCCCTTGCACATTTTGAGACCTAGAGACATACTTTGAGCTAGAGAACAACCCCTCCACTCATCTCCTTGCTTGATTGCACATCTTGAGTGAGATTGAGTGAGATTCAAGTGCATTGCTTGAGAGTTGCATTCTAGAGGCACTTGATCTTCGAGTTGCTGCGGATTTCTTGTTACTCTTCCGTGTTTCCCGACACGGTAGACGGCTTGGAGCAGCGGAGGTGATTGAGCTCGCAATTGGAGATTGTTGGAGCCTTCACCAAGTGTTGTAAGGGGTTCTTGATCCTTCCCCGCGGGAGTTCGTGAATTGGATACTCTAGTGGAGCTCGTGGCTTGGAGGATCCCCATCTTGTGTGCGGTTGTGCGGCGCCCGCCGAGGGCTCAACTCTTGATAGTTGATTAGCTCGCGAACCGACAAGTGGGTGTATCGCCACAACGGGGAGTAGCTTGCCGGGAAGCAAGTGAACCTCGGGATAAATTCTTGTGTCATTCTCTTCCCGAGGATATCTCTTGTGTGATTGATTGATTGGTACATCTCATCTCTACACGGCGGTATAATCACTCAAAGCTCTTCTCTTGTATTACTTCTTATTTCTAGCTTGTAGTTGTTGTTGTGTTTAGTGAATAGCTTTGTTATAGACTTGTGTAGGTGGCTTGCTTAATTAGTTAGAGCTAGTGCATTTGCTTCGCCACCTTTCATACTAACGTGTGGTTAAGTAATTCTTGTAGAAGTTTTAATTAGGCTATTCACCCCCCCCCTCTAGCCTATTTGGACCTTACAAACTCGCATTAAGTTACGACCATCATGTTGTCGTAACATGATGAGGTAATCGCGGGGAAAGTTTATTTAAATTATATAAAATCCAAATGAAGTCCGAAAATCACGAAACTTGTCGAGGTTTCTTGTTATTGCATTTGGAGGTCGTGGTAAAAAATTGAGAAAGTTTTAAGCAAGTTGCGACGTCGGATGCCTAAAACCCAGATATCTCCACTTGCAATAACATGTGATCACATATATGGAGATGTCTGGGTTTTAGGTATCTGACGTCACAACTTGCTAGAAACTTTTTGAATTTTTTACCACGGCCTCCACATGCAACAACAAGACACATCGACAAGTTTCGTGATTTTCAGACTTTGTTTGGATTTTATATAATTTAAATACACTTTCCCCGCGAGTACATCGTCATGTTACGACAACATGACGCGCAAAAATTATTGTACTTGTAGTCGGTGAATGTCACGGATTATTCTATCCTTTTAGGAGTGGACAAAGGGAAGCATGGACTTGTGTGTGGTATCATTGATTATCTGAGGCAATGTATTTGGTTGATTATCTGAGGCAATATACTTGGTACAAATAATTGGAGATATGGCTGAACAAGATATATATGAATTGAGTTGATTCCTCTATTGTGTATGATTTTTTAAATATCTTGTTCATGGGCAAACAAATATTTTCTTACAAATATTTTAGATATTTGTAAAGTCCGTAGCGTTAGCACGGGCATTATACTAGTGTCTTACCTTAGTCCTTGGGTCCATGCTCTCTCAACAAAAAATGTCCTATGCACATGCAGTTTGGTAATGTCACCGACCTTGACCATTTTCAACATGAAAGGACCACAGAATTGACATCATCAAGCAAGGCAATGTCTTTGGGTAAGGACTGCTGGTACTGATCACATAATATTTTTCAGTTTCCTGCTTACCCACATGTTTCATAATCATTATGCAGATATCTTTGACCTGCGTAATCTGCTTGCAAATCTCTATGTGCTTAATTCTGTGCCTAATCCTTTCCACATTAGCGATGTACCTATGCAACGTTGTACGCACAATGTAGATGGTTACCTGTTCTTGCCTATACGGGGATTGCTGTTTCAGCTCTGATCAATAATTTTACGTAAAATCCATTCCTCTGTATTGACGCTGAAGCTGTTGATACATAACCATAGTAGTATATGCCTTTAGAGCATTGTCTGTAATGAATTACATATTTCGAGATGGTGTTTCAGCATCACCTCTCCGTATTGCCGAGTGCCAGGGCACCCGGCAAAGATTTTTTATTTTTATTTTTTAAATTCTTTGCCGGGTGCCGTCCTGATAGGGCACTCGGCAAATAAAATACTAAAAAAATAAAAAAAACTCTTTGCCGGGTGTCTAGAGGAGCGACACCCGGCAAAGAAATTATAAAAAAAATTAAAAAAATCTTTGCCGGGTGTCTCTGACATGGCACCCGGCAAAGAAATTATAAAAAAATTAAAAAAATCTTTGCCGCGTGCCTCCCGGTAGGGCACTCGGCAAAGAAAATTTGGAAAAAAAATTAAAAAAATCTTTGCCGGGTGCCTCTGACATGGCACCCGGCAAACCAAAGGCTGATGGAGCCGGCGCCGTGACGGCCACTTTTCTTTGCCGGGTGGCGGGTTTACACTCGGCAAAGTCTTTGCCGGGTGCCCGATAAAAAGCACCCGGCAAAGAATCTTTGCCGACTAACTTTTTGCCGGCGGCTCTTTGCCGAGTGCTGCACCCGGCAAAGGCTTTGCCGAGTGTTTTCGGCACCCGGCAAAGCGCTTGAATCCTGTAGTGATATGAGCTAGCACATGCGTCTGCCTGTGTTTTCGAAGGGAAAAAAAATTGTCCATGGGTATTCCGTCCACGTCCTAATAACCGCATGGCTAAGGTTAATCATATACGATGCAATGCCCTACTCCGTATGTCCATTTGGGCTAATTAATCCGACAATCAGCAAATAAAGGCGCGGTCAAGGGTAATCACATCCATCGCCCGCGTCCGCGTGCACGCGGTACGGTCAAGGGTAGTGCGTGCTTGTTGCATTGCAAGGATAGACGTCGTCGTACGCGCACGGGTAGCTAGCTAGCTACGACTAGGAACTAGGAGTAGGAGCAGAGCGTATATAGGCCGTACTGCTCTGGTTTTCATGTCGTCGTCCGTCCACATGAACATGACGAAGGATTACCGTACGTGCACGCACGCGGTGGCCGGTGGCCTCTTCGTACATGAATACAGTTATTTTAAGTTAAACTTTTAAACTTTGATTGAATTTATAGAAAAAACCGTTAAGATTTATGATATCAAATTAGTATCATTAAATTTATTATAGAATATATTTTTTATAAGATGCTCATTTTATGTTATAAATGTTGTTACTTTTTTCTATAAAGTTAATTAAATTTTTAAAAGTTTAACTGACACAGACTGAATTGATTTATTCATAGGACTGAGGGAGTACGTACAGTCAGTCAGGCACGGGCCTGATGGCATGCATGGCCGCATGCCTACTGTCGCCTGTCAATACTAACCCCTAAGCAAATGCGGCCTTATATTAAGGGTCTGTTTGGTTTTAATTTGTTAAAGTTTAACTCCCATCATATTAATGTTCTCTTAAATGCATGGAGTACTAAATGTAGACTAATTGCATGCGTGTCAGCATAGATTATGAGTAATTTACGAGACGAATCTATTAAGCCTAATTAGTCCAAGATTGAAAACTTTTTGTCAAATAAGATAAAAGTGCTACAGTATTTGTTAAACTTTTAACTCCTCAGACCAGACACCCCCTGACACTTAACAGGCAGGCGGCTCGATCGCGCGCTTTGAGTTTCTTTTTCCTGCAAGCTGCTGTGCTGTTGAGATCGATGGCGCACCTTGACGTAAATAATTACCTGATGGCATGCAAAGCATAGTATGCTGTTTCTCAGTTAATTGTGTCATGAACGTCTGCAAAGCGATCGATGGCATTATTGGCATGTGCATACGTACGTAAGTACGTCTGCAGGTAAGAGCGACCGCATGTATGACGCATCCAGGCACGTACGTCTTCCAACTGCATGCCCCGCGTGCATGGTACACGTCCAACGCACAAATTGATTCGTTCGCAATAGCAACAAACAGACAGTGCTTGCATAAATTCCGATCGATTTACTCTCCATGCGGGATCGGATGAGATAGCTACAAAGGCCGCTCAACATATATCACTATTAGTTATTAAACCGAGGAACTAACTACAGACGCGTGATTCCCTAGCTGGAATGTGTAGTTGCGCGCTCTCTTTATATGTACACAATACATGCATTTTCCTGATATCCTATGTTTTCTTTTGGAAGAGTGAGAAGCTGCTCATCACCTCCACATCCTGATTTTGTTACGTTCGCCGAAAGCAAAGTGCTAATAAATATAAATAAACAAATAATATAAAAAACTCAATGGCTGCTTGTTCGTGGGAGGGACAGCAGAGGCGCAGGCAGCAGCACTGCAACAGTGAGCGCAAGTACAGAGGCATAGTAGTACTACAGTATTGAACTTGCAATTGCAATCATGTGAAGGGGAAGGGGACGATGGATGGCCAAAAGTTGGCGCCACCGGCCATGTTCATGCTGCGCTACCTAGCCTGCGAATATTGGACCACATATCCAAAAGTAATAGCCATGCATATGCATGCACACCAACTCCATCCATCAGCCCAAAATTCCAACACCAGAAAAAAAGGAAAAGAGAACACTACAATACATAGTACTAGCATGCAATGAACTGAAGCTACAGCCACCAGACAACGAACTGAAGCTAGGTTCATGTGCAACCGAACAAAAAAAAAGTTTCAAATCCATACAGCAGCATGCAATGCATGTACAGTGCTCGCAGAGTGCGGTATATAAATACACTGTACAAGAAAAGAAAAACTCCGCCTTCATGCATGTTTCTTGCCACGTACAGACGTACGTGTACAGCTACTTTATGTAACCGATGGAGCAAAAATGTACTATCATGTATGTATATACATTTATTTATTATCAACAACTAAAGGCCGCATGCATATATGCATGATAGGGACGATCTATCTCCATTCCGACTCCACCGAATCGATATCGATCCATCGCTGACGAGCTGTGAATATCGCGCGCGGCCGGATTCATGATACACCCACCCATCACCCGTCTCTCCGTGTCAAAGTTTATCAGGCGCGCGGCTGTGGTGGGCAGCGGCGGCCTAAAGATGTGGGGGACCATGCATGACTAGCAGCAGAGGCCAGAGAGAGACCACCACGAAGCATGCAGATTGCAGTTGCAGAGCTGAGGTGGTTGCAACGAAATAAGCGCATGCGGATGCAATGATTCCTCCGAACCAACCACCATGCTTCGTATGCTTGCATTACTAGTATACTACTATTTCATCAAGTACCTTAATTTTCAAATTAATCCTTTCATCAAGTATACCTAATGGCCGTTATATACTACTATTTCCACTTTGTACCGATGCCTTTCATTTCATTATCCTTTGACGTTCTAGACTACTGGTAGATATCTATCCAGTCGAGACTCCAGGAGGCCAGGCCAGGCCTTCAGAACCGGAGAACAAACCTTTACCATACTTCCAAAAGAAATGCCAAGTAGGGGGCCCTAAAAAGTGAGGGTAACTGTAGCATATATGCTGCTGCTGCTGTTTTGCATGATGCCCTACACTACAGTAGCAAACACAGTCCATATTCGTGGCTGGCAGAGCATCTTCAGAGACGCACACTTTTGTGGTGGGCTGGTGGCATATACTTGCATGTCCTGCCATGTACGTACGCACTCCTATGTAGGAGTAGAGTATGATATCTCAGCAAATATTTCTTCGATCGCCTCTGGTCCACTCGAATCATATAGTAGAGCCCTGAGCTAGATTTTCTCCTCAGCCATACTAGTCGTAGTATTTGAAACACGTACTTGCTACATTTAATTTTCCTATATAATACAGTACGTACGTATACTTGTCTTTCGACGTCCAAATTAAACTTTGTGGTATCGCTCTATACGATTTAATTTTGAGTAAAATGTATGACTGGCCTTCAAACTTGTCTGCCACACCGCTGTCGCTTACCGCCCTCTGTGTCGCACTACCATAGCCAATGTCGCCGCCGCCGCCTAGCGCTTCTTGGCCAGCCACCGCCCGGCCCAGCTTTGTCGTCCGCGAGCACTAATAGACTGCAAAGCTCAACCAGCCATTGATGCCCACTGCCCATGACGAAGAAGATGATAGTTTTAGGTGAAACAAACTCTAAAAAGTCTATAAATATTCATCTATTTTTACATGTTTAGGCCATCTTACAAATAATTCCCTCCAATCTATTGTGTGAAGCAATCCGGTCTTATCTTGGCCCGCACCTGTCAGGCCGGCCTCACGAGTCATTTCCATGCTAGCAAACACTCAACGTGCCACATCAGCGCGTGGGCACGGCCTAGACCCATTTGGATGGCCACTAAGACCCAAACATAGATTAACGGCCTAAAACGATGCAATTTGAGAGTACAAGAGAAGTACCCGATGTGACATCCTTTAACAAGTTTGAGGATCAAGATGGTGCAATTTGTGAGTACAAGAACCATGATGACACAGTCCAAACAACATGTACTTTAGTCTTTAATTTATATATATAAGTTCAATGCCATCAGATCATCAAAGTCAAAGGTTAGCCTATTGTCAGCACTCAAGCTCAATGCATAATTACGAATCCCGTCTTGTGCTGCATTTCGCTGTTTCTGATCGATCTCGTGAACTAACTGTACGCATTGCATTGCAGAGGCACATGCAACGGGCCAACGGGTACGTACTGTAGGCAGGTAGCTGTAAGCTGACCCCGGGGCATAAGAAAAAATGGCAGCTTTCTTGAACCAAGCACCCAACCGTTTCCATGACCGTCGCCACGGCAGGAAAGAAGGAACGAAAATACATCAAAATAGCGGCACATGCATGAGTACTAAATGCAGATAAAATTTAAAACTAATTGCACAGTTTTATTATATTTTGCGAGACCAACATTTTAAACCTAATTAGTCAAAGTTTAGATATTTTTTTACCAAATACAAATAAATTGTTATAGTGTACATTTAATGCGCACCGTAGCAATTAGGAAACCCCCGTTCGGATCTAAACAAGGGCAAAGCGAAGCATATTTGGTTTGTTGTCACCTTTGCCTGCCTACTGTAAACCTTTTCAGTCCTGCAGGAGCCCTCTTGCTCCGCATCTGCTCCTCCTGAGCTCCCAGGGGAACAGCGACAGCAATGCGCTCGCACCCCAACGCGCGCATTGCTATGCTGGCCTGCCTGCTGTGCAGTGCTATGGGGGCGAGAGGCAGTATACAGAGACAAGAGATGGGAGAGGGCAGGGGAGAGCACGAAAAGATGCGAAGGAAAGCTTGTGTGTCTCTGGTAGAGTAGCATAGCATCGCAGATAGCACGGGAGCTGAGGCCGGCCAAAAGCTGGGATCCAGCAAATCTTGGCCGCCTGCACGCCTAATTATCCCTTGTCGTCTCCTGTCGCTTCCGTTTACCATCGCCGTCAGTGACTGATCAATCATCTCAGCTGTTAACCGACATTGCTTTCTTCTCCTCTGCTAACTGAGAAGGGTTAACTAGTAAGCAAGCGCCTGCTGCTGCTACCTCAGCTTTTCTGAGGGGGGGGGGGGGGGGGGGGGGGGGGGGGGGGGGGGGGGGAGTGGCGCGCGCACACAGACACACACAGGGTCTCCGTGCGGCGATGACCACCAGCACCAGCAGCATGCTGATGATGGTAGTAGCTGGACAGCAGCAGCAGCTATAGATGCCCTCAGCCAGAGCCCTCTTGAATGAATCATCGACCACCCCAACACCCGCAGTTGGCGTGTGCCGTGCTCCATTCCCGTTTCTAGCCCCGCGGACCGGAATCTCCCCCCGAGCCGGCGCCCTCTGCCTTCCATCGTCTTCTTCCCAGCTTGTCCGTCTCCACAAGCGACCAACAGCTGCTGCCTGCTCACACCTCGCCACTGCTGCGGCGGCTGCTGCTGCTGCGCGTTGGCGAGTGCGTGGTTCACGAGCGAGCTCCACAAGTCCAGTCGCGCACGGCAGCAGCAGCCGCTTTGCTTGCTTGCTTGCTTGCCGCCGCCTCCTCGATCATTTTGTTGGCTTCTCCTTGGCCTGGCTAGCTGTTCTGTTCATTCCGTCCCAACATAGAACACGAGGTGGGAATTGGAGGCGTACCAAGGCAGCAGAGGTCACTAGTGATTTCACACCTGCAATTCTTTTTTTTTCTTTAACAAAAAAAACTCTCTTTTCTTTCTCTTGTTTTGTTTGTCCTTCTTGTAATAATAACTCTGCCTGCCTTCGTCCCCTGCATGGTCTCTTTCTTCCTGCACTGCAGGACTATAAGAGTAGGCGAGTAGCTAGCCCTGCCCACCATCTTCAGCCGCGCACGCCGTCTCGCTCCTGCAGCGTGCGAGATCGCAGGAAGGAGGATTGCTGAGATGGGGGACGCAGCAGAGACCAGCAAGGCTCTGCACAACTGGATGGGCGAGCCGAGGCCGAGCGACCTGGGCGACGACGACGAGGAGACGCTTCAGCTTAGCCTCGGCCTCCCCGGAGGAGGAGGAGGAGGAGGAGGAGGAGGAACTGGGGCTGGGTTGCCACCCGCCGCCTGGAGAATGCTGCCGGCCAGAGACAAGGAGATGCGCTCTGCTGCTGCTGTCGACACCTCCATGCTCTCGCTCGGCTACTCCGCCCCAGCTTTCTCGCCCCGCTCACAAGGTACGCCCAGCATGGTTCCAATTGGACATGGATGCTGCCATGTAGTACCATCTTATTCTTTGGATCATGGTCTTAACAAGAAAAAAAAACGTATCTGGAATTCTGCATCATCAGTCATCACACTGCAGCTCTCAGTAGCCTCAGTAGTAGCATCGAGTCAGATTTTTTTTTTGAGAATTCATTCGAGTCAGATGTTAGTTCTTCATTTGCTTGCATTATTAGATAACAGAGTGCTAGCTAGTCTTACGAATAACTCTTGAAATACGATGAGATAGAATATCTTTGCTCACTCAAATTTAAGCTCTTAGGTAATAAAGAGCGTTCAAGCAGAAAAGTTCTTGAAAATTTGTCGCCTGACACATATGAGCACGACGTCTTTGATTTTTTTCTTCACAAACTTAGCTTACAGAAGGGCAGGCCTGGTGCAGCTCGCCGAGTTACCAGGTCCTGGGTTCGAAGCCGTCTCTGTGCAGAATTTCTGCGGGGGTAAGACTTTGCTTCGGTTATTCCCTTCCACAGACCCCACTCGTGTGGGAGCCTCTGGCACTGGATCTGCCCTTTACAAACTTAGCTTACAGAGGTGTTGATCAAGTTAAAAAAAATATGTAGGGTCTGGTTTCAGAGATTCCTATTTTTCAATCAACACTTATAGAGGAGCCTATACATTTGCAACAATACGTTTGTGTGGTCAACAGCTGTTCTTTCATAGTACACTACAGTTGTAAGTAAATTCTTTTATTCTTTTACTCACCCGGTCCATTTTATCTGGTGCAAGTTAGAATGATACGATCTACTAGATTACACTTTGACCATTCATTTGCTTGATATTATATTATTTATGCCTATAAACTTATAATCATTTGATAGTATAATTCCTTACAAATATAACCATATAAAGTTTGTATTATAATAATTAAAAATTATAGCCTAATTATTGGTCAAAGTTTTTAAAGTTTGAATCTTTATATGCGTGTACGCCAGATAAAATGGACCAGAGGGAGTATTTCATAGTAGTAGAGTAGTATGAGTAAAGCAGCTGAGACTTTGTAAATTGAACTGAGATCCCATGAATGCACCTCTGTTTTCATTCTGTTTGATCCTATGATCTTGTTCTGCATAAAGTTGCATGTTTGTTTCTTCCTTTGTTCTTGAGTCAGTTGCAATCAAAGTGAAAAGTTCTCAGCATGTACTCCTCTTGTTCCTTTCTCCTTGTTCTTGTGCAGGCAAGGCAAAGGGGTCCCCAGCAGCGGCTACAGAGAATGCCCGGCTTGCATCCACCAACAACGCCTCCCAGGCAAGGCAAAGGTGGGAATCAATCATGACACCTCACATGCCAAATTCCGCAAGGAATTCTTTTTCTTACCAACCTTTTTAGCAGCAAGAGTTGGCAAGGAGCTAGCCCTGTTCGAAATTTTATGCCCCCAATATTTCTTTATTCTTCCCGTCTGCCCCGGCTCGGCATGAGTTTAAGAGGGAGGTGGTTCCATCTCCTGCACTGCACTGGACTGCATCTGCTCATTCATGGCAATACAAATCCAGGATTCAAGGGGCTTGTTTGCATCTGCCTGCTCCCATGCATATGCATGGAGCTGGATATGGAGATGGAGCTCCTCCCATTTATGAGGGATGCAGTGGTTTTGACCCTGTGCTCGGTTCTTTCATTTGTCCCTAGTCCCCAGTGGCATCTTGCCTCTCTCTGTCTAGTTCATGGCTGGAAGTTAACCATATTGTGTTCCCACAAGCATAACTTTGTTTAGCTTGTGTACATTAGGAAGTATTCAGCCTGAAAAACCTAAGACCATGAATCATTTCCAATAGGAGCTCTGTCTCTAACTAACTCGTTTTGGAAAAAGAAAATAATAGTAATAAATAGGTCTATGTTCCTTCTGTTACACGCCCTGTTCGTTTGGACTTATCAGCAGAATCAGCAGTCATCCAGCAGTGTTTTTCTCTCACAACAAACCAGCGAACAGTGCTTTCAGCACAATAAACCAGCGAAACGAACAGGCTGACAGATTTCAAGCTCTTAGTATCTGTTCTGAACATGAATCATGTCCAGGAAGGAACCTGTCTACAATTTTTCATCTATCAGTGTATTATAATGCATGTCTGTATATGCATTCACTAGCAGGAACATCTGTGTTTGCCAATTGTTGTTCTTTGTCCAATAGTTAACTACTATGCTTCATTCTAATATCTCACTGTTTCATGGTCCAATTTCAGATCTCCAAATACCCCGGTTATTGGGTGGCCTCCGGTTCGTGCATTCAGAAGAAATCTGGCTACCTCTAGCAAAGCATCCCTTGAACATCAGAATGGGAAGAAGGCAGC
This sequence comes from Saccharum hybrid cultivar R570, assembly GCA_038087645.1. Lineage (NCBI taxonomy): Eukaryota > Viridiplantae > Streptophyta > Magnoliopsida > Poales > Poaceae > Saccharum > Saccharum hybrid cultivar. The sequence continues at coordinate 308,502 of JAQSUU010000203.1, read as the reverse complement.
CAGACCTGAACAGACCACAAAAAGAGCTCCATTTGTAAAGATTAACATGGATGGCATCCCTATTGGTAGAAAAATCGATCTGAATGCCCTTGGTAGTTATGACGAGCTGTCTCTGTCTGTTGACAAGCTATTCCGGGGGCTTCTTGCAGGTACTATGAACCTTTGTTGTTTTTATGTAGCTGTTACCTTTATTTTGTTATAACTTTATTTATGGTAAGTATGTTCAGGATTTCCCCTTGTACTTAACCAAGAAACCATAAAGTTGTTTCCGTGCTAAGTAACTTTTAGTAGTTTGATTGAATGGTCAAGTTGTTTGGTCAGTGTCTGATTCAATTTGCTCAATTCTTATATTTCTGTGTAGCACAACAAGACCCTCTGGATGCTGGCACAGAGGAGTGTTCACAGGAAGAGGTGGCGATATCGGGTTTACTAGATGGAACTGGGGAATACACTCTGGTTTATGAGGATTATGAAGGTGATAGGGTGCTGGTTGGTGATGTCCCCTGGGGGTAAGTGTTCCTTCTTGTCTGCATTTGAGCGATACATCAAATTGTGTATATGAATAAATAAACAATATAGATGTGCTAAAATCTGATAGAAGTGCCTACCATTTAGAATTTCAGACAAGTATAACACGATACTAACGAGGTTTATATTGCCGATCTGATCGGCCTAGATTCCAAAATCTTGCATACCTATTTTGTACAGAACAATGCTGCCTAAAGTTGAATTTTTGTCACCTTCAGTTTATAGGTTTGTTTACTGCAAAACAGACTTACTAGTATGATAGCCGATACCTGCAGGATGTTTGTTTCTTCGGTGAAGAGGCTGCGAGTTCTGAAGACATCTGACCTCTCTTCATCTGTCAGTACCTCTTTCTAACTCACATACCGTCCTCTTCCATTGCCTTGTCTGCCTTCAGATTGCTGATAAATTCACATTTCCCATGCAGCTAACAACATCAGGCCGGAAGAGGACGGTTACTGAGCGTTGAGTGTTTACCTCTTAGACACTTCCAGTGATGTTGATGCGCTGTGAAGAAGAAAATGTCTTCTGAGCTTGTATCACCTTTCTTTCTGGTTTCTTCCTTTCCTTTTGCCTACTCTCTTGGAAGGGATCATCAAAGAACCGACCTTTTGGGTTTTCCTGCTCTTATCTATCATGCTTCTGCCTACGAGGCTTCCGAGAAGCGATTTGTTTGCGCAATTGACGTGGCTGTATGTAAATGTTCAGACGAATCAGCTCTATGTTTATGCAGCCTATTCTGTTTGTTGCCTTTGACGCACTGAGGAGATGTACTTCTGTTTGATGCCTGATTATTGTTAGAGTCCAGACTCTAGTGCATCTCATTACCTTTTTCCACCCCTTGTATTTAGACGTCTCAAAAAAATCAATCTCTACCTCTAGAGATTGATTTCTAGAGGCGGGCCAAAACCCAGCTGCCTCTAGAAATTGTTTTCCAAAATCTGTAAATTGGGCTGAAAAATAGAAAAAAAATTCAACCCAAGAGAAGGCCTCCAACAAACTCCGCGTGGCAAGTTATAAGTCACACGGTTTTCATACGAAATACACGTGTGCAGCCACGAGTGATCGAACTCAGCAACTAGCCTCGGACAATGCTTTCTTAGGACTGCCTTAAAGTCACTGCTGACCTAGTGACTCTTATATACACTATACCGAATATTGTAATACATATTAGAGATCCTAAACGAACTCAAATAAAACTATTTAAACTAGAAAGTTTTATATCTCTTCAAGTACTACAGCTTTGGTATAGCTGTCTTCATCCTAGGCCATTTGAATAAATCAAGAAAAATATGAATTACAAAATCATCAATTTTAAACTAGAATTTCTAAGCCAAATGACTTCAAATGAAAAGGTTATCAACTAAAATGTTTCATATCTCTTTGAGTACTGCTATAACTTTGGTTTAGGTCGTTTCTTCATCCGAGGTACTTAAGGTTTCAAAAAATATAAAAAATCTAAAAACTTAAAACAAAATCCCTAGACACTAAATGGTTTCAAATGGAAAAGTATTCAACTATAAATAAAGTTCAAGGTCTCGAGTACTGTAACTTTGGTTTAGGTCGCTTCTCTATTTGAGGTTATTTGAAAATTTTAAAATATTGTATTTGAAATTTGAAAAAATAAAACTTATTTTTAGGCCTTAAATGATTTAATGGAACAGTCTTCAACTTAAAAGATATAGATCTCCTCAAGTAATACAAATTTAATATAAAATTTGTCTTCATCTGACTTGATTTGAAAAATATAAATTTTATTGTGTTGCACATAATTTTAGAGGCAGACCAAATTGTTAATTGCCTCTAGAAATCCGTTCCTAGAGAGGGCTGAAATTCCCAACTGCATGCGTTCATTTCTAGTGGCGTCTGTAAAGCACCCTACAAATGACATTTTTAGAGGTGATTAGACTTGCCAGCAGCGTCTAAAAATAGCTAGCATTTCTAAAGATGGCTGGAAATTTCATCCACCTTTAAAATCAATTTCTACAGGAGTGGTAGATTAAAACTATTTTTAGAGACATATTTAATAGAACCGTCCCTATCGAGAAAAGGTGCCTCTAAAAATAGATTCTAGTAGTGTGCAGTGCAAACAATTGAGTGGCAGTACTCCCGCATGCCACGTGTCCAAGCCATGTCAACGCGGGGGCATGGGTCCAGGCTCGTTTGAACAATGAGTAAGACTCAAACAGACGGTGACACACTATAACATGATATATCTAGACAAGTTTGAGTTCAAGCCATGGACTTACTGAAAATCAGGTGTGAAACCACCTGGAAGTACTCTACATACCACACAGTTTTTCATGAGCAGTCAAGAAATTGAGTAAGTAACGATTAATAATGGATCTCGCTATGCAACACTCGAGCATTTTACGCTCTCCCGACACCCAATTTTTTCTTGTATCTTCTTCTTCCTCCTCCTGACACACCGCCACCCCGCCACGGCGCGCTAGGGTCCTATCGGAGCTCCACGGCCACGGAGCTCCAACGATACCTTACCACGCCCTCGGAGACCTTCTCTCCCCTCGTCGCCGTCATGGTCATGGTCGCCCCCTCCCCAACCTGGTCTGGCCGCCTCCTCCACCGCCCGCTCTGGCGGCATCACCCCCACCTCTGCCTCGCTGCCGTCTCTCCCATCCTGTCGCCAGGCCTGCTTGTCTCCCAAAAAGTTCTTCTAAGCTCGCCGGAGATGGAGAAGGAGAGAGGGAGAGGAAGAGAAGAGAGAGAAGAATCGAGTCTTACAACACTTGAGTGTTGTATAGCATCTCTTAATATATGTCATGATATGTCATGGTGGCAAAAATTAAAAGCTGCGATTCTTGATTAGGATCAGCAAACCAACGCACTAATCCAACGAAGTAAGCGCTACTGATAACAATGCTAGCTAGTTGCTATTGCTAGAGTAGATAAGAAAAGGAAGATTGATATCAAACACCACGGCGGAAGGGAATGCTGCCTTCTAGAGCATCTCCAACTGCTCCCCTTTCTCATTTCCTATCCCCATAAATCTATTATATTGGGGGAGATAAGTTAAATTTGATGCTCCAATAGCTTTCCTTTCCCATCCCCTTTTTATGGTGATCACCAATATCTCCTCCATCTTCCCTCAAATAAAGGAGGAGTTGTATCTCTCCCAATAGCCGGGACCCACCTCCAACTGTCACTTCTCTCTCCTGCGACGCTCGTCGGAGATGATTTGGTAGCCGGTGAAAGACGCATTCACGGAAAGCTTTGCTCCGGCGGCCATGGTCATTGTGGACCTGAGGTGGAGGGAGGTGGGCACTATATATTGGGGGATTATTGGTGATCTGTTGGAGTATCTCCCCTAATAGTCGAAAAAATAGTATAGGTGATCATCAATATTATTCTATCGGGAATAAAGTATTTGTGAGCTATCGGAGATGCTCTCGTAGCTTCAAACCTGACGTAGAGATGGGTTCTACAGAAACTGCGTGACACCAGGAGATGTGGGCGGTGCTCCGACATCTTGGGCACGGGCTCACTAAATGAAGGTGTACGGTGTCGCGGACTGGTGACGCTGTTCCGCTGTCTCCCGGCCGGGGCGCTCGTCGACGTCCCCTGCAATGTCGTCCGGGAGCTCCGAAGGGCAGGGCTGGTTCAGGTCCAGCTCCAGCACGGTGGAGGGACGATCGGTTGCGTCGTCCATGACAAGCTCGACGAAGCCGTCGTCCCCCGTCGGAACGAAACTATTAAACGCGTCGTCAGGGACGACCACGACGGAGCATCCGTCCTCCGGCGACGGTGGCGGTACGTTGCAGGGATCATCGGCCGCGAACGGGAGCTGGACAGCGGGTACCAGAAAGGATCATCCAGCTTCGGGCCCGCCGGGCTGGCGCTGAACGGCACGCCGTGCAAGTGCAACTGGAGGTCGTCGACGACCTCATCGACGGGCTCTTGATCTGCCGCAAATAAACCAGCTGTCGCGCCGCCGCCGCCGTCGTCCGGCGGGTAGACGTAGAAGAAATCGATCTCTCGCAGCGCATGAGGCGGCGTCCCGTCGTCCGGCTCTTCCATGAACGCCGCCTCCTCGTCCTCCCCCTGGATGAATAATAATGTCTCTGCTGATTTCTTCTCCGCAACGGCGCCGTCGATGCCGGCGGCAGCGAGTCGGGACGAGCCGCGTGCCGCGCCAGCAGTGTCCCCGGCCTCGTCGTCTTCCGAAGCGACCCGGCTGCGCTTCTGCCGCTGAGACGGTGCAGTGGTTTCCATGACCGTCGTCGACTGTCGTTGGTGTATGATGGCTGGCTGGTTTGAGATCGGTTTGCAACGTCAGGTGATCGTATGTACGACTGTACGTGACAATGGAGTCTAATCGAAGTTATGGAAGGCTTGGACGATCGAGTTGGGGTCGGGACAGACGGACGACCCAACTCTACTCGTATCAGTGGGCGGTCTGAGGACAGACGATTCCGTCTCCATGCATCGTGCGGAATCTCAAGTTGATATATTGTGGTGCTCGATTGTAACGGTAATGCTCAGAAACGGGCACGGACCCGTCACGAGAATGCACGCTCCACTCCTTTGCATGCTGTCGCCGCTACCTCCACCGATGCTCTGCGTTGTCGCTGCCGCCCCACCCCGCGCTCACCCCACCCTCTGCGCCACCGCTGTCGTCCCCACCCGCCCATACATTGCCGCTGTGCCCACATCCACCCTTTGCACCATTGCTTCTATGCCCACCCATCCTCCGCGCCACAGGCGCCTGTGCCACCCCCACCCTGCCCTCTATGCGCCGCCATCTACCTCCGCGTTATCTCGAGCTTCACACCAGTGACCTCCACGTGCCGATAAGTCTCCATTTGCCGAAACAACAAGGAGATGTTGCGCTGAAAATGTATGTTGCAAACGTATGTTTTATGTGTTTCAGAGGTACGTTGTATGTGTTTTATATCGATGTTGCAAAAGTAGATCGGGATGTTGCACATGTTGCAACAGCTATACACGTATGTTTCATCTCTTTCAAACGTATGTTGCAAGTGTTTCATCTGGATGTTACAAAAGTAGATTTGGATGTTGCATATACATGCATGTTGCAAGCGTATAGTTCAAGTGTTTCATACGTATGATGCAAGTGTTTCATTTGGATGTTGCATATATTCGTAATGGCTACACATTTGTTCTCAAGTTTTTTTTTTCTGGTTTTTGCAAGTGTTTTAGACGTATGTTGCAAATGTTTTAGACGTATGTTGTATGTGTTTTATCTAGACGTTGCAAAAGTAGATCTGGTGCAAGGTTTTCCCCATGATGCAACGACCTACAAGTGTTGCAATATGCCAAAAAGTGTTGCAATAGATAAAATTACAACACAAAAATTTGGTTGGGAGGCGTTGCCACTGATGTCGTAGCAATAAGTTTGCGCAACACTTTATTTTGGTGTTGCAATAAATTTTCCTCTATTGCAACAGAATGGAGTTTTCTTGCAACACCATGAAGTGTTGCAAGCCATAGTACAAGCAACCACCATAGATGTTGCAATAGTAACTACTGCAACATACTTGGTGTTGCCAGAGATATCTGTTGCCACATACCCAAAGAGTAGCAATAGGTACACTAGCAACGACAATGAGTGTTGCAATAGACCCTATTGCCACACATCAATAGTCATGAGTTTTCAGTCCAGATACCTTGCATGCATTTACGTCAACACATCTCCTTATATTGGAGCTAAACCCATCAGGCATCTTTGCTCCTTGTAGAAATTGGCATAAACTTTTCTTGTCATCCTTATCTAAAAAGTACAAGGCTGGTGGCAAGGTGTAACTATCATTGTCAATCACAGGGTGCTGATCTTGCCTTATCCCTAGCTGTTCCATGTCAAGCCGGGCCTTCTCACTGTCCTTACATTTACCTTCAATTTCAAGCAAAGTACCCAATATGCTCTCGCATATGTTTTTCTCAATGTGCATCACATCCAAATTGTGCCTTATGAGCAAAGAAGACCAGTAAGGGAGCTAAAAAAAATACTCTTCTTCCTCCAATTGTGCCATCTTTTATCTTCATCACACTTCCTCTTTTTTGATGTCGCCTTTCCAAAACTCGATCAAAAGTTTCATACTGCTCCAATACTTGTTCACCAGACAGTGGTACTGGAGCCTCCCTGGTTTCCACCTCATTGTTGAAGCTGATCTTGTTCATGCGCCATGGATGGTCCGAGGGCAGAAAACGACGATGTCCCATGTAGCAGTGCTTGTTTCCAAATTTCAACCACAAATAATCTGTATCCTTGTGGCAATATGGACATGCAAATTTGCCTTTTGTGCTCCAACCAGAGAGCATCGCATATGCAGGAAAGTCATTAATTGTCCAAAGCAGAATGGCATGTAGTTTAAAATTCTTCTTTACCTTATCATCCCATGTATCAATACCCTTCCAAAACTCCTTCAGCTCATCAATGAGGGGCCTCAAATATACATCAATGTTCATTACAGGAGATTTTTTTACCAGGTATCAACATCGACATCATCCAATAAGGTTGTTTCTCAAGCAACCAAGGAGGCAGATTGTAAGGGATTAAGATAACAGGCCATGGGGTGTATGTAACATTTTGCATGCCAAAGGGGTTGAAGCCATCAGAAGCAAGACCCAGCCTAATATTATGAGCGTCCTTTGCAAACCAATCATACTTCGTATCCACATGCTTCCATGCCTTCGAGTCAGCAGGGTGACGCATTTTGCCATCATTGACCAATTCTTCCTTATGCCATCGCATTTGTGATGATGTGCTCTCTGTCATATATAATCTTTGCAGCCGAGGAGTAAGAGGAAAGTACCGTAGGATTTTACGTGGGACACGCTTCTTATTTGTTCTATCAGCACCACCATCCGTATCGCCCCTCTGATCATAAGCACCATCATCGGGTGTTTTCCACCTAGACTCACCACATTTGGGACATGTATCCAGATTTGCGTTTTCCTTCCAAAATAACACACAATCCTTCTCACAAGCGTCTATCTTTACATAGTCCAAGCCTAGATCTCGAACCACCCTTTGCACTTTCTCCATTGTGTCTGGGACACAATGGCCTTGAGGCAGAAACCTTGAGAATAGATTAAGTACCGCCTCCAATGCACGGTTACTAAGACCATACAAGCACTTAACCTGAAAAAGTTCCACAATAAAAGAGACCTTAGTAGCATCTGTGCAACCTGGATACAATTGCTTTTCTGCCTCCTGTAATAATTTCAAGAAGATCTTGGCATGTTCATTTGGCTGTTCATTGCTATCAGTATCTCTGATCTCTCCATGTATAGCGCCTCTGATTAGGGATCTAACCAAATGAGGGGCACCACGGTCCTCACTCGGTGCACTTTCTTCATTATTGTCTTCTCCAACTTCTTGTGTTGCGGCTTCCTTGTCTACTTCTGCAGTAGCTGGTGGTGGTGCATCATTGTGTACTTCTACATCAGCTGGACGTGCATCTTGGTTGTGTAATCCCACATCTGAAACTTCCCCTTCCCTGATAAAGCTTTCAGCAAACCCTCTAGCAAGCACATGAAGCTGAACCTCAGACCGCGGTCTGTATGACATGCATACACATCTAGGACATGGACATGGAGCAGTTCCACCTCTCGATGTGCCACCAAATGTGATGTCTAGAAATTGTCGGAATTTCTGCTGCCACTCAGTTGAAGTACGAGGCAAGAGAATCCAATTCCTATCTTCACGTGACATTATATATTCTGCATGACCATGATCACATCAAACAAAAACAAATTAGAATTCTATCAATATGTTAAAAAAATAAAAATACATATATACAGAGGTATCAGCTAGCATGCATATATATATATATATATATATATATATATATATATATATATATATATATATATATATATATATATAGAGGTATAAAAGTTAGTAAATTACCTAGTTGAGAACTTGAGATAATGATTATCCACTAAATAGTCTTAACTCTTAGATCACAATGCCCTAACTGCACGTATGCACTTTGAACCGTATGACTTAGGGGATTACCAAATCTTGTCCTCTAAAGAATAAACATTGGAGGTAAATAAGTACATAATTGGAGATAAATTCTTTTTGAACTGAAAACTGTGGACCATCGCTCCCCAGCTATTTTATTAAAACTGACGAAACCAAGATACAGAGCATTGTCCTCTAAAGCATGAAATATACAAACAAAAGAAATATAAATACAGAATAAATTAAATTACCTGGATCGGATGATGCCTGACGGAATTGGACAGAGAGAGGCAATCAGCCAATCAGGCAAGCAACACGTCCCTGGTTCTTGGCAGTTGGCACGAGCAGGCAAGCAGCAGGGCGCGCAGCGCAGGAACAGCGGAGGCCCGAGCATAGCGCAGTACACAGCACGCCGGCAACAATTGGCGATGGCCAATGCCCAATATCTGATTGAACAAGGAAGGCAGGAAGCTAGGGAACTACCTATATACAAAGGCAGCAAGCAGCGCCAAAGGAGAGAAAAAAATTTGGAGGTAAATTAAATATTGATTGTTTTCTTAGATCAACAAAGGGTAATAGGAGCAACTGGGCAAACAAACGGTTTGATGTGGACTATGTCGGAGTCACGTACGTGGCTACGTGAGTTGGGCTGCCGGCAACGTCGCAATGGCCGACGACGGCGCAATGGAGCGGCAATCAGATCACCGCAATGGAGTGACTTGGCGAGAAACAATTGAACCACCAAAATCACCAAACGTCCTTTCGATGGAGAGGAGCGGCAGCGGCGTGCGGAACTCAGAAGGCAAACCTCTCGTAGGTTTTTCTTGACCAGGTTCGTAGCAATTACGATTCATTGGGCCTTTTTTTGGCATGCGTAACTAAGAAGGAAACCTCTCTCGTAGGTTTCTTTCTTTTTACTAGGTCTCGCAGGTTCCTGTTACGAATTTTTTTAAGGCATACCTGTTATGAGATTGGTTGGGTGTTTTTTTTAGATTGAGAAAACGGAGTCTATCGCGGTGGAATCTATCTGTTATTTCCTTGGCGACCTCTGCCCAGCTCGAGTCCAACGCTGAGTCCAAGTTGGAGCAGGAGATTTCTACTGTCACGCAGAGATCGAAACCAAGCAGGTGCTGTGGTCCTTTCTCATCCTGTTCAAGACCTGTGCGGCTGTATCGTCCTGTTCAAGACCTGTGCGGTTGTATTGTCCGATCCCTAAATTTGTCATATATTTTTTAAATGCAATGGACAGGCAAAAACATTCTTAATTTTGAGTTAAAAAGATATTCTACTGTCTGTAGTAGCAACAATAACTAATACTCCATAAAAAATATATTTTGTAGCAACACACTATGACACACTAGCTTTTGTGGATGACATTAGCATTTGTGGATGAACGAGCTCAGTCCCACTCAGCGCAACCGTACGTACGGAGAGACATATTTATTGTACGACTAAGAAAGATGACACCACTTGTGGCTCGTGCATGACTATTCGGGTGAAGATAGACGGCTAACCCGTACGTCTATAAGATGCTTTAATGATAAATACATATTGTCGTCGAGCGTGTCGATACATATTATCGTCGATGATTCATAGATGGCAGAACTGTGAGGGTGAGGAAACTGTTAACAGTTTAAGAATGAAAATAACAACCCGTTGCAACGCACGGGCACTTTTGCTAGTTAATTAAATAAACAAAGTAAAATATTACGTAGGTCGCTATAGGTGTGGGAAACATTTGTGGCAACCTGCAACACATGGGAACATATCTAAGAAATGATATATATGGGGATTGGTCCCTTGGCCTCGAGGGCCCAATGTGGCCGCAAAGCTCAACCCCCCTTAGGACCGGGCCTGACTGGCGTTCTAGGAGACAACACATCTAGGGAGCCTGCTGGCTAGGCATGCCCGATTCAGATGAGGATGGTCGATCGATGGGGAGAGTTACATGCATCTCTAACCAATATAATGTTCACATATGTTGTTGGGTCCTAGACAAAGAAAGACCCACCAAATACTTTGGTCTATAGCAACACAAATAAACCGTGGCAATAGTAACATGATATTACATCCATTTAGGATTGTAGTGGCAATAAGTCCCTAACAATTGCAACGCCATAGAAGATTATTGCAACCCCAAAAAACCGTGGCAATAGGAACATGTTACTGCAACCATTTCAGAATTCTTGTTGCAATAACCACCTAGCAATTGCAACACCACTGAAGACTATTGCAACCCGGAATAACCATTGCAATAGTTACAAGCAAAAGCAACCAAATCCAATATAGTTGCAATAACACCAAGTAATTGCAACATAAATCAATACTAATGCAACTCTAAAGCGCCATGGCAATAACGCCAACTAATCGCAACACAATTCTAAAATGGTTGCAATAGCATACTTCTGTTGCAAAGACAAACCACACATATTGCAACACATTTAGTTCGTTGCATTATAGGCGCATATTGCAACCATTTTTACGGAAAGGTTGCAATACGCCCCCCTATGGCAACCAAATTAGTAGTGTTGCAATCGTGTGGCGTGGCATTAGGGGGGAATCCTTGTAGTGGTTGCACATGTTGCGATGGGACCCACCCGCCGTAACCGCCTACTGCAGCTGCTGTGGCATCGCCGAGCGGGCACAGACGGTCCCACGTGCATGCCTGGGAAGTGGAGCGGACGCGAGCAGCCCCCACAAGTGGTTGGGCAGCGTGGGCTCCACATGGGCGGGCACGGTACCGCCCGATGGATTGGTATCCGATTGGACGTCTGGGTGCTAGCAGCTCCCCATTGAAATCCCATTAGTTTCTTCTCGGTCTCTCATTTGCCGTACAATCCGACAAAAATAGCCGTCTTATTTTTTTCTTGAGAAATGCATAAATTTAGTTAGCCAACAATTAAGGTTTCAGTATGCAGCGAAGGAGTGACTAGCTCACTAGTTGAACGGTGGTCACACAAGCCTTTTTTTATTTATAAGTCAAGTGGAGCCTACATATATTGCACTAGAGTGGTAATATAATATAAAATATAATATAAATTACCGCTAAAAATACAGCAGAGTACATACACTTACAGCACAACACGACCAATAGCATACACGATAAAACAAAGCCGAAGACAACCACCGGACACAGAGAGGAAACCAAAAAACTCCCTTGCTATAAGCACGTCATTATTCACCAACAAAACATAACAACCAAGTGGCTGTCCGTGACCTCCACTCCAAAGGTGACTGTTAAGCTTTGAGTCGATTCTAACAGAAGACAATCTTGATTACATAGTCTTCAAAGCATATCCGGGACCTAATTGATGCCCTCAACGCCCATTGAGGGGAGGAAGCCTCAATGGAGGGAGGGCCGATAAAAGGAGCGTGGAGAGATTCAAGAGAGGGGACTATATATGGTCTCTTTACCGGCATTTGGTGAGATGAGGCAATTAAAAAACGTGGACAATGACAGAGCTAGAACATTGACTTTGAAACTTGCCTATCAGTAACTTGTGCAAAACATCAGAAAGGAGAGGCTTGAATTGTGCATAGAGAGGTGCTAGTGGTCTTCAAAGCAACACCTCCAGGAAGAGAATGACATTGAACGATGCCACGTGGGATCACCGGTTCAGGTTTTCATCCCGAGACCACACTCATCAATGTGGCTGATGGATCTTTGACAATACCTTCAAGAAAGAACATGACGCACAGGGGCGTCATCGTTACCGGCACTGGCTACAAGCCAGGTAATACTTTCGCCTAAAATCCATTATTACATGTACCTCACTCGTAGCACAGGCAAACAACACTTGACTATGGTCACCAGTGGTGACACAACCGTGGAGGAGACTGAAGGCACCGCCCTCCAAATGAGTGGTCGCACCGCTATACTCCGGTGCTCAGCCCTAAGTATCGTTGTCGCGCAAACTAACCAATTGAGAGTTGGGTACCCCACCTAACGTCCATAAGAATTGCTTGTAAAAGAAAATACTATTATTGACAAAACCAGAGTTAGGAGGATAGATTGAGTTCAGGCGGCAGAACCGTGCAAGATGGCGGTTAGGTAGCAGAGATGGTGGAGATGTCGAGGTTGGGAGTAGGTGAGAGGAGCTAGGAGGCGAGCAGGTAAGAAACAATTCTGAAGTGATTCTAGTGGCAATTGAATGAGGAGCAGTGGGAAGCAGTAGAGAGAAGGGGTTTTCTTTTTGCCTCATTTGGTAGGGATCTGATTCCTCCTAAAAAGGCTGCGGCTTCGGCTCCTCATGTGGAACAACTTCTATGGAGGAGCTAAAGCCATTTTGAGAAACCGTTTGGCAACAATAGCTCTATGGTAGTTTTGTAATAATTTGTATTAGATCTATGTGAAGCCGAGAGAAGCCATTTTTTTTCTCCGGCTCTTCTATACAAAAACAGCTGTACCTCCTCTGTGCTCCTTGCAAGGAGCAGTTTTTTAGATGTCCATTTGGCACTTCTTGCAAGGAGCCACAAGAAGTCGGAGCCGAAGCCTTGCCAAATGGGGCCTTAGCTCCTAGCTCGTAGTGTTAATGGAGAAGTGATTATTTCCTACTTCCCACTAGAATCCGGTTGTCTTTTAAGTATTTGACAGGGATCCACAAAATCTGCTCTGAAGAAGCTACGGAGCTCTGCCAAACTATCCCATTATTACGTTGGCCTGCATTGATAGAGATTTAGACTGCCACAAGTTGGCCTAATCAACGAACAGTCTAACACCACCTACAGGGCTGGTATGTTTTCCCCAAGGCCCATCGGACCGTAACTGATCTCCGTAAACGCAAATTCTAGGCATCAAAGAAAAATCGGTCTTCCTAGCGCCCGGACGTTCGGCGCACGAGACACGTACGAATGCCGGGCCCTTCGCACCGCGCCCTCCCAAACCCGCCCGCCCCCCGCCGGAATAGAACACGAACGGAACGCCGCTCCCTTCTCAACCCCGCTCTCCCCTCCTGCGGGAATAGAACGTAACGCCGCTCCCCGCTTCCCAAAACCGCCCGCCCGCCGCTGGAATAAAATGAAACCCACTCGCCCCCCCGCATCACCCCATTCCCCAACCACGGCCCCTGTCCCAAGAGCAAGAAAACACTTCAAGTGCAACATCGCAAACATATGGAGAAGCTATCTAGTGCAACATCGGAATATGAATACTGCAACATCGCAAAAATATGTACTGCAACATCAAAAAACATGTACTGCAACTTCAAAAATTATGTGCTGCAACATCACAAAAACATGTACTGCAACATCGGAAAAACGAGTAATGCAACATCAAAAAATATGTATTGCAACATCGAAAAATATGTGCTGCAACGTTCAAAAAATATGTACTGCAACATAAAAAATTATGCGCTGCAACATCAAGAAATATGTACTGCAACATCGCAAAAATCAACCATGAAACATGGAAAATGAGACCATTCGGTGAAACATCAGTTGCAACAACCCAAAAATCCCATTACAACATTCGAAAATCATGTATTGCAACATCCCAAAAAACCCATTGCAACCCGGAGAAAATAGCAAAAAGGCATACTAAAACAACAAGGAGATGGGTTCAAGGTATAGGCTGCTCTAGCCTTGGCCCATCACCTCCGAGCTTACTGGAGGGAGGAGGGAAGGATCCCAGAGCTCGTTGGAACCCTAGCCACCACCACGCCCCTCAGATCCAGATGATGATGATGATGATGAGTAGGAGGTGGAGGAGGATGGCTCAGATCCAGAGGAGGAGGAGGAGGTCTCAGATCTAGAGGAGGAGGAGGTTTCAGATCTAGAGGAGGAGGAGGAGGAGGAGAAGGAGGGCTCAGAGCCACTACCGCCGTCCTCGTCTCAGGTGGGGGTCGCATGGAGGTCACGGAGGGAGAGAGGGACGACAGTGAGCTAGCACGCGGGCGCGGCGGCTCGGAAAATGGCGCACGACGTAGCAACGAAGTGGGTGCGGAGGAGTGGGGAGGGGGAGCAGGCGAGCGGAGCGAGCGAGTGGGCGCAATGGGATGGGATGTGATACGGACAAAGGTGCCAGGGGCGCGCGGTGCTCGGTCGAGTCGTGCGGGTCCATCCGGACGGGACAGACGCTCGCATAGTATCATTACCAAAGAAAAAAAGCACTAGTGCATGACCTTGTGAAGATGGGATGGTTTGAATGGCACCGCGTGAACATTTGCTTTTATCTTCACGTGGGCTTAGGCTGTTTGGTTACATGTATATGGGTTAGATAGGCTTCCTTAATGCAGCAACACAATGTCTTTTTTTTTATAAAAGCAACACAATGTTTTGTTGGCTGGATGTAGGTCCGAACTAGGTTTCGTGGATGCAAAATCAGCCAATAAATCTGGCTAACCGCCTCTAGAAAATTTCAAGGATGGCTAGTGTTTCTAACCACTTTGGGAAATGATCCTCACTTCTTGGTGTTGGAAAACTAGGGTTTCTAGCAGATGGGACACGATGAAGCCTTCGATTAGTCGAGTGCCTTGGGCGAAGGTAAGAAGAGTGGAAGATGGGCCCAAGCTCGATTAGGGTTTCATAAATGCACACACCCTTTACAGAATTTGTACCCCCTTTTATAGGGCACTGTTTGCTATTATTTCTCTTTACATCTTTGCCCTTTGATAGCTGTAGTACATCCTCGGAATATCCCTATGATATCACATGCTTCCAAGGGTAGTCTGGACATCTTCTTCCTCAACCGCCTCTGCTTGCTGGGCCACCGCTAAGAGCCCATTAACGGCCCATGATCCCATGCCACCGCCTGTGTGAAAGCCTATCAAGCTTCCTAGACCTCTGCTTGGGGCACCCTCACCAGGGGCCTTCGCTCCTGCCGCACGAGCCTTCGCCCTCGGCTGTGCCTAGGCACCTTTGCCGCTACCTTCGGGCCTTTGCCCGGAATGCCCGATCGAGCAGAGGTCTCTCACCCTTTCCTACACATTGCCCAAAAAAATGCTTGGACTGTTAGTTCGTATTACTTATTGTTAACTTGGGCCTTCGGCTCGTAACCGTGTCCCAACAGTTGCCCCTTTGAGGGCATGGTCTGATGCTGGTAGGCCTTGTCCTCAAAAGCTAGTTCACAGGTTCTGAGATGCGGAGGCCCCTGCGCTTCTAAAGGCTTCCCCCCTTTTCCCTCTGGGTCACTTGGATCAGACCGTTGTTTTGGTGATGTGTCCTTATTTTATTGGCTGCATTGGCTCTGGAACCGGTGTGCTTTTCAATAGATGTGACCGTTGGTTTTGGAAGCCGAAGCGATGGGGCGAGGGCTATATAAGGTGGTGATAGGTGAAGGATACTCCTTTTCAACCGTGCCATCGCTTTCCTGGCCTTTGCTTTCCAAGCCGTCTTCTTTCACGCTTAGCCTTCGTCTGTCCACTTCACGCCTTTGCTCCTTTCTACTCTTGCCGAGACTTTTGGAAGTGGCTTCTTTCATTAGTATTCCTCCCCGTTGGGCTTCTTTCTTTGGTCCTTACTGTAGTCTTCTCGGCGTTAGGGCCAGTGGTTGGTCTTCATGCTTTGAGTGTATGGTTGCCAGTGCGGAGGTGCAAGAGCTTGCAGAGGATCTTGGGAGTGTTGAAGCCTCCGTTGCCAACCTTATTACTACAGAGGAAGCATAAGATATGGCTAGCTCGAGCAGGACATGGGATTTTGGGCCTTCGCTTATGACGGAGGATATGATCGAGGAACTGCACAAGTTGGGTGTTTTTGGTGAAGCTAAGGCGAAGCCTCCGTAGGGGGAAACTATTATCGGGCCACAGGCTGCTGCTGATGTAGTCTTCAGGGATTTTTTTTTCTTTGCAACCTTCGCTTCCCCGCTGCTCGTTTCCTTTGCCAAGTTTTGGAAGCATTTGAGGTACAACTACACCATCTTACTCCCAATGGTATAATTACTTTGAGTAAGTTCTGCTAGGCGTGCTTGTCTTATGGAGAAGAGCCCAACGTTGGTATCTTTTGTGAGTACTATGAGCTCCAGCGACAGCCTAAGTGGGTGGGCGAAGGCCAGTTGATAGCACAATATGGGAGCTATGCTTTTATGCCCAAGAGGAACCAAAAGGGGGAAAGCTAGAGATTTCTTTTGCTCAAAAGAATAAGTGGAGTAAAGATAGGATGTAGTACTGGTTCTATGTGAGGATCGGTGGCCTGACGTATACTGGCGAAGATGGGAGGAAAAGCACCCGGCACTCGCTAGCTTTTGTGATGACCGCAATGAAGCCTTTGACTAAGGGGAATCTGGGTCCGAGGGCTGCTGAGGGTCGCAAAGCTTGCGACAAGGCCTTCGCCCTGGCCTACCGGTACTCTGGAGGTCGAGATCTGGTGGAGGAGACGATTGTCGCTAACTGCTGGCCGCTTGGTAGGAACAAACCTACCATTAGTATTGAGAAGGTTCACCTTTTGGTCTTTGGGGAAGGAGTTGGTGTTCCCTTTCCTCGTTTTGGCTTTGAGAAGGAGGGTCGGGCTACTGAGAAGTTGGTGAAGTCCGCCGAAGCGGGGGCACGTGAGATACTCGGCGAAATGTCTGACAAAGAGTATCTGGCGCACCAGGCCCTCGCCAGCACAATGCCCTGGCTTAATAGGGTTTTTGAAGAGTTTGGGATCCACCACGAGGAACATGATGTTCCTACAAAGGTGCACAAATCAGTAGATGACAAGGCGAAGAAGGCC
The DNA here is from genome assembly GCA_038087645.1 of Saccharum hybrid cultivar R570. Taxonomy (NCBI): domain Eukaryota; kingdom Viridiplantae; phylum Streptophyta; class Magnoliopsida; order Poales; family Poaceae; genus Saccharum; species Saccharum hybrid cultivar. The sequence goes on along the minus strand of JAQSUU010000203.1, from coordinate 291,383 downwards.
GTAGCCAAGAACGCGTCTGTTGCGGCGAAGGCAAACAAAAGAAAGGGTGCTAGTGCGTCCAAGGTCATCAGCAAGAAGTAGAAGATGTTGACCACTTCTGCTGTCGCCTCCGCCAATGCCTTCGCCACTGCCTCCACTGATGATGATGATGAGGTTGCAGAAAACTTTGGCGGAGGCTGTGGCTCTATTGCTGCTGGAACTGGAGGCAAGCACTCTGTCGCCTCTTTAGATCTTAGTGGTGATGACTTTGTCAATACCGCCCTTCAAGGAATGGGTGGTAGCCCTACTATTGAACCCTCCGTCATGGCATCTATGCCCGGTGTTTTGGGTGATGATTCTTCCAGCTCTGAGGGCGAAGGTGCCAGTGGTGGCAACGCCTCCCCGTCAAAAGATGCGGAGGCCGACAGCACGGACCGCCGCCGTCCTGCGGTTGCTCCTACTATGGAGGTGTCTTAGGATGAGGCGGAGGCATATTCTCTAGCTGGTCCATTCTAGAGCATGGCGTTTTGACCTGTGGTGCAGCGCGCCGAGGTTGTTGGTGCTGCAGATGCTGCTTCGAGCCCTTTGCATCTGGGTGAGTTGCCATTTGGCTCTGTTGTGCCTAGCTGTTTGTCTTAAATTTTATCTAGACTTGACTTATTTTGCTTACTTCAGCTGGTTTGACAAAGGCTCTGGGGAACCCTACTAATAACCCTGATGACCCTATGGGTGTGGATCTTGCTCAGATTGGTTTGGGGGCACCTCCGAGGCCTCCACTTGTGGGCACAATTCTCGAGACATCTGGCCCAGGCCAGGTTGGTGGCGAAGGTTATATTTACTTGTTGTTTTCTATTTCTGTGGTATGTCCATTTTATTTGAGTTTTGCTGATGTTTGGTTGCTGTTTCATGGGCTTCTGACATCACAATAAGTGGGTGGGTGGATGTCCTTGAGGTTGTTTACAATGACATAGGAGGTTGCTTTTCCTATTTTTTGTTTCCCTGCTTTTGATCTTACGTTTCTTATGATTGATTTGCTTTTAGGCCACCTCCGCCACCATCTAAAACATGTTGATTATTTCAAGCTACTGTGGATGAACTTGGAGCAGCAATGCATGGTATGTTTCATTTTTCCTCTTGTTCTTCTTTTTTTTTGTTCTTCTGCTGTTCTATGGCTAACCTTTGTCTTGGCAGAGTCATTATCTTTCGAAGGCCATCGAAGAGTGTGGCACGCAAGAGGTGGTCGACCGCAATCTGGCCATCGAAGCCCTGAAGACAGAGCTAGAAATTCTTTAGGCCGAGAAGACTCGACTTGAAGAGGAGGTTAGGGGTCTCCGCGCTACCCGTAGTGACTTGGAGATCATACAGGGGAAGGTTGATTCCTTGAACAAGGAGGTAGAGGATGCGAAGGCTACTGAGCAATTGGCTGCCGAACGCGCCTTAAAGGCCATTGGGACAGTTGATAGCCTTAGTAAGGCGGTGGACGCCAAGAGGGAGTCCAGTGTTGCCTTGAAGGCATAGGTGGACATGCTGACTAGGTGCTTGGAGGATGCCAAAGCTGTCGAATTGGTCACAACTGAGCTTTAAGTGGGTGCCTTTGAACAATTCGGGGGCTCCACATCTTCGCTGCCTTCTGATCCTTCGGCGTTTAGCATCTTTTCCTGGATGAAGGCCAACTTCCTCAAGCTTACTAACTTCGTTGGCAGAGCTGTCGATTTTGGAGCGCTGGCTTCTGCCACCAATCTCTCCAAGATGCTAAGGCAAGATGGCAGTCTACACGTCAAAGCATGAAGGAGAAGGACCTTGAGGGCCCGGCTGAGCTCGGAGTGACTTCGTGCGATGTTAGAAGATCTGTTCGTAACTTCATGAATCATTCTGGGTGAAGTTTGGCCGGGCGGAGGCACGGCGCGCTATGATTTGTTATTTCTTCTCTTCACTCCCCTTTTTTGTGGCTTGTTATTCTTTCCCTAGGTTGTGCATCCTTTGTTTGTTGTGTTTATAGGCTTTGTGTTGTTTTGTAGGACTTGCAGAAGGCGGAGGCTACGCGTGGTACTGCTATGGCGCAGTCTTCCTCGGCTACAGAGGTGACGACTCCGAAGGCTCCCTTCGGTGCTGCCGAAGTCGAGAAGTCTAGGGAACCTATGCCTATGCTAACTGATTCAGAGGTGTAGTGTTTTAGGTGTTTAGCTGTTAGCTATAGATGTTAGGATGGATGTGTTGGAGACAATGGTCCTTCGTGCATATTGTAGATTTTGCTGTCTTGTTGGCACCTTCGCCTGGTGGATGTTTAATCATAAACTTGTCCTGCATAGGTTTCCTCTTCTAGGCCTGTGTAGGATGTGCTTCCTTTAACTTTGTATCAAGATGGTTTTTATGTTAGCTGCGAACTATGGGGGTATTAGTGTGAGACTTTTCCAAGTCGTTCTGTTTGTGACATATGGGCCTTCGTGGTGAACGATATAGATGACGAACGTGCTGAGTTTAGTAGGTCGCTTGCTTGGCAATGTTCTCGACCGCCGACTTAGTGTTAGATTTATGTCGATTTATTTGACGGGCCTACGTGCTTTGGTCTATTATTGCCTTTGGGCTTTTGTATTATTATGCTTCTAATGCACTATTGTTGTAATCATATCTACTTTTCTTCAAAGAAATTTTTCTTGAAATGCTTAGTTGCGCACTTGTTTTATTGAATATTTTGGTTATAGTTGCTACCTAGGCTGAAGGGCTCGAGCAGATGGTGCTTATTTTCTTGCTCTTGCCTCCGCTTCTCTCTTCTCTAGTTCATGTTGAGGATGAGCTTGCACGTCCGCGCGAAGAAGTTGAGGCGTAGTCTTCGACCTTGTGTCTTGCTGTTGATGGTGGATAGCGTCAACATTTTATAGCACAATAAACATGAGAAATAATCAATAAACATAGAAATAGAGAAGTATAGGGTTTTATCTGACAAATTCCATGAGTTTTGGTGAATTGTTATTTTTCAGGGATTATTCCAGACAAGACGACAAGAGGGACCTAATTATCAAACGAATTATCAGAATTCCACCGTGAAAGATACGCTAGAAGACTCTAGAAGACATGATAAGGCAGTAGGTGAAAGCGGGACTCCAGAAGCTTCTGGAGGAGGCCAGGCGGCACCAGGCCCCCAGGCCGATCGGCCCTTGGCTATGGGCCTCACCTGTCATCTTCTGCGAGCCTCCTCCACCGACCTTGAGGATCAATCTTAGCCCTACGTCAAGTTGGTTTGATCCAAGGGTTCACGTGCATCCCACCAGACTATATATACAGAGCCTAACCCCCTAGAGCCATCAAGTCATTTGAGATCAAGCCATCCAGAGCCAGAAACCCTAGTTCCTTAGAGTTCCTCTAGTTTATAGCGATAGCCTAGTTAGACTAGATCTAGAGGGAGTCAAGTTGGTCAACCTAGCTTGGATTCCCGACGTTGTCAAGAGCATGGAGATTGGTACTATTCTTGTGCTCTCCTCTCTCATTGTATTATTCATCATTGTGTGTTTATTATAGTGTTATGGCAACATTAATCTTCATCTTGTTTATGTTCTTGATTGCAATGTTCATTGTTTACATTGATTATATGTCTAGCATAGTTACTTTATTATTATTGAGTTCATGCATATGCTCATATAGCGTTTATACTAAGGTACCTAGGGTAGATGATTTGCATTATGTAGGCGTGGTGCTTAGATATATTGCATATCTGCGAGTGCTCCCTGATGTTCCAGGACGTGTGGTAGATCGCGAAGGTGACTATTATAGCTTCGTTGAGTCCTCTGTAATCCATCCCCCTGCGCATAGGTTATGTAGAGCACGATCGTGTCGAAGGTGACGGTTGCGTCTTAAAAGCCTCTCTAGTTGATGCTCTTTATGTGTGGATAATGACATAGTAGTAATGTTAACAATGCTTGTTAGATGTAGTTGCACTAATTAGAATATTCATTGACTTGTGATTAAAGAACTACATTAGAAATTATCTCTCCAACTGGAGGCCTTGTTATGAGAATGTGATGAGAGTCTTCGACCAATCTGTGTAGCACATTGGATCCTGCACTGCTATGTTGTTAACGAGCTTGAGGTGATCTTTCTTCTGCTTCTTTGTCTGAAATTCCATTGAAGTGCCTTCGGCTATCAGCAGTATCATGCCAATGGTGGGTAGTGGTGTATGTGGATTGAGCTGATTTTCTGGGTTGGGCTCATTTTTGGGTGCAGCTAGCTGTGGTGGAGGCGGTGGCGGAGGTAGTGCTTCACATTGTCTATTGTGCACTTGAGCTGGCTGGCTTGTCTCTATGAATGTTATGTGTAGAGACCTTAGGTTTATATAGATAAGGTTAGCCTTTGCTCGCTGATTACTTGCTTGCCCTTGCTGTTAGGTGCTTGGTCACCATGCGGGTAGGAAGTTAGGTAGTATGCAACTGCTAAGTTGGATGGTGAATTTGATTGGAGTTAAGACTTGGGTGGATTGGGCAATATGGCTGCTGCGAAGGCGTAGCGAAGGTGGAGTTGACCTCCCTAGCAGGTTGTTGTGGTGGAGGTTGAGGATTTGCCCTACTTTTTATTCTCTCCTGAGTTTCCTTAGCATCTGGGCAATCTCTGGTGATGTGCCCTTTGTTCTCTCCATGAAAGAAACAATACTACCTTCACTATCTTGGTTCTTGGTTTTTGTCCTAGTTCTTCCTTTGATTGTATTTGTTGCCTTCATACTGCTTTTGTGGTGCTTTGCTTGGGGCTGCCTCCGGCATCTACTGCCCTTGCTGGCTATTCCCTTGCTGCTCAATGTTGAAAACTTGTTGATCTGATGGTTGCTAGGGCTATGACTAGCTTTGGCTTCTATTGCCCCTTTGTGTATTCCTGTTGTTCCCTTGGTACTGTTTGCTCTGATTTTGCTCTTCTAGCCTTCTGTGAAGGTCGTTGTCTGACCTGCAATACTTCTCAAACTCTCTGTATGATTCTTCTATGGTGCTTGGCTTCTCTCGAGCTAGATAAGCTGTGAAGGCTCCAATGCGGAGACCTTTGATTGCGGCCTCAATTGCCACATCCTCCGGGACATTTGGTGCCTTCGCTTTAAGCTGCATGAATCTCTAAAAATAATCCCTCAGTGCTTTACCTTGATTTTGTTTGCACTGAAATAAGTCCATTGACGTCAAGGATTTGATGGTAAATCCTTTGAAATTAGCGATGATCTTGTCGCGGAGGTCTTCCCATAAATATACTGAACTTGGCCTCAACAATGAGTACCATGCCAATGCATCCCCTTCGGCTGCAATAACAAATGACTTGGCCAAGACAGTGTCATTCCCTCCTGCGGAGGCTATGGCTGCCTCGAAACTTATGATAAACTAGCGCGGGTCTAACCTTCCATTGAATTTGGGTATGGTAATGAGCTTGTAAGATGGTGGCCAGGGTGAGGTTTGGATTCCCTTGGACAGTGGGGATCTTGAGTCTATGGATCTGTGAGCCGGCAGTTAGTTGAAAGGTGTGCCGAAGGTTGGTCGGGCGGCCATACCTAGCGAAGGGTTAGACTGGCTTTGATTTGCTAAGCGAAGCTTGTTGGATGTGTTGGATTAGGGCTGGCTTTGCTGCATATCTCCGCCTATAGGATGGCCAACTGTTGTCTGATCTCCGCTGCCTGTAACGATGTCTGGGCTGCCCTCTAGTTTGCAGCGAAGGTTGCCACCAACCTATCTCTTTCTTGTTGTGTGCTTTGCAACTGAGCTTGTAGTTGTTGGAGCACCTGCTCGGGGGTGGGTCTAGGGCTGGCTGATCTTCGACTGCCGGAGGCTGATCTTTGACCGCGGGCTCTTCTACAACTTGATCTTCTGGGGCATTGGCATAAGTGCTGCGGGCGTTACGCCTGGGTCGTCCCCTCGCTGAGTGCTCCACGAGAGTCCTGGCGGAGGCTGCTCTTTTTCTTGCAAGGCCCCACGTTGGGCACCAATGGTTGAAAACTAGGGTTTCTAGCAGATGGGACACGATGAAGCCTTTGCCCAGTCGAGTGCCCTGAGCGAAGGTAAGAAGAGTGGAAGATGGGCTCAGGCTCGATTAGGGTTTCATAAATGCACACACCCTTTACAAAATTTGTACCCCTTTTTATAGAGCACTGTTTGCTGTTATTTCTCTTTACATCTTTGCCCTTTGACACCTATAATACATCCTCGGAATATTCCTACACTATCACATGCTTCCAAGGGTAGTCTGGACATCTTCTTCCTCAATGGCCTCTGCTTGCTTGGCCACCGCTGAGAGCCCATCAACGGCCCACGATCCCATGCCACCGCTTGTGTGGAAGCCCATCAAGCTTCCCAGACCTCCGCTTGGGGCGCCCTCACCAGGGGCCTTCGCTCCTGCCGCACGAGCCTTCGCCCTTGGCCACGCCTAGGTACCTTCACCGCTGCCTTCGGGCCTTCGCCTGGAATTCCCGGTCGAGTGGAGGTCTCTCACCTTTTCCTACACATTGCCCAAAACACGCTCAGACTGTTAGTTCGTATTACTTATTGTGAACTTGGGCCTCCATGGCTCATAACCATGTCCCAACACTTGGAGTGCCTAATGTTCCTAACTGCATCTGGAACCAGAGGTGGCTGGTCTTATCAACCGCCTGTGAATTTTCATACGTGGTCCGGTTGTTTGTGCCTAGAGTCCTCGATAGATGTGGCTTTTGATGGAGGCGCCTCAAGAAAAAAATAGGTATCTATAAAAATTATTTCTATAGGAGTGAAAACTGATAGGTTGTATATGTAATAGTAAAGTTGTTGTATGATATGCAGTTAAAAGTTTTGGTTCTTTGGATCGGTTGAATTAAACAAATAAAGTTAGGTAAGCGAGAGAAAAAAAGAGAAGCTCCCGGTCTAGCAATTAGATCGTGACAATACACGTTATGGAGATATAACCAAGGTGGAAGAGATAGCCTATAAAGAAGTTATGAAAGAAATACAGGTAATGGAGGTGGCTCTAGAAATTTTGATTATCGAAGTGGTAAGGTAGCTGGGTTAGTGAGGAGCTGGTAAGTTATGAATAGATGTAGCGCTGATGGCTTCTACAGGGAGCTAAGGCTACTACAGATAGTGGATGGGAAGAATAACTGAGGCAGAGAATCCTCGTAAAAAAAGGCAGAGAAGAATGATGCTCTCATGATGATTAGACAAGTGATGATGTTTGTTCAAATTATGCCCTATGTCCGACCCAATCAGAGGGTTTGGAGTATGAACTTAAGATTTTTTACAAGATAGTTTTTTTTTCTGGTGTCTATGCCTAGAGGCTCTCTGCAATTTTCTGCTGAGTTACACGAGTTAGATGTTCAACAGTCCGATCCAGAGGTGGATGTTCTAGTTCGAAGAAACACCGGATTAGATCCTTCAAATCTAGGTTGGATCGAAGGCTAGCACAAACTTGTTTAAGGGGAAAAAAATCATGGGGACATTTCTTCCCCTGGTATGAGTCTCTATACCTAGTAGAGTCTTGTCGGTGTTCTAAACCGCCGACTAGTAAATTTATGGATTATGCATTTATGTTCGGATGGTGAGCTTGGAGAACGCAAAGATATATACTGGTTCGGCCAGAATGTCCCTACTCCAGTTCATGGCGGCTTGCGCTACCAGCTTTTTATTTGGTTTGCAGTAGGGGTTACAAACGATCGAGAGAAGGACAAGTGTCCCAGGTCTCTGGTGTGCATGTGACGTGTGACGTGCGCCCAAGACCGCTCTGTTCTCTTGGCGGCAGAGGGGACTTGAGAACTTGTGAGTGTGTATGTCTACTTGAGGGCTTCCTCCCTTCCAAGGGTACCAGGCCTTCCCTTTTATAGGCTAAGGGAAGGGCCTGGAATACATGAGAAAGGATAGAGAAAAAGAAAAAGAAGAAAGAGAAAAACAAAAGAGAGGGAAAGGAGTCCTGAAGCTGCACCGCCCTTCTTCCCCTGCAGGCGGGAACCAGTGGCCCTGTAGACGATGACGGAGATGCCCTCACGTCGCGGTCCTGTCCGTCGCTATAGCCACGCGCGGGCATCGCCGCCCAGTCATGGCGCAAGGCGTGGTCAACAGGTCCGCCATACGAGGATTAGGCACCACAGTGCCTGTCCGCTCAGCACTATAGAGGCATGCAAACCCAGGTATGGGCTATCGTGGCTGCTGGTCATGTCAAGGCGTGCCTACACTTCCCTTCTGACGTCAGGACCGCGCGTGGCCATGCCCGGAGTGGTTGAAGTATGGCGTGGGCCTAGCATGGGAGCCTGCACCCTCGCCCGAGGTCTGGCGTGATTGCAAGGATCGGGCAAGGCGTAGCCCATACCCGAGTGGTCGGGCGAGGCGGAACCCCCGTCCGAGGGGTCGGGCGAGGTGGAGCCCTCGCCCGAGGGATCGGGTGAGCCAGAAACCTTCTTGGTTGGGCCGGATCGGGCCGCAACTACGCTCACAATCGTTTTGGACGGGCTGAGGTCGATGTCTTTTAACTCCTATCTTTTGGGTACCTAATATTGGCATCTGACAAGTCTCTAGACAAGTTGCGCGTGCGCTTACAAGTTACAGCATATAGGAGAGTGTTTTGTAAGTGATGACCTGTACCTGTGTATGCTGATCGAACACATTGTATCTTAGATTTGTTGGCCGGCATATCCTAGTGGAATTTTAACTAAGCTCTTTTCAGAAAACAGAGGAGGATCGAACCATTTCTTATGGTATCCGTTTATTACTGATGTAGGGTTCGTACCAACCACTCGATTAGCTATGCCCTAAGCCACATACATCTAGCATTAACGAAAGCACCTCAGTGCTATTAGAGCATCTCCAATAGTTCAAAAAAAGGTAAATCAATGAGTTTTCTAAGTGGTTAAAAAAAGTTAGGAGCAAATTTGTTGTGTTTCTCCGACCGTTTCCAATATCTCGATCCTAAAATATAGAAGACAATTTTATATCAGAAACCGCAGACTATTTTTAAATCATCCCAACCACTTTATATTTTCTTTCTTTCTAGTACACTTGCATCAAGAACCCTGTCGTACTCTTTATTCTTTCCAACGTCCTTCTACCTTTAGATTGGCCGATGGATACGTGCGCATATATATCCACACGATCAGGTCAAGTTTCCCAAGTAGGGAAGATTGGGAGTTGAGATAGGCAGTTGTTGAAGAGCAGTTTTTTTTTCTAATCTTGCCAAAAAAATCTAGATTGCGAGTGGGTTTTGGAAACTCTTAGAGATGCTCTTAAGCATCACAACTGCCTGTCCTAGTTTTCACATTTTCCCTCACTCTAAAGAAATGTCTCAACTAACAATAAGTCACTATTGCAGAGAACATTTGTAGTTGCAGACACAATTAATTTATCAGCTCTTCCAACCATCTCTACTCAAGCGTGTCTAGAAATCAACTTCTAGAGGTGGTATGTAACCGCCTCTAAACTAGAGTTTGTTAGTATGTAACATGGCCTGTCTCTAAAACATTTTCCGGAAAATCAGAACTTTCTATAAAAAATAACAATTTTTTAACCACGGGATCATGTCTCAAGTCATAAGTCAAGCAAATTTCACGCAAAATATGTATAAGTGTGGTTCCTCGGATCAAATTCACGCGAGCTTTCCCTGCCTCTACAACACAATGTCACATGTCACCAAGTGAATGTCATGTATCGTTTTGTATTGAATTCCGTGTATCTTGTATTTTACACGGACCAGTAAATGATATCAAATACTACAAAATTTCATATATCTCATCGAGTTCTACAACTTTAATACAAGGCAAATGTTCATCTGATATTATTGTTTAAAAGATTCAAATTTTTAAATTTGAAAATTTGAAAATTTAAATATAATCTTAAAACTTACTACAAAGCTGTCTTTATTTAGAAAAAAATATAATTGTTTAAATAGGCTGGTCTCGATCGGCATTCAACGTTCAAAGCTTCTCCATGGACTAGTGCAGTCCAAATTGTCATCATTCAGAAGTCATGTCACAAACTTATCTTCCACCCTATACTTTTGGTCGGCCAGAACTGTGTCGTGAGTCTTTGACTGGCGCAGCGGAATTCGAATATTGCACCCCCATTGCTATCCAACCATCGAGCTGGTCGATGGACTGATGGATAGCACGTGGCTGCAATTTCATATGAACTAAAGATTAATGATAAACCTCGTTCGACGGTCATATTTCGACATTTTAATATATAGGCCTGTTTAGCATAACTCACATTCGGAGGTCTACATTTGATATGATATAGTTTATAATCCATAGTTATATTATATCCAAACTATAGATAAAATGATTGAGACAAATGTTTTCGGAGGATGTGCCTTTGGCTTGTCTAGACTCATGATTAGCTCCAAAATCAATTACAGATTCTCAAAGTTCCAATCAAGATAATGCTTGTTTGCGTAGAACTGCACTATGTACGTGCAACCAAGTGACCAACTACAGTGGCATAAAAGGATTGGGAAGATCCAGTCCAGAAAGGGACGGGGAATGAAGGAATATCAGGTTTTCCTTGCATGGCTATCGCTACCAACAAAATTTGGATGAGAAATTGCCTGCATCATTGTTTGAAACTATCTTAATATTACAAACTTGAGCCCCCTCCCCCCCCCCCGCGCGAAAAAGACGATGTTAATTATTATGAGATGAACTGGGAAAAAAGATAAATTATAAAATTCTCATAATAATATGATTAATCAGAAAATGTCTAGCCTGTAATTGATACAATATAACCATTATCACTAATAATAGTCGTTTGATCTATTCTATTGTTTTTAGGAAATATTTACCTCTTCCGTTATGTGAAATACGTAAAGCAACCGCTCCAAATCGACCATCATGAAAATAAAACAAAATATCCCTTCAATCTACGTCTAAATACCTGTAAGGGACCATGATATGTCTAAGAGGGGGGTTGTGAATTAGACAGCTTGAAACTCTAAACTAACTTGGTCTATAACTTCAACTTATCAAAACCTATGCAAGACTCTATCTAAATGTGCAACTAGATTTTGCTATGTGTTGCTAGCTAGAGTTATGCAACCTAGGTTCAATAATATTAACTAGCCTAGCAAACTAAACTAGAAAGGTAAGAACACAAACCTAGGTACACAAATATAAATGCGGAAGCTTAAATGTGATAGAAATGCAAAGTCCCATTGATGACTCCAATTTTTCTGAGGTATCAAGAAGCTCATGCTCCCCCAGTCCTTGTTTTCGGCCTAAATGCGACGGGTCATACATTCCCTCACACTCGACGGTCACATCACAAACACGGTTGGTGTCATCTCACAAGATTATAAGACCCTAGTTTACAAGCAATGGTGCCTGCAAGCACTGGGTGGCAAGAGGTATGCAAACCTCACTAAACATTGAGCCTAAGTCTAGAGCAAAGCGCCAATACAGTGGTCTAACTAGCATAAGCACTACGCTAATCACCTAATCTTTCGTAAGCACTTGAGGTGGCTAATGCACTTGGAATGGTGTCTCAACACTCCTCTATATTCAACACACTCTAACACACTCAAATGAGCCAGCCATTGGGGTATATATGACCCCAATTCCAAATATAGTCGTTGGTGGCTGTTGCAGCTTTCTACAGTAGCACCGGATATTCTAATTCCCTCATAGGAGATTTTCGGTGACACCAAGTCAACTAGCCATTTGATTCTTAGCCCACAGTTGCACCTTTCTCCGGTGTGTCTTCTCTGGTGCACACCGGATAATTCTGGTGCACACTGCTGCTCTTGGCTTCTTCTCTAGAAACCATTGGAGACACTCCTTTTCTCCGGTGTCCTGCACCGGACAAATCTGGTGCCTCACTGAGGCTTCTGCAGACTCTCTAGACGCCACCCTAATCTTCGGTGACCACCCTCTATTAACCACCGGAGGTTTCTGGTGATCCTGTGCATCTTCTGCAGAACTATCTTTGCTACACTCTAACCTTTGGTGCATCCTTCGGTGCAACCATTGGAGATTTCTAGTGGCATGTAATTCTTTAGCCTGACATCCTATTCTTCGGTGCCCTATTCTGGTTCACACTAGACATTTTCGGTGAATACAAAACAACTTTGACTTGTTTTTCTTCACGTTTCTTTGTGTCCGAGCTTCTTCCACTTGGTGTCTTGGACCTCTAGCATGTCTTGTATGTCTTCAACACTTCTAATTTCTTGCTTGAGTGTTGATCATTTCAATCTTCTTGTTGCCTAATCCAACACAATCTTGCATCCATTTGAACTTAACCTTGTATACTAGCAACCAATGTTAGTCCAAATGGTCATGTTGTTATTCGGACACCAAAATCACTTAATGGCCCATGCAAGGAGCCATTTTCCTTACAATACCAATATAAGATATTATTGAAAACAATTAATGAAGCATGCTACATATGTTTCTAAATTATACACTTCTACCATAGTTAAAAAGTAAGAATAAGTGCTAGTACCACAATATGGACCAAGTAAACATGCAAACACTAGGATAAATATATCAGTCATGGAAAATGGAAAAAGTCTACTTAACCCCTGAACTATCAGCTAGTGTCTAACCTACACCCCCAACTATAAAACCGTCTGTTTTACATCCTGAACTTTTCAAAACCGTTCAAATTACACCCTGAAACAGTTTTGGATGACGATTTTGCTACAGTAACCATTGTTTTGCTACAGTAACATCGGTTTTGACTTTTCTTTTTCTATTTATTTCCGCTGAATCTTTGAAAAGTCATAGTAAATCACAGAAAAATCATAAAAATAGAAAATCTAATTTTGTTGGATTCCACATGAGTAGATCTACATAATGAATATATAATATAGTATGCTTTAGGACAAATTTTTTCTGTAGCTTTAAATTAGTTAGAAAATCAAATTTTGTTTGTAATTAATTGGAATAATTCATAGCTACAACTTTTATGGTCCAATTGTGGTTAAATTTTTATAGTGAACTAATTATTGTATGCTTGAACTGTAGTAAAAATTTCATACTGATTGGATCATGTATAATTTAGTTATAGATTTATTTATATTTAACAATCATAAACCTAAACATAAATCTAAATAAATCTATAACTAAGTTATATATGATCCAATGAGTATGAAATTTTTACTATAGTTCAAGCATATAATAATAACTTTATCATAAAAATTTCACTACAATTGGACCATAGAAGCTGTAGCTATGAATTATTCCAATTAATTACAGACAAAATTTGATTTTCCAACTAATTTAAAGCTACAGAAAAATTTGTAATAAAGCATACTATATTATATGTTCATTGTGTAGATCTACTCATGTGGAATCCAACAAAATTAGATTTTCTATTTTATGATTTTTCTGTGATTTACTATAACTTTTCAAAGATTCAGCGGAAAGAAACATAAAAGAAAAAGTCAAAACCGATGTTACTGTAGCAAAAACAATGGTTACTATAACAAAACCGCCGTCCAAAACCGCTTCAGGGTGTAATTTGAACGGTTTTGAAAAGTTCAGGGTGTAAAACAGACGGTTTTATAGTTGGGGGTGTATGTTAGACACTAGCTGATAGTTCATGGGGTTAAGTAGACTTTTTCCCATGAAAAATTATTTCCTTAACAAATTGCATACTAATGACACTCACAATTCAATCTAAATTATTACATCAGACAAGTTTACACATTTTGAGTCAAATATATATGGCATATAAATAATGACAAAATAATGATCATCGACAGCTCTCGAACCGGCGGTGATAATCATAATAAGACAAAAGGAAATCCAGCTACTAGCGAGGTGAGCCCACTTTCAGCCCACCGAGTCTGCTTCCAATGGGACACTGCTGCCATACTGTCCACTTCGCAATAGCCCTTGTCCACACCATCGCCTGTAGAATCCGCATTGTCATCTCCTCACTCCAGCCTATCACCGTCTCCTCGCCTAGCCTACTGCCTCCTCATGCCACCAGATCTGAGAGAGGGAGAGAGAGGGTGAGTGAAATTGTGAGAGGAGATGGACAGAGAATAAGGAGCTCACCTCCATGGCCATGGTGTGAGGTCCACACCGTCGCCTCCATGTCCACAGTGGGAGACCCGACCCGCCTACCCATGAGGCCGCTGCTCCACCCCTAGGGGCCCATATGTGGTGGCACCGCTATCAGGCCTGTGCACGCAGGGGGGTTGTCGGGGCCTACGCACTGGGGCACTGCCGCCGGAGGCCGTGCACTGGGTGGCCACCGCGTTGAAGAGGGAGTGAGGGAGAGAGAGAATAAGGAACAGAGCTAGCTGTGGTTTGAGGGAGGGAGCGAGGGTATGTAATGGGTCTAGTGGGGAACAACAACCAGTCCTGGGGTGCCATGCAGGCACACTTCACTCGTGTTGGGCATCTCAAGGAAGCACATGTCAGGTAGGTTGGAGGCTACACTAGAGAGAGAGACGCACACGGATGGTGCATAGCCTCACCACCGGTTCTTCTCCCAAACCGGCGGTGAAAATGATTTTCGTCATCGATTTATTTTGAACTGGTGATGCTATATTGTCACCTAAGTGTTCAATAAAACTGACCGTTAAAATATCGTTGGCAAAACCTATTTCTATGGTAGTGCTGAGACTTCCCTTCACATCAAAGAAGTACAATATTGCCAGTAAATCTTAAGAAAGGAAGATGAATATATCAAGGAAAGTTAAAAAAAGGGAACCCCCATGAATTATCAAAATGGATGCGAATAAATTAAACTTCATGTTGACTGAAGAGTTTTTTTTAAAGACCCGGTTACCCGGCTTTGATTAATAAGGAGTCAGCATACAACAATGTTTACATGCGCGAGAGGCGCTCCCTACCGCAGCCTAGGCTGCAGAGGGTTTAGAAATTTAGACACTGATTACTCACTAATGATTTGGACAACTATTAGGGGCTTTAGAGTTACCCCACCTCTTGTTTCAGCTTTGATCCCCCTATCACTGGCACTGAAGTTGACAACATTGATTAAACTGACACTACAACTGTCTGGCTGCAAGAGCTCACTAGGCCTCCAACTCCACCACATCAGATTCATCAACAATCGCCGCTAAGGCCTTCACTAACTCTTTGTTGTCTAGGCGTGCTGCTGCCCTGATTGCCTTGATGGCCTCTTCTGGGAGATCACCACCATGTAAATCAATGTATTCCGTTACTGCTGCATCTGGCGCCGGACGGCGTGGATTGAGGAACTCTAGTTCGCGCATCAGCTACTAAAGAGTCGTTCTCCTCTTGTGGGGTGGTACATAACAAGTGGCCACGCATGCTCCCTGCGCCAGATCTGTCCAAGCATATGTGACGAGGAATAGCGAAGCGTGGCTATCACACAGTACGCTAGTTGTTGTGACTGTCATGTGTGCTGAGAGAGCTAATAACTTGTCTCTGTGAATGCCTGTGGATGGACATGGGCTAGAGTACGTAGTTCGCCCCGGGTCGCACGGTAACCAGCAGAGTTAGTTGACAGCACGTGAAAACTCCATTTTCTTTAAGCAACACGCATGGCATTTGGAGACTTTAAAATGAGAACGAATATGTGCTTTCGAATAATTTGACCTCCTAACCATCATTCTTCAAATAAACAGGCAAAGAGGCACTGAAAAATCTAGACTATTATGTAGGCTCATGATATGCTTCTCACTTTTACCCTAGGGCCATATTTGATACAAGGGCTAATTGTTAACTAGCTAAAAATTAGTGAAAACTAACCCTAGCCCATCCAAACAGTATGGCTAAATAGGTGGACTAATTTTTAATTAGTCTTCAACTAGTTGTTAGCCAACTAATAGCTTAGCAATCCTAACTAATTTGAACTAATTTTTAACCCCAACGAGTAACTAGTCCTAGTGGATCCAAACAATGCCTACTCCTTTTGAGTTTTGACGTCAGTCCAACTTAGTTACTTGATGTGCAGGTGCAGCTTAGCCTAACACTTCACCTAATAATTCCAGTGCTGTTGGATCAATGTGCATAGATCGATAGCTTTGTTTGTTTAAGATCTGTCGGGGAATCATATGCTTATTTTCTAGGTCAAGTCCTCAAACCTAGTTATGGGTGTTCACATTAATTCACCGGGTGTCCGGGTCGATCAACGGGAAGAAGGTACATGATACTTCACCGGGATTTGACAATCTTCTAGATGGGATAGACTCTACTTCAAGCTTTTTAGATCTCTCAAAACAGAGAGGTGAAAGTCCGACGAGCATATAAGGGTAGTCCCAATGCTCTGATGAGAATAATTTCCATGAAAAATTTATTAGCTTGCCATGTAAGAAAGTTGCTTATGTGCATGGAAAATAAAGAAAGAAACAGAAGAAAATTACCTCTTGTAGAGGATGCCTACCTCTTAAAATGATGCACGAAGACTTGACCGCATTGCATCCATTTAATTTTGTGGTAACCATCATGTGCCCTCGCCGCCCCCCGCCTCCACTATGATTTGTGCCCATCATCATGAATGCATAGAATGGATGCATTCGGTATTAATGTATACTCCGCTCCGTACCTAAATAACTGTCGTTTTTTGTTTTCGTACCATAAGTTTGGCTAGATTTATAGAAAATACATGCAACATTTGTATTAATTTTATTATGAAAATAGATTCAACGATTTATCTGATTATATTAATTTTGTACCATAAATATTATACATATATGTGTGTGTGTTTATTCAAAGTTGTTTCTCAGGAAGCGAAAACGACAGTTATTTAGGGATGGAGAGAGTATACGCTGCATCCATGCTAGTTGCATCATATTATTGTTGTGAAAGGTTTTTAAAACATGTTTATACATCAACTAGAATGTTTTGGAATTTTTCTAGATATTTTTCCCATTTTTTGTAGAGCTAAGTTTATTTGGATTTGTCTTATCCCAAACTATGTCTAATACTTGTTTTTTTTTGGAATGTTTAGAAACTTAGAGAAATTTTCTACAGTTTAAAAACCTTATCAAGTATTTATCAGAATTTTTAACAAAGAAAAGAGAAAATCGTCTTCCACCACTTCAAACTGCTTCATGTTAAACGCCAGACGGAGGAAGTCGCGAACGAGCTGCTTGGCCTCGGCTGAAAGAGGACTCGGAAATGGTAGCGTGTAAGGCGGACGAATTAAGATGCTAGCACGAAAATACCGACATAGGTTTTGGATCCACTGCCAGCGCATTTTATTTTAATACTTACTATATATAAATAAATACCACGGCCCTACAAGCCTAGCCAACGTGGTCCCGGCCCGTCTCGCAAGTTCATATTCATTCGTCTGCTGCCTCCCTAGACAGAGGGCATAAGGCTATCCACCCTCGTCGTACTCTAAATTCATCCTCTAAAAGGAATATTCTCTCCTGGTCAGCGAGATTCTCTCCTTTATACCAATTTCTCCCGCACCCATCCATCCTCTATATCTCATCCTCTATGTCGTGGGTCCCACATGTCATACACCATCCCTCTCTCTCCTTTTCTTCTCCCCCTCCCCACTGCTCCCCAGGTCTCTCTCTTCTCTCCCTCCCCGCGCGGCCTCCCTCCCTCCCCGCAGCGGGCCGGCGAGCGCGCGCGTGCGCGGGCGTGGGCGGGCGGCGGTGGCGAGCTCGGCCAGTAGGGCCGCGCGTGAGCGGCGGGGGCGCGCGAGCTGCGGTGGCGAGCTCCGCCGGCTGGAGGCATGCGGGCGGCGTCCTCCGGCGGACGGCCGGCGTGGGCGCGCGGCCTCGCCCTCTCCTCCGGCAGACGCGGCGGGCAGCGCTCCTCTCTCCGCTCTCCTCCCCACCTCCGCGCTCCTGTCTCCATCCGCCGGCGGCGGGCGCGGCTCCCTCCGCGGGCGGCGGCCTCGGCGAGCGCGGCTGGCCGCCGCGAGGGCGGCATGCGCGGCGGCCCTGGCTCCCCTCCCCTCCACTCGACCTGGCTCCATCCCCTCCACGCGGCAGCTCCGGTGCAGTGGCGGCCGGCGGTAGCGGACGACCGGCGAGGTCGCGGTGCGGGCGAGCCCTCGCGGTGCGAGCGCGCGGCGGAGGGCGAGGTCGCGGCGGTGGGGCCGATGCGGATAGCGGGCGTCCGCTATCCCGCTACATATGGCGGACGGACGCTCGTCCGCTAAGATAGCGGAGGCTTTTACAGGTGCCGCTGCGGGCGTTTTTGACGGTATATGCTCCTGGAGGATGGCTTAGCGGGTGCCGGTGCAGCTAGTCTAAAACCGTCGATGACTTATGTGTCTCGCGAAGATGACGGTGAGAATTGAGAGCCATCAGCCATGGCCCATGAAGTAGCGTATCCCCCGTCTTGGACGCACGTACTGCACATTATTAGCCGTTCACACTCACACTGGTGCTCTTATTCAAGCACAGCGTTAATGCATGGTACGGTCCTTTCCGAGTCACCTGTTCTGTTCTTCCTAGAATTTACCTTAAGTCTACTCGTGCCTAGCCAGTCACTCTCACTCAATGCTTTAAGTCTACTCCAGTCAATATCATTCACGTTGCATTGCTGGTGCTGTGTGTGGTGCACTGCTAATAAGTCCTTACTCAAGGTCGATAGCCATTCTCTGCCGGTAATGCTACGTCCGACACGAGCAAATGGTCAGATGCTCCCACACGCCCACCGCCTCATTGCTTACGATTTTACCCCGCTACTCACTCTGACCACGAGTTTATTAAAAAAAATCATCCATCCTTATCCCTTGTTGCAGCACCTTGCGACTGCCCCAATCTTGGACGTGGACGTGCACTCTCCTCGTTGCTGCCTTGTGCCCCATTCGCCGCCGCTAGCTCGTGCCCTGTCGCGCACGCCTCTCGCCCCCTCCCATCCCATGCGCTGGTGCTGGTGGTGCTCGCTCCGCCTGTCGATCGCGCCGCACGCCCGGCCAACCCAAGCCCAGTGCTGGTGGCGCTGGTGGCAGTGGTGCTCGTGCGCCACTGGTGCTAAATGCTAGTGGTGCTCGCGCGCCGCCACTCGTCGTCGGCTCCCACTCCTACGGTCGAAATTGACCAGCACAGGCGCTCCCCCTCCCCTATATTGCAAATATATGTTTCAAGTGTTTCAGACGTTTCAGAGATATATTCCAATAGTTTCATATGGATGTTGCAAAAGTAGATCGGGAGATGTTGAATATGTTGCAAGTGTTTTAGAGACATGTCGCAAGAGTTTGTTCAAAATGTTTCATGTCTTCCAAACGTATGTTGCAAGCGTTTTGATCTGGATGTTGTATATGTTTCACACATATGTTGCAACAGTATGTTCCAAATGTTTCATTTGTTCCAGTCTTTCGTTGTAGCAAGTGTTTTCATGCAAGTTGCAAGTGTATTTTCTAGATGTTTCATCTGTTTTAGATGTATGTTGCATTCAAGTGTTTTATGCTGTTCGGAGAGTCAGGGGCGTGTGTGAGTGATAGTAGCATGGCACGGGCGCCGAGGATTGGGGCACTGCGAGCCGATGGCTGGTGGACATGGCGCGTGGCGCACTAGGGGCCGGCGGTTAGGGGCACGACGGGACAGGGTGCGCCTACGGGGCGGGGCGAACGGATGTAGGCAGTGCGCGGATGGGGACGGGTCGAATCGAGACGTACGGGACAGATTGCCAGCGAGTCGTACAGACGCGATGATGGCGCTATGTGCATGCGGGTAGGGCGAATTAGCGGACGGGGGCAGATTGTGCAGGCGCGCGTGAGAAATGGCCATCCTACGGAATCCTATCCCGTCGGACGTTCGAGTGCCAGCACATCCAAATCATTGTGCGCCCAACGCACAAAAAGCAGCCAGCTGTGTGTAGCTAGGATTTTAAATTAGAATGATCTAACTAAAAATAAAAATTTTGATATCTATGGACTAATCTTAAAAGAAGAAAATTTCTTTCTCGAAAATTTCCGTCCTTCAATTTTCCGATCCAAATGAGTGGCGTGGTACTGTCTTTTTTTCAATCTGAATCGGGACATCCGTCCCTAACCTGTGTGGTCATTTGCGGTTGCTTGATACAAGGTAAACATCTGTAAACAAGCCTCCAAATCCTTTTATTTTTAGAGTAATTGAAATCTATTTTATAGACTATGTCTTTTGGCTTAGAATTTGATATTCCAGTACCAAAACTTTTCAAAGTTTAGATATAAGACTATCTTAAATTCATAAGACGAGAGATAAAAAATAGTTACTATTGATCCACATGCTATTTTTCTACTTTACAACTTATATCACGCTTTTCGCCTGCAACAGAAGTGCAGCACATAAGTATCTCCTCCATATGGAAACAATAACATACAAGTACGTTTAGTAAGTAGCTATGTTAACTTAATTATCTGTACTAAATTGGGATTATATTAGAACAAATTTCAATTCTAAAGATAAAAAGACCTACTTTTTGTATTCATGCTATTTTATGATCCAAATGTTTTTTTTTCGAAAATCTCCAAAGAATTGGCCTAATTTAGGCCTCGAGCACAAGATTTCAAGAGTCAGATCACACTGCCAAACCAATACAATAAGCCAACATTTCAACTAAAGGTAGAAATATTTTTCAAGACAACAGCCTACATAGGTGACCCAACATCAAAACAATCTATGGTACATGTAGAGAAGTCACAGGCTCCATAAATGGCGGCCATATGTGGAATATACTTTTTTGAAAGTTGTATATGGATTTGATTTTGGCAAAAATCAACAAAGTGCTAGAGGAACCAAATCATACATAAAAGTGATAATGAGCCCCTCATGCATAATGCCAGCGGGACATAGGAATCGATAGCTTCACCTTGGCGTGCCGGTCGAATGTATCAGCAAGGTGGCAAAAATAGTACACGGCCTGACGACTGTTGCTATTGTGACATTACACCATTTCCATGGTATATTTTGTACTTAGTACCGATGATGTCCTTAATTATAACTCCTTTGTATCTCAAGGTGATTAATTAATGAAATTAACAATTAATATATGGTATTAGCAGCTAGAAGCCCATGCTTAATCCTTGAGAGATCGTCAACAAAAAAGGGACATTTCAATTGAGAGTGTGGGCACCAAAGATCAACTTGCCGACATATTCACCAAGCCACTAGATGAGAAGAGATTTTGCAAACTAAAGAATAAGTTGAACATATTGGATTTCTCAAATACGTGTGGTTGCACCCCCACTTACATGACATGCCTCTCCTTCTAGCAAACCAAGGTAAAAGTTGATTGGCATGTATACATTCTTTGCTAAGGACTTGTTTAGTGCATCTAGTCATTCCTCATGTTTTATAGGCTCAATCATGAAAATCAAATAAATTTGATGCTTGTATGGTACCTCTATTGCTTCTATGCTTGACTTGATCTAGTGATAGCATATGACATGTTTGTGGGCTTGTGAACCTAGTGTTTGATCTAGAAAATGAGCTATAAGTGTTTAACTTAACATGGTCAAGATGACCCTTGAAACAAGGTGTGAAGAAGCTTGTCCTTAGACCAAACTGAATTAAATATCTTTGGCAAGTGTTCTAGATTGGACCAAATTTAGAAAAATGATCCTCACCCCATTGATTGACATGATAATCTTAACCTATCTAAAATTGAACCTTTGTGATAAGTAATGACAAAGGGGGAGAAACTAGTGGACAAAGATAGTGAAAAGATGACAAAGTGCACAAAGATAGTGAACAGATGACAAAGGGGGAGAACTTTGACATAGAGGGAAAAATATGAAAGTAAGGGGATCAATTAAAATTTGAGCACACAAGTAGGGGGAGCAAGCTCATGAACTTGTATGATGCATTTGAATGTGCATTCACATATGCTTGCTTGCATTTGTCAAGTTTAAATTTGATATACATGCTTGTGTGATGTATGCTAGTTGTAGGTTTGAATGATGAAATGAAAAACTAGCATGCACAGAATGATAGTCAGATATGCCTTTCTTATGTTTTCAAGTGGTACTAGAACCTTGCATATAATGTGATCTCACGAGTTATCAAGTGTTTGTGCTTTGCAAGTAATTCTAAGTGGTATCTAACTAACCATGGTGCTAAGGATGGTATTATTGGTGCACTCCGATTGGTATCACGCTTTAAAGGTCCATCTCTTACACCTTAGCATCATTTGGTAGACATTACTCTCCCACAACTCTAATCCATGCATATATGCAAGCTTCAATCCAAACTCTTAGCACATATGTAGGTGGAGCAAATGCTACCAATTCGGGTTCATGAAATTTGTCCAAATCCTTTTACACATGGTAAATATGCTTGGGCAAGCAACATGAATTTAAATGAATTTTAATTCATGTCTTTGCGAAAAGGGTTGTCATCAATTACCAAAAAGGTGAGATTGAAAGCTCTAGTTTTGTTTTGGTGAATTGATGAAACCCTAAGTGTTAATCATTTACTCTAAGTGATCATGAGGTAGGATAGCACATTCCAAGTGGTGGAGCAAATGGTGAAGATCATGATGGTGGTGATGGCCATGGTGATGATCAAGTGCTCGGGCTTGGAAAAGAAGAAAGAGAAAAACAAAAAGCTCAAGGCAAAGGTGATATCCATATGAGCTCTTTGTTTTGGTGATCGAGACACTTAGTAAGTGATCACATTTAAGATAGATAGCCATACTATTAAGAGGGATGAAACTCGTATCAAAATACGGTTATCAAAGTGCCACTAGATGTTCTAACTCATTGCATATGCATTTAGATTCTAGTGAGTGCTAACACCCTTGAAAATGTTTGTGAAAATATGCTAATACATGTGCACAAGGTGATACACTTGGTGCCTAGCACATTTGATCTAGGTTGGCTGTCGATGTGGGACCCATAGGGTTCCCCAGCGATATGACTACAAGTCATGGGAGCCTGGCCCACGTATCGAAGCAGGAAAGGGTGCAACAACTGCTACATCGAGTCCGAGTAGAATAGGCCAGACTAGCCAGACTCCTATAGAAAGTGCCTTCTGTATTTAGATTAGAACACCTTCTTTAGATCCAAATAGGATTGTAACCGCACCATAGTCTTCTCTATTGATATAAAGAGAGACTACGGGCACCCCTGTAACGAACAACACAACATACCAATCAATCTAACGCAAAAGGCTCACGCTGACTAAACGTAAAGGCTATTACTCGATCATAGTCGAGGGCTCGAACCAGTATAAATGGACTATCTCTTGCATTCACCATTGAGTTTCGCACCAGTCAAAACCTGAACAACTATCTCAGGTACCCCCGTGATAGGCTATCGGTGGTAAAACATCGATGGCTGCACACCAGGTAGGAGCGTTTTGGCGGATTTGCATCCAAGAGCTCAACAGACCTCGACAACATGATCTTCTTGACGGGAGCAACCTTCATCTTCGGGTCGTGGATCTGCGAAACGGACGACAAAGGCAAGCTCCAAGGACGTCTCCTTAAGGATCAAGAAAACCAGGAAGACCTCACTCTTTTGGCGAGATCGACAAAAGAACTCGTCGGGAGGCTCTCACATCTCGCGATGTATGAATCAATTCAGGTTTTGCTGACGATCAAATTCAACTCAGACTCTAGGACGGAATTTACCTCGGAAACCAATCCAGGTTCTTTTCAAGGCAAATCGGGTTCTTTTTCGATGGGACTCCAGAACACAACTTCAATCCATCAAGAGATCAACTCAAGCTTACTTTAGAATTCTTTCATAAAGTTGGGCCCCTTCCCATTCGGACTCAACAACATGGCGAAGTCATGCCAGATTCTACTCCAAGAAGCAGCCGGATCGGTGCGAGGGGTACCACTCACAGGAGCCCAAGAAGGCCTCGTACTAACCATGATTCCACAAAATTGTCTTATCACTGGCTAGGTTCTATCTCCGGGAGTGGCGACATCCGACTGGTTGATGAAGCAACGATTCTACCTTACCAAGAAGGAAGTACGCTCTACGACACCAATGCCTCTACAGAGATCATTAGCAACTCTAATGGCGCAGTCACAGATGCGAAATCAACGCACGCCTGAGAAGTATTCATGATTCGGTGACCACCTCTGATTCCGTTACAGATGATGAAGATCATGATGGTGGTGATGGCCATGGTGATGATCAAGTGCTCGGGCTTGGAAAAGAAGAAAGAGAAAAATAAAAAGCTCAAGGCAAAGGTGATATCCATATGAGCTCTTTGTTTTGGTGATCGAGACACTTAGTAAGTGATCGCATTTAAGATAGATAGCCATACTATTAAGAGGGATGAAACTCGTATCAAAATACGGTTATCAAAGTGCCACTAGATGTTCTAACTCATTGCATATGCATTTAGATTCTAGTGAGTGCTAACACCCTTGAAAATGTTTGTGAAAATATGCTAATACATGTGCACAAGGTGATACACTTGGTGCCTAGCACATTTGATCTAGGTTGGCTGTCGATGTGGGACCCATAGGGTTCCCCAGCGATATGACTACAAGTCATGGGAGCCTGGCCCACGTATCGAAGCAGGAAGGGGTGCAACAACTGCTACATCGAGTCCGAGTAGAATAGGCCAGACTAGCCAGACTCCTATAGAAAGTGCCTTCTGTATTTAGATTAGAACACCTTCTTTAGATCCAAATAGGATTGTAACCGCACCATAGTCTTCTCTATTGATATAAAGAGAGACTACGGGCACCCCTGTAACGAACAACACAACATACCAATCAATCTAACGCAAAAGGCTCACGCTGACTAAACGTAAAGGCTATTACTCGATCATAGTCGAGGGCTCGAACCAGTATAAATGGACTATCTCTTGCATTCACCATTGAGTTTCGCACCAGTCAAAACCTGAACAACTATCTCAGGTACCCCCGTGATAGGCTATCGGTGGTAAAACATCGATGGCTGCACACCAGGTAGGAGCGTTTTGGCGGATTTGCATCCAAGAGCTCAACAGACCTCGACAACATGATCTTCTTGACGGGAGCAACCTTCATCTTTGGGTCGTGGATCTGCGAAACGGACGACAAAGGCAAGCTCCAAGGACGTCTCCTTAAGGATCAAGAAAACCAGGAAGACCTCACTCTTTTGGCGAGATCGACAAAAGAACTCGCCGGGAGGCTCTCACATCTCACGATGTATGAATCAATTCAGGTTTTGCTGACGATCAAATTCAACTCAGACTCTAGGACGGAATTTACCTCGGAAACCAATCCAGGTTCTTTTCAAGGCAAATCGGGTTCTTTTTCGATGGGACTCCAGAACACAACTTCAATCCATCAAGAGATCAACTCAAGCTTACTTTAGAATTCTTTCATAAAGTTGGGCCCCTTCCCATTCGGACTCAACAACATGGCGAAGTCATGCCAGATTCTACTCCAAGAAGCAGCCGGATCGGTGCGAGGGGTACCACTCACAGGAGCCCAAGAAGGCCTCGTACTAACCATGATTCCACAAAATTGTCTTATCACTGGCTAGGTTCTATCTCCGGGAGTGGCGACATCCGACTGGTTGATGAAGCAACGATTCTACCTTACCAAGAAGGAAGTACGCTCTACGACACCAATGCCTCTACAGAGATCATTAGCAACTCTAATGGCACAGTCACAGATGCGAAATCAACGCACGCCTGAGAAGTATTCATGATTCGGTGACCACCTCTGATTCCGTTAAAAACACCCGACGTCAGGTTCTTAGATGAACCAAAGCCTAACATATCACCCAACGCTCTGGAGTACGATGGCAAGACTAAAAGCTAGAGACAAACCAGAGAAAGAAGGAACAAACTAAAGCAGGGACGCAGATGCCGGGCCCAGTAGCACAAAGAAGCTTGGGTCAAGTATGAATCGAATATGGCCGAGTACAATAAGAAGAAATCAGAACAAGAAGGTGAAGAAAGGCGTGCAATCAGGATGCACAATTCCTCGTATGACAAAATCTGAGAAGCATTGGAAGAACTCAAAGCCGTCTCACATCCCAATGAAGAACAAGAAAGACTCTAGTAAGTTCTCTGGTTGACAACCTTAAGAGCACGCGACGGAAGGACCCGCTCAAGACTACCCGCTAGATCAGCATCTCATAGACAAGAAAATCAAAGTCAAAGAAAGTCTGCTTTCGAAAGACTAGGGCCGAGCAGAAGCCACAACAGATAAAGTAGAAGGGGCCATAGTCAAAGCAATCGAGTTGAGCAACTGAGGGAAAGCAGGAGTAGAGTACCCATCTAAATAGCCCCATGAAACTACTCGAGCCAGAACAATAGCTGGTAGGAAGGAGGGGCTGAATCAGAGGATAGAGAAGCCAGAGCACACGGCAGGTTCCCTTGCTTTGCAAGCCGACTTGCTTCGGTATGGATACCTCACAAATTTAAGCCTTCAAACCACTCCAAGTACGACGGTAAAACCGAACCTAGACAATGGCTCATGATCTACTCTCAGTCAATTGAACTAGCCAGTGGTGATGATGACATCAAAGCACTCTTCTTTCCCATGGCACTAGAAGCCATCCCACTCCAATGGTTTGATAAGCTAAGCCCTAGATCAATTAGGGGATGGGAGGACTTGCAGAGAGTCTTTTGTGAAAATTTCACAGGCATCATCACGCACCCTATCACCCATGCAGAACTAAAGGGACTCAAACAGAAAGGTGGTGAGAGCCTCAGAGATTATTACCGATGATTTGGTGAACTACGTGCTCAAGTACACGACATCACTGAACGAGAAGTAATCGAAGTCTTCTCCCATAGGATCATGGCCAAGTGGTAGTTTCAAGACTTTTGCAAAGAGAACCCAAGAATAACGAAGAATTCAAGCGCACAGTGGAAAAGATGATCACTGTAGATAGAAACAAAGTAGGCAAAATCAGTGAGACAACTCTGATAGGCAAAATCACCAGAATAATGGACATCAAGACAGGAAGCGTGGACCTAACAACACCGTAGCTATGCCTGACAAATCAAAGAAATTCTCAAAATTCAAGAAGTTTGAAGACATTAAGAATATGCATTGTATATGGCACCCTCAAGGAAATTACACAACTAGAGATTGCTGCATCTTCCTCAACAAATATACAAGAAAGGGCAACAACGGAGACAAGAAAGAAGATAACCAGAAGAAAGATGAGGATAACCTAGAGGATAAGGGGTTCCAAAAATCAAAGGGGACCGTAGCAGTAATCTTTTCAGGAGTTCTGGGTTCTAGGAGCAAACACCAAGACAAGTTGGCCCTTTGAACCATCATGGCTATAGAACTGGCTACTCCCAGGTATCTTAATTGGTCACAATATCCTATCCAATTTTCAAGGGAAGATCAATGGACAAGCGTAAGGAATGCTGGCCTATACCCACTAGTTTTGGATACAACTATTGCTGGAATGACCGTCACAAAGGTCTTGATCGATGGAGGAGCGGGACACAACATCATATTCTCAGAAACGCTAAGGAAAATGGGGCTAGATCTTGCCGAGTTTATCACTCTGACAAGTGTACCTTTCTACGGAATAGTACCCGGCAAAGCCGCCATGCCTCTTGGACAGATCACCCTACCAATCACATTCGAAACACCCACCAATTACCGCACCAAGTTCATCTACATCCCTTGGAATAAAACGACTACTAGTCTACGACGATTCAACAGTAGTAAGGAAACTAGAGAAAAACTTTCAAGGATTAGAAATTCTACATGTCCTACGTGATTCAAATATCACGGCAGACATCCTCGCAAAGCTAGGATTGGATAGGGCAAAGGTCCCACCCGGTGTGTTTGTAGAGGA
The DNA here is from genome assembly GCA_038087645.1 of Saccharum hybrid cultivar R570. Lineage (NCBI taxonomy): Eukaryota > Viridiplantae > Streptophyta > Magnoliopsida > Poales > Poaceae > Saccharum > Saccharum hybrid cultivar. Next base: position 263,826 of record JAQSUU010000203.1, on the reverse strand, counting down.
GTTGTCAGCACCCTCTATCAAACAACCCGGTGAGATAACCCCTGAACTCCTAGCACCAACAACCTAGATTTTGCTAATCACAATATCATGGACACAAGATTTCATCGACTACATCAAAGAAAACAAGTTACTAGCAAATAAAGAAGAAGCTACTCAGATAATTCGAAGAAGCAAGAACTATGTCCTCGTGGGAGACAACCTATATAGAAGAACCGCATCATCCGGAGTACTCCTTAAATGTGTCTCATCAGAAAAAGGCAAAGAGATCTTTAGATGAAATCCACTCAGGTTGCTGTGGAAATAGCGCCGCTTCGAGAACGTTGGTCGGTAAAGTATTCCGCACTAGATTCTACTGGCCAACTGCTTTAAAAGACATAGAAGAACTCGTCAAAAAATATAAAGGTTGCCAAATATTTGCAAGACAGGCTCATGTCCCAGCACACAATCTCATCCGCATCTCGCCCGCTTGGCCATTCTCCTGCTAGGGGCTGGATCAAGTAGGACCTCTCAAGAAAGCCAAGGGCAGTTTTGAGTACATCTTTGTGGCTATTGACAAGTTCACCAAGTAGATCAAGTACAAACCACTCGTGAAATACAGCGCAGCCAGAGCAGTCGAGTTCATCTAGGACATCATGCACCGCTTTGGCATGCCCAATCGAGTCATCACATATTTGGGTTCTCCCTTCATGGCTATAGAATTCAAAAGTTGGGCACAAGATTACGGTATCAGCATAGATTACGCATCAGTCGCACACCCAGGGGCCAACGAACAAGTAGAGAGAGCTAACAGACTCATACTAGCTGGATTAAAACCCAGGTTGTATGAAGAACTAGAGGACTATGGATCCAAGTGGATTGAAGAGTTGCCCAAAGTAGTATGGGGGCTACAAACTCAAGTAAGCAGAGCTATCGAATACTCACCTTTTTTTCTAGTCTACGGATCAGAAGCTGTATTACCTGCTGACCTAATCTGGACATCACCAAGGATTGAGCAATATGATGAAGGAGAAGCCGAACACACTCGAAGACTAGAACTGGACAGTACAGAAGAAATCAGGGTCAACGCCACCTTACAGTTAGCTCATTACCTCCAAAGTTTAAGATGCCACTACAACAAAAGTACTCAACCTCGTTTTGTCCAAGTCGGGGATCTGGTGCTTCAAAGAATACAAAAGGCAGATGGACATCACAAACTACTCAGTCCATGGGAAGGCCCTTTCATCATCGCCAAGGTCACCGAACTAGGAACATATGGGTTGATAACCGAAGACGGGATACAAGTCAGAAACTCATGTCACATCAGCCAGCTATGAAGATTCTAGCCTAAAAGCACAGAACTGATTCTTCTGTAGTAAGAAAACACTATGTAATCAAGATTCATGATCAAAGTAATAAAGATAATATTCCTCACCAACATTTGTTGTACTAAGATCTACAAAAACCTATCCCAGAGTTATTCAACCCGGATGAGAATAATAGAGCTAACTAAGCCTGAGCTCGCCCAATCCTAAGTCTTTTCAGACTTAGATGAGAGTAAGAAGGCTGCCAAGCCAACACTCGACCTATCCTAAGTTGTTTTCACAGCACGAATAGGAGCTAGATAGCGCTCGCCCTATCCCAGAGTTATTCAACCCGGATGAGAGCAAAAGAGCTAACCAAACTTGAGCTCACCCTATCCCAAGTCTTTTTGGACTTAGATAAGAGTAAAAAGGCTGCCAAGCCAACACTCGATCTATCTCGAGTTGTTTTCATAGCGCGGATGAGAGCCAGATAGTGCTCGCCCTATCCTGGAGTTGATGAGAGTAAGAAGGCTGTCAAGCCAACACTCGACCTATCCTAAGTTATTTTCACAGCGTGGATGAGAGCCAGATAGCGCTCACTCTATCATTGAGTTATTCCACACCGGATGAAAGAACATGACTGGCCTAGTACCGATGATCGCCAAGACTCATGAAGACGCAAAAACAAGAGTATAGCTAGTTGTACAGACATAAATCTAAAGCACCTGGATACGCCTACAATGATTAAGGCTTATATCTAGCATATAGCTAAAGAAAGTTCCATGATCTGGGAAACAACAGAAAAAGAATCACAAAAGGACGACTACTCCAATAATCCAAGCAAGATAGTAAAGATGTATCCAAAGAACCAGAGTTTTTTATAAGACAGCATATAAAGTATATCTTTACAAAGGAGGAAAGAGGCGTTTGGGCACTACAAAGCCTAGCTGTCAGCTTCATCATCAGAAGAAGGAAGTTGAATATCAAGCTTCTCGGTGATGAAGTTGGCCAGATCTTCAACTTCAAGCTCAGCCTTCTCGATGGACTCCAAGTAGTTATCATCATCGGCTTCCTCCCTAAGTTTTTTCAAAGGGACCGTTTGAGCAAGAACTCGGACATGTGCCAAGACATTCTTGACGCACGTCTGGACCCCTTTCTTGACAAAACTCTGGAGGCACACAAGGATCAGCGGGAAGAAGTCACCCCAGGTCCTTCCATGATCTTCAGGAGTTCGGAGAAGCTTGGCGACGGACTTGAAAGATTTCCATAAAGTTGAAAATCTTTGATCAGAGACTGCTAGCTTGCCAGACAAGTCTTCAATGGTCTACTTGGCCAGCACAAGATCCCTATTAGCTCCACGTCTAATCGGCTTGGCGAGAGCAAGCTCTTCCTCAGCTCACGTAGTTACCTCATCCGCCCGGTTGAACTCAACCTGGAGAGTCATCTTCATTGTCTCTAGATCCTCTGAGAGCTTTTTGATGCTCTTCTGAAGGGCTATTCACAAAGAACACGGATCAAGAAACCTACAAGAAAAGAAACAAAGGAAGCACACAAAAAGTACTTGGAATACCTTCACACTCCCACTTGTAATCATCAGATTTCCTAGATGCCTCCTTCAAGGCAGCAAGGGCATCCTCGTTCCTCTGCTCTGACTCACCGATTTGAGCACAGAGGGCCTCTTCAGATGTTCAGCGTCCTTGGCGCTCTGATTCTAGCTCAACTTGTTTGCAAGCCAGCTCCGCCATCAACTGATTCACTTCAAAGACCAATTTTCTCTCCACTTCACCCGAGCCAAAGAAGCTGGATTGGTCTCGAGAAAAGGCCTTTACATAGAAGAGAGGAAAAATAAGAAAGAGAAGGAACAAAAAGGAGCCAGACCACCAAAAAGAACAAGGAAAAAATGCCTACCTGAAGCAGCTCACCAAAAGAAGCCGCCCTAGCCGAAAGACCCTCCCATGCTATGGTCAGCTTCGAGAGGCGGTGGGTGGCATCAAATTCTAGCACCACATCCTCGGCTAAATGTTGGGTGGGTGAGAAAGTCGACGCTAGGACCAAATCTATGTCCAACACAGTAGAAGCCCCAGCTGTATCCTCGACCGGGCGCCCCACCATGGTCACGACCTCCGATGGATGCACACACTCAACGGCAGGTTGCTCAGCTAGGATCGCTGTTTCTCCCGCCCCTATCTCACTAACCGTACGCTCCGAGTCTTGTGACATAGTAAGCGGAACGGGCCCAATCGACTGAGAAGAAGTCGATAGGGGATTAGGGGAGGAAGTCAACGATGATCTTCAAAGCATAAAAGAAGTCATCAAAGAAGGTTCAGGGTCAAGAGGCAAAAGGATGGCAAACAAGTCAGAAAAAGCTTACTTGGCGCTCCTCCTCTTCATGCCAGTTTTCCCAAGCCAACCAGAAGACTTGGGTAGGGGCATGGGGGCTGAAAAAATATCAGTACCAGCCTGCTTCAGGGCCGACAAGACTGGCACTTGAGTTCCTACGGAACTCTGACTTGACCCCCGCTTACTGCCAAAGACAAAAAAAGATGAGTCATCAAAAGAACTCAGGACAATGCAAGATAATAATGGCAAGATAATAATGGATAGGCACTCTAACTACTCAACAACGAGTAATGAGGGTCGTGCTATCGTCCTCGAGGATCTCCACTGCACTGCCATCTGAAGAGAAAAAAGTACTCGAGTAAGGGAACATACAAACAATAAAGGAAAATAAAGAACATTAATACGCTCACCTAGGAGCATGCTACCTATGGCTTGAGTACCTGAGCGAGTACTCGGACGACGAGGCTTCTTAGTAGCAAATGCACTGGTGGAAGTGTCATCCACCTGCACCCTCTTGCTGGTAGAACGAGGAGCTCGAGGAACTGGGCGAGGCACATACTCAACAAAAGGATCGAGTTCTCTAAGAGAAACACCAGGAAGAACATGTATGGTTCGAGACTTACTAACTCCTGAGGCTCCAGCCTAGCTTCCATCGATCACCACCCTAACAGGATTATCCTCGGTAGGAAGCGGGGGCAAATCAACAAAGTTCTGCCCCAAGTGCTATAGATAACCAAACAGCAAGATTGAGCAGAAGAAACAAAGAAGAAAACTACTCATAAAGAAATAACAAAAACAACTTATAGAAGGGGGCGGATTCGTAGCGGTGTACTCCTTGACTTGGAGAGGAGCAACACTCGCATCTTTAAGATTTTGCAGAAGTGTCCCAAGACCTCCTCCTCCGTCAGCTCCTGCATGGGAACCATCCAGGATGGGTCCTCTGCTCCGGCATACTAAAAGCCATACCTCTCCCTCGCCTTCAGAGGCTGCACTCGGCGATAGAGGAAACTGGCCACGATACCGAAGCTAGTCAAGCCCTACTGCTTCAAGACCTTGATCCGGTCAAGGAAAGGCTTGATCTTCTTGAGGTCTTTTGGTGACAGAGGAAGCCTCTCCCAGCGGTCATTCACAACTAGACCGACATCCGAATGTACTACGAGGGGAGGGGCCATGTTCCTAGCATAAAACCACTCAGATCGCTGGTCCTTAACTGAGTCAACTAGGTTGTACTCAAAGAATTCTTTCTGCTTACTTTGGCGAAATTGGTTACCATAACCACCCAGGACAGAAGTACTATCATTCCGAGGGTGTGGTTTCAAACGAAAGAGGTAGTGGAATAAGGAGATAGAAGGGAGGATTCTAGGAAAGGTTTCACAAAAATAAATGAACACAGAAAGATGAAGAACTACATTAGATAGTTTAAAGAAATATCAAAATACCAAAAGAATCGGTGGAGAAAAGGAGACGCTGGGAGGCAGAGTCTAGCACGGATGAAAGATACGAAGAGAACGATCTCACCAGGACTGAGGGAAGGAACCCGGTGCTCACTAGGAGTCTTCCACGCAGCAATTCCCTAATCCTAGATTAAGCCGTCGCCGACCAACTCCCTTAGCTGATCCTCAGTGGTGCTTGGAGCGGTCCAAACCTTCTCTGCGCCCTCATGGCGATGAATTTTTGGTTCTCGATCACCTAGAGCACCTCCTCCTCGTCCACTAAGATGACCTTCGACTTGCTGGATGAACCTTTCTTCTTGCCCATACATTAAATGGTGCTCTCCTCTCAGAAAACAAGACGACGACGACGACGACGTGTGAGCAGTGGTAGCACATGAATAGCAGTGACGGTGACGGCTGAGCTCTGAGAGGGGATTAGGTTTGGGAGACCGATGGTGGAAAGCAAAGAGCAAGTGAAGAGGAGAAGAAAGGAAAGAAATCATTTTTATAATAGTAAAAACGTGGCCCAAACGGCCCATTAAGCTAACGGATCGTTTCCACCTTTTGCGCATTGAATGTAGGACGTGACCGAAGCGATAGATGGCACACCTTTTCACAATAGAATAGTGCAACGGGTAGATTTTAAACTTATCCATCCACATGGTACTATTGCCGACTAGTTTCAGCATGCACTACTTGTGAGAAGTCAACATTTACAATATAAACAAAGAAGACCCAGAAACAACGCGGAAAATATTTAGAAGAACTCGGAAAAACTCAAAAGACAACATTCAGGCAAAAGATCCTTTCCATTATAAATGTCTTCAAAAGATACAAGATTATAGATCTTACAAGACCTAATGAACTCGACACTATGACGAACAAGGCAGCAAGAAAGAACACGACTCTGGAAACGACTACGCGCTCCTAGTTGCTACATGACAGAACACACTCTACTCGACTATACTGTTTTCTTCAAAGGAAGGGTGTAGTGCATACAAGATTGGTGTCAGCGGCACAGCGAGGCAACATGGACCAGGTGAAGCTCGCAGGCATCAGTCTACCCAAGTTCGATGTAATGCTGGATCAGATGCTGATGCGTATTGGATAGTCACGAACCAGAGTGAAAGGATCAACTTGGAGCTGCTGGATGAGGGAATGCATCCCGCATCACAAGACTTCTTCCACCTGCTAGCATGTACTACCTGGTACAATGCTGCTACGAGATTAGTCTACCTATAATCCCCATTACAAGACTTCTTCCATCCACTACAAGCAATACAAGACTTCTAACTCACGCTCGGGGGCTTCTCTACCTCAAACTATCATATTCATGGTCACAAGACTACAAGTTCTACACCGAGACTTTTCTATTTTGCAGCAGCTCGTGAGGGGGTATTTATAGGCCAAGGAGCAGTGTACATGGAACAAGTGCACCAATGAAAAGATTTAGAGAAGTGACAGAAAGCAGTAAAGGAAAAGTGACCGCGTGTGAAGACACAGTACTCGAGAATAGTATATCCGAAGGAATATGCCAACACTGTGCAACCCGTGATTGTGTAGCATTCAACCAAATCAACCACCACCTATCACCTACCTCTGACAGAAAGCAGGCTACTTAAAAACATGATAAAAGACCCTCTATCTGAGTTCTTTTTGAACAAAAGAACCTAGATATATGCTCGGGGGTTGCATGGTACATATCCTCAGAAGAGATTTTCAGTTTTTCCAACGATAAAGATCCAAGACCCTCCAACTTTTTTGTTCTAAATAGCAAGAGGCTCGAGGGCTACACTCAGTGAGTGCACTTTTTCTTCGAAAAAACATACATCACTCAGGAGACTTCTTCAAGAAAAGACCACTTCAAGGCTTCTCTTCGAAAGAACCCGGACTAGGCTTGTTTCACCAAGCGAGGCCAGAGAAACAAGGAGGCTTTCGAGTTCAACCATGAAACGCTCGGAGGCTTGTTGATGTGGGATCCACAGGGTTCCCCAGCGATATGACTACAAGTTGTGGGCTCTGGCCTGGCCCACGGACCGAAGTAGCAAGGGGTGCAGCAACTACTACACTGAATTCAAATAAAATAGGCCAGACTAGCCGGACTACTATAGAAAAGTACCTGCTGTATTTAGATCAGGACACCTTTGGATCCGACTAAGATTGTAACCACACCATAGTCTTCTCTATTGATATAAAGAGAGACATGGGCACCCCTGTAATGAACAACACAACATACCAATCAATCCAACGCAAAAGGCTAACGTTGACTGGACATAAAGGCTATTACTTGATCACGGTCGAGGGCTTGAACCAGTATAAATCGACTGTCTCTTGCGTTCACTGTTGAGTTCTGCACCAGCCAAAACCCGAACAACTGTCTCGGGTACCCCTGTGATAGGCTATTGGGGGTAAATCATCGACAGTGGTGAAGTTTATGAAGTGGAGGAGGTGTTTCGTGTTGACCGGACTCTGGACCGGACCCTGCGGGGTGCGTCTAGTCAACGTAGCAGAGAAGGGTGCAGCATCGGTCCTTTATCAAACGCTGGCGCATGGAGGAGATCGAACGCGCTGGCTCTGCGTCCGGTCGAGGATGACGTATGGTGACGCAAGGCGCAGGAGTTGGCTAGAGAGGATCAAACTTTGGACCGGTCCGGTCAAGATTTTGCCACTCTGGATGCTTACTGGAAGTGACTGGACTCGGCTTACGGGTGCGTCTGGTCATCTCTTCAGTGTTTCAGGTTAGTGGCTTGGCATTGCAGGCGAACACGCGAGCGGACGCGACTCTGGTGCGTCCGGTCATCGCTACTTAAGGCGCACGCGAGCGGCTACTAGCCGTTGGCATCGTGCGGCTAACATTCGAACTCGGGGACACATGGCGAGGATCCGAGGATTGGACGCTAGCTCGGGCGCATTCGGTCATCCCGACCGGCGCGTCCTGTTAGTGCATAGGGCACCCCACCATGACCCTAGTGGCTCTATTTCATGGGGGTGCCTATATATGTGGTTTGGCTGGCTTGGGCTCACTCTCTTGGCTATTTTTATTGACATAGCAACCTAGTGAGCTAAGCCAAAGCCCTCCCACTCATCTACATCATTGATTCATCATCTTTGTGAGATTAGGAGTGAATCCAAGTGTATTGCTTGAGTGATTGCATCTTGAGGCACTTGGTGATTGTGTTTCGCTATGGGATTCGCTTGTTTCTCTTAGTGGTTGCCGCCACCTAGATGGCTTGGTGCAGCGAGGATCATCGAGTGGAGGGTGGTGATTGTCTTCGGCTCTGATCGTAGTGATTGTGAGAGGTTCTTGACCTTTACCCGGCGGAGAACCAAAATGTACTCTAGTGGATTGGTCGTGGCTTGTGGATCCTCATCTTGTGTTGGTTGTGCGGCACTAAATTGCGGGTTAGGCGTGTGATGCCTATAAGCACGTGAACCTCCATGTGAGTGAATTGCCACAACGGGGACTAGCTTGCTGGCAAGCAAGTGAATCTCGGTGAAAAATCATTGTGTCATCTTGTCTTCGAGGATTTCTTTGGTATTCATTGATATATTGTGATTGATCTCTTGCCACGGCGGTATAACCCTCCTATCTCTCTTGTGCATTTGCTTTCTTAGTGTGGCTAAGTTCTTTAGTATAATTAGTTTTGAGAGCTAGCTTGTGTCTTGTCTAGTGGTTAGTGAGGCTCTTTAGTTTGTCTTTGAGATCTCACTAACTTAGTGGTAGTGACTTAGCATCTTGTGTGATATAGAGATTATAGATAACTAGAATTGGGGAAATGAGGTCTGCATTTTGAGTAGGCTAGCGCAACACTCGCTTCGCTTTATAATTGTCTAACCACTTGGCTTAAGTGTTGTTGTAGAAATTTTTATAGGCTATTCATCCCCCCTCTAGCCATTAGGACCTTTCAACGCTCTAATGTGATGGAATAGGGATCTGATCACGGAAGGCTTATAAGCCATGCAGCAGTATTAGTGCATACCCACACAGGCGGGTCGTGCTCCAATGCGACGGAGTAAGGACCTTAGCACGGACGGATCATAAGCCAATGCGGCGGTGTTAGTGTACACCGCACACGGTCTCAGATAGCGACGGTGAGGGCTATGATCATCACTGCCGACAACATACTGCTGAGGCCAAAGTTGGACTGCGATGAGGATTACGACATGGCTATGAAAGGTCTGAGTGTAGTAGTGTCCCTGCTCTAGTGCACTCGCCTCCCTCCCTCCCTCTCTCGGCTCTGGTACGCTCGCCTCCCACCCTCCCTCTCCCTCCTCTGGTCCACTCGGCTCCCTTCTCTCCCATGGTGGTGGCGGCGCATGGCCCTAGAGTGGCGACACGCGGTCCTCGAGTGGCGGCGGCACGGCCAAGAGCAGGCAGCGCATCCAACGAGCTCACAGCCTCAACGAGATCCAGATCCGGCGGCTTCGCGAGATCCGGCATGAGGAGGCAGAGGCCGACGAGATCCATGCGTGAGGAGGCTTGTGGCGCTCGCTTGTGGCGCTCGCTGGCGGCAGATCCAGGGCGGGCATGCTCACCGGTGGCGGATCCAGGGCGTGCCCATCCTTCTGCGGCGGATCGAGGGTGGTGGCATCCCCCGCTGGCGAATCAATGGCGTGCCCATCCTCCAGCGGTGGATCGAGGGCCGGCGTGAACAGATCCAGGGACGACGACAGTGACGACGCGCAGATCCAGCTAGCGGCGGCGGTAGCGCGTGGATGGGCTCGGCGGGCCTGTCCACGGGTTTTCTTTTTTTTCGTGTTTGATTTATGGAGGCAGGCAAAGCAACTGCCTCCGTATGCCCGCCTCCAGAAATAAAAAACACCCGCCTCCCATAATCATTCTGTAGGAGCATGGCTATCACAACATAACAAGTGGCCACGCATCCTCCGCGCGCGCCAGATCTATCCAAGCATGTGTGACGAGGAATAGTGAAGCGTGGCTATCACTCAGTACAATATGGACTGTATGGAGGCTATAGTTGCTGTGAATGTGACGTGTGCTGAGAGAGCCAATAACTTGTCTCTGCGAATACCTGTGGATATGGACACGGGCTAGAGTGCGTAGTTTGCCCCGAATCGTACGGTAACCAGCAGAGGTAGCCGACAGCTAGCACGTGACAACTCCATTCTCTTTAAGCAACACGCATGGCATTTGCCATTTGGAGATTTTAAAATGAGAACGAATATGTGCTTCTTTCGAATCATTTGACCTCTTAACCATCAATCTTCAAAATAGACAGGCAAAGAGGCACTGAGAAGTGTAGATTATTGTGTAGGCTCATGATGCTTCTCACTTCTACCTACTCCTTTTGAGTTTTGACGGTCCAACTTAGTTACTCGATGTGCAGGTGCAGCTAAGCCTAACGCTTCACCTAATAATTCCAGTGCTGTTGGATCAATGCACATAGATCGATAGATTCGTTTGTTGAAGATCTGTCGGGGAATCATATGCTTATTTTCTAGGTCAAGTCCTCAAACCTAGTTATGGGTGTTCACATTACTTCGGGTGTCCGGGTCGATCAACGGGAAGAAGGTACATGATATGCTTCACCGGGATTTGACAATCTTCTAGATGGGATAGACTCTACTTCAAGCTTCTTAGATCTCTCAAAACAGAGAGGTGAAAGTCCGACGAGCATATAAGGGTAGTCCCAATGCTTGCTCTGATTAGAATAATTTCCATGAAAAATTTATTAGCTTGCCATGTAAGAAAGTTGCTTATTATGTGCATGGAAAATTAAGAAAGAAACAGAAGAAAATTACTTCTTGTAGATGAATCGGTGCCTACCTCTTAAAATGATGCACGAATACTTGACCGCATTGCAGCCATTTTTTGGTTACCATCATGTGCCCTCCCCTCCCACCTATGATTTGTGCCCGTCATCATGAATGCATAGAATGGATGCATTCAGTATTAATGTATACTCCCTCCGTCCCTAAATAATTGTTGTTTTTTTGTTTTTGTGCCGTAAGTTTGACTAGATTTACAGAAAATATGTACAACATTTATATTAATTTTATTATAAAAATAGATTCAACGATCTATTTAATAATATTAATTTTGTATCATAAATATTTTTTATATATATTTACTCAAAGTTATTTATCAGGAAGCGAAAACAACAGTTATTTTGGAGGGAGGGAGTATATGTTGCATCCATGCTAGTTGCATCATATTATTGTTGTGAAATTTTTTAAGACATGCTTATACATCGACTAGAATGTTTTGGCATTTTTTTTGTAGAGCTAAGTTTATTTGGATTTGTCATATCCCAAACTATGTCTAACGCTTGTTTTTTTTTGTAATGTTTAGAAACTTAGAGAAATTTTCTACAGTTTAAAAACCTTATCAAGTATTTATCAGAATTTTTTAACGAAGAAAAGAGAAAACCGTCTTTCACCACTTCAAACTGCTTCATGTTAAATGCCAGACGGAGGAAGTCGCGGATGAGCTGCTTGGCCTCGGCCAACCTACGGGTGGGGTGGCACCATGGTCTCCAGCTGAAAGAGGACTCGGAGATGGTAGCGCATAAGGCCAGTCTTAATGGAGATTTTATAAAGTTTTACAGGTATTAAATATGCTGATATGACACTGTATTGATAAAGCGAGAAGATAAAAGTTTTATGAAAGTAAAGAGAGTTTTATGGGGATGAAACTCTTTTGCACTGTTTTCAAAATATAGGTATGTGAAAACTGGAAGATGAAACCCTACTGAGACTTGCCTAACGCGGATGAATTAATATGCTGGCATGAAAATACCGACATAGGTTTGGATCCACTGTCAGCATATTTTATTTTAATACTTAGTACTATGTATGTATAAATAAATACCACGGCCCTACAAGCCTAGCCAACGTGATCCCGGCCCGTCTCGCAAGTTCATGTTTACTCGTCACTGCCTCCTTAGCTGTGGTGAAAACGGTACAGATATTTTTCGACCGTATTTGAGACCGAATCTATTTAGAGGGTTTAGATATGTCCATATCCGAGTCCGGATATTTAACATCCGATACCGTATCCATATTCAAATAATCAAATCATATATTTATGATGTCAATATCGAATCATATCCTATCTAGCATAGTTGATATTATCCGTATTCGAATCCAAATCCAGACAAAAAATATAAAAATAAATATAATATCAGTGATATCCGTTCGTATTCTATCCGTTTTCATCCACGCTCCCGAGACGGACGACATAAAATCGTCGATGACTTATGTGTCTCGCGATGATGATGATGAGAATTGAGAGCCATCAACCATGGCCCCTGAAGTAGCGTATCCCCCGTCTCGGACGCACGTACTGCACATTATTAGCCGTTCACACTCACACTGGTGCTCTTATTCAAGCACAGCGTTAATCCATGGTACGGTCCTTTCCGAGTCACATGTTCTGTTCTTCCTAGAATGTACCTTACTCTCACCACGTTCCCACAATGCTTAAGTCTACGCCAGTCAATATCATTCACGTTGAATTGCTAGAGCTGTGTGTGGTGCACTGCTATTAAGTCCTTACTCAAGGACGATAGCCATTCACTGCCGGTAATGCTACGTGTCTTACGTCTGATCGACACAAGCAAATCGTCGGACGCCCCGCATGCCTACTGCCTTGTTGCTAGCGCTTTTACCCCACCGCTCACTTTGACTGTGAGTTTATTAGAAAAAATCATCCATTCTTATCTCTTCCGCTTCCTCCTCTGTTGCAGCGTCTTGCGACTGCCCTGTCCTAGACGTGGATGCGCACTCCCCTCACTGCTGCCGTGTGCCCCATCTGCCGCCGCTTGCTCGCGCCCCGTCACACGTGCCTCTCGCCCTCTCCCATCGTGCGCACTGATGCTAGTGGTCCTCGCTCTGCCTGTCGCGTGCACCGCCAACCCGGCCGACCCAAGCCCGGTGCTGGTGGCAGTGGTGCTCGTGTGCGCCGCTGGTGTTGGATGCTAGTGGTGCTCGCGCGCCGCCACTCGCCGTCAGCTCCCACTCCGACGACCGAAATTGACCGGCACAGGCGCTCCCCCTCCCACGTGTTGCAAATATATGTTTTAAGTGTTTCAGACGTTTCAGAGGTATGTTGCAGTTGTTTCATGTGGATATTGCAAAAGTAGATCAAGAGATGTTGAATATGTTGCAAGTGTTTCATAGACATGTCGCAAGAATTTGTTCAAAATGTTTCATCTGTTCCAAACGTATGTTGCAAGCGTTTTGATCTGGATGTTGCATATGTTTCACATATATATTGCAACAGTATGTTCTAAATATTTCATCTGTTCCAGTCTTCCGTTGCAGCAAGTGTTTTCATGTTGCAAGTTGCAAGTGTTCTATCTAGATGTTGCATATATATGTTTTCACACATATGTTGCAAGTGTATTTTTCAGATGTTTCATCTGCTATTTTAGACGTACATTAAATTCAGGTGTTTCATGTTGCACGTGTTTCATATTGTTCGGAGAGTTAGGGGCGTAGGGGAGTGATGGTGGTACGACATGGGCGCAGGGGAATGGGGCACTGCGAGCAAGTGGCCGGTGGCGTGGCGCGCGGCACACTAGGGCCAGCGGTCGGGGGCACAACAGGGCGGGGTGCGCCTATGGGGCGGGCGAACGGATGGGGGTGGGTCGAATTAAGACGGATTGCGAGCGAGTCGTACGGACGCGACGACGGCGCTATATGCATGCGGGCAGGGCGAATTAGCAGACGGGGACAAGCTGTGCAGGTACGCGTGAGAAACAGCCATCCGACGGAAAATCCTATCCTGTCGGATGTCCGGGCGCCAACACGTCCAAATCGCTGTGCGCCCAACGCACAAAAGCAGCCAGCTGTGTGTGGCTAGGATTTTAAATTAGAATGGCGATCTAACTTAAAATAAAACTTTTGACAGGACTAATATTAAAAGAAGAAATATTCTTTTTCGGAAATTTCCGTCCTTCAATTTTCCGATCCAAATGGGTGGCGTGGTATAGTCTTTTTTGCAATCTGGATTGGGATATCTGTCCCTAACCGTGTGGTCGTTTCCGGTTGCTTGATACGGGGTAAAAATATCTAAACAATCCTTTGGATCCGAAATTGATATATATTTTATAGACTAGGTCATTTGGCTTAGAATTTGATATTCCAGTACCAAAACTTTTCAAAGTTTAGGTATAAGACTATCCTAAATTCATGAGATGAGAGATAAAAAAAATAGTTACTATTGATTCACATGCTATTTTTCTACTCTGCAACTTATATCACGCTCTTCGGTTGCAACAGAAGTGCAGCACATAAGTATCTCCTGCATATGGAAACAATAACATGCAAGTACGTTTAGCATGCAGCCATGTTAACTTAATTGATCTGTGCTAAATTGGGATTATATTAGAACGAATTTCAATTCTAAGGATAAAAAAAAGACCTACTTTTTATCTGTAGCTCATTCTATTTTATGATCCAAATGTTTTTTTTTCAAAAATCTCCAAAGAATTGGCCTAATTTAGGCCTCGAACACAAGATTTCAAGAGTGAGTTCACACTTCCAAACCAATACATTAAGCCAACATTTCAACTAAGTTAGAAATAATTTTCTAGATAACAGCCTACATAGGTGACCCAACATCAAAACAATCTATGGTACATGTAGAGAAGTCACAGGCTCCATAATGGCGGCCATATGTAGAATATATTCTTTTTTGAAAGTTGTATATGGAATTTGATTATGGAAAAAATCAACAAAGTGCTAGAGGAACCAAATCATACAAAAATGATACTGAGCCCCTCATGCATAATGCCGGCAGCACATAGGAATCGATAACTTCACCTTGGTGCTGGTCGAATGCATCAGCAAGGAGGCAAAAACAGTACACGACCTGACGACAGTCGCTATTGTGATATTACACCATTTCCATGGTATATTTTGTACTCAGTACTGATGATGTCCGATTCTCAAAAAAAAAGTACTGATGATGTCCTTAATTATAACTCCTTTGTATCTCAAGGTGATTAATTAATGAATTTAACAATTATGTATGGTATTGGCTGCTAGAAGCCTATGCCTAATCCTTCTCATTTTCTTTGTAACCTTTTTTTTTCTTAAACTTTGTACTTGGATCCTTCTGCTTTTTAACTTTTAACAAAATTCTAGTAGGGGGTCGTCACACCCCTCCTATTTCCTCAAAAACATTCCAAAGACATGTAATGGCGAGTCCTTCGAGATGGCGAACCAACAACATGTCTTCAAGATTGTGCATCGATTATATAATTATATTGTCGATTGTCATATCCTACAGGAGCCTATTTGAGGTTAGGGGTATGTGTGACATCGAGCTCAAATTAGATTTGACACATAGTGGAGGTTTAGACCCTCATGCTTGGTTGTTGGGCAGGTTTTACCCAACATGTAATGCTTCGAGTACACACCATCATTCCTAGGCTAACCATTTTTTACGTGAAGTCAGGACAAAAGTGTAAGTAGGTTAATGGTAATCTTTTATGTGAAGTCAGGACGAAAGTGTAAGTAGGTCACTGAATGTGCGGAGACTGGATCTAAACCATTCAAACTCTGAGGTGTTACAAAAGAGCACATCCAATAGCCAATGTGCTCCCATAGGGTCATCATGACCTAGTTGATGTACGGTGTGTATACATCATGACCTTGTGAGGGCGGTGCTTGTTGGCATTCTTATGATGGCACTTGAATTTTAGACGACTAGAGAGAGAAGAGCACGGTTGATAGAGCAGAGAATGGCCCAAATTTATTACAAGCCCACGTATAGATGTTTTTAAAGAAAATGTTTCGTTTATGTTGACGCTATATGGAAAACAATTATATTGGTCTAAGGGTTTAGATTGTATTTTTCTGTCTATGTTCACCAAATCAATAAAGGAGGCCACAAACGGAAGAGAGGTCGCATCCAAGAAAATTCAAAGAAGCTCCACTACATATGTCTCAAAGAAAACAAGCCTGTTTCAAACACAAAATGGTGAAAGTTCATAATTCCCTCTAATAGTGATTTATGCGACTCTAGGTGTAGATCTAGTGGGTTGAGACTCTTGCATTTGGGAAAAAACACATAGATCCATGCTAGAATACAAACCAGAGAGAGGAGAGAGAAAGAGAGAGAGGTAAGGGTACCGACCATCGGTAGGCTTGGTGGAGGTGGAGGCCATGTCATCGGTGGCGTGGAGTGTTGGTGAGGTCCGTCGGCTATAGAAGATGGGTTCGCGGTGTCCGGCGAGAGCAGGGACGACGAGATCCAGTGACGATGTCGGTGGAGCTTCCCTTCGCTGGCAGTGCCCCTCTCTAGATCGGATTAGGGTTAGATGGAGTTCTATGGGTGGCGGCGAACCTCGTTCCTCAGAGCCCCTGGCCCCCATCTCCTCTTTATAGGCACTATGCGATGGGGGGCCACCAGCCAGGAGTACGGCTAGGTGCCCCCGATCAGGGCGCGAATCAAGGTCCGACTCGGTCATTGGACCGAGTCGGGTGGAGATCAATCTAACATTCTCCCCCTTGATCTTAATTTATCACTTAAACTTTAGACTTAAGCTCAACAAACTTATCTCTCTTCCCATTCCATCACAAATTAGCGTGTAGAGCGTGCCTTATCACAACAGTTAGTACCATTGGATTAATAGCTACAATACATCTCTCTATTTTGAAACAGATTCTCAACTAGGCCCTTATTGTCCGAAAATCATAAGCTTTCCCATAAACACATGTCGACTATGTGTTCTTTGAACGCACTGGGTGGTAAGCCTTTGGTAAGCGGATCCACAAGTACTTGCTCAATAATTTCAATGTGATTCCAGATTTTCTCCTTTACAACGTATAACTTAATGTCAATGTGTTTGACAGCACACTTGACCTGTTGTCATAGGAGTGAACTACTTAAATGGTATTGCTGCTATCTACCATTATCAACTCCGTATGCAAGTTTCCTTAACCATTTTGCCTATTTTGTTGCCTCATAACATGCTATACCATAGCTTTGCATCACTAATGATACCAAAACCGTTTCTTTGGAGCTTTTTCATAATAAAACTCTAACTGCGAGTGTTAGCAACTACTGTGGATTTCTCTACACATCTCGCCAGAATTTAGTCTTTGTACCACGACTATTTGAGAGTACTTGTTCTTTCCAACTTAGCATGAGGCCGACATTCTTAACTCTATTCCAGTGATCTATATCTGGACTGGACTTTTACCAAAATAACCCGGATACGTGAACTACGTTAGTGTAAGTTCTTACTTGTGCACTCATAAAGCTTCCAACAGCTGAAGTATATGGAACCATATTCATTTGATCTATCTCGTATTGGTTCCTGAAACACTAAAGTTCCCAAAACTATTACCCTTGACCATAGGAATAGGCGTAGGTTTACTCGCATGCATACTTTATTTCTTTAGAACCTTTTCTAAGTATGTATTTGCGATAGTCCTAATACCTCTTTTCTTCTGTCTCAGTGAATTCTAATTCCTAGAATGAATGACGCTTCACCGAGATCATTCATATTGAAACTTGAGGACAAGAATTTCTTCTTCTCCAACGGCAGATTAACATCACTACTAGTTAGTAGGATGCCATCCACACACATGATGTGCAAAATGAACTTTCCATTCTTGAACTTTGTATAAACGCTATTGTCCTTCTCATTCTCTTTAAACCTAAACTTTCTAATTGATTCTTCAACTTTAAACACTATTGTATAGAGGCTTGCTCTAATCCATAAATCATTTCTTCAGATGACATGCCTAGCTTTGCTATGTAAACGTTTTCATATAAATCCCCGTTGGGGAATGCCGTCTTTACATCTATCTGATGTAACTCTAAATCATAATGTGCCATTAATGCCATTATAATTCTAAAAAATCCTTGCATGATGTAACTCATTGTAATCTATTCCTTCTCTTTGCGTGAATCCTTTCGCCACAAATCGTGCTTTAAAATCTTTTCACATTCCCTTTGGACCACATTTTATCTTAAAGACCCATTTATAGCCTACTGTTTTGGCTCCATTAGGAATTTCTTCTAAGTCCCAAATGTCATTGGTATTCATCGATTTCATCTCATCTTGCATGGCTTCCAGCCACTTCAGCGAGTGATCGCTTCTCATGGCTTCTTCAAATGAGGTGGGATCACCCTCCATTTGAAATTCTTCACTAACATATTCTTCGTAGTTATCAAGAATGGCTAATTTTCTTATTCTTTGAGACCTTGTGGGGCCTCATTAGTTGGCACTTCTTTCATATGGGGCTATTGTTGCTCTTCATTGCCAAGAGACAATTGATTCTACAGACTCCTGTATTACAAGACCCTTGTTTACATTATTCATCTTCTTTTAATAGCTAACAAGCGTTGTATAAGTCATACAACATCAACAGGTATTGAGAAGTTTGTTGTTCTTGAATCATTAGAATGGGTACGCAGTCCCACTTCTCTTCAAGTCTTAGTTTCTACATACCATGCTCTCCCAGATTATCTCATCTTCTCTAAATAAGATGGTGTATCTCCAAATTTCTTATTTGGGTTCAATCTGTTAAAACCTCATATGGCGCTTTAAGCACCATCTTAGTATCTCTGAGGCTCATCTAGTATGAATACTGGCTGACTACGCTGTCTTCCTATCAGAACTGTAAAAGGTCTAGAAATTTAGCTATTTCTCTGCTTAGGGGTATCGTTATTATGGCCGTTGTACTCCCTCAACGATCACATTCATCTTTTTAGATCACTCTTGCCCTCAATGCACACTATGCATCGCATTATCTAAAGTATAGTGGAGTATCTTTCTTAATTGATTTCATAATTCTCCCCCTTGAAATATAGCATAAACTTTACTGCCATAATTTCAAAAACTATTCAAAACTCTTGTGAATGAGGAGACATTTATGACTTACTTCATTCACATGATTATGTCATGCAAACAAAGTTATTTCTTAATTCGTATGGGAGTACACTTTCCTCATTCCATTTGGTGAACTCAATAAAGTCCTTATGGTACTTCTACAGCTCATGTTCGCATGTTCTTCTTATCTATTGGTTCGTATGTAACTTCCTTTTGTCCTTAAACTCATTTCATATCAAAATGTTACTCCAGGGAAGGATTTGAATTATTCATTTTCTAATTGATGTGCTCAGCTCAGTTGAGAGACTCAACCTATCAAGCCTTAATCTTTTCCTTTCCCTTTGATCTATGTCTAATGACTCTATCTTAGTGGCCATATTTTATATTCAAACTGTGTGTTCCACCATTACTAGATTACTCCCCAACGAGCTACTCAATTAGAGTGCCCGCATACGTTTATAAAGAGTCAGTTAACTGACCCTCCACCTTCTTAAGATTTAGCAATGGTGTGGTTTTGGGATTGCTCCCCTTGTGGCCTTCAACTCATTCAGTGCTTAATGACCATGACATAATAGAATTGCACAGTCAATACTAGGACGGCATAAGAGCTACTCCAAACTTCTCTTGCTGTGCGGGATATTCAAAACATATGAATCATCACGAACTTCTCCCGCCATGCAGCATAAACACTTTGCCCAAAAACTTCTCCCGCCATGCAGAATAATTCCCTATAAGGGACATAAATACTAGAATTAACTCTCAGGACATAAGAAGCGTTTGAACTTCAATCTATATAAATTCAAATAATCTGTAACACACATGCTTAATCCAACGTTGGTCAAATTAAACATGCATATGATTTATTACAACTCTTATCATAATGATTGAAACAAAAATTAAATTCTTCCTCATAGAGTACATAAAAGACATTTCTTAAACTAAACTTCCATATCGACTTATTACTTCATCACCTTTTCTTGGATTAATTATATCCCTGAATCCCTGTCTTTTCAAGCCATTCTTTGAAGAGAAGACAGTCCCTCATGCAATGACCTTCTTTTTTTACAGAACTTACACATAGGCTTTTCATCATCTGAGTCACAAGTACCCATCTTATCTTTTTTCGGCCTTCAAGAATGAAAGCACAAAGATCTTGGCCTGAAAAATATTACACAATAATCAACAATAATGAGCATAAAATTAACCCTATGTTGGTTGTCACACCCGGTTTTAAGGACAAAACCAGACATACACCATATGTGAAATAAAGAAGACAAATCTCACATATAGCCACAGATAAGTGGAATATCAAAAGACAAATGCTTAATATACATAACACAATAGTATAAAAATATACCTTAGAGAGCAACACAGCGGAAAGACAACTCCGAACACCGGGTGCAACCTTCACTCCAGGATCAAACTATCTGGTTGATCACAAGCCTAACAATTCCAGAATCTAACAGTCTGGTACCCTTCCTGAGATGTGGGGAGATAGCAAGAGTGAGTCCATGTCGAACTCAACAAATATAACATGGGGTTCATGCAGCTCAAAAGGTTTGACACGGGTTTACTGCAATAGCTTTTAGTGAGTCATCTTTTAGCAATTGAGTAGCAACAAGTTTAACATAAGCCCAAATAACCTCATGATCATGTAAACGAGAATAATGTATAGCAAGAAACAATAATCATTAGTGAGCATCAATATCATCAGTATTATCATTATCATCAGTGTTCATCATTTATTCTGTAAGGGTCCAAGGCCACTCGTGACCGTGAGCACGGCTGTTATAACAGTTTTACACTCTGCAGAGGTTGTACACTTTCACTGTGAGTCGTGATTTACCCTTTCACCCGAGGTAGCTAATCTCTTGACCCACTTCCAAGGAAGGTCGGCAGGGTTCACTATGAAGTCTTTCGAAGGTTCGTCTAACAAGTTAGGGCCATTAGATTTCACTCGGCAAACAGATGTAGAGCCCCCCTTCCTGATGGCACAATAACACGCAGCCTATACACATGAGGACAGAGGCCGCACTATACCCGATTCGTCAAGCCATTCTTACGCCATAAAGAAATACCTCTAACAAGCTAGAAAAGGTCCTTCTATATGACTAAAGCCAGAGCCATTTTAGCCCTCACAGTTGTACTGTAAGTCCCGGATTTTCGCTTACAGATAAGTCCTTATGGAGAGAAACTAGAGCACCATAAAAACAACCAAATATGCTCTAGCCCTCTTGAGCCATGTTTCTATAAATCATCTTTTAAACGTTTATTGCATATACCATTAGTCAAGTTACAGATCATGATTATTTATCTTGAGCGCTAGCATAATACTACCCAATGCAATGTCCCATGGGTGTCAAGGTACAAGATACAAAAGCTAGGATATCCTTAGTGGTAAAAAGGTAGACACATGCACATGAATTAAATATATTAAAGGTGAATAGGAAACAAGGATAATCCCATGCTATACTTGCCTTAAATCAAGATCCTTCCTCTGATCTAAATCTTCAATTAATAGCTTCTTGAATCTCCACGTAAATCTCACCGACTGGACTTGATCAATAAATCACCACACACACACATCGAGCAATCATACACAAAGCAAACAATGAATCTAAATTAGAACAGTACACCAAACATATGAAACAATATGTGAAAAGGTTTTAAAGATGTTCTACGCATTGCTACGAACACACAGACGCGAAAAACACACTAATCAGAGCTACGGTTGAAAAGATACATCTACCGAAAGATTTGCTCATAGAAGAAAATATAAAACTATTAGTTTCATGAGTTTTAATTATATAATAACATATATAAAATATTTTATAAATGCTATATACGGAATTAAGTCAAATTTAGATTCAAATTATGAAACTAAAGTAAAACAAATCATATTTTATTTACAAAACCCAGTTGCATAATTATTAATCAAGATATGATTTAAACCATAAAATTTCAGAATTAGTAATATGGTAAATACTGTCACTAACGCGTAGATCTCGTTGCTATGAATCTAACGCAACTCGAATGAGCTAAAACGGATCTAAAACGTAGAAGATATGATTTAAACAAGATCTACTTTATTAAAGTAATAGATTAAATCTCACATCGGAACTTAAAGATAGAAAACCTAACCAACAGTAACACTAACAGTATAACAAGTTTGTAAAACTCTTCTACACGTTACTACGATCACATAGATATAAAGATCACGAAATTTGGATTTAAAACGTAAAAATTATGAATTTTCTAAGATTTCCTATAGATAAATAATTACTTTAATATAAACTCGAAAATAAATTATCTCAAACCTACTGTACAGTTCTATAATCATGTAGAGCTCGCAAATACGAACCTAACACAATTTGAACGGGTCAAATCGGAGTTAAAACGGATAATTTATAACTAAAACAAACTCAGTGGCAAAACTGTAAATATCAGAAAACGTATTTTTCAATTACTGAGACGAAATACGCTTTCAACAGATCAAAACGTATTTTCGGAAGTTACGCGATCAAAATACACTTTACAGAAAAGAAAACGTAAACCGGGAATGCGCTTTGGACTGCGGGTTAAGAACTTAAAAACTTCAGGGGCTCTTTCGCAAATTTGTCGGCCGAACCGGTATCTTTAAATAACGGCCGTCCGATTTAAATTGAACGGTCCAGATCGGATCGGGGGAGGAGCCGGCGGCGCTCCGGTCGGAACAGGGCCGCGACAGCAGTCTCCGCGGCGGCGCCATGGCCGGAGATGGCTTCCTCGCGCTACAGAGCACGAGCTTACGAACGGAAAACACAGGGAGATCGAGAAGCTCACGGAGAACTCACCCCGCGCGAAGACGGAACCGGAGGATGACCGGAAGGCGGCGGCTAGCTCGCGGTGGCGGCTATGGCGGCGGTGGTGCTTGCGGTGGCGCAACTAGGCGACTACGGCGGCTCCAAAGGGATGGGATGGGGGCGGAATAGTGCGGGGGTCCCGTTTTTATAGCCCGGGAGTACGCGGAAGCAAGGAAAGGGAAGGATTCGAAGATGGATTCGATCTCCGTATCCGGTAGAGAGAGGAAGGCGGCGGTGTTCGTTTTTTGGAAAGCGTCGGAGGAAGGAGAAGGAAAGGGGAAGGTGTCGCTGACCGGTGGGACCGGCTCGTCAGCGGCTCGGTGCGAAAGAAGGCCGCGCGCGCGCGATGACGGGCCGGCTGGCCGCGGCTGGGCTCGGCCCAAGCGGGAGCGGGCGCGGGAGTGAGCGGGCCGCGCGCGGGAAGGGCAGGCCGAGGCGTGGGCTGCGGTAGGAGAAAATGGCCCGAGAAGAAAAGAGATTCCTTTTTTTTTCTTTTTCTAATTTTTCAAAGCCAAATTTCAAATGATTTTCAAATCAAATTTGAATTTAATTTAAATCACTCAATACAAAACTTCAAATGCAGCAGCATGAATGCTCAATCATGTTTCTACCCTTATATTTGATTTTAAATTTATAAAAATTATTATTATCCTAAATTTGCATGCTCACAAAATTATACAAAAATCATATTTTCCTATTTTTCTTCTTTTCAAAATTTTAGGGTGTTACAATTCTACCCCCCTTAAGATGAATCTCGTCCCGAGATTCGGAAGATGATGACAAAAGAGATAGGGATAGTTCGTCTCTAGATTGTTCTTTACTTCATCGTGTAGTTCCATCGTCTTGATAAGAATTCCGTCTTACTTTGCATACATGTAACTAATTCCAAGATTTTTGACAAATGCTCCAAACAATACTCTGGTATCTCCAATCACTAGGCACCTTTCCTATAATATGAATTTTCTTCCTTAAAATACTTATCTTCCAACAGAGCCTGACGAATCTCTTAGTCAGAAGGAATTTCTACTACCAACCTTCAAAACATTAATGATTCTGGTCAAGTTGCTCAAATTTGGAATACGATTCTTAATCCTTGGTGTCACCCGAACCTTCTTAGCATTATTCTCCATTGCTAAGGGCATCGGCTGTGACTTTTACTTCTCCAAGTAATAGCACTTTTCCAAGTCCTAATCCATTTCATTCCAACGAGGATATCACAAATTCAAGACCAACTTAGCGAAGATGTCCTGTAGATTCTTGTGACCCTCCTATATGTCACTTTTCTTCCAAAAGACAGTACTCCATAGTGGAAAACTCCAGATAACACGTTAGGTAATTCAACCCACACTTCCTTAGTTGACTTAATGAACAAGGTACTATATTTTTCTTCTTGCATAAGGACACATCCCACACCTTGATAAGGTGCATCATTGTAGATATGAAGCTCTTGTCTGGATCTGACAAAGCTAATACTTGGGTTTTACTTCAACCTTTTCTTAGACTCCTTCAAACATTTGCCTGAGGTCTCTTGATCTAAACGAACTTAAAAGCTTCTCCAAAGTTATTTGTTCCTCTGCTATGACTCCAGTAAACTCATGGTCCACTTTGCTATCCTTGGTGTACCTATCTTCTAATTGATCATTCTCGTCTCCCTCAGGTAAAAGTCGACCACCTTGATACTCAATTCTTTTCCCTGACGGTGTTGTTAAGAGCATTGTGCACCGAGTACCATGAATCACTCCTTTGTGTGCACAGAGCCATCCATTACCAAGAACCACGCAAATTTTAAGTGACTCCAACACAATGAGTGTTGCGGTGAATTTTTCCTTATTTATGACAAGACTGATATTCGGGCATATCTGATATGTCTGCATTTCTCCCACTGGGGTTTGAACTAGCAAAGGCCTCCTCATTGGACACTTCACCATCTTGCACGTCTCTACCATGTCGGCGGAAATGAAAGGATGCGAAGCACTAGGGTCAAATAAAGCAAAAACTTGTACTGAACTTACTTGAATATAACCTCCCACTACTTTGGTAACTTCATGAATTTTATCCATATCCACATTGCTCAGTCTTCCATTGACATAGTTTAGCTGCGCTTTGCTTCCTTGAGCAGGCTTCTTATGGGCTTTCCTTTTTCGCTTTCGTTGTTGTGGATTCTGACTTAGTTCACTCCCAACTTGCTCTTCAACATTGTTGTTTTGATAGTGCTCGGCTTCATCATACCCATAACATCCTTCAATAGCAGAAACATCAATCTTTTCCTACATATTAGTGAGAGACGTCATATAGGGCTCCTGAGTCATGAGATACTACACTTCCTATCATTAAGTGACCAATATCAGCAAAATGAGCAAGTATAGATGATCATAATCATGAACTATCCAAAAGGACAACTCTTGTCTCCATGGATCCAAAATTATCAACCTTGTTCACAGAACATTTTTGCTCAAGAGTGGCAACTCAATCATGGAGACTAACCAATACTTCCAACTAAAGAGTTCAATCTTAATAATCCTTCTTTACATTGGCTACCCCCCTTAAAATAAGAGACACTAAATAGGGTAGCTTGAACCTTCTTCTAGATGAGCTACTTAGCATAAAAGTGTTCTGACATCCCAATAATACTCTTGTGCATGGGTAAGAACAAGAAATCTAAAATTTCACATGAGCAGAAAATCAGCAGTGCAGTAAAACAGTTGTAACTCTCATTCTGTTAATCCAATGAAACTGTAGTTTACACCGATGGAAAACTTATAAAATTCTCTGCAACTTTCTTATAGAACACACTTCCAGATTCTGCAGCTAACTTGACCGAAAACAACACATAACAGATTCTGTTCCAGGTTTCAGACAGCACAGTTGCATCGTCTTGTGATTTTTGTATCTCCCAATCCAAAATAGCTATGAGGGTAGTTCTTGCATTTAGAGAGAGATGTTGAAGTCCACTCTTGTCCAGAATTCTCTCATGATTTTTGGTCTTTCAAGAACAAAGATATAAGTTGATAAAGACAGGCTGCTCTGAAAGACTAGATATAGAAAGCAGGAGATAACCAAAACCCAGCTATTTATTTCATTAATCCTTATACCTTATACATATAAACTAAATGAAATCATGGTCAAAACCCACGAGATCATTCCACTCATTACAAAATTCCAACTCAAGCATAAACATAAGCACAAAACAACTAAACACTTAAATGTTCATTAGCCACACATTAAGACAACTCAACTTGGCTACTAACGGTTTTATTACACGGGACATAACTCCTATTCCTTAAATATGGTGTGATTGTAGCAGTATCCAGAGTAGATAACGTCTCTTACATTCCTTATTGCTTTATATGGACATCTGAATCTCTGCATCTACCATTCTTATAACTCATACCTTAAGATGAGTCAACCTGGCATCCCTCAGGTATAGATTTAATACCCTCATACTTAATCCTTTCTCCTGAAAGTGTAGTTAGAAACACTGAACATTGGGCATACTCAATCACTCCTTTACAAGTAGATAACCAGTCTATTCCAAGGATAACATCAATGCCCATTAATTCCAAAACAATGAGGTTTACCTTAAAATTTACCCCCTTTATGTCCAGACTAACTTTTGGGCATACGCGGTCTGCCTTTATTTCACCTCTTGGAGTTTCAACCATAACTGTTTTTTCCCTTTGGAAGCATAAGTATGTTATGATCTTTTGCATATTGTCTAGATATGAACGAATGTGAGGCACTGGGGTCAAACAAAACCTTGGCATTTCCTGAACTTACTGGAATTGATCCAAACACGACCTCCTTAGCTCCGGGAATGGTGGAA
This sequence comes from Saccharum hybrid cultivar R570, assembly GCA_038087645.1. Lineage (NCBI taxonomy): Eukaryota > Viridiplantae > Streptophyta > Magnoliopsida > Poales > Poaceae > Saccharum > Saccharum hybrid cultivar. The sequence goes on along the minus strand of JAQSUU010000203.1, from coordinate 237,294 downwards.
ATATCCACATGTTTTAACCTTCCATGATTGTAATTTCTCTTTAATTTATTTCTCTGCACATGCTCCTTTTGGACATCCTGTCCTAGGTCTTGCTGTTGTAGATTCTTCTGTGGGCAACATTTGATATAATGTCCTTCCTGCTGACAATGATAACACTTTCTCTTAGCTGGATCTTTTGTGATGTCATACTCTACGGAACTGTTGTTTGGTATGTTGCTATCTTGCTGGCCATAAAAGTTCACCTTCGTCCCTTTGGCTTGTTTCTTAGCTTGTTTGGCCTTTCGGGGTTGATACTCCTTATAGGTAATTGTCCATCCATCTATGACTACTTCATGGGGAGTAGTTTTAGCGGGAGGGACTTCTAACTCTTCAGGGTTTGGATTTGTTTGACAGGGGATCAGGGCTGCATGTGACAATGTAGTATAACTCGCTTGCTCATTGCTTTCCACTAGTGGTTCTAATGAGATTGCCTTTCTCTTCTTGTCCATGTTGTTCTCAAAATTTGGATCCACCTTGACTTTCCCCTTATTAGACTCATTTCGAAGACAGGGAAAACCATAATGCTTACAGCAGTGACATTGTTCCTGCTCTCCAAATGCCTTACTATCAACATCTTTATTGGATTTCATATTCTTCCAAGCTTCTACTACTTGTATCTTCTCTGACCCCTTGGATATGTTGGCTTGACCTTGAGATAAGCATCGTTGAGAATTCCCATGTTGAGCCATTTCTTCTAGTAATTGGTTTTGCATCGCTAATGGTTTCTTGTCAAAAGTGAGCAAGAGCGACACAATTCAGTCCTCTTAACCTCTGAAATCCATAGTCTTCTCGTCACGAGCCGTCTAATAGACAAGGAGAAAAGGTTCAAAATAGAGACAAGGTTTTTATAACAGAACGGGGATAGAATTAAGCATAACTTTGAGAAAATAACAAAGTTAAAGAGAAGCAAGAAATAGGCAACAATGAGAACATGCTAAACGTCCAGTTCTAACTAGGCTTACGTCCTAGAGTCAGCATTGCTCTGATACCACTCTGTCACACCCGGTTTTAAGGATAAAACCAGACATACACCATATGTGAAATAAAGAAGACAAATCTCACATATAGCCACAGATAAGTGGAATATCAAAAGACAAATGCTTAATATACATAACACAATAGTATAAAAATATACCTTAGAGAGCAACACAGCGGAAAGACAACTCCGAACACCGGGTGCAACCTTCACTCCAGGATCAAACTATCTGGTTGATCACAAGCCTAACAATTCCAGAATCTAACAGTCTGGTACCCTTCCTGAGATGTGGGGAGATAGCAAGAGTGAGTCCATGTCGAACTCAACAAATATAACATGGGGTTCATGCAGCTCAAAAGGTTTGACACGGGTTTACTGCAATAGCTTTTAGTGAGTCATCTTTTAGCAATTGAGTAGCAACAAGTTTAACATAAGCCCAAATAACCTCATGATCATGTAAACGAGAATAATGTATAGCAAGAAACAATAATCATTAGTGAGCATCAATATCATCAGTATTATCATTATCATCAGTGTTCATCATTTATTCTGTAAGGGTCCAAGGCCACTCGTGACCGTGAGCACGGCTGTTATAACAGTTTTACACTCTGCAGAGGTTATACACTTTCACTGTGAGTCGTGATTTACCCTTTCACCCGAGGTAGCTAATCTCTTGACCCACTTCCAAGGAAGGTCGGCAGGGTTCACTATGAAGTCTTTCGAAGGTTCGTCTAACAAGTTAGGGCCATTAGATTTCACTCGGCAAACAGATGTAGAGCCCCCCTTCCTGATGGCACAATAACACGCAGCCTATACACATGAGGACAGAGGCCGCACTATACCCGATTCGTCAAGCCATTCTTACGCCATAAAGGAATACCTCTAACAAGCTAGAAAAGGTCCTTCTATATGACTAAAGCCAGAGCCATTTTAGCCCTCACAGTTGTACTGTAAGTCCCGGATTTTCGCTTACAGATAAGTCCTTATGGAGAGAAACTAGAGCACCATAAAAACAACCAAATATGCTCTAGCCCTCTTGAGCCATGTTTCTATAAATCATCTTTTAAACGTTTATTGCATATACCATTAGTCAAGTTACAGATCATGATTATTTATCTTGAGCGCTAGCATAATACTACCCAATGCAATGTCCCATGGGTGTCAAGGTACAAGATACAAAAGCTAGGATATCCTTAGTGGTAAAAAGGTAGACACATGCACATGAATTAAATATATTAAAGGTGAATAGGAAACAAGGATAATCCCATGCTATACTTGCCTTAAATCAAGATCCTTCCTCTGATCTAAATCTTCAATTAATAGCTTCTTGAATCTCCACGTAAATCTCACCGACTGGACTTGATCAATAAATCACCACACACACATCGAGCAATCATACACAAAGCAAACAATGAATCTAAATTAGAACAGTACACCAAACATATGAAACAATATGTGAAAAGGTTTTAAAGATGTTCTACGCATTGCTACGAACACACAGACGCGAAAAGCACACTAATCAGAGCTACGGTTGAAAAGATACATCTACCGAAAGATTTGCTCATAGAAGAAAATATAAAACTATTAGTTTCATGAGTTTTAATTATATAATAACATATATAAAATATTTTATAAATGCTATATACGGAATTAAGTCAAATTTAGATTCAAATTATGAAACTAAAGTAAAACAAATCATATTTTATTTACAAAACCCAGTTGCATAATTATTAATCAAGATATGATTTAAACCATAAAATTTCAGAATTAGTAATATGGTAAACACTGTCACTAACGCGTAGATCTCGTTGCTATGAATCTAACGCAACTCGAATGAGCTAAAACGGATCTAAAACGTAGAAGATATGATTTAAACAAGATCTACTTTATTAAAGTAATAGATTAAATCTCACATCGGAACTTAAAGATAGAAAACCTAACCAACAGTAACACTAACAGTATAACAAGTTTGTAAAACTCTTCTACACGTTACTACGATCACATAGATATAAAGATCACGAAATTTGGATTTAAAACGTAAAAATTATGAATTTTCTAAGATTTCCTATAGATAAATAATTACTTTAATATAAACTCGAAAATAAATTATCTCAAACCTACTGTACAGTTCTATAATCATGTAGAGCTCGCAAATACGAACCTAACACAATTTGAACGGGTCAAATCGGAGTTAAAACGGATAATTTATAACTAAAACAAACTCAGTGGCAAAACTGTAAATATCAGAAAACGTATTTTTCAATTACTGAGACGAAATACGCTTTCAACAGATCAAAACGTATTTTCGGAAGTTACGCGATCAAAATACACTTTACAGAAAAGAAAACGTAAACCGGGAATGCGCTTTGGACTGCGGGTTAAGAACTTAAAAACTTCAGGGGCTCTTTCGCAAATTTGTCGGCCGAACCGGTATCTTTAAATAACGGCCGTCCGATTTAAATTGAACGGTCCAGATCGGATCGGGGGAGGAGCCGGCGGCGCTCCGGTCGGAACAGGGCCGCGACAGCAGTCTCCGCGGCGGCGCCATGGCCGGAGATGGCTTCCTCGCGCTACAGAGCACGAGCTTACGAACGGAAAACACAGGGAGATCGAGAAGCTCACGGAGAACTCACCCCGCGCGAAGACGGAACCGGAGGATGACCGGAAGGCGGCGGCTAGCTCGCGGTGGCGGCTATGGCGGCGGTGGTGCTTGCGGTGGCGCAACTAGGCGACTACGGCGGCTCCAAAGGGATGGGATGGGGGCGGAATAGTGCGGGGGTCCCGTTTTTATAGCCCGGGAGTACGCGGAAGCAAGGAAAGGGAAGGATTCGAAGATGGATTCGATCTCCGTATCCGGTAGAGAGAGGAAGGCGGCGGTGTTCGTTTTTTGGAAAGCGTCGGAGGAAGGAGAAGGAAAGGGGAAGGTGTCGCTGACCGGTGGGACCGGCTCGTCAGCGGCTCGGTGCGAAAGAAGGCCGCGCGCGCGCGATGACGGGCCGGCTGGCCGCGGCTGGGCTCGGCCCAAGCGGGAGCGGGCGCGGGAGTGAGCGGGCCGCGCGCGGGAAGGGCAGGCCGAGGCGTGGGCTGCGGTAGGAGAAAACGGCCCGAGAAGAAAAGAGATTCCTTTTTTTTTCTTTTTCTAATTTTTCAAAGCCAAATTTCAAATGATTTTCAAATCAAATTTGAATTTAATTTAAATCACTCAATACAAAACTTTAAATGCAGCAGCATGAATGCTCAATCATGTTTCTACCCTTATATTTGATTTTAAATTTATAAAAATTATTATTATCCTAAATTTGCATGCTCACAAAATTATACAAAAATCATATTTTCCTATTTTTCTTCTTTTCAAAATTTTAGGGTGTTACATTGGTTTGGTTAAAAACATGTGCATTAAACTTTTAAAACTTTCAGTTCTATTCTATCTCACCGTTGGGTAGAAAATAGAATAAAATATCATTCTTCTACATTAATTCTACATCATCATTGGGTAGAAATAGAATTAATGCATAAAAAACTTCATGAATAAAATCATAATATTGTTATTATCAACTTTGGTCAGAAAATAACAATATCATAATCCAACTTAAACAAAAAAAATTGACTACTACTCCAATCAAAATTTCCCGTTGATTCAAGATTAATTAGAGGATTGACTTAAACATAGCAGTGGAAACATGTAAAAAAACTCTTAAAGTAATCATATTCAGAAGCATTTTAAAGAACTTATCTACTCTCCGAACAAATTTTTCCGTTGGTTCAAATTTGAACAAAGATTGACCATTTAAACTTTACAAATTTAACCAAAATTGCTTCTAAAAATAAAAACTTAAACTCAATGACTTTCTTTCTATTCAGCCCAGCCTGGAAAAACACACCCCGTGGCCCAGCGGCTTTGCGTGCGGCCCAACAACAGAGGCAGCACGCGGCCCAGTAGTAGCAAGCAGCGCGCGGCCCAACAACAGCAGTGCATGGCCCAGTATGCCGCGGCAACAACGTGTGTGGCCCTCCCCCGTGCCCAGGCCGCAACCTGGGCCTGGGCCGGGTATTCCCTTCCCCACCTGGGCTGAATCTGGTCCAGCTGATCGCAACCGTTTATCATCATCCGACATCCGGGCTTGATTCTCTCGGGAACAAAAACCCCTTCCAGCTGCCTACCCCAGAACCCTAATTCCATTCTCAGTCTCCCCTTCACCACTCTCCCAACGTCGAGCGACAGCGGCCAAGCAGCATCGGAGGAAGAGATGGCGGCGCCGTTGTGGCACCCATCCCCGGCACACGCGTGCGGCCAGAGCCGCGCGTGGCGCCATCGAGTGGCACCGCAATGGTGCCCTGAGCCCGCGCGCTGCGCGATGGAGCACCAACGAGCTGCAGCTCGAAACCTTCCCGCATGCCGACAAAACGGCAGCGGTGTCTTCTTCTTCCCGCGCTATGGCGGTGGCGACGGGGAAAGAAGACCCAGGTAGGCGCCTCCTGTCTCCGTCCTTTCTAGGGTTAGGGTTTGGGTTAGGGTTAATCCAAGACGGATTTGTTCGATTCGTTCATCTCCTTCTTAATTCTTCTTCTTTTCTACCCCAAAACTAGATCTACGCCTAGATCAAAACCGGCTCTGATACCAATGATAGTGATTTATGTGACTCTAGGTGTAGATCTAGTAGGTTGAGACTCTTGCATTTGGGATAAAACACAAAGATCCATGCTAGAATACAAACCAGAGAGAGGAGAGAGAGAGGTAAGGGTACCGACCATCGGCGGCTTGGCGGAGGTGGAGGCCATGTCGTCAGTGGCGTGGAGTGTTGGTGAGGTCCGGCGGCTATAGAAGACAGGCTCGCAGTGTCCGGCGAGAGCAGGGACGAGAAGATCTAGTGACGGCATCGGTAGAGCTTCCCGTCGCTGGCAGTGCCCCCCCTCTAGATCGGATTAGGGTTTAGGTGGAGTTCTGTGGGTGGCGGCGAACCTCGTTCCTCGGAGCCCTTAGACTCCCACCTCCTCTTTATAGGCACTATGCGATGGGCCCCACCAGCCAGGAGTATGGCTAGGCGCTCCCAATCAGGGCGTGAGTCAAGGTCTGACTCGGTCGTTGGACCGAGTCGGGTGGAGATCAATCTAACACCCACCATATATGTTTATGCGATTGCAAACTATATATATATATATATATATATATATATATATATATATATATATATATATATATATATATATATATATATATATATAGCTATTACCCTATAGCTGGCTACAGAATAACTTATTTTATAGCCACTTTGAGTTACGATAATTGCTATGCTAATTTACGAGATTATAGTAACTCCTTACTATATGATTTACTATAACATTATGGTAAATATCCCCATATGTTATATTAATTCAATTATCGTAAATATATACTGACATTGTTAAGTTATTTTATAGCTAGCTATAGAGTATACTCTCCCTATATATATATATATATATAGGGAGAGTATACTCTATAGCTAGCTACAGAATAAGTTATTCTGTAGCCACCTCCATTTACGATAATTTTATATACTAATTTACGACAATGTCAGTACATATTTACGATAGTTGAATTACTATAACACATGGGGGTATTTACCATAATGTTATATTAAATCACATAGTAAGGAGTTACTATAATCTCGTAAATTAGTATAGCAATTATCGTAAATCAAAGTGGCTACAGAATAAGTTATTTTGTAGCCAGCTGTAGGGTAATAGTTCTATATATATAGACCTATTACCCTATAGCTGGCTACAGAATAACTTATTCTGTAGCCACTTTGAGTTACGATAATTGCTATGCTAATTTACGAGATTATAGTAACTCCTTACTATATGATTTACTATAATATTATGGTAAATATCTCCATGTGTTATAGTAATTCAACTATCGTAAATATATACTGACATTGTCGTAAATTAGTATATAAAATTATCGTAAATGGAGGTGGCTACAGAATAACTTATTCTGTAGCTAGCTATAGAGTATACTATATATATATATATATATATATATATATATATATATATATATATATATATATAAGGAAACAACTTGACACATAAAATGACTTCTAAAAAATAATAGTACAACGAAGATCAAACCAGTCATCATCTTTATTTGATAGTTCATTGTGAATTAGTACACTTAGAAACTAACTTATGAATTGTTTAACATTATATGAGAGCAGCTAAATAGTAATAGGTGAATAGACAATAACCCTGAAAGTGATGAGCATCATCATGCCCATCAATAGGGAGGCGCCACTAAGGACTCGCAAACAATAACAAAGAAAGAATATAGCGTGTAACTTTTATAGCATTACCAGAGACCATAAGGAGATATATATCCTGTCACTTATGACATTATAAATGACGAGTCATATAAGCTAACCTGTCGCTTTTGAATTTCCCTAGAGTGACATCTAGGCTGGACACAGGAGGGAGGTCGTCGACCGTAATGTAGGGCGGCCTACCCCAACAAGAGTACAATTGTCCTCAAATTTGAGGTCTATAGTCTCCTTATTCATCTTACAACTTAGGGAAACTTTGGTTCGAATATATGGGCCAAAGGGATGGTAGGCCGACTCTCCCATGGTTGCCCAGTCTATCAAATGGCCCAAACAAAGTCGGCTTTATCCACATGCAAGGAACCACACATAGGAGTGATATGGAATGAATCATTGTGGTTAGTTTGATTTGAAGGACCAAATGGATGGCACATGGATTTATAGGCCATCTAATAACAGTAACCAACTCCACAACCACCAAATCAACACATGATTGTCCATCCACGATGTTCACATCGGCCATACAAAACATGAATGGTTGAGGGGCTAGGAGAAGGTCGGCTGACCTCCCGTAGGTCGGCCGACTTGTGATCTCCACCAAATGGGCCCCATCGCTTCTAATAATTTGCTATTGACCTAAGGAAGCAATTTACGACGTGGTTCTACAAAGTTGGTTTGATTAAGAGCTCAGATAAAGCTTCACATGGATTGGATGACCCACCATAAGGGAATATTCCCTAGGATTAAGAGGAGCATATCCACTCCCCCAAGAAATATCCTAGCTCAATAAATAAATAGCACCTCACTCCCTCTGTTTCAACAGACAAGCGACAAGAGAACATTAAAAGTGAAGCTCTACCATTCCTATTCATAAAAATTAGGAGAGAGACGAGGTGACAGTGTTAGGTAGTGTTTGCATTGGTTGGGTGTATATAGATGAATGGAATGTATCATCCTGGATGGATGGATTATGCACGAGACAAGTCTATATAGGATGGTACATGTTGATTATTTGGTTACCTGTGCATGATGATACATGATTTTTGTTTCGATGATTGTATGGAATGCTATGGTCCAGTACAAGTTCATGTTTGGATGGTTGCATGAACTTGTATGATTCGTTACAAGTTATGTTTGGTTTGTTGTATGGGTCGATCCAAGGATTTTACACATGTAATACATACTTGCACATATTTGCTATTATGAATGCAACAGCAGAAGATAAAGACGAAAAATTTAAGACAAGTCTCCACTGACATTATACTATAAGGTCCATACTACAATTAGGTTTATAGTGCCATAGTGCCAAACAGGCTGAACCCATATACCAAGCTAGTTAAATATACAAGAAAAGAGCTTGGTCTAATCTAGATGCAGACTACCACATACCAAGCTAGTAAATATACAACAAAAGAGCTTGGTCTAATTTAGATACACACTACCACATACCAAACTATAAATATACAACAAAAGAGTTTGGTCTAATCTAGATACAGACTACCATTGTCAAACTACCAAACCAACACCGCACAAAGTTTGTCCGTCCAAAGTGGCTTTTTTGTTAGTCGTATAGATAGATAAGAAGAATTGTAGATAGGTTTGTTGTAGAGGTAAGAAAGAGAAAAAAGATATTGGAGGAAAATAAAACTAAACCCTAATGTTGTTAACCACGTGCCCGGTGCCCGGTTACTGCTTATAGTTTATAAAAGGAAACATATTTGGGGAAATAAAAACAGATCCAAGTCGCCGTAGGGCGAGCAGCAGGCGGATGAGGCGCCATCAACGTGAGACAGCAACGCCGACCTAGCTACGAGTCACGACGACATGGCTGAGTTGAAACAAGACCCTCAAACTGTGGGTTCAATCCTATCTTCATCCTTCGTTCCATTGGACCATACGTAATAAGATGTCTTTGTTTTCTCAGTCTAAACCGAAGAAACAAAACCACCATACAAGCAGCTAGATATGTTAGCAGCACTGATGAGCATATATTTTTCTGTCTAAGCTGTTATCCTTCATCTACAATTTGCAATCGAAAGCAGACATTATATATGTTTGGATTTGACAGAGAATATAATTAATTTGCACTCACATATTATGAATAAGCAAGTTGCGAAGGTATAGTAGCACAGTACTACATAACTGTTCTTGCATATTATTAAAGATAATATGATGCTGCATAGTTCAAATTCAACGAATTAACATCATAAGTTCAGAACAGATAGGTGAAGAGAAATACCTATGGAGATTGGAGGCAATGACATGAACACCTAATCCTAGCAACCAGAGAAAGAGCTGACGAGGTGAAGAGAAATACCTATGGAGATTGGAGGCGTCGTCGCCCGCCGGGGGAGAAGAACTCTGTGGAGGCACCACCGGCAGAGGACGACCAGGCACCAGCAGCAGTAGTCAAGGTATATTCGAGGCATCTGGATGCCTCAGGCTTGTACGGGATTGTTCAGTCCGTCAACCAGTGTGACATGTGGGCTCCATGCGGCTATCCAAGATGCACCTGTACACACATAGGTTGATTCGAGCAACCAAACACAGCCCTAGGGAGAAGCCACCGTGAAGTATGTGGCTTAACTTGGAGTAACATTTGGGTCTTGTCTGGTAAATTTTGTTTCTCTATTTAATTAAGCCTTCAGATATTCCTTATGTTGTTTATGAGTTCCTCGGCCACTTCGTAATTTATGCTTTCGGTGGGTGTGTCTTGCTTTTTCAACAAGTTAGGTAATAATCAATAGTTATAGGTGTGGTGTCTAGACTAGAGGTTACCTTTGATTTGCACTCAGTTCACCGAATCGTAGTGCTAGCTAGAAGGTAGTGGTAGCCCTATCCATCCTATGTGTATTCCACCATGTTAGTTTTGTTCTATAGGAATTAGAGCTAGGCTCGTCGCTCCCCTTCTCATCCCTTTCTAGGAGTTGGATGGTCCTAGGTGCCTAAAGAAAACAATGTGAGTAAGCTCTGATCTGCCTGGTTCATTAGAAGAACTAGCATTATCTTTCAACTGCAGGGGCAGTGCTAAGGGTTGTTATTAGGGTCAGTTGTGACCCCAATATATTTTGAAAAACAAAGAGAGAATTACTATATATGATTGTTGTTTGTGTTAGAATAGATCTCAACCGAATTGGCCCAACGGTCAGTTCGGACCCTTTGACCACGCCCTGATCGGGGGTGCTCAGCCACACAAGGCTGGTGGGCCCCCGTCGCGCAGGCTATATATAGAAGGTGGGGGCCACGGCTCACTACACAAGGTTCACTGCCGCCACTCCCCACCTACCTCCTAGTCCGATCGAGAGGATGCCTGTTAGCGACAGGAAGTCCACCGCCGTGCCTACATCGACCCTGACGACCACTGCTGCCGGGGACGTCACTGCTACTCTAGCTCCATCAAGCCCGAAGGCATGCACCACTACAACTCCTCTCCTCCCTCTATGTTTTTCTAGATCTCTACATGTCGTTTATCCCAAATAGAAGAGGTGACACCCATTAGTTCTACCACTGGATGATCAATAAAAGTTTAACAATGGTACCGGAGCTAAGGTTAATAGTCATATTAGTGGTAGATCTGGTCTTTTGGGTAGAAAAGGAGAAGGTGGGGATTCGGTTTTGACATGGTCAAACCCTAACCCTAAAGGAAAACAGAAAGGGGATTCGAATTCAATTTGGATTACCCTAAAGAACCCTAACCCTAACCTAAGACCGAAGGGGAAAGGGTGGAGGGGAGGCGAACATACCCGGACCTACCTTGTCTTCCTCGCGTCGTGGACATCGTCAACGCGCGAGTAGAGAACAACCACCGCTGTCTCGACGGCGCGCGGGAAGGAAGCCGCCACCGCGCCGTACGCGCGTGCTCCGGCCAGGGCACCACCGCAGTGCCGCTCGACAGCACCGCGCGCGGCTCCGGCCGCGCGCGTGCACCGGCGAGGGGCACCATGGCAGCGCCGTTTCTCCTCCGTCGACCGCCATAGATGGGCGCTACGGCTGCTCCGGGCGCTCAGGATGAGAACGGGAGGGGAGGAGAAAGGAAGAAAGAGGAGGGGACCCCGTCGGGAGCTTGCTCCAGCGGCCCCTCGCCCTCGACGGGCTGCCACCGGCAGCGGCGCTGCTGTTTCCTCTGGGAACGGCGCTGAGCAAGGAAGAGAAGGGCAGCCGACCGGAGGTGACCGAATGGACTTAGGGTTTTGGGAGCGGCTCTGACCTGGGGGCGTTTTTGTTCATCCGATAAGCCCGCACGGCCGTTGGATGGTGATGCCCTCAGATCTACGGCCAGGAGTGCACGGGCTACTTTCAGCCCAGGCGGGAAAGGCGATTCCCGGCCCAGGCCCAGGTTTCGGCCTGGGCGCGGGGGCTCGGGGGCCAGCCTCGGCCATGGGCCGATTTTGGCTCTAGGTCGCGGGAGGTAGCGGGCCGACACGCTGGGCCGACTAAGCGAAATGGCGAAATAGGCTGCCAGAGCACGTTTTGGGTCGTGGAGCCGCTGCTGGGCTACGGAGCCGCGCAACAGAGAGCAGGCCTTCGGGCCGAGCAGGGAGTTGACCCAAATGAACAGTAACAGATGTTTTTTTAAGTATTATGTTATTTTCAGAAGCGAATTTGATGAATAATGTTATATTATGAGTTTAAATCTCTGGAAATTCATTGCACCAACGTGTTTGAATTTTCAGAGAGTAAATATTTATAGAGAAATGCTTCTGAAAATATTAATTTATAGAATTATTCATGTTTCCGCTGTAAAGAAAAGGAATGGTGTCTTCTCATTAAATCCGAACTAACGGGAGGATTTAATTTGAAGAGCAGTTATAGTTATTCAGTAAATGATAATGAAAAGTTGATCCTCCAGCTAAAGTTGGAACAAATGGGAATTTTAAATTGGAGAAATAATCAGTTTATAGTTAAGATAAATTATAATATTGTTATTTTCTGACCAACGTTGATGATAACAATATTATAAGTTTATTTATGAGTTTAAGTTTAAAGAAAATTATGATATTGTTATTTTCTGACCAACGTTGATGATAACAATATTATAATTCTATGAGTTTTATGTTTAAAGTTTAAATCTCTGATGAATTTTGCATCAAAGTGACCAATTTTCAGAGAATAGATAAGAGACAATAGATGCTCCAGAGCGAGCAGAATGTAATGTATTTTCATGTTTCCGCTGCAATGATGATGATGATCTTCAAAATTAAATTCGAACAAATGGGAGAATTTAGTTTTGAAAAGGGTTATAAGATAATTGAGTTTTCATATGTTAATTCCATTTCTGCCCAACGGTGATGTGGAATTGATGTATAAGATTGATGGTTTTGTTCTATTTCTGCCCAACGGTGATATAGAATAGAACTTAAAGTTTAAAAGTTTAATGTGCATGTCTTTAACCAGACCAATGTAGGGTTATTTTCATGCTCATTATTGATGATGTTTTTCAGACAGAGAACTTCATGCCTTTATTCTTGAAGGGTGAAAAGAAAATGAGCTGAAAATACAAATTTTTGCAGATAGAAGGCCATTGTATAAGGGACTATGGTCTCTTTAAAGAATGGCTTCAAAAGAAAAGAATTCTAGGATATTGATCCAAGAAAGAAATAGAACAATAAGAGCTTAGTTTAAGAGATGTATTTTATATACTCTTTAAAATAATAATAATAAGTAATATAATTTTTAGTCTTAATCATCATGATTTGAAATGTAATAAGTGACATGCATGTTTAATTTGACCAACGTCAGATTAAGCATGTGTGTTAAAGAGTATTTGTATTGATTTCTAAATTTGATTGAATATGAGCCAATATTGATATTTATATCCCTTCAAGAAAATTATCTCGCATGGTGGGAAAAAGTTTGTGATAGTACCCGTATGACGGGAAAAGTTTGAGAAAATACCCGCATGGCGAGGTAAAGTTGGCATAATACTTATGTTAATAAATCCTGCATGGCGGGAGAAATTTGACATAGTATTTATCCTGCATGGCAGGAGAAAATTGTAATGACTCATGTGCTTTGAGTGTATTCCGCACAGAGAGAAAAGTTAAGGGTAGCTCTTATGTTATCCTAATATAAGTTTAAGAAGAACAGAAAGTTACAGACGAACCTCAAGATAAGAATGACATGCAAGCGTGACTTGCGAAAGTATCAATGATAAAAGACTCTGTTGAGTTCTTAAAATTGAAATGAGGGAAAAGTACTCCCAACGAATTAAGAAATAATTTCATTTGCATGATGTAATCATGTGGATGAAGAAAGTAATCAAAGTTTCCTCATTCCCAAGAGTTCTGAATAGTTTTCGAAATTGTGGTAGAAAAGTTCGTACCACATTTCGAGGGGGAGAAAGGTGAGATCAATTAAGAAAGACAATTAAGAAAGATACTTCCCCATTATTCAGACAATGCGATGCATACTAAAGTGATCTATAAAAGATGAATATGATCGTCGGGGGAGTAAGACGGTCATAATATCGATACCCCTAAAGTAAAGATATAGCTAAATTCATGGACCTTTTACAGTTCTAACAGAAAGATAGCATAGTCAGCCAGTATTCATACTGGACGTGTTCAGAGTTTTAAAGGCGGTGCTAAATGCACCATATGAGTTTTAGTAGATTGAACCCAAAATAAGAAAATTAAAAATGGGACAATCTGGGGGAGCGTGGTACAAAGAAACCTGACTCCGCAAGGAGGATGAATAATGTAAACAAGGATCTTGTTACACAGGACCTTATTGAATCAATTGTCTTTTGGCAATAAAGGTCAAGAAATGCTAGTAACTAAGGCCCCAGAAAGTCTCAAAGAATAAGAAAATCAGATATTTCTGACGATTATAAAGTCTATATTAGTGAAATTCAAATGGAGGGTAATCCCACCTAATTTGAAGAAGTCATGAGAGGCGTTCACTCGTCCAAGTGGCAAGAAGTAAAGGAAGATGAAATGAAATCGATAATACCAATAATATTTTGTAATCTAGAATAAATTTCTAAGGAGCCAAAACAGTAGACTGTGATGGGTCTACAAGACAAAATGTAACTCTAAGGGAAATATGTAAAGATGTGGAGCGCGACTTGAATCAAAAGTTTTGCGTGAAGCGAATGAATAGATTACAATGAGTGCTAGTGGCACATCATGATCTGAGTTACATTAGATGAAAGTAAAGATAACATTTCCCAATGGGATTTGTATGAAAATAATTACGTGGCACAACCCAGAGGTTTTGTCATGAAAAGAAAAGAATGTAAGGGATGCCACCTGTAGAAATCTCTTATGGACTGGAGCAAATCTCTAGACAGTGGCATTTAAAGTTGAAGAGTCAATTAAGAAATTTTGGGTTAAAGAGAATGAAAGGACAATTGCGCTTGTACAAAGTTATAGAAGGGAAAATTCATTCCCTAATCCTGTGTGGATGACACCTTAATTGTTAGTAGTGATGTCAATCTACTGCATGAGAAGAAGTTGTTGTCCTCAAGGTTAATAAGAAAACTCTCGGTGAAATGTATCTCGTTAAAAGAATTGAAATTTACCGAGATAGAATAAAAGGGGTATTATGACTATCGCATAGGCATGCTAAGAAAAGTTTCTAAAGAAATAAAGTACCTATGCGGGTAAACATACGCCTGTTCTCATGGTCAGGGTAATAGTTTTGAGAACTTTAATGTTCCAAAAGCAATGTAAGATTGTTATAGATGGACGTCCTATATGCTTCAGCTGTTGGAAGCTTAATGAGTACAAAGATAAGACCTTGCCCTGACACAGTTTACGTATTCGGGTTGTTTTGGCAAAAGTCCAGTCCAGATATAGACCACTGGAATGGAGTTAAAAATGTCGGCCTCATGCTAAAAGGAAAGAACAGGTACTCTCAAGTAGTTGTGGGTACAAATGTTATATTCTGGCGAGATGTTTAGTGAAACCCACATAGTAGCTAACACTCGCAGTTGGAGTTTTATTATGGAAAAGCTCCAAAAGAAACAGTTTTAGTATCATCAGTGATGTAAAATTATAATATAGCATGATATGAGGCTGAGGGACAGGCAAAATGGCTAAAGAACTTTACCCGGAATTGATAATGGTTGTCAACAGCAATGACCATTTAAGTAGTTTGCTCCTATAACAACGAGTCAAGTGTGCTGCCAAACACATTGACATTAAAGTTATATGTTGTTGAGGAGAAAGTCTGGAATCATACCAAAAGGGTATTGAACATATAAGTGACAAGAAAGTACTTGCAGATCCGCTTACCAAAGGCTTACCACTCAGTGTGTTCAGAGAACACACAGTCGACATGGGTTTATGGTATAGCCTATGATTTCCGGACAATAAAGGGCCCGAAAGTTAAAGAATCTGTTTCAGATCAGAGATGTGTATTGTAGCTGTTAAATCTATCGGCGGCTGACCGTGACGATGAGGCATGCTCTATACACTGATTTGTGATGGAACAAATAAAAGTGAAAGCAATTAAAGTCAAAGTTTAGAGTTAAATGATAAGTTGAGATCAAGGGGGAGAATGTTAGAATAGATCTCAACCGAATTGGCCCAACGGTCAATTCGGACCCTTTGACCACGCCCTGATCGGGGGTGCTCAGCCACACAAGGCTGGTAGGCCCCCGTCGCGCAGGCTATATATAGAAGGTGGGGGCCACGGCTCACTACACAAGGTTCACTGCCGCCACTCCCCACCTACCTCCTAGTCCGATCGAGAGGATGCCTGTTAGCGACGGGAAGTCCACCGCCGTGCCTACATCGACCCTGACGACCACTGCTGCCGGGGACGTCATTGCTACTCTAGCTCCATCGAGCCCGAAGGCATGCACCACTACAACTCCTCTCCTCCCTCTCTGTTTTTCTAGATCTCTACATGTCGTTTATCCCAAATAGAAGAGGTGACACCCATTAGTTCTACCACTGGATGATCAATAAAAGTTTAACAGTTTGCTCCTAATGACCCCGGTGGTCTTCTAGCCCTCTCTATGCATATATCTATCTTTCTCTTCTCTCTTTGTCATCATTACCCTTGAAATAAGTAGTTCAGGATTAGTAAACTTCACGTTTCCCATACAAATCGATACCTTCGAATACTATCAGGGGAAAGAAACACCGATATCCACACACCTTGTGGATTCATATTAGTAAGGTGTAAGGATCGCTAATAGCACCTTGTTTACTACCACCACAAGTACGTTGTCGACTACTGTCGTGGGACATCGTGTGTCGCAGCGGGATGGGAAATCCCACTGTGTGTCGCCATGAGATGCCACGTGTTGCAGCAAGCTGCTGAGCACCGCCGTGGGATTTAGAGTGCCACAGCAGGCCGTCATAAGTCGCCACGAGCAATAGCAGGCACTGCATGTTGCTGAGTGCCATAGGCCTTAACGTGCTGTCGCGGGCTACTGAGTGTCGTTGCAGGCCATCATGTGCCTTCAAGCACCATAGTGGGCCACCGCTGGAATGTACTCTATGTTCTAAAATCTTTATTTTAAAAAATTGTAGAAAGGAGAGTTAACACAGCTGGGTGCTCAGAATAGTGAATCACAAAACTCATTGTACCTTTGAGATAACGCAAGACCCTCTCAAGTGCATGCCAATGATTATCACCCAGATTGGACATGTACCTACTCAACTTGCACACGGCAAAACAGATATCTGGTCTGGTTGCGCTAGCTAGATACATGAGTGAACCAATTATCTGAGAATGTCTCATTTGATCTCTTGTAATCTTCTTATTATTTCTCAATGTCACACTAGGATCATAAGGTGTTGGAGTAGGCTTGCTATCCATAAAGCCAAAACGGCTCAAGACCTTCTCAACATAGTGAGATTGTGACAAGGTAATCCCACTATCTTTCTTAATCAGCTTAATGTTTAGAATTACATCAGCTTCTCCTAGATCTTTCATATCAAAAATCTTTGACAAAAAAAGACTTGACCTCATTAATAATATCAATGTTTGTTCCAAAGATTAGAATATCATCAACATATAAACATAATATAATAGATTGACCCCCACCATGTCGATAATACACACACCTATCAGCTTCATTAACAGCAAAGCCCGCACCAGTTAAAGTAGTGTCAAACTTCTCATGCCATTGTTTAGGTGCTTGTTTCAAGCCATACAAAGACTTCAGTAATTTACACACCTTCTGCTCTTCACCTTTTACTACAAATCCATCTGGCTGATCCATATAAATCTCCTCATCCAACTCTTCATTAAGGAAAGTTGTCTTCACGTCCATTTGATGAATGAGAAGACCATACGAGGCAGCCAGAGAAAGTAGCACTCGAATAGTGGTCATTCTAGCAACAGGTAAATAAGTATCAAAGAAATCATCGTCTTCCTTCTGGGTATAACCCTTAGCCACAAGCCGAGCCTTGTACTTGTCAATAGTACCATCAGGCCTAAGCTTCTTCTTGAACACCCACTTACATCCAATTGGTTTACAACCAAAAGGTAGCTCAGATAACTCCCAAGTTTCATTAGAAAGAATCGAGTCCATCTCACTACAAACAGCTTCTTTCCAATCATCTGCATCTGGAGATGCGTATGCCTCTGTAATAGAGGTAGGAGTATCGTCCACAAGATACACAATGAAATCATCACCAAAGGATTTTACAATCCTTCGTCTCTTGTTCCTCGCAAGAACTTCATTGTCATTCTCCTTAAGGACTTCTTCAGGTGGTTGCTCAAATGACTCAATAGAAGATTCAATAGGTACAGTAAAATCAGGAGCTATCTTAGAGAAAAATCTGGCATTGCTACACATATCTTTCATAGGGAATATATTTTCAAAAAATATAGCATCAC
This sequence comes from Saccharum hybrid cultivar R570, assembly GCA_038087645.1. Taxonomy (NCBI): domain Eukaryota; kingdom Viridiplantae; phylum Streptophyta; class Magnoliopsida; order Poales; family Poaceae; genus Saccharum; species Saccharum hybrid cultivar. Next base: position 219,183 of record JAQSUU010000203.1, on the reverse strand, counting down.
GAGATTCAAAAATTGTATCCACATGCGTATCAGGAACTTCAGATTTTACTACTAAAAATCTATAGGCAATTCTATGGTGAGCATATCCTAGAAAGACACAATCCACAATCTTCGGTCCAAGCTTACGCTTCTTAGAAATTAGGACATTGACTTTCGCCAAACATCCCCACGTGCGCAAGTATGAAAGTGATGGTTTCCTTCCAATCCAATTCTCATTTGGAGTTGTCTCTTTATTTCTGTTTGGAATTCTATTCAGGACATGACTCGCAGTCAATAGAGCTTTCCCCCACCATGCCTTAGATAGACCAACAGTGTCTAACATGGCGTTCACCAAGTCAGTCAGCGTGCGGTTTTTCCTCTCGGTAATCCCGTTTGATTCGGGCGAATAGGGAGTTGTCCTCTCATGAATAATACCATGTTCCACACAGAACTCATCAAATAATATAGAAAAATATTCACCACCACGATCTGGCCTTAGATGTTTAGTTTTCCTCTCTAGTTGATTTTTAACTTCAGCCTTATAGATTTTAAAGTAGTATAGCGTTTCATCTTTAGTTTTAAGCAAGTAAACATAGCAAAATCTAGTTGCATCATCAATTAAAGTCATGAAATATCTCTTTTCACATTTTGTCAACACACCATTCATTTTGCAAAGATCAGAATGTATGAGTTCTAGAGGTGCCAAGTTTCTCTCCTCCGCTGCCCTATGAGGCTTTCGAGGTTGCTTAAATTGCACACAGCTATGGCACTTAGAACCTTTGACAATAGTGAGATCTGGAATTAAATTTAGGCTAGACAAACATGACATCAATCCAAAGTTAACATGACATAAGCGAGAATGCCAAATACTCAAATTATCATTAATCGTGCCACAAATATGATTCACTGACTTATTACAAAAATCTGTCAAAGATAGGCGGAACAAGCCTCCGCAAACATAGCATTTACCAATAAATTGTCCATGCTTAGACATGACTACTTTATTAGACTCTAACACTATCTTAAACCCATCTCTCAATAGAAGGGAGATGCTAACAAGGTTCTTGCACATGATGTACGTTCTTCAGCTGCACGATCTTTCCCGAAGTAAACTTCAGATCTACCATGTTAACACCACGAACAGAAGCATGTGACCCATTCTCCATCAGGACGGAGGAAGTTTGGAGCCCCTGGTAAGAAGAAAACAAAGAGATATCAGCACACACATGAATATTAACACATATATCAATCCACCAACTTGAAGATTGAAACACTGAAAGTACAGTAGGAAAATTACCATACCCGTCATCAGCACTGCTAGCAGTCACAAGGTGAACTTTCTTTTTCTCTTTCTTGTCAGCTCGCTCCGGACAATCTTTAGCAAAATGACCTAGCTCTCCACACATGAAGCAAGGTAGCTCTACTTTCTCTTTCTTCTTCTTTTTAAAGACAGTATTTTGTTTGGCATTGAAAGCAGGTTGCTTAGGCTTTCTCTTGTTCTTTCCATGGTTTCTCTGGACAAAGTGGGCGCTAGATTTTTCCTCGTTCCCCTTCTCAATGTTATCTTTAGCCCAAGCTTTTTCCTCGACATCAAGAGATGCTATCAGGTTTTCAACTGATATTTTCTGTCTCTTATGTTTGAGACTTGTGGCGAAATCCCTCCATGAAGAAGGTAATTTAGCAATAATGCACCCAGCCACAAACTCATCGGGTAAGACACATTTAAGGAGTTCAAGTTCCTTAGCCAGGCCATGAATCTCATGAGCTTGCTCGACTACTGATTTGTTAGCAACCATCTTGTAGTCATTAAAGCTCTCCATGGTATACAGCTCTTTGCTTGCATCTGAAGCACCATAAGTAGCATTCAGATGATCCCATAGAGCCTTTGCGTCTCTTAAGTGCATCATAGAATCAAATAGATAATCTGAAAGCACATTACGCACAGCTCCCACAAAGATATCATTAGCTTCCTGGAATTTTCTCTGATCTTCATTAGAGATTTTTCCCTTAGGCATGCCATCTTTGACCCAGAAAACTTTCATGGCAGTAAGCCAAATCAGTGACCTTAATAGACCACCTTTTAAAATGCGTACCAGAAAACTTTTCCGGCCTCAGCGCGTCAACAAAACTAGCCATAGATAATTCTGGAAACGACCTATTATAAGATTTTTGGATTGTTAAAGAATTTGACAATTTCTAGATTAAAAGCATGATTAAATCTAGAACATAAATCATGGCAAATATATGAACTAGATTGAACATGTATGGCATACTAGTATAGCAGATCAGCATATTCCACAGTATCAACATGGCAAGCATTGATAGTCCAGCAGATAGATTAGATTGTACGTACGTCAAGATTAGATCAAGAGAGTTATACCTTTCGATTGTAGTAGTAAATGGTGTTGAAGATGTGGCTGGCGGTGGTGATGGAGCGAGATCGCTGATATTGATATCGTCGATGTTGAAGTCATCGATGAGAGGTGGAGGAGTATTCTTAATGACAATCCCGCGAGCTCTAGCACGATGTAACACCCAAATTTTAGGAGTAACAAATTTTAAATAATTTAAAGAAAGGGAATTAAAATTTTGAAAACTATTTGGTGATGCATTCATGCTGTTGCATTTATTTTATTTTGTGGTGTGGATATATTTGTTTTATTTGATTTGGTTTAGAAAAATTTGATTTGAAAATGTGTTTGGAAAATTAGAAAAGAAAAGAAACAAAAGAAGAAAAAAAAAAGAAAGAAAACAGCTTACCTTCTTACCTTCTCGGCCCGAAGGCCGTCGGACGGCTGCTTTTCCGCGCCTGCCCGCGTGGGCCGTCCAGCGCCCAGCGCCGCAGCGGCCCAGCAGCCGAGCCCGACCGCGCGCGTTGTTCTCTCGGGTGACGCTGACGAACCGGGCCCCCTTGTCAGCGCCCTCTTCCACCTCCGGCCATGGAGGAGTCACCGGCCATGGAGGAGCCGCCGGCCGGACTTGATAGGGATGGCCGGATTTTTCACTGTGCATTTGATGATGAACACGAGCCGTCCGTTCTCAGATGGACGCACGAGATTAGAAGATACCCCTTCGCAGGTAAAATTGATAAAGAGTCCCTAGACTTTCTCAGATTAAAACCCGCGGTCCATAGCGTATGTCAGAAAATCTGTTTTCGCGTTTTGAAAGCGTATTTTCTCCCGGATAAGTCAAAAATACGTTTTCAGGTATTTACAGTTTTGCCACTAGAATTGTTTTGGTCATAAAATCTTCGTTTTAACTCCGATTTGATCCGTTCAAGTTGCGTTAGGTTCGTATTTGCGAGCTCTACATGTTAGTGTAGTTGTACAGTTAGTTTTGATAATTTATTTTTCGAGGTTATAATTAAGTATTTATTTATCTATAGGAAATCTTAGAAAATTCATAACTTTCACGTTTTAACTCCGAATTTGGTGATCTTTGCGTCTGTGTGATCGTAGAAACGTGTAGAAGAGTTTTATAAGCTTTTATTACTGTTTTGTTACTGTTGGTGTACTGTTCTAATTATATCTCTTTGTTTGCTTCGTGTATGTTTGATTGGATGCATGTGTGTTGTTGATTGATGATCGAATATAGAAGGTGAGCAGTATCTGGACGATTCGGAGTATTACTTTGAGCCAAGTCAGCAGTATCACTTGGAAAGCTCTGATCAAGGCAAGTATAACACAGGACTATCCTTGTTACCTATACATTGAATTGTCATACATATGCATGTGCTTACCTTGACAACCTTAGAGATTATAACTTAGTGATTGTTATCTTGATTCCTTGTCAACCTTGGGAATGCATATGGGTAGCTACTGCTAGTGCTTAAACTAAGAACAATGATCTTGTAATTTGATTAATGGATTAAGCAATCAACTATTAAGATGATTTCATTGTTGTTAAAAGGGAGCTAGAGCTTGTGTATTATTTTGATGCTCTGGTTTCTCTCCATAAGGACTTATCTGTAAGTGATAACCGGGATATACAGTACAGCTGTGAGGGCTATATGGCTCTGACTTTAGTTGTTCAAGAGACCTTTTCTAGCTTGTTAGAGGTTACCTTAAATGGCGTAAGAATGGCTTGCCATGTTGGGTGTAGTCCGAGCCCCTGGCCTAGTGTGTATAGGCTGCGGTTGTTGTGCCACAGGGAAGGGGGGTTCTACATCTGCCTGCCGAGTGAAATCTAATGGCCCTAACTTGTTAGACGAACTTTTGAGTGGCTTTATATGGTTCTCGGGTGTTTGGGCTTGATCTCCCCACTCATTTGGAAATCATGACTTACAGTGAAAGTGTACACCTCTGCGCAGAGTTAAAAACTAGTATACTAGCCGTGCTCACGGATACGAGCGGCCTTGGGGATTCTTATGGAATAGTTGATCATAACTGTTACATCATGCTTAATTATTGTTGATTATTATTTGCTCATGTTAATGCTATTCATTATCCTTATTACAATTGATCATTGGTTCTTTAATGGGAAGTGGTTTATCTTGATGCTACTCAATTGCTAATATATGATTAAAAGCTAAATGCAGTTAAACAGTGTCTAGCTTTTTGAGCCTCATGAACCCTGTGTTATATTTGTTGAGTTCGACATGGACTCACCCTTGCTATTTCCACCATAACAGATGAAGATATAGAGGAAGATTATCGGAATGAGTACTAGTCTTGGTGTCAACCAGTCAACCGTGTCCCTGTGTGGAGTTTCCGCTGAAGAATTACTATTAGTTATTATTACCTATCGTTCAAGACTATGTCTTAAATATTTATTCGTTATGTAATAAGCACTGTGATGATACTTTGTAATTTGTCAACTTATGTGTGCGATTGTTTCCTGGGGCGCACATGAGTCTTTTATACATCCTATTTTTGTCCTTAAAAATGGGTGTGACAGATTGGTATCGGAGCCGTGTTGACTGTAGGACGCAAGCCTAGATAGAATGGTCGTTAATAGCATCCATACTCCAGTTAATTCATGCTTCCTCTTTTCACCTTGTTAATTACTAAAGTTTTATGCTTCCTCTACTTTATTCCATTGCGAAAATACATTGATTCTATCTAATCTATGTCTAAAATTTTATAGATGCCTCCTCATCCCCGTTTGTCAGCTGCACAGTACGTTGCCCGTTTTAAACCTCAGGAGCCGTATGAAGGTGGTGATCAAGAGCTATCTGATGCTGAATCAAGAGTTGGTGATACACCAATGGAGAATGTAGTTATGGGATGGACTACGAAGTTTCATATCATGGTTCCTAAAGCTGATGCTTTCTTCCATGACATGTTGACAAGAACATTGGACAACTACTACTACGACTGGGAAGCTACGTTGGAGTATCGTAGTGCAGAGTATAGTCATCCATGGATGGATTCCTATTGGGAAACAGAGTTATGGGTTAAGAAAAGGGATCCTACCACTAAGGAGCCTATGGTGGAGTCAAAGTTCATTACCAGAGTGAGCCGGGCAACTGTGGAGATAAGCATGGAGGATGTCGCTTTCAATGCATTTGTTTACTACCATGGTCTACGCTCGGACAAGACGTTAAAGGGTGCACTCCGGCATTTTCCTTGTTTCTTACATGACAAGGGTATTTGGACCGTGCCGCCTGCAGATGATTCCTCCTTGATTTTACAAGCTACGGTGGGATTAGTTCGTGAATTGACTCTCCATGAGGTGGATTTGAAGGATGAGTTGCTGAAGGAAAAAGAACTTAAGGAGCAAGCTTATAAGGAGATTGACCAATTAAGGGCGGAGTTAGGTCATCCCAAGATTTATGAGAAGCTTAATTAGGCAATAGGAAAAATCCCTATGTAATAGGAACGATAGTAGTTGTGAGTTAATTTTAAGTTTGGATTATTTTAAGAGTCAGTTTGTGGTGTGAACAATTGTGTGATTGATGGATTGTTATTATGATAATGTGTGATTTGGATCTTTGTAATGTGTGCTGGAGTTTTGTAGACATGCCTACAAGTTCCATGGTTAAGAATATTAAGTTTGATCAAAATATATTAGTTGAATATGAGGTTAACTTAGTTCTGTCCTTTGCTGATTTTTGGATCAGTCTGGGATGTTTTAGAAATAACTTAAAATCCGTTCATGAGAAATTTAAGAAACTTTACTGGGAATAATTAGACTTCTATATCTTTCCAACCCCACAAGAATCACTTTAATATCTATTATAAGCTAAGAGATATACCTGTTCCAAGTTGGAGTTACTGCACAGTCTGGAATTCTGAAACAGTTTCGGTTAAGTTCAGTTTTTGGCCAATTTATTGTCAGAATCAGAAAAAGTGTTGTGAATAAAAGTTGTAGATAATTTTGGAAGCTTTCCAACCATGTAAAGATCATCTGAATTGGACGTCTGTAGCTCGAGATATGACAGTTTTACTGAGTTGCTGAAATTGGAGCTTGTCCAGAAAAATCAGATTTTGCTTATCTATTGAATACATCATCTCGGATCGTACTGAATTTCAATTTCTGTGTTTTGGAAACAGATGTCAGGCAGAGGTCGTGGCAGAGGTCGTGGAGGTGCTAACATACCCATTACTATGGAGGAACTCATGCAAACTCAGAACCAGATGATGCAGATGTTTATGCAGCACATGCAGAACAATCCCGCTGCAGGAGGACCACCGCCTGTGCAAGTGAGGGATAAGCGTGGAGAATTTTTGAAGGGACGCCCTCCAGTGTTTTCTCATGCTGCTGATCCTTTAGAGGCAGATGATTGGGTGAGGGCAGTGGAGAAACAACTGAATATAGCCCAATGCAATGATATGGAGAAGGTGTTATATGCATCTGGTCAGTTACAGGGGACAGCTCAGACTTGGTGGGAGTCGTATCAAGCTGCACGCCCGGATAATGCTCCTCCTATCACTTGAAATGAGTTTGTTAGAGATTTTCGAGCTCGTCATATTCCTGAAGGTATAATTGAGCTGAAGCAGGAAGAATTCAGAAACCTTAGGATGGGACAGATGAGCGTTAGCGAATATCATGACAGGTTCACCCAGTTGGCTCGCTATGCTCCTAATGAAGTGAGAGAAGATGCAGACAGACAGCGTCTCTTCTTGAAGGGAATTTATTATGATCTTCGCTTGCAGTTGAAGGGGAACAACTATGCTAGTTTTCAAGAGCTGGTAAATAAAGCTATTGTGCTTGATAATGAGCGCAGAGAGATGGACAGGAAGAGGAAGATGAAGGTACAAAGCTTAGGAAGCAACAACCGTCAGCGCACTAATTCTCAGCATGGTTTTCATCAGAAGTTTCAAGGACCGGTTAGTCAATGGAATCGCAATCCGAATCAGAGATGATCCCAGAATTGGCAAGGTAATCAGTCACAACAGCGTTCATCATATCCACAACGTCAACAGTATCAGCAGACTGGGCAACAGACTCCTCGCACTGGGAATTCCAATGTTACCCCCATGAAGAATAGTGCTCCCAGCACTCCTACTAGATGCTTTGTCTGTGGTAAAGAGGGGCATATGTCTTACCATTGTCCTGAGAAGCAGAATCAGCAGACTCCTCAGAGCCAGAAGAGCAACCAGAAGCAATCTGGTACTGGAAGGGTGAATCATGTGTCTTCTGATACAGTTCATGATGCACCAGAAGTTATGATTGGTACGTTCAATGTACATTCCACTCCCGCAACTGTTCTTTTTGACTCTGGAGCATCTCATACATTCATATCCAACATTTTTGTTAAAATGCATAGTATACCCATGCTAGCTATGAAAGAATCTCTCTTAGTAAATTCACCTGGAGGTACCATGCAAACCAGTAATCGTTGTCTTCCAATTAGTATGGTATTAAGGGGGGTAGAGTTTAAGATAACTCCTATAGTGTTGAGGACATCTGGTATTGATGTGGTATGGACTGGATGAAGCAAAATCAGGTAGAGATTCAGTGTCAGCAGAAAGTGGTAGTTGTGAATGCACCTAATGGAGATAAAATCAATGTGGATGTAGCAGTGCAGAAGCAACCAACCGCTATGGTGAATCAGCTTGAAAATACTATTAAGGAGAATTCAGTGATTGAGGAATTTCCGGATGTCTTCCCTGATGAATTGCCAGGTATGCCACCTGACCGAGACATTGAATTTCTTATTGAATTACTTCCTGGAACTGCACCTATAGCCAAACGACCATATAGGATGGGAGTAGATGAATTAGAAGAACTTAAGAAACAAATTAAAGAATTACAAGATAAAGGTTTTATTAGACCTAGTTCATCACCTTGGGGAGCACCAGTTATTTTTGTTGATAAGAAAGATGGTGGTCAGAGGATGTGTGTTGATTACCGGTCACTAAATGAGGTAACTATCAAGAATAAGTATCCTTTGCCCAGGATTGATGACTTGTTTGATCAGTTGAGAGGTGCTTGTGTGTTCTCTAAGATTGATTTACGTTCTGGTTATCATCAGTTGAAGATTCGTGTTTCTGATATTCCAAAGACAGCTTTTACTACAAGGTATGGATTGTATGAGTATACTGTTATGTCATTTGGATTGACCAATGCACCTGCATACTTTATGTACATGATGAATAAGGTGTTCATGGAATATTTGGATAAGTTTGTGGTAGTGTTTATTGATGATATACTGGTATTTTCCAAGACAGAGGTAGAGCATGCTGAACATTTGAGGTTGGTATTGCAGAAACTTAGAGAGCATAAACTGTATGCGAAGCGAAGTAAATGTGAGTTTTGGTTGAAGGAAGTTTCTTTCCTTGGTCATATTGTTTCTAATGGAGGGATATCAGTGGATCCAGGTAAAGTAAAGGATGTATTAAATTGGAAACCACCTATTGATGTTAGCGAGATTCGTAGTTTCTTGGGATTAGCTGGATATTACAGACGGTTCATTGAAGGGTTTTCTAAACTTGCTAAACCTATGACATCTCTGTTAGAGAAGAATGCCAAGTTTGTGTGGTCAGATAAATGTCAAACTAGTTTTGAGGAGTTGAAAAAGAGGTTGACTACAGCGCCTGTTTTGGTTTTGCCAGATTTGAGTAAGAAGTTTTCTATTTATTGTGATGCTTCTCGTCAAGGTTTGGGATGTGTTCTTATGCAAGAAGGCAGAGTTGTGGCTTATGCATCTAGGCAGTTGAGAAAGCATGAGTTGAATTATCCTACACATGATTTGGAATTAGCAGCTGTAGTTCATGCTTTAAAGATTTGGAGACATTATTTGATTGGACATAAGAGTGATATATACACTGATCATAAGAGTTTGAAGTATATTTTCACTCAGTCAGATCTGAATTTGAGGCAACGCAGATGGTTAGAGTTGATTAAGGATTATGATATTGAGATACACTATCATCCTGGTAAGGCTAATGTAGTAGCTGATGCTCTTAGTAGGAAAAGCTATGTCAATGAGATACAGACATTGACTATGACTAGGGAATTATGTGCTGAATTTGAATATTTGAATTTGGGAATTGTTACTAATACAATGGAATTAGTGATAGAGCCTACCTTAGAGCAAGAAATTTACAAGGGGCAGTTGAAGGATGAGAAACTAAAGAAGATAGCGGAAGATATAGTGATTGGTAAGTCACCAGGTTTTCGAATGGATGATAATGGAATTTTGTGGTTTGGAAAGAGGCTGTGTGTACCTGAGGATCAAACTGTTAGACAGGCAATTCTTCGTGAAGCTCATGAGTCAGCTTATTCTATTCATCCTGGTAGTACTAAGATGTATTTGGATCTGAAACAGAAATATTGGTGGGTTGGATTAAAGCGAGATGTGGCTGAGTATGTGGCATTGTGTGACACTTGTCAGAGAGTGAAAGCAGAGCATCAGAGACCTGCTGGATTGTTACAACCAATGAAGATTCCTGAATGGAAGTGGGAGGAAGTTGGTATGGATTTTATAGTAGGGTTACCTCGTACTCAGAAAGGTTATGACTCTATTTGGGTGATAGTAGATCGGTTAACCAAAGTTGCTCATTTTATACCAGTTAAGACTATTTACCATGGACCAAAATTGGCAGAGTTGTATATGGAGAGAATAGTCTGTTTGCATGGAGTACCAAAGAAGATTGTATCTGATCGAGGATCGCAGTTTACGTCGCATTTTTGGAAAGCTGTGCATGAATCATTGGGAACAAAATTGAATTTTAGTACAGCATATCATCCACAGACAGATGGACAGACTGAAAGGACCAACCAGGTATTAGAGGATATGTTGAGAGCTTGTGCATTGCAATATGGAACTAGTTGGGATAAGAGTTTGCCTTATGCAGAATTCTCTTACAATAACAGTTATCAACAGAGTCTTAAGATGGCACCGTTTGAAGCTTTGTATGGACGTAAGTGTAGAACTCCATTATTTTGGGATCAGACAGGTGAATCTCAGGTGTTTGGTACAGATGTTCTTAGAAACGCAGAAGATCAAGTGCGAGTGATTCGTGAGAATTTGAGAGTAGCACAGTCTCGTCAGAAGAGTTATGCTGACAATAGAAGAAGAGATTTAGTTTTTGAGGTAGGTGATTATGTTTATTTGAAGGTGTCACCTATGAAAAGTGTGAAGAGGTTTAACATGAAAGGTAAACTAGCACCAAGGTATGTTGGACCATTTAAAGTTATTACTAGACGTGGGGAAGTTGCTTATCAATTAGAGTTGCCTGAGAATTTATCTGGAGTACATGATGTGTTCCATGTTTCACAACTTAAGAAGTGTTTGCGTGTGCCTGAGGAGCAGATACCTTTAGAAGAGTTGACTGTTAAGGAAGATCTTACATATGAAGAGTTTCCGATCAAGATTTTAGAAACTGCTGAGAGAGTTACTCGAAGTCGGATTATTAAGATGTGCAAGGTGCAGTGGAATCGATATTCAGAGGCAGAGGCAACTTGGGAAAGAGAGGATGAATTGAGAAAATCATATCCGCAGTTGTTTGAGTAAGCAGTTCAATCTCGAGGACGAGATTCTTTTAAGGGGGGTAGAATTTGTAACACCCAAATTTTAGGAGTAACAAATTTTAAATAATTTAAAGAAAGGGAATTAAAATTTTGAAAACTATTTGGTGATGCATTCATGCTGTTGCATTTATTTTATTTTGTGGTGTGGATATATTTGTTTTATTTGATTTGGTTTAGAAAAATTTGATTTGAAAATGTGTTTGGAAAATTAGAAAAGAAAAGAAACAAAAGAAGAAAAAAAAAGAAAGAAAACAGCTTACCTTCTTACCTTCTCGGCCCGAAGGCCGTCGGACGGCTGCTTTTCCGCGCCTGCCCGCGTGGGCCGTCCAGCGCCCAGCGCCGCAGCGGCCCAGCAGCCGAGCCCGACCGCGCGCGTTGTTCTCTCGGGTGACGCTGACGAACCGGGCCCCCTTGTCAGCGCCCTCTTCCACCTCCGGCCATGGAGGAGTCGCCGGCCATGGAGGAGCCGCCGGCCGGACTTGATAGGGATGGCCGGATTTTTCACTGTGCATTTGATGATGAACACGAGCCGTCCGTTCTCAGATGGACGCACGAGATTAGAAGATACCCCTTCGCGGGTAAAATTGATAAAGAGTCCCTAGACTTTCTCAGATTAAAACCCGCGGTCCATAGCGTATGTCAGAAAATCTGTTTTCGCGTTTTGAAAGCGTATTTTCTCCCGGATAAGTCAAAAATACGTTTTCAGGTATTTACAGTTTTGCCACTAGAATTGTTTTGGTCATAAAATCTTCGTTTTAACTCCGATTTGATCCGTTCAAGTTGCGTTAGGTTCGTATTTGCGAGCTCTACATGTTAGTGTAGTTGTACAGTTAGTTTTGATAATTTATTTTTCGAGGTTATAATTAAGTATTTATTTATCTATAGGAAATCTTAGAAAATTCATAACTTTCACGTTTTAACTCCGAATTTGGTGATCTTTGCGTCTGTGTGATCGTAGAAACGTGTAGAAGAGTTTTATAAGCTTTTATTACTGTTTTGTTACTGTTGGTGTACTGTTCTAATTATATCTCTTTGTTTGCTTCGTGTATGTTTGATTGGATGCATGTGTGTTGTTGATTGATGATCGAATATAGAAGGTGAGCAGTATCTGGACGATTCGGAGTATTACTTTGAGCCAAGTCAGCAGTATCACTTGGAAAGCTCTGATCAAGGCAAGTATAACACAGGACTATCCTTGTTACCTATACATTGAATTGTCATACATATGCATGTGCTTACCTTGACAACCTTAGAGATTATAACTTAGTGATTGTTATCTTGATTCCTTGTCAACCTTGGGAATGCATATGGGTAGCTACTGCTAGTGCTTAAACTAAGAACAATGATCTTGTAATTTGATTAATGGATTAAGCAATCAACTATTAAGATGATTTCATTGTTGTTAAAAGGGAGCTAGAGCTTGTGTATTATTTTGATGCTCTGGTTTCTCTCCATAAGGACTTATCTGTAAGTGATAACCGGGATATACAGTACAGCTGTGAGGGCTATATGGCTCTGGCTTTAGTTGTTCAAGAGACCTTTTCTAGCTTGTTAGAGGTTACCTTAAATGGCGTAAGAATGGCTTGCCATGTTGGGTGTAGTCCGAGCCCCTGGCCTAGTGTGTATAGGCTGCGGTTGTTGTGCCACAGGGAAGGGGGGTTCTACATCTGCCTGCCGAGTGAAATCTAATGGCCCTAACTTGTTAGACGAACTTTTGAGTGGCTTTATATGGTTCTCGGGTGTTTGGGCTTGATCTCCCCACTCATTTGGAAATCATGACTTACAGTGAAAGTGTACACCTCTGCGCAGAGTTAAAAACTAGTATACTAGCCGTGCTCACGGATACGAGCGGCCTTGGGGATTCTTATGGAATAGTTGATCATAACTGTTACATCATGCTTAATTATTGTTGATTATTATTTGCTCATGTTAATGCTATTCATTATCCTTATTACAATTGATCATTGGTTCTTTAATGGGAAGTGGTTTATCTTGATGCTACTCAATTGCTAATATATGATTAAAAGCTAAATGCAGTTAAACAGTGTCTAGCTTTTTGAGCCTCATGAACCCTGTGTTATATTTGTTGAGTTCGACATGGACTCACCCTTGCTATTTCCACCATAACAGATGAAGATATAGAGGAAGATTATCGGAATGAGTACTAGTCTTGGTGTCAACCAGTCAACCGTGTCCCTGTGTGGAGTTTCCGCTGAAGAATTACTATTAGTTATTATTACCTATCGTTCAAGACTATGTCTTAAATATTTATTCGTTATGTAATAAGCACTGTGATGATACTTTGTAATTTGTCAACTTATGTGTGCGATTGTTTCCTGGGGCGCACATGAGTCTTTTATACATCCTATTTTTGTCCTTAAAAATGGGTGTGACACACGACGAAGGCGACGCGCCGATGCATCCTTTGGAAGACGAGCCGTTGTGGAAGCTTTGGGAGCAGTCACGCGAAGAACGCTTCCCAAAAATCTTATTCGTCTTCTCTCGGTGCAGGATCGCAAAGACGAGGGTTCCGGAGACCTGCTCACCCGGTCGCCGGTGCACGCAAGCGATCAGATTGGAGTAGCTACAGCGGCGGCGCAATAACGAGAAGAGGCAAAAACCCTAGGTCAACTGGATACATTTTGGCGTGCCCGGCAGGTTGCTTATATAGTCCTGTCCAACCAATCTCGTGTCGCGATCACGATCTAAATTGATTTAGGCCTCTTAATTTGTAACCGATTAGGACTCATGCAACTTGAAGGCCAAGAAACCAAAAAAACGAAAACAGCAAAAGGAGATCGCGCTCCCGCAAGGCGAGGAGCTAGATTTCGGCGGACCATTCACGCAGGTGTCGTGCACCCGCGCCCTTCGCCCCGCTCGGCCCGGCGAGGCGAGCGAGTGCGTGTGGACTTCTCTTACTCCTCCTCACACTAGACTTGAGGAAGTGAAGAGGACTTCCATATTTAAGTATGACTACCTCCACTTCAACCAGCAATGTGGTATTAAAGAGTTTCCACATCCCCTCTTGCTCTCATGAATGGGCCTTTGAGATTTATTAGGAATTTCACAATTGGTTATTGGGCCAAGCTCATATAAATTCCAACAGTTGTACGGCCCTCTTCATCCGGCTTATAATCTGTACTTTTTAACTTATTTTTTTAGCCAGAACAATGTTTTTCTTTCACACCAAATCAGTCAACCGTGTTTTTCAGCCGGCTTATCAGCCAACCAAACAGGGCCGTACTTCTACTCGCCAGCTCCGATCTCAAGGACAGGGTATAGATACCCTGCTTTCCAAAAATTTGATGGAACAGGATCCAAGACGTTTGTACAAAGGTAACCACTCAGCCTTGTTCGCTTATTCTGGATTGGTTGCCCTGGAAGTATTCCAGCTGGAATGATAGGCTTATTTGTATTAAGATGGATTAGCTGGAATAGTTCCCAGCCTCAAAACCAGCCAAACGAGAGGCCTCAGTGAGTCAGTGACGCACTAGATCATGCCATGATCGCTATTCTTGTGTGCAGCATCTAGCTAACAAAAAAGAAAGCGAAAATTTGTGTGGGGACTGCTGCCTGCCCTGCGTCATACGATGGAATTAGTCTTTAGTGGATCATGATTCACTCTAATCTCCCACTACGCTTTACTCCGAATTCGGATCTAGAAGCAGTATGGGCACAAATGGAAATCACTAAGGGTCTCCATTGATCATCTTTAGTTTAATTCTTAGTACTAACTTTTTTCCCAAAATATGTACATATTATGAAAATATATCGATTTTACGATTACTAACTAGAGATTCTAAAGGAGTTTTCATATTAACTCTCATAAGACACGTTAGGGAAAAGAAAAAACTTATAAACTCTCGTAATAACAAAAAAAGAATGACCTTTAATTTGGTAGACTTTGATCATAATCACCGATAATAGCCATTAGATTTATTATGTTTTACAAAAAAAAATACCCACCTCTATCATAATAAAAATAATGCATAAAGTAACCATCTAACTTTGCATCTAAATTAGAAAAATAACCTCCTGGATTTGAATCTAAATTATCCATAAATGTTATGTGTCACCATGTAGAAAAATAACCTCTATCCTAGAATAGAAAAATAACCTCCTGGATATAAGTATAATGCTATGTGTCACTATGTAGACCAAGTAAACAAATAAAGATTCACACATTTGGATAAATATCTATTTAATAATTTATCAAGCGTGTTCCCTTAACAAACCATGTCATTGTACGGACAATTTGTATTTTAAATTACATTAATACTCTATGATAACAAATTTGAGAGTTGTTATTTTAAGTTCATTTATTTTGAACAAAACAATTTGTAATTTTAAGCACTCTATATTTTGATAAAAAAAATTATTCCCATATAATTCTCCGATATAGCAAATTAAGCATCTTGAGTGTCGCTGTACATGCTAAACCACCATACTAACAAAGAATTTAAACTTGGACCAATCTTTTTTAAGAAAATTAAATTAAATTTTTAAATAAAATATACAATAATCACTAGAGTTTCAACTTAACACATGGACACAAAAAGTTATAAAAACGTGTAAGATCAAAAGTTAAAAGCTAACATATAGATTCAAGATGTTACAAAATGGGATGTAACAAGAGTTTCTAAATAGAGGTTCACAATAGAGCCTCCACGGTAATCGTCATCAGAATCATTAGAAAAAGATAATAATTATTAAAAACTCTGACAAAAATCACAAAGTCGTGCCCATCAATTCAGCATACTCCAATCGCAGTTGATAACAATAGCAATCGGACATATTATGTTTTCTAGATAATTACCCACTTGTGAATCTCCAACTAAATTATACACTTATGCCATTATGAAAAGTAATCTAAAGTCTAAAATTAGCCTAAATTTGCACCTAATTACCTATCGTCCATTACGATATATAATTTACATGACCCCTTAAATTTTCATCTAAATTGTCACTTTTGTCATTATTAAAAATACCAAAGTATCCCTTCAAATCTATATCAAAGTGTTATGAAAAATGATTCATGACCACAAATTATACATATATATACATTTCTAAACTATCCTATTAATATATTTAAAATGATTAAGTAAACTTACATGTTGTATCATGATGCATGCATGAGCGATGAATATATATGCTATGCTTTCTGCAATTACGAAAGATGTTCCCTTAGCCGTTGATATATAGGAATAGTATTAACAAATTATTTAAAATTATGTTAATATCATGACATTTAATTTATAGAAATTGTTACTTTAGATAAAATTGTATTTTTTAACTGAATTGTGTAGTATATCTATATTGATTGTATAATTGTAGGAACTCTATTTTTATAATAGTAAAGTAAGATTGCTTATGACTTGCAAGATTTAGCACGGACCGAATCAAAGGGTCATGGCTATCCACAAACTATAGTGCTAGATAACAAATTGTCCATCAGAGTATCTTTCACTAATCAGTGTGGGCGAAGACTTTGACTGTGAGTCGTTGGTCATTGTCTTATTGCCGCATGCGCAGTGCCCACTGCCTACCAGGGAAAAATTTATCGGCGATAAAATTTCGATAAACCCGATAATCCCGTTTATCGCTGAGGTCCGATAAATTTTATTTATCACCGAGATTCTAAATTTCACTAGTCTACCTACATGAAAGTGTGATATTCTCTTATATAAATACTATTATGTGCTAGTTCTTAATATTAAATGCTTTAGAGACAACTTATATAATTTTCTAGAGAAATTGGGTATTTTTTTGTTTTATTTTTGATCGAGAAATTTTCTGATAAATCCGATAAACCCGTTTATCGGTGCCGGTATTTTTTTTCTACCGGTAACGTGAACCTTGCTGCCCACTGCCCACTGTCCTCTGGTTATAAGAATCTTCCTACTAAGTTCACTCATCATATAGTCTGAACGTGAAGAAAACACACCTCATGGTGACAAAAATGGCTCACTCCTATCTTCTACTCCTCTTCCTACTACTGTTCATCACCTTCAGCTCCAGCTTGCAACAATCCATGGCGCAGACTGACGCCAGCGAGCTAGCAACACTCCTAACAATCAAGAAAGACTGGGGCAACCCATCCGCGCTCAGCTCATGGAGTTCCCAGAACGCTTCTTCCTCCTGCAGATGGGCAGGGGTCAAAAGGTGCGTGAATGGCCAAGTGTCCGCCCTGTCCTTCCAAAACCTCAACATAATCAATCCAGTCCCAGCTTCCATTTGCAACCTCAAGAACCTGTCCTACCTAGACCTTTCCTACAACAACCTCACCGGCCAGTTCCCGACAGCGCTCTACGGCTGCTCGGCTCTTCAGTTCCTTGACCTGTCCAATAATCACTTCTCCGGTGCCCTCCCAGCTGACATCGACAAAAAACTGTCGTCGTCGGCGATGGAGCACCTCAACCTGTCAAGCAATGGCTTCAGCGGCAGCCTGCCGTTGGCAATCGCTGGGTTCCCGAAGCTCAAGTCGTTGGTCCTCGACACTAATAGCTTCAACGGGAGCTACCCGGGTGCCGCCATCGGCAACCTCACGCAGCTCGAGACGCTAACGCTGGCAAGTAACCCCTTCACGCCAGGCCCTATCCCTGACGACTTTGGGAAGCTGACGAAGCTG
Organism: Saccharum hybrid cultivar R570; assembly: GCA_038087645.1. Taxonomy (NCBI): domain Eukaryota; kingdom Viridiplantae; phylum Streptophyta; class Magnoliopsida; order Poales; family Poaceae; genus Saccharum; species Saccharum hybrid cultivar. The sequence continues at coordinate 201,656 of JAQSUU010000203.1, read as the reverse complement.
AAGATGCTGTGGATGTCGGGGATGAACCTGACTGGTCGCATCCCTGGCAACCTGTCGTCGCTCACTGAGCTGACGACGCTGGCTCTGCACGTAAACAACCTTCACGGTGAAATCCCGCCGTGGGTTTGGAAGCTTCAGAAGCTTGAGATCTTGTACCTCTACGATAACAGCTTCACCGGTGCAATTGGGCCAGATATCACCGCCGTGAGCCTACAAGAGATCGACCTTTCCGCGAACTGGCTCACCGGGCACATACCGGAGAGCATCGGCAACTTGAAGAACTTGCGGTTGCTCTACTTGTACTTCAACAACCTCACCGGGCCGATTCCGTCGAGCGTCGGGCGGCTCCCGAACCTCGCGGACATCCGGCTGTTCAGCAACAGGCTCTCCGGCCCGCTCCCGCCGGAGCTCGGGAAGCACTCGCCGCTGGGCAACTTCGAAGTGAGCAACAACTTCCTCAGCGGCGAGCTCCCGGACACCCTCTGCTTCAACAAGAAGCTCTACGACATCGTGGTCTTCAACAACAGCTTCTCCGGCGCGTTCCCGGCGATCCTCGGGGACTGCGTGACGGTGAACAACATCATGGCGTACAACAACCACTTCAACGGAGAGTTCCCCGAGAAGGTATGGTCGGCGTTCCCAGACCTGACGACTGTTATGATTCAGAACAACAGCTTCACTGGCACTATGCCCAGTGTGATATCCTCCAAAATCACACGGATCGACATGGGGAACAACCAATTCTCCGGCGCCGTGCCGTCCTCCGCACCGGGGTTGAAGAATTTCCGGGCGGAGAACAACCAGTTCTCCGGTCCTCTAACGAAGAACATGTCGGGGTTAGCCAATCTCATCGAGCTGAACCTCGCCGGGAACCGGATATCTGGCTCGATTCCAGATTCCATCCGATCACTGGAACACCTGAATTACCTGAACTTTAGCAGCAATCAGATATCTGGGGCAATCCCTTCAGAGATCGGGTTGCTGACGGTGCTCACCCTCCTTGATCTCTCCAACAACGAACTCACCGGTGAAATACCGGAGGAGTTCAACAACCTCCATCTCAGTTTCCTCAACCTCTCTTCCAACCAACTCACCGGTGAGCTCCCCCAGTCGCTGCAGAGCCCGGCGTTCGAAGAGTCGTTCCTCGGAAACCTTGGCCTCTGCGCCGCGGTGAACCCGAATATAAACATTCCGACGTGCCGCTACCGCCGCCGCAACCAGATGTCAACTGGCCTGGTCATCCTGTTCTCCGTGCTCGCCGGCGCCATCCTCATCGGCGCCGTCGGGTGTTTCATCGTCCGGCGGAAGAAGCAACAAGGCCGCGACGTGACGTCGTGGAAGATGATGCCGTTCCGCAAGTTGGACTTCAGCGAGTGCGACGTGCTCACCAACCTCCGCGAGGAGGACGTGATCGGCAGCGGCGGCTCCGGCAAGGTGTACCGCGTCCACCTCCCGGGACGCGAGCGCGGGCACGGGGGTGGCTGCGGCGGCACGGTGGTGGCCGTGAAGAAGCTGTGGAGCAGGGGGAAGGCCGAGGAGAAGCTCGACCGGGAGTTCGACACGGAGGTGAAGATCCTCGGCGACATCCGGCACAACAACATCGTGAGCCTGCTCTGCTACATCTCGAGCGACGGCACCAAGCTGCTGGTGTACGAGTACATGGAGAACGGCAGCCTCGACCGGTGGCTGCACCCCAAGGACAACGCGACGGCCACGGCGGCGCTGGACTGGCCGACGCGGCTGGGCATCGCCATCGACGCGGCGAGAGGGCTCAGCTACATGCACGACGAGTGCGCGCAGCCCATCATGCACCGGGACGTCAAGTCCAGCAACATCCTCCTAGACCCGGAGTTCCGTGCAAAGATCGCCGACTTCGGGCTCGCCCGGATCCTGCTCAAGTCCGGCGAGCCCGAGTCCGTGTCCGCCGTCGGCGGCACCTTCGGGTACATGGCTCCAGGTACGTTCTTAACTAGTCGCAAGACAGTCACCGGCGGCCAACCCTTCTGGTCTTCTCAGGAGGCTTAAATGAATCGACACTCTGCTGATCTGCTCTGGTTGGAATTGGATGCAGAGTGTGGACGCGGCGCGAAGGTGAACCAGAAGGTGGACGTGTACAGCTTCGGCGTGGTGCTGCTGGAGCTGGCGACGGGGCGGGTGGCCAACGACAGCAGCAAGGACGCCGCCGAGTGCTGCCTGGTGGAGTGGGCGTGGCGGAGGTACAAGGCCGGGGGCCCTCTCCACGACGTCGTGGACGAGAGCATCCAGGACAGGGCCGTGTACGCCGAGGACGCCGTGGCTGTGTTCGTGCTCGGGGTCATGTGCACCGGGGACGACGCGCCGTCCCGGCCGTCCATGAAGCAAGTGCTGCAGCAGCTCGCCCGGTACGACCGCACCGCCAGCGTTGCCGGCGCGTGCCGGGACGGCCGCGATGTCGAAGTGAGACAAGTGCCCAAGGGGAAACAAGGTCGTCACCAAGCTGCCAAGAGATCGTATGACGTCGGAGCGTTCTTGGGTGGCGACGAGGAGAGCGGCAACTTCGTGGCTCGTCCTGTTTAAATCTTCACTTTAACTTACTTTTTCAGTATGGCGTTAAATCTTCCTAGAATGTAAATTATATATGGCTTCTTGTAATATGTGCTGCGTGGACATGAAGACCAAAAATAATTGAACCTTGCGCTTTTCTTCTTGACGCAAAGATCCCTCTTTAACCCTCGCTGTGACCCCGAGGCTCCAGAGATCTTCCTGTCCAAACAAGAGCATGGTCTTTTTCTGGTTTCTATTTAAGGGCCTCAGCACAAGGAATCTACTGAAAAAGAAAAATATGATTTTGGAGGATTACAATTGTGTGCTTTGTAATTTGTCCACAGAAGAAAGTCTCTTCATCTCTTCCTCGAATGCCCATTTCCAGTGGCTTTGTTGGGGCAGTTTGGGGTTAGTCATCCCTCAACTGGAACATCCTTTTCATGCTATTGCTTCTTTCATAAATCAGCTTCGTCTGCCTTTCTTTATGGAAGTGATCATCACCATGTGTTGTGCTAGTTGGTCAGAATGAAATGATGCAATATTTCAGCAAGTGCAACCATCCATTCAACATGGCAAAAGGCATTTCAAGACAGATTTTGCTCAATTTATTCTTGGAGCAAAGAAAGTTTATGAACCTCAAATTAGTCAATGGCTAGAAGCTTATGTGTAATCTTCTTGATTTTCTTTGTTTCCTTCTTTGTTTCATAAACCTATTGTGTAAAACCTTTTGTTTGCAATGAAAGATCAGTAGGAGGTACCCCCTCCTGTTTCCCTAAAAAAACAAAAGACTTATCCCAAAAAATCGTGTTTCTTCAGAAAAACTGAAGAAAATTTGGAATACTAAAGATAAAAGAAAATCTTTAGCTCTTATATGCAACTCTATTGCTTTACTTAGAGTCAGCGAGATAAAAAAAACAAATACTTTAACATTATACCTCAGCTTATCTTATTGTCATCAATAAATCAATGGCAAATAAGAGCCACTAATGACCTTCTTATTTCATTATGGAGAGCATCTTATCATATCCTTTAAGAGTCACATTAGGTTATGTGGACCCACAATAGGCACCCACTATCTTGACTCCATAAAAAATTTCTTATTGTCTTAAAAATGGATGGATGCTAAAAGAGATTAACTTATTATCATTAACTTATGACTAAACTTTGTCATTCCATCACATTAAACTTAAAATATCGCTTAAAGAACTGGATTAATTTTAAAAACTACAATTCTCCCCCTTGAAATGTGAACAAAACATCCATGTCACATTGCGAAGTATATATTAATCCACTTCATGAGGTTACTTTAAGTATAGGTTATCTTAGTCTTTTCTATGCACATTTCTTATTAGCTTAATCCTAATATATTTTTAACCAATGTCAGTCAAACTTAATGTAATTGAACAGAAGAATTGCTCCCCCTGATCCTTATCGACATGATTATAAGAGTTATGATCTTTGTTTTTCTCCCAAAATCACTTAATGAAACTTTTTTATTAATAACTTAAGCTTTCCTAATGAGAGCTTACTTCTATGTAATCTTTATTCATAACTTCAAAACAATAAGCTTGTTCTATACTTCATCAGGTTACAGTAAAACAATTCAAACTTATGGTTGTGGTTAACAATAAAGATCATAATCTTCAATACAAAAGGACTATAAATGAAATAAATGTTTAACATGGCATTAATCCTATGTTGATCAGATCTATAACATATCGAAAATTGAACAAAAAGGAACATAGTGCTTAAAAGAGATGACACATGAATACAATCACGTTGGTTAGAATATATATCTGTGTGCTAAATCTTATTCTAAAAGAGAATATTATATCTCCAACCAAGATTTCTCGTTGGTTCCATCTTAATTAGAGACAACTTCTCTCTAACCAAAACTTCTCGTTGGTTCCATTTTGGTTAAAGATAAGGAACTTAATGATGATAAGGGTAAATGCTCGAGACTTTGCAACTTATGCAACTTAAGATTAATTAAATGACATATGACTATAAACAACGTTGGTCAGAATACAACCACAAGCCATGAAACCAATCATATAAAACTTATTAAGTCACTAGCAGAAAACAACTTAACGGAGAATAAGATTACCATATGACCAACATATAATTAATTGCGAAAGCGCATGAGAAAAAACTTAATTTAAAAATAGGGCTAGTAACTTTAGTTTTAGATTAATCCCAAAAGGTCTTATAGCCTTGCTTAGAAATGTGCAAAAACTTTATGTTATGCCCAAAACGAGCCTTATGAATATGACTTAGGACAATATGAACAACTTATTAGAGGGCAATAAAATAATGACGATCAATAGTCATAAACAATTTTGGTCACTTGTGAAAGCCACTTAATTAAAGCCCAAAACTTAGTTAAGATAAATGCTTAATTATGAAGGACAAATTAATCACTTAAAGCATATAAAAGAAACACTTAGAATCAGGGAAATAATCATAGTTATGCCTCTTAGTCTAGCCTATTATTTTATTCTTAGTTTAAATATTCCCACATTTAATAGAAACTTCAATTTCTCCAACTAAATTTTCCCGTTGGTTCCAACTTAGAGAAAAGAACTTAACAAGTGGGAATAATACATTATACTTAGGAAATAAAACTTATTGATATATTATGAAAAGTGCTTAAAATGCACTTAAAATTTTAAACTTAGCCTTAGCTTTATATAGTAACTATAATTATTCTTAACCACTAACATACTTAAATAAATAATTCTCACATTAAATTTTCTGATTGGTTCTAATCTAACGAGAGAATATATATCTTAATTTTTGCAGCGGAATTAACTTATAAACTTGTGCTAATACTTAATCTTAATTAGTGTAGTAAAAATGAGAAAAGCTTATGAAATTGCACTGGCAATAGATAGACTTATTTGAGCACAGAACTTATTTGAGCCCACTTATTATTAGTGCACATACACATGGCCTGGTAGAACCTAACTTGGGCCTAGGCCAGGCATGGCCATCGGGCCATATTCTCCCTGCTGGCCTAGATAAGGTTGTGTGCTACCATGGCCATAGGATGAAATCGGACGGTTGATGTTCTGCCCCATCCGATAAAAAATGCCAGCCGATTGAAACCCTAGCCCATTAGCTCTTCTGTTCCCTCCACTTTTCACGCTCCTGCATAGCTGTCGCACGAAAAAAAAAAGACAATGGGCCATCGGCGGAGATGAAGGATGTGCAGTGGGAGGAGTTGGCACCACCATGGTCGTCGAAGTACGTGCGCGGTTTTGTCGAATGGCTTCATGCCTATGCCCTTAGCTAGCCCACTCGAACGCAGATAAGAACCTGTGCGGCGGCGTGACCCTATTTGTTTCGGTGGCGAGCTTGGGCAAGAGACCGGTGGCACTGTCTTAGTTCTTTGGATAAGGTAAATGTCCTTATATCTTAGGGCAAGGGATTGCATCTGAAAGTTTGGGTATTTCTAATTCTTTTTGTTTGGAATGTTCTGATTTTGGGGTAAAACACGACTTAGGGTTTGAAAAACTTTGATTTCCGCTCATTCTAAGCTCTTAACAGAAACCCTATAGATCTAATTCGGCTTAAAACTTCAAAATAGGGAAAAACTGTAGCTAAAGTAGGGTCCTAAAGAAGCTAGGTTGGCCTTACTGATACCAAATGTTAGATCTTATGAGCCTTAGATAGGATCTGAGATCGCCTAGCTCACCATTAGAACACCTAGTACTTAGATTAGGTAGATTAGGGCTTAATCGCATAGATTTTGCACTAACCTTTAGATTGGAGATGCCCTTAGGGGCTATTGAAGTCCATATTCCTGCTTAGGGTAGTAGGCATACGCCATCGTTGGAGAAGAGGACACCAGCACAGGGATAGGCCGACGATAGGCTCTAGTCTTCAAAGCTACTCCTGAGCCACCTTGATCGGTAGGTGTTAGGTGTTACCTTAGATTGGCTTAGGGAGAAGGACGATATCCATGTCTTTTATACGGTCAAGTTGGTATGGAACCGGGCCGTTAGTAGGCTTGACGTGCCCCCAATCAGGGCACGGTAATGGCAGTTAAGCCCTTAAGACCTAGTCAATTGATTGAGCCTGAGATCATTACAATACCTCAGGCATGAGCATGCCTGCAACATGGCGCTATAGCAACGCGCCCGATCTAGAGAATCAAGTCGTGATACAGCGTGACGTCGTGCCACGGCATTACATCAAGCAGCCAATGCGCGTGACCCAGGGGTTGGAAGTCACCCGCATCTCGTGCTATCGATGGCCCATGGCCTTGAGCTGCTGCGCCATCATCGAGGAGCGTCAGGTGGGGCTGCGGCATGGGGAGTGCTGGACCCAGACGCTTTTGCGAGCCCCACCAGCTGCCTCTGCTTCCACCATGGCGTCCACGCCCATGACCACGCAGTTGGATCCGGCTGGCCTCCATTGGATCCAGTCGACCTCCACTAGATCCGTCCAAGTGCTCCACTGAATTGGGCCTACACCCACTGGATCTGTGCGCGGGCGCTCGTCTCCTTGCATCCACGCTGGAGGAGGAGGCGTGCCTATGGTCCTCATCGCCTCCACGCTGGAGAGGGAGACCAAGGCGCGTGAGGGATAAAGGCACGACTGCTCCTCACGCGCGTGGAGATGGAGAGGTGCGGGAGACAGAGATGGAGTCCGTGAGGGTGCGTCGGCTTAGTGGCGAGCGAGGTGGAGAGAGGGAGTTGAGATTTTATATTTAGGGTTGAAGCAGGCTGCTAAGTGGGATCAAGCCTTTTAACTGAGATGGGCCTCTTAAAAGGTTTGCCTCAGAAAATAGATCCATTTATAGAGGCAGACATCTTAAGAGTTCCACCTTTGTAAGTCGATTCTAGGAGGCAGTCAATTTTTTACCATCACCGTAAATCAAATTTACGAGACTGGCAATTTTGACCGCCTTCGTAAATAAAATGTCCGCCTCCATAAATGCATTTTGTAAGGCGGTCAACTCTATAAATGAAACGTCCACTTTAAAAAATTCTCAGATATTTTATGAGACGGTTGAATTTTATGACCGTCTGCGTTAATGTTTGGACACTGTCTCGCGAAATCAATTTTGTAGTAGTGGTTGCGAAGAAAGCGACAATGGCCATGCTTGCGAGGAGGGACAAAGGCGTGCATGCTCAGCGTGGACCATCATGCTCACTCGAGGGGCGGAGGACCTGGTAGGACAAGGTATAGCACTCGCCATAACTTGACTTCGCCATGAACCTTTACCCTGAATCGCCTGTCAATTGCCCGACCCTGTTGCTGCGAGCCATGGACGTGAGTTCGAGTCTATGATGAATGCAGGGAGCGAGAAAGACGATGACTCAACAAAAAAAAACTGTTACTTCCATTTCACATCTGGACTTCGTGGGATGGGGCTGTGGGCCTGCGCAATTGCCTCGCCGCCGTAGATAGTAGTGTCGTCCGCATTTCTCCTCTTCCCTACGTTCTATATCCACTGCCCCAGCCCTAAGGTCTCAGCAATTCGGCACCATAGAAGCAAACAAACACGGCTACACTGCTAAAATTCAGGTGGCTGGATTTTAGTTTTCTTTCGGGCAACGGTTATTGCATATATTCTATCTTCAAATTGTAGTTTTGGTTCCTTGCAATTTTTGTAGACACAATATGTAATTTTTGGTTCCGAGAATAAAAAGCTCGTTAGACAAAACCATAAATATGACAAAATCAGGTGTGTGTTGGCACAAAGATAATTTAACTATTTACAATTATTTCGTCTATAGTCAAACTGGACAAAAAATTGATATGTTATGACACAAATACAAATAACAAATCACAAAAGTGTTAATTTACTTGTAATAATTGGTAGTACAAAAGTATTGCATGAAATCATCTTAAAATTCAGGCACCTAACATATATGAGAGGTGGACAACATATAGGCAGCGACGACCTTTTCTCCATTGTTATAAAAAAAACTTTTCTCCTTTCAGCTGTTTGTTTAATTATTAGTTGGGTATTATTAGTTAATTATTGGCATAGTGTTATCGCAATGACATTGTATCCCATTTTCTGTTATTTCATTATATTGGCTTAAATGTTTAAGAATAATTAGGGTAGTGTACATTCAACACAATAGCTGCACGAGGACTGATCATCATTACTCTAAATAAGCACATATGGTATACATGATATATGAGCCAATACAAGAAAGGATTGACAAATGGAGCACTCGGAGCCTAATCAGTTTATTCCCAGGTCGCTCCTCTCAAAGTAATTGCATTATTTGGAGATTTAATAATTCATTTCGCGTGACAATTTGCTTCACATTCACTTTGTTTCACATAGCAATCACCTCTACCCCCGAGGCAGCACCAGCACTGATTCCTATTAAATGATTTGCAGAGTAGGCCACCATGGTAGCACGTCCATTTTGGTATAGTAACCTTCTGGGTACTCATTTCATCCATCACCGTTCCACCTATTTTTAAGCATGTAATGTGAATCGATCTGTTAAATTACATACATAAGCACAGAAACATCTCTGTAATAAGCATAAAATCAATGTGATGGAAGTCGATAGTTATAGTGGGCCCTCGTTCGGTTGATCTTAATTACAACAGGGAGAAACATAGAGGTCTTCAGGAATTTGTATTTTGTTTGAATGGTGCAGGAAAAATATTAGCTACTCTATAGTAATTAGTTTTGAGGAGATAATGGAGGAAAAAACATTTTGATTTATTTCACCTACATGCCACATGAATGGAAAAGCATGCAAGGACCAGCAGTGAAAGCAGTACCGGTGCGCCATTCTGCATTTTGTGTCCCTCTAAGGAACAAAAACACTTTGTTGTATATTCTTGGGAGATGTGTTCTACTGGAATGAGATGCATCGACCCATACATTGCTCGTATATATAGGGTAAAAGGACTCTGTGGATGCATGATAATTAGGAAAAGTTGATCCCTACCAACAAGCTAGTCATGGATAAAGATATATTGTTACAGTCAGCCTTTTTTAGGTCATATACTAATCCATAACATTTAGAACCAATGTGAGGTACTCTTTGTTAGCCTAATTAGTTTCCTTTTCCCTTATCCCAACCCTTATAAATGCCAGCCAAATTGGTTGGTTCTAACTTAGGTATCTTGTAAGTTTAGAATTTTTCTTAATCAATGGCGTATGATGGCCAAACGGTGTTAGGATACTATCAATTGATCACTCTCACTACCCCACAGAAAAAAAATTGATCACTCTCACTATTGGCATCCTCACATGGAATTTGCTATGATATGTGTGGATGACATGATCCACAACTATCATCACAAAGGACATCGTATCCAGCCCCCTAAGCATATGGGGGACCAGTCGACTACTCCGGGTCTGGTACCTAGCTAGGGGCTCATCATCAACTTGCTACACAAAGGTAGGTAGAAACTTTATCCCACACGAAATGGGATTTAGTTGTAACAAAGCAGAAAACATATCTGTAAAAGTGATCCTAAGTGACACATCTTTGTAACCCAACTCCTCAACTATATAAGGTGGTAGGTAGTGTCACAAATTTCCTAGTACAAAGGGTATGAGGAACACCGATATGTGGGATGAGGATTGGCAATTTTATGTTCTAGGTTCATATGGGGGTATACCTCTTCGGTACGATCGGTTCATGGAAGGGAACAAGATCATTAAATAATTAGGACGACGTACCTATAACATAACTATGAACAAGGTTCATGATTATCAATACAATAATTCATTAATCAATGATAAGTAGTACAAGATGATTATCAGTACTTATTTTTACATAAATGTGTGTAGAACTTTGATTACAAAAACATGAATCCATTCTAGCCTAGAGCATTTGGGCTATCGGCCCATTGGACTGTGGCGTTAGGTCTCCAACAGACAACAATCCAACTCTTCGTCGGACGGAATCAGAGACTCTGTCGCAGTCTTGCAAAGGAAGTGTCACACTGCCTGGTGGTGCTATGGTCCGACCAGTGGCAGCGAGGACCATGCCAACCACCGAAAACATTTTTCCTGTCGCGCGCTTTCTGCCGTATTAGGCCATTTTTGCTTCCGCAACCCACGTCTGCTTTCCCGCCCAGGCTTGCATCCGCTTGCCACTACTAAATTTTGACCCTGTTCCAACACCTGAAATGTGTTGCCATAGGTCCAAAATCGTTGCAATAGTAGAAATAGCAACACTTTTTTCATTGGGAGGCGTTGCACGTGCTTGCGTGGATATAGCCTAGGACACTTTTTTCTGCGAAGTGTTGCAAAATGCGTTTTGGATTTGCAACCCCTAGGTGTTGCAACATAAGGTTTTGCTACGGTTGTAGGTGTGGCAACAACAACTAATGCAACGCCTTAGGCGTTGCTGGACTTTGCAATGGCAACGTTCCCATGTCGCTTGCTTCTGCCCAGGCTTGTTTCCGCCCGCATATTGGGCTGTTTTTGCTTCTGCGGCCCACGTCCGCTTTCCTGCCTAGGCTTGCTTCCTCTTGCGTCGCTTGCTTCTGCCTAAGCTTGTTTCCTCCCGCATCGCTAGCTTCCCCCTAAAGATGGCAACGAGTACGTATCCGCTGGGTACAACGAACCCATATCCTTTCCCACGAAGAAAAAACATGCCCGCTAAAAACCCATACCCGCAGACGGGTACAAATGTCCGCCCATACCCGTGCCCGACAACACGGAGATCCCATCTATGGCGCTAGGGAGCGAATCCACGGTAGTGGCGTTGCGCCGATGAGTAGTAGATGTGTCCTGGGCCATTGGGCGTTGACGTCGATGTGCTTGGCGAGGAGGAACTGAAGCCTGGACGAGTCGAGGTTGGTGTCGGACTTGATGACGCAGCTGGCCGGGAACCCCGATAGCTTCCACACCATGTAGATGAGCACATCAACGGGGTTGGACAAGATGAGCAGCAACACATCCGGTGAGTACTCCCTAGTGGCATCAAGGTGTTTGGGAGTTGGGATCAGGGAGTCGGGGGACGGGGTTTGCGAGGCATGGTACTACGGTGGCGGCCGCCAGAACCGATTGGGAAAGGGAAGTGAGGTGGTCTAGGGTTCCAAACTTCCAATTCTATTTATATGTATGTTGTTATTGGGCCTGGGCTGAATGATAATAATTGGGCTAGAATACACAGGATACAGTATAAAGCGAGTAAAATTTACCCATGGGTTTGCGGGTATGGGTACACCGGGAACGTACCCGTGTTCACAAACCCGATGGGTATGAGTTTTTTTCCCATTAACAAACCCATGGGTATCAATAGTGACCCATTCTCCTACCCTAATGGACTAAAAGGCCATCGGGTTTCGTATACCCATTGCCATCTTTACTTGCGCCAGCAGTACCTACGGCCACACCACGTCGCTTTCTCTAGGAAAAAAATAGAAAACATTCCTCCACAAAAATAGTGAATAGGTAGAATCGAAATCAAGACCTCATGTCTAAGATGTCAAATCCCTAGCACTGCACCATATAAGTGTTTAATGATAAATATAAAATATTTTCCGTATTAAACCATATAAAACCATTTAAGTTCGAAAAAATATCACATAGATATTACTTGAACCTATAATATATCACACAACATCTCACAAGTAACATGTGAATACTTACCTATCAAAAAACATGTGAATACTTAAAGATAATTATGGAACATTAAAGCTATATTATTTGAACATCTGAAAACATATCGTAGAACATCACATGTATACTACATGAACATCCTAAAATATCCTAAAGAAAAGGTCATGTAACCTTGGAAATAAAACAAAAATATGAAAGAAAGAGTAAAAGAAATAAAATATCATGTGAATATTACTTGAACAACCTAAAATATCTTAGAACATCTCACAAGTGTCATGTCAATACTCAAAGATAATAATGAAACATCATTCTTATTCTATGCGAACATCCATAAACATAGCGTAGAACATCAGCTGTATAGTACACAAACATCATCTGTATCTCTTAAAAGTATAGTAAATAAAAGAGTAAAAACTATGTAATAGGAAAAGAACAAAAATTCAATTAAATAATCAACTGCAGTTAAATAAATAAGAATAAAATGGTAAAGGAAACGAAAAAGAATATTGAAAGGAAAAAACAAAAAAGCAAAAAGTAAACAAAAAGAAAAGAAAAAAAGATCACGTAACAGTGAAAAAGGCTGCAACGGGCGCGACTCGCACCTTCCATTGTTCGTCATGTTCGGACTCGCATAAGAACAACTAGCGCAAGAAGGGACCCAACATGCCGCTAGCTCACTCTATAGTCCGCAATAGCTAATCAACAGAAAAAAAAAACCATGAAAACAAAATAATATAGACAAATAATGAATTAGATTTACACCATGTTTACGTGACTAGTATCCCAATATCGATGAAAATAGGGAAGAAAATTACAAATGCTATGAGGCACATAATAGATTAAAACATAAATAGAAATACAAAATTAATAAAAAATAGAACAAAACATAAGAGAAGACATAAATAATATAAAAAGACATATTATAGATTAAAAAACATCACATGGATACTACTAATAGTAGAATAAAAATGAGAAGACAAGAAAAGCCATGTAATAGTGGCATAAAATAAAAGATGAGGAAAAAATAAAGAAAGTAATTAGTTTTGGTTAAACACTAAAGGAAAGATAAAATAAAATAAAAATAAAAAAACACAAAAAAAATAATAAAAATAAATAGAAGAAATTAAAGTAAATAAAAGAATAATAAAAACAAAAGAAAACAAAATAAAATAAAGATAAATAAAATACATAGAAGAAGAGAAACCAGCAAAAGAAGAGGAAAAATAAATACAAGATAAAAAGGAGAAATAAAACAAATAGAAGAAAGTAAAAAAAACAAAAACAAAATATGAAAAATGAAAAAAGAGAAAGTAATTAGTTCCCATAAAAAAGAAAAGATAAAACAAAAGAAGAATAGAAACCACAAAGAGAAAAAAAATAGAAGAAAAAAATAAAATAAAAGAATAATAAATATAAAATAAATAAAGAAATAAAATAGAGATAAATAAAGAAAATAAAAATAAGAAACGCAAAAAAAAACGAAATACGAGCGGCCAGAAATACGTGCTCGTTCGTTCCGAAGGGGCTGGCGAGCTGCATGGCGTCGGCTGCAGGGCGTCGGTGGGCTGCAAGCTCATGGGCCGCGCAGCAGTCTTGTGTGGAATCTGCGTGGGGGTCGGCGTGCTGCTGCAGTCCGTTCCGGCCATCTGGCCTCAGCGCCGCGCTGCCTTCCGCCCCAGTGCTGCCGTTGGTCCCAGCACCACGCCGTCGCTCTCAGTGGCAACGCTATGTTGCTGGACGCCGGTTGCCCACGGTAGCTAACCGCCTTCTTCCACACGATAGGAAAATCACCTAGTAAGTTTCTCCACTGGATTACGGAATGACGACTTAGAATTCTATGTGCCATGTTCATCCTCATCCTTGAGGGTCCAGTCATGTTCTCTCGGACGTCGTCCCAACTCATGTCCCTAGCAGCACGCAACAGGTTGAGGGCAGAATCGAGCAGCAAGGTAGGAACGCCGATGAAGGAGAAGATGTGGTCGTGGTCAGGCACACCACACGCGAAGAGTCTCGAGCTCTTGCGAAGAGTCACCAGAGCATTATCGCGGATGACCCGAGGACCGTTTGATCAAAGCCAGCATAGGGATCCAACGATGACCGAGCCTTGTCGGTGTCATGGCCCAATGGTAAGCCAGATCTTGAACTCTGATTGGAAAGTTATAAAATGAAAATTTTAGACAAATATAAACTTCATTTATTTTATTTATGATGTTTTAGGCACAATCCAAAATGGAAATTTTAGGGTGTGACACTGTAGAACTTTCTTTTTAGTGTTATCACATTGGTTTTTTTAACCCATTTTATGTTATTTCATTACATTGGCTTAAATGTTTATTAGGAATATAAGTGTACATTCAACACAATAGCTGCACGAGGACTGATCATCATTACTCTATAAATAAGCACATATGGTATTCATGATATATGAGCCAATACAAGAAAGGATTGACAAATGGAGCACTCGGAGCCTAATCATTTTATTCCCATTGTTCATTCGCAGCTCGCTCTTCACCACATAGTAATTGTATTATTTGGAGATTTAATAATTCATTTCGCATGACAATTTGCTTCACATTCACTTTGTTCCACATAGCAATGACCTCTACCCGCGAGGCAGCACCAGCACAGATTCCCACTTATTGTTTTGCACCCTATGCGGTTTCTGTAGCACAGCCATTTTGGTATAGTAACCTTCTGGATACTCATTTCATCCATCACCGTTCCACCTATTTCTCAAGCATGTAATATCAATCTGTTAAATTACATACAAACACAGAAACAACTCTGTAATAAGTATAAAATCAATGTTATGGAAGTCGATAGTTATAAGGCCCTCATTTAGTTCATCTTACAACAGAGAGAAACATAGAGGTCTTTAGCAATTTGTACTTTTTAATTGGTGCAGAAAAATATCAGCTACTCTGTGGTGATTAGTTTTGAGAAGATAATGGAGGCAAAAACATTTTGATTTATTTCACCTGCCATATGAATGGAAAAGCACCCGAGGAGCAGCAGTGAAAGCACTACTAGCGCGCCATTCTGCATTTTGTGTCCCTCCATGCTGTAAGCAACAAAACGCTTGTTGTATGTTCATGGGAGATGTGTTTTGCTGGAATGAGACACATCGACCCATACATTGCTCGTATATATAGGCAAATGGACTCCTCTATGGATGCGTGATAATTAGGAAAAATTGATTCCCGCCAACAAGCTAGTCATGGATAAAGATATATTGTTATAGTCACCCTTTATGTCATATATATATTAATCCATAACATTTAGAACCAATGTGAGGTACTCTTTGTTGGCTTAACTAGTTTCCTTTTCTCTTATCCCAGCCCTTATAAATGCCAGCCAATTGGCTGGTTCTAACTTAGGTATATTGTAAATTTAGAATTTTTCTTAATCGATGGCGTATGATGGCCAAACAGTGTTAGGATACTGTCAATTGATCACTCTCACTATTGGCATCCTCACATGGAATTTGCTATGATATGTGTGGATGACATGACCCACAACTATCATCACAATGGACGTCATATCCAGCCCACTAAGCATATGGTGGACCAGTCGACAACTCCGGGTCTGGTACCTAGCTAGGGGCTCATCATCAACTTGCTACACAAAGTTGGGTAGAAACTTTATCCCACACAAAATGGGATTTAGATGTAACAAAGTAGAAAACATATCTGTAAATGTGATCTAGGTGGCACTGTCTTTGTAACTCAACTCCTCAACTATATAAGGCGGTAGGTAGTGTCACAAATTTCCCGGCACAAAGGGTATGAGGAACGCGGTATGTGGGACGAGGATCGACAATTTGATGTTCCCAGTTCATAGGAGGGTATACCTCTTTGGTACGATCAGTTCGTGGAAGGAGCCATGATCCCTAAATAATTAGGATGACATACGTATAACATAAGTATGAACAGGCATCATGATTATCAATATAATAATTCATTAATCAATCATAAGTAGTACAAGATGATTATCAGTACTTATTTACATAAATTTGTGTAGACCTTTTATTACAAAAACATGAATCCATTCTAGCCTACAGTGTCTAGGCTGCAGGCCCATTGGACTGTGGCATTAGGTCTCCAATAGACAACAATCCAACTTTTGTTTTTGAGCCTCAACCCTTCAAGTACAAGCTGTAGTATCTGAACTGACGCACTAACTCACACCACCACACGCACAAACTCACACACGCACACCGTAGTGCGTAAGGTAGATCTACACTTATACGAAGAGACTTTCACATGGCTGAGAAATATCCGAAGTCATCGAGGCTTCGCACATGACGGGCACGTCATCCTGACCATTGTGGTACATCCACGTGTGAGGCACCTGAAATTATTTAGGAACTACTGTTTCTAATGGGAATAAATCCCAGTGAGCACCAGCGTTCGAACGCTGGTGGGCAGGCTGCACACCGCGAGCCGTTGCCATCCGAGCTAAAGCTCGGTCTCAACAACAATCCAACTCTTCGTCCGATGGAATCAGAGACTCAGTCCTAGACTTGCAAGGGAATAAGTGTCGAGCCGCCATCCGGCCTCAGCGCCGCTGCCTTCCACCCTAGTGCCACCGCTGATCCCAGCACCACACCGCTGCTTTCAATGGCAATGCTATGTTGCCGGTCGGCACCCAGTAAGTTTCTCCACTGGATTACGGAATGGTGATTTAGAATTATATGTGCCATGTTCATCCTCCTCCTTGAGGGTCTGGTCATGTTCTGTCGTACGTCGTCCCAACTCATGTCCCTAGCACGGATCCATAGTCATACCACGTTGTCCCCGACCCACAATCCGGAATGACATTCCTGGGACACGGAGCGCCTCTACGATCAATGATCCTTGTGACTGTGGCGGTAGGGAGCCCTCCGATTAGTATATCATCATACTCATTGCGTGCAATGCTAAAAGGTCCTATGAACGTAAAAGTGGCGGTGTGTTAGCAACTACACTCCAGCTGTCCCTGTTCCCTCTAGTGGTGGCCCAGAAGCGGATGATGGACAAGACGACTCGGCCGTTGCCGAAGCTGGTCCAAGGCTGAAACGCCAAGTCTGGCCCAACAAGAGAGTTGCTGGCCCCGAGTGGGATGTGTAATATAAACTTGTTGAGTGCGCCGAACTCTGTAACAAAGAACAGAGAACTCGAAACTAAATCAAACAATCGTTCCCCGCCCCTGTTCTTCTCCTACCTCCGGCTTCCCCTTCCTCCTCCTTCCTCTGGTGCTAACAATATGGTATCAGAGACGCGTGTTCATCATCCTAGACACCCGCCCACCATCCCACCACCACTACACCATTTCCAGCAGTCCTGAGGCACAATGGAGCCCAACTTCAAGCTAGTCCTCGACAAGCTAGCGTGGCTCAATCACCGTTTTGACAAGCAGGATGAGCGTGGAGCAAGCGCTTCACGGATCTGGAGCGCGGCATCACCGAGCGCTCGTCCTCCACCTCCACACCCTAGAAGCTTCGCGCTCTTCTTCCATGGACGAGCTCTCGTGACGGGTTGCCGATCTGGAGGCCACGCATGCGGATCCTCGGCCTCTCGCTGCGACTGCTCGTCTCGCCACCCTCGAAGCGAACTACGCCAACCGCTATGCCAAGTTCAGCAAGCACCTAGAGCATCTCGGAGCCCTCCGCATCGGCCCCACCAAGGACGTGCACGGCGACTGGATGGCGACTCTTAAGGCCACGGCTGCCGACTTCGCCTCGTGGAGACCCGATGTGGACGTCCTCTTCGACGACGTCCGCATTGCGGTCCAGAAACTCGAGAAGTCCCATGATCATGTAGCATTTGATGAAATGCCGCTGAACACCGGGCTTCTTCATACTCCCAGCAAGGCGGCCTCGCAGCATGCTGCCGGGCTCACCGCCGAACCGCCCATGATGGGGCACCGCGTCGACATGACTACATGGGATTCGGGACCCGGGGTTGTCACGACCTGGATCCCCGTCCCGGTCAATGGTACGTCACCACATTCGTCTACCCCTGTTCATTCCTCGCAAGCTCTGTCGCATGGTCATGGTTTCGTACCTATCATCCATCATCGCCCCTCCTCCACCACCCACCACACCTCCCGATCCGACCCGTGCACCCAACCCTCCTCACCTCATTGCCTACCCTCCACCTCGCCCCGCACCTCCTGATCCGAATCGTGCACCCAACCCACAAGCCTTCTTCGGCTATCATCCACCTCGACCCCCTCCACTTGACCTTCACCGCCTTACCAACCCCATAGGCAAGTTGCCTAAAGTCCCATTCCCTCGCTTTGATGGTGACAATCCCCGTCATTGGTGTACTCGTGCCGAGAAGTACTTCAAAATGTACTTCGTCAAACCCTCCTTATGGATCAGTATTTCAGAGATGCATTTTGATGGCCCTGCGTCCTTGTGGTACCAATCTGTCGAGTCCCAAATACCTAACTGGACTTGGGACAATTTCTACGCCCAAATCCATGATCGTTTTGATCGAGATCGGCACGATTCCCTTATTCACCAACTTTTCCATGTCAAACAGACCTCTACAGTGACCGATTACATTTCTCGCTTCACTGATCTTATGGATCAGTTGAAGGTCTATTCGCCCAAACATGACCAACTCTATTTTACCATGCGGTTCATAGATGGCTTGCGTTCTGATATCAAGTCTATCATCCTTATTCAACGCCCGAAAGATTTGGATACTGCCACTACCTTAACATTGTTGCAGGAGGAGGTGAACGTTGTTTCCCCAGCGAAACAGTAGCATTCCGGTGATTGGTTCTCCTTACACGGTTGGCTCCAACTGTCAAAGGACCTCTTCCCTTGCCGCCCCCAACGCGGCAGGACAAGGCTCCTCCAACAGCCATCGTCCGAGACTCGCCTTCCAACTTCGGCAAGTTGTCCGTGATTGTTGGGAATATTAACTCTATCCAAAAAACTCAAGCCCGAACTTTGGAGTGCAAAAATATAAAAGTATCCTAATGAAATTCACTTACAGGTAAAAGCATGGTGAAGGATGTATTTTTTATTTCATCGCACAGGATTCGACTTTGCCAAAAAGAATGAAGGTGATTGAAAGTAAAAAAAATATATCAAAGGATGTATTTTGACTTCGTCGCATAGGATTTGACTTCGCCAAAAAGAATGAAGGATTCGGCTTCGCCAGAAGGATGAAGATGAAAGTGAACATCAAAAGTAAATGCGAAGACAAGATTTTGGCTTCGTCATCAAGAACATCAACTTCGCTTATTGGCTTCATAGGCAAGAAATCAACTTCGCTGGATAGCGAAGTAGATGAAGAACAAGAGATGACCAAATCTAAAAAGAACAATTTCGCTAAAGAAGAGAAGATTGAACGTGAAAAAAGAAGACCGAATCAGGAAGAAATGACTACTTCGTCTTTGCATAAGAGAAGGGTTGTAAATGTTTTAGTCAGAGGTAAAATGTTCATTTTATGTAAAATACGAAGACTAGGGCCCTACAAATACTCCCTCTGACATGTATAGTATGATCATGGAATGAATACAACTTTGCACACAACTTTGTCTTGTCTGAAATGTTTTGATGATTGTGTGAATTGTGTCACTTGACTTGAACTTTTCACCCAACATCTGGCGCCCACTGTTTGTGTGTGCATTAAAAGATTCTCGTGACCACAAGAAATCAAATGGCAAGACCAAACAAGAAGGCCGTCAACGGGGCAGCCAAAGACGAGCCACCACTTGGCGAAGACCGAGGTCTTACAAAAGATGTTTCCCAAGATGCAAACTCTTCAAAAACAGGCGAAGCTAATGAACAAAGACTCAGAGAACTTGAAGAACAAGTTTTAAGAAGACAAAAAGAACTCGAAGAATGTCGCGCAAGAGCAAGAGAAAAGACACTCAAACAAAGAATAGAAGAAGCCGAAGCTACCCTTCGTAGCTTAAACGAGCAACTGCAAAATACAAAGTATGAAGTTACAAATCAAGAAGAATCGCATCTGGCAACAAGAATCTCTCAAGAGAGAAACAGCCAAAAATCATTCATATCAATCGATACAAGTTCCCCACTATCAACAAACTTGCAGTTAGCTCAATGGACTATAGGGAATAAATTCAACATGATACCAACATTTGATGATGAATCAGACCCAAGGCAGTTCTTAATGAGTTTTGAAGCTACAGTAATTGCTAAAGGTGGTGATGAAACTACACTTGCAAAGTCACTTGTCATGGCAGTCAAAGGTCTAGCACAACACTGGTACTCATCCTTAAAATCAAAATCCATACATTCATGGGAGCAACTAAAGATAAATCTACTCGTTGACTTCCAAGGATTTCAACCAACTGGTCTTACAGACATATATTTATTCAACTGCAAGCAACAGCCCAAAGAACCTCTAAGTCAATATTACAAGAGATTCATTCAAATCAAATCTCAAATCACAAATATCCCAGATGAAGTTGTCATAATTGCAGCAATCAAGGGACTCTAGGCAGGACAGTGTGTAGCACACCTTACTCGAGAAAAACCAACTTCACTCGCTCAGCTTTATGAGGAAATCCAAAAATACTACAAATCCGAAGAAGATTACAGAAAAAGAATCGAGGAAGAAAATAGCTTCAGACATCAAAACAAAAGCAACAATTTTTATCCCCCAAAGCAAAACAACTATGAGCGAAGATAGTTCAGCCAAGTCAATCAAGTTAAAAACAGCAATTCAATCACTGAAAGCAATTTTCCACCTCAAAATCAATACAACAGTCAGTACAATGAAAGGACATTCGAAAGAGGTGGCTTCAACACAAGAGAAAGAGGAGGACGAGGAAGAGGAAGAACACCCCTAAGACTAGAAGACATGTATTGTAACGGAACCGTCCAAATTATAAGAGCACAAGTACAAAAACAATCACCGAAATGATCAAATTCTCGCACTTGAGCCCATATAACTCCGGTAGTCCAATGAAATCACGAGGGATTTCAAACCAACCAACATACAAGCCAAGATCGTAGTGATTCAACATAACAAGTCACATGTTACAATCATTTCACAAGTAATTCAATATACCTCGGAGTTCAACAAAGTTATTACAACTTAAGTTCAAAAGTAGCGGAAGCAAAGTAATTTGAAACTAACAACACCTTTATTTCAAATATATGCCAGTACTAAGGTCGACTTCCAACTAGCATTAGAGAGAAGATAACTCAGAAGGATCATGCCCGTGATCACACTCCGCCTCTACGGCAGGAGCCATCCAACTCTTGCAGCCGCCATGATACATCACAACCTGCAACAAGTGGGGATAAAACCCTGAGTACGACAAAGTACTCAGCTAGACTTACCCGTCAGAAACCAGAAATAAGGTGACACCAAGGATCATGCAAGGCTGATATAAAGTGGGGCTAGCTTGACAACATTTTGCATAAAAGCTTAATGTATATGATCAATCATTAATGCTTAAGCATCAAGTTAATTATCATTAACCTATCATCTATATTAGAACCTGTACTAGAGCACTCACTTTATTAGGAGCAAACAATATTAACCATAGCAGGTATAAATTGAGGCAATCTTTCCATCGTTATCCAATTAACCATCCGTTCAATTTAATGGAATCTACGTTGCCGCTGCTCAAGTCAAGTGCTCACTAACCGGGAGCGACGGCGATTCGAATCGAATTCCTATCCAGCTGGAGGGGTATTTCTAACACTCACCGCGAAGGCCCCTGCCAGGGTCGCACAAGCCACCTTTTCATATGATTCAGGAATCGCGGGTCTGAATAATGTCGCGACCCCAAGGGCGACACTCTGCCAGGTGATAGGGACTCTAACCCCCCCTTGGTCTCACGCCAATGTCCCCAAGCACATCCTTTCTCTCCTCCAAGAAGCAACCTACCATTCGATTCCCGGCCTGAATCACATTACTCGGCTTCGCGGTCAGAACGACTTATCCGGCCAACTAAGTGTTAGACTGCGTTCAACATGACTCAAGGACGTACAGCGAATCGGTCCTTAAACGACTCAGGCGGGGATAGATTCACACCCAAGACCTCCATGCCTTGTTGCTTTACTATCGTCATCCCGTCCGGTCTCATTTCATTTTATTAACACATGGTTCCATTCCACGATAGCAATTATAGCCAACCGTGCCATATATGAATATCCCTACATCTCGCAGGTGACAGGAAATCACCTGACTTCTACCGCTTAAAGCAGGGATAAGCATCTACTCGATCCTAGTCTATGTAGGATTCAGAGATTCATATATCTGGACAAGGAATGATATAATGCAGCAAGGGTTTCCAACCAACTCCTATCACTTAATGCAACAATACTTATAACATATATAGAATTAATTGCTTTAAAGATAGGAGGCTTATAATGCTCCGGGGCTTGCCTGGGATCCGACTCAAGTTAGAGTATGTCAGAAGAACTCGCTTGGCGAGCATTTCCCTTCGAGATGGATCCACCAACTCCATCTTCGGGTTTGGCTCCACCACACGTCCTTCACATGGTGCATCTAGCGTACCTAAATGAGATGCAAGATGCAAGTGTATGAATACAAAGAAGTGCAATAAACAAAGTAATCATGCAAGCATACCAAAGTTCACCTAAACCCTAGAGCTAATTAACTTAATCCTCAAGAAGACATAACATAGAAGAGGGCAAGCACATTAATCAAGAAACAAGTCTCACAAGATTACAGGGTACCACTCAAGTATCATCAAAGATATGAGTCACATTTCAATACACAAGCATGACAAAGTTAATCAAAGTACTAGAACTAGAAATTGCTACCTTCTGGACATCAAACCAACAGTTGAGTAATTTAATCATAACTGGAGGTCTACAACTCCAAATGACTTGCAAGAAGACATTATAAAAAGCTTATGAAATTATCTATATTTCATTTATAATCATCACAACATGATTCCAAAGTTTAACATGTCGAATTTACATAAACACAGCAACTGGTCTAACAAGACAGAGAGCAAGCAATTCTGTAGCCCAACTTTAAACAGCTATAACTCCTAAACCACATGGCCAAATGCCACCAAATTTTAACAGCAGCTAGATATATAAATTATCTATAACTTTTGTATAAACAAGTTTTACAACAAAGCACATTATCATGAAGAATTTTGCTAAGTTCCCAGATCTGTCCAGAAACCTCATTTGCAAGAAATAATTATTAACTTATGTTGCAAACATATAATTAGACAAAATCAACTTTACCAACATTTCATACATGACTAATAAACACCAGAAAACATAGTGTCCATTCCTAAATAAATTCTTTTAATACCTTTTTTTTAATTTATTTAGATAATTAGGTAGAATCATGATCACATATCAAAAGTGCACAATAAATTCTACCAAAATTACAGAGGCCTACCCATGCTCCCAAAAGTCTACTGACCAAATTTGAAACCATTTAGACATGTATAACAACCTCTATAAAAAAGACAAATAGCTATAGCAATAAATCATGTGAGAGCAAGTTAAACCTAAAACTCAATATTTTCCATGAACACATGGCCATAGCATGAATCAATATGATAGATAAACATCATACTAAGGTAATGGAACAACATTTTCCATTTTATCATTTATATATTATATATAAGCTATTTATCAAGCCCTAAACAAGTTAAATCAATAACTAGATCATACAATAAGCAATGATCATGAAATTTATACCACAGTACATACATATCATGAAAAACCTACCATCAAAATTTCACATCATTTGGAGCAACACAACTCAAGATATAAAATAACAAGTAATATCATATAGTTTCCCTTATTTATCAAGGTCAAATCATAATCTTAAGAAAACAGTAAACAACTAGGGTGTTTAATATTTTTCCTAGCAAGAGAAAGTCATCACAAAATTAACAAAACAAGAATCACTATTTTTGGAGTTCTAAAACTCTAGATATGGCTCTGCTCAAGTTGATAAGCATTTTTGGGGCATTTTTAAGGCTTAAATAAAGACATCAGAAAATATCTACAAACATGTAACATATTATGACTCCACTGCATAGATCTTTTTCCAAGGTTTCCAAAA
This sequence comes from Saccharum hybrid cultivar R570, assembly GCA_038087645.1. Classification (NCBI taxonomy): domain Eukaryota; kingdom Viridiplantae; phylum Streptophyta; class Magnoliopsida; order Poales; family Poaceae; genus Saccharum; species Saccharum hybrid cultivar. The sequence goes on along the minus strand of JAQSUU010000203.1, from coordinate 177,527 downwards.
AGTCCACTTTTGCTATTTTTGGAATTACCTAGCCAGAGATATGCATTTTAGAAGATTTAACCAAATTCTGAAATTCAAAAACAGACTTACTCAACCCTAACTTAATTTGCTAGGCACACCCGATTTCCCACCCCAGATCGGTCACTACTTAACCGACATGTGGGACCCTTCGCCCAACCGGGCCCGCCTGTCATGCTCTTGGAGAGAGGCACAGGGGCCTTCTTCTTCCTCCGGAAGAACAGAGCAGAGGAGGGGGAATGACCGGCGGGGGGGGGTTTCGCCGGCCGGCTGCCGACGACTCGACGGCGGTGGAGCGGCTCGAAAGCTGCACGGCGGAGAGGCGCTTCCGTGGCCACCCGCAGCGGGGCCTGTGGACGTCCGTGGCCTTCTGGCCACGCGAGCCGGGCTCACGGCGGCGGCCTCGCCGCGGCGACAGCGCGGAGGTCCAGCTCGGCGACTGAGCGGTAGTGGTGTGGCCAGCCCAGGCCCGCATGAGGCCTAGAGAGGTGTCTGTGAGCAAGGAGGGGGCATAGAGGGGCAAGAGCGACGGCGGCAGCGAGCTCTGCTCCGCCGGCAATGGCGGCGGTCTACGGCTGCGGCGTTGCAGGGTGCTGCGACCGACGCAGGGGATCGCAGGGCACCGTTCAGCCATGGAGCACCCGCGGTAAGGCTCTACTGCGGCCAGGGAAGGGTGCGGTGGCTCATCCGTGGCGTGCAGCATGACTGCCGGCAATGGCGGTGCGCGGCGGCCGTGCTTGGCACAGGCGAGGAGGGCGAGCAGGACAGTGAGAATGACGAGTGAGGGGGCGTCTGGGGCAGCTCGGAATCTCCCTGTCACGAGTGAGGAGGCAGGGACGGGTGTCGGCCATGGTGGAGCGCGGACTCTACATGAACGCCACGTCCGGACGCGCGTCGCCCTTGGAGACCTTCTACCGAACACGTGGTGGGCGTCGGTGAGGGCAAAGTGGACATGGATTTGGGCCGAATCTAGGCCGAACTGGGTCTTGGGCCTAAAACCAAAGTTGTAGCACGTACCATGCTCTACATTTCCTATTTAGGGGTCATAGTCATTAGAGTTATAGATTAGGAGATAATCAGTCCCCAAATTACCAGTGTCAACATGTTCAGCTAGGGCTCGGTTTTGGAATTTTGCAATGCCAAACTTGGTCAAACTGATCCCAACTTTTTACATGTTGTTCTCCAACAAATTATTTCCAACTTTCATTTTTGGACCAATTTACGTTACTTAGTAAAAACTCGAGAACGCGGGATTTCAATGTCGAAGACACTGAAATCAGGGTTTTTAAAATTGTTAAGTGTTGGAAATAGTCCCAATTCTGACTTGTGGGCCCTGTTTGAGCATGTTACACACATTTTCATGGCTTGACTCTTAAATAAAGTTTGTTCCTTATAAAATCCCCTACAACTTTGTTAAAGGGTGCACAGTCATGCAAAGCTTCTAGCTCACACTTTTGAAGTGGTCAAACAAAAGGGTTATAGGGTCCATACATGGTCAACCATCACTTAGAAGCACATTTAGGCAAAATGATCAACATGAACATTGTTCCATGGAGTGTCCTAAGTGTAGTTAAGGTGTTGTAGAGGCCAAACATACCCACCATGCATAGGTTGCACAAAAGTGTAGGCCTCACATGCCTTGAAACATAGAACTCAAGTGAAATGCTATAGTCATTTCATGTGGTTGTTTCAAGATACATGCTACACATGTTCCACTAGGTTGTTCCACATGTGTCCAAGATGTGTTGCACATGTTGCATTGTATGTTGCACAAACACTAGTTCCCATGGGATGTAAGGTAGGTTTTAGTCATAATCCAAACAAGCATATAACTTATCATTTCATGTGACTTTTTGATTCCAAACTTTATGAAACTTTTCCAGGGGTCCCTATAGATAGGTACTAAGGTGAGACACATGAATATATTGTAATAACACTACCCAAGCATATAATTTGAAAAGGGGCCTATATGTAAAGCAATGGTGCAACATCCAACTTTAGGTCAGGCTCATCTCCATAAGTTGACCTTGACTCTGTCATCTCCACTTAATCTGTCATGTTTGAGCTCAAACCCACTGCTTAGTGAGTGACAAACACCTGGGGTGTTACATGTATTGCATCATTCGTGGTAAAGGGGCTAGACACATAAAAATGTGTCCAAAAATAAAGAAAAGCATCGAAGAAATAAAAGAGGAGAATAAAATGTCAAGTTAATTAAAAGCTGTCAACCATATGATTCAAGGCCAACAAAGCTCCTATTACCCAATTCAATTTGGACACTCTCAAGTAATGATTCCAGGACCATCACCTTTGTACAGCTACGGACCAATAGCAATTTATGATCCAAACCAATGGAGGCAAAATCAACAACAAACAAATTTTCAACCACCACAACCCGAATCCTCTATGGCAAACAGCAATCCACAAGAAAACAACAAACAAGACAACTCTGTCACACCCGGTTTTCTAAAGAACAAAACCAGGCTAATCATATGTGTGCCCAGGAAGTCCACACATATGCCAGAATGAAAAAGTATCAAAAACAATGTTATTATATAACGTATACATAGCTAAATTAACACTTACATCAGAGTATCGCGGAACGGTGACTAAACTTCAGGCTCCATTCTTCTCAGGGACGGCTGACTGGGGGTAACATATGCCTAGCACTTCTACTAGTCTTCTGGAAACTCCACTACACCTTTGTCATTCTTCCGAGTAGCATCTTACTACACACTAAAGTGTTGGGGAAATAGCAAGAGTGAGTCCATGTCGAACTCAACAAGTATAACACAGGGCTCATGAGGCTCAAAAAGGCTAGACACTGTTTGACTGCGTTTAGCTTTTAATCATCATATAATTAGCAATTGAGTAGCATCAAGGCATTCCAATTCCCATTAATGAATCAATGATCAATTGTAATAAGGATAATGAATAGCATTAACATGAGCATAATAATAATCAACAATAATTAAGCATGATATAACAGTTATGATCAACTATTCTGTAAGAATCCCCAAGGCCGCTCGTATCCGTGAGCACGGCTAGTATACCAGTTTTTAACTCTGCGCAGAGGTGTACACTTTCACTGTGAGTCATGATTTCCAAATGCATGGGTTTGCAAGGCCCAGAACATTGAAAACCATATAAAGCCACTCAAGAGTTCGTCTAACAAGTTAGGGCCATTAGATTTCACTCGGCAGGCAGATGTAGAACCCCCCTTCCCTGTGGCACAACAACCGCAGCCTATACACACTAGGCCAGGGGCTCGCACTACACCCAAAGTGTCAAGCCATTCTTACGCCATTTAAGGTAACCTCTAACAAGCTAGAAAAGGTCTCTTGAACAACTAGAGCCAGAGCCATATAGCCCTCACAGCTGTACTGTATATCCCGGTTATCACTTACAGGTAAGTCCTTACGGAGAGTAACTAGAGCAACAATATAACCCCTTGCTCTAGCCCCCTTTTCAACAGTAATAAAATCATCTTAATTGGTTGATTGCATAATCCATTAGTCAAATTACAAGATCATTGTTCATAATTAAGCGCTAGCAATAGCTACCCAAATGCACAACCCATAGGCGACAAGGAAACAAGATATCAATAGCTAAGTTATAATCTCTATGGTTGTCAAGGAAGACACATGCATATGTATGATAATTTCAGTGAATAGGACAACAAGGATGGTCCCATGTTATACTTGCCTTGATCAAATTCTCCGATAGATACTGCTGGTCCGGCTCAAAATAATACTCCTAATCGTCGTAGTACTGCTCACCGTCTAAATTCGATCACCAAGCATCAACATACAAACATTCCGAGCAAACATACACGAAGCAAACAAAAGATACAATTAGAACAGTACACCAACAGTAGAAAAACATTTAGGAAAGCTTATAAAACTATTCTACACGTTGCTACGATCACACAGACGTAAAGATCACGAAATTCGGATTTAAAACGTGAAAGTTATGAATTTTCTAAGATTTCCTATAGATAAATAATTACTTTAATATAAACTCGAAAATTAATTGTCACAAACCTACTGTACAATACTACCAACATGTAGAGCTTGCAAATACAAACCTAACGCAATTTGAACGGGTCAAATCGGAGTCAAAACGATTAAACGGTGGTGATTAAACGAATAGTGACAAAACTGTAAATATGAGCATCTTCTACCTTTGGATGGATGTCATCTCCTTCTCTATCTGTTCAAGATCCGAAAATGTCAGCTCTAGGTTGATGACATCGATGTCTGATCTGGGATCAACCTTGCATCTGTTCAATCTATTGTGCTACAGAAAGCATATTCTTCTCCATTGCCTTCCTTTGTTCCAGCAATTTCCAAATTGCCCTTCTGCTCTAGCCCGGAAGCAGTCCTCACATGAATAAGTTCCTGTTGCAGACCATCAAGTTCTGTTTTGAGCAGAGGTAGCTGCTGTTTAACGGACTGTTCCTTGTTCAGCTCTCCCATGAGAGATGCAAGCTCTACAGATAGTTCTTTCCTAGCAGTAACGAGCTTGTCAATTTCACCACGAAGCTGCCTAATCTCATCATGCAATTGCTCACTTGCTCCAAGTTCAGCTTCAAGCTTCCTCCTCTTGTATGGGAAGTATGAGCGACTTGATCCCAGCACACCTAGCCCTAAGCGCGTCGTCAACGACGATGTTCGAGCAGAGCCTCAGGTCGAGATGCGCCAGGTGAGGGCAGCCATCGAGAATGGCCACGAGCTCGTCGTTGGTGACATCGCTGTTGCAAAGGGTGAGGCGTCACAGCTCGTGCATCGTCGCGACGCTGATGGCTTCCCCAGTCCCCACTTGACTCCCTGGTGACGAAGAAGGAGGGCCGCCTTGCGCAGGCCGGGCGAATCGCTTGAGCTGCGCGCATGCCATGCCGGTAGACTCTTACACGTCACGGCCACCGACGTGTTGACATGGCGATCAGTTGGGTGAATCCTTCGTTGGAGACGCCGTCGCATGATGTGAGGCTCACGACCTTCAGAGCTAGCGATCTGTCCCCGATCGATATACTATAAGAGTTCGTCAGAAACAAACAGCTTCCCCCACGAACTGCTCTTCTTTTCTGAGTTCTCGGACAGCTCGGATTTCAAAATCTACAGCCTCGGACCAAAACTGCATTCAATTCAATCTTTACATTCCACATCCGAACATTAAGCTCGGGGCTCTCTTCTCTCGGTGTCTCCTCAACCCTGGATCCCCAATTCGTCTTCTTTCTTCTTCTTCAATGATTCCCACAGCTGGCCTTGGTTTCCCAGCAGATCGAAATCCTCCAGTGCTTAATCGCGCAGATCCAAATCCGACCGCGCTACAAACTCAGACGAGCTACACCGTCGGCGATCATTACGGCGGCGGCGGCAACAGCAGCGGCGAACGGCAACAGCGGCGGCGAACGGCGACAGCGGCGGCGGAAAACAGGGCTAGCAGGCAGGCCGGACATATATATAGGGAGGAAGACTCTCCACCTTCACATCATCTAGCAATATGGTACTAATTTGATGTTGCACCGTCCACCTCCGTAATAGGTCTAAATAGACATTAAGGCCCATTATCAAGGTATTAGACTAATAGAAAATGATTTCTGCTCATGTACAGGGGATAGGAGACAGGGATGCAGCGTCCTGGCATTAGCTAGCTAGCTGGTCACGTAAGTCACTTGCATACACGTATACATGTATATACGTATATTTAAGATACGGCGAGAGATAGAGAGAGCTACGAGCGACGGCTCGCGATAAGAGTTGTACTTCTGGAACCAGGGCGTCGAGGGCTACGCCGGCATATATATAGTTGTAGGGTTTGGAAACTTTTCGGAATTAATTAATTTCGTGGATAAAATAATTCTAGAAAAGTCCAGAATTATTATTTAAGCCGCGAAAAATACTCCGAAAGCTCCGAAAATTCGAGGGAATTTTCTAGAGACATTATGGAACATAAGGAACCCAAATAAAGTATTTGGAGCTTATGAAAAGATAGATGAAGAGATCAAGGAAAAAGATTAAGCTCACGGAAATTAGAATTTTGGATCCAGAAAATACCAAAAAGTTTTCCGATGAGAAGTAAACGTCGTCCTACGGTATTTTGAAAATAATAGCACTCACCAACACCAAAGACAAGCATCACACAAACACCACATTATTAAATTAATATGAAAAAGTTTAAAATCACAATTTTCTATATTTAAATTAGCAACAACTTAACTTATCTAATAAATTTATTCAAACATTGAAATCATTTATTTTATTTAGTATTTTTCATGCACAACCCAAAATAGAAAATTTTGGGTGTGACAAATCTACCCCACTTAACAGGAATCTCGTCCCGAGATTCGGAGAGACTAGGGAGAAAGATAAAGTTGATTTTGCAAATCTTCACTCTTCTCTGATCAACTCTTATCCAATGATAATGCCACAAGATCATAACCAACTTTGTAAAGGTATCCTTTAGGCCCTTACGATTCTTGTAGATGGTTCTAACAGATTACCACTCTGAGAAAAGATACTGACGCTTGATAGTGACTTTGCAATCATGTAGATAGCTGATGCTTCCAAGTGACGAAATAGAACATATAAAACCTCCATCTTGTGTCGTCTCTTAGTTTGACAACTCCCCTTAAGAAGAGATCAACCAGAGAACACCGAAGGATAACTTGCATTTGTTTCTGAGTGATAACTACCATCATATCCTTCTGACATCCCAAAGAGATTCATGAGCATATGCAAGAACAAGAAATCCTGCTCTTCCTCACGAGCAGAAAAACAGCAGTGCAGAAATACAGTTATAACTTGAGTTCTACGAATCCAATGATGTTGTAGCTTATACCGTTGGAAAGCTTATCAAATTTACTACAACTTTCTTATAGAATACTTCTCCAGATTCTACAGTTAACGTGGTCGAAAACTGTGCACAACAGAAACTATTCCAGGTTGCTGACAGCACAGATCCGTCGCCTTGTGATTTTCATAACTCCCAAATCATAATAGCTATCAGGGCGGTTCTTACCGTCAGAGAAAGATATTGAAGTCTACTATTGTCCAGAATTTATCCATGATTTTTGGGCATCCAAAAATAGAGATATAAGCTATGGAAGACAGATTGTTCTAAAAAGACAGAATAAGGTAGAAACGAGATTTCAGAGAGACTAGAGAGATAGATAACACTAATCTTCAAGTCTTCACGCTTCTTTGATTTATGTTGATGAGATATAAGACATGGATCAAGGATAGCCAAAAGATGACAAGAAAGATAAGGTTTGATCTTCAGTTCTTCGTACCTCGTCGCTTGAGATTGTTGATGGTAACGGACACTACCCCACTTAACAAAGATTTTGCTCCACCTAACAATGTCATTGAAGGCAACACTCTCTTTAAGGATTGCTGCTAATGATAAGTCCTTCACTTAAAACTTACTGATATGAGGGTGATGTCATCTAAGTTTTCATGAAACTAACTATAGACTTCCAACATCTCCTTCCTATGTCGTCCACGCTAACTTGTATAGAGTATGTTGAATTGAATGTTGAACTCCCAACTGATGATAGCTTGAAGTGAAGACTAGTCCTGACGAATACCCGAGCTTCTTGTAAACGATCCAACAAAGCACTGATCCCAAGCAAACAACACTAGCACTTGAGTAAACTTCCAATCATAAAGCTGACCACTTCTTCCAAGTGAAGCACTAGGACATACGAAACATTCATCTTGCAACACTCACAACTTTGTTACCCCCTTAAGAAAAAGAAACTAGGGGACACCAAAGTAAATCACATCCCTTTTATACTAGATAACCATAATCATCTCTAATATAAGATTCCCAGGCAAATCAATGAGATTCAAAGATATCCAATGATATATTCACTTGTACAAGATAAGGAAGTAATGCAGAAAATTTCTGGGCGAATTCCAATTTTAGCAGTTCAGTAAATCTGGCATAACTCGAGCTACAAAGATCCAAATGAAGTGATCTTTACATGGTTGGAAAGCTTATGAAATTATCTACAACTTTTATTAATAACACTTTTCCAGATTCTGTCCATAAGTTAGTCAAAAACTGAACTTAACCGAAACTGTTTTAGGATTCTAGACTGCGCAATGACCCCAACTTGGAACAGGTATATCTCTTAGCTCAAAATAGATAAAAAGATAAGTCCAGTGGGTTTGGAAAGATACAGAAGTCTAGTTATTCCCAGTAAAATTTTATAAATTTCTCATGTCCATATCTTGAGATATAATAGAAACATTGCAGACTGCTATAGAAATCAGCATGCGGAGTATTACGTAAAACCTACCCCACTTAGCATAGATCAAGCTACTCCTCAAGACTTATACCTTTCGAGCCACCTTTGAAATATGAGAACAAGGATAACACACAAACAACACATCAAGCAAAACAAACACACATCACATCATCGATACTACACGTGCTTGTTCAACAATGGTGGTCATCCTAATGGCACCTTGGAGATGATGAAAGGCCATCGAACCTTTGAACAAGGTAAGATCAGAAAACTTTTAATAAAAACAACGTAAAACAAAATTCAAGGGAGTAAGAAATATTAGCTCAAAGGAAGCTATATCAAGGAGGGGATACAACAAGACAAGGAAGAGAAATAGTCAAAATCAATGAGTCAAGGGATGACAAAACAGTTTTATCGTAAAATAAGTTTTAGAATACATCCAGTGCTACTTGGCATACGTCCTACAGTCAACACCGCTCTGATACCACTCTGTCACACCCGGTTTTCTAAAGAACAAAACCAGGCTAATCATATGTGTGCCCAGGAAGTCCACACATATGCCAGAATGAAAAAGTATCAAAAACAATGTTATTATATAACGTATACATAGCTAAATTAACACTTACATCAGAGTATCGCGGAACGGTGACTAAACTTCAGGCTCCATTCTTCTCAGGGACGGCTGACTGGGGGTAACATATGCCTAGCACTTCTACTAGTCTTCTGGAAACTCCACTACACCTTTGTCATTCTTCCGAGTAGCATCTTACTACACACTAAAGTGTTGGGGAAATAGCAAGAGTGAGTCCATGTCGAACTCAACAAGTATAACACAGGGCTCATGAGGCTCAAAAAGGCTAGACACTGTTTGACTGCGTTTAGCTTTTAATCATCATATAATTAGCAATTGAGTAGCATCAAGGCATTCCAATTCCCATTAATGAATCAATGATCAATTGTAATAAGGATAATGAATAGCATTAACATGAGCATAATAATAATCAACAATAATTAAGCATGATATAACAGTTATGATCAACTATTCTGTAAGAATCCCCAAGGCCGCTCGTATCCGTGAGCACGGCTAGTATACCAGTTTTTAACTCTGCGCAGAGGTGTACACTTTCACTGTGAGTCATGATTTCCAAATGCATGGGTTTGCAAGGCCCAGAACATTGAAAACCATATAAAGCCACTCAAGAGTTCGTCTAACAAGTTAGGGCCATTAGATTTCACTCGGCAGGCAGATGTAGAACCCCCCTTCCCTGTGGCACAACAACCGCAGCCTATACACACTAGGCCAGGGGCTCGCACTACACCCAAAGTGTCAAGCCATTCTTACGCCATTTAAGGTAACCTCTAACAAGCTAGAAAAGGTCTCTTGAACAACTAGAGCCAGAGCCATATAGCCCTCACAGCTGTACTGTATATCCCGGTTATCACTTACAGGTAAGTCCTTACGGAGAGTAACTAGAGCAACAATATAACCCCTTGCTCTAGCCCCCTTTTCAACAGTAATAAAATCATCTTAATTGGTTGATTGCATAATCCATTAGTCAAATTACAAGATCATTGTTCATAATTAAGCGCTAGCAATAGCTACCCAAATGCACAACCCATAGGCGACAAGGAAACAAGATATCAATAGCTAAGTTATAATCTCTATGGTTGTCAAGGAAGACACATGCATATGTATGATAATTTCAGTGAATAGGACAACAAGGATGGTCCCATGTTATACTTGCCTTGATCAAATTCTCCGATAGATACTGCTGGTCCGGCTCAAAATAATACTCCTAATCGTCGTAGTACTGCTCACCGTCTAAATTCGATCACCAAGCATCAACATACAAACATTCCGAGCAAACATACACGAAGCAAACAAAAGATACAATTAGAACAGTACACCAACAGTAGAAAAACATTTAGGAAAGCTTATAAAACTATTCTACACGTTGCTACGATCACACAGACGTAAAGATCACGAAATTCGGATTTAAAACGTGAAAGTTATGAATTTTCTAAGATTTCCTATAGATAAATAATTACTTTAATATAAACTCGAAAATTAATTGTCACAAACCTACTGTACAATACTACCAACATGTAGAGCTTGCAAATACAAACCTAACGCAATTTGAACGGGTCAAATCGGAGTCAAAACGATTAAACGGTGGTGATTAAACGAATAGTGACAAAACTGTAAATATGAGCATCTTCTACCTTTGGATGGATGTCATCTCCTTCTCTATCTGTTCAAGATCCGAAAATGTCAGCTCTAGGTTGATGACATCGATGTCTGATCTGGGATCAACCTTGCATCTGTTCAATCTATTGTGCTACAGAAAGCATATTCTTCTCCATTGCCTTCCTTTGTTCCAGCAATTTCCAAATTGCCCTTCTGCTCTAGCCCGGAAGCAGTCCTCACATGAATAAGTTCCTGTTGCAGACCATCAAGTTCTGTTTTGAGCAGAGGTAGCTGCTGTTTAACGGACTGTTCCTTGTTCAGCTCTCCCATGAGAGATGCAAGCTCTACAGATAGTTCTTTCCTAGCAGTAACGAGCTTGTCAATTTCACCACGAAGCTGCCTAATCTCATCATGCAATTGCTCACTTGCTCCAAGTTCAGCTTCAAGCTTCCTCCTCTTGTATGGGAAGTATGAGCGACTTGATCCCAGCACACCTAGCCCTAAGCGCGTCGTCAACGACGATGTTCGAGCAGAGCCTCAGGTCGAGATGCGCCAGGTGAGGGCAGCCATCGAGAATGGCCACGAGCTCGTCGTTGGTGACATCGCTGTTGCAAAGGGTGAGGCGTCACAGCTCGTGCATCGTCGCGACGCTGATGGCTTCCCCAGTCCCCACTTGACTCCCTGGTGACGAAGAAGGAGGGCCGCCTTGCGCAGGCCGGGCGAATCGCTTGAGCTGCGCGCATGCCATGCCGGTAGACTCTTACACGTCACGGCCACCGACGTGTTGACATGGCGATCAGTTGGGTGAATCCTTCGTTGGAGACGCCGTCGCATGATGTGAGGCTCACGACCTTCAGAGCTAGCGATCTGTCCCCGATCGATATACTATAAGAGTTCGTCAGAAACAAACAGCTTCCCCCACGAACTGCTCTTCTTTTCTGAGTTCTCGGACAGCTCGGATTTCAAAATCTACAGCCTCGGACCAAAACTGCATTCAATTCAATCTTTACATTCCACATCCGAACATTAAGCTCGGGGCTCTCTTCTCTCGGTGTCTCCTCAACCCTGGATCCCCAATTCGTCTTCTTTCTTCTTCTTCAATGATTCCCACAGCTGGCCTTGGTTTCCCAGCAGATCGAAATCCTCCAGTGCTTAATCGCGCAGATCCAAATCCGACCGCGCTACAAACTCAGACGAGCTACACCGTCGGCGATCATTACGGCGGCGGCGGCAACAGCAGCGGCGAACGGCAACAGCGGCGGCGAACGGCGACAGCGGCGGCGGAAAACAGGGCTAGCAGGCAGGCCGGACATATATATAGGGAGGAAGACTCTCCACCTTCACATCATCTAGCAATATGGTACTAATTTGATGTTGCACCGTCCACCTCCGTAATAGGTCTAAATAGACATTAAGGCCCATTATCAAGGTATTAGACTAATAGAAAATGATTTCTGCTCATGTACAGGGGATAGGAGACAGGGATGCAGCGTCCTGGCATTAGCTAGCTAGCTGGTCACGTAAGTCACTTGCATACACGTATACATGTATATACGTATATTTAAGATACGGCGAGAGATAGAGAGAGCTACGAGCGACGGCTCGCGATAAGAGTTGTACTTCTGGAACCAGGGCGTCGAGGGCTACGCCGGCATATATATAGTTGTAGGGTTTGGAAACTTTTCGGAATTAATTAATTTCGTGGATAAAATAATTCTAGAAAAGTCCAGAATTATTATTTAAGCCGCGAAAAATACTCCGAAAGCTCCGAAAATTCGAGAGAATTTTCTAGAGACATTATGGAACATAAGGAACCCAAATAAAGTATTTGGAGCTTATGAAAAGATAGATGAAGAGATCAAGGAAAAAGATTAAGCTCACGGAAATTAGAATTTTGGATCCAGAAAATACCAAAAAGTTTTCCGATGAGAAGTAAACGTCGTCCTACAGTATTTTGAAAATAATAGCACTCACCAACACCAAAGACAAGCATCACACAAACACCACATTATTAAATTAATATGAAAAAGTTTAAAATCACAATTTTCTATATTTAAATTAGCAACAACTTAACTTATCTAATAAATTTATTCAAACATTGAAATCATTTATTTTATTTAGTATTTTTCATGCACAACCCAAAATAGAAAATTTTGGGTGTGACAAACTCTCCATCAACTTCAATAGCAAGCAAAGGAAGAATCATGACAATCATTGGAGGAAATAGCATTGATCGTGAAAACAACAACCAAAAGAAGAATTACTTTCGAAGAGTAAACTCTATTTCAATGGAAGGCCCATACAAAAAGACAAGATGGTCTCATCTACCAATCATATTTTCAGAAAAAGATTTACAATTGAAAGACTATCTATACATGGATGCAATGGTAGTTGAAGCAAATATTGACGGATGGGCTGTCTCAAAAATTCTAGCTGATGGTGGAAGTTCTGCAGACATTATATTCACAGCAACAATCGATGCCATGAAAATCGATCGCAAACTTCTAGGAAGAGCTGAACACCAACTTTACGGCTTCGGTGGAAAGCCAATTCACTCAATAGGAAGAATAGTTCTTCCTGTATCATTTGGAACAGTAAGCAATGCAAGAACAGAACAAATTGCATTTGATGTGGCGGACATCCATTATCCATATAACGCACTTTTTGGAAGGAGAACTTTGAATGCATTTGAAGCAGTAATAAGCTACTCTTACTTATGTATAAAGATGCCTGCGATAAATGGAGTTATCACAGTTCATAGAGATCAAACTGAAGCAAGAAACATTGAAAAAGAATACACTCCAGGTCAGAAAAATATTCATACAATCAAAGAAGAAGAGAAAGAAGAAACAGAAAATGCGAAGCAACAAACAAAAGCTCAAGCTATCGAAGAAACAAAAAAGTGCCTCTTGACTCATTAGTCCCAGACAAGCAAGTAATCATAGGGACGGAACTTTTCTAAGAAGAAGAAAATGGGCTCATAGAATTTCTTGGAAGCAACAAAGATATCTTCGTATGGACATCCAATGATTTAGGAGGAGTAAGTAGAGATATAATTGAGCACAAACTCGACATCAATCCAAATTTTAGACCCCAAAAGCAGAAGCTAAGAAAGTTAGCTGAAGACAGAACACAAGCTGCAAAAGCTAAAGTTCAAAGATTGCTAGATGTCAAAGTCATAAGAGAAGTCTAATTCACAACTTGGCTAGCAAATATTGTCATGGTTAAAAAAAAGAACGGAAAATGGTGAATGTGTATCAATTTCACAGATATCAACAAAGCATGTCTAAAAGATAATTTTCCGCTACCAAAAATTGACACATTAGTTGATCAAGCAGCTGGAAGTGAAATGCTAAGTTTTCTGGATTGTTTCTCAAGTTATCATCAAATTTGGATGAGAAAAGAAGATGAAGAATTCACAAGTTTCATCACACCATTTAGAACATATTGCTTTGTAAGAATGGCAGAGGGGCTTCGCAATGCATACACAACATTTGTCAGAATGACTTCAACAGTGCTAAAAATCAGATTGGTAAAAATTTGCTAGCTTATGTCGATGACATAGTTGTCAAGAGCAAGAAAAGACAAAATCATATTCAGGACCTTCAAAAAACATTCACAAATTTGAGAAAAGGAAATTTGAAACTAAACCCCGAAAAATGTACCTTCGGAGTTCAGAAAGAAAAAATCTTAAGCTACATCATATCAGCAAAAGGGATAGATCCAAACCCAGACAAAGTTCAAGCAACTTTGAACATGAGAATTCCTGAAAATATAAAAGATGTTCAAAAATTGACTGGAAGACTTGCAGCTTTAAACAGATTTATTTCAAAATCAGCAGAACGAAGCCTGCCAATATTTCAGGCACTCAAAGGATCAAAAGAGACTTCATCTGGGGACCTTCGCAGCAACATGCATTTGAAGAAATAAAAAAATATCTACTACAACCAAACACATTGGCTTCACCAACATCAAGAGCAGATTTACTATTATATGTCTCAGCCACAGAAACGGTGGTAAGTGCAGTACTAGTGCAAGAACAAGAAAAAAATTACTCAAAGCAGCAAGTACCAATTTACTATATTTCAGAAGCATTATCTAGATCAAAATCATACTATTTCGAGATTGAGAAAATCGCATACACAATTTTAACAGCATCAAGAAAGTTGAAGCACTACTTTCAGGCCCACAAAATCAGAGTTCTCACAAATTATCCGCTGAAAGAAGTATTACAAAGTTGCAGAATAACAGAAAGATTGAAAAAATGGATAGCAGAATTATCTTAATATTTTATAGAGTTTGAAAAAAGAACATCAATAAAGTCTCAAGTTCTAGCAAACTTTATAGCAGATTGAACACCCTCCCAAACTCCAAGGGAACAAAAGAAGCAACCAGAATGGATAATTTATTGCGATGGCGCAAGGGGCTTCGCAGGGGCTAGTGCAGCTATAATAATTACTTCACCTTCAGACATAAAGATGAAATATGCTGCAAGATTGGAATTTAAATGTACAAATAACATAGCAGAATATGAAGTAGTTAGGACTTCGCAAAGCAAAAGCAATAGAAATACAAAGATTAGTAATCAAAACAGATTCGCAAATTGTAGCAGGACACATCAAAAAAGACTACAAAGCAAGAGACCTAGAATTAGCAAGATACTTGCAATTTCTGAGAGATCAAGAAAAATATTTTGAAGGTTTCACAGTCAAAAACATCTCAAGAAATGACAATTCAGATGCTGACGAACTAGCAAAACCTACAGCACAAAATACAAGCCTCCCTCGAGATGTTTTCTATTAAATCTTAAAATAGGCATCCATCAAAGCAGTACAAGACACTCTCAGAGAAATCCATATAATACAAAGTAAAGATTGGAGAGCCCCAATCATGGTTTACATTCGCGGACATTATGAGCCTGACAGCGAAGTCAATGATATAAGAATGAAGCAAAGAACAAGAAATTACAAGATCATCAACAATCAGCTATACAAATAAGGAATATGTGCATCATTACTCAAATGTATATCAGCAGAAGAAGAGAAAAAGTTATTATCAGAAATACACGAAGAAATTTGTGGCATACATCCTGTAGCAAGAACAATGGCAGGAAAAGCATTTCGTCAGAGATTTTATTGGCCATCAGCCCAAAACGACAGCAAAGAAATTATCAAATCTTGTCATAATTGCCAAATGTCTGCAAGCAAAACAAAGGCTCCAGCGACAAATTTACAAACAATAGAACCAACTTGGCCATTAGCAAGATGGGGAATTCACAACATTGGAAAATTGCCTGCAGCACAAGGAAACCTTCAATATGCAGTAGTAGCAGTGAAATATTTCACTAAGTGGATCGAATCTAAACCAGTGACAAACATGTCATCATTCACAATGAAGAAATTTCTTTGGCAAAATATCATTTGTCGCTTTAGAGTTCCAAGGCACATAATAGTAGATAATGGAACTCAATTTGACAGCCAAAATTTTAGAGAGTATTGTGAAAGCTTAGAAATTCAATTATGTTTTGCATCAGTAAAACACCCACAGTCAAACGGTGCAGTTGAATGAGAAAATGAAATCATATGCACAGAAATATCAAAATGCCTAGTGGGGCTGCCCAAAGACAAATGGGTGAATGAGTTACCTAAAGTTGTTTGGTTACACAACACTACAGTTTCAAGATCAACAAACTTAACCCCCTTCAAATTACTTTATGGAGAAGAAGCAATGACGTCTAAAGAGATACAATTTCAAGACCCAAGAACAAATATCAAAATAATAGACGAAGACGAACAAATGACAAGCAAAGACCTACTAGAGGAAGAAAGAACGAAAGCGATCCAGAATCTTGAGAAATATCAGAAGGAAACAAAAAATTGGTACAATAAGAAAGTTAAACCAAGACAATTATCACCTGGAGACTTCGTCTTGAAAAGAAAATGAAATAAAGACACAGTCGGAAAGTTTCAGCAAAAATAGGAAGGACTATATCTCATCATAAGAACTAACAAGCCAGGAGCATTTCATCTAGTAGATATGAGTGGGAAGGAAATTGATCACACATTCAGCATTTAAGACCTACGAAGATACTACCCCTATAATTTATTTCTATTTTTGTACAGAATAGATTAACTTTTACATTCGAAAAGTTTCAATTCAAATGTAAACGAGCTGCACTCTTTTTTCACTCAGGGGAAGCCCTTCGCTGGGTGAGTGGTTTTTTAATGAGGCAGTCTCTATTGTAAATTCTCATCAAAGTATAAATGAGAAAACTAGTTCCCCTAAAAATAATCCTATCAAAGGCCGAAAAGTATACTTCAAATATACTCATACATCGGCAAAACAACCAAAGTAGGTAGCATCATTATTTGAACAAGTAAAAAATGATGCTAACATATCAAAAGAATCGTAAAAGAACATTTAATTTGTTAAAAAAAGAAAGAAAAGAATACACGTTGCCTTCGCTAAAAAGTGAATGGCGTTTTCAAATTCACTAAGGTGAATTATGACTTCAAAAACGAAGTCTACGCGTCACCTTCGCTAAAAAAGTGAGGGGACTGCGTTTTCAAATTCACTAAGGTGAATTATGACTTTAAAAATAAAGTCTATGCGTCGTCTTCGCTAAAAAAGTGAGGGAACAGTGTTTTTAAATTCACTAAGGTGAATTATAACTTCAAAAACGAAGTCTACGCGTCGCCTTCGCTAAAAAAGTGAGGGGACGGCGTTTTTAAATTCACTATGGTAAATTATGACTTCAAAAATGAAATCTAAGCGTTGCCTTCACTAAAAAAAAGTGAGGGGACGGCGTTTTCAAATTCACTAAGGTGAATTATGACTTCAAAAATGAAGTCTTTGCGTCGCCTTCGCTAAAAAGTGAGGGGACGGCATTTTCAAATTCACTAAGTAGAATTTTTTACTTCAAAAAATGAAGTCTACGCGTCGTCTTCGCTAAAAAAGTGAGGGGACGGTGTTTTCAAAAACTCACTAAGGTGAATTTTGACTTCAAAAAAAAGGAAGTCTATACATCGCCTTCGCTAAAGTAAGAAACCAACGTTTCCAAAAATTCACTAAACAAATTATGACTTGAAAAACGAAGCCCACACGTCGCTTTCGCATAATAAACTATATTGCACAGAGACAAAACATGTCTCACAAACCAAAATATTATACAAATACACACACAAATAACGCTTTATTATGACAACATATGTACATATCAAACATTTTCTGAAGCAACAACAGCTGCTATTTCATCAATCAAATCTTCAACAACCCTATCTAAAACAAGATCTACCTCCAAACTAAGATAGTCTTTGAAAACATAGCTCGGCGAAGCACTTGAACACGAAGACTGAAAACACACAAAAACATACCATTAAAATTTGCTTTACATATGTCTCCCTATCACAACAAAAGCAAAGATACCTGAGAAAATTTGCTGCAATCAACAATACGAGGCAAACATGATCTCTCATTTTTAGCAATAGATAATTCAGTTTCAAATTCTAGAAACAAACACATCCTATCAGAAAAAAAAATATAAATAAAAAACAACACAACAAAATTTATGTTTGCTTACGTTTAACAAATGCATCAAAAGAAGGTTTTACCTCTTCAGTAGCATACTCCAACCACAAGGTAAGCTCAGCGACAAAGTTACCTTTACACATTAACAAAGGTATAACCACAACTTCATCCTGCCCAAGTTCAACATTTACAAAATGTCAAAAGTTTTCAAATCCTCACCCCTCGAATCTAAATTCTAAACTACGAGCATCATCATCCCTCGCCCTCTCTTGTTCAAGTCTTTCTTGCCTCCTCTCAGCCTCCACATCAGAAGCAAGTCTCCTTTTAGGCTGCTACAACAAAGCAAAATAATACAACAGATAAGAAAAAATACAAGGAAAAAACAATGAATCAAAATCACATATAGATAACATACTTTTTCCATCTTTTGCTTAGCTTTCGTAAAGGCATGCTCCCTTCCACCTTGATTCCAATATTTATGAAAATACTTCTTGTAAAGCATTTGAGTACGAGAGGAGACCTGGTTAAGAGATTCCACTGACGGAAACTTGTAACTTTTGTCATACAGTTTCTCATACAAATGATCATTAGCCTCCTTCATCAAATGAAAAAGTGCACGAGTAGAATACATGCAACTCAAATTAGCAGAGGTCTGTAAAACTATGGGCAGATCTTCATATTGTCGACAGAGCCAAGCAAAAAATAGATCAAATTCTCCAAGCTCCCAACAAGTATCCTCTAGCTTCGCACCAAATTTATCATAACAATTTTTGCAAAGTTCCCATAAATGATTGCACTTATCATGAAAATTTTGATCTTTTTCAGAAGATTTTTTCCCAAGATAATTCTTTTCTCTCACAACTTTTTCAAGATCTTTTCTCAAATTATCACAATCTTCAATCTTCGCTTCAAGTTTAGCTCCAACAGAAATATATTTAGACTCTATATCATGAAGAGCTTCAACCGTCTCTATCCTCTCTTTCTCCTAGCAGCAAGTTGAGACTTCAAAAATGTTATCTCTTCAACCAAACTTTTTTTTGTGAAGTGTTGCATTCTTTGCATCATCCTCAATTGATTTACGCAAACTCCTTTGCAAAAGTGCATTCTATGCTAAAAAAACAAAACATTCACATACGAAGTCAAAAATATATTACAAATCAAAAACAAGAGATCAAAACCAAATTTACACAATAAAGTCAACAAAGTCAAAATACACAAACCTTGTAAATCATGGAAACACTAGCATCTGCCAACTCAAGCGAAGATTTACCAACAAGTTTGGCCTCTGCATCAGGAACCGCGAAGGCATCATCAATGCACTTTGACAACTTTAATTCTGCCTTCTTGGTCATAATACGAAGTTTGTCCAAACCAATCCTAATAAATTTGAAAGTATCTAAGTTCACACCTTGAGCCTGGCAGTATTCCATACAACGTTTATAAGCTTCAAGATTCACTCCATCAGGAACAGTTTCCAAAACTTCAGCCGGAGTAGCAGGTTTCTGCGCAACTTCTTTCATCTTTCCAACATCCACAGTCATCTCTCTTTGAGAGGAAGAGTCAGGGAAAAATTTCTCTACGAAGACAGAAACAAAAATCAAAAGAAGATAAAAACAAGACAAAAATACGCGAAGTAATAAAATAAAATCACATGTAGAAACACCCTTTTCAAGCTGATAAGACACCCTCTCACCAGTATTCACATTAATAGTAGACTCAGAAAGATGAGAGGCATGGTCATGTTCAGCCTCCTCGTCATGAACTTCATCATCAGATTCATCAAAATCAAGGGCAAAAGTTGTAGTGTCCTTAATATTTTGTGTCTTCGCACCAGGCATAATACCCCTAGAAGCACCCTTCTGACTCCCAACTACAGCATCTTGATCTACCTACTCAACATTTTCTATCGCAACTAGGGTTACATTTTCCGTATCTTCACCACCAAAGTTAGCATCTCCTCCAGGCGAAATTCCCTGCACCATCCCGAGGAGTTTCAACAGAAAATCTTTGAGAGGATGGCCCAGTAGTTTCCTGCGAAGCCACCTTCTTCTTGCGACCCAACAACAGTGGCAGCCACAGTCACCGGAGAAGAAACTGGATTAACTGGATCAAGAAAAATATCTTTGCCAATATTTTGTTGTGACGAAGACAAAATAGCTTCAGTGACACCACCATAGGAAATGTTGGCCATCAAATTATAAAAATAGTCATCAAGTGGGGTCAACATAGGAGTCAACCCACTAGAATCAAAAACAAAACTAAACATTCTCACCTGATCATCACAAGACATTTTCTTAAAAGCTTCATCAATAAAATTTTCTGACACATCAGAATCAGAAAAACTCAGCAGTCTTCGCTTTCTTCTTTGAACCTTTTTTAGTAAGCGGAGCCCCACCTCTCTTTTTTCTAGTAACATTATCAATAATAGGCTTCGCACTTCTAGTATAAGCCGGAGCTGACCTTTCACCATATTCTATCTGAGCAATATCAAAAATTCTATTCAATCTCTTATAATCTGAGTCAAGGATTTTATCCATCAGATCTTTCTCTTTCTTCAAAAATTTACCAAGAATCTTAACAGCTTTAATTTCAACAGCAGAAACAAAATCTTTGTCTTCAGTATATTTCTTTGGACAAAACTTCATTATCTGGAAAGATATAAGTTTTCCCTTTGACTAACTTTTCATGAAATCGAACAAAGCCCCAACCTTTCTTCAAAGGCCAAATCCGAGCAGCAATATACTCTTCGCAAAAATCTCGGACACTTTGCATACTTGCAGCAAGCTTATAAAACTTCTCATAAGATTTAGAACTTCTCGAACTTTGAAATTCAGGCTTGCAGTCAAAACTATTCTTATGCATTCTTGCAGCCAAAGAATATCTTCTTACAACTCTGTTAGCCTGATTCTTTTCTTCAACAAGAGGAACTTTATGATAAAACCAATAGCGATATCAACTCTCAACCCACTTATTTTTTTGAAGCATGAGCTATCTGTTTAGCACCACGAGCTTTCTTAAAACTACAGCATCCAAAATATTTGATAACACTTTTTCCATCAACCATCTTACTCTAAAATTGAGTATGCATCTCATGAATAGAATAAAAAGCTCCAATATCCAGATTCTCTCTCTGAGATTTCACTGCCCAAATAAAAAGAGCAATTTTTGCCATACCATTTGGAGTCAAATGATGCATCTTAATGTTATAAGCTTTCAGAATTTCTTCAATAAAATCTTGGCATGGCATACGAAGACCAGCTGTAAAATGATCACGAAACACAACACATTCATCGGGTTCTGGCCTGGGAATTGTCTCATTTTGAGGAGGCAACCTAACATCCGCCTTTTCCAGCATTCTATTTTTAACCATCCACTGCAATTCAGACTCATCAAATAAAGACTTGCCAAAGTTCAGAGACTTCGTGTCATCACCAATAAGTTCTGACTCCGATGCAGAAACATTAGATAAATCCTCATCAGAAATAGATTGCTTAGATTCAACTGGTGAATTTTCAGAAGCATTCTTCTCTATGTCTGACATCTAAATACAAGAATACAAAAAACAACAAAAATAAACATACAAAAGTATCAAATACAACAAAACTAAATATCATCAACCTCAAATACAACAATAGAAAAATTACCTTCGCGGCAAAGAGAAACGAAGGAACAAAGTGACCATTGAAGAAAATTGACTTCGCGGCAACAAAAATTTCAGCAGCACCTCACCGTCTTCAGTCACGCACCCAAAAGGGGAGGATACAGCGCAGGATATATAGGCGCCTTCGGAAAATAATCGTTAAAAAATATTGTTCATAACATAACGGTCATAAACGGTCAACTCCAAAGTTCGGGATGACGTTTTTTGTGACTTCGCTTTAAAAAATTCAAAAATTCACGAATCTCAGACCTTTGGAGTAGGCCTTCATTCGCGAGGGGCTACTGTTGTGAATATTAACTCTGTCCAAAAAAACTCAAGCCCAAACTTTGGAGGACAAAAATATAAAAGTATCCTAATGAAATTCACTTACAGGTAAAAGCATGGCGAATGATGTATTTTTGACTTCGTCGCATAGGATTCGACTTCGCCAAAAAGAATGAAGGTGATTGAAAGTAAAAAAATATATCAAAGGATGTATTTTGACTTCGTCGCACAGGATTCGACTTCGCCAAAAAGAATGAAGGATTTGGCTTCACCAGAAGGATGAAGATGAAAGTGAACATCAAGAGTAAATGCGAAGACAAGATTTTGGCTTCGTTGTCAAGAACATCAACTTCGCTTATTGGCTTCATAGGCAAGAAATCAACTTTGCTGGATAGCGAAGTAGATAAACAAGAGATGACCAAATCTAAAAAGAACAAGTTCGCTGAAGAAGAGAAGATTGAACGTGAAAAAAGAAGACCGAATCAGAAAGAAATGACTACTTCGCCCTTGCATAAGAGAAGGGTTGTAAATGTTTTAGTCAGGAGTAAAATGGTCATTTTATGTAAAATACGAAGACTAGGGCACTATAAATACTCCATCTGACATATATAGTACGATCATAGAATGAATACAACTTTGCACACAACTTTGTCTTATCTGAAATGTTTTGATGATTGTATGAATTGTGTCACTTGATTTGAACTTTACACCCAACAGTGATCAAGTCTTATCGTCTAGCGATGGGTCTCTGCTATAAGTGTGCCGCACCGTGGACAAAAGAACACATGTGTGCCCCTGAGGTATTATTGGTTGTTGAAGCTGTGTGGAATGACTATGATCATGATGATGTTGCAGAATCTTCTACTCCTGCTTGTGAAGCTGATGAACATGTGTTTCTGGCCATCTCAAAAGGCTGTTGTGCTGGGTAATTCTTCTGCTCGTACTGTTTGGTTTGCTAGGTACATTCACGGTCAACCAGTATATATTCTCATTGACTCCAGCAGTTCAGCATCTTTCCTCAGCGAGACAGTGGCTAATCAATTGAGTGGTATTGAGTCTGAGCTGATTTCTACCGGAGTACAGGTTGCTAGGGATTCTCATCTCCAGAGTTCAGTCGTACTGCGTAATGTGCCCTGGTCAGTTGGTCAGTATGCCTTTCAGTCTACATTCAGGGTCTTACCGCTCAAGGCTTATGATGCTATTGTGGGTATGGATTGGTTGGAGAGTTTTAGTCCTATACAGGTGCATTGGTGTGATAAATGGCTACTCATTCCTTACCAGGGACAGTTATCTCTTCTGCAAGGATTGGATTCTTCTGGTGCTGATACCCTGATGCTGCAGCTTTGTGCTGTCTCAAATTCTGATTCTGCAGCAAGACAACAATTAGCAACAATTAATATTTCATCCACTACTTTTCATGCTAACTCCATTCCAATTTCATG
This sequence comes from Saccharum hybrid cultivar R570, assembly GCA_038087645.1. Classification (NCBI taxonomy): domain Eukaryota; kingdom Viridiplantae; phylum Streptophyta; class Magnoliopsida; order Poales; family Poaceae; genus Saccharum; species Saccharum hybrid cultivar. Next base: position 154,170 of record JAQSUU010000203.1, on the reverse strand, counting down.
AAATATAAATTACAAAATAAAACAACAAACCCTAGATCTATATGTACATGAAACATACATGAAAATAGGGTGTAATCTCCACTAAAATCAAGCAAGATCGACTAATAAAGGGTGTAACCTCATTTCTCTAACTAATCTACACTAATAGCTTGAAAACTAGGGTCTAATTTGCTTCATACAAAGCTCAAGCACTATGGAAGAGAGAGAAAAATAAAACTCTAATTACTCACTAACCAACCATTAAAACTTCAAATAAAGGCTTGGAATAGCATTTTCTTACTTTCTAAAATCTCTCCACCAAAGTATTTAAGATCAAAACCTCCCCTTAGTAGAGCAATTTTTAGGAGGAGCCCAATGCCTCCCAACCTGTTTTTTTTTTGCGGTAGAAGAGTGTGTCCCGAGATGAAAAAAGATGGTTACTGTATATTATTCGCGCGGCATTTGTAAGGGCGGCTGGTGATTCAACCGCCCCTACAAATAGGAACAGCAGGGGCGGTTGCTAATAGCCGCCCCTATAAATGGAACAGTAGGGGCGGCTGGTGAGTGAGCCGCCCCTACAAATCAACCCATTTATAGGGGCAGCTCATGTTACCAGCCGTCCCTGCTATGCTATTTGTAAGGACGGCTGCTCTGCTGGGGCCCGAGGACATCCACTGTAGGGGCGCCTCTGACTCCAACCGTCCCTAACAAAAAAAAATGGCTCGTTCCTACATATCAATTTTCACGTAGTGGACGTGGCGCTAGCGTGATGAGGCTCGTCGGGAGATGAGCATGAACGGTAACCAATCGACTGACTATGCTCGCGACGATCATTTGGCAGTGGACGGGAACGACAAGGCGAACAAGTCGAACTCATTGTTCTGCATCAATGCCAGCAGCATGGTGCACCTGATGAGCGGGCAGCGGCCGCAGGTCACCTACAGCACGAACATGCAAGAGGCGAACACGTCCACTAGAGTCACCTTTTGTAACACCCCGGGTGTTATAGTGCTAATTAATCTGCCATGTCATCATAATGCATTGCAAAGCATCCCTGTTAGGTTAAACTTGTTATGCATCAACTAAAACAAGTTTACTTATCTAGGTTGAATGCGTTTCTCAGTGGTGTGCTCCGAACCCGAAAACCCTAATTTCGAATGCCACCGCAAATACTTAGTCCATGCCCTGCGTAATTTGAGGTGTGCGACTGTGTTGCACACTAGTGTCAAGTGTAGGGTATGAGCTCAAGTACAACATTTAAAATGAAGCTCCAAATTTGAGTTTGAATTGGAGTCCCAAAACTTGTCACGAGTTTTCTGATTCAAATTTGAATTCAAATCTGGGAAGAAATGTAAAAGAATTTCAAAAGCTAATTGGTCAACCAAGAGTGGCATTTGGTCAACTATGTCATGTTGGTCCAAATGATGCCCTTGGGTGAGGTTTTGATCACTAAGTAATCACCAATCAAAGTAGCAACAAATTTCGATTTAAAATTCCTCCGAAAACCCTAAATTTCAAAACCCTGTTTTACCCCTTTTGAAATAATTCAAAATCTAAGCAAAATTTGGAAAAAAGTTCAAAACCAAGTTTGTAGAACTTTTTAAGGGCTACAACTTTGGTGTTTTGAGTTTTCAAAGTTTTAGTGAAAAATGTGGAGCAATTTTGAAAATAAACAAATTTCAAATTTAATTCATTTTTGTCCCCAAACTAAGATTTCAAAATGGAGGCTGAATTTTAAAAAGTTTTGAACAGCAAAGTTGTAGGTCTGGTCAAGATATACAACTTTGATGTTGGGAGATTTTGAAGTTTCAATATAAAATCAAAAGTAATTTCTAAATTACCAAATCTGAAAAATGTGTCCCCTTTTGAGTTTAAATTCAAATTTCAAAATCCAGTTATAATTTGAAAAAGTGTTCAATACAAAACTTGTAGAGCTTGAAATTCTGAAGATTTCATACATTGGAAGTTTTTCAAGTTGTTACATGAATTTGAAAGTAATTTGAAAAACCAGTTTGAATTTCAAAAGTTGGGGGGGACAGCTACAGTGCCGCGACCAATCGCCGCCGGGCACCGCGCGGCATGGGCGCCGGCGAGACGCCGGGCGGCTTCGGCCGGCTTCCAGGCGAGTCCTCGATCGCCAACGCGACGTCGCGCGTCTTCCAGCACAGTCACCGCCACCGTTCCCTATATATACGTCGAGCTCACAGTGGCGATTTTCATTTTCCCTGTTTTCGCCACCGCCGCCACCGCAGCTCCGCCGCTCGTCGCTGCCGCCGTCGAGCCACCTCCAGCCACGCCAGTCGCACCAACAGCATCGCCGCATCCTTGCGCACCTCGTGAACCAGTTGGGTTGGCCCAATTCCGCCTGGATCACCGGGGAGCCGTCGTCTTCCACCTCGGGTCGCCGCCGTTCCCGTCGAGCCCCGCCACCGTGGCCAGCTGCCTCCAGAGCCTCTCAGCTTCAACCGATCACTCCTTCGTGATCGTGGTACGCCCCTGATGCTTCCCGACCCTTCAATTTAGTCTCTACCATTTTGTAAACGCCGGCGTGCTGCTCCCGTGACCACCGTGCCGCCATCGCCGTCGCTCGCTGGTCGTTAGGGCTCGAGCCGCGATGCTACTTAGCAAAACGGGATCGTGGGGTGGTGTAGAAGGTGTTGGTAGGGTCGGTTTGTCGACCGAAGTGCCGGTCACCGGCCGGCCACCGTGGGAGAGCGAGTGAGAGCGCGGGAGAGCGAGGGGGAGACGGAGGTGAGGGATGACAGGTGGGGACGCAGTGTCAGCGAGAGAGAGAGAGAGCCGGCGCGCGCGCGAGGCAGGCCGCGCTGCTGGGCCGCGTCGCTGGGCCGAGCGCGAGCGCGGGCGCGCGCGAGCGGGCCGCTCGGCTGGGCCGGACCGGAGGGAAGAGGAGATCGGCCCGGTTCGGATTTTCGTTTTTGTTTTCTTTTTCAAATAAATGAATAGTGTTATCATTTGTTTATTTCATTAAAAATTGTGTAGAGTTCCAAAATTCATGAAAATTTTTGTGTAAGCTTTTCAATGTATAAACTATCTAGGAAAAATGTTAAATCATGAATTTGAATACTTTGAGCAGTAGAATTAATTAGTTTCATTAAAGATTAAATGCAACTTCCAGTAATTTTAATAATTAATTTATTAATCCAAAAATTATGAAATTTATTATAACACTGTTGTAATTCATTCTTAACCCATAGAAAAAGTTTGAGCTTGATTAGGTAAAATTTGATCAACTTCTAATTATGCCCTAATTAGTTAAATAGAAAATAAATGTTAATTTGAGAACTTTAAGTGTTGTGTGCCTTTTGATTGAGTGATGTCCTTAGGTCACTACCTTTTTGTGATCTCTGGCACCTTAATTTTATGATTGAGCTCGTTAGTAACTTGTTAGGTTAAAAGCTGGTATCGCGGGAAAACGTCGCTACTAGTTAGTAGGTTTTCCGTTTACGTTTGTACCGTGAAGAAAAGTTGTACTCAAATCGTAACCGTGGCATGTTATCATCAAGCATCATGTTTATCATCGAGCATCATGTTAAAGCATGTTATGTATTCGTGTAGTCTCCGCTTTCGAAGAAGCCGAAGTCGTCGATCAAGCTTCCGGAGAAGAGCGATCGTCGGTGGGTTCCGGACCAGGGGGTGAAGTCCTCGAGTCTGAGTCGGTCGTCGTGTTTGAGCAAGGCAAGCCCCGGTGCATTTAAACCCTACCTTGAGTTTTACAAATGTTTTATTATTTATATTATGGTTGACTGCATTAAGTAATTAGGAGTTGAGTGATAACCTAATTGCTGCATTATCATCCTTGATTATTGTGATATCAACCTTGATACCTGCTTTACAGAAAATGCGTAGTATGCTTCGCTATGCTTAGAAGTTAAGCTTTTAAATGAATGTTTACATAGCCATGACGGCATATCGAATGAATATTGAAATATGTGAATGAACTTGTAAGATCGGGCGGGTGGTTTGGCCACTGCTAACATGCATTGGGAAAGGAGTCCCACTGTATTGTTTCCGCCTTATCAGTTAAGGACCGTACGTTGTTGGCCCTCGCGTCATGGAGTTTTTATTAGTACTAGCCATGTGCCCATGTCGGGTAAGCCTTACTTTGGTTAGTCCATTACGAGAACGTCTAACCTCGCACTGGGAGTGGAGAGATGGCGAGAGTAACGTGTACCCTCGGGGCTAGAATTGGGCCGGGTTCGAGGAGTACTGTGCTCTCGGGTGGCGATGGACACGTTCTGGTTTTGGGTTATTCGGGTAAGAGTTGATATATGCAAGATTCAGTTCTACATATGTCGTGTGGTTAGGAATCCCCAGCTGGGTAAATGAAGCGGTTCGAATCGTCGTTACTCCACGAGAAAGGAGTCTTGGCCTTGCACCAACATCGTAGTTAAGAACTGGAATTGAAAGAAAGAATGAGAAAGGTTTTGATGATAATTACTTTGATCTAGATTAGGATCACCTAGAATTGGTTAATGAACCATCAATGGTAAAAGTAAATATTGAAGATAAGGACTTACCTTAGTAAGCTTTTCTGCAAAAAGAAAATTTGATTCTTGATTACCCGTACCTTGATTCCCTAAAGCTAGCATGCCCTTGGAGTCTTTGTCTTAGTCGGGTAAGTCTTGTTGAGTACTCTCGTACTCAGGGTTTGTTAACCCCTTGTTGCAGGTGCGGTTCATGAACAAGTCTGCTTCGAGCCTTGTTGCATGACCGTCGTGGTTGAAGACAGTGACGACGAGTAGATTGTGTGGCCTTTGGGCAAGGCATCTCGCTTGTGTGTTGTAATAAAGTTACTACCGATACTTCTCTACTACTGGTTTGTAATAATGTTACATAAGGTTTGAAGTTTGAAAACTGGTTTGTAACCTAAGTTATTGTAAGACTTCCGCTACTTTACTCTGTTGAATATTTTGAATAAACTGTTGTAATATTGCAATACTCCTGTGATTGGATCCTGTTCGGAGGAAAGCAGGCCTTTTAAGTTATGGTGAACATAAGTACGACTGTCAGAGGTCATTATGGCAATGACGTGTGCTTGTGGGCCATCATAATTAGGAGGTTCTGTGACAGCTGGTATCAGAGCATAATCACTCGAGTTATTGTAGTATTACTTTGTAAAACTTCAAAAGGATTTGGGTCAAACAAATTTAATACTGATATTTTGGGTCCAAATTGCTTTTGCTTCTCTTAATCCATTCTATAGTTTCCTTAGCTCATATTTGAAAGCTTCGTAGTGAAGTATCATGTATAGTGCCCTATGTTATAAAGATTGCATGTGTTACTTAAATCTTTCTGTTAGATCGTAAGTACGATACATGCATCATGATTAATTAACCTGCTTAAGTTACCTTCCCTTTTAAAGTGGTTTGGGTTAAGTAAGGTTCAATCCTATTCATGCTAACCTTCAGATCCCCCTATCTGTTCTCATCGTCCTAATTCTATCTTGCTTTAGGATGGCACGTGTGAAGACGACTCCTCGCAAGAAAACGGGTCCGCAAGGAGTGCCGCGTCATCAGTTGGCCGCCAGAGTTGATGGAGCAAGCAGTAGCCGTAATCCGAACCCGGATTCGGAGTCAGAGGTTGCAAGGCTTACATCAGAAGTAGAGCGACTGGAGCGCAACATGCGTTTTTGGAAACAGTTCCAGAAGGAGTCTTTGGAAAAGGAGACAGAAGCCAGGGCTCGTGTTCGTGAGTTGGAGCTTTATGTGACACACCTGGAGCAGTACAACACAGTCCTGCATGAGGAAGTTCATAGGCTAAATGATCTGATGAATCCCAATCATCAGCCCCAGGCAGTAGAAGATGATGTCGGTGTTGTGGTTGTTCCTGATGGAGAGGACAATGAAGAAGATCCGGAAGAAGATGAACCCATGATGGAAAGTGGGGATGATGCAAGTCATGTCACTGGTGCAAGTGCTCCAGAGAATGAGGAGGAAGTGATCGTGATCAGCGATGATGATGAGGAGTGAAGTGTTGACATGAATGGTTGTGTAATATAGTAGTTTTTCCTGCTTTCTAAGAACCTTAATGGGTAGTTTCTTGCTTGCAAGCCAGTTTGTAATGAAAAATGTAAGATGAGTTTGTATGTGTATACAAGTTCTGTGCTAACTGCTTTTTAATTCAATAAAGCAATAAAAATAAACATGGTTTGTGTACAACAGATGGACGGTACTAGAACTTCCCAGGGAGGGGACAATACCCCGAATCCCCCACCGTTTCCACCCACCTTGGCAGAAGCTATTGCCGCACTGGTTAATGCCACTACCCTGTTGGCTCAGAATCAGAATCAGAATCAGAATCAGAATGGAAATCAGGGTCGTCGAGGCCGTAACAATGGAGGGGAAACCACTTATGTGGATTTCACTGATACCCGTCCACCAGTGTTCTCAAAGGCAGATGAGCCGCTAGAGGCGGATGACTGGCTCCGTACTATGGAGCAGAAGTTTGAACTTTTACAGTGCACAGAGCACCAGAAGCCTGTGTTTGCAGCACAACAACTCAGAGGTGCCGCAGGGGCGTGGTGGGCGAATCTAGTCGCCGCACAGCCTGCTGGCCACCGTGTCACTTGGCAGGAGTTTCGTGAAGCCTTTAGAGCACATTATATCCCAGATGGTGTCATGGCCATGAAGCTAGAGGAGTTTCTCTCGCTGAAGCAAGGGAACCAGACAGTTCTGCAGTATGTGGGCAAATTCAATCATCTGTCCCAGTATGCAGCGGAATATGTGAACACCGATGCGAAGAAGAAAAGTTGGTTCATGAGAGGTTTGAGTACCAGAATCCAGGAAGCATTAGTTACCTGCTATAATGCCACTTACCATGAGATAGTCAATGTGGCTATTGCGTCAGAAGAGAAGTCCCGACTGCACAAAGAGTTGAAGAAAAAGAAGCCAGTGTTTTTAAGTCCGTCTGGCGGCATTAAGAAGCGCCATAAGTTTGTTTATCACCCTCAGAATCATTTCCGCCCAACTTATCGTCCACCGCAATACCAAGCTCAGCCGCAGACGTTTTTCCGTCCTGCCGCAACCCCGCAATTTTTACAACAGCCGAATGCCCCTGGTATTCGAAACCAGACTCCGGTAACCCATAACTTTCCCTGCTACAACTGTGGAAAGCCAGGTCACTTTTCCAAGGACTGCCCATATCCAAGGCCGTACAATCCTAATTATCCCAGAGCTCCCGTACCACAACAGCAGCAACTTCAGAGCAAGAATAATAATCTGAATGTTCAGAAGAGTAAGGGTGAGAAGAGGAAGACCGGACGTGTATTCTACACTCAAGCAAGTGCAATCCCAGAGGGAGAACCTGTTATGATGGGTATGTTCCCTGTTGCTAATCATCCAGCAGTACTGTTATTTGATTCAGGTGCATCGCATACATTCATAAATCGCACCTTTGTTGTTAAGCATGACATTCCAATTGTGGGAACACAAGAAGATTTCTTTATCCAGTCGCCCGGGGGACGACTGTGTACTAAGGAGATGGTACGTGACGTACCTATAGAGTTAGGTGGGCATATATTCCCTACCTCAATGATAATATTACAGAAACAGGATATAGATGTAATCCTGGGTATGAATTGGATGTACCAAAGAGGAGCCCTTATAGATGCACTGCACAGAACTATAAGGTTGAACCTGTCAGATAATAAATCTCATCTTCTTATTCAACTTCCTATCCCAAAGAGAACAGTTGAAAGGGTATGTGCAACTTCAGTACAGGAGATTTGTGATATACCGGTAGTCTGTGAATTTCCAGACGTGTTTCCAGATGATCTACCAGGTCTGCCACCAGACAGAGATGTAGAGTTTGTGATTGAGTTAAAACCGGGTACTGCCCCAATATCCCGGAGAGCTTACAGAATGCCACCCAATGAATTAGCAGAACTTAAGGATCAATTGCAAGAGTTACGTGACAAAGGTTTTATCAGACCCAGTTCCTCACCATGGGGATGTCCAGCTCTTTTTGTCAAGAAGAAAGATCAGACTTTAAGGATGTGTGTTGACTATCGACCGCTGAATGAAGTAACCATTAAGAATAAATATCCGTTGCCTCGCATTGATCTGCTCTTTGATCAGCTTGCGGGGGCAAAGGTATTTTCAAAGATCGATCTTCGATCAGGATACCATCAAATTAAGATTCGACCTGAAGATATTCCAAAGACTGCATTCACCACCAGATATGGACTGTATGAGTACCTAGTTATGTCTTTTGGTCTCACTAATGCACCGGCACATTTCATGTATCTGATGAATTCAGTTTTCATGCCAGAACTTGACAAGTTTGTGGTTGTCTTTATTGATGATATTCTGGTATACTCCAAAAGTGAAGAAGAGCATGTTGAGCATCTCAGAGTTGTTCTGACTCGTCTGAGAGATCATCAATTGTATGCCAAGTTCAGTAAATGTGAGTTTTGGTTAAAAGAAGTGCAATTCTTAGGACATGTGTTGTCAGCCGAAGGAGTAGCAGTAGATCCTGGCAAGGTGAAAGATATTCTGAATTGGAAGCCACCAATCTCAGTTCATGAAGTCCGAAGTTTTCTGGGAATGGCGGGTTATTACCGTCGATTCATACCTGACTTTTCAAAGGTAGCCAAGCCAATCACAGAGTTGTTGAAGAATCAAACTAAGTTTATATGGTCTACAGAATGTGAGAAAGCTTTTAGAATTTTAAAGAAGTCATTGACAACTGCTCCAGTTTTGGCACAGCCAGATATAGAAAAGCCATTTGATGTTTACTGTGATGCCTCGGGTATTGGCCTTGGTTGCGTATTGATGCAGGAAGGCAGAGTCATTGCTTATGCCTCAAGACAGTTGAAGCGCCATGAAGAACATTATCCGACACATGATCTTGAATTAGCAGCTGTGGTTCATGCATTAAAAATATGGCGTCATTACTTGTTAGGTAATACTTGCCACATGTATACAGATCACAAGAGTTTAAAGTATATCTTTACTCAGTCAGAATTGAATATGAGACAAAGAAGGTGGCTTGAGTTGATAAAGGATTATGATTTAGAAGTACACTATCACCCTGGAAAAGCGAATGTAGTTGCTGATGCACTCAGTAGAAAGAATCATTGCAATTGTACGACTGTGAAGCCAATGGATTACAGTTTGTGTTACGAATTGGAAAAGTTGAATATTGAAATAATTCAACAAGGTCAGTTGACTAGTGTCACAGTAGAATCAACACTCAAAGATCAGATTGTATCTGCTCAGAGAACAAATTCCGGAATCACTCACATCAAAGAAAAAGTTAGAACTGGTCAACAGACAGATTTCAGTATTGATGAGGCAGATGTGTTATGGTTTAAGAACCGGCTAGTGGTCCCAAAGGTTCCAGAGTTACGTCGGCTCATTCTTGATGAAGCACATAGTACAAGGTTTTCTATTCATCCAGGAAGTAATAAGATGTATCAAGATTTGAAACAGAGATTCTGGTGGACCAAAATGAAAATTGAGATTGCTAAGTATGTTGCTAGATGTGATACTTGTTGTAAGGTGAAGGCGGTACACCTGAAGTCGGCAGGAATGTTACAACCCTTGCCCATTCCATCCTGGAAGTGGGAAGATATCAGTATGGATTTCATTACTGGGTTACCCAAGACCTCAAGAGGCTTTGATTCAATTTGGGTCATTGTGGACCGTTTGACTAAGTCAGCTCACTTTGTACCTGTGAAGGTTGACTATAGAGCATCTCGATATGCAGAAATATATGTTGCTCGGATTATGAGTTTACATGGAATACCCAAAACAATTGTTACTGACAGGGGTACTCAGTTTGTTTCGCAATTTTGGAGACAGTTTCAAAAGTCATTAGGTACTAAACTTCTTTACAGCACAGCCTATCATCCACAAACTGGGGGACAGACTGAAAGAGTAAATCAAATTTTGGAAGATATGTTAAGATCTTGTGCTCTCACCTATCAAGATCAATGGGATGAATGTTTACCGTTAGCAGAATTCTCATACAATAACAGTTACCAAGAGAGTATCAAAATGGCACCGTTTGAAGCATTGTATGGCCGCAGGTGCAGAACTCCGTTGAACTGGTCAGAACCAGGAGAAAGATGGTTTTATGGAGTTGATCTGGTGAAGAAAACGGAAGAAAAGGTTAGGCAGATACAAAAGAATTTAAAAGTTGCTCAGTCTCGACAGAAGAGTTATGCAGATAAAAGACGTAGACCCTTGATGTTTAAAGTGGGAGATTATGTTTATCTGAAAGTGTCACCCATGAAAGGAGTTAATAGATTTGGAGTCAAAGGCAAACTCGCACCACGTTATATTGGTCCTTTTCAAATCATTGAAAAATGTGGGAAGGTGGCATATAGATTAAAGCTGCCTGAACAACTGTCAGCCGTGCACAATGTATTTCATGTATCACAAATGAAGAAGTGTCTGCAAGTACCTGATCAAGTGGTTGATGTTGAGGGAGTTGAACTTGAACCGGATTTGACATATTCTGAATATCCTGTCCGAGTTTTGGATCGAAAAGATCGTGTTACCCGGAGTAGAACAATTAAATGGTACAAGATACAATGGGATCAACATTCAGAAGAGGAAGCCACCTGGGAATCGGAAGGTTATCTGTTGGAGAATTTCCCGGAGTTCTTTGCTTCTATCTAGGTTGCAATTTCTTCTTTAAACTGTAACCTATCCTTTTAAAAATCTTTATAATGCAGAAAACCCCTACCTGTTTTGTAGACAAGTCTTGGACGTGTTTGCTTGACACGTTTCCTTTTCCATTACTTAACTCAAGGCTTTAAATCTCGGGACGAGATTTCTTTAAGGGGGAAGGGCTGTAACACCCCGGGTGTTATAGTGCTAATTAATCTGCCATGTCATCATAATGCATTGCAAAGCATCCCTGTTAGGTTAAACTTGTTATGCATCAACTAAAACAAGTTTACTTATCTAGGTTGAATGCGTTTCTCAGTGGTGTGCTCCGAACCCGAAAACCCTAATTTCGAATGCCACCGCAAATACTTAGTCCATGCCCTGCGTAATTTGAGGTGTGCGACTGTGTTGCACACTAGTGTCAAGTGTAGGGTATGAGCTCAAGTACAACATTTAAAATGAAGCTCCAAATTTGAGTTTGAATTGGAGTCCCAAAACTTGTCACGAGTTTTCTGATTCAAATTTGAATTCAAATCTGGGAAGAAATGTAAAAGAATTTCAAAAGCTAATTGGTCAACCAAGAGTGGCATTTGGTCAACTATGTCATGTTGGTCCAAATGATGCCCTTGGGTGAGGTTTTGATCACTAAGTAATCACCAATCAAAGTAGCAACAAATTTCGATTTAAAATTCCTCCGAAAACCCTAAATTTCAAAACCCTGTTTTACCCCTTTTGAAATAATTCAAAATCTAAGCAAAATTTGGAAAAAAGTTCAAAACCAAGTTTGTAGAACTTTTTAAGGGCTACAACTTTGGTGTTTTGAGTTTTCAAAGTTTTAGTGAAAAATGTGGAGCAATTTTGAAAATAAACAAATTTCAAATTTAATTCATTTTTGTCCCCAAACTAAGATTTCAAAATGGAGGCTGAATTTTAAAAAGTTTTGAACAGCAAAGTTGTAGGTCTGGTCAAGATATACAACTTTGATGTTGGGAGATTTTGAAGTTTCAATATAAAATCAAAAGTAATTTCTAAATTACCAAATCTGAAAAATGTGTCCCCTTTTGAGTTTAAATTCAAATTTCAAAATCCAGTTAGAATTTGAAAAAGTGTTCAATACAAAACTTGTAGAGCTTGAAATTCTGAAGATTTCATACATTGGAAGTTTTTCAAGTTGTTACATGAATTTGAAAGTAATTTGAAAAACCAGTTTGAATTTCAAAAGTTGGGGGGGACAGCTACAGTGCCGCGACCAATCGCCGCCGGGCACCGCGCGGCATGGGCGCCGGCGAGACGCCGGGCGGCTTCGGCCGGCTTCCAGGCGAGTCCTCGATCGCCAACGCGACGTCGCGCGTCTTCCAGCACAGTCACCGCCACCGTTCCCTATATATACGTCGAGCTCACAGTGGCGATTTTCATTTTCCCTGTTTTCGCCACCGCCGCCACCGCAGCTCCGCCGCTCGTCGCTGCCGCCGTCGAGCCACCTCCAGCCACGCCAGTCGCACCAACAGCATCGCCGCATCCTTGCGCACCTCGTGAACCAGTTGGGTTGGCCCAATTCCGCCTGGATCACCGGGGAGCCGTCGTCTTCCACCTCGGGTCGCCGCCGTTCCCGTCGAGCCCCGCCACCGTGGCCAGCTGCCTCCAGAGCCTCTCAGCTTCAACCGATCACTCCTTCGTGATCGTGGTACGCCCCTGATGCTTCCCGACCCTTCAATTTAGTCTCTACCGTTTTGTAAACGCCGGCGTGCTGCTCCCGTGACCACCGTGCCGCCATCGCCGTCGCTCGCTGGTCGTTAGGGCTCGAGCCGCGATGCTACTTAGCAAAACGGGATCGTGGGGTGGTGTAGAAGGTGTTGGTAGGGTCGGTTTGTCGACCGAAGTGCCGGTCACCGGCCGGCCACCGTGGGAGAGCGAGTGAGAGCGCGGGAGAGCGAGGGGGAGACGGAGGTGAGGGATGACAGGTGGGGACGCAGTGTCAGCGAGAGAGAGAGAGAGCCGGCGCGCGCGCGAGGCAGGCCGCGCTGCTGGGCCGCGTCGCTGGGCCGAGCGCGAGCGCGGGCGCGCGCGAGCGGGCCGCTCGGCTGGGCCGGACCGGAGGGAAGAGGAGATCGGCCCGGTTCGGATTTTCGTTTTTGTTTTCTTTTTCAAATAAATGAATAGTGTTATCATTTGTTTATTTCATTAAAAATTGTGTAGAGTTCCAAAATTCATGAAAATTTTTGTGTAAGCTTTTCAATGTATAAACTATCTAGGAAAAATGTTAAATCATGAATTTGAATACTTTGAGCAGTAGAATTAATTAGTTTCATTAAAGATTAAATGCAACTTCCAGTAATTTTAATAATTAATTTATTAATCCAAAAATTATGAAATTTATTATAACACTGTTGTAATTCATTCTTAACCCATAGAAAAAGTTTGAGCTTGATTAGGTAAAATTTGATCAACTTCTAATTATGCCCTAATTAGTTAAATAGAAAATAAATGTTAATTTGAGAACTTTAAGTGTTGTGTGCCTTTTGATTGAGTGATGTCCTTAGGTCACTACCTTTTTGTGATCTCTGGCACCTTAATTTTATGATTGAGCTCGTTAGTAACTTGTTAGGTTAAAAGCTGGTATCGCGGGAAAACGTCGCTACTAGTTAGTAGGTTTTCCGTTTACGTTTGTACCGTGAAGAAAAGTTGTACTCAAATCGTAACCGTGGCATGTTATCATCAAGCATCATGTTTATCATCGAGCATCATGTTAAAGCATGTTATGTATTCGTGTAGTCTCCGCTTTCGAAGAAGCCGAAGTCGTCGATCAAGCTTCCGGAGAAGAGCGATCGTCGGTGGGTTCCGGACCAGGGGGTGAAGTCCTCGAGTCTGAGTCGGTCGTCGTGTTTGAGCAAGGCAAGCCCCGGTGCATTTAAACCCTACCTTGAGTTTTACAAATGTTTTATTATTTATATTATGGTTGACTGCATTAAGTAATTAGGAGTTGAGTGATAACCTAATTGCTGCATTATCATCCTTGATTATTGTGATATCAACCTTGATACCTGCTTTACAGAAAATGTGTAGTATGCTTCGCTATGCTTAGAAGTTAAGCTTTTAAATGAATGTTTACATAGCCATGACGGCATATCGAATGAATATTGAAATATGTGAATGAACTTGTAAGATCGGGCGGGTGGTTTGGCCACTGCTAACATGCATTGGGAAAGGAGTCCCACTGTATTGTTTCCGCCTTATCAGTTAAGGACCGTACGTTGTTGGCCCTCGCGTCATGGAGTTTTTATTAGTACTAGCCATGTGCCCATGTCGGGTAAGCCTTACTTTGGTTAGTCCATTACGAGAACGTCTAACCTCGCACTGGGAGTGGAGAGATGGCGAGAGTAACGTGTACCCTCGGGGCTAGAATTGGGCCGGGTTCGAGGAGTACTGTGCTCTCGGGTGGCGATGGACACGTTCTGGTTTTGGGTTATTCGGGTAAGAGTTGATATATGCAAGATTCAGTTCTACATATGTCGTGTGGTTAGGAATCCCCAGCTGGGTAAATGAAGCGGTTCGAATCGTCGTTACTCCACGAGAAAGGAGTCTTGGCCTTGCACCAACATCGTAGTTAAGAACTGGAATTGAAAGAAAGAATGAGAAAGGTTTTGATGATAATTACTTTGATCTAGATTAGGATCACCTAGAATTGGTTAATGAACCATCAATGGTAAAAGTAAATATTGAAGATAAGGACTTACCTTAGTAAGCTTTTCTGCAAAAAGAAAATTTGATTCTTGATTACCCGTACCTTGATTCCCTAAAGCTAGCATGCCCTTGGAGTCTTTGTCTTAGTCGGGTAAGTCTTGTTGAGTACTCTCGTACTCAGGGTTTGTTAACCCCTTGTTGCAGGTGCGGTTCATGAACAAGTCTGCTTCGAGCCTTGTTGCATGACCGTCGTGGTTGAAGACAGTGACGACGAGTAGATTGTGTGGCCTTTGGGCAAGGCATCTCGCTTGTGTGTTGTAATAAAGTTACTACCGATACTTCTCTACTACTGGTTTGTAATAATGTTACATAAGGTTTGAAGTTTGAAAACTGGTTTGTAACCTAAGTTATTGTAAGACTTCCGCTACTTTACTCTGTTGAATATTTTGAATAAACTGTTGTAATATTGCAATACTCCTGTGATTGGATCCTGTTCGGAGGAAAGCAGGCCTTTTAAGTTATGGTGAACATAAGTACGACTGTCAGAGGTCATTATGGCAATGACGTGTGCTTGTGGGCCATCATAATTAGGAGGTTCTGTGACACCTTTCCCATAGGCACCAGCTCGGGTGCGAGGTAGCCTAAGGAAGCCGGTGAGGCGGTGACAGCGGCTTCACATTGGAAAAAAAAAACTGACGTCCGTGCCGGGGAATCGAGTGTGATGAGGAGGGAGGGCAAACAAACAATTACCAATATATTCCTCAAGCATTAATTTTAAATTTTATAGATAATCTTTCTTGGTTAAATATCTAATAAATATAAAAATGGTACTTCAATAAACAAAGATGATTTGTGCATGCATAACCCATTGACAATTTTTCATTTTGTGAAGGAAAGGGGGATTATATTAAGAATCGGTCCGTACATCCCAAATTACACATGACAAAAATCTAAAATAAACAATATATAATATTCTATCCAGATTCTTCCATCGTCTTCTTATCATGTGGCTTTTCTTGATGCAACTAATGCTCTAGATGAACAGAGCCTTGTTGAATGCCGGAGCCAAAGGGCGGTCATTTTGCTAATAAATCCAAGGACCAACCCCCAAAACATTGAATATGCTGCAAGATCAAACGTTTCAGAACGAGTCCAAAACGCATCTAAAGCAATGAAAGAATATCAGCAGTTGCATTGTCGGGTACAACATATAATGCAGATTCATCACCTCCAATCCTTGATTTCCTCTCCAGACCATCGACGGTTCAGATCGATGTCCCAGAGTACTTGTCCTCGTTGGGAGTGCCCAGGAGCACCCCTCCCCCTTGCTGATAATGGCCACAAATTGGCCGCCTGATCTCAACTGAAAATCATTTGATTTCGTCAGTAGATTTATTTAGGCTAAACCCTAAAAAACTAGATGTAAAAACTACAGAAAAAATAGATAAGTCCCCTCTCCTTCCTATCACCGACAGACGCACCGGAGAGGGAGAACGAGAGGGGCCCTAGGTGACGGCTGCGAGGAGCAAGAGCTGTGGCGGCAGCGTGTGTTCCTAGCTGCGTGTTTTCTTTCGGAAATTTCAGTTTAGCAGAGCTTTATATATGACCCATTGACAATAACTAAACTATATTAGCACAGAACCCTAGACTTATAACTTTTTTCTGCATACGGTGAGACCCCGCAAATTTTTAACCTAAAGGACCAACACGACTCTGTAACCATGCCTAAACTAGCAGCTTAGTTCCTTCTGGCGAATGACGATCTCCATGGTTCTCAGATGTTGAATCTCATCTTTATCCTTCACAACAGTCCCTGATATTGTTGTTGCAATACTTGCACCAGCTTGGAGCAGGGGGCCATCAAGGTTCATATGCCCCCCTCCCAGGGGCGGACCTAGGCCTAGGGCCACTAGGGCCGTGGCCCTAGTCGTAGCCCAAATAGCTCAGTAATATCCATGTACTATTTGGCCCAACAGCCCAACAAGCACCAGTCTGTGTCGCTCGCGAGTCGCAAGTCACGCGGCCGCCCCCTTCTGGCCTTCTCGCTCGCAGCTGCCGGCCTGAGGCCTTGCCGCGCCTTCGCTCTGCCAAACCGCCTGTTCGTGGAGGTGCTCGCCATGTATTTGTGGAGGTGCTCGCCACGTATGGCAGCAGCAGCGAGGCCACCTGTTCGTGTTCCCTTCCACTCACACTCACAGTGACCGCTCGACAACCATCACAAATTCACAATACGCTCGTGAGTTCAAGATGCGGTCCGAAGACTAATGCTCTCTTTTCTTTTTTAAACCGGTACAAGAATTTGGTGCAAGCATGTTCGCTTCAGCTTATCAGTCAAAATTAACCCTATTTTTTAGTCATGGAACAATATTTTTCTCTCACAATAAATCAGCCCACAAATCAGCCGCAGACCCACAACCACAATAAGTCCTGCCGAACAGAGCTGTAGCTTTCGGCTTTTCGGCTCTTGAATTTGGCCCTAGTCTTAAGCAAATTCTGGATCCGCCACTGCCCCCTCCCCTCCCCCATCCCAAACAGAGACTCTCTCTTCTCAATTATTTCTCGCTCAGCCTTATCTTTTGTTCTCCTGCTCACTTCTCTCTTTTAAGTTTCTTCCTCTTCCTCCTGCAAGCAGCCATGTATTTCTCCTGCAAGCGTCGATGGGTTGGAGAAGCTAAAGTGTGCTCCAATTGTGCCCTTTCGAAGGTACTTTCACGAATCCACCTTGACGTCATTTTAGAGTTCCATCAAGATGATGTCGCGGCGGTTCCTGCTCGACTTCACCTCTCTTGCAAAATATAGACTCTGGAACCTATTGAGTGGCTTCACCTCTCTTGGCTTCACCTCTCTTGCAAAACATAGACTTTGGAACCTATTGAGTGCGGGTTAGGAAATGCAAAATAGGGGCGCTGACTAATATGTGTACCATGGGTATTTCAACAATGAGAAAATACTCTGCCAGAATTAAAGCCCGTGCCTAACTCGGACAGTGGGACCAGTTGGACAAGCTCGAGGGACTCACCCCCACTATGTGTGCTCGCACATCCCCAGTGGAAATGGCCCTCAAGGGGCCTAGGTTCCATGTCTGACATCTCAGGAGTCAGGAGCCCCTTCGATCTGTCTTGTCGTAACTGGGCAACCTCTAGCACATCGGCGGCCTCACCAACAGGCCCGACTAGTCCGCGAAAAGTCGAGCGTGGACATCATATGCCCACGATGAGGGGTCCCCCTTATAATGACCCCAAAATCCGTCCTTGTCAAAAAAAAATCTTTAAACCTTATTAACCTTGAATTTGCTAGTCTTGGCCTTGCCTACCTTGTTAAATATCTTTCCTCGATCCTCGCTGACCGTTTTGGGGTTTTCTGGTCCTTTTGCCCTAGCTCAGTTTCTCCTTATCTTGTCCTTGGTTAAGTCACGGTCTCTATTTTGGCCTTAGGTCAGTTTTAACGGGGGTTTCATGTGAGTTTCATTTGCATTAAATAGGTTGTCACATAGGCATTTTTTATGATATGGCGGTGTATTTAATAAGAGAGAGAAGAAATGAGATGAAACTCTCGTGGTACAATTGTCAACTCTCTACGAGTCTTGAAAGTAAATGCCTATGAAACATTTTAATAAAATTCTCCATTGAGAGTGAGTGTTCTAATTCATCCAAGTTTCATTCCAATTCATATTACATGACAATCTTGGAAACAACGCCATGAAACTTCCCACTCGGACAATGGGTCCACGACTAATAGGGTTCCGAACCATGGTAGCGGGTTAGTAGGGTTTCTACCCTACAACCTCCATCAATTTCCTACCTCAAGTCAAGCCTGAAAAGGTAGTCGTAGATGCTAAATTGGTGGTCGTCTGTGTGCCTTGGTACCTAAGGACCCTAGGGACACACCCTTGCCCTAAGATCACTTCTAATCAATCAACCTAGCCTAGGAATCCTAATTAGAAGGACCTCCCACGAGCTCTTATGCCACGTCACCCATTAACCGGCACTCTTGGCTGAGTCACGTATATATACCCGGACAAACTGTCCCACTTGTCGGATGGACTGTGTTAGCCTGAGTCGATTGACTGTCCAACGAGTAAACATAGGTGTACATCCTTGTGTTGGCCATGTAAATATACGTACCCAAAGCCAATACAATTATTATTAGCCTGCGTCCCTTAATCTCTCGTACGTACAAATAGCACATACGGACACGCATGCATACACTAATTAAAGTATTTAGGATTAACAAAAATTCGTCAAACAGCCGTATATACAATTGTTAGTGGCAAGACGCTCCAATCAGCAGTTCAGTTACAAATACTTTTGGGCACTATATAGTTCATGTTAGAAGTGAATGTAAATAAACAAGATGCGAAGAACTGTTGTTTTCATTGGTTTCTGAAATATATTTATACAAGTGATAGGGTGTCACGAATGGACATGAATGGACATGACTGTTCCAAAGGATATACCCTTTAGGAGTAAAACTAACTGTCAAATCATATCTACTAATCTTGTCTCGATGGATGAGATCATCTTGAGATAAATGCGGTTGTAAGCTGAGATTCCTCGGAAAACCTTATGGGAAAAATCTGAGGAATATATGGATATGCCAGAAAATATCATATTTATTTGTAATTTAAATAAACTACTATGTCGTTGGTATCCCATTAAAATCCCAATGGGGAAAATATTGGAGATACGACATAAAAATAACTCTCCCAAAAACCTTTCGGAAAAAAATATGAGGAGCAATATAAAGTGATAT
The DNA here is from genome assembly GCA_038087645.1 of Saccharum hybrid cultivar R570. Classification (NCBI taxonomy): domain Eukaryota; kingdom Viridiplantae; phylum Streptophyta; class Magnoliopsida; order Poales; family Poaceae; genus Saccharum; species Saccharum hybrid cultivar. Next base: position 135,121 of record JAQSUU010000203.1, on the reverse strand, counting down.
GCCACTAAAACTCCCGTAAAAACCCAGTGGAAAAATTAGGAGTAAATGTGACTACATATTATTAGTATTGCCTCTTGGATAACTCATATGAAAACCTTTTCATGAAAAAAAATATATGGATGGGTTATGAGGACAATATGTGTCTTTAATATTTCCCACAAAAACTCCGATGGGACAATAGAAAATATGACACATGCTTATGTTAATATTACCTCATTAAAAACTTTAATAAGAAACGTTGTGAATAAAACTTGTGAAAGAAAATAGGATAATATGATACTGGTACAGGTCAGCATCTAAGAGATGTCTCCCCCTGATTCTTTCAAATTTTAAAGTTATCGCATACCAATTTCATATACAAAATTTTAAAACATAGGATTTGTTAAGGACTTAATAAATAAATAGGTTAGCGAGATTATCACGTGACTTGATTTGCAAAATGTTTATTCCCCTGTTTCTTTAATCTTACTCCTGCGTCGAACATGTGACGCAGATGATTCACGGTGCATCAATCTCGCAAGGCAAGAAGCAGGATGAAGCAAGATCTTCTGATAACGTGTCCCCAAAGGACTTCGTGAGTGAATGTAAATAAACAAGATGGAAGAACTATTGTTTTCATTGGTCTCTGAAATATATTTATACAAGTAAAGAGATGTCATGAAAGGACACGACTGTTCCTAAAGGACATGCTCTTTGAGAGTAAAACTAACTGTCAAATTCTATCCACTAATCTTGTACTTGATGGATAAGATCACTTTCTGAATACGTGTCTATTCATGGCGTCGTTTCACAACAGTTCATTCTAGAATGTCTTGGTCAGGTTGCGGACAAGCTAGTTAACATCTGGTTCTCATATCCATCTACACGTCTCACAATTGAAAGTTGTCCTTCCACCTGAGAGTTCGGTAAGCTCAGATATTGCGTTATGTTCCATCGCTCCTCATCCGGTGGTCTGGTTTGCCGTCAAATTGGACTGGAAGAACCTGAATGACATCAAGAAATGCTTTCCTCTATCGGCAACTTGGGAGCAAGCCGCTGCTTAAGCAGGGCGAGTGTCACGCTCACGCTGTTGGGGAGGACTGTGATATGTGAATCTGGGCTGTTGGAGAGGCATGAAACTCGATTTTCATCCAGCAGCAAGCAGTTGATGGCATATGATTAAGTCCTGTCAAAAAGAAATGAGGGCCGAAAAAGCACAACATAAACATAATAGAGCATTTTTTTATGCTGAAGGAATGAATGAAGGATTCTGATACTAGACATGCCTCAACTCCGATTTCTGGCCTCTCGAGTGCTATGCAACTTCACACCTGCATCACCTTTAAAACCACTTTGAATCACATGTTTCATCCACTTTGTGGATCGAAACAGTAAATCAATGACAAATAGCGAGACAGGCGTAGAGTTCAGATCATATCAAACTAGAATCTTAATTTGACAGGTAGAAAGTATAGGAAGCAAAACCTCATCTGAAACGACATTTCAATTCACTTCATCACCCCACCTATGCCCAAGTGTACCTTCTCAGCAATAACTGAACTCTCTACAAACTCTGCACAGTTGCTGCTTGCCAAGCTTCTGATTCCTTCAAGCTTTGTTTCACCCTTTTGAGCCACGCATTCTAAAGATGTGTGCAGTGGCATTGTCTGAATTGTATCAACTTCAAGATCTGATGTCAGGTTACCGAGCTTGCTGGATTCATCAGCCAAAACAACTGCTCCCACTGCTGCACAGCTTGTGCCTGATGCTGAGGTATCCTCAGATCCATATGGTGAAGTAGTTAACTGTGCTTGTTCTAAGTTTATATCATCATGTGATGGAGAAGTCTGAGCTCCGCTGCAAACAACACTTGAAACGAATTTGACTGGGATGTCACAAACGACGTTACTGACACTATTTCCATAAGGTGGGGTTCCCACACCAGGTGGGCTTACTGAAGCCCTTTTTACAGATTTGCAATGTTCCACATGGCCATCTCCATCGGAATCGTACTTTCTCTTAAGCTGACTGTCCAAATATGGACTCAATGTGACATCTCCATCAGACTGCTCTTGTTGGTTTGCATGCATTGTAGGGCAGGGTTTCTTGTACCCTTGCTCAAATACATAAGATGGGACCTGCTCCCTATGGACATGGGTGACAGCCAGATCCATCCCAGGCTTCCACAATGAATACATGCCAATTTCACGCATAAATTCATCTACTGTCCCACGGATATCAAACTGTTGACCACGTTTTTTCGACCCCTCTTTCCTTGATAAGCCCATGTAGAAGGCACAATGTGCACAATCTATTGTGGGATCTGAATACTCACATGGGTACGGATGGCACTGCAAAATTCCTTTAGTATCCCGATCAATCTGCATTTTAGAAGAACAAATACCATAAGGAAATTATATTTTTCAGTAAATACAATACAACCATGCTTTTATGTGGACTCCATATGTCTAACCAAGAAAAGTAACAACAGTTGAAGTCATGGTGCACAAAATTAAGAAACTCAAAAGGTACCTTTAAAGTAAGTTGTCTCAAACGAGACTCGATCCATCCCTTCCAAAGAAGAAGATCATCATCATTCTCTGCAACTATGTCAACCACTAGAAACTTTCTGTATGCCTCAAAAAAATGGAAAGGCTCAAATAAAGCATTCCAATTGGCCTTATTAAGTTCAATTTCCTGCATAAAAGATAGGCGGTGAGACCATACCTAGCTATCAGCCATAAATTTACAGGTAGAAATCAATGCATACCTGACAAATTTTGTTGCCAAATTGAAACTGCTCCATTATAACCCTCAGTGTGCTGCTTGAAACATTGTAACTAGAGTTCATGCATGGGTAGGCTGGAGTGATGATGGGCATGAGATGGTTTCTATCACGCGGATTTTTGCGTGGATCCCATATAGAAAAACCAAGATCATTATTCTCAATTGCACATAGCATCACTGGATTTGGCCATTGCCACTGGGTAAAAACTCTGAAGAACCTAGACACCAGCATACTTGGCACAGCATTAGGATAGAGTTGGCAGACACGGGCAACCAGCAGAGCCCAGTTGACACCACCAAGGAAACCAGTAATCTGACAAGGAAAATACTAACATCATTACAGTTCATTTGCGAGGACAACTTCTTTTTGTTAGTGTTCATTCAGTCCAACTACAAAATAAACTGTGCAAATAATTGATGATGAGCTCAGGCGTACATTAGAATAAACACCCCTTCTCTTTGCCCAGTACTTCAAGCATCTGAGTGTTGTCCGGAAATTCTGCAAAGCACAAAGTTTGGTATACTAACACAGTGGGACCATACCATACAGGATAAAGTTGAGGGGGCTGTTTCATATAACCTCAACATTTGGAACAAGACGAAGAATCTGATCCGCCACTCTGCATCCATTAAGACTTCGAACAGTTGCTTCATCAACATCACAAAGCACAGATCCTTGAGAGATATCAAAATCCTGCAGCAGTACAAGAAAACAAATAAACAATACATCTGTTCAACAGCATTCTGCATGCATGTATGTTCTTCAGAGAGAGATCCCATGTTAAGTTGAATCAAAATCTCCAATATTTACAAAAATGGGGAAAACGACTTCAAGAAGGCAAAATAAACAGTTTAAGGTATATGTTTTGTCCCTCCTGTCATCTTAAAAGTTTAATATTAACAAAATAGATGACATTAAGTTAGAGAAACAGGTCCAGGTGATATACATTTTAAGGAAACAGGTTTTAATAAAAAGCCCAAAATCTATCACAACTTCCACCTTTGAAAAGCAGGAACCCATATAAGATAACTTAAGTGGCTAAAACACTATCATGTGCAAAAGGTACACTCCTTATGCAGGAAAATTTTCTTTAACAAGCTATCATGTGCAAAAGGTACACTCATGCAGGAAAATTTTCTTTAACGAGTGTAGCCGAACAAGGACACATCAACACATAGAAGTATTCAATGGAATGACTTACCACTGGTATCACTGAAAGAGAGAGGCTAGCATACAGAAGGTCAATTGATATCCCACGGAACTTAAATTTCAATACAGGTACGTGAGCGTCAGGTACAGGTTGCAACTCAGTAACTTCTTCCTTCTCTGCTAATATGCCATGCAGTGTGACAAAGAAATCCTCCTGAGGAATATTATTGTTAACATCCATCATATATCCTTATGGAATCCATACAACCAATATAGCACAGGTGAAATCACCTCTCGGTTCACATATGAAGGTCCAACACAAAGGGTATCAATATCAGCTTCAGGTCCATGAACCTAACAAGGTTATAAGACAAAATTTATCGACTAAAAGTATTTAATGCAAAAGGATAGCATACTGTCTCAGCACCTCACAAAATCAAGTAAGATGGGACACATAACCTAGGGAAGGATGTTTTTGTTGCCTTTACATACGATTTTCGCTAAGTTAAATGATATCAAGAAGTCTGACCAAATCCTAGTCACCATGGGACCAACCAGGCGACTACTCGCGATTAGTCATCAACCAGGGCGACTAGTCAGCCCTGGTCGGTCCTGGTCGTCCTATGTATCAGGACTAATATACCAAATATATACTAATATATTATATGTTCTAGAGTACAAATCAAGCATGAAGATAACTCTAGGGTGGTGGCTGCAAGTAGGGTTGCAAAATTGGGCTGGAAAACATGAGGTCAAGTGCCCTAAGCCATCCCAGATGCAGCCCATGTCCTCAACTGCCCAGCAATTCCATTCTTTTTCTGGTCTTCCACCCCCTAGTCATCGGACTAATCGTGACTAGTCGACAATGAATCGTACAACCAGAAAACTAATCAGCCTAATCGAGTCGTAGCCCCTAGTCGAGTCCAGGATACCGACTAGGAGTCTAGGATGACTAATTGCTATTGATCGTGATCAATCAGACGACTTTATAACACTGAAGTTAATTTGCGAGATGCAGCAGCGAACTGCTTACACAATAGCTGTAAAATAAGCATCTACAACCTAGAAACCCTTGTCCTACAAGTTATTGCTTTAAACAGATATACAAGCTCTCAAAGTTTTGCAGTATTCAAGTAACAAGAATATGTTGGTGCTCTTCATCTGAGTTACACACAGTGGCCTGAAACCATTCTCAGAACATCTGGTAATACTAATACCATTGCTCTTGAATACAACAATGAATGTGAATGAAGAAAGAAAACTATAAACCCCATAAACTCTATTGATCTTGTCTACAAAACAAGAAATGCAATCTGTCATTTTTTTAAGTTATCAACTAGCAAGAGGCCAACCAAAGACCAGCAGTGTATGTTCCAGTACAAAATTACAATCCGTACTAAAACAGTCGACAGTAATGTTCCTTCAGATTCCTTTTAACCAACTCTTATCTTTATATGGCAAGTAATTGCTTAATGCCACATGCTGGTATGTAAAACTTAATGAAAAGTGGAGTACCAAATTTGAAAGTACCTACTAGTGTTTAGTTGCAAGCTCTTCTGCTTATGCAGAACATAAAACTAAGTCTGAGGTTCTGAACCCTGAAGAAACTAACAAATTTAGGTTATCTTCAGTAAGTGGGAACTTGACTGCTGCTAATAAGAATAGATACAATGAGTTGTGCTTTTTCAATAACTGAATGGCAAGAAAAGTTGTTATACGATAAAAGAACCAAAGAAGCAGATACCCCCAATCTGTAAGAACCAAAAGTAAAAAGGACAGCATTTGCTTGTTCAACCAATTGCTCAGCATATCCTTTCTTACTAGTCAACTGCTTCACCCATTCCTTGACTATCTGTAAATTCAAAAGAAAGTATATGTACACGTTAATGTATTATGCAACACTTCAAGGCTCAAGCAAAGATAGATTAAGAAAAAAAAGACAGAAAAATAGTTCTATTATTTCTACAAAGTAGCAGTGGAAAAGAAAACTATATAGGTACTAAAGAATATACCAGCAATGGACAGATAAATATGTTGGTAACTATTCAACATTCTTTCCTATTCAAAAATGCTGAAACAAAAACCATACAAGTACTTGTGCACCACACTGACTTAGCAAAATGCAACAAGGCAGTACACACCATACAAAGCTCAATTAGGAAGTACTACTGCCATTTCAAATTGTAAGTCGGTTTATATTTGTTCTAAGTCAAATTTAACTTTAACCAAGTATAGAAAAATATATTAACATCTACTATATCAAAACAAAATACACTATCAAAATATATTTAATGGTGTATCTAAATGAATATTGTTTGAGGTTGTAGATATTTGTGCATTTTCCTATAAACTTAGTCAAAGCTAACGAAGTTTGACTTAGGATAAAACTAAAATGACTTACAATTTCGAACAGGGTGTAGTATATATCAGATGTTTCCTTCTAATAAAGTACAACCCCCAACTCAATCAAATATGAGATGTCAACTTGTTGGGTAGGGTAAACAAACATGTAAATGGCGGGTAAAACAGGTAGTCGGATTACCTGACCAATCTCGGATAGCACATCTTCCCGCTTCGCAGACTCCTCTTTCCCCTCATAGAGGCCCGCTTCAACCAAGAACTGAAACCAAGTTTTTCAGCAAAACAGAAGGAACGTCATCACAATGGAAGCCAAGTGAAGCCGAGGGCTGCAAAACGCAAGCAGAGACACCGAATAACCTTCTCCAGCTCGGCCGTCCTCTGCAGATCCGCCAACGTCGGCCCCGCCAGAGACAACGGCGGGTCCGTGCCGCTGTACCGCTTCGGGGACGACCGCAGCGCCGCCCTGCCCTTGCCCACAGATCCCGCCATTGACACTAGTCAGCGAAGCACCTAAGCCTCCGCGCGCCGCCTAACCCAAGCAGCTAGCAGCTAGCAGATCCCTAGACACCAGTAATCCGCGCTTAGGACCCAAAAATTTCCACGAAAAGGACGCTAAATCGAGCCTACCCTGTCACCCAGCCACCACCGGATTCAAATCGACCGGTCCGCTACAAAACCAAGCGACGCTGACTGGAATTTGACGTCCTGGCTAGCCTACCAAATTCCGCCGGCAGAGTTCCCCGCGATGCGGCAGAGGAGGAACCCTAGCCCCTAGGCCCTACGAATGAACGCGGAGTTGGAGAAGTGGATGCAAGATGGATTCGTGGGCGCAGTCAGCGTGGGTGTTTGCGGCGGGGGTGGGGAGGAGGCGCGTGAGCGTGACTGCGTGAGAAGATTCGCCGTGCGGAAGTAGGAAGATTCGCCGGCGCCCGGCTGCTGTGCGCGAGGGTTCCGCCTGCTGACAGGTGGGCCATGCTCTGCTATAAAGTCTTTTCCTTTCTTGGACTTCGAATTTAGAGACACTACTTTATTAGTTTATCAATGAAAAACTTAAAAAGGAATTATAGGCATTGAAATTTCTTCCAAAAATTATTAGAGACACTAAATTTCCTAATAAAATTGGTGGGAGATGGAAACAAAAAGTTGGTGAAACAAATTTTCCTCTGTTGGATTATTCGAACGGGCTTGCTAGCTCCCCGCGTCGTCCCGAACATCACCAGCATCGAAAAGAAGGAGAAGGGGGCGGCGAATGCTCAGCCGGCGCTGGGAGGAGCTACCGATACAGCACCCGATCTACTTTTAGAACATCCAGATGCAACAATTGCAACATATGTCTGAAGGCAGATAAAACACTTGAAACATATATTTGAAACATTGCCAAAAACGCTTGAAAAACAATATAAAACATACGCAACAATCCAGATAAAACATACTTGCAATATACATCTGAAAAACATATAAAACATTGGAAGCAAAAGCTTGCAACGTACGTGTACAACCATTGCAATATATGCACCATCTCGATCTACATTTGCAAATCCATATGAAACACTTGCAACATACCTCTGAAACACTTGAAACAGATGCTTGCAACATGCGCTTTCAAGCGCAACATCTACTCGTTGCTTAGACGAAAATGGAGGCTCGTCGATGCGGAGCTCGACGCCAGCATGGAACTCAATGCCATGGAGTAGCGCGAAGGTCACCGGTGTGGAGCTCGTCAATGGCACAGACCTCGGCAAGGGCCGCGTCAGGCGGATGGAGCGCGGCCACGACAGATGGGAGACACGAGTTCGGGCGGGGGCACATGGCATGCGTGGGCAGCGGGGCGTGCAGTATGAGGGGAGCGGCGCGGGTGAGGGTGGGGTTCGTCCCGCGAGCAGGGGCGCGGAACGAGAATAGCGAGCAGGCAGCGTGGGTGAGGTCCGTCCCGTGAGCGGGGGCACGTAGCGCGTAGAGTGAGCAGGCGATGCTGGCCAGGCTCGGACGGACGCCCTATAAGGAGCATTACCGTTATTCAAAACATGAATTTCAAATGTTAACCTACATGACAATCACATTAAAGCATGCCTTGTGATAATAACCATTTGTGGCGATGATATGGTTGAAACCTTATAAAACTTTTTTCCAATAGAATAGGGAGTTCTTATTTATTAGGGATTTTTTAAAAGCTCCAACTCTAGTTGTTTGTCAGTATTTTAAAAAGAACTTTGCCCTTAAAGCCATCAAGAAATCACAGCTCTTTTTAAACTAGGAGCACACAAAATTTTGTTTTTGTCTGTTTTCCTCCAAAAAAATACTCTTCAAAGCTATTTTTCTAAACATTTTTACATATTGCTTTAGCTTTACTAGAGCCGTTCTATCATATCATAGGAGTTAAATTCGGGGCCAGTTTAGCAGCCGAAGTTTAGCTAAACATACCCTAGGTTTGATTGTCTACTAAGTTCACATTGAAAAGCAAAGTAATATAGTCTCACTCATATAGAAGGCAAGTGCATCTTCGTCTCTTGCCAAGTGGAAGCAATAAAAGGGTAAATACTCATGTTCGATCCATTCTCATCTCCAATCAATAGGGATCTATGGCAGCAGCACTCACCAACTCACCTTCTAGAACCTCTCTCCAAGCTCCAGCTTAGGTTTTTTTACCGCTGCCATCACTGCCCACCGTCCTCCTCTTCCTCCGATGACCTTTTCTAGCGGCGAGCATTAGCGGGAACCCATTCTCTATTTATATCCACTAGTATTTTTCTAGTTTTGTTAAGAATTTGGCTTGGACGGCTTGTTCCTTTTTGCGGCGCTAGTGTTTGGTCAAGGCCTCTGTCGTTCTTGTCATCATTCGTGTTAGTGCAAGCCTCGGTATCATTGGTTCCGGCTCTGATTGCTGCAGAGGCGTCAATAAAGTAAAGTCACTCACCGTCCTTCGCCCCTTTCTACCACTCGTGGCTACTTGCCTGGCCGTTGACATCAAGGATTTGGCCAGAACTTTTCTCCTAGTTCTCTTCCACTACTATTGTTATGTGCTAGCCACTGCTCAGATCTATTCATCCTCCACACCTCGACTCGAGCCAGTTCGTTCGTCCTAGCCTCAGATCTGGTAACCACCACCTCCATATTGTCTGTGTCGAGTAGGTGCACTCCCTCATTGGGTACAAGTCAAGCTTCAACCTCGTCGGCATCAAGTTCAACCACCTTTACTAGATCTTTGTCGACCTCTATCAAGTGCCACCACCGACCATCTTCGGCAATCTTATGTGATAATGATGTTTCTTTATTGAAGGTGGTGGAAGATCATCGTTACCTTTGCTTATGGTAGCGAGGCCTTTCCGCCCCAGCGTATCGTAGCCACTTAGCTGGCTAGGCCACCACCCGAGCTCTTTGCCAGCATTGATGGTGTTGTCATCATTGAGTTTGTCTTGTTCTCTGAATCTGTATTGCTTCTCTAATCTTGGATATATGTTGTGTTTTTATAAAAAAACTACAATAAATGGCATCATAGCCCTTTAATCCCAATGGGAAATGGGGTTTAATAGAATCATCGTTCCAATGAGATTAGGATTGAATTTAACAAGTGATTTTGAATGTGGGAAAAGATGACACATATCGGTGGCAAGAATCGAGGCACTCTCTTCATCTATCAATGTAAAACGTGCCTATTTCACAAAAAGAAAATGTAAAGCATGTTTATGATTTGGAAAAACATCAAAAACTTTGCAGGTTTTGAACATCAAACTATGCGAAAAAGGTTGCAACAATAAATTGAACAAGTGTTTTCATGATAATGACTTGTAACATAAGAGAAATTAAATGACATGACCAATGTTTCTGATCTCCCAATTAATCATCCTTATCAGTACTTAGCACTCGATTAGTCCCTCCGATTAGATCAGAGCGATCAGAAACCTGATCGTCCGATTAGACAAATGGGCTGCTTCAGTTATTGGGCTATATTTATTTGGTCCAGGCCCATTAGGGTTTCTCTTATATACAGAGGCGGAGCTCCCCATGAGGCAGGGTGGGGCAGCTGCCCCACCTACCGCTGGCGGGAAGCCCCTACTACCCCTCACTTCACCCTCAAGACATCAGGCGTCAAGCGGCATCATCATGTGCGGCGTCCAGCCGGTGGCACAACTGGAATGTGATTTTGGGAGAGGGCTGAGGACGCGCGACCAGAGGCCAATGGCCCAATAGAAGAGAGCCCATCAGGCATGCCTAGAAGAACTCTCGATCTCCAATTCCCCCGAAGCCTGACTCCACGAGGCTTGAGTAGTCGAGTTATGATGACCGACGACAACCCCGTCACCATGCCACCGCCGTCCTAGCTGCAGCTGTCGGTCGCCAGTGCTCCTTGCTGCCACAGTGCCACCCCGCGCGGAGCCCCATGCCTTGGCTGCTTGGCCCTTGCTGCTAGTTGTTGGGCTGCTGGCGCCCCTTGCTGGCTTGCTGTTGGGCTACCGACCACTGCTCAGCACAGGTGCAGGGGCAGGGGCAAGGTAGCAGCCAGCAGGATATGCATGGGCAGGGGCAAGGTAGCAACTAGCTCGTTGTGTTAATGGATTCTATTGAGGTGCTATTGACTGCTATCTTGTAAGGAGAGATACTATCTTCAATCAATTTCTAAATTATCATAATTAAACATTCATATGGGTCCTTACAATGCTACAAAAAATTATGTCTTTGGTTCGCCCCACCTAAATTTTTGTCCAAGCTTCGCCACTGTTATATACCTCACCCCCACTCTTTCTCTCCTTAGTCCTCAGCCCTCACTCCAGCCTTCACCTGTGCAGCTGCTGAGCTGTCTTCCTTACTACCTACGTGCATCTCACTCCCTCCTTCTAGTTTCAATCCAAGCAACCCGTCAGTGGATCTTCCCTATTGCTTGCTGCTTCCTCCTCCCTTCTACTGCAGGGTCACCTATTCTCTTCCCCACCTACAGGTTGTAGGTCCAAGGGAGCACGAAGATGAGCTCCTCCTCTGAAGGTAAATCGGCTTTGTTCTTTCATATCTGTCATCTCCTCTCCTCTGCACTATGCTCAAATCTTGATGCTTGGTTTCTTTGGCTCTTTGTTGAACTTGTGTAGATGAAAATCAAAGGCAACATCATACAATGGAAGTCATCATTCCTAAGCCTAATCCTAAAGGAGGTGCAGGTGCAACAAGCTCATTAGTCGCATTAGCTAGTGCTAGTTTAGCATCCTCAGCTGCTCTAGATGTTTCATCCCTTGTAGAAAAGGTTATAGCAGCACTACCTCCAGAACTTGCTGAGCAGGCTAAAGATCCCAAGAGGAAGGCTCGATCTCAAGATCCAGGATGGAAGTATGGTTGGTGGCCAGATCCTACAAAGAAGAAATTTACTCAGTGCATTTTCTGTAAGAAGGTAGTGCCTACAGGAATCGTTCGGTTTAAGATGCACCTTGCTAGGGGTTATGGGGATGCAGTGAAGTGCACAAAACCACCTCTAATAGTCCAGCGAGAGATGGTTGTTTACTTGAAGAAGAATACAAGACTACAATTGTGGCACTTTTTGGAGATGGTGAACAAGAACAAGAAGCAAATGAAGAGGATGAAGTTACTGAAGTTGAACCAGCAAAAGCACCAAGTTCTGGGACAAGACTCAAGCAAGCACAATCACAAACAAAGAAGAAAATAGCTCAAGCTGACATCACTTCCTTTATGGTTGCGGGTCATACTAAAGCAGCAACTCAGAACACCAACACCAAGTCAGTTAGTGACATGCTTCGCAGGACACCAGAAGAGGTAGTTGCAGAAAGGCATAAATCCAAGACTTCTCAGCCCACTATAGAGCAATGCACAAAGAAAGATACATAGGCTAAACAAATTGTTGATGATCATGTTGTTGATTTCTTCTATGAAAATGGTATACCATTCAATGTCATTAATTCAAGAAGTTGGGAGATAATGCTTGAGTCCATTGGACAGTATAGACCTGGGTACCACTCACCATCTATGCATGGCATTAGGGAACCATTGCTTAAAAGGGCTATCAATAGGACAGTAGAACTAAGAAAGAAGCATGAGGAGAGTTAAAAAGAATATGGTTGCACTCTCATGTCCGATGGTTGGACAGATACGAGCCACCGCCATATAATCAATTTTCTTGCCAACAGTCCAACATGGACCTTCTTCCTAGGTTTAGTGGATGGTTCAAGTGAGATAGCAAATGCACAATTGCTAGCTGATTTGTTGGAGCAGCAAATTGACAAGATTGAAAAGGAATATATGGTGCAGGTTGTCACAAACAATGGGGCCAACTTTAAGGCAGCGGGAAGGATTCAAATGGAGAGGATCCCATATTTGTTTTGGACACCTTGTGCTGCCCATTGTTTGAATTTGTTGCTGCAAGACATTGGTGAGATAAAGGAATTCAACACTGCCATCAATTGGATACTTGATCTAATGAGACAGAAGATAGGTGGAGATCTTATGAGACCAGCTGTGACTCGATTTGCTACTTCTTACCTAACATTAGCAAGTATGTACAAGCACAAGAATGACTTGAGAGCTTTAGTTGTTAGTGAAAAATGACATGCTAACAGTCTGTCCAACACTAGTGAAGACAAACAAGTTGAGGATATTATCCTTTCCATGCCTTTTTGGAATAAAGTAGAGTGTTGCTTGAGAGCTTCACAGCCCCTTCTTGTCGCTCTAAGGATTGCAGATGGGGATGAGACACCAGCAGCTCCTGAGATCATGGCAGCCATGGATCATGCAAAGACCACCATTAAAGAATCTTTAAAAGCTAAAACCAACTTGCTTAAAGAAGTAATGAGGGGCTATCATAATAGGTGGGAAAACCAAATGCAACAAAAGTTGTATGGGGCAACCCTATTCTTGAATCCAGGCAAGTTCTTTGCCTTAAGGGAGAAAGACAAGAGACAAGCTGCAAAGCTAAGGATCATGTTCAATGAAATTTTATATAAAATGGTGGCGGATGACGATGAACAATCCAAGATTTCTCTTCAAGCTGATGATTATGAATAGTCTGAAGGTGAAGGCTTCTCAATGCCATTAGCAATAAGAGACAGAGATAAAAAGAACCCTAGTAAGTTTTGGATATTTTAAAACCTTCAATCCTTCTCAATATTTGTTTTGTTATGACCTGATTATTAGGTAATTGTGTTTCAGTTCACTGGTGGAATTCCTATGCTGGCTACTCATTTGAGCTCCAAAGTCTAGCAAAGAAAATTATTAGTCTTTGCTGCTCTGCATCAGGTTGTGAGCGTAATTGAAGTGTTTTTTCCCCTGTAAGTACCACTGCTAGTTCAAAGTAAAATCAATTATGTATTTACGATATTGTTTGCAAACCAATGTGTTGTACTATTGTTCATTAATTTTTATGTAGTTCCACACCAAAAAAGAGGAACAGATTAGAGCACAAGAGGTCAAACAGGTTTCAAAAAATCAGAGAGTTTGGTTGCAAAGGACAGAAGAGCAACCCTCTCATGCTAGATGAATTTCAGTGGAATAATGAATGGGTGGATGAGAATTATGTGGAAATGACTTGGGCTGCTGTTTATGAAGCTATTGGTGCATCCGAGAATCTACATGGCTGCTACTTGCCTAGGGCGACTGCTGCTCGTGCAACAACCTCTGTCAACCAGATGTATACCAAGAAGCATCCAAGGATTGCTGCGGCTGCAACTCCAGATATCATTGATGATGAAGATGATGACCATGAAGCACAAGTTCAGCCAAATGCATCTAATGCTGAAGTAGGAATGGAGGTAGATGGAGACTCGGGTGGAGATGGAGGAGGCTTCAATTTGGATGATGATTTGCTTATTTAGATTTAGATGGTTGCTGAATGCTGATTGAATAGCAACTAATGATATCTTAAAAACTCTGAATGTTGTTTACAGTGTTTAATTAAGTTTGTAGTATGTACTCGTACTATATTAAGTCAGCTGTGGACTATGCTAGTTCTCTTAATTCCTACTTTTCTGGATTTGGATTGAGTATGTGCTGCTTAGCTGCTGTAATGCTGTCAGTCTATCATGCTATTCTTTTATATCTACTTACTCAAGTTATCTATTATTTCTGTAGAAAATCAGCGAACTAACTAGAAATATAGTCTTGATGCTCGATGTCTACTATATAAATATATAATATATGGTATATGTACCATACATATATGATATATAGTCCTGCCATATGCTAGACGATTAAACCGATCAGAGGTCGATTAATCGTCCTGACCGATCAGGGACAATAAGCCGATTAGAAAACATTGGACATGACATACTTTTCAAGACCTTGTAGTGGAAACTAAAATGTATGACTTCAATTTAGAAGGTAAATCTTGTTAGATTATAATCATCACAAGTTTTAAGTTCTGTCATTTTCATAAGCTTATGAGTTGTTCAATCCATAGGGCATGGACTGTGTATAAAGACCAGTTAATTTTTATGGGTAGAGTTGGTCTAATTTTTATGGGTGGAGTTGGTCTATATTAAGTCAGATGGGAAGAAGAGAAAGATACAACTCTCTGAGCTAGAGGAATGATGAGAAAAGGCAAACCATAATGCAAAACTCTACAAAGAGAGGACAAAGAGGTGGCATGATAAAAGATTGAAAAAGAAAGAATTCAAACCAGGTGACAAGTGTTGCTTTTCAACTCCAGAGTGAAGTTGTTTGGACAGGAGAAACTACAAAGCAAATAGGAAGAACCTTACAAGGTAATTAGCACATCGTCTCATGGAGCTGTCAGGATGAGTGGGCCCGTGCCGTCGTTTAGTCCTCATCAAGAGCTGAGGGCCTATTTGGTTTTCAGGAGTTAAAGTTTAACTCCCATCACATCAATGTTTTCTCAAATACATGGAGTACTAAATGTAGATTAATTGCATGCATGTCGGCATAGATTAGGAGTAATTTACGAGACGAATCTATTAAGCCTAATTAGTCCAAGATTGAAAACTTTTTGTCAAATAAGACGAAAGTGCTACAGTGTTTGTTAAACTTTAACATCCAAACCAAACAGGCGCTGAATTGTGCAATGCCTTGTTGTTTAGTTCCAAAGTTGAGAGGTGCCAGAAATACTATAGCATTTCGTTTGTATTTATCAATTATTGTTCAAACATTGACTAATTAGGCTCAAAAGATTCGTCTCATAAAATACAAATAAACTATGTAATTAGTTATTTTTTTACCTACATTTAATACTTCATATATGGCCTTGTTTAGATGCCGGATTCGGCCGGCCGAATCGGGCACTGCTGCTACAGTGTTCCTGTCAGAACACTGTAGCAGCTTTTGTTTTTTAGTGCAAAAAATTGTCTAAAAATTGATTAATTAGACTCAAAATGTTCGTCTCGCAAAGTACAACAAAACTGTACAATTAATTTATGATTTCATCTACATTTAGTACTCCATGCATTTGCTGATATCTTGATGTGATGAGAAATCTCTTTTTTGCATAGTGAAATTTGAGGGTGAATTTAGGTATCTAAACAAGGTCTATATGTCTAAAGATTTTATGTCTCAAGATTTGATGTGTACTTTTGTATTTTGCAGGGGAACTAAACAAACAAGGGCCAAGTTCGATCCGATCCGTGCCCGACCTTCCCACTCGCCCATCACCAGTCACCACCCACAAGTAGAAACAAATTCTTCTAGCTCTCGCTCGCTCGCACACTCGCCATCATCCCCTGCGCTCGACGAAACGACGGCCAGAACCCCAACAGTGGAGGAAGCTAGAAGAGTCCCGAGAGAGAGCATGGCCGGCAAGAGCTTCCTGATCCGGTCCCCCAAGGAGGAGTCCGACGCCGCCGTCAGAGGTAGAATGCGTCCAACTTTCTCCCTCATCGATTCCCGTTTCCCACCGCGTGATATCCGATTCCCGGTCCATTATCGGCACGAATTCAGGAAAGATGATAGATTTGTTGTGCTTGGGCAAGAGGTTTTGGCAATGGGGGCCGTGCAAATCTAGAAGCCCCAGCGTGGGCGGGTGGGTGGTTGGCGTCTGACTCTGGGGATTGTCGCGGAGCCAAAGACGGGCTTTTGGTCTGGTTTCGATCCCCATTCCCCCCGCGGGGCTACATTTTTGTTCCGCTTTGTCTTGACGGTCTTAAGTTAGCGGGTGTGCTTCAGTGATTATTATTAGTATGTACATCTCACGTCTCTTGATCAGCTGTTCCTTGTGAATTAAACTATTCAATTTCTCTCTGATATCTTAGCAGACCTGCAGTTGAACGAACACAGTGGCAGTGTGTGTGTTTGGGTGGGGGGGTAGTGGGTTATTGGCATTGCGGAATCAGTGACTGGGTTCTGGCTGTGAGTTTTGTTTTGGGTACTGTGATGTTAATTTCTAGAATTTTCCTGTTACAGAGGCTGTACTACTGGGAGCAAAGAACGCCGCAATAGCTGGTACTGTGGTGGCGGTTCCCACGGTGTGTAATTGTTTCACTGTTCTTAGTAGTATATAGTTTATGTGCACTTCCTGTAGCACCCGGTTTTAAGAACAAAACCAGATACACACCATATGTGAGCCCAGGAAGTCAAATCTCACATATAGCTACAAATAAAGGTAATATCAAATGACAATGCTTAATATATAACGTACTTATTATAAAAGATATAACCTTAGATATCAAACAGCGGAAAGACAACTCCGGTCTTCAGGTGAAGACTCCACTCCACAGGGACAACTGACTGGTTGATCACAAGCCTGTCTGCTCCAATTTTTGGAAATCTGGTACCCATCCGGGATTTTTCCAAAATATTGAAAATAAACAAGCGTGAGTACATTTCGTACTCCACAAGCATAACATGGGGATTCATGAGGCTCAAAAGGCAGACACAGTTTACTGCATTTAGCATTTTAGTAAGTCACATTTTGTTATTGATCAATATCAAATTATGCTTAAGCTCCCAAATTAACCCACATGATCATATACTAGAATTAAATAGAGTCATTGATCAACATTATATCATCATCATCGTCATCATCATCATAATACCATCATAGTTCACCACGAACAACATCTTCACAAGTGACCATTTATTCTGTGAGTTTTCCGGGCCGCTCGTGACCGTGAGCACGGCTGTTATAACAGTTTTAACACTCTGCAGAGGTTGTGCATCTTTACCCGTGAGTCGTGTTGCCCATATGCCCGGGTTAATTACTCCCATAACACTTCCAAGGTGAGCGGGCAGGGTACACTATGAAGCCTTCCATAGGTCTTGTCTAACAAGTTAGGGCCGCGAGGTTTCCTCGGCAGGCAGATATAGAGAACCCCCCTTTCTGTGGCACAATTCCCGCAGGCTATACACACAAGAACAGAGACAGTTCTATACCCAAAGTGGCAAGCCCCTCTTGCGCCCTTTCGGGTAACCTCTAACAAGTTAGAAAAGATCATATTACTAAGCTAAAGTCAGAGCCATATAACTCTCACGGTTGCACTGTATGTCCCAGCTTTTGCCCTACAGATAAGTCCTTACGGAGAGTTTAGGGCAACATGATCGACATCATTTGCACCATCACCCTATAGTTCAATTATTACCATCATGTTTATCCGTTTGTTCCATTAATCATAGTATTGATCATGTTTGAATAGAGCACTAGCATTCTACCCATATGCAATAAAACCCATAGGCATCAAGGTATAAGTCATCAATGGCTAGGATGTCCTTATAGTCGAGCAATATTAGACACATGCATAATGAGTAGATTATATAATGAATAGGAATCAAGGTAGGCCCATGCTATACTTGCCTTGGTTCCCAAACTCGTGTTGGTCCTGCTGGTCATTGAAGAGTTCTTGGTCTCCAACGTTTTCCTCACCGTCTGAACGCGACCAACACGGCAACATACAACATTCTAAAAGCATTCATGCAAAGCAAACATTCCTATCATTAGAACATTACACCAACAGTATTGAAATCAAGATAAAATGTTTGTAAAACTAATCTACGTTTCGCTACGATCACATCAACGCGAAGTTCACGAAAAACGGAGCTAAAATGCGAAAGTTATGAGTAAAACGGGTTTTCCTATCGCCCTATATTTAATTAATTCTAATCATGAAATTAAAAGTTCCAAACTTGACTAACAGTAGCTCCAACATGTAGCTTATGAAATTACGAAGCTAACGCGATTTGAATGGATCAATTCGGTGTTAAAACGACAATTCTATAAGCGAAACAGTTTGAATGGCATTTCTGTAAATATTGAAAGCGTACTTTTGACTTAAACAGTGAAGTTTACGCTTTCCAAACGGGATTGCGCATTCGGGAAAATACGCTAAGGACGGCGGGTTAGGACTTAGAAAAGTCCAGGGGCTCTTTAGCAAATTTACCCCCGAAGGGGTATCTTCTATTTCAGGCCGTAGATCTCGCGATGGACGGTTCGGATTAGACGTGGGGGGGGGGGGAAAGGGGAGCCGGTCGCCGGAGTTGGGGAAGATGCGGCGGCGCCGCCATTGCCGTGGCGGAGGGCTCGCCGGAGTTGCCCAATCGAGCTCTACGGGGCGCGGTTCGCTGAATAGAGAACACCGGGAGAGAGAGGAGACAAAGGCGAACTCACTAAGATGCGTTTCGCGGCTGGAGAAAGAACCAAGGGGCACCCGCCATGGCCGGCCGCGGAGGAGCTCGCCGGAGTTCGCGTAAAACGGCCCTAGAAGTCACCATTCGACACGGGAGGTGGATGAGGAGAAAGAGGGGAGCGGGGCGAAACTCACCTAGCGACAAAACGAAGACGAGGGTGGCTCGGAGTCGATGGCGATGCGGAGGTGACAGACGGCACTCCGGTGATTTGTGGTGCTGCGGTTGTGGCCTCACGCAAGCGAAAAAAAAGAGCGGAGAAGGGCAATAGAGGGAGCGGTGGAGCATTGGCTTCCTTTTGAAGGCAGGCGCGGCGCGGAGACGCTCCCTCACACAGATCGTGGGCGCGGGCGGCGGTTTTGGCCATGACCGGGAGAGGTGGCTGGAGGTTGGGGAAAGGGCGCCGACATGTGGGTCCAGCGCGTCAGCCATAGCGGAGAGGAAAGGAGGCGCGGCAACGGTTGAGACAACGCGGACCGGGCCGGCCCAGCAAGGAAGAGAAAGAGGAGAGGGGAAATGCGGGCGCGCGGGCCGGCTCGGCAGGCTGACTGGGCCGATTGGGCCGGAAGGAGGGAGGGGGAAAGAAAATGAGTTTTCTTTTTCTAATTTGATTTTCCAAATCCACTTTTCAAAGTTTTTGAAACTCTTTTGAACTTTGGATCAAAACCAATCAATACAATAAATAAAATGTGGCAGCATGAGTGCATCAAGGAGTTGCTAACCTTATGATTGATTTTAATTTTCCAAAAATTATTATTCCCTAAATTTGAATGCACAAACAAATACATATTTAAATCAAATTTATCTATTTTGACATAATGCAAAAAAATTAGGGTGTCACACTTCCTCCCAATATATTAATGAACATGCTTAAGATATCATCATTTCGTTTTGTTTATATGTCATCATTTTGGTATCCTTGCTTTTTTTAGCATTCATTCCATCAGCCTGTTATGACTCTTCTTATAATTTAGTATGAACGTTGAAATTTGGAATGGCTGAAAAAAAACTAGATACCTTCTATAGCATTCTTTTCCCCTTATGTTTAAGTATGGTGTGTTTGGATCGTTTCCTGCTTATGGTTCTGATCTACATGATTTTCTTTTTCTGGTGCAGTTGGTTGGCTGCCGTGTCCTTCCTTGGGCTAAGGCGAATCTCAACTACACTGCACAAGCACTCATCATATCTGCAGGTACCGTTCTACTTAAAACTAGTTGTTCAGCTAATGTAGCTGGCTGAAGGCAATTGCCATATAGTTGAATTTGTTTATATGGTAGCTTTAATATTGGGCCTAAGAAATGGAATTCTGTGAATATTTTAGTGAGTCGCTTTGCTACAGCTCCTGTTTGATGGATACTCACATTGTTTTGTGATATAATGTAACCATATGAAGGTACATAGATAACCAAATCGAACATGGTGCCTGTTTCTTGCATATGCTGAAAGACTCTTTGATGTCTGAATCTGTATCCTGTCGGTTCAGGTTTTCAACTTCTCACGCTAAGAAATTCGTAAACTCAGTCATTAGATGCTTTTCCCCTATTTACAGTTTGCATTATAACAACTATCTTATTCTCTCCTTTTTCGAGCATGAATCAGATTTTCTCATACTTACGTGGCCCCTATTTCAAAGAACATCCCTAGAGTTTTTTACTTATAAGGATCCAATCCTCTATGATTCACGAGCCCTTTTTTGTTTGTTCAACTTCTTAGCAATGTGTCATTTCAGTTCTCTGTCTATAATTGAAATTTGATCTATTTTGGTTTACAAGTTACATGAACTTACATTTGGTTTGCATTGCATGCCAAACCTTGAGAAATGACATGTGTCATGCATGAGTGAAGTTTGGCATTATTGATTAGAAGGAAAGCATTCGGCTTCCAGCTTACATTAATGAATGATTCTTCATTCTTCAATGCTCACATCAGAAAAAGTAGGACATCCTTCTTTCTCTGATGTTGTTAGGAGGGAACACTGGTGATGAATTACTGGCACGACTAGTAAGACAGATGAAATACCACTATTTGGAAAAGAATGCATGTGATGGTGTAGACCGTTGCTTGAAGATATGTGCGCTCCTCTCTTTTCCATAGCTCCCAAGAAATGAGTAGGGTCTGGTGCACTGGTGTGTGAAAAAACATTACTTAGAAACTCTGGTAAAATTATAAACGAGGCTAGGCTCTGGTGCACTGCTGGCGGAAAACGTTTAAGCGAGATCTTGCCGATGAGCTGATTTCATTCTCCTTTGTGGTTTCTGAGATATCTTTCTGATTGGCCAAGCCCTCCTTGGATAGGCTTCTTTTCTATGTAACTTAAGTACTTTAACTTAAAACAATGGATGTGAAATGAGGTTTTGTTTCACTTTCTTTCTCAAGTTAGTAGCTTTAATATCTCTCAGATTGCTGATTGTATCATATGCCACATAAGACACAGAAGTCACATCACCGGTCCTTCGTGATTAAAATGCAAATCAGAGCTTTAGCATAGCATCAACAATAAATGAAATAAGTTGGATTGTTTGTTCTGTCTGTCGGGAGGTTATTGGTTTATAGGGCTTCTTTTATAATGTATTCAAATTATGCTGCTCAAGTGAAGTATTTGCACAATTACAGATTGGCATGTAACCTGGGGTTTGCCCCCCTTCCTTTCTTTTGTTTTATTCCTCTTAAGTTCTAGCGAGTCTGGATGACCATATATGTCCCAATGAGGTTAGGCAACTTTCTTGTTTTCAGAGTGGGCTTGGACAACAGAAAGTGCTATTTGTAGCTTAAATTAACAAATTCACTGGTCTAACGGTAGCTTGGCATCATGGATTTTTGATTTTCTGAAGTGTTAGCAGTTTTACCATATTTTGATATGCTATTGGCAACACACTAAGGCCTTGTTTGTTTTGTGCTTCTGCATCTCAGAAGCCAACAGCAGAAACAAACAGCTTACTTCTTGTAAAAGCACACCCAGACTTGCATCTGGTTTACCAGGCTTCTGTAATCTGTAGTAGTAAAGGTTGCTTTTGCTTCTCCAGAAATGATGGTGTGCTTTTACTAGAAGCATGCTTCTGGAGACGCCATAGCTCGCAGAAGCCCCAACAAACCATTGAAAATATTCTGAAATTTTACTGGTTCGTTTGACAGCCTGTATCGCCGGCTTCTTCATCACTGCTGACAAAACCATTTTACGGAACGCACGACAAAACACCATCGGGAAGCTTGACAAGTCAACCTGATGCAGAGATGTAGCTGAAAAGGTTCTCTGGTTGCAGCGGCGGTTGATAGGGTATCTTTTTGCCCCATATGCAGTGTCATCATTTCCCTTTGTGGACAAGCAAATTTTCGGTGTTTAGCTACTCAAACCAAAGGTTGTGCTGTAAAGACTTGCTACCTGATGGACCCAACTATTGTATCCAGTTTACTCCCAATTTGAATCAGAATAAAAGATGGCGCTATGGGTTGCATATGCTTGTGTAGACATGGCTTAGACCCTTGTTCTGAACATTTAAAGTTTCAATAATCTTGACCTGGAACTTGTGATGACTAAGAACAGGGATTAGCGATGTGATTTTCTTTGTAATTACCAAATACAGACTAGACAGCAGGTTCATGTTGGATAAGGTATGACCGTATAAGTTAAAGGTGGCGTAGAGCAAGGTGAGGTAAGAATAAGAATAATATCCACTTGTTAACTTTCGACTTGTCTGTCTATGAGCATTATTGTCTTCGTATTCTCTAATTTTAGATCAGATGTCATTAGTTTGTTTAATTTCGACTTTTTTTTTTTGGGAAATGATGGTCAGTGCCGGGTTGAAGACATTGACCCTGCGGCGAGTACCATACTCTGGTAGTTGCAGTGTCTAGCCTTAACCTGGTGGTAGTGATATCTTTTCATCACTGCCGGGTTTGGAAAGCCGGCAAGTACCATACTCTCACTGCTAGGTAGAGGCTTAGTCAGCAGTGACCCTCATCCTATCACTGCAAAGTCTAGCCTTGACCTGGTAGTGATATCTTTTTTACCATTGCCGGGTTTGGGAAGTCCATTACCGCTGATTACCCTAGCTCTCCCGGGTCTGATTTCTGTAGTGATGCCGGCCGGTTTGGACACGGTAGTGATCCACTGATTGAGCTTGCGCATGATCCTTACACTTGCCCAGCACTGTAACGAAGAAGTCAGCGTAGCCGTTATCCATGGCGTAGTGAGTCAGGGTGACGAGAACAAGATAAAAAAAAATCCAAGAATGCCGGTCGTCAAGCCTAGCTTGTGTATCACTTTCTAGCTGAAGTAGGTGAACCATTCCTTAGAACACAGGAAAATAATTCAAAAAACGGGAAATCACTACAAATGTTTTGGGCCTGCTTGATGCTTTGTCCAACCTTGCCTAACCTTGCTGGGTAAGAATATTTGTTTTGTAGCACCTTTAGAAAGTAGCTTTACTTGCTGGACGAGCTTGCTTGTCTGAGCGAGAAAAAGCTTGCTGATCTAGTCGAGCCAAATTGGCTCTCTCCTCTCTGGGCCTGGGCAAGGATAGCGCAAGAATCGATGGGAGAGCATGTGCTTCGACACTGAATATGTTTCGTGAGCTAACCAGCCACTTGCATCGATGCACTTGGATGTCTCCATGGGTAGTAGCAAGTGTCTCAAAAGTATATGTTTCTTGCTGCTCTTGTAAAAGCACCGAACAAGCTTGCTTTTCTCGAAAAACAACCAAACAGCTTCACTGAAGCTTGCCTAACCTTTGCTCGGCTAGGCTAGGTTAGCCTTGCTCCGCTAGCGATACTTGGCAAAAGAACCAAGCAAACCCAAATGTTGCTAGCTAGGCAACCTTGCCTGGGAAATAGAATAAAATTAACCACTACTAAGAGATCATTTGGAAAATCGTAACCTAATTAGAATGAAACTTACATCATGCTAATTATATATTGTTTGTAATGCTTTAATTTTCTCTATATCCATGGTAACATACGAGTATATTTGGTAGTAATTTAAAAAAGAAGGATGACTAGAGAAAAATGCTGCTAGCTAGATAGCGTTGTCTAAAAAATAGAAGGGGATTAACCACTACTAAGAAATCATTTGAAAACTCATAACCTAATTAGCATGAAATTAACTTACATAGTTGCAGTTTCGGTAGAATTCAATACCTTCTTTTTTTTGTGAACTGAATTTAATACCTTCTAGCTATATACATTGTTTGTAACGTTTTTTCCCTATATATATTGTGACGAGCTGAACATTCCGATGCGCACAATCTCCCAAGGGAACAAAGCATTGCACTGCCTTCAAACATGGAGAAGCACACCAAGCAAATGGCTGCCATCATGCTATTATCCCTGCTGCTTCTTGGATGCTTTGCAATTCATGGGCAATGTAAGTGAAATATGTGTGAAAAGATTATATATATATATATATATATATATATATATATATATATATATATATATATATATATATAAGTCAAAGTACTTGCGCTTTTATCTATGATGAGACAAGTTCTTCGTACCGGCTCTGTTCATCCGGCTTATAATCCGTACTTTTAAGCTTATTTTTTAAACTGGAACTGTGTTTTTCTCTCACAACAAATCAGCCAACAATGTTTTTTAGCCGGTTTATCAGCACAGTCGAACGGGGCCATATATTGTGCGTGGCTTTATTCTGAATCTTTGACAAACACAGACCGAGATATGGATGAACAAGGTGAAGAGAAAAGACTTATCGAACATCAATGGTACCATGCTGGATTCCCTGGGTGGAGAGAAAATCTCTGTTGGTGCTGTGCTAGGGGTGAACAGTGTTATAAAACAAAGGATGAGTGCACAAAAGTATGACTAGAAAAATCAGAGGGGAAAGACTACAAATGAAGAATCCCGACCTGAGAAGACTGAAAACGATGAACCCTAGTTGCCTGGGCACGCTCCTCCAGCGTCGGGGCGTGTCTCCTCCGGCATCGGGGTTTGACGCGCCCCCTCCCGTAAGCGGTGCCGCTCGCGCTCCTCCCCTTCCGTAATAAGCAACAGATAAAATTTAACCATTCAACACGACAAAGAAAAAAAGGGCGCGGTTTCTAAAAAAATCAAAAGCAGACATGGATGTGGGCCTCTCTCGTCAGAGAAACAAAATGAGGGATCTGGAAGCCTCACATTCCGATGGACAGGAAGAAGGAAGGGACATATCGGAAGGCTGAGAAATCGTGTGTTGAGAGCCAACAAAACAACCGGATGACATTTAGCTTTTCCCTTAAATAAAATAGAAACTCAGATCTACAGGTTGGACGGCGTCCTTGTGAGCGAAAACCCGCGACGGCGATCTCTCGCGCCCACGCGTCCTCACGCTGTAAGCTCCACCACCGCTCAGGCTTTCCTTCGGGAGCCAGGTAAGGCATGCCCGGGGTAGGACGGAACAAGGATTTTTGTGGACTAATCAATCCCTGCTATTTCTCTCCCTGACCCTGTTGCTCTTGGTTTCCTTCCCTGTCCCATTCCCAGCTGTTGCGCGGTGCTGGCTCGCACGATGAGGCCGGAGAGCGACGCCAGGACGTCGGGGAGCGACGTCCGGGGTTGGGGCAGGGCTAGCCACCCCTGGCATGCGCTTCAAATTTGGCCCGGCCCGTGCCACAATTCTGCTCCAGGGTCACGCCCTAGAAAAGGGCCGGTTGTCTTCGTGGTTTAGGCTTCCCAAAAGGTCTCAGCTGCTTCCCCTATCTTCTAGTCTATAAAAAGAAAACAGATTATGCTTCTTCTCAGGGATGGACCCGGCACTCACTGCGACCAAGCTGCTGCTGTTGCTTGTCCGTGCATGCGTGTGACCACAGAGAGAGAACTAGCTGCCTGTTGTGTCCACTGCTGGCTGGACCAGCCGGCCAGGCCCCTAGCTTCACGCGCCTAGGGCCGCAGGCCTCCCTGCCGTGCTTGCCCTCTGCTGCCTAGTGTCTAGTGCCTGCCCTCCCTACTGAACAGGGCACCTGCTTGTTGTGCTGCTCGTTTTCTCTCTGTATGTTTTTTACGCCCAGGCCAAGCTGCCCCTACCGCGTGTTGCCTACCGCATTGCTGCTTTGGCCGACCGGCTTAGGCTGTCCAGGCCGCTTGCCTATTTGTGAGAGGAGCACAGGCCACATCTGCATGACAGCTTAGTGCTGGCCTAAATTTTTCTGTCACTTCATGGCATCTAGCTTCATATGGTTTATACATTTCAGATGTACGTTGCATCTTGATGTTGCATATGTTTTATCTGAATGTTGTGTATGTTACAATCGTTATACACGTATGTTGCAAGTGTATGTTTCAAGTTTTAGCTGTTTTAAATGTATGTTGCAAGTGTTTTGCCTATATATTGCATATGTTGCAATGACTATACATGTATGTTGCAAGTGTATGTTTCATATGTTTAAGCTGTTTCAAACGTATGTTGCAAGTGTTTTATTTAGATGTTGCACTGGCTATACCATATGTTGCAATTGTATCAAATGTTTTCAAGTATTTCAAATGTATGTTGCATATGTTGTACTAGCATTACACATATATTGCAAGTGAATGTTTCAAATATTTTAGGTGTTTCAAACGTATGTTGCAAAGTATTTTTATCTGTATGTTACATATGTTGCAGTGGCCATATACATATGTTGCAAGCGTATATTTGTAAAAGTTTCATTTGTTTCGGACGTATGTTGCAGCGAATGTTTTACATTGCAAGTGTTGCATGACCAAGCGCGGGAAGTGGGCGCAGATGGAGTGTTCCCCTCATGCATGCGGGAAACGAAGTGGGTGCGGCGACCCACACATGCATGCGCAGGCACATATGTACTGCAGCAGCAGGCACGGCAGGGCCGATAGGTACGACATCAGCAACTCGCGGCGACGACAACAACAACATCAGCAACACCGCGCGGATAGGTGCGGCAATAGCGTGCCAGCGGGCTGGCAGGAGTTGCATGCATGCACTGTGGGGCCCGTCTAGACAAAGTGGGAGGCGGAGGTACGATGCACGCGTTCCTTCTGTTGGCCGTATGCATTCAGGGAAGTGTGTCGCCTACGCCATGCAAAGGAAGCGCGTCAGGCGCGTGAGCAGGCAATAGGCGCTGGCGTCCGGTTGTTTGTGCGCTAGTCTTTCCCTGGGCTGATTAGTTTGCGTATTTAGCATTCATCACTAATCTCACGAACATGGGCCAGCTTCTTCTCACAAACATAAGCTCCATCACCTCCGCGCGCTCAAGGTCTCAGTCTCGACGGCCAGTTCCCCTGACTAGTCCATAAAAAGAACGGAATTGATACTACATGGCAACGGACGCGCCGCGCGACCCGAACCCGCTCATGCGCGACTCCACCCGCGCGACCGCGCTTGGCTCCCTTATCCATTCATCCGTCGCTCGCTCAGCTCTTCCCTCTCCCCACTCACTCGCTCCGCTCTCTTCGTCTCACTTCATTCTCTCCTCCGCGTGCCGCGAGCTCCTCCCTGCACGCCGCGCCGGCGGCTCATCGCCACTCCCTCTCTTCCTCTCTCCCGGTGACGCCCCTTCCCCCTGCTGTGTCCCTCTCCTTCCTCCGTCGCTTCCTCGAAGTTGACGGCGGCCGCTGTAACAGAACCGTCCAAATTATAAGAGCACAAGTACAAAAACAATCACCGAAGTGATCAAATTCTCGCACTTGAGGCCATATAACTCCGGTAGTCCAATGAAATCATGAGGGAGTTCAAACCAACCAACATACAAGCCAAGATCGTAGTGATTCAACATAACAAGTCACATGTCATAACCATTTCACAAGTAAATCAATTTACATCGGAGTTCAACAAAGTTATTACAACTTACATTGAAAAGTAGCGGAAGCAAAGTAATTTAAAACTAACATTAATCTTATTTCAAATACATGCCAGTACCACGGTCGACTTCCAACAAAAGCATTAGAGATAAGGTAAATAAGAAGGATCGTGCCCGTGATCACACTCCGCCTCTACGGCAGGAGCCAACCAACTCTTGCAGTAGCCATGATACTTCACAACCTGCAACAAGTGGGGATAAAACTCTGAGTATAAGAAGGTACTCAGCTAGACTTACCCGTCAGAAACCAGAAATAAGGTGACACCAAGGATCATGCAAGGCTGATATAAAGTGGGGCTAGCTTGACAACATTTTGCATAAAAGCTTAATACAGATAAGTAATCATTAATGCTTAAGCATCAAGTTAATCATCATTAACCTATCATCTATATTAGAACCTGTACTAGAGCACTCATTTTATTAGGAGCAAACAATATTAACCATAGCAGGTATAAATTGAGGCAACCTTTCCATCGTTATCCAATTAACCATCCGTTCAATTTAATAGAATCTATGTTGCCGCTGCTCAAGTCAAGTGCTCACTAACCGGGAGCGACGACGATTCGAATCGAATTCCTATCCAGCTGGAGGGGTATTTCTAACACTCACCGTGCAGACCCCTGTCAGGGTCGCATAGGCCACCTTTTCATATGATTTAAGAATCGCGGGTCCGAATGATGTCGCGACCCCAAGGGCGACACTCTGCCAGGTGATAGGGACTCTAACCCCCCTTGGTCTCACGCCAATGTCCCCAAGCACATCCTTTCTCTCCTCTAAGAAGCAACCTACCATTCGATTCCCGGCCTGAATCACATTACTCGGCTTTGCGGTCGGAACGATTTATCCGGCCAACTAAGTGTTAGACTGCGTTCAACATGACTCAAGGACGTACAGCGAATCGGTCCTTAAACGACTCAGACGGGTATAGATTCACACCCAAGACCTCCATGCCTTGTTGCTTCACTATCGTCATCTCGCCCGGTCTCAATTTATTTTATTAACACATGGTTCCATTCCACGATAGCAAATATAGCCAACCGTGCCATATATGAATATCCCTATATCTCACAGGTAACAGGAAATCACCTGACTTCTACCGCTTAAAGCAGGGCTAAGCATCTACTCGATCCTAGTCTATGTAGGATTCAAGGATTCATATATCTAGACAAGGAATGATATAATACAGCAAGGGTTTCCAACTGAAGGGTCGAGATGGCGGACTAGAGGGGGGGTGAATAGTCCTTTCTAAAACTTAAGCGTGTTGGCTAACCAAAACAAATGCGGAATTAAACTTATTGGTCTAGCCAAGACTTCACCCCTCTAACTAAGTTCACAAGCACCTCACAAAGATTTAATTAAGCAACTAAGGTGCTTTGCTTACCAAGAGCTCACCTAATCAATTCTAGAGCAAGGTCACACAAACCTATGCACTAGTACTTTGCCAAGCGAGGGAGCTCCTACACAACTAGTGAAGCAAAAGCACAAAGCCTAAGCTCGCTAGCAAAGCTCAATAACAAGGCAACTAATGCCAAATTAGAGAGCGCAAAACACTTAGCTACACAAACTAAGCAATGTGACTAACAAGGTTACACAAACCGAATTAGCCACGCAAAGGGGATACTTCTAGCTACACAAGCAAGAAGATAACTAGCAAGCTACCCAAGCAAACTAGTTACGAGAGCAACTACACAAACACAAGTATATATGAAAGTAAATACAAGCTTGTGTTGCATGAAAGCAAACCACCGAGAAGAGTAGACAATGTTGACACGGTGATTTTCTCCCGAGGTTCACTTGGTTGCCACCAAGCTACGTCCCCGTTGTGTCGACCAACACTTCGTGGTTCGGCGGCTAATCGGTCACACACCGAGCCTCTCAAAAGGCACCGCAAGAACCCACCATAAAGTGTGGTAGCTCAATGACACGCTCAACTAGAGTTGCTCTTCGCGATCCCCGCGGGGTGAGCACAATCCCCCTCACAAAGCTTCTCCGGAGCCTCGCACAATCTTCTTGCGAGCTTTGATGGAGCCACAAGCTACCAAGCCGTCTAGGAGGTGGCAACCTCCAAGAGTAACAAGCACCACCGGCTTGCAACACGATCACCTAGTGTCACACGATGCAATCTCTCAAAGCAACGCACTAGAATCGCTCTCTCACTCGATCCGATGAACACTATCAAGCATGAGTGAGTTAGATGGCTCCCAAGCACTACCACACAAGTCACAAAGACTATAGTGTGCTCAGCTGCCGGCCACGGCCGGCCAAGGCATCTATTTATAACCCCACGGTCAAATAGAGCCGTTACCCCTTCACTAGGTCTTTTTCGGGACGACCGGACGCGCCGGTCGTAACTGACCGGACGCGCTCAGCCGCGTCCGATTCTCCAACGGTCACTGACACCCAACGGTCAAACCAGCGATCGGACGCGCCGCTGTCATGACCGGACGCGCCGCTGCCACGACCGGACGCGCCCCTAGCAACGACCGGACGCGCCGATCGCACAGTACCGCACGCGCAACGATATGACCGGACGCGCTCCTTGCGACGACCGGACGCGACAGTGCCCGCGTCCGGTTTGAGTCCAGTAAGCTCCCTCGATGATCGGACGCGTCCGATCATGTGTGACCGGACGCGCCTCGCGTCCGATCGTACTCAGCTTCCTCTGGACACCTGACCGGACGCGCCGGTCCCGCGAGTGACCGGACGCGCCGGTTGCAAACCCTAGCATCCGCGCCTGCGCTGTACTGACCGGACGCGTCCGGTCATACCATGACCGCGTCCGGTGCAGCGTCCGGTCACCTCTGTGATCTCCGTTCGCCTCCGTTTCTTTTCTGACTTCCGGCGTAGTGGAAAATAGGCTTTTCAACTCCTCGAAAACGCCTGAATCCCGCGCTCGCACGCTCGGCGGGAGGGAGAGAGGATCCCAAACCCTCTCTACCGCTCAAACTTCATCGCCTTCGCAAATGTGCCAACACCAACAAGTGATCACCACCTTGTGCACGTGTGTTAGCATTTTCATAATCATTTTATCGAAGGAGTTAACCACTCAACTTGCCTCGCCACTCGATCCTAACATGTATGCAAAGTTAGATCGCTCAAGTGGCACTAGATGACCGATATGCAAACAAGTTTGCCCCTCTTGATAGTACGGCCATCTATCCTAAATCCGATCATCAACTTCTTACACACCTATGACCGGTGAAATGGAAATGCCCTAGGTTATACCTTTGCCTTGCGCATTCCACTCCATCTCCTCCGATGTTGATGCAACATATGCACCAACCATATCACAAATGATATGATCCACTTCATATCATCACGTGACCATATTGGTTCATCGATCTTGACCTCACTTGCTCTTCACCGTTGCCTCGGTCCTTCGGCGCCAAGCCATCACACAACTTGCCCTTCACCCTAGCAACCGGTCCATCAAGCCAAGCCTCATCTTGATCTTCTCCACCTTGGTCACATGACTCCATGTCATGTCTCATATGCAATGAGCTCCTTCATGACACCATCACCTGTGGACTAATCTCCTGTGTATCTCACATAACCACATATTAGTCCACCTAAGTTGTCACTCAATTACCAAAACCAAACAAGGACCTTTCACCAACCAACTCCTATCACTTAATGCAACAATACTTATAACATATATAGAATTAATTGCTTTGAAGGTAGGAGGCTTATAATGCTCCGGGGCTTACCTAGGATCCGACTCAAGTTAGGGTATGTCAGATGAATTCACTTGGCGAGCATCCTCCCATCTAGCACTTGCCCGATCCTTCTATCTTCGGGATAGATCCACCAAACACCGTCTTCGGGTTTGGCTCCAACGCCACATCCTTCACACGTTTCTGCTAGCGTAGCTATATGAGATGCAACCATGCACATGTGTGAATGCATAGAAGTGCAATAACTATAGCAATCATGCAAGCATACCCAAGTTCTAATAAACACCTAGAGCTAATTAACTTAACTACCCTCAAAGGCATAAGTCACACTTAACAATATACAAGCAAACAACTATAATTGGAATTTATCAATTTCTGGATAAGCAAACAGTAATTTCATAATTCAATCATATCTGGAGTTTTATAAATCCAATTGACTTGAAAGAAGACATTATGGAAATCCTAAGAAATTCTCTACACTTCATTTATAATCATCACAGCATGATTCTAAAGTTTAATATGTCGAATTTACACAAACATAGAAACTGGTCTAACAAGACAGAGAGCAAGCAATTCTGTAACCCAACTTTCAACAGCTATAACTCCTAAACCACATGGCCAAATACCACCAAATTTTAACAGAAGCTAGATATATAAATTATCTACAACTTTTATATAAACAAGTTTCACAACAAAGCACATTATCATGAAGAACTTTGCCAAGTTTCTAGATCTGTCTAGAAACTTCATTTGCAAGAAATAATTATTAACTTATGTTGCAGACATATAATTGGACAAAACCAACTTTACCAACATTTCACACATGACTAATGAACACCAGAAAACATAGTGTCCAGTGCTAGATAAATTCTTTTAATGCATTTTCTTAATTTATTTAGATCATTAGGTGGAATTATGACCACATCATAAAGATATTCAATAAATTCTACCAAAATTACAGGGGTCTACAAATGCTCTCAAAAGTCTACTGTACAAATTTAAATCCATTTGGGCAAGTATATCAACCTCTATAAAAAAGACAAATAGCTATTGCAATAAATCATGTGAGAGCAAGTTAAACCTAAAACTCAATATTTTCTGTGAACACATGGCCATAGAATGAACTAACATGAAAGAGCAACATCATAATAAGGTGATGGAACAACATTTTCTATTTTATCATTTATATATTATTTATAAGCTATTTATTAAGCCATAAACAAGTTAACTCAATAACTTGAGCATACAGTAAGCAATGGCCATGAAATTTATACCACAGTACATCCATAGCATGACAAGCCTACCATAAAAATTTCACATCAATTGGAGCAGCACAACTCAAGATATAAAAATAACAAGCAATATAATGTAAATTCCTTATTTATCAAGGTCCAATCAAAACCCTAAGAAAATAGTGAAAAACTAGTGTGTTTAATATTTTTCCTAGCAAGTACATGTCATCACAAAATTAACAAAACAAGAATCACTATTTTTGGATATCTAAAACTCAAGATATGGCTCTGGTCATGTTTATAAGCATTTTTGGAGCATTTTTAAAGCTTAAATAAAGACATCAGAAAACATCTACAAACACCTAACACTTTATGACTCTACTGCAAAGATCTCTTCTCAAGGTTTCCAAAAAGTCCACATTTGCTATTTTTAGAATTACCTAGCATGAAATATGGAATTTAGAAGATTTACAAATTTCTGAAATTCAAAAACGAAATTAACTACTTCACCCTAGATCTGCTAGGTGCACCCAGTTGCGCACCCAAAACCGCCACCACACAAACCGACATGCGGGACCCACTTCATAGTTGGGCCCACTTGCCATACACTCGGAGAGAGACAGAGAGAGCCGGATCTCCTTTCCCCGGTGGAAGCAGAGAGGAGGGGGGGAGATGACCGTCGGGCGGTTCCGCCGGGCGGCTGCCGGTGACCCGGCGGCGGTGGAGCAGCGCGGGAGCTGCACGGTGGTGAGGCGCACCTGTGGCCACCCGCAGCGTGGCCTGCGGTCGTCCGTGGCCCTCTGGCCACGCGAGCTGGACGCACGGCGGCGGCTTCGCCGCGGCGGCAGCGCGGAGGCGCGGCCCGGCGAGCACCGGCGGCGGCCGAGGGATGGGGAAACCCAAGGGGGTTCATGTGCACCCGCAGAGCTACTTGGCTTAGCACAGGGCGGCCCGAGGCGGTCTGGCCACGCGCGCGACCGGCCGCGGCGGCGACTGCATGGTGGCGGTGGCGGTTCCCGAGAGCACTGCCATCCACGAGCTCACACACGGCATGGGGAATCGCGAGGGAGATGTGGTGGCCGAGGTGCAGAGCTATGGGGAGCTCGGGTGGAGGAAATGATGGCGGCCATTGAACTCGGCCCGGCTGTCCATGGCGGACATGGCCGCGTTCTGTGCGAGCGGGCGCCAGGGAGCGAGGTAGAAGGCGGAGGCGAGCTCAGGGACGAGGGAGGGGCGACGGTGGGCAGCTCATCCTCTCCCCAACGGCTCTGACATGCAGAGGCATGTGGCAAGGTGGAGGGCACGCGGCAGCCCTGCATGGTGGCCACGCACAGGGCACGCGGCGTCCATTGCGGCGTTCAGCCGAACAGGTGGCGTGCAGCGAAGCAGCGAGAGTGGGACGTGAGTTTGGGCCACCTCCGGGTCAAATTTGGACATGGGCCCAATACGAAGTTTGAAGCCCGTTCAAAGCTCTATGATTTTCCTTTAGGGAGCAAAGTCATTAGAGCTGTAGATTAGGAGATAATCAGTCCCCAAATCACCAGTGTCAACATATCAAGCTAGGGCTCGGTTTTGGGATTTTGCAATGCCAAACTTGGTCAAATTGATCCCAACTTTTTACATGTTGCTCTCCAACGAATTGTTTCCAACTTTCATTTTTGTGTCAACTTGAGTTACTCAACAAAATTCGGAGAACACGAGATGCCAATGTCGACACGATGAATTTCCAGGCTTAGAAAATGCTAAGTGTTGGAAACAACCCTAATTCTGACTTGTGGGCCCTTTTTGAGCATGTTCCACACATTTTCATGACTTGACTCTTAAACAAAGTTTGTTCCTTATAAAATTATCTACAACTTTGTTAAAGGTTGCACAGTCATGCAAAGCTTCTAGGTCCCACTTTTGAAATGGTCAAACAAAAGGGTTCTAGGGTTCATACATGGTCAACCATCACTTAGAAGCACATTTAGGCAAAATGATCAACATGAACATTGTTCCATTAAGTGTCCTAAGTGTAGTTAAGGTGTTGTAGAGGCCAAACATACACACCATGCATAGGTTGCACAAAAGTGTAGGCCTCACATGCCTTGAAACATAGAATTCAGTGAAATGTTATAGATGTTTCATGTGGTTGTTTCAAGATACATGCTACCCATGTTCCACTAGGTTGTTCCACATGTGTCCAAGATGTGTTGCACATGTTGCATTGTATGTTGCACAAACACTAGTTCCCATGGGATGTAAGGCAGGTTTTAGTTATAATCCAAACAAGCATATAACTTATCATTTCATGTGACTTTTTGATTCCAAACTTCATGAAACTTTTCCAGGGATCACTATAGATAGTTATTGAGGTGAGACATGTGAAGATACTTTGATAGCAACACCCAAGCATATATCTTTTAATTGAGCCTATATGTAAGCAAGGGTGCGACGT
Source organism: Saccharum hybrid cultivar R570 (assembly GCA_038087645.1). NCBI lineage: Eukaryota > Viridiplantae > Streptophyta > Magnoliopsida > Poales > Poaceae > Saccharum > Saccharum hybrid cultivar. Next base: position 100,145 of record JAQSUU010000203.1, on the reverse strand, counting down.
CCAAGTTTAGGTTAGGGTTTATTTCCATAAGTTTGACTTTGGCATCGTCATCTCCACTAATCTATCATGTTTGAGCTCAAACCCACTACTTAATTAGTGATAAACACCTGGGGTGTTACAGCCCTCCCCCCTTAAAAGAATCGCGTCCCGAGATTCGGAATGGAAGACCTTTTAAGGAAGAGAGACACGTTATCTAGTTCACAACATCTACTATAGCATTCAGGTATAAAGCTTCAACATCGGTGAACAATTTGGCCAAAGGCACTTTCAGATACTTACTCTTCATGGTAAAATTTGGCTGAAGAATTTCCTTCATTGACTTTCACGAAGCATTGTTACTTTGGGAGGAATCCAAGATAGCACAGTACTTCATTCTCAGTGTACAAAGGTCATTTGGTCGATTAGCTAACCACTCACAAGTATCTGATTCTTTAGTGAACACATCATAGTCCGTATGAACTTTACACTAGACCAAAATTTTCAGAAGTATACTCATTGAAATGACTCTATGTTCACAAAGTTTGAAAAGTAGCCCTCTACCAAAATGGCTTGAGCACAACCTTCCAAAAGGGGTGAGATCATAGATGACAAACATCCTCTGAGGTTATAGGATACTGACTAACCAATAGACAGGGTCTATGTTGGTTGTAAATGTTCATTCATTTAGACACCAACTAATGGAAGACTACTTACTATTCCATGCGTGCAGTTATCTTTCTCTGATGACAATACTGTATTATCTGAGTCTGTCGAGGGGTTAGTGAATGTGATAGCTGACTCTGTCGGCTTCGTATTTCTGCCAACAGCTATCTAAAAGATTCTTTTATCCAAAGACAACAATTATCTGGGTTGAAGCAGATGCAACCTCTTGGGTAAAAACATTTATAAGGTACTAAAGTATGTCATCATTGGAAAATTAGTACCAAAGCAAAATGTAGTGAGGCCTTAAGGACAACAAAAGTTGTAATATTTACTAAACCGCGGAAAGTAGTCTACCACCAAGCGATTGAGTAAAATTTTTCCTTGGTGACTTAGTTGTACTGTAAGTTGAGTTAACTTGCAGCATAACAACTTTGTCAGGCCAACTTTCACCTTGAGGCTTCCTTTTTAGGATCAAACAGCAGCTCTAAGATGGGAAATCTATTGTTTGACACTTTTTTAATTGCTTTTGATTCACGATGGTATAAATTGATTTGCAGAAACCAAGGCTGCTCGTACATTGGGGATACGAGAAAGCAAAAGCAAATGAAAGAGCATAAACTAGTATCTGTGGGACCTCAAAAGGGCCATCCAACAGCAGATCTCGACTATTAATTTACATATCAATTCAAGGATGCACATGCTTTGAACTTGCGAGTTACTTTTGCAAGGCAAAACACATACTTTCTATACTTCTTCACCTTAGCTGATAGAACACCTTACACCATCTGTGTGATTGTCCAAGATGGAATTGACTTGATCACAAAGGCTCTAGAAGATAGAGTATCGCCCAAGTTGTTGACTAGTTGGTTAACTTCGGGTTGGTTATTGCTCTGTAAGACATAGCCTTCATAGCTACCAAGGATTCATTACCTAGCTAGAGATTAACCTTTCTATTGGTAACTAATCAGTTGTCTCTCAACACTAAAAAGTTCTAAATCTTCATTCTTGATCACAATAATTGTGGTCAATACAAAGCAGATGGTTGCCATCGAAGTCAGCAGATAAGAAGTCACACCAGAGATGGTTGATTTCGATGGTATGGCCATTATGCATACAACGGTTAAAACTTGCATATTGTAACGATCGAGTCTGATCCAACGGATGACTTGTCCAACTATAAGTGTTGTGTGTCTGGTTTATCCAATAGAGATGAGATACTTTGCTCACTAGATGATGTTCGTCAATATTGGGACAACTAAGTAGAGTCACTTGTCTACCACTTCATGCGGTTTGTTAATGTTTATGTCAGTGACCTGTTCTTCAAAAGTTATCCTCTTAGCAACTTCAGGAGGAAGTTCTACTACTTTTGGTCCAATATAAGGGTCTTTTGATAAGATATGAAAAGACAACCAAGGAAGAAGGTCACGTGAAAATCACATCAGCGTTGTTCTGCAATGGATTATGATTAGAAACCATGATACCAGCGCGTGCCGAGCAGCACAACCTTGTGTGTGCACCCACAGGAGGCTCTCGGTTTCGTCACGGCACCATTAGTTGCTACTCATAACACCATTACTGAACATGCACCCGATGAGGAATTTCAATGACACAGATTGGGTTGATAAGGTAGATGCACGAATTTGCAAGCACATGTTTTAGAGACCATAGCAGAGATACATTGCGTCACACCAGCTAACCTTTAGGAGAGGTAACCAAAAGGTCCAACATAGATTTGGGTATGGTCTCCACAATTGGCAACGTACGAACCATGGTCCAAGGCTAGCGTTGATGAAAGTTAACTTGTTTGGTCAGACGACAAGGGTCTTCACGCAGAAAGGGTTGCAAAACACCCATGACTCATGCACACAAATAGGAGAACTAAACTTTGGGCTTTTGGTCAAGCAAAGGCATGGATACAAACATTCAAGGGCTAACCACCAAGTCTATAGGCTCAGGCTCCTAAGAGAGAGAACCTAATTGGAGACAACAACCATACAATTACATATGTGAACGTTGTTCTAGGATAAATCTATGTGACCCTCGTATGCTCACCGAGGACAATCGGGGTGACAATTAGAGCACTACCTAGGTAACAATCATACATACAACATCACCGTCAGGCAGACAATTGAGAAAATTCAAACAATGAGCTTAAGCAATCAATACAAGACACAAGGCTCACCCAAAATAAGCATTCATCTCAAGCACGAACTAACTACAAGCTTAGCTCAAAACAATCACTAGCTAAGGTGACTAACTTAACATGTGCATAGAATCTGGACAGCAGCACAGTGGTTACTTGTTTCAACCATAACTGAGGTTGTATACATCCCACAAAGGTGATCCTAGACTTTCTAGAAAACTCAGGAATATGACTACACTTTAGTTATTCATACCAAAAACTAATTCATAGCTTAATATGACCAAAATTGCTAATGTTTCAAATCTGTACCAATATGGACAGAAAACTGACAAGAACTTTGAAAATACATAATTAGAGTTCTAGGGACACAACAAGGCTGATCCTTAACTTTATGTAAAGCTTATTAAGTTGTCTATAACTTTCTTATTATCATATTAAGATGATTCTATAGCTAACAAGGCCAAACAAGACAAAGAAGACATCTCTGCCCAGATTTAGACAGATTCTGTCATTCCACTTTGCAAGCTCATAACTAGAGATTTAGACCACCACAATTGGTGCTATAGGACATTTTGGAAAGCTTAGAAAAAGTACTACACTTCTTCTATTATCTCCAAGGCATGATTCCCTATGCACACAGGTCAAACAAACCAAACATTCAGATCTATTCAGAGCATAAGCAAAACCTGACAGTAAACTTCTAAATTTCATAACTCTCAAACTTTAAGACCTAGGGTCATGAAATTTTAGGACAAGCTAGATAAGTAAGTTTGCTACAACTTTGGTATTCTCTATAACTATAGAAAACACATTTATGACCACGAAAGTATCAATACATCAGAAACCGTTCTAGCAGCCAACGTTCAATAAGCAAAACAAAGCTTGCCTTTATTCTACTTAACAAGAGAGCACACAAACATGTTATTCTAGTAGCTCTAAATTTTGTTACCTTAGACCAACATGAATTTAATTCATTCATAAGAATCCATAATTACTTAAGTAAGGTCTAAAGCATTGGCAAACGCTTAGGTGGGCAACATAGACCAAGGCATTCTTGCTTAGCTTCACACAAGAAAGATAGTGTACTACATTGATCACAAGTTACTTATCATTTGAACAAGGGTGAGAGGAGCATAGCCATGCATAACGCAACAATCATGAAGATGCATGCTTCGTCCTATTCGTTCTCACAAGATTGTCAACTTAAGGTGGCAATAACGTTCTATGTCGGTGGCATAACACGCACTCTCTCGATATATAGCTAGTCGTCAGCTACATTCGACTTACGCATTCGTAGTTAGCGTACCTGCAGAAAAGTTTCATTGCAGCCCAACATTTCCCAATATAGCACACAATGAAAACAGAGAAGTAAAATTCTAAGTACTCCCATGTACATATACCCCGTATATATACATGTAGCACCAAAACTACCCGAATCATTCGATCACCCACAATTAAGTACCTTCATATATACATGTGTGTAACATGTAAATAATCCAGTAACCAAAACTAGCTCTCCCCTAGACCGTAGGTTGTACAGTCATGCCCTCACAACTCACACTTACCTGAGCGTAGGTGCGATGTTACATAAAAGTAAACTAGCAACATATATGGCTATTTCATATATGAAGGCTACCTCTAATCTGACACACTGGGTAGCATAGTGTGAGAGAGTCATCACACATACATACCTTGGCCTGGGCGTAGATGCATAAATGAAAAAACCCCCAAGTTAGTACTTATATAAGCCACCTAATAATCCTTATATGGGCATAAGAAAATTGACCACTGGCATACTTATATTTAAAATTTAGATTTCACAAACCTATATATAACTATAAGATGATAAAACTGGTTTTAGAAAACAAAACCTTTGTTTTAAATACACATATGACAAGTTTAATGTTGAATCTTGCTCCGATACCAGCTGTAACAGAACCGTCCAAATTATAAGAGCACAAGTACAAAAACAATCACCGAAGTGATCAAATTCTCGCACTTGAGCCCATATAACTCCGGTAGTCCAATGAAATCATGAGGGAGTTCAAACCAACCAACATACAAGCCAAGATCGTAGTGATTCAACATAACAAGTCACATGTCATAACCATTTCACAAGTAAATCAATTTACATCGGAGTTCAACAAAGTTATTACAACTTACATTGAAAAGTAGCGGAAGCAAAGTAATTTGAAACTAACATTAATCTTATTTCAAATACATGCCAGTACCACGGTCGACTTCCAACAAAAGCATTAGAGATAAGGTAAATAAGAAGGATCATGCCCGTGATCACACTCCGCCTCTACGGCAGGAGCCAACCAACTCTTGCAGTAGCCATGATACTTCACAACCTGCAATAAGTGGGGATAAAAGCCTAAGTACAAGAAGGTACCCAGCTAGACTTACCCGTTAGAAACCAGAAATAAGGTGACACCAAGGATCATGCAAGGCTGATATAAAGTGAGGCTAGCTTGACAACATTTTGCATAAAAACTTAATACAGATAAGTAATCATTAATGCTTAAGCATCAAGTTAATCATCATTAACCTATCATCTATATTAGAACCTGTACTAGAGCACTCACTTTATTAGGAGCAAACAATATTAACCATAGCATGTATAAATTGAGGCAACCTTTTCATCGTTATCCAATTAACCATTCGTTTAATTTAATGGAATCTACGTTGCCGCTGCTCAAGTCAAGTGCTCACTAACCGGGAGCGACGGCGATTCGAATCGAATTCCTATCCAGCTGGAGGGGTATTTCTAACACTCACCGTGCAGACCCCTGCCAGGGTCGCACAGGCCACCTTTTCATATGATTCAGGAATCGCGGGTCCGAATGATGTCGCGACCCCAAGGGCGACACTCTGCCAGGTGATAGGGACTCTAACCCCCCCTTGGTCTCACGCCAATGTCCCCAAGCACATCCTTTCTCTCCTCCAAGAAGCAACCTACCATTTGATTCCCGGCCTGAATCACATTACTCGGCTTCGCGGTCGGAACGACTTATCCGGCCAACTAAGTGTTAGACTGCGTTCAACATGACTCAAGGACATACAGCGAATCGGTCCTTAAACGACTCAGACGGGGATAGATTCACACCCAAGACCTCCATGCCTTGTTGCTTCACTATCGTCATCCCGTCCGGTCTCATTTCATTTTATTAACACATGGTTCCATTCCACGATAGCAAATATAGCCAACCGTGCCATATATGAATATCCCTATATCTCACAGGTGACAGGAAATAACCTGACTTCTACCGCTTAAAGCAGGGCTAAGCATCTACTCGATCCTAGTCTATGTAGAATTAAAGGATTCATATATCTGGGCAGGGAATGATATAATGCAGGTTTCTAACCAACTCCTATCACTTAATGCAACAATACTTATAACATATATAGAATTAATTGCTTTGAAGGTAGGAGGCTTATAATACTCCGGGGCTTGCCTGGGATCCGACTCAAGTTAGAGTATGTCAGATGAATTCACTTGGCGAGCATCCTCCCATCTAGCACTTGCCCGATCCTTCTATCTTCGGGATGGATCCACCAAACACCGTCTTCGGGTTTGGCTCCAACGCCACATCCTTCACACGTTTCTGCTAGCGTACCTATATGAGATGCAACCATGCACATGTGTGAATGCATAGAAGTGCAATAACTATAGCAATCATGCAAGCATACCCAAGTTCTAATAAACACCTAGAGCTAATTAACTTAACTACCCTCAAAGGCATAAGTCACACTTAACAATATACAAGCAAACAACTATAATTGGAATTTATCAATTTCTGGATAAGCAAACAATAATTTCATAATTCAATCATATCTGGAGTTTTATAAATCCAATTGACTTGAAAGAAGACATTATGGAAAGCCTAAGAAATTCTCTACACTTCATTTATAATCATCACAGCATGATTCTAAAGTTTAATATGTCGAATTTACACAAACACAGAAACTGGTCTAACAAGACAGAGAGCAAGCAATTCTGTAACCCAACTTTCAACAGCTATAACTCCTAAACCACATGGCCAAATACCACCAAATTTTAACAGAAGCTAGATATATAAATTATCTACAATTTTTATATAAACAAGTTTCACAACAAAGCACATTATCATGAAGAACTTTGCCAAGTTTCCAGATCTGTCTAGAAACTTCATTTTCAAGAAATAATTATTAACTTATGTTGCAAACATATAATTGGACAAAACCAACTTTACCAACATTTCACACATGACTAATGAACACTAGAAAACATAGTGTCCAGTGCTAGATAAATTCTTTTAATGCATTTTCTTAATTTATTTAGATCATTAGGTGGAATTATGACCACATCATAAAGATATTCAATAAATTCTACCAAAATTACAGGGGTCTACAAATGCTCTCAAAAGTCTACTGTCCAAATTTAAATCCATTTGGGCAAGTATATCAACCTGTATGAAAAAGACAAATAGCTATTGCAATAAATCATGTGAGAGCAAGTTAAACCTAAAACTCAATATTTTCTGTGAACACATGGCCATAGAATGAACTAACATGAAAGAGCAACATCATAATAAGGTGATGGAACAACATTTTCTATTTTATCATTTATATATTATTTATAAGCTATTTATTAAGCCATAAACAAGTTAACTCAATAACTTGAGCATACAGTAAGCAATGGCCATGAAATTTATACCACAGTACATCCATAGCATGACAAGCCTACCATAAAAATTTCACATCAATTGGAGCAGCACAACTCAAGATATAAAAATAACAAGCAATATAATGTAAATTCCTTATTTATCAAGGTCCAATCAAAACCCTAAGAAAACAGTGAAAAACTAGTGTGTTTAATATTTTTCCTAGCAAGTACATGTCATCACAAAATTAACAAAATAAGAATCACTATTTTTGGATATCTAAAACTCAAGATATGGCTCTGGTCATGTTTATAAGCATTTTTGGAGCATTTTTAAAGCTTAAATAAAGACATCAGAAAACATCTACAAACACCTAACACTTTATGACTCTACTGCAAAGATCTCTTCTCAAGGTTTCCAAAAAGTCCACATTTGCTATTTTTGGAATTACCTAGCATGAAATATGGAATTTAGAAGATTTACAAATTTCTGAAATTCAAAAACGAAATTAACTACTTCACCCTAGATCTGCTAGGTGCACCCAGTTGCGCACCCAAAACCGCCACCACACAAACCGACATGCGGGACCCACTTCACAGTTGGGCCCACTTGCCATACACTCGGAGAGAGACAGAGAGAGCCGGATCTCCTTTCCCCGGTGGAAGTAGAGAGGAGGGGGGAGATGACCGTCGGGCGGTTCCGCCGGGCGGCTGCCGGTGACCCGGCGGCGGTGGAGCAGCGCGGGAGCTGCACGGTGGTGAGGCGCACCTGTGGCCACCCGCAGCGTGGCCTGCGGCCGTCCGTGGCCCTCTGGCCACGCGAGCCGGACGCACGGCGGCGGCTTCGCCGCGGCGGCAGCGCGGAGGCGCGGCCCGGCGAGCACCGGCGGCGGCCGAGGGATGGGGAAACCCAAGGGGGTTCACGTGCACCCGCAGAGCTACTCGGCCTAGCTCAGGGCGGCCCGAGGCGGTCTGGCCACGCGCGTGACCGGCCGCGGCGGCGACTGCATGGTGGCGGTGGCAGTTCCCGAGAGCACTGCCATCCACGAGCTCACACACGGCATGGGGAATCGCGAGGGAGATGTGGTGGCCGAGGTACAGAGCTATGGGGCGCTCGGGTGGAGGAAATGATGGCGGCCATTGAACTCGGCCCGGCTGTCGATGGCGGACATGGCCGCGTTCTGCGCGAGCGGGCGCCAGGGAGCGAGGTAGAAGGCGGAGGCGAGCTCAGGGATGAGGGAGGGGCGACGGTGGGCAGCTCATCCTCTCCCCAACGGCTCTGACATGTAGAGGCGTGTGGCAAGGTGGAGGGCGCGCGGCAGCCCTGCATGGTGGCCACGCACAGGGCACGCGGCGTCCATTGCGGCATTCAGCCGAACAGGTGGCGTGCAGCGAAGCAGCGAGAGTGGGACGTGAGTTTGGGCCACCTCCGGGTCAAATTTGGACATGGGCCCAATACGAAGTTTGAAGCCCGTTCAAAGCTCTATGATTTTCCTTTAGGGAGCAAAGTCATTAGAGCTGTAGATTATGAGATAATCAGTCCCCAAATCACCAGTGTCAACATGTCAAGCTAGGGCTCGGTTTTGGGATTTTGCTATGCCAAACTTGGTCAAATTGATCCCAACTTTTTACATGTTGCTCTCCAATGAATTGTTTCCAACTTTCATTTTTGTGTCAACTTGAGTTACTCAACAAAATTCGGAGAACGCGAGATGCCAATGTCGACACGATGAATTTCCAGGCTTAGAAAATGCTAAGTGTTGGAAACAGCCCTAATTCTGACTTGTGGGCCCTTTTTGAGCATGTTCCACACATTTTCATGACTTGACTCTTAAACAAAGTTTGTTCCTTATAAAATTCTCTACAACTTTGTTAAAGGTTGCACAGTCATGCAAAGCGTCTAGGTCCCACTTTTGAAATGGTCAAACAAAAGGGTTCTAAGGTTCATACATGGTCAACCATCACTTAGAAGCACATTTAGGCAAAATGATCAACATGAACATTGTTCCATTAAGTGTCCTAAGTGTAGTTAAGGTGTTGTAGAGGCCAAACATACACACCATGCATAGGTTGCACAAAAGTGTAGGCCTCACATGCCTTGAAACATAGAATTCAGTGAAATGCTATAGATGTTTCATGTGGTTGTTTCAAGATACATGCTACCCATGTTCCACTAGGTTGTTCCACATGTGTCCAAGATGTGTTGCACATGTTGCATTGTATGTTGCACAAACACTAGTTCCTATGGGATGTAAGGCAGGTTTTAGTTATAATCCAAACAAGCATATAACTTATTATTTCATGTGACTTTTTGATTCCAAACTTCATGAAACTTTTCCAGGGGTCACTATAGATAGTTATTGAGGTGAGACATGTGAAGATACTTTGATAGCAACACCCAAGCATATATCTTTTAATTGAGCCTATATGTAAGCAAGGGTACGACGTCCAAGTTTAGGTTAGGGTTTATTTCCATAGGTTTGACTTTGGCATCGTCATCTCCACTAATCTATCATGTTTGAGCTCAAACCCACTACTTAATTAGTGATAAACACCTGGGGTGTTACAGCCGCGGGTTCCTGGCGTTCCTCCGGTGGATCCATGGAGCGCCGACCTCCCCGTGGTGAATCCATGGGAGTCGTTGCAGATCCAGCAGCGTGGGGTCTCCTCCACCCTGGAGCGTCCTCCTCCACCTCGATGGTGGCATGGGGGCCTCCCCTCGTGGTGGATCCACGGGAGCACGGCGCTCCCCGTGGTGGATCCATGGGGTGCGGTGCAGATCCAGCTGCGTGGGTAGCGTTCTCCATCCCGGCTCGCCTCCTCCACCTCGACGGTGGCATGGGGGCCTCCCCCGGTGGTGGATCCATGTAGCAGCGGCCCCCCGTGGTGGATCTAGGGGGGGCGATGCAGATCCGGCGGCCTTTTCCCCCTTTCTCCCCCCTGTTTCAGTAGCTTGTATATGCTTGTTTCAATTTCTCGAAAGGTATGTTTCAGTAGGCGTTTTTGCTATTGTTGCAGTAGTTTTCATGCTTTGGTGAAGTAGGTGTTTCTTGCATATTGAAGCTTTATTTTTTCTGCATGTTGCAGTAGGTGTTTGGCCGTTGTTTCAGTAGGTGTTTGGTTGCTGTTGCAGTAGTTTTCATCTGTTTGGTGTGGTAGATCAGTTTCTGCATGTTGCAGTAGGTGTTTGTTTGTTGTTTCAGTAGGTGTTTGGTCGTTGTTGCGGTATTTTTCATGCTTTGGTGCAACAGGTGTTCCTTTGTTTGTTGCATAGCTGTTTTTCATGATGATTTTGCAGCAACTCGCGTGTGTTGTTTCAGTTGTTTGCCGAGCTGTGGGGGCGGGGTGTTGCACGGCGGGGAGGGAGGCGAAGGTTGCTTCGGGGGGGGGGGGGCAGATGAGGTTTGGAGAGGTGGGATCGAATCCCGCGTGCGGGCCCAGGATGCGTTCGATCCGCTCCCCCGCGCGCGTGGGGACGGTGCGGGTCGCCGTTTTTTTAAAATCACGGGTTCGCCGGTTTTCATTAGCGTGGTGCGGAGTGGAAGTGGGGGGGGGGGTCGGGGATCCTTCTCCTGTGGTGCGTCCGGACGCTAGCAGCGCCCTAAAAAGAAAACAGAGTACGCTTCATCTCAGGGCGATGGACCCGGCACTCACCGTCACCAGCCTGCTGCTGCTCACGCACACATCCACCACGCGTTGCCGTCAGGCTGTTGCAGCCTCGCCGCCGCCGTACACAGCCCCGCTGTCTACCGTTTCTATCCACACGCGTGTACATCCATCCAGTCATCACATCAAGAAGCAGTCCCGCCGAAATCATCATGGCGGCAACAGATGGTGATCAGCTCCACTCCACATTTGTGGTTTGATTTTCATCCTATTAATTGTGCTAACAGGCGGTCGTCACAAGACATGGCCGGTGTTGATGCGGTCGTCACAAGATCAGTCGCCACAAGACTGCCCGTCACAAGATCGGTCGTCACAAGAATAAATATCAGATGCGGTCGTCACAAGACAAGACATGGTTGCCACAAGATTTGGTGCGATACAGTCGTCACAAGACTAGAAAAATAGAAAGGTGGCCACAAGATTAGAAAATCCGTGGATCATTGCAAGATCCAGGTGCCATGTTATCTGCAGCAGATGTATGAGTGTTCCAGTTCAGAAGAATTGGGAGTGCAGCAGCAGGTCGTGTGCACCTATAGCCACACATCTACACAAGATTAAGATTTCCTTTTTGATAAAAGAACAGAGGGGTTTGACCCCCTACTGTGCTTTATTGCAAACAAAAAAGGTTCCTAAAACAAATTTCAAGGAACAAAAAAGGTGACGGTTATGCTCATTATTAAATCAAAGAGCCTGAACTTTCACTGCTTGTAGTTAAACAAGTGATGGGCAGTAGTAAAAGAAGAACATGCAGATTCTATGCTTGAGAATTTGCGGGTTATAAACCAACAACAGTAGTGGTTAGATTCTTTGGTCACTGATGATGGTGAGATCTCGTGGCAATAAGATCTCGTGTGCTAGAAAATTCAATCATGAATCATGATGCCTTGAAGTTGAGACAGGAACTGGCAGAAGCGGTTTCAGCAAGAGAAATGATGGTGAAGATCCTGAAACTCGACCAAAGATGGAGGGAAGAAGGAAGGTGGAGAACAGGCGGGGAAGTGGCACACCTAACAGCATTTCTGACCGACAGGGTCCAGACGAAAGGTGCTCATTGCCTATTGTCGGAAACCCGTCAGGCTCAGAAGTGGCAGAAGCCCCAAAGCGGCCAATTTAAAGTGAACACAGATGGAGCCTATGACAGTGATACCGGGTCGGGAGGCAGGGGATTCATTAGAAGAGATGATCACGGGATAATGGTGAAAGCTGGCGTGGGAGGAGAAGTGTTCCTGCAGAATGCCTTCCATGCCGAGCTGTTGGGGTGTGTAGCAGGCCTGAGGGAAGCGGCAAAATTGAGACTGAACCGAGTATGTTTGGAGATCGATGCAACAGCAGTGAAGACAGCGATAGATGGTGATGATAGGTTGTCAGCTCTGGGGGGAATTATTACCGAGCTCAAACTTCTGCCGTTTTCGGAGTTTGCTTCATGGAGTGTGTGTGTCTGTCCTCATTCATGTAATAAAACTGCTGATGCTATAGCAGCTTATGGGTGTAGGAGTTCTAGTGGATTCCGAGTCTTGTGGGATGTTGTGCCTCAGTTCATAGAGCTTTGGTGATCAGCGATTTAGCTGAATCAAATGAGTAATAAAATCTGCATCATCGAAAAAAAGAATAAAACCTAGTTAATCAAGACATGACGTAAAGTTTCATTAGCCAAGTTTGGCACACCAAAAACGCAGTAAAGAATGTTGGATTTATTGTGGGCTAGATCCATTTTAAATTTAATAAATCAATAAACTCTACGGTGTGTAACTGTTGGACATTTAATATTTGTACCGGATTGGAACTTGACCAAACGCTGACTCGAGTTATATGGTTGGACTTCATCCGTCCATGTTGTGAAGTTGATAAAAGGATAAAGGCATGGCGAGACGAGGCGGCGGGCGGACGGGCGAGGCGTGGCCCGGTTTTGCCACTCATTCTCCATGATAGCGGGAGTTATAACTTTCTGAGTTAATCCCGGGAGTTATCGTCTCTTCACTTGCCTCTCTCCTGGACTGCTTAAGTGAGCCTCTTCCCCTCCCTCTGCGCGAAAGCATAAAAGAGATGGCACCAGTTCCTCCAGTTCTCTCTGTGGGGGTATAAACCCCTATACCCTTACGGCTAGATATGGGCAGGGCCAGACCAGATGGTCCGGCCCATTACATGACAACGCGCGATCCAGATCATCGGGATGGAGTCTCGCGCAAGGCATCAAACCGGACTTAGGAATCAAGCAAGGTCTTGGTCGGTTAGATTAGTAATCCTTATCCGACTCTATATGACAATTGTAACCGGTTAAGATTAGTTTCCAGATCTGTAACCCTGCCTCCCGGACTATATAAGGAGGGCAGGGGACCCCCCTCAAAAACATAAAAAAACATACTCTAGGGCAATCTAGTTTGTAATACATTGTTCGAGACAGCAATAACAAAGCAGAGCAGGACGTAAGGTATTATGCCCACACGGCGGCCTAAACTTGGGTAAACCCGTGTGTTGTTCTGCATCACCATCTCGTTCGTGGCTTGCACACCTGTCTGCCGATAATCTACTACCTTGGGCATACCCCTCGGTAGACTGCCGACCAGGTTTTGTCGATAGTGGCGCGCCAGGTAGGGGGTGTGCGTACAGACTCCCAGGCGAACCAGATGGGAATTTTTTCATTAATTCTCTACTAAAAACTGTGTGAGTCGTTCTACGTTATTGATTAGACCAGTCTGTCCTTTGCATATTTAATACAGATTGATTTTTTTTCATGTAACGACTCATCTCCCTCGTTCGCGATCTATTTCGCTAACATCGTCCTGGAGCTTGCTGGGATTAATATCGAGAATTAACTCGACAACGATGGACTCAGCGGCTTCAGCGGCAGGAGAGCAGTTCCAACATGCTCCGACTACGACCACGACCTCTTGCCCCGACCACCTGCCACGTCGCAATAATAATTGCCGCAAGGAAAGGCGCTATGACAACTGCGACGCCGTCGTCATGACGGATCGGAAAGCTCGAGGGCTGGACAATTTCATCACGACCGACCAGACAACGTCTCGACTAAAGATAAGTACACTTCCCATATTTATATTTAATACAATTTTCGCTACGACGCTTCTCCACAATGTCCTCGTCATGTTTTCACTATGACGTTTCTTCACAACGTCATCGTCATGATTATTCTTCAAATAATGTTTGTCCATTTATGCCAAGATTACATACATCTATGCTTAACGCAAATCCCTAACCAGTCGCGTTGACGCTCGATGTCTCTAGAGACGGCCCTGTCTTCGGCTTCTCCCCACACGTGCACGAGCGTCTGCCCTCTGCGTTACGGGTGGTCGGCAGTGGCTCCTTAGCGATGCCATCCACACGCACACGGGCTCCGCGCTCAGCGTAACGAGGGCAAGCTAGGGCTGGAAACTCAGCTACATACTAACTGGTCGGGCGGTTTATGCTAAGTGTAAACACAAACCTCACATCAACACTGATGTTTACAAAGCACCGATTGCTTTATCACATCATGCTCATTTGCAACTGACTGTTGAGCGTCATATACTATTTCATCATTACTGATTCTCTCCGGAGTTCATATATTCCTACATCACGTACTACCGCTCTACATATTTATATTGCAGGATCTTCACCGAGCTCTCATCGCTCCTCGTCAGGCTCGTCGCTAAGCTCTCGTTGCTCGACCACGTCTCCGGCCACGCTGGAGACTCCTCACCGAGCTCTCGTCATTCCTCGTCTGGCTCGTCGCCGAGCTCTCACTGCTCGACCACGTCTCTGGCCATGCCGGCGACTCCTCGCCGAGCTCTCGCTGCTCGTCGCTGAGCTCTCATCGAGCTCTCACCGCTCGTCGCCGAGCTCTCGTTGCTCGTCGTCGAGCTCTCGCCGCTCCTCACCGAGCTCTTGCTACTCGTCGCCGAGCTCTTGCCAAGCTCTCGCCGCTCGTCGCCGAGCTCTCACTGCTTGTCGCCGAGCTCTCGCCGCTCCTCACCGAGCTCTCGTCGCTCCTCGTTAGGCTCGTCGCCGAGCTCTCGCTGCTCGACCACGTCTCAGGGTCGCTTCAGTTTCCGGAAGAATGGCACACGTGCGGCGATAATTGCGGCAACTGACATATTTCTTCCATAAAAATTGCGTCCCTTCGATTTTGGTGGCATTTCGTACGCAACCCAAACGTGTATTGTTACAGATACTGGGTCACTTTTCACAGTATGCGCCAGAAAGGAACTGCGGCGTTGCCCACGTCATCATCGTGTCCATCTGGATTCAACAAAATAAAAAAAAGAGAAAAAAGAAAAGGAGGCCCTCCTGAGACAGCGTTGTGATGGACTAGCTAAGACCAGTGTGCTATGGAACCGTTTGCCAGAGCTCTGAGCTCTGGCTCCTGTAGCCAGACCTCTGAGCTCTGGGACCTGCAGCCAGACCTCTGAGCTCTAGGTCCTGTAGCTAGAGCTCTGAGCTCTGGAACCTGCAGCCAGACCTCTGAGCTCTGGGTCCTATAGCCAGAGCTTTGAGCTCTAGAACCTGCCGCCAGACCTCTGAGCTCGAGGACTCATTGCCAGACTTCTGAGCTCGAGGACTCATTGCCAGACCTTTGAGCTCGAGGACTCTTGCCAGACCTCTGAGCTTGGGGATTCGTCACCAGATCTCCGTGCTCGGGGGCTCGTCATTAGACCTTCGAGCTCGGGGACTTGTTATACCGCTTCCTGCTGCAGGATTCGTCTTGCTCAACTACATGTACTATGCTTGCATACAGTCGATGGACGCTTGATATTCTTAGACCTTGCTCCAAGGCTCGTCTTTTGCCTTCCAGCAAGCTCGGGGACTACATCATATATGATGCACCTGATGGTGCATAATGATCATTGGTTCTTGAGGATTCTTTTTTAGACCCTAGCATCACGCGCCTATGTCACCTATTACCAGGCTCGGGGACTAAGTGGGTACATTTCACCTGAAGGTGAATTGTTTCTATTGTTCGACCCCTACAATTTGAATTTTTTCATAAGTTACTTCCATCAAGTACGCACACTTATATTTCTTTTCAGAAATACAAGTGGGTACACTTCACCAAAAAAGATTTTTTTTTCTTTTTGGACCACTATGCAATCTTCATCGACAACTGCGATCTTCATCAACAATCACGGTTCCTGATCCAGACGGAACACTAGCGCATGCTCGACTAACGTTTCAAGGTGATGTGAAGACGAACCTCGCAAGTTGAAGAAGACTAAGACAGTGTGTTGATACAGAATACATAGTGCTCGGGGACTAGCTGTGGGGTATAAACCCCTATACCCTTACGGCTAGACATGGGCAGGCCCAGACCAGATGGTCCGGCCCATTACATGACGACGCGCGATCCAGATCATCAGGATGGAGTTTCGCGCAAGGCATCAAACCGGACTTGGGAATCAAGCAAGGTCTTGGTCGGTTATATTAGGAATCCTTATCCGGCTCTATATGACAATTGTAACCGGCTAAGATTAGTTTTAAGATATGTAACCCTGCCTCCCGGACTATATAAGGAGGGCAGGGGACCCCCTCAAAAACATTAAAAACATACTCTAGGACAATCTAGCTTGTAATACATTGTTCGAGACAGCAATAACAAAGCAGAGCAGGACGTAAGGTATTACACCCACACGATGCCCTGAACCTTGGTAAACCCGCGTGTTGTTCTGCATCACCATCTCGTTCGTGGCTTGCACACCTGTCTGCCGACAATCTACTACCTTGGGCATACCCCTTAGTAGACTGCCGACCAGGTTTTGTCGACACTCTCTCTCGGTACCTGGAACACAGAACAAAATCAGACCTCATCTTCTGTTGCGGAAAGGTTTCCCCATCAGCAGGTGCCTTCGAAGCCCTTGCCGTCTGCGATCCCTGCTCGGGGAGTGCGGCAATTAGGTTTTTGGGAGCGACTACGCGACTGCTCGTTCATGGTCATCTTCCCGGCTGTGGCATCTTCTTCCTCTGGACGCGGACGGGAACTACAATGCGATCACCTTCCTGCATCGACTGCGGTCCACGACTTCGAGCAACGCACTATGGCGACTAGTGCGAATGGAGCCTCCGATGCCCTCGGCATGGGACCCTCCGCTGGGTACATACTATTCTCATCTCTTTGTCATTTTATGGTGTTCATGTGTTATGTTGTTTGTGTTATATTCTATATGCCATGGATGTTTGTTTATGTGATACTCATGCTTGCTGGTATGTTTAGACTGTCATGCTTATATGTTTTTGATCATGATGTTAGCTCATATAAGATATATAATCTTGCTGTTATATTTATTTTGTCTTATCTTGGTACATATGAACATGTTGATCATCCTTTTTGTATTCATGTGAATATATATGATGCTATGCTACAATTGTTTATTATCATACATGTCATCACCTTGTTGTTTTTATTTTTCAGAATTAAATTGAGTAAAAACTTATCTAAGTTTCTAACAATCCAAAAACCTAATGCTAGGCAATTTTCTCTCCGTGGTTCTGTTGCTGCATTGAAACTCAATCAATTTGATGGAAAGAATGATTTGGCGTGCACGGATGAAATTGTGGCTCACTGCGATGAATTGCTATCACGCCGCACAGGGGCGGCCTGAGAACTTGGCTCCTGACGATGAGCCTAAGTTTTGGGCTGCTGATAACCTATTCAGAGGTGCCGTGATTAGTGCTCTTCATCCCAAGTATGAGAGAAGCTACATTTCTTTTTCATCTGGCAAGGATTTATGGGATGCTCTTGAGGCAAAGTTTGGTGTCTCTGATGCTGGGAGTGAGCTGTATCTTATGGAGCAGCTGTTTGACTACAAGATGGTTGAGAACCGTTCTGTTGTTAAACAGGTTCATGAGATTCAGGCACTGGCTAAGGAATTCGAGCTTTTTCCCTATCCTTTATCTGACAAGTTTGTGTCCGGCGGTATTATCGCTAAGCTACCACTTTCTTGAAAGGATTTTGCTATATCTCTGAAGCATAAGAGACAAGAGTTCAATGTGGCTGAACTCATTGGTACTCTTGATGTTGAGGAGAGGGAGAGAGCAAAGGACAAGGGAAAAGAGGTTGAGACCTCTTCTGCAAACATGGTGCAGAAAAAGAACTCATTTATATTCCGTAAGAACAAGAAGAAGAACCAAAACAACAAGCAAGAGAACACTTCTAAGCCAGTTCAGACAGTACAGTTCAAGAAAAAGAACAATAATAAGAAGAAAGAAGGTTATTTTGTTTGTGGTAGTGAAGAGCACCGGACAAGTGAGTGCCCAGACCGCAAATTTAAGCAAGAACTTAAGAAGTCAGCCAACATGGTTACTACTGATACAGAAGGAGGAACATCTGGGTATGGTAATCATTTACCTATTGTTCTTTCAGTTTGTAATTCACCTGAATGGTGGATGGATAGTGGTGCTAATATTTATGTATGTGCTGATGTTTCTTTGTTTGCTTCCTATCAGGTCGGGAGGACTAGAGCATTGCTGATGCGAAACGACTCACGTGCGCATGTTCTTGGTGCTTGTGGGGGATAGACCCCTGGGTACCACAAGATGGTACATGGGCCGCACCATCCGAGGTGGCCCGGCCCATGAGATCAGGACGGGCACGGCGCTGCTTGGCGTGCACCGTAAGAGATTGTAATAGTACCAAATAGGATACTTTATTTGTAACCTTGTCCCTTCGGAGTATATAAGGAGGGGCAAGGGTCCCCTAGAGGACAGATAAAAAGAAGATCATACAGTATACATCTCAATACAATACACTAAAGACACAGGACGTAGGGTATTACGTCAACCAGACGGCCCGAACCTGTCTAAATCGCTGTCTCTGCGCCTTGTGTCACCATCTGGTTCCAGATCACACGCATCCTACCGATAATCTACCACCACGGGCACCCCCCTCGGTGGACTGCCGACCATATTTCGTCGACAGTGGCGCGCCAGGTAGGGGGCCCCCTTTAGGGGTTGTGTGTGCTGATCCACGGCGAACCAGATGGGATCTCAAAGTCAGCATCACGTTCTCGGCGGGATCGTTCTTTGATTCTGTACGAGAATTTCTTCATTGTCGTCATCTACGGGGATTCGGTTCCTCGCACACACCGACCTGCAGATCACCAACTCAAGGCTTAGTCCGATTCTGTGGGCAATCTGCCTCAATCAAGTTCGATCCTAGCATCCAGTCTCCGCCGACTCCAAGGCTGATCGAGTACGACTCCAAGTAGGCAAGCAAGACCATGTCTGAATCCTCAACTAACGAGCAAATAAGGAAGGAGCCGAACGGCAACAAGCCAAGCCAATTAATCTCCTGGAACACGTCCCACAAAAGAGTCCTACTCCGATTCGATCTGCATGATGATTAATTGCCATCATGTGCCCCAACACACAGTAGCAAGAGCACATCGATCGAAGGACAATGCAAGATAAACGTGTGATCTACAGAGTCATGCAAAGATAATTAAAGTAATCAAGAGCCGATCTGCATGCAAGCACGAACAATTACATGGCCAAGCAAGCAAACAAAGCGAGGCATATCAAGCTACAACTCCATGCAATATATGACGTCAAGTACTAGTTATGCACAACCATACAAGAGAACGAAGCCAGCATCCATGCTACCGGAGGGTGACCTCCCTATTCCAGACAAACAGAAGAAGCAAGCTTTTCAAGTTTGACTGAAATTCATCCACGAGAACTAAGCGCTCCGACGGCATCAAGCCAAGCGAGCCGCTGAGCGAGCAGCTCCGCCGAGCTCCGACCACGTCGACCACCAAACCACGTCGACCACGTCCCGAGCAGCTCTGCCGAGCTCCGACCACGACCACGTCGACCACGTCCCGAGCGGCCCTGCCGAGCTCCGACCACGTCGACCACCAGACCACCACGACCACGTCCCGAGCGGCTCCACAAAGCTCCGACCACCAGACCACCAGACCACGTCGCAAATGATGATCGCCGCGAAGAACGGCGCTACGACAACCGCGACCACCGTCAGAACAGGCCAAAAAGCTCGAGGACCGGACAACTTCATCGCCATCGACCAGATTTCTATCCAAAGATAAGTACACTTCTAATATTTATATTTAACACAATTTTCATTACGATGTTTCTCCACAACGTCCTCGTCATGATTATTCTTTAAATAACGTTTGTCCATATATATACAATCTTAAATATAACATATAGCTATACTTAATGCAAATCCTCGACCAAACATGTTGACGCTCGATGTTTCCAGAAAACGCCCTGTCTCCGGCTCCTCCCTACACGTGCACGAGCGTCTGCCCTCTGCGTTATGGGTGGTCGGCAGCGGCTCCTTAGCGACACTTTGTTCTTCCTACACGTGCACGGGCTCCGCGCCCCGCGTTATGGTTAACGGGCTAGCTCGGGCTGGAGACTCAGCTACATACTAACTGGTCGGACAATTTATATTAAGTATAAACACAAACTTCACATTAACACTGATGTTTACAAAGCACCAACTGCTTTATCACATCATGCTCATTTACAAATGACTGCTGAGCGTCATACGCTATTTCTTCACCGCTGTTTTTTTTTCTACATAATTTATTATTTTATATCATGTACTACCATTTCTATATTTTTATATTGCAGTAATTTCGAGCTATGCTCGGGGACTTCGTCGCTCGCTTCTCGACCTATGCTCGGGGACTGCCTCGATCACTCTCTGACCACAGCTTGGGGACTTCGTCGCTCGCTCCTTGACCTACGCTCGGGGACTGCCTCGATCACTCTCCGACCACGGCTCGGGGACTTCATCGCTCGCTCCTCAAGCCGTGCTCGGGGACTGCCTCGATCACTCTCCGACCATGACTCGAGGACTTCGTCGCTCGCTTCTCGACCTATGCTCGGGGAC
The DNA here is from genome assembly GCA_038087645.1 of Saccharum hybrid cultivar R570. NCBI lineage: Eukaryota > Viridiplantae > Streptophyta > Magnoliopsida > Poales > Poaceae > Saccharum > Saccharum hybrid cultivar. The sequence continues at coordinate 79,202 of JAQSUU010000203.1, read as the reverse complement.
TGCCTCGATCACTCTCCGATCACGGCTCGGGGACTTCGTCGCTTGCGCCTCGACCAGTGCTTGGGGACTTCCTCGATCACTCTCCGACCATGACTCGGGGACTTCGTCGCTCACTCCTCGACTGCTCTCCGACCACGGCTCGGGGATTTCGTCGCTCGCTCCTTGACCTGTGCTCGGGGACTGCCTCAACCACTCTCCGACCACGGCTCGGGGACTTTGCGTCTCAACTACATGTGACTGGCAACTCGCATATAGTTGGGATATTTTTTCTCATTTGGACCTTGCTACAAGGCTCATACCTCGCCTTCCAGCAAGCTCGGGGACTACATCGGTACGATGCACCTGCAGGTGCATCTCGTATCGCCTGTACGACGATTGGATTCTCAACTTAACTGGGAATTCTTTTTAGACCCTGGCACCACGTGCCTACGTCACCTACTACCAGGCTCGGGGACTAAGTGGGCACACTTCACCTCGCGGTGAATGTGCTTATTTTTCGACCACTACGCCTCTGATGATCAAAGATGCTACGTTTCAAGACGCACTTACATTTCTTTTCAGAAATACAAGTGGGCACACTTCCTGGGACGGAAATCTTTTTCTTTCTTCTTAAGAGCACCATACATTCTTCGGACAACCTACTTCTTCGGCGACAACGGTGGTCGGAGATGTCAAGAACTCAAGCCTCACTATTCGGAGAAGGTTAAAATGGCGTGTCGCATCAGAATACATGGCGCTCGGGGACTAGCTGTGGGGGATAGACCCCCGGGTACCACAAGATGGTACATGGGCCGCACCATCCGAGGTGGCCCGGCCCATGAGATCAGGACGGGCACGGCGCTGCTTGGCGTGCACCGTAAGAGATTGTAATAGTACCAAATAGGATACTTTATTTGTAACCTTGTCCCTTCGGAGTATATAAGGAGGGGCAAGGGTCCCCTAGAGGACAGATAAAAAGAAGATCATACAGTATACATCTCAATACAATACACTAAAGACACAGGACGTAGGGTATTACGTCAACCAGACGGCCCGAACCTGTCTAAATCGCTGTCTCTGCGCCTTGTGTCACCATCTGGTTCCAGATCACACGCATCCTACCGATAATCTACCACCACGGGCACCCCCTCGGTGGACTGCCGACCATATTTCGTCGACAGTGCTGGTATGGTCAATCTGAAGTTTATTTTGGGGAAGACGGTGCTATTGAAGAACGTCTAGCATGTGCCCTCCATCAAGAAAAATCTTGTTAGTGGTTCGATGATGTGTCGAGATAGCTACAAAATCGTTCTTGAGTCTAATAAGTGTGCTGTGTCGAGACATGATACTTTTATTGGTAAAGGATATGATTACGGATGTCTATTTCACTTGTCTCTGCTTGATGTGTGTAATAAGGTTGTGAACATCGCTAATATTTCTGATGAGTCAGATTTATGGAACTCACGTTTATGTCATGTTAATTTTGGTTGTCTTATGTGGTTAGCAAATCTGAATTTAATCCTAAAAATTAATGTGGTCAAAAGTTTTAAGTGCCAAATGTGTGTGCAATCGAAGCAACCCCGCAAGCCTCACAAGGCTGCTGAGGCGAGGAATTTGGCACCTCTAGAACTTGTTCATTCAGATTTATGCAAAATGAATGACAATTTAACTAAAGGCGGTAAACGATACTTCATGACATTTATAAATGATTGTACTATATTTTGCTATGTGTATTTACTTAAATCAAAAGATGAAGTGTTGCATTATTTTAAGGCCTATAAAACTGAGGTAGAAAATCAACTTGAGAGAAAAATTAAACGGTTAAGGTCCGATCGAGGTGGAGAATATTTCTCTAGTGAATTTCTGAATTTTGCGTGGAACGTGGTATTATTCATGAGAGAACACCGCCATACTCACCACAGTCTAATGGTGTAGCTGAAAGGAAAAACCACACCCTAACTGAGTTGGTGAATGCCATGTTGGGTACTGCGGGATTATCCAAGGAATGGTGGGGGTGAGACGATTTTGACATCGTGTCATGTCCTAAATAGAGTTCCTTCAAAGAATAAAGAAATCACACCATTCGAGGAATGGAAGAAGAGACTAAATCTCTCCTACATGCGCACTTGGGGTTGCTTGGCCAAAGTGAATGTGCCTATTAATAAGAAGCGCAAAGTTAGACCTAAAACTGTTGATTATGTGTTCCTTGGTTATGCTATTCACAGCATTAGGTATATGTTCTTAATTATAAACTCTAAGGTACCTAACATGCATGTTGACATAATAATGGAATCCAGAGACGCTACATTTTTTGAGAATGAATTTCCCATGAAAACTACACCTAGCACAACTAATCATGAATCTGTAATTCCCCATGAGCATGAGCATGAGCATGAGCATGAGATTTTTACATTGGTACAACAAATTGAGGAACTCTATGAGCAAAATCCTGAGGAGGATGGCATTGTAGTCATCAGAAAGAGCAAGCGACAGAGAGTTGCTAAATCTTTTGGGAATGGCTATATTGTGTACCTTGTGGATGACACACCAACGACCATTGAACATGCATATTCCTCTCCTGATACTGACTTGTGGAAGGAAGCAGTAAAGAGTGAGATGGATTCAATCATGTCTAATGGAACTTGGGAAGTTGTTGATCAACCTTATGGGTGCAAACCTATAGGGTGCAAATGGGTGTTCAAGAAAAAGCTTAGGTCTGATGGTACTATTGAGAGGTACAAGGCAATGCTTGTGGCCAAAGGTTATACCCAAAAAGAGGGTGAAGACTTCTTTGATACTTACTCACCAGTTGCCCGATTGACTACAATTCGAGTGTTGATTTCTCTGGCAGCTTCCTATGGTCTGACCATTCATCAAATGGATGTTAAGACAACTTTCCTAAATGGAGAGTTAGAGGAAGAGATCTATATGGATCAGCTAGATGGTTTTATAGCAATTGGTCAAGAGGGCAAAGTGTGTAAGTTATTAAAGTCATTGTATGGCCTAAAACAAGCACCTAAGCAATAGCACGAGAAGTTTGATAAAACTTTGACATCAGCTGGATTTGTTATGAATGAAGCTAATTCTTGTGTCTATTACCGGTATGGTGGGGGTCAAGGAGTTATCTTGTGCTTATATGTTGATGACATTTTGATCTTTGGATCAAGCCTCAGTGTAATTGAGGAGGTGAAGAAATTTCTATCAAATAATTTTAAGATGAAAGATCTGGGAGAAGCTGATATTATTCTTAATATCAAGTTCCTAAGAGAAGGTGATGGTGGGGTAACTTTATTATAATCTCACTATGTAGAAAAGGTTCTGAGTCGCTTTAGGTTTAGTGACTGTCAGCCTGCTCCCATACCTTATGACCCTAGTGTGCTGTTAAGGAAGAATCGAAGAATAGTAAGGGATCAATTGAGATATTCCCAGATCATTAGTTCATTCATGTATCTTGCTAGTGCAACAAGGCCTGACATCTCTTATGCTATGTGTAAGCTGAGCCGGTTTGTTTCAAACCCTAGAGATGATTATTGGCAAGCTCTTGAGAGAGTAATGCGCTATCTAAAAGGTACTATGAGTTTTGGTATACACTATACTGAAAACCCAAAAGTGCTAGAAGGCTACAGTGATGCCAACTGGATTTCTGATGCCGATGAGCTTTATGCCATGAGCGGATATGTGTTCTTGCTTGGAGGTGGCACTGTTTCCTAGAAGTCTTGCAAGCAGACTATCTTAACGAAGTCTACAATGGAAGCAGAACTCACAGCATTAGACATTGCTGGCTCTGAGACCGAGTGACTCCGTGATCTTCTTATGGATTTACAGATGGTTGAAAAGCTTATACCGGCTATTTTCATGAACTGTGATAACCAAGGTTAACAGTTCTAAGGATAACATAAAGTCCACAAGGCATATTAAGAGACGTTTAAAGTCTGTCAGAAAGTTGAGAAACTCCAGAGTAATTGCGTTGAACTATGTCCATACATCCAATAATCTGGCAGATCAGTTCACTAAGGGCCTGTCACGAAATGTGATAGAGAGCGCATCAAGAGAGATGGGTATGACACCCACGTGAAATCTGCTATAGTGATAACCTGTCCTATGTGATCGGAGATCCCGTGAAGTAGGATGGTGAAATAAGCTAGTAGTAGATTGAGAGGAAAGATCTCTTTCTGAGTTCATCTCTGATGCACATCTTTCCTTCTGTAAGGCAGGTTGGTTTATACCTTAATGTGTTTCAAGTGTCTTGGTCAAGAAGATATATTGTCCTACAAAACATCTTTTGAGGAACACACCTATATGAGTTAGACTACTGGTCATGGTCTGAGACTTGGGTAATCTCTAAAAATTCACGAAAGGCACTGAAGTGTGACTTATAAGCTTCAAACAGAGGGGATGCTTGTTGCAGCCTAGTACCAGCAAAGGACTTGAGTGAATCTCACTTCACACAAAACTGTCAATTCAAGACATAGTCCATTGTTTAGTTGTGACTGAGTGAAACTTTTGTTCTAGATGGATGTCAATTTAACAGTCTCCATCGAAACACTGGTATATCAAAGAAATGTGGGTCTGAAGCAACATTGTTATAAATCCTAGATTTTGGTGGGGATTGTTGGATTTATTGTGGGCCAGGTCTATTTTAAATTTAATAAATCAATAAAACTCTACGGTGTGTAAAAGTTGGGTATTTAATATTTGTACCGGATTGGAACTTGACCAAACGTTGACTCGACTTATATGGTTGGACTTCATCCGTCTATATTGAGAAGTTGAGAAAAGGATAAAGACGTGCCACACGCGTGTAAGCGCGCCGCCGCCGGCGATGGCCGGGCCGTTGGCGTGGCGTGGAGAGGCGAGACAGGCAGGCAGGCGGCGAGCGAGTGGACGGGCGAGGCGTGGCCCGGTTTTGCCACTCACTCTCCATGATAGCGGGAGTTACATCTTTCTGAGTTAATCTCAGGAGTTGTCGTCTCTTCACTTGCCCCTCTCCTGGACCGCCTGCGTGAGCCTCTTCCCCTCCCTCTGCGCGAAAGCATAAAAGAGACAGCACCAGTTCCTTCAGTTCTCTCTCGGTACCTGGAACACAGAACAAAATTAGACCTCATCCTCTGCTGCGAAAAGGTTTCCTCGTCTCGTACCTCTACACGCACAGAGAGACGAAAGAGCAGCTGCCTCCGAACCCCCTGCCGTCTGCGATCCCTGCTCGGGGAGTGCGGCAATTAGGTTTTTGAGGAGCGACTGCGTGACTGCTCGTTCCGGGTTATCTTCTCAGTAAGTTTTTTTAAAAAAGACGGCAAGAGCTTTGCCATATTTTTATTAGACGAGAGAACAGAAGAACTCTAGAAATACAAGGCAAAGCAAGGAGTCGGAGCTCCAGCTACTACGACTCGCAGACCAGAAGAGGAAAAAACACTGCTGCTACTGGATTACAAGAATAAATTAACTCACTCCACTCTAGATTTAGCGACTCCATGTAGAAACCAGCATTATACTTCACCGATCGAAGGTCTTTTGGTGAGTCGATCTCAGTTAATTCGATCTCAGTTAGTTAGCAAGCTGATCTCAATTGATTATGTGCACTTGCTGTTGCATTAAGGGCGCATGAATTTTAGCAAGCAGATCTCAAACGCCTAGGCTGACAGGGCTAGGAAAATACCGTTACTGGCTTAATCCATGACCAACGAGGCCACAGATGTTAATCTTGACGGATGAGGCGGGATATTTTTTTTTGTCTACGACTACAAAAGTTGTCGCGTCTAACATGCCACTGACAAACTTTTTTTCGTGACCTGTGTGTCATCGCCGTCAAATAATTTTGAGGTAACGGCAGCTACATGAATGATGGAAAGACGACTTTGCCCTTGTACAAGATCACGTTGGAAGTTTTCGTTTTCCTTTGCTTGCACTACGATGGGCCATTGTTAGCATGGAGGCCACCTTCATACCGGTTGGCTTGTCCGCGCGGCCGCATGCTGCGCACCCACACGGCGCTGCTGGGCACGCACGCATGCACCACGGACCCCTCGTTTCCATGCCTCCTCGTGAAAAGCCTTTGGCAACAGCCAACAGATACGCGGGCATGCTCCACGTCCCAGTCAACAGGTAGCTAGCCTCCTCGTGCAAAGCCTTTGACAAGGGATACACGTACGGCGCCGTTTGCACAAACCTCAACTTCCTCGTGCTCCTCGTGGCTTACGTCTACCTTTACCTTTACCGGACTGATGTCTAATGCATGGCGATGACGACAGTGTCAAGGCCGAAGTGTTGTGCGCGACGCCGGCGCGGCCGAGGACATGGCGCGGTCGAGTGGGTGCCTGGGTGGTGCCCCTGCTGAGGCTCTCCCTGCACTGTTGCACAACGGCATGTCGGTGTGCTTGGACCTTGGAGTGGTGGTACGAGATCATGTACGTTGCTGTGTTCTGCGGCATGCTCGCTGTCGCGCGCTGACACCAAGGTGTGGCGGTGGTCTCGATGGGCATACTGTCGTACTGGCACACAGACCACGACGTTGGTTACTGTACATCTTCCCGCGCTTCGCTTCCTCATTAGGCACGTCTGTGTCAGGTCCTGCTGCCGCTCGATCGGGCTCATGGCGTGCGCTTTCGCGGCGTCCATGAGGGGGTGTGGGCGTGGATGTTCACCACGGCCGGACTCTGCCATCCTGTGGCTGCATCCACGGCGGCGCGGCCGAACTGGGCGCATCTGCCCGCACACACGGCCGGTTGCGGCGTGCTGCGTGGCTCGGAAAGACGAGCATGTCGGCGGCACTCGCACTAGCGTTCTGGGCCGCGCGGCTCGACTTCGCCGGCACGTGGTTCGGCATGCGCACGCTCGGCGCGTAGCTGGTGTGCGCAGAGCTGATGATGCACGCAGTGCAGGCGCAGCACCCGGACTGGCACTACTGGAAACGCGTGCTTTGCCGAGGGCCCGACGTTTTGCCGAGGGCTAGTCCCAGGCTAGGTTCACATTACCAGTAGCAAAAAAAAATATCGGAGGTCGATAAACGGATTTATCGGATTTATCGGAAAATTTCTCGGTCAAAAATAAAACAAAAAATACCTAATTTCTCTAGAAAATTATATAAGTTGTCTCTAAAGCATTTAATATTAAGAACTAGCACATAATAGTATTGATATAAGAGAATATCACACTTTCATGTAGGTAGACTAGTGAAATTTGGAATCTTGGTGATAAATAAAATTTATCGGACCTCAGCGATAAACGGGATTATCGGGTTTATCGAAATTTTATCGCTGATAAATTTTTCCCTGACCCAGGAGCCCTCGGCAAAGAACAACCCTCGGCAAAGATAGGCCCTCGGCAAAGATGCCCTTGGCAAATTAGGCCCGTTGGGTCACAGCGGCCACTCCCGTCAGGTTTTGGCTCTCGGCAAAGTTTTTTTTGGACCTAGTTTTTCAGCCATTTTTTTAAATAGTCTTTGCCGAGGGCATGGGCCAGGTCCTCGGCAAAGGTTTTTTTGACTCAGTATTTCGACAAAAAAAATTTAAATAGTCTTTGCCGAGGCCCATGGGCCAGACCCTCAGTAAAGTTTTTTTTTTGACCCAGTGTTTCGGCAAATTTTTTTTATATATAAATAGTCTTTGCCGAGGGCTATAGGCCAGACCCTTGGCAAATATTTTTTTCACCCAGTTTTTCGACCAATTTTTTTTTAAAAAATAGTCATTGCCGAGGGTCCGAGGTCAGGCCCTCGGCAAAGACCCCGTTTGCCGAGGGCCAGGCTAGTCCCTCGGTAAAGATTTTTTTTTTGTTTTTGAGCCTAGTTTTTTTGTGGTGCTATAATATATTGTTTTAAACTCAATTTTAAAATTTGGGTCAATTTTGACTTTTTTTTATATATTTTCTTAATTTATTTTGATTTGTTGATTTTTTCTGAATATTTCAAATTTGAACTGCAGGTGCATGGAATAATGCAATGTAGTTTTTCGAAAAATGTTATTCATCGTATTCGGTGTATGTTGAGTCCCTATCCACGAACTCGCATCAAATTTCGCCCATCTTCTTCGCGTAACATGACGAGCCACTTGCCGGAAAAGTGTTTTAAAATTATATAAAATCCATACAAAGTCCAAAAATCACGAAACTTGTCGAGGTGTCATGTTATCGCACGTGTAGGATGTGAAAAAAAATGAGAAGGTTTCGAGCGAGTTGCGATGTCGGATGCCAACCCAGACATCTCCACTTGTGGGCTGACATGAATCTCTCCTTCGAAAATAGGTTGCCAATGCTGAAGTACGGAAACTTGGTTTTATCACCAATATGTAGGATGCAAAGGGTTGGGACACTATAAGCAGCGGCCGTATTCATGTGCAGATGTCGATGTTTGAGGCATGAAGTACTAGGTAGAAGGATATTTTTTTCCTGATCTGCTGTAATTCTCAGTTTTACACTTTGGTATAATGTCCAAGTGACATTAGTCTAGCTCTAAGTAGTGTTTATGGTTATCCATTTTAGCTTGCAAATTACTATACAAAATTGATAGAATTTGTGGGTTATTGGTTCAGTATATGAGTAGCAGTAATTTCTCAAATTTACAGAATTGTTGTGCTTGAGAGCTATTGCTTTCTATGCCCCGTTGAAGGTTTTCTTTGTTGCTGATTTAGCCTCATGGCTGTGACTTAAGAAGCTCACACTCCATAGGCAAGTTAAAATTCTTGTGAGTTTAATTAGTATTTACAATAAGTCCTCATACTTGTCATATCTCTTTGATCATTGAGCAGGATGACTAATAAGTTGTGAGAAAAGTTTCTTTTGGGGGCATCATTAAAATCAAGCCTATGAAGAAAAGAAGGTAGACTATGAATCATTTACTCTTCCATGTTGTATCTTTATGGTTATGATACAAGGTTGGGACAATAGTGAAATCATCTCACATTTGCAGTCATTGTTTCATGTGTTGGGACCTGTATGTGCTATTTTGCAAATGGCATGCTTAGCATTTTGTCCAGGAACATTTTGTTAGAAATAAGTCAAAACATTACACCTCAAGCTTGGACTATGTTGATAGTGAAGACAGATCTATCATCTGTGAGATTGAATTGTGTTTTCTTTTTCTATGGATTCACTTTATTTCAGGTGTAAAGAAGCTGAGCTCAATGTGGGTGATGAGAACAATGCATTGATCGATGTGTTTCAAAGTATCGGCAGGCTTGTTTCTTGAAACCCTTTCTCTTTAGCCTTTGTGGGTTCATTTTTGTGCTTATCAAACTATGGAGTATATCATAACTTGACTGCACTGATTCGATTTGTCAAAAAAAAATCCTACTTTAGGACATATTAGGTTGGAAAAGAATGATGCATTCCTACTGTACCTCAGCACCTGCTTATTGTGAACAAATAGTTTGTGATCTTGATGCTGTAACGTTCACTTTATTATATCTAAAGGAACTGTGCCACTTGCAGATTTGTATACATAGATTCAGATATCACACATGTATCACGCTGATTTCTACAACAATCATATAAGAAACATTCTTTTGTACCTTAGATTTATTTTGAGTAACCATGATGTTTGTATCTGACATATTCACCCCAAAATAAATCTCTATGATTATAATGTGCTACAGAACACACTACTCTTTGCTTGCATTGTTGATGGAACTGTAACAGAACAAGATAAGGATTCTTTTGATGTGGCTGTGACTGCCATTATTTATTGCGACTAGTATCTAAGTTTATGGACTGATGTAATGATGCTATTTGCTATCTATCTATGTAGTACTTTCATCTACTCTTGCTGCTATTTATACCAATTTGCATATGATATTATGTGGGCTTGTGTCCTGTTGCTAAATTTTCTTGTTGTATATGCCTATCAGGGAAAGACAATTGGAAAAGAAAGAATCTGTGGTACATGGGCTCTAGAACTGGCAGCGAAAAGGTATGTATTAGTGTATGTTTGTGCTCATTGCTTGTAGCGCTAACTAGCATAGCATCCATTTTCTTGCTTGGTTTCTTTAGTATCATAAGCTATGGATTGAGCAACTAGCGAGTAGTTGTTTTAGAACACTGCAGTGTGATTTTGTAGCAATAATATTAGCCAAGATGAGAAACAAGATATTATTCACTAATTGTTCTGAAAATAAATAATTTTGTATTTGGGGCTGTTATCTGTATACTAGTCAGGCTGTTTACCATAGTCAGGTTGTTTATTGCAAAGCTTAAAATGTCTTTCTCATGAATGATTCATTTTATTTTATCGTATTTTTGTATATAGAGGGAGTACAGATGGGTCCTCTTATGCTTCAACCTACTCGGAATCAATAGATGCCTGGATGTAAGCATTATGACAGCATGTAGAATGTAGCCTATGTGTTTGTTCGTGGTTGTCCCATCCGGAATGTAGCATCTGTGTTGGTACTTTATTTAGAACCATAGAATGTAACTTGAGGCTGGAACATGATCTACAAACAGTTTGAGCGATATACATACGAAGACTGTAATGATGATTGTCTGATGCATCTTTAGATTATTGATAATTATCTGATGGTTGATATATATATATATATATATATATATATATATATATATATATATATATATATATATATATATATATATATATATATATATATATGAAATGGCTGTGTCGATGGAATGCAAAAAAAAATCTGCCTCTTTGCCGACGGCAATGACCAAGGCCCTCGGCAAAGAAGGGTCCGGTCCTTTGCCGAGGGCCCTGACAATAGCCCTCGGCAAAGAATTTTTGGAAAGAATCCTGAAAATTTCTTTACCGAGGGCCAGAAACGAAGCCCTCGACAAAGATTTTTTTAAAAAAATAAAAAATTCTTTGCCGAAGGCCAGGGATGAGGCCCTCGGCAAAGATTTTTAAAACAAATAAAAAAATTTCTTTGCCGAGGGTCGCGGAAAGCCTTCGGCAAAGAATTTTTTTAAAAAACATTTCTTTGCTGAGGGCCGGCCTTCGGCAAAGAAGCCGGCAACGGCGCCGGCGCCGTAACGACCGCTTTTCTTTGCCGAGGGCCGTCGCCGAGTGTCCGATAAAGGGCCCTCGGCAAAAGACTCCTTCGCCGTCTAAATATTCCTCGAGGGGTTTTTGCCTCTATCCCTCGGCAAAGCATGCGAGTCCAGTAGTGTGGGCCAAGCCGGGGGCGAATGTTGCATACTACCCATGCCGATCCTTGCCGTCCACCTTGTTCTAAGTTCTGAAACTCGTGCAGTGCTTTAATCGGGTGTCCTTGTGCTCGCCGGTTAGCTGACGTGGATGTCGATGAGGAGGGGTGACCTGTTCTCTATACTATAATATGAACGGGGTACACGTAGTAATTCTGTACTCCTGTGTTGTCTTATGAATCAGTGTGGGCCTTGCGAGCTGGACGGAGGTGGCGTGCCGCGTGCGCTCACGGACTCGCGGCTCGCGCTCGTCTGCCCGTGGCCTGTTTCTCCCGTGCGGCCGTGCGGCGGCGGTCACTGGGGTGACGACGTGGTGAGGGGAAGGATGCTAGTCTCTTGGTTGGTGTTGGCCTTCTTCAGTTATGGGCTGAAAACTACATGGGGGTACGATGGATTAGTAGGCCAACGACTATAGGACCTGAGCCTGCCCCTGACGGCATAGATATATCAATTAAAATTTGCTCAAAAAAAGATATATCAATTAAATACTCACCCATGATTTTTGTTTTTAATAATTAGAGATAAAGCATTTTGTAGTTAATTTAATTAGACTGTGCAAGCTAACCTATGACTTGTGGCTAACATTTGAGCTAGCCAAGTTTCCTATATGTACTTCTCCTTTTGTAAAGACGTACAGGTACAAAGGTTGGCTTCAATGAAAACTTGAGATATGTTTATCTAACTATGTGGTTGATGAGTAGTGCGGACTGATAGGATTAATTTTGGTTTATGAGTAACGTGAACTACTATGGATGTTGAACATATATGCTTGGAATCATATGGTTAATGCAAAACTAACTGTCAGTTGTAACAGATCATGTGTCGTTATAATTGATAGTATCCAACCCTTGGTCGATATAACATTACACCGACACCACTTACAACATCTAATGCCTTCGGTCAGTAAAGAGTTATACCAACGGACCATCTGTCACTGTAACAGCTTTTAGTGGCTGCATGTTTTGGTAGTTATGATGTTACCTTTTAAACTGTTTTTGTTAGTAATTGGTCTTAAAGGGCGTGTGGCGCCTTCTTGCTAGTTGTTGACATTTCTTAGCATCACTCTATACTAAGTTGTCATCCCTAGCATGATGTCAGAAATGCGTTGTTGGTAACTATGAGAACACTTGTAAACTGAGATAAGAATATTAATTATAGGTATCCACAAACGCACAGGTAAATTACCATTGTAACATTTCACCCGGAAGTATACCGAGTATCGTTATTTATATTTAATCCCAAAGGAAGGACCGTGAGACAAAAGTTTGTATGACATAGAGATATTGACTCAAAATGTGCAGACTTATTATATAAACCAACCACTTTTATACTTTAGCAGGGGTAAGTCAAGTGATAAATAAATAATAAATAAAAAGTAATAAAGGTATTTCAGAGATAGAAACAGAGACTCACAAATGTAGTATGACTAAGCTCGAAATTCGGTAAGAGCAAAAGATTCCTATGTCATTTCTAATTACTAAGTCTTTTATACACTCAAGCATATATACTCTCATCTATAGTATAACTAACTTTGAATCTATGCATAAGGAACATTACTTAGGCAAGTTCGAGAACAGAGCTTTCCCTTCCTTTGTAACCAAGGTTCTACTTGTTCTACATATGGGGAATGAACTACAAAGGACTTAACGAGAGTGTCACATCCGCGATCTACCACATGACCCGGCATATAGAGTGCATCCACAGGCAAACAATATCTAAGCACCATGCTTACATAATGCATACCACTTAACTCTCTCGAGAACTGAATTAAGTGTTTTGCGAACATATGCATATATTCATCATCAATCATAACTATATCAAGCATAGAACTAGAGCAAACTAGGAACATAATAAATAGCAACATAATATTAAAGTAGCATAAAGTCATAAAAATAAAGACATACAATGGCTAATACTAGTCTCTAGATGGCAGATCCGGAATCCTGAGCAATAGCCCAAACTCTATTTGAACCTTGCTAGAAAGCCTATACTAAGAACTTGAAGAACTAGAGCCCTCTCTCATTTCTAATCTCTGGAAACCCTAATTTCTGTTCTTCTCTTGACTTATGACAGAGGTGGAGGTCTCCTCCAGGGGGCAGGGCCTGGTTATATAGCTCTGAGGGTGAAACATGAGCCCTTGGATCAAACCGATTTGAAGGACAGCGTGGATACAATCCTAGGAGACGGTGGAGGAAGCTTCTGGAAGCTGACAGGCTGGGGCCCACCTGTCAGACCGGGTGGCATCAGGGGGATGTCGGCCGGCCCCACCTGGTAGCCCCTCGGGGTCCGCCGCGGTGTGGTGTCTTCTGCTGCCCTCTGGAACCTTCTAGGGTAGTTTTCGTCACGGTTAAGTTTGGTTCTTTTTGACGTTTTGATCATCCTTTCTAGTTTTTCTAGAATAACTCTGCTGAAAATACAGATTCACCAAAACTCGTGAAAATTGTCAGTTAAAACCCCTAAGTTTCTATTGGTTATCCTTTTTATGTATTTAGTTGATGATTTATGATGGATGATAACTACCGTCAACGCGTCGTAGCTTGACTTTTTTCTACTTAGTTTCGCGTCTGAGGCAGACGCCCTGGCTGGGTAGTGGCTGTTATTTTCTGTATCGATCTTGCTCTGCTCTAAACTCTTAAAACTATTGTATTTCTATTGATTTCAATGGAAATAGGGTGGTGTCTAAAAAAACAGCTTATAGCGGCACTTATGGAGTCACTTACGACTCCCGTCGCCACCCCCACCGACTTTCTGTGCACCAGCACCGATGCCATCATGCCGACAGATGAGCAGGTCATACATACGTCTCTTCCTTCAGAGCTGCAGGCAACGCTGACTTCTAGGGCAATCGGCCGACCTCGACGTGTCTGGCTGGGACGCGGATTTCCCTGGCGTGTTGCTGCGGATCAGCGACTGCATGCAGGAGCCGGTCCAGGGTGTAGTCTCGGCGGCGCCAAGGAGGAGGCCAACTCAGCGTCACGCTCTTTCAGGCACAATCCATAGGAGACTCGATCCACAGCGGGATTGGGCGATCCCTTGATTCCATAGGGTTATTTGGATTGTGCATGGATTCGCTTGGATATCCGTGCAACATAACGCCATGCATGCATCTGCTCTAGCCGGAGCACGGTTCAGAAAAAACATAAATAGCTTGGTCGTCATGTGCATATTCTAGCGTACTCAATATTATTATTATTATATAAAAGCGTCCTGATAATTTATATAGAAAATTCGAAAAACAAATAAATTAGAAAAGTTCTAAAAAAGCCATCGATCAATAAGCACAAGGTTAAGGGAGGTGATAAATTTAACAGATTGATAATAGCTAAGCAGCGGCGGACCTAGGATTTTACCGTAGGGTGTACCGCACAAAATTTTTCTTCTACAATTTGATAAAACCATTTTCAATTTGGTAAAACTATATTTCAATTCGGTAAAACTACATGTATCAAATAGCATCATATTTTGGTCGCCTCCGAAAATCCTCAAGTATTTTAGGAGATAACTATATTTTGTGACCGCCTTCGTTAATGAAATAGCTTGTCTCCTAAAATCAACTTTTATAGTAGTGCTAGTTGCTCGTCATTGTGAAAGAACAATAGTTATCGTGGTATCGCATGATCAATTTTTCGTGGCAACAACAACATCAAGATTTGACGTGATAGTAAATTAGATCAAAAAGGTCCAACAAGGTAACCATGCACACAACTTAAACCAAGTGCTAAGTTTGTCGGTTCTGTTAGGTAACAATGATGTACAAAATTCTGTCAGTTGTCCACGGCTCTAACCTGATAACATCGATCACAAAGGTCCAAGCATGCAAATATTGTTGAAAAACACAAGGTCAAGTTAGCTTGGTAACGAACATCATCTTCGAGAACCTAATGCATCAAGCATTAGGAAGGCGCAACCTAGCTAGTTTAGTACCACGAAACATTACTCAGGCAGCGATCGCCACTACAGGAACACTGCTCATGAACCTCCATAAGTTGAGAAGAAAGCAGGGCAACACCGCAATGGCATTAATGAATCCCGTTGTTGTTGCCCCATGTAAGTGGGACAATCATTTTGACTGCATACCCTGAGATCGACAACAATCAAATTTTAGGGGGTACAGTGGGGGAGACTTGGGGCTATGGGGGCTCAAGCCCCCCTACGTGTGCTAGAGCTCCACAGAGATGAGTTGGTTACACCATCACCGATGGTATACAAAAGGAGTAACCAACTTTTATGAAGTGGCCTCATGAAGAGACAAGCATATACATCCACAAAAAACCACAGTGACAAGCTCCAAACAAATTGCACCATAGCCGCTAGTACAAGTCATTTGTAAAAAAAACTTGAAGATACTACTTTAGGTTGTTGCGCAAATAATTTTTACAGAAAAACAAAGATCTAGCTTTAGGTAGCTATGCAATATATTTTGCACTACCTGATTTGCTTTTGGTTGCATGGGAAAGTATTGCCATCCAAAACTTACCTGAATTCAGGGTCTTGAGGGGAACTGGTGGGAACATAAACGCCAAGACTGTGCCAACGATCAGTGCCAGCGAGAACCGATGCCAAGCTCCAAACCGAATTGCAAGCATGGTCTTGCTTTAAGAGGAGGACAGCTGGTTACTATATATATATATATATATATATATATATATATATATATATAGTAAAAAATTATGGTTGTCCAGAGGGGCCATAGCCCCTTCCGTCCCCTTTGGCTCCACCCCAGCTAACACTCCGTATCCGCGGTCGTCCTACCTCGACGTCACCGGCCATGAAGAAACTCCCAGGCCACAACTACTAGATGGACATTCCTCGAGTCTCCATGATGTCGTGCTCCATCTCACTTGGCGAGGAATCGTACAGCCGTAAGGTAAGAGACCGCTCCGACGAGCTCGTGGTCTCCACGCTGGCGCACACTAGCAGTGTGTACCGTTGGGAGAGCAAACTGAAGAACCTCCTCCTTGACGAGCGTGGCAACCTTGGTCACCGAATCAGAGGTGCAGCTATCGCGACACATCAATTGCCACAGTTGTTTGTTGGTCCATGCGAAGGGAAAACTAAGATCATTTGGTACAGCTTCGGTTCACTTGTGTAGCAGTTTCTTTTGGCTTCGGCTGGAGGAGCAGCTCCACTAGTAGAGATGAAATTGTTTTAGATAAAAAAATTGATAAAAAAAACTTTTCCTGCGAGTTAAAAAAGGTAAAATGATTATATTACCTTTTTCTTTCTCTTCTTTTTTTTTATTTTATGACTCCACTAGTAATGATTATTTTACGCTAGGCATGCTATCCAGCTTTATCAAGCTGTCCTCGAGTATTTTACGTGCCAATTTCCTTGCAGGGTTACTAGCATGAGACTTTGGGCTAGGGTGCTGGTTACCAACAACAGTTTCTGGATGGATGACTCTCTGGAGTGGTATCCTTAGACTGGAAAAAGGAAAGAAGGGAAAAGCTGGCGTTAATAGAATGATGTTGAGTAGAAAAGATGGGAAAAGGTGGCGTTAATAGAATGATGTTGGGTATTTCGGTAAGAAAACTTAATGTGCATTAAAGCAACATTTTTCTCTAGGGATGAGCAAACAGATCACAGAAGCCATTACTAAGGAAGTAAAATTACATGATTACATATCAAACCTTTTAACATTCAAGGCATTAGAACCTCCATCCGGATGGTCATGTACATCAATGTTCAGCATTCCATCAAAATTATCAGAGATGTCATTTGATTGTTTAACATCATTACTGTCCTTTGCACGTCCAAAAACCTACACAGTTGCCGTATATCCACAATGCTTGACAATCACCACCCCGAGTGTTGAAGAATCCTGGGTGGAAATATATGTTTACAGATATTGGATTTTGATTTTAATCCCCTAAAACGAGATAGGGTAAAAGTGGAAAGTGCAAGGCATCGCCTTAACAGCAACATTTTCATCAGAAGTTAAACCTTTCAGAAGATTCCTTTGTGCAATATCCACAGCACCCGTTTGACAGAAGGCGCCATCAACCTTGTCCTCCACCTTTGAACTAGCATCAGCCTCATCCTTTTTCACGGTTATATTCATGTCACCGATACGTTCCTCAAATACGTTTGAACCGTGCATACCACTATGTGAACCAACTGAGTTCGTACTCTGATCAATGAGTCGCCGTATTGTTGATGCAGCTCTAAAAATTGCTGTATCCACAAACAGATTGTATAAAAAGAAAAGCTTTCCGGTCTCTGATCACCCGTTCTTCCTCAATTTTGCATGGCATTCTAGCCAAAACAGAAAACTCTTTTGACCACCTTACTGAAGCAACGTTGTGTGGCTTCTCTGCCAAGTAGAAACCCTTTACTGAAGCAACAACGTGCAGAAGCTTCCCGTTGCAAACCTTCACCTGGGCATAGATGAACTCCTTCATTAGGTGTATGCTCATAATATCCAAGCGCCTAAATTGGCTATTACAATGTTGCAATTCAACTCAGAGTGCAAATCAAATTGAATGGCTGCTGCACCAATGCGAACGAACTCCAATTTTGCTAGTGCATTCGAGTGTGTGCTTGAGAACTCACCTCGATTTCGAAGTAACCGCCTTCCTGAGAAGCGCCATTCGCCTCCTTCCTCCTGATAACTGCAGAAACGACGCACGCATGACACCTCGCGTCAGATTAAGAGAGCACAGACCCACCACGAAACGCGAAACGGAATGCCTCTCATCGGCGTAGTAGCAAGGATCCTCACAGTGGACTGGCGGGGTGAGATGGGCGAAGGAGAAGAAGTCGTAGAACTCCCCCAGCTTCGGCGGCGGCCGGCGGATGGCGGACTGTCAGTATACGCCTTGGGCTCAATGGGCCGACGCGTGCTCTCACACAAGGCCCAAGCAGCCAAGAGAATGGTGGAGCAATAAAAGTACGGCAGCAGTAGCAGATCAGGGCAACGAAGAATTATTAGAAGACTTCCATCTCCTTCTAGCTTGTACTGTTCCTCTTCCTCCCCAAGCCTCTCACTCTTGTACCTGGATTTCTTGCTTCCAGTACCTTCTAGTATCTTCCTCCTGGCATCGATTCCCCTGCTTGCTGCCTTCTCCCAGATTCTATCTCATATTGTATCGGATCATAGTACCTGTGCTTATTGTGATTGTGTTGGAACGATCTGTGTTCTATCATCTAGAGTGTGCTGCTTGCATAGCCATCATGTGGCCTACCCTAGAGAGAGCATCAGCCACCAAGTTTTCTTTTTCTTTTTTGTAGACAATTTTGAAATTTAGACCCATCATCCTGGCCATAGCTTTTCTCTGGAGTTCAGAGTGAAGATTCTGTTGTGTGAGGTAGGCTAAGAACTTGTGGTCAGTCTGTATGATGAACTGTCCCCTTTTCAAATAGTGTCTCCACTTGTCAACTGCCATTATCAAGGCCAAAAACTCCTTTTCATAGATGCTGAGTTCTTTGTGCTTGATTCCCAGAGCTTTGCTTAAATATGCCACTGGTTGACCATGCTGCATGAGTACTGCCCCTGATCCATCAGCACATGCATCAGTCTCCACAGTGAACTGTTCATCAAAATTTGGAAGCTTGAGCACTGGAGTTTGAGTCATAGCATGTTTGAGAGCTTCAAAAGCTGAGTGGGCAGTTGGGTTCCATGTGAAAGCTTTGAGTTTGAGGAGATTGGTCAGGGGCTTTGATATGAGGTCATAATCTTTCACAAATTTTCTATAGTACCCTGTTAATCCAAGGAATGCTCTCAGTTCTGTTACTGTTTGTGGAGTTGGCTATTTAAGCATGTCTTCAATCTTGCTTGGATATGTGGAGACTCCTTGAGCTGAAATAATGTGGCCTAGATAGTCCAATTTGTCTTTGGCAAAAGTACACTTTGTTTCCTTTAAGTAGAACTTGTGTTTCCTGAGCAGTTCAAAAATCAGCTGTATATGCTCTAAGTGTTCAGATTCACTGCCACTGTAGATGAAAATGTCATCTAAGAAAACCATGAGAAATTTTCTCAAATAGGGCCTTAGAATCTCATTCAGCACACATTGGAATGTTGCTGGTGCATTTGTGAGACCAAACGGCGTTACTTTAAGCTGGTAGTGGCCCTGGTGTGTTTTAAATGTTGTCTTGAACTCATCTTCTGGCAGCATCCTCACTTGATGGTATCCTGCTCTCATGTCCAGTTTAGTGAAAAGTTTTGCACCTGCTAGTTCATCCAAGATTTCATCAATGACTGGCATAGGGAATCTATTTTTCATCGTGATGTCATTCAATTTTCTATAGTCAATACAGAATCTCCAGGAGCCATCCTTTTTTCTTCACTAGAAGGACCGGTGAGGCAAATGGACTGTGACTGTGGGTAATGTGGCCAGCTTGTAAGAGTTGTTGAACTTGATGCTCAATCTCTGTCTTGTGGAGTGGTGTGTAATGATAAGGTTTGTCATTAATTGGCTGAGAACCAAGGATCCGTGGGATTGCATGGTCATAAGCCCTAGGAGGTGGCAAACATTTAGGATATGTGAATATGTCCTTGTATTTTGCAATAAGGAGTTGGAGGTCCTCTGAATCTTCTATCAAAGGTGGTGGTTTGGTTGTCTCAGTAAGAGGGATATGATCCACCACAGCAATTGCCCATATATTATTCCCTGTTGCCTCATGGGACATCTGGATGGAAAATATTGGAGATAATTCTAGCTCTAGATCTATGAGTCCCTTGAGTTTGACCATCTGCCCTTGCTCTTGGAATGTAATTGAATTCTCCTACCAATCAAACTGGACAGGGCTGTGTGACTTCAACCAGTCACAACCTAGGATGGCATCATAGGGTTGCATTTCCAACACCACCATGTTTGTGCTAAAGCTTTTGCCCTGGCAGTAGCAATGCAAGTTAGGAACCATGCTATTGGTTGTGATATGTTGCCCATTAGCTAGTGTGACCTGTCTTGGGTTTGTTGGAATTGTTTGTAACTTGGCTATCATGACAAAACTGGAGTTGATGAAGTTGTGTGTGCTTCCACTATCCACCAGAATCAGCATCACTTTATCTCGTACCTTGGTTTTGAGCTTGATGCAGTCTGCTCTGTCTAGAGTTGAGAGTGCATTGAGGGAGAATTGACAAAACTCTTCATGTAAGACATCCTCAGCTGCTAGATCATCCAGCACCTCATCTGTGAGTTCTCTGTCTAAATCATTGATAGCTAAAGCATTCAGCTTGGGCTTGTTCCTCTTTGTGCAGATTTCTAAATGTCCAGGCACAAATTTCTCTCCACAGTTGAAGCACAGACCATTGATTTTTCTGTAATCTCTCAACTGCTTGTCACTCCACTGGTTAGTTGCTTGTTGTTGGGGTTTTGGATCAGTTCTATTCTGCTGGTAAGCCCTCTGATGGTATTGTGTTCTTGGGTACTAAGCTTTAGCCCTTTCTAGCACTTTCTGTTGTATCTTTGCCAGAGCTGAAGCTCTTTGCACAGTTGTTGGCATCTGGGACTCAACTGGACCCCTAATTTCATCCTTTTAGCCCTCTCATGTACTGTTGTGCAAACAAGAGGTCATCATAGTGTGCATTGTGCATGGACACACTGTATTGAAGTGCCTGGTATTGTGTGGTATATTCCTCCACTGAAGTTGTTTGCTTGAGCTCAGCTATGTCATTGAGAGAGGATCTGAAATCATCTCCTCCAAATTCCTTTTGTATGACTAGGCAGAAATGGGTCCAACTGTTAAATGTGCTTTTCTGCTTGTAGGCTTGGTACCACTTACCAGCATTTCCCTTAAGATGCATCCTTGCTGCTGTAATCCACATCCCCTCTGGGATTTTATACAATTCAAAGTAATCCCTACAATTGTCTAACCAGACCTTAGGATCAGAGCCATGGAAATCAGGAAACACCATCTTTGGCATAGCATGTTTGGGGATATATTGATGGTCTTGTTCCCTGTCTCTGCCCCTTGGTGGATGAGCAATATTCTTGGCCTTGTCCTGATGATCTTGTTTAGCAGTGTAGCCATAGTCAGTTCTGAGAGGCCGTGAAGGTTCTGTTCTTTCTTCATGGTTGGGATCTCAGCAAATATGTTCTGAAAGGTTCCTGCTCAGGGAAGATCAGAGAATCCACCTCGGCAGCATCAAATGTGGGGTCTTGATCAAAATGTGGCTTGGTATCTTCTGCAACAGCCTCTTCCATCTGCTTGAGAGTCATCTTGGATATTGCCGCTCCATTAGCAAGGACTTGTTGAGAGATAGTCTGTTGTTCCTTGCTGTATTCATCCATGGCTGCATCACGAAGATCCATCTGTGCCTTCATCTGCTTCTGCACAGTGCTCAGTTCATTCATTTGGCTGAACAAAGTGTCAAAATTTTTCTGCAGTTGCTCCCACTTGGAGCTTTCTTCCTCTGAGCATATTGTCATGGCTTCAAGGATCAGTCTTGTCTGTGGGGATGGGTCGAGCTTGTTGCTGCGCTTCGGAGCCAGCTATGCTTGCAGAAGGTTTGGCCAACGCCGCCCCTGTCGATCTGCAGAGCACGATCACCGCCGCCTGGGAAAGATGCAAAAGCCTCGGGATTTTACACTAGGATTGTTGGAGTGCAAGCGCAAGAACAACAA
This sequence comes from Saccharum hybrid cultivar R570, assembly GCA_038087645.1. NCBI lineage: Eukaryota > Viridiplantae > Streptophyta > Magnoliopsida > Poales > Poaceae > Saccharum > Saccharum hybrid cultivar. Next base: position 57,510 of record JAQSUU010000203.1, on the reverse strand, counting down.
CCTAGCAACCTGAGCTCAGGACTCTCCCCCGCCATACGCCTCCGCACCAAGATCAACCTTTGGACACCAGGAATTTTACACGCGAACAAGTGCCGCGCAACCCTAGTCCGCAGTCAATCTGGGCCAAATCGAGAAAATTGGAGCGAATTTGTGAAATTCCACTCCGGTTCACGCCGCCGAACCACTTTTGCCGATGCTGAACCCCAGTCGAACACCTTGCGGGCGTCCGCCGATGTGCGCCGCCGGAAACAGAAGCCGTGCGAATCGGAGGTAGCGAAGCGGGTACTGACACGGTCGTGAGGATCCATGTACAACTGCGATGGTGGTGGAGGGGATGGTGGTGGTCGACGCGATGGGTAGGTGCTGCGACGGACGGTAACTAGTGACGACGCCAAGCTCTAAGCTCGCCGCCCGTCAGCCGAGGAAGGATATGTCTCCGGTACCAGCTGTAATACCCGTGGCCGTAGCGGGTCAACTATGACGTGAGAGATACAGTGATATCACCGGAAGAACCTTGACGCCAGTGAGGTTAACCCCTCTGCCTTGGCGCTGATGTATTCAGAATAACAGGATGATCGTCCCCATCAGTTACAGGCAGCTCTTAAGAGCATTTACAGTCTCTGGCCGATTGGCCCAAGTCATACGAATATGTAAAACATAAATACATGAATACGTATTGCTATCATGGAAGTTGCCTCCACTCCTGACGTCACTCCTGGGATTGCTGAACACCAGGTGTGACAAGCGGCGACCCCATCGGACTTCTCCATCGCGCTCAGGCCCGTCAACCATGGTGCGCCCGCCAAGCGCTCGACGAAATATCTGGGAGGTGCCGTCGACGTGGTGGCACCTGCTGCGGCGTCTGTTGTGGCCATGGCGCCCGTCATCATCTCCACCCGTGCTGCTGATATGCCCACTGCCATCGATGTAGTGTGCAGCATCGTTATCTTCGATGTCGACTCTGGTGGTGCTGTTTCTGCGTCCCTAATCATTGCAGGCATGCCTGAGGTTCTTCCAGTCAGCGTGAAGGTTTTGGATGGGGAGCTGCTCAAATGTGGAGGTGATTCCCTTAAACTCTGTGCTTGCAACTTGATTGATGTGCCTGTAGTGCTTGGGAGGATTTGTGATGTGGTTGTGGTGCAATCGGGGCTGTTTCCTTCATCTGATTAGCTTGAGCAGCAATCATGGCCACCACCACATGTGCAGGTTGAGTTCAAGTGTGACAATGCTGCTATACGACCAAGTCCATGGCCATCTTTCCTCTTGAGCAATGGATGTTCAATGAGTTGGGTTGTCTGCTGGAAACCTCCCTGGCCACTTCACCCTCGACAGGACATCAGTTGTGTACCAGCTACAGCACTTCAGGAGTTTCTGACATGTATAATGGTGATATCAGTGGGTATTGTTGCTGCTGAGCTGATTCAAGAGTTAGTACAGCAGAAGTGTGGTGGAAATTTTAGATGTTTCTTGCTTGAAGGTAGTCAGCTAAAGGATAGTGTGGTGGTCTACTGGTCTTGTGTACCCTACTAGTACCGCGGGCTGGGTTGCAACCATGGCCACCTCCAGCTCAGTGTGCAAGCTCATGTGTGTTTGCAGAAATGGAGTCCCTCAAACATAGGATGATCTCTGCCAGGGACAGTGCAAGGACGTTGGGTGTTGTGGTAATGTGTTCACAATGGCAGGCTTTTGTGCAAGTGTTGTTCAGACATTATCTTGCTTTGGAATTGCCGGTTGAGCTCACGTTTGTTCTATTCAAGGCATTTCCTCAACATACACTTTGGCTGCCACGTGACATTCTGGACACCATGGTTTGGTTGCTACTAAAGGGCAAGCACAGTGAAAACTCAATTGAATCCTCACAGCAATTAGACAAACAGTTCAAGCAGATCCACGATATATGTTGCCTTATTGAAATGTTGGAGCCTGGAAATACCAGCAGCCAGCAGGAGATGCTTGTGAAGGATAATTTATTTGCATCCCTCTTCAGTGTATATTGTATACTGTGTTGTCTAGCTGATGCAAGTCGGTGCTCTACTGATCCTGGAATCTGGGCAAAGCAACATGAGCAATGTCATCTCCAAATTTCTGACTGCCATCAGAAGAGATATTCCACACTGTCATGCAAATATGTTCATACCAGATTACAGCAGCTTGCTTCATGGACATCACGTTCAAACATATTGATTGATATGCATGCTATCAACCTATATGGTGATGTGTCACATGCCAGCCTGATAAGGTGGCTCTCAGGTTGCAGGAAGTTGCTTGATGGAGCATTGCTAGTCAACCTTCCAGAATCAAGGCAACACAAGTGTGGTGGTGTTTTCAGTGAACAGACCACAATTCTAAGTGGATTGTGCAGCGGAGGAACAAGAGCTCGTCGTTTTATTGGGATCCTGGTGGTGCCAAAATTCTCCATCGGCTTGGGGGCAAGCCAAAGCTAAAGAAGGGGGGAATGTCAGTATACGCCTTGGGCTCAATGGGCCGACGCGTGCTCTCACACAAGGCCCAAGCAGCCAAGAGAACGGTGGAGCAATAAAAGTACGGCAGCAGTAGCAGATCAGGGCAACGAAGAATTATCAGAAGACTTCCATCTCCTTCTAGCTTGTACTGTTCTTCTTCCTCCCCAAACCTCTCACTCTTGTACCTGGATTTCTTGCTTCCAGTACCTTCTATTATCTTCCTCCTGGCATCGATTCCCCAGCTTGCTGCCTTCTCCCAGATTCTATCTCATATTGTATGGGATCATAGTACCTGTGCTTATTGTGATTGTGTTGGAACGATCTGTGTTCTATCATCTAGAGTGTGTGCTGCTAACACGGCCATGTGTTGCGCCTCCGATATCGGCGGCGCGGCCTCGCCGCTGACGACGCCATGGGCCCCGACCGAGGCGGGTGCGGGAGGGGAGGGCGGTGTCGCGGGACGCCCGTGCTTGGACGACTTGTGCTTGGCGGCGCCGTCCCGGGGCTTGGCGAACGCGGTGGTGCAGTGCAGGCGAGGTTGCCCAGCGGCCGGCGGACGTGCGCCTCCGCCTGCTCCGCCGTCGCGTACTCCTCTGCAAACGAGCCAGCCGTTTGGCTCGATTATAATCGACAGGCCGAATTGGATGGTTATGCCATGCTGAGGTTTGGGCCTCCTTTACTTGGGACCCAAAAGTCAAAACTGCATTTAGAGCCCACGAGATAGCAACTTCTTTTTCTTGTTGGAAAGGATGGTATGATCCGTAGAAGTTATTTCATCATCAGACAAATTAAATCAAGAAGAAGAAGAAGGGAAAAAAAAACTGTGCTGGTAGCATCCATGCATAAATCATGGTTCTAGAACAATGGGTAAATTTCGCTGATCATCAAATTTGAAGCTAACCAATGTTGTCTCAAGAAATTTAGGCCAAGTCGGTAATGTCGTTCCCGGTCAGACTCAATACAAGTGGAACAGCCGAATAGTAATGCCACTGCGGTCTGTCTGATTGTCAGTGTGATTGTGAACCTCCCAGTATGAGGCCAAATGCATCATGGCCTCAGTCCGCCACGGATTTCAGCGCCTTCCTGGCCTCTCGTTCTGGCGCGCCGGTAGCGTCCGATGCGAGGGCCCATGTTGCTAGCCACCGCGACGAGGGTGGGGGCGGCAGACCCTGCACTGCACGGGGACGCTTTTTGGGTCGTGGCCTCATCGGCGGCTGAGGTTGGTTTGATCTCCTCTCGTGTCGCATGTGCACAGTGGTGTGCCAGCTAGATGCTTTGCAGGCTATGGTGCACGATGGCTCAAGCACTAGAACTCTGGCAGTGTTACGTCCATGCTGGAGGAACCAGCTATTCTCTACCGCGATGAGCAACCGTAAGGCCATGCAACACTACTGGCTGCTACACTATCATGCTGTTCAAGTTCAATGAAGCATTTAATTTATCGCTTCCAAAGCTCCTAGGCCGGTCTCAGTAGGGATTTTATGTCACTGTTTTCAACCCATCTAAATTTTAGAAACAGAGCAAAAGAGTTTCATCCCCATGAAACTCTCTCTGCTCCCATAAAACTCTTATCATCTCTCTTTTTCATTAATATGGTGCCACATCAGCATAATTAATACCTATGAAACTCTAACAATGACATCAGCATAATTAATACCGATGATGCGTCGAATGATCCCGAATGTCACTATCTTTCTCTAAAACTCTTTCAAATGTAACATATTGGTCAGGAGAGAATTCTGGTTCTTCGACAATCACTGTACTCGGAGCCTCATTCAAATCAAGATTCTCTTTCAAGTCATCTTCCTTTTCATCTTCAACTATCATATTATGAAGTACGATGCAAGCTAGCACAACATTGTGGAGTTGATTCCGGTCATATAGACGAGCTGGTTGTTTTAAAATGCAAAATCGATGGCGCAATACACCAAAGGCCTGTTCAATATCCTTCCTTGCTCCTTCTTGTTCTTGTGCATATAACTTATCCTTTTCGGAGATGGGCATTGATATTGACTTCACAAATACAGCCCAATCCGGATATATTCCATTAGCAAGATAATACCCTACGTTGTGTTGATTCCTGTTGACCATATATTGGACTCTAGGAGCTTGTCCCTTTAGCTCTTCGATAAATATAGTAGATTGGTTCAGAACATTGATGTCATTGTTAGAACCCGCGACCCCAAAGAACTCATGCCAAATCCAGAGATCATGTGATGCCACGGCATCAAGAATTATCGTAGGCACTTTCTGATCACCACGAGTAAATTGCCCCTTCCATGCAGTTGGGCATCTTTCCCAGTACCAATGCATACAGTCAATGCTGCCAAGCATACCAAGAAATCCTCGTTTCTTGCCAATTTTGAGAAGATGCTCAGTATCCTCCACAGTCGGACGCCTCAAATATCGTTCACCAAATATTGCTATAACACCTTGCACAAAATTCTTCATTGCCTCCATTGCAGTAGTTTCTCCAATCTTTGTATAATCATCAAGATGATCTGTGGCGCTGCCATTAGCTAATTGGCGAATAGCTGCAGTGCATTTTTGCAACGGAGTCCGTCCTTGGCGATTAGTCGCATCCACCCTTTGAGTGAAGTAATCCAACCATTGGCCTAAAGCCTCGACAATACGGAGAAAAAGAGGTCTAGACATACGAAATCTTTGGCGAAAAATATTGGAAGAATAAACAGGATTTTCAGAGAAATAATCATCCACTAGACGCTGACCAAATTCCTCACGAGGCCTTTTTATGTACTTCCGCGGATGCAACCGATGATCGTCCGTCTCTTTTTGAAGAGCTTCCATGCTAGTCTTCAGAACCCCCATGGCTTGATCGAGTACCTCATCCAGAATGTCATCCTCAGCGATGAAATTATCCAAAATACTATGATCTGACATGTTTGGCGCATGGTCTGGCTAGTAGATATGAGTGAAGGAAGCTTTCAGAATGGATGTATGCGGTACCTTATATATACACGAGGCCAAAGCAAGGCTTCACACGTGCAGAAAGCTTTCACACTAGAATCAGGCTTTCACACACGTGAAGGAAGCTTTCACACTAGAATCATCATTCACCTTCACGTATGAATTTGTTTTCACACTAGACATATCAGGCTTTCACACTATAAATATCTGCAATGATGCAGCAGCAGAAACTGAACGGCAGGTTTCAGATAGCGTCACAACTAAGTTCACACCAGAATTTTCAGATAGCAAGTTTCAGATAATAACTGAGATAGCAGGTTTTAGATAGCAAGTTTCAGATAATAACTAAGTAAAGATAGCAAGTTTCAGATAATAACTGAGACTAAGTAAAAATAGCTGAAACTAATGAGTACAGATGACTATTGCAGCTAACTGAGACTATTTCAGATAACTGAGACTAAGTTGCAGATAAATCATGTGGCTTCTTGCTGGTTCCCAAACAGCTTTCTTTCCATCAAAGCCAATGCTTTGACTCGACCTTCCTTAGCTTCTTGAGTCATCTGACTTGTGTCTTGAACCAAGAGCGAAGTATAAGCTTCGAGCAACTTTGCTTCATTTTGCTGTATTGCAGTCTGAAGATTATTTCTAGAGATCTCAAGCTACGCCTCTATTACCTTTTCACGCTCCTTCTTACGCTCCTGTGTAATTTCTGATATCTTGTTTATGCTGTCACCTAGCATGGAAATGCCATCCTTAACTTCTTCAACCTTTCGCCTCCCTCTGCGTTGCGCCTTGGCTGCTTCTCTCCCGATAGGACGTGCTTCCTCCACATCATCTACAGCATCCACATCCACTGTCTTACTTTTCTCTTTCTCCAATTGTGAAACAGATGCACACCACTTTGGTTCCTTTTTTAGCTTCTTCCACCAATGTTCCAATGCAAAAGGTTTGCCATATTTTTTTATACATCTCCTGTGCTTCTTCCACCAGCATGTCATCAGAATATCCACTCTTATTGACCTTAGTTACTGAGCTTCAAAAGCCATTGAATTCGGTGATCATTTTGTTCAGGCGTGTCCAATGGACCTTCAGTTGGTTAATGTCCCTTTTAAGATGTTCCTGAATGTTCTTGTTAAATTCATTGCTGATCTGACCCCCAAAATGTATCACGGCTCTTATCATTCCCATATATCGGGTCTTTAGAAGTGTTCAGCCAAGCACTAGCCTGAAAAAAGAAAATCAATATCATCAAATTCGACATAAGAACGTTGCTTATGCAATAAGAACATGTTATACATATGTGATTACCAATCTTTCTTCCTCATCATGTGTCCAATGCCTCAGTGTCCTACTTTTCTTTGTTGTCCTACTTTCCTCAACAACAACATCCGCCTCGGTATCGAGGCTGACAATGTTTCCTGCTGGTGGTGGCGGAGGAGTCCCTTCGGGGTATGGTGTCGGTGGTGGTGGACAGAATGGACTGGAGCCTTGAGTGAGTCCAACAAGGTGGAAATTTTCACCAGTAGATGGAGGTGGCACCGGAAATTGATTTTGATTTATAAAATTTACAAATCCACCCTGCGGAAATCCCCTAACATATGAAAGGAATCTGGTTAAGGTGCAGACAACAGCAGAACTGAGTAAGGTGCAGACAACAGCAGCAGAACTTGTTGCTCTATCCTCTACAACATAAACCTGATATGTTTTTTTAATGTATACAAAATTGGAGTCTAGCTCTAGAATGGCAGAGAAAACACAAGCAGTGCAGATAATTTAACTGCACACATAAATTCTTGAAACCAGGATGAAAACTAAAAATTCTGAAATTTTTCCTGTACGCAGTCTGCAGCAACATGAACTCTGGATGAAAAGTAAAAGCTAGGAAATTGCATTCCTAGACTTTCACTCATACACATCAGCATAGGACTAAAAACAAGTACTCTACGGATTACATTCTACACGGAGAAGATTACAAAATTAAGACGAACATATCCTAGCAAACGCAAATATAGGTGAATTGGAGATTTCTCTTCTTACCACAAATTTGCTCCTTGGTTTCCTTGCGGGGAGGGGCCTGCGCCACTGCTGCCGCCGGATCTGGGCCAATAACCTTCAATTGACGGTAGCGGTGGTGGCGATGTGAATGGGAATCCCGGCCGAGGTGGTGCAGCCGGCGGCAACTGTATGGATCTCGGCGAAGTGGGAGACCTGGTGGATTTCTGGGCGCCCTTCTTCCCGCGGCGTGATGTTGAAGACGCTGCACCTTCGCTCGCCATGTTGCCTCTCCAGGCGCCGATTTGTCGCAGCTGCTCGTCGTGTGGCCCCTGTCCTCCCTGCCACACAACGGAGGCGCTGGACTAGGCATCCGCGAAACAGGCAAAGGAATACGAGATATAGGGTTGGGGATTGAGTGATTTGGCGCGAACCGGGAAGGGGGAAGCGTGGGAGACCGCGTCGAGGAGGAAGAAGCCGCGCGCGTCGCAGGGGATCCGCCCGAGGGCATGAGATTGAAACTCGCCGACCTCAAAGCGGGTTTCATTGCCTGGGTAACGGTGACGAGCGAGTTTCACCTAGGCATCCTAAATTTCCCCCCAAATTCTACTATGCAAAAAGAAGATTCCACATTACATCAAAATACCGGCACATGCATGGAGTACTAAATGTAGATGAAATCAAAAACTAATTGCACAGTTTAGTTGTACTTTGCGAGACGAATCTTTTGAGCCTAATTAGTCAATGTTTGGACAAAAATTCACAAATACAAACGAAATGCTACAGTGCAGCATCTGACACTGTGCAGATTTGGGTCATCCCAAATCAGGCCAACTAAACACGGCCCTAGATGAAACCCTCTTTCTCTCTCTCCTCGTAAATACTTTGCCAACTAAGCAAATTTGCTGATGTGGCTTATCATTAAATGAGAATAAAATCCCTTTGAAACCCCTACTGAGACTGACCTTAGCTAGTTGATAGTTTAATTGTCTAATTAATAATACTATTTGTGCTTTGATTTCGTGTCCTTCCCATGTATTAATGTCTAATAGCACCTTATATAATTACTTCCTCCGGTTTCCTAAAAAATATCGTTTTGGACAGCGACACGGTCTCCAAAAAACAACTTTGACCATTACTTTTTACTATAAAATATTTATAAAATATAGCCAATATATACTTTATAAAACTATATTTCGAGATGAATCTATTTACATCACTTTCATATTTTCAAACTCAACCCAAAAGAATTTATTTGTAGTCAAAGTTTAAAATGTTTGACTTAAGACAACCTTAAAACGACATTCTTTAGTAAACGGGAGGGAGTAAGCATTAGTTCTTTCTATCATGTTTTCATCTCTGTTGTTCTTTTTATTATTATGTACCAAACATCTAGTTCATCCTCATAATACACCTCTAATTAGCTAGTTAATTATAATTAATGATTGGTTTGTTTGCTCCTCTGAAATGATCTCCAATAGCATGTACATTATTTAGGATTAGTCTTCCTGATATCTTACTTATCCTTTATTCTTGTTATTATCGGCTTACCGTGATTCTTTTTTGGGGCCTAAGAATTAGATTGTCCATGTTAAGGTTAGAGATCTAGAGCCAATTAATCTTGTTCCATTTTTCTCTATAATAGTTAGTGTTTTTGTTTACTTTGTCAACATTGTTTTATACTGTAACACAATCTTCTATCTAGTTGTTGTTATGTGTAATTTTGCCATGTATGTATTTTGACATGCATGGTTATTCTCAGTTTGAACAGCCTATGCCTAAATCTTGGCTCCGCCCCTGATTAGCTGGGCCAGTCTATCTAGTTGTCTCTACAACCACAGTGAGATGCTCTGCCCCTGATTAGCTGGGCCAGACTTTATTGGAGCTCTAGCTTCGCCCATAGCATCCAGGTAGCATCACAAGCATGCAAGTAGTGGCTAGTATGAACACAGAAAATTTGCCCTTAGGGGCATATGCTCCCATGTGCATCATCGTTGGACCAAAAACAACATTACTGACATCTCGACACCACTATGCTGGTGAGTACATAGTGGCGCCCAGCACTTCCTAAAAATATAATTTACCATGTAATCGATCAAGTACAAACACATTATGTCAAAATCAAGTAGTGAAGCTTGTTTCTTTAACTATAATATGCAAAATAATGAAGGTCAAATAATCACATAGCACACAAGACAAAATTTAACCTGTATGGGCACATTTCTTAGACATTGTGAAGCATATCATGTATGGCAATCAAGCATGAAGTTTTTGTACTTTCTGACCAACGTCGGATGATACACTGTCTTTATTTTTCCTAACTCCAGGTTGTAACACCCCAGGTGTTTAGCTCCTTAATTGCATTGCATTTGCATGAGCATAAGCAAGCATCATTCATTTCATGCATAAGCTTATGATATGTTTATATTTCATGTGAAGTAAGAAGTGAGTAGTGTGCAAAACATAAGTACCTTATGTGCAATTTCCTTGTGAGACATGTCAACCACTTTAGTGTAACATAACTAGCAAGTGTTATGCAACACACTCATGCAACATGTGCAACATGGGCTTGCAACATTTGGGTGAAAGTATTGAAATACTTGTTCCAAAGAATGTGACACTAGGAATTTTGTGCAACCAAGGTGTAGAGTGGCTAATTAGGTCTTATAACACCTTAATTACATTTAGGGTAAGTAGTGGAGCAATGTTCATGTTGACCAAAATTACCAAATTGCCCTTCCAAATGTTGTTGACTAAGTTGGACCCCTAGAGTGATCTGGTTTGACCAATTAAAAAGTCCAAATTAGAGATCTTGCATGGAGGAGCAACCTTAAGCAAAGTTGTAGAGAATTTCATGAGGAACAAAAGTTCTAATATGGCCATCTCATGAAAATGACCAGAACATGCTCAAAAATGGCCCACAAGTCAGTATTAGGGGCTATTTTGGGACTTAGCAAATTTTGGCTAAGTGTGAAGCTGAAAACCGTTTCACTGTACCTCACTTTGACACCTTATAACTCACAAACCAGGCCAAACCAGTCCTTGAGCCAATTGACAAAGTTAGATCCCTCATGTAGCTCTACAACATTGTCCACATCACCCAAGCCTGGTTCCCAACCGTTTATGAGTTAGCGTGCTTCGAAAATCAAGTTTCAGTCGGGGAAAAATAACTGAAACTCAGTTCAGACTTCGTGTGCCTCACTTTGGAGCATTGTATCTCACTAACCAAGCCGAATTGGCTCACGACCCTATTGGCAATGTTGAAGCCCTCATGTAGCTCTACAACATTGCCAACATCAACCACGCCTGGTTCTCACTGGTTTGGGAATTAATCGACGACGAAACTGCTCTGTCAGTCGAACGAGAACGACCTCCATTCAGTAAACGGCGACGCCATGCAGCCGGCTCGCGTCGTGGCGCTCGCGCCCTGCCATCGCCTCCACGTCGCGAGCTCGCGCGCGTGAGTGAAGTGGGAGTCGACACCTCAGTCCCCATCACCCGCGCTCACTCTCCTTCCTCCTCCCTCTCGCTCTGGCCGGGTTCACCGAGGCGGAGAACGAAGGCGCCATTGTCACCGCAGCCCGCTCTGTGCTCGTGCAAGCTCACCGTCGCACCCCCGTCCTCCAAATCCCGTCCACCGCTCCACCCGAATCCCCTCCACCTCCTCCAACCGTGGCTTGACCGGATTGTGTCGAGGTGAGGGCGAATTTCGTTTTCCGCCACCGGAAGTCCTCGCCGGCGCACTGTCCGCGCGGCGGCTCACCGTGGCCAGCTCCCTACGGTCACCCTCCAGTCTTTCCGCTAAGTGTTCTGGGTTCCGGGATGGGTAGAGCAGCCTAGGTGATGACGCTACCGGTTGGGATGGCCGGCAAACGCCGGAACACCGTCGTGCGCTGTCGCGCCATGGCCGCCGGTGCGGTGCTCACGCGGCCAGCGGCACTCACTCCACCTCTGTCCTCTTCCTTGGCATGGAGGGGTCCGCCATGTCCTCAGCAAGCCGTAGTACACCTCACTTAGGTCCCTGGCCACCGGAGCTCGTCGGACCGCCACCGGGTGCCGCCTCCGAGCCGCGGTCGCCATGGCCGTCGTAGTTAGGTTGGGTTAGGGTCAGCCAAGATGGGTCTGGTCGATGCGGGGGGCCACGGGGAAGTCGTTGGTGCTCTTCCCGTCGCCGGAAGCGCCGTCGTCGGCGAGCTTGAGCTCGCCGGAGTCGCGGCCTTCTTCCCCTTCGCTCTTCTCTCTCTGACCTGCGGGCCCGCGCTGTCAGCACCCGCGCGCGCGGGATGGCTAAGCAGGCCGCGCGTGTGTCGCGGGCCGCGCGCGAGCGCCGTGGGCCGCGTCCTTTCCCGGGCCGGCCCAGTATAAAATGAGATCTTTTTCATTTTTATTTATTTTTGCTACAGAATTTTGGTTAAGTTTGGAAAATGTAGATCTAGGGTTTTACTTGCTCAAAAATCATGAGATAAATTTTGTTAGGATCTGCATGAGGTGTAGTATTTTAGAAAAATATGAGTTTGCTATGTGATGTTTAGTTTTTGGGATATTTAAATAGGTCTTTGAAATGTGTTTTAAATCACATGCAAACTTGTTTAAATTATATCTTGAGTTTCAGTGTTCCAAAAATTATGAAATTTGGTGGGTAGGCTAATTTATACTTGCTCTAGCTCTGGTAAAAATTTGGACAGTAGTGCTTAAGTACTTTTCAAGTTATAATGCTATCTTGTTATTCTAGGAAATACTTAAATGAATTTTAGTAATTTTTATACATGTGAAATGTTCTTATAAATTTTTGGAGAATGTTTTGGTACCCCAGAGTGTCTAAGAAAATTAAGAAATCTGTTGTTTGACACTTTTTACTGTGCTTTGTTATTTATACAAAAATCAGCCTTTTTGGCTTGGGAATTTTGTGTAGGAAGTTCCTGTGAATAAATTGAGTTCAAAATTTTACAGTAGCCTCTTTTTGGGTCAGAGAGTCCCCTGTAATTTTTGTAGAATTTTTAGGAGCAGTTTACATACATGTTTGAAATTCCACTTAATTACTTAAGTAAATTAAGAAATGAGTTTAAATAAATAGTCTAGGTGGGCACACCTTACTTTCTGGTGTTTTTGTGACCTTTGTGAACTTATAGTAGTATTAGTTTGGTCTTAGAGAATGTTTGCCACATCAATAAATATTTAATCTTTGCAATTTTAGGTTTTCTGGACAGCTGATAATATTTCTAGGTTTGACTTTGGATAAAGGTGGTTGCTGGAAAACTTGTAAATACCAAAGTTGTAGTAAAATTGATAAATTAGCTTGTGTCAAAATTTGGGAACATTTGGCTTAGTAGTTTGGGGGTTGTTGCTGTTTTAAGTGACAGTCCAGAATTGACTGCTCTCTGTTTAGAGAGGACAGATTCTGGAACTTGAGGAATTCGAAATGGAAAACTTAGGAATTAAGGGTTGAGGTCTGAAAATGACTTGTAGAGCAATTCATAAGCTTTCCAGATTGTCTTAGATCATAACTTTTGGAGTTGAGATTCTCCAGTTATGTTAGAATTCTTGAGCTGCTGTCCAGAATGTTTTACTGTGGTAACCTAAGTAATATTACTCTTGTATTGTTAGGTGTTAGGGCCTTAACCGAAGAGGAACAACTATATCTTAGGTTGGGTAGATTAGGTAAGTACTTCTCCACCGGAGAAGAGATTTGCACGTACTAATAAAATAACTTGAATAGAGTATTTTATTTCTGAAATGCATTTCATTCCGAGCATGTTGCACCCATTTATGCATCCATGGTATTTATTGTGCATTCATGCAATAGGTGTACCGGAGGGGGTAACTCTCCTCGAGTTCGAGCCTGTGATTCCGGAGGAAGTCCAGGACCAGTCGGAGCAGCTAGAGGAACCAGCCGGCGACGAAGCTCCTGCCGAAGATCTACCCGAGTGTCCTGACCACCGGCCTTCGACCTTTCTGAAAGGCAAGCCCCGGTGCATGCTGAACCTACTGATTTATAAATTAATCTTGAGTACTTTTAATTGTTTACTGCATTAAGTTGTAGGAGTTATATGAAAACACTTGTTGCATTATACCTGTCCTTATCCAGATATCGTACTTAATCCTATTTTAGGTTTAGGCACGTGTCAATGCTTAGCCCTGCTTAGTACGGTAGAAGTCGGGTGATTTTCGGTCATCCGCGAGATGTAGGAAGGAGTCACGAGTGGTTGTATGGCTATCGTGGATGGAACCATGCTTAAAAATGAAATTGAGACCGGGCGGGAGTTCGATAGTACAGCCGCAAGACACTTCACGTCTTGGGTGTGGAGCTATGCCCGTCTGAGTCGTTTAAGGACCGATTCGCTGTACGTCCTTGAGTCATGTTGAACGCAGTCTAACACTTAGCTGGCCGGATAAGTCGTTCCGACCGCGAAGCCGAGTAATGTGGTTCAGGCCGGGAATCGAATGGTAGGTTGCTTCTTGGAGGAGAGAAAGGATGTGCTTGGGGACATTGGCGTGAGACCAAGGGGGTTAGAGTCCCTATCACCTGGCAGAGTGTCGCCCTTGGGGTCGCGACATTATTCGGACCCGTGATTCCTGAATCATATGAAACGGTGGCCTGTGCGACCCTGGCAGGGGTCTGCACGGTGAGTGTTAGAAATACCCCTCCAGCTGGATAGGAATTCGATTCGAATCGTCGTCGCTCCCGGTTAGTGAGCACTTGACTTGAGCAGCGGCAACGTAGACCTCATTAAAATGAACTGGTGGTTAAGGGAATGATACAATGTTGCCATAATGATATACTTGCTATGGATATAATAATCATGTTGTTTGATTATAATCAAGTGCATGTTTAGTACAGGTGCTAAGATAGATGACAGGTAAATGCTAAAAATAACTGCTAGTACAGGTTATAAGAGTATCAATTACTTATGCCTTTATGCAAATGTTATGTCAGCTAACCTCTTGTGTAAGCCTTGCATAATTCTTGGTGTCATCTTATTTCTGGTTTTCGACGGGTAGGTCTAGCTGAGTACATTCCAGTACTCAGGGTTTATTCCCTCCTGTTGCAGATGATATGCTCTATCAAGGCTTCTGCAAAACTTGTCTCCACCTGCGGGTGAAGAAGACTAGATCACTTGGGCGTGATCATCTTTTATGTACTTTCCTCATGCTTTTGCGGGTTGTTGATCATCAAGACTGGCAGTAGTTAAAAAACTGGTGTGCGTTTGCTTCCGCTACTTTTATAAACTTGGTTTGTAATAATTGCGACTCCATTTGTGTAAACTTATTTCAGAACTACTTGTGAAATGTAACGTATGATGTTGTATGTTGAATGATGCGATCCTGGTTGTAAGCAAGTTGGTTTGAAACCCTTCGTGGGTTCGATTGACTACCGGGATTATATGGGCTCAAGTTCGAAAATTTGAGCGCTTCGGTGCTTGTTTTTGTACTTGTGCTCTTATAATTTGGTCGGTTCTGTTACAGCTGGTACCGGAGCATAATTCAACATTAAACACATCATATGAGTATTTAAAAACAAAAGTATTTGATTATGAAAAAGGGTTAAAACACTAAAAATTATTTTTAGGTATGTCAGTGATCACATCCCTTAGCCCAAATAAGGACTCTTAGGTGGCTTATTATAAAGACTAACTTGGGGGCCTTGTTTGTTTTTGTTTCGTCGTCCATACGGCGTGATATTGTATGGATGCCATCCACTTGGGTGGTAATGTATGGATCAATTGCCTCGACGCTCTGGTAAGTGTGAGTTGTGAGAGTATGATCGTTCAACCAGCGATCTAGGGGAGAGTAGTTTTGGTGACTTGCATACTTACATGTTTAAACCATGTAATTACGTAAGCACTTAATTGTGGGAACCTTTATATCGGGTAGCTTTGATACTGAAGTATATACATCAGGGGATGTGTATATGGAAAGTATTTAAATTACTGCTTTCTTGTGTGCATATATTGGGAAACTGTTGGGCTGAAATGAGGTTTTCTGCAGGTACACTAACAGCGTAACGAGTAGACCGATAGTTTCGCTTATATGAGAGAACGTATATATGCCACCGCCTAGCGTTAGAACTTTAGGTTTCTACTAAGGTGAGAGGGCGTACGGAGCGTGCATGCATCATGTTTAATTATATCATACACATCATTTACTCCCTCCTTAAAAATTTTTGTACTCCCGACTAAATTAAATTTCGTATCCCCTAAATGATCCTCACTTTAAGTCGTGTCTTGTTGCTACAGATGGCCCGTACCAAGAGGACCGCTCGCAAGTCCACTGGGGGCAGGGCACCTCGTCACCAGCTCGCTCCACGTGAGCCCCGCCCCGAGCCTACTGAGGTGGAAAGGCTGAGGGCGGAATTGGCTGAAGTGACTGCTGCCAGGAATGCAGCGCGTCAGCAATTGGAGCAAGTGATCCGTGATCGTGACCAGGAAACCCTTGCAGTCCAGAGATTGACAGTAGCAAACCGCAACTGTCAACGCATGTTGGCCCGTGTTATGAACCAGAGGGATGAAGCCTGGCACGAGGAGAACGTACTGAGAGCTCGTCAGTTTGAGCTCGAGCAACAGTTGGAGAATGCTGAAGAGTACAATGACAACCTTCATGAAGAAGTGCATCGCCTGAACAACCAGCTTAATCCTCTGCTACCTAGAAACCACAATGTAGATGAGGACATGGGTTCAGAGATCTTCATGGCTGAAGATGATGATGAAGTGGAGGTCAATGGACCTCAAGATGCCGCACCAGAAGAAGCACCAGAAGAAGAAGAAGATGAGGAGTTAGAGCATGTTAGTGATGAGGGCGGCGGGGAGATCCTTGACACCGACTCGGAGGACGATGCTTAGAGTAGTTATCACGTAGCTATAATGTTAGGGTTGTCTTTTGTGCCCTCCCTGTGTTGGAGTGAGGCTTTGTAATAACTTGACTTTTCGGATGTAAGGTCGAACCCTATGTTTTCTGGATGTTTAGTTGGAACCTGTTAATTTCGATCGCAATTGGATGTCTTATTGTGTTGCATTCGATGATGGTGTCACGATTAGTACCCTTCGGTGCCGCGACGAAACCGAGGGCCTCCTATGGCGCGCGACATAAGGCTGTGCTGCTTGGCACGCGCTGGTATCGAGGTGGCTAGTCATGATCCACCATAGAACTCTACCGTTGAGAAGTCTCTTTGTGATCAGTTTGAAGTAGCCTTTCTCAGTCAACTAAACACGTTGAAATTGAATCCAAGTCTCGGGCAAAAGATCAAAAATCACGTAGATTTTAACGTAAACAGTTCAGTAACTGCTGTGCTCCTTGTGTGTGAGCCTTTATCAAAGTACATCTTGTTGGATTCTCTCGTATGATTGCACCATTTGATCCGCTTGAATGGATTGTGCGGTTGTGATGAAGTATTGTGTCATGAGCATTTCATGAAGTCAGTTTGACATATTTACAATAATCCATCTATAAATTTCCCACATCGTCAGTGCTCATTGGCTATGCATTTTGCAGATGTCGTACAATCTTCGTCGGGGTCGTGGCAATGAGGATGAGGAACAGCCACCCCCTCCGCCACCACCTACCCCGGCTGAGTTAATGCAGACCGTGGTCGAAGGGCAGCGCATGCTGGCAGATGCTATGCGCCAGCTTGCCAACCGGGAGGCTCGTCCTGGCCGCCAAGGCCCAGAACCCAATCAATACAGTGATTTCAAGGACTTTCTTGATACTAAACCCCCGCTCTTTAAGGAGGCGGAGGAACCACTGCAAGCTGATGAGTGGTTAAACACTATTGAACAAAAGTTTCGTCTGCTTCGCTTGAGGGATGAACTAAAGACTGAATATGCTTCTCACCAACTACATGGTCCAGCGGGTATTTGGTGGAGCCACTATCGTTCCACATTGCCTGCAAATGTCCCGATTGCTTGGGACCAGTTTAAGGCCGCATTCCGTGGGAACTATATTTCTCCAGGTCTCATGGCAATCAAGCACACCGAATTCATGAGGCTGTCACAGGGAAATAAAAGCTTGACTGAATATCTGCAATCTTTCAACAACCTGGCAAGGTATGCCACGGAGTTTGTGGATACCGATTCCAAGAAAATTGCTAGCTTTAAAAGGGGCCTCGGCCCAAAGCTGATGAAGACCATGGGCACTAGCAAGTGCACTACTTTTAATGAATTTATCAGTGATGCTCTGACTCAAGAGAACAACAATGCTATCTATTCTGCCTCTAAGAGCCGCAAAAGGGCCATTGAGGCGAGTGCTTCACAGTCTTGAGCTCCAGCTGCCCCGAGGGCTCCTCCTCGCCCTCCTACCACGAATGCTAAGTTCCGTCCTCCACAAAAGAAGGCGCCAGTGAAGACTGGGTTTCGTAAGGCATATACAGTGGCTCTGCCAAAGAGTAATTTGGGCCAAGGCAGCTCCAGTGTCCCTCCTAGCAACATGCCTTGCTGGAACTGCAACAAGCCAGGCCATTGGTCTAGAAACTGTCCTTACCCCAAGAAGAATGTCAACCTAGGTGGCCGTCAGGGGCACGCTCATTATAACAGTATCGAGGAAATTCCATCTGGTGAGGTTGTCACTGCTGGTAAGTTCCTAGTTGACCAACACCCTGCAGTGGTACTTTTTGATTCAGGTGCTTCGCATTCCTTTATCAGTCCTAAGCTTGCATCAGAGTTTGCACACAAATTGCATACTGTCGAAGGTGGGGGTTATTGTATTAGCGCAGCAAGTGGGAATATTTCCACAAATAAAGTAGTGGGAAATCTTGAGCTTGAGATAGAAGGGCGAAAGTACTCGCTTGCCTTAGTGGTTTTGCCGGGCTTAGGCATAGATGTTATCTTGAGCATGAATTGGATGAGTCAGAATGGGGTACTCATTGATACATCCACTCGGGTAGTTATGCTCAGAGACCCTACAGATCAAAAGGGTTTTCTGGTACAACTTCCCAGAAAAGTTGATTTGTCTGGGGAAGTTCATGCTGTGCAAGCAAAGGCGTTGACCGAAATTCCAGTAGTAAATGAGTTTCCAGACGTTTTTCCCGATGATTTGCCGGGGCTCCCTCCGGATCGGGATGTGGAGTTTAAAATTGAGTTGTTGCCTGGCACGGCTCCCATCTCTAGGAGACCCTATAGGATGCCTCCGAATGAACTAGCTGAACTTAAGGTGCAATTGAATGAACTTTTGAAGAAAGGGTTGATTCGTCCTAGCTCATCGCCGTGGGGATGTCCTGCTATCTTTGTAAAGAAGAAGGATCAGTCGTTGCGGATGTGCGTAGATTATAGACCTCTCAATGCAGTCACTGTCAAAAATAAGTACCCTCTACCACGTATCGACATCTTGTTCGATCAGTTGTCTAAAGCTAAAGTTTTCTCCAAGATCGATCTAAGATCTGGCTACCATCAAATTAAAATCTGTCCAGAAGATGTTCCGAAGACAGCCTTTTCTACCAGATACGGTCTTTATGAGTATCTTGTTATGTCTTTCGGCTTGACAAATACCCCCGCACACTTCATGTACTTGATGAATTCGGTGTTTATGCCTGAATTGGACAAGTTTGTGGTGGTATTTATTGATGACATCCTGGTATATTCTGTGAATGAGGAGGATCACGCTGAACATCTGCGTATAGTCCTCACAAGACTGCGTGAACATCAACTATATGCAAAGTTCAGTAAGTGCGAATTCTGGCTTCGTGAAGTACCTTTCCTTGGGCATGTGTTGTCCGATGGAGGAATTATGGTGGACCCCGCCAAGGTACAGGAAGTACTGAACTGGAAGGCTCCTATCTCGGTTCACGAGGTCCGGAGTTTTCTTGGTTTGGCTGGCTATTATCGTCGCTTCATCCCGGATTTCTCCAAAATAGCCAAGCCAATGACTCGGTTGCTGCAGAAAGACACCAGGTTTGTCTGGACTCCTGAGTGTGATGCGGCTTTTCACCAACTGCGAACCCTCCTAACCTCAGCTCCGGTTTTGGCACAACCGGATATCGAGAAACCATTTGATGTTTATTGTGATGCCTCAGGCATAGGTTTGGGAGGTGTTCTGATGCAGGAAGGCCGAGTAATTGCATATACCTCTCGACAACTTCGAAAGCATGAGGCGAATTATCCAACGCATGACTTAGAACTCGCCGCAGTTGTTCATGCTTTGAAAGCCTGGCGGCACTACCTGTTGGGCAATGTTTGCAATATCTACACAGACCACAAAAGCCTCAAATACATCTTCACCCAACCCGAGTTAAATATGCGTCAAAGAAGATGGCTCGAGTTGATTAAGGATTATAACCTTCAAGTGCACTATCATCCTGGCAAGGCAAATGTGGTTGCGGATGCTTTAAGCCGTAAGTCTCATTGTCATTCCCTAGTTGAAACTGATTTTCATCGATCTCGCCTTCTACATCCCGCGGTCTTGTACAACATCACTGTCAGTTGTACTCTCAAAAGCAGAATTATTGAGCTCCAAAAGACTGACACTGGTATATTCCACATCAAGCGTAAGATGAAAGAGCAAGAAACTACACAGTTCAGGGTAGATGAAGAGGGTGTACTATGGTTCAAGGATAGGTTAGTTGTGCCTAAGGACCGGGAGCTTCGAAATGATATTATGTCTGAAGCACACTCCTCTAAGTTGTCCATCCATCCTGGTAGCAATAAGATGTATTATGATTTGAAGCCATACTATTGGTGGACCAAGATGCGGAAAGAGATAGCTGCATATGTGGCTAGGTGTGACACCTGCTGCAGAGTTAAAGCTGTGCACATGAAAGCTGGGTTACTTCAACCACTTTCTATCCCAGGTTGGAAATGGGAAGAGATAAGTATGGATTTCATTGTCGGTCTTCCTCCTACTGTCAAAAATCATAACTCCATCTGGGTAATTGTGGATCGTTTGACCAAATCAGCTCACTTCATTCCAGTTAGAGTGGACTATCGTCCCACTGACTATGCTGGGTTGTATTTCAATCAGATAGTCCGGCTCCATGGGATACCTCGTACTATCATATCTGACCGTGGTCCCTAGTTCACTGCTCGCTTTTGGGAGCACTTGCATCACCTTCTGGGAACCAAGTTAGTGAGAAGCTCTGCTTATCACCCCCAGACATCAGGACAGACGGAGCAGGTTAACTAAATCTTGGAAGATCTGTTGCGGGCATGTGTAATATCATCCAAGGGTTCTTGGGAAAAATGGTTACCTCTAGCCGAGTTTTCGTACAATAATAGTTATCAAGAAAGTATTAAGATGGCTCCATTCGAAGCTTTGTACGGTCGTAAGTGTAGAACTCCACTAAACTGGGTAGAAGCTGGTGAAAGGAGGTATTATGGTATTGATTTTGTTCATGAAGCTGAGGAACAAGTCCGTACCATCCAAAAACATATGGCTGCAGCCCAAGCTAGACAGAAAAGTTATGCTGATCGTCGTAGAAGACCACTCGAGTTTGAAGTTGGAGACTTCGTGTATCTGAAAGTTTCTCCAATGAAAAGTGTCCAACGTTTTGGTATTAAGCGGAAACTTGCGCCACGATACGTGGGTCCTTTCCAAATCATAGGCAAGAGTGGAGCTATTGCGTACAAAATCCAGTTACCACCAGAAATGAGTGCCATATTCAACGTCTTCCATGTATCTCAGCTCAAAAAGTGTCTTCGAGTTCCTGAAGAAAGAGTCCCTTTAGGAGATATAAGGCTGGAATCCGATCTAACTTACGAAGAAAAGCCAGTCCGAGTGATCGATACTCAGGAACGAGTGACTAGAAGCAAAGTGGTTAAGTGGTATAAAGTAATGTGGAGTAATCAGGGTAGTGAAAGTGACGCTACATGGGAACGGGAGGACTATTTGCGGGATGGTTATAAGGAATTCTATGAAAAATGGTACGCTTTCCAAATCTCGGGATGAGATTTTTTATAAGGGGGGAGGGCTGTAACACCCCAGGTGTTTAGCTCCTTAATTGCATTGCATTTGCATGAGCATAAGCAAGCATCATTCATTTCATGCATAAGCTTATGATATGTTTATATTTCATGTGAAGTAAGAAGTGAGTAGTGTGCAAAACATAAGTACCTTATGTGCAATTTCCTTGTGAGACATGTCAACCACTTTAGTGTAACATAACTAGCAAGTGTTATGCAACACACTCATGCAACATGTGCAACATGGGCTTGCAACATTTGGGTGAAAGTATTGAAATACTTGTTCCAAAGAATGTGACACTAGGAATTTTGTGCAACCAAGGTGTAGAGTGGCTAATTAGGTCTTATAACACCTTAATTACATTTAGGGTAAGTAGTGGAGCAATGTTCATGTTGACCAAAATTACCAAATTGCCCTTCCAAATGTTGTTGACTAAGTTGGACCCCTAGAGTGATCTGGTTTGACCAATTAAAAAGTCCAAATTAGAGATCTTGCATGGAGGAGCAACCTTAAGCAAAGTTGTAGAGAATTTCATGAGGAACAAAAGTTCTAATATGGCCATCTCATGAAAATGACCAGAACATGCTCAAAAATGGCCCACAAGTCAGTATTAGGGGCTGTTTTGGGACTTAGCAAATTTTGGCTAAGTGTGAAGCTGAAAACCGTTTCACTGTACCTCACTTTGACACCTTATAACTCACAAACCAGGCCAAACCAGTCCTTGAGCCAATTGACAAAGTTGGAGCCCTCATGTAGCTCTACAACATTGTCCACATCACCCAAGCCTGGTTCCCAACCGTTTATGAGTTAGCGTGCTTCGAAAATCAAGTTTCAGTCGGGGGAAAATAACTGAAACTCAGTTCAGACTTCGTGTGCCTCACTTTGGAGCATTGTATCTCACTAACCAAGCCGAATTGGCTCACGACCCTATTGGCAATGTTGAAGCCCTCATGTAGCTCTACAACATTGCCAACATCAACCACGCCTGGTTCTCACTGGTTTGGGAATTAATCGACGACGAAACTGCTCTGTCAGCCGAACGAGAACGACCTCCATTCAGTAAACGGCGACGCCATGCAGCCGGCTCGCGTCGTGGCGCTCGGGCAGAGCCCGGTGGCCGCGTGGCGCTCGCGCCCTGCCATCGCCTCCACGTCGCGAGCTCGCGCGCGTGAGTGAAGTGGGAGTCGACACCTCAGTCCCCATCACCCGCGCTCACTCTCCTTCCTCCTCCCTCTCGCTCATGGCCGCCGGTGCGGTGCTCACGCGGCCAGCGGCACTCACTCCACCTCTGTCCTCTTCCTTGGCATGGAGGGGTCCGCCATGTCCTCAGCAAGCCATAGTACACCTCACTTAGGTCCCTGGCCACCGGAGCTCGTCGGACCGCCACCGGGTGCCGCCTCCGAGCCGCGGTCGCCATGGCCGTCGTAGTTAGGTTAGGTTAGGGTCAGCCAAGATGGGTCTGGTCGATGCGGGGGGTCACGGGGAAGCCGTTGGTGCTCTTCCCGTCGCCGGAAGCGCCGTCGTCGGCGAGCTTGAGCTCGCCGGAGTCGCGGCCTTCTTCCCCCTTCGCTCTTCTCTCTCTGACCTGCGGGCCCGCGCTGTCAGCACCCGCGCGCGCGGGATGGCTAAGCAGGCCGCGCGTGTGTCGCGGGCCGCGCGCGAGCGCCGTGGGCCGCGTCCTTTCCCGGGCCGGCCCAGTATAAAATGAGATCTTTTTCATTTTTATTTATTTTTGCTACAGAATTTTGGTTAAGTTTGGAAAATGTAGATCTAGGGTTTTACTTGCTCAAAAATCATGAGATAAATTTTGTTAGGATCTGCATGAGGTGTAGTATTTTAGAAAAATATGAGTTTGCTATGTGATGTTTAGTTTTTGGGATATTTAAATAGGTCTTTGAAATGTGTTTTAAATCACATGCAAACTTGTTTAAATTATATCTTGAGTTTTAGTGTTCCAAAAATTATGAAATTTGGTGGGTAGGCTAATTTATACTTGCTCTAGCTCTGGTAAAAATTTGGACAGTAGTGCTTAAGTACTTTTCAAGTTATAATGCTATCTTGTTATTCTAGGAAATACTTAAATAAATTTTAGTAATTTTTATACATGTGAAATGTTCTTATAAATTTTTGGAGAATGTTTTGGTACCCCAGAGTGTCTAAGAAAATTAAGAAATCTGTTGTTTGACACTTTTTACTGTGCTTTGTTATTTATACAAAAATCAGCCTTTTTGGCTTGGGAATTTTGTGTAGGAAGTTCCTGTGAATAAATTGAGTTCAAAATTTTACAGTAGCCTCTTTTTGGGTCAGAGAGTCCCCTGTAATTTTTGTAGAATTTTTAGGAGCAGTTTACATACATGTTTGAAATTCCACTTAATTACTTAAGTAAATTAAGAAATGAGTTTAAATAAATAGTCTAGGTGGGCACACCTTACTTTCTGGTGTTTTTGTGACCTTTGTGAACTTATAGTAGTATTAGTTTGGTCTTAGAGAATGTTTGCCACATCAATAAATATTTAATCTTTGCAATTTTAGGTTTTCTGGACAGCTGATAGTATTTCTAGGTTTGACTTTGGATAAAGGTGGTTGCTGGAAAACTTGTAAATACCAAAGTTGTAGTAAAATTGATAAATTAGCTTGTGTCAAAATTTGGGAACATTTGGCTTAGTAGTTTGGGGGTTGTTGCTGTTTTAAGTGACAGTCCAGAATTGACTGCTCTCTGTTTAGAGAGGACAGATTCTGGAACTTGAGGAATTCGAAATGGAAAACTTAGGAATTAAGGGTTGAGGTCTGAAAATGACTTGTAGAGCAATTCATAAGCTTTCCAGATTGTCTTAGATCATATCTTTTGGAGTTGAGATTCTCCAGTTATGTTAGAATTCTTGAGCTGCTGTCCAGAATGTTTTACTGTGGTAACCTAAGTAATATTACTCTTGTATTGTTAGGTGTTAGGGCCTTAACCGAAGAGGAACAACTATATCTTAGGTTGGGTAGATTAGGTAAGTACTTCTCCACCGGAGAAGAGATTTGCACGTACTAATAAAATAACTTGAATAGAGTATTTTATTTCTGAAATGCATTTCATTCCGAGCATGTTGCACCCATTTATGCATCCATGGTATTTATTGTGCATTCATGCAATAGGTGTACCGGAGGGGGTAACTCTCCTCGAGTTCGAGCCTGTGATTCCGGAGGAAGTCCAGGACCAGCCGGAGCAGCTAGAGGAACCAGCCGGCGACGAAGCTCCTGCCGAAGATCTACCCGAGTGTCCTGACCACCGGCCTTCGACCTTTCTGAAAGGCAAGCCCCGGTGCATGCTGAACCTACTGATTTATAAATTAATCTTGAGTACTTTTAATTGTTTACTGCATTAAGTTGTAGGAGTTATATGAAAACGCTTGTTGCATTATACCTGTCCTTATCCAGATATCGTACTTAATCCTATTTTAGGTTTAGGCACGTGTCAATGCTTAGCCCTGCTTAGTACGGTAGAAGTCGGGTGATTTCCGGTCATCCGCGAGATGTAGGAAGGAGTCACGAGTGGCTGTATGGCTATCGTGGATGGAACCATGCTTAAAAATGAAATTGAGACCGGGCGGGAGTTCGATAGTACAGCCGCAAGACACTTCACGTCTTGGGTGTGGAGCTATGCCCGTCTGAGTCGTTTAAGGACCGATTCGCTGTACGTCCTTGAGTCATGTTGAACGCAGTCTAACACTTAGCTGGCCGGATAAGTCGTTCCGACCGCGAAGCCGAGTAATGTGGTTCAGGCCGGGAATCGAATGGTAGGTTGCTTCTTGGAGGAGAGAAAGGATATGCTTGGGGACATTGGCGTGAGACCAAGGGGGGTTAGAGTCCCTATCACCTGGCAGAGTGTCGCCCTTGGGGTCGCGACATTATTCGGACCCGCGATTCCTGAATCATATGAAACGGTGGCCTGTGCGACCCTGGCAGGGGTCTGCACGGTGAGTGTTAGAAATACCCCTCCAGCTGGATAGGAATTCGATTCGAATCGCCGTCGCTCCCGGTTAGTGAGCACTTTACTTGAGCAGCGGCAACGTAGACCTCATTAAAATGAACTGGTGGTTAAGGGAATGATACAATGTTGCCATAATAATATACCTGCTATGGATATAATAATCATGTTGTTTGATTATAATCAAGTGCATGTTTAGTACAGGTGCTAAGATAGATGACAGGTAAATGCTAAAAATAACTGCTAGTACAGGTTATAAGAGTATCAATTACTTATACCTTTATGCAAATGTTATGTCAGCTAACCTCTTGTGTAAGCCTTGCATAATCCTTGGTGTCATCTTATTTCTGGTTTTCGACGGGTAAGTCTAGCTGAGTACATTCCAGTACTCAGGGTTTATTCCCTCCTGTTGCAGATGATATGCTCTATCAAGGCTTCTGCAAAACTTGTCTCCACCCTGCGGGTGAAGAAGACTAGATCACTTGGGCGTGATCATCTTTTATGTACTTTCCTCATGCTTTTGCGGGTTGTTGATCATCAAGACTGGCAGTAGTTAAACAACTGGTGTGCGTTTGCTTCCGCTACTTTTATAAACTTGGTTTGTAATAATTGCGACTCCGTTTGTGTAAACTTATTTCAGAACTACTTGTGAAATGTAACGTATGATGTTGTATGTTGAATGATGCGATCCTGGTCGTAAGCAAGTTGGTTTGAAACCCTTCGTGGGTTCGATTGACTACCGGGATTATATGGGCTCAAGTTCGAAAATTTGAGCGCTTCGGTGCTTGTTTTTGTACTTGTGCTCTTATAATTTGGTCGGTTCTGTTACACAGGTTGTGCAGCGCTTTCTGCCAAATAGTTCTACATATTGGCCATCTCTTTGGTCACCCTTGAATTGTCTACCATCACTTTTGTCCTACACTAGAGCAAATGTTCCGGCAAGGAATATTCCTTGGGCACTACCCTGTTCAGCACCAGCGGACCAAGCATGTGGAGATTGACCTACACTTCGTCCGTGATCGAGTCTCCATCGGCGATGTTCGGGTCCTCCACGTCCCGACCACCTCCTAGTTTGCCGACATCTTCACCAAGGGCCTCCCGTCCTCGACCTTCACCGAGTTTCGCTCCAGCCTCAACATCACCAGTGGCTAGTTGAGTCTGTCGGGGGGCTGTGTGTGTGGCTTCTTTTCTCTTTTCATTCATGTCCAGTCTGTAACTCCGCTGCGACGGTAGTTCAGACTGGAGGGGGCTGTTGGAGTATGAGTATTAGGCCCATGTGGCTAGGCCTATGAGGCCTATGTATGACATATATTGCTACCCCTCTAGGGTTAGCCCAAATAAGGAAAATCACAAGTTTCAATATTTTTTTAATGGAGGAAAACCCTATTTTTATAGAAAATAATGTTCATGATACAAACTCACACCAACCGCACTGGGGATACCAGTGTGAAGAGTAGCACGCACGACAGTAAGGTAAACTGCCTAAACAAATGAAACAGAGCTACGGCAATACAAGTTCCAGCCTTCAGCAGGCAAATGAAAACAGTAAGGCCCTGAATGAGCTACAGACAGGAAAGAAAGGAAATTCCAAGCGGTCCCATCAGATGACTCCTACTTCAAGATCATCAATTTAACTCCAGAAAGCTTTCCACCATTCCTTCATTTTGTCGATTTTATCCGCCAAAAATCTTGCATCCTGTTCCTTCAAGAGAATGCACCACTTCTGCAGATAATGAAAGATTTTGAAGAAGACTTCATTAGAAGATCGTGGAAATTTTCTTTCAATCCCTATCTTATTGCTGACATTCCATAACCCCCAAAGCACAATAGCAAACATAAAAAGCTTCACATGATAATCCCTTCCCTCCAAAACAATCCAGTGATCAAAGAAATCTTGCAAGCTTCTTAGGCATCTGTCCTAACCAAGAGCCTCTTTAAAACAGAACCAAACCACTCTAGCAATGTGGCAGTCAGAAAAAGATATGATCCCCGGTTATCTGTTTTGGTCTTGAAGAGGACTCTACTGAAATCTACAAAAAACCAACTCGACCCGGTTTCAAAAAGTTTCTCCGATTGAACCAATTTTTGGTGGAGATGTTCTATAAGATCCTATAATCTCCTGCCACCAAATTTCAAGTCTTTTGAAATTTGTTTGACTAGCTTTTGTCTTTTTCTCGTAAGAGGGCTGAAATCTGAAAATTAGCTCAAGTCGGTTTAGAAACCAGCTCAGGCCAGTTTTCCAACTTTCTCCAGTTGATCGAGCTCAATTTTGGTGGTCATGTTTCTTGCAGTGTTATAAACTCCTCAACAAAGTTTTATGATGTTTGGAGGTCATTTGAACGGTTATTTTTTACTTTTCCCTAAAAGCACTTTTTCTCATTCGTTTTGACCTCCGATTGCTTCCTCATCTTTCTAGCCTAGTTTCTGTGGCAGAACCGCCTGAATTAACACACTTTTAGAGGCGCTGTCTTCCACTAGACACTAAGCACCCCAAAAGTGAGCCAAGTCAAGCAGTTCTGTCGAGCACACCCAACGGGAGAACTCGAAACGTTCCACAATTTTACACCCGGGATCCAATAATGAGTACAAGCTTATAATACTTAATCCATTTCATACAACAAAGAGTCTCAGAAATTCTTTATTACAGTACCAAAGTTCAGAGTGCGATAAATTAAACAGCGGAATAAAACAACATCTAGCGGAGCGGTATAAGGATCCGTCTGTGCCCACCAGAAGAATCCTCCACACAACAGTTAGCTTCTCAAGCAGCACCTGCAACAAGGGTAAATAAACCCTGAGTACACAATGTACTCGCAAGACTTACCCGACTGGGAATATATTTCCCGACTCTCAAGGATTATGATAGGCTTTATGGCTTGTGGGTTCTTGTTTGCGGAAAGCAATACTAAGAGTGAGTCCTTATTTAATTAAATTATTAACAGCCATGTTAAATTCATTATCCAACCTACTATGTAAGCACCTGTTCTATCATCAAGCAAGGGTTGAGCAATCAGAATCATTTTTCCATCTTTCATATGCCAGTTCTTACTACGGTGCCAGAGTGCAGTCAAGCCGTACCGTCACGTAGAAACGGCGATTCGCGAATCAATGTGCCCAGCTGGGTACCCCGAAAAACACACGCCTCGCTTGTACCCCAGGCGCAAGCAAGACCAACCCGTTCTCCTCCTGTCATAGGTTTCCAGGTCCCCGTCCAAACTTGGACTCCTAGCTCCCGTACTTGAGGCCCGGCCTCAATACGGTGCTAAGACCTCCACCTATCCCCGCCTCCAATCAGTCGGTCCAGAAAGAGCCGGAGCCCATGACAAGAGAGTAACAAGTCTTCCTAGCCCCCATCCGCTAGTATATGCTCGGGATAAGGAGATCTGTGACTTGACTGGGGATCCAGTGCAACGAACGGTCCTTAATCGACATGGACAGGGAAATAGTGCAACCAAGCTATGCCCCGTGGCCGCGGGACACAACCTGTTACACCCACCAAAACCCATACCATATCCCTGCCCGGTCACCATTTCCTTTTCCATCATTTCATCATTAGTGTAATAATAATAATAATAATAATAATAATAATAATAATAATAACCACCTATTGTGAGTAACGACAGGTTACTCACGCTACCGATAAACCTAAGCACAGCAGCTACACGATCCTGTACTAGTAAGGCTCATGGGTAAATATAGATATATGCATGTGGATATCATAAAACTCCTGCAACGTAAATGCACAACCTATATATATATATATAATAATTTGTAAAATAAGGGTTATGCACCGGGGCTTGCCTTGGGCAGGCGCGGTGTCAGCAAAGTCAGTGACGGGTGGCTCTGGAACGTCCTCCTGCACGAGGATCTCCTCGTACTCTTCGATGACTTCGTCGTACTCCTGCTCGCCGAATGTCACGATCTCCAGCGGCTCGTCCTCTATATGCATGCAGTGATGATGATGCAATAATTAATATATAGGCAACCGCAACTCTTAAAATAAGAATACATCTACCAAGCTACAAGCTAACTCTAATGACTAATACGCAAAGTTACCTATTATTCCCACTAAACAAGTATGAAACATTTCATGTATTATCTTAGCAACTAAAGGCATCCTTATTGTTAAAATCAATTTACTATATATATAATAAAACCAGGAGCGCTAGTTACCAAGCATCATAAAAATTTATTCTCTAAACAACCATAATAAGCATTTCAAAATAATAAAGTAACCCTAAAGGTATCACTGAACTATACGAACTAATTACACTAACAGATAGATCATGAATTTAGGAATCTAACAAAATTTATTTCACAATCAATAAATAAATTCAAAAGAGCTCTAGAGATGAAGAAAACGATATTATTGGAGCAGGCTAATTAGCTTGATTAACCAACTAATCTATTCGCACCTTTGCGTGTTCTTGGAAAAGGTAGAACACGAAGCAATGAATTGGATGCGAGATGCTGGTTACTTGATTTGAGAGAAGTGAATGATCAGTGGGGCGAAACAGCTCGATGGCTCGGCATGTCCTTATAAAGGCAAAAGACACGGGGAGGGAGAAGCTGGCTCGTTGCACGCAGTCACGGTCAGTCATGCTCGTACCGCTACCGTGCTGACAATGGATGCGTGAGGGATGGGTGAATAGTGTTCATCACCTAACAAGTCAAAGTAGAGCCATGCCTTCAGGCTGTGTTTGTGATCAGCAACCCGACATAGTAAATGTGAAAGGGAGATTCAGAACTTCTGATGATGCTTGTCGTGTCCTATCCATCAGTCAAGTCTTTGCCTGAAAGCAGGACAGCAGCAGGCGAGCATACCGTGTGCGACGGTGATGTCTTGGTCATGAGAGAATTAATTCAATGATGGACTTTGAGTGATCTTGGACTTATGAGCACATCATGACTGGAGTGAGCTTTGACCTGAACGTGCTCGGCGGTGGGGTGCTGGTTCATTTATTTAGGTCAAGGAATTAACGGAGAAGGAGATCACAGGTCAAGGAAACATTAGAGAATGAAAAGATCAATTATAGACTAGCTACCTCAGCTGATTATTACAGCTCAGGAGAAATCGATAGACGCAGCTTTCATGGGTAAGAACAGAGAAACTTAATTCGAGAGAAGCAAGTGAGCAGCGGTGCGAAATAGCTCGGCGTATCCTTTTAAAGACAGGAGACGCAGAAATGAAGAAACAAAGACGCGACAGCGACGTGTCATAAGGTTAGTGGCTAAACTAGCTTGCTTAAAGGTAATAAAACGGTGAGAGGGCGACAGGGTGCTGCGGATGAACAGTGCCTTCTACGAAGCTACAGTGTTTTCCACGCGTGAACAGTATTTTCCACTCGTGAACAGTGTTTCCACAACTGCTACAGTGCCAACGAGTGGAAAAAAATGGTGCCTGACCTTTGCCTGCAAAGTACCTCAGCAGCGTACAAGTGGAGTGCTTAGCGGTCCGAACTTGCGAGTGATATTAATGCGTAGCGTGTGCGACACACTATGGCGGTGGTAGCGCGTCGTGCACGAATAATTTTGCAAGGTGATTAGCAAGCGAAGTAAAGGCGGGATAATTAGAACAACGAGAGATGACAGTGGCGCGTCGCGAGATTGATAGAGATAAAAATCTTACCAAGTGGTATGCTAATAATTAGCGAATGACAATAATTTGTCATTTGACTTTGTGGCTATGGAGCTCTCACGTGAAGATACATGACGTGCTTGAAGGGCTACTTGGACTTTATGAAAAATATTTAGTGACTTGTTGACGCGGTAACACCGAGGGTGTTACACTCTACCCCCCTAAATGAAAATCTCGACCCGAGATTTCATGTGCCTAGTGTGAGAAAAGAGGTTGAAATAAATTTTTAATCTCGATAATTACATTGATGAGCCAGGAATGAGATGAGGATAATGCTTTAAAATATAGCTCTCAAGTTCCCAAGTTGCCTCATCCTCCGAGTGATTCTGCCATTGGACTTTGTAAAATTTCACCACATTGTTTCTCGTCACCCTTTCTTTTTCATCCAAAATTTTGACTGGATGCTCAACATAAGAAAGATCAGGTTGGAGAGGGAGTCCTTCGATCTCCACTGCCTCATCAGGAACTCGCAAACACTTTTTCAACTGAGACACATGAAAAACATCATGGACGGCTGACAATATATCTGGGAGCTGGATGCGGTAAGCAACAGTACCACGCCGTTCCAAAACCTTGTAAGGCCCAACATAGCGAGGAGCTAATTTTCCACGGACACCAAACCTATGCACACCTTTCATGGGAGACACTTTAAGATACACATAATCACCAACTTCAAATTGCAAAGGCCTTCTTCTCTTATCCGCATAGGTTTTCTGGCGGTTCTGAGCCGCCTTCAAATGACTCCGAATCATTCCGACTTTCTCTCTTGCTTCATGGATAAAGTCAGGCCCGAAGTAACCACGGTCTCCTACTTCAACCCAGTTGAGCGGTGTCCTACACTTCTTGCCATACAAAGCCTCAAAAGGTGCCATTCGAATGCTTTCTTGATAGCTATTGTTGTAAGAAAACTCAGCCAATCTCAAGCACTCATCCCACTTCTCTGGGAAAGAAATGACACAAGCTCTCAACATATCTTCCAGCACTTGATTGACTCTTTCTGTCTGGCCGTCGGTCTGCGGATGATAAGCTGAACTTCTGAGAAGACTAGTTCCAAGGCATTTTTGGAGTTGAGTCCAAAAGCGGGACATAAAGACCGATCCACGATCAGAAACAATAGTGAGAGGGACTCCATGGAGAGTTACAATGCGGTCAAAATACAACTTAGCATATTGCATGGCTGTATACCTTCCATCCACAGGAAGAAAATGGGCAGACTTTGTAAGACGATCCACAATAACCCAAATAGAATCATGCCCTTTTACTGTGCGAGGCAATCCTGTAATAAAATCCATAGAAATATCCTCCCATTTCCACACTGGGATTGGCAAAGGCTGTAGGAAACCAGGCGTACGCATATGGTCTGCCTTCACCCTTCCACAAATATCACATTCTGCAATATACTTAGTGATATCCTGCTTCATATTTGACCACCAATACAAGTGGCGCAAATCATGGTACATCTTGTTACTTCCCGGATGAATGGATAGCCTGGAACTATGGGCTTCCTCCAAAATCTTTCTTCTAAGCTCATCACTTCCGGGAACCACCAACCGATTCTTGTATCTCACCACACCTTGTTCATCAATGCTGAAATGAGGACCACGTCCTTCAGCAATCAACTTCTTGATATGAGGAATCTCCAAAACATCCTGCCTTTGCTCAATGATAATTTGCTCCAATAAATCTGAGACTAGAGCAATGTGAGCTAAAACTGCAGAGTGAGAGAGAGGTAAGGACTCTTCATCTTTCTGATGTGACTTCCGACTCAACGCATCAGCCACCACATTGGCTTTTCCAGGATGATAATGGACTTCTAGATTATAATCCTTGATTAACTCAAGCCATCTCCTTTGCCTCATATTTAACTCGGGTTGAGTGAAAATATACTTGAGGCTCTTGTGATCCGTATAAATATGCACCTTGTTTCCCAATAGATAATGCCTCCAAATCTTTAGAGCGTGCACCACTGCAGCCAGCTCTAAATCATGGGTGGGATAATTCACTTCATGCTTCTTCAGTTGACGAGAAGCATAAGCTATCACCCGTCCCTCTTGCATAAGCACACAACCAAGACCTGTCTTGGATGCATCACAATACACATCAAATGGCTTGTCAATATCCGGTTGGGCAAGAATAGGGGCAGAGGTAAGAAATTTCTTCAAAGCTTGGAAGGCTTCCTCACAGGCTGGACTCCACACAAACTTGGAGTCTTTCTGAAGCAACTTGGTCATAGGCTGAGCTATCTTGGAGAAATCAGGAATGAAGCGTCGATAATAACCGGCAAGACCAAGAAACTGACGGATCTGATGTACCGATTTTGGAGAATTCCAACTAAGCACATCATGCACCTTGCTAGGATCTACCGATACACCTTCAGGGGTCAGAACATGTCCCAAAAACTGCACCCTATCCAACCAAAACTCACATTTGCTGAACTTGGCATACAGCTTGTGCTCCCGCAGTCGGTTCAGGACTGTGCGAAGGTGTTGTGCATGTTCTTCTTCATTCTTGGAATATATCAAAATATCATCAATGAACACCACTACAAACTTATCTAACTCCGGCATAAAGACTGAGTTCATGAGGTACATGAAGAATGCAGGAGCATTGGTGAGACCAAAAGACATGACTAGGTACTCATAAAGCCCATACCTAGTAGAGAAAGCTGTCTTTGGTATATCTTGGGGCCGAATTTTTATTTGGTGATACCCAGAACGAAGATCAATTTTGGAAAATACTCTAGCACCAGCCAACTGATCAAACAAAGCATCAATGCGAGGCAAAGGGTACTTATTCTTGATGGTTACCGCATTGAGAGGGCGATAATCCACACACATCCGCAGAGTGTCGTCCTTCTTCTTCACAAAAATAGCTGGACAACCCCATGGAGAAGAACTAGGACGGATAAACCCCTTCTTCAGCAATTCC
Source organism: Saccharum hybrid cultivar R570 (assembly GCA_038087645.1). NCBI lineage: Eukaryota > Viridiplantae > Streptophyta > Magnoliopsida > Poales > Poaceae > Saccharum > Saccharum hybrid cultivar. The sequence continues at coordinate 23,708 of JAQSUU010000203.1, read as the reverse complement.
TCTAATTGCTTCTTCATTTCTGCTAGTTCTGGTGGAGCCATGCGGTAAGGACGCCGTGAAATAGGAGCAGTGCTAGGCTCTAACTCTATGATAAACTCCACATCTCTATCTGGTGGTAACCCAGGTAAATCTTCAGGGAAGACATCAGGAAACTCACAGACCACAGGAATAGAGGCAAGATCAGGAGAAGCTTCAACATTAGCGGCGACTGGTGAAGCAGAATTTAGAGAGATACGGAGAGACATCCTATCCTCAGAAGAAGGAAGTCGTAACTCAACAACTCTCCTCTTAAGGTCCAAGACTACCCCATAAACCTTCAACCAATTCATGCCCAGGATTGCATCAATGCCTTGTCCAGGTAGCAACATGAACTGGAGACGGTAAGTGTGAGTGGCCAGCACTAAGCTGACTGTGTCCGTCCGGGTATTTATGCACATCTGCGCACCCGGAGTGCTAATTTTATAGGCAAAAGGAATAGCCATAAGAGATATATTGTGTCTTTCTGCAAACCCCATGCTCATGAATGAATGTGATGCTCCAGAATCAAATAACACAAATGCTGGGTGGGAGTCAATGGTAAACATACCAGCCATCACAGGCTCATTCTGTAGGATCTCCTCAGCCTCGGTGTAGTTAACCTGTCCTGAGCGACTCACTGGCACCTTCTTCTTAATAATCGTCCTCTTGATCAAGCGAGAGCTGGCGGACGGCTGGGAAGACTGAGCAGCCCGGTTCTCGGGACACTCCCGAGCAAAGTGGCCCTCCTTGCCACACTTGAAACAAGCAGTAGACTTGATCATCTGCCCCTGACGAGGTGGAAACTGCGATCCCTGGGGCTGCTGCACCTGCTGAGTAGGCGCACGGTACTGAGTCGGCGGTGTTTGCCGAGTCTGCTGAGGCTGCCGAGATGGCTGTCCACCTGGGGGATGGTAGGACATCCTCTTGACAACTTGCATCTTCTGTGACTGCGGGTGACTAGAAGACCCAGAGATTCCCCGCTTGCGCTTCCACTCAGCCTGAGTGTCACGCTGCAGTCCTTCCATAGCAATGGCAGCATTCATCAGAGTACCAAAGGTCTGATAGTTCCCAGTATAAAGCTCTTTCTGCAAAATACAAGAGAGGCCACGATAGAAGCGGTCCCTCTTCTTCTCATCTGTGTCAACATGAGTCCCAGCATACTGTGCCAGATGGTTGAATTTATTGGCATACTCCATCACAGACATGCTCCCCTGTTTCAGGTCTAAGAACTCCGAGAGCTTCCTGTTCAGAACACCCGCAGGAATGTAGTACTCTCGGAAGGCAGTGGTGAACTCCTGCCAAGTCACAGGATGACCCACCGGCTGCATGGCATTGAAAGTATCCCACCATGCGCTAGCAGATCCCAAAAGCTGTTGTGCGGCAAAGCGCACCTTCTGCTCATCGGTCACCGTGAACAGCAGAAACTTCTGCTCCAGCACACGAAGCCAATGCTCCGCGTCTAGAGGCTCTGCAGTCGGCGTGAACGTGGGCGGGTTGGTCTTCAAGAAGTCCTGATAAGAACAGGGCCTCTCAAGACCGCGGGCACCACCCCCGTTCCCGCCGTTGCCACCGTGGCCTCCACGGACGAAGCCACCAAGAGCCTGTGCCATCATCTCCAAGGCACGGGCTGTCTCCTGACGTGAAGCTAACATCTCTGCCATCATCTCCGCAGGAGTCATCGGAGGTGGTGGTGGTGGTGGCGGGGAAGGAGGACCCAAGAGTGGGGCCTCACGGCTCTGTCCATTGGCATTGTTGTTGCCATTGTCGCGACCACTTTCACCATGACCTTCACCAAGGCCACGGCCCACACCGGCACTGGTGCTCCCACGACCGGACCCAGTGCCCACACGACGGGACCTTAGATCCATCTGTGACCAGATAGGAACCAACCATTAGAGAACCTCCAGACTAGGAACAAGAGACTTAGAGAGATTGATAAGGCTTTTATTAAGGATTGAAGCATTTCTTTTATTTATTACCCTATCATCTTAACTATCCAAAATTATACGTGAAGGGGGTTTAGCTTAACAGAGTTTCTTCTTATAATGCATGCATCGGCCTATGCGTTCACTCAAGCCGGAATATAGCGGCACTCGTTTGAATTTTTGGCACATCGTACACTCCTTTCCGAACACTAGCGCTTTCTTACGTAGCGTAAGTTAGTGTACCTGCAGAAAAATGGTTAGATAAAATCAGTGCCACTATCCTAGATAGACCATATTGTTAGGGCTTATACTTATTTACGCAGATTTTACCGCATCCTATTTTTCGCAAACTTTTGTTGGTCAAAGTTTTAAGTTTTTTAAAAGGTGATTAAGCTCGTGAACTCATTATTAGCTCTGGTACCAACTGTGGCAGAACCGCCTGAATTAACACACTTTTAGAGGCGCTGTCTTCCACTAGACACTAAGCACCCCAAAAGTGAGCCAAGTCAAGCAGTTCTGTCGAGCACACCCAACGGGAGAACTCGAAACGTTCCACAATTTTACACCCGGGATCCAATAATGAGTACAAGCTTATAATACTTAATCCATTTCATACAACAAAGAGTCTCAGAAATTCTTTATTACAGTACCAAAGTTCAGAGTGCGATAAATTAAACAGCGGAATAAAACAACATCTAGCGGAGCGGTATAAGGATCCGTCTGTGCCCACCAGAAGAATCCTCCACACAACAGTTAGCTTCTCAAGCAGCACCTGCAACAAGGGTAAATAAACCCTGAGTACACAATGTACTCGCAAGACTTACCCGACTGGGAATATATTTCCCGACTCTCAAGGATTATGATAGGCTTTATGGCTTGTGGGTTCTTGTTTGCGGAAAGCAATACTAAGAGTGAGTCCTTATTTAATTAAATTATTAACAGCCATGTTAAATTCATTATCCAACCTACTATGTAAGCACCTGTTCTATCATCAAGCAAGGGTTGAGCAATCAGAATCATTTTTCCATCTTTCATATGCCAGTTCTTACTACGGTGCCAGAGTGCAGTCAAGCCGTACCGTCACGTAGAAACGGCGATTCGCGAATCAATGTGCCCAGCTGGGTACCCCGAAAAACACACGCCTCGCTTGTACCCCAGGCGCAAGCAAGACCAACCCGTTCTCCTCCTGTCATAGGTTTCCAGGTCCCCGTCCAAACTTGGACTCCTAGCTCCCGTACTTGAGGCCCGGCCTCAATACGGTGCTAAGACCTCCACCTATCCCCGCCTCCAATCAGTCGGTCCAGAAAGAGCCGGAGCCCATGACAAGAGAGTAACAAGTCTTCCTAGCCCCCATCCGCTAGTATATGCTCGGGATAAGGAGATCTGTGACTTGACTGGGGATCCAGTGCAACGAACGGTCCTTAATCGACATGGACAGGGAAATAGTGCAACCAAGCTATGCCCCGTGGCCGCGGGACACAACCTGTTACACCCACCAAAACCCATACCATATCCCTGCCCGGTCACCATTTCCTTTTCCATCATTTCATCATTAGTGTAATAATAATAATAATAATAATAATAATAATAATAATAATAATAACCACCTATTGTGAGTAACGACAGGTTACTCACGCTACCGATAAACCTAAGCACAGCAGCTACACGATCCTGTACTAGTAAGGCTCATGGGTAAATATAGATATATGCATGTGGATATCATAAAACTCCTGCAACGTAAATGCACAACCTATATATATATATATAATAATTTGTAAAATAAGGGTTATGCACCGGGGCTTGCCTTGGGCAGGCGCGGTGTCAGCAAAGTCAGTGACGGGTGGCTCTGGAACGTCCTCCTGCACGAGGATCTCCTCGTACTCTTCGATGACTTCGTCGTACTCCTGCTCGCCGAATGTCACGATCTCCAGCGGCTCGTCCTCTATATGCATGCAGTGATGATGATGCAATAATTAATATATAGGCAACCGCAACTCTTAAAATAAGAATACATCTACCAAGCTACAAGCTAACTCTAATGACTAATACGCAAAGTTACCTATTATTCCCACTAAACAAGTATGAAACATTTCATGTATTATCTTAGCAACTAAAGGCATCCTTATTGTTAAAATCAATTTACTATATATATAATAAAACCAGGAGCGCTAGTTACCAAGCATCATAAAAATTTATTCTCTAAACAACCATAATAAGCATTTCAAAATAATAAAGTAACCCTAAAGGTATCACTGAACTATACGAACTAATTACACTAACAGATAGATCATGAATTTAGGAATCTAACAAAATTTATTTCACAATCAATAAATAAATTCAAAAGAGCTCTAGAGATGAAGAAAACGATATTATTGGAGCAGGCTAATTAGCTTGATTAACCAACTAATCTATTCGCACCTTTGCGTGTTCTTGGAAAAGGTAGAACACGAAGCAATGAATTGGATGCGAGATGCTGGTTACTTGATTTGAGAGAAGTGAATGATCAGTGGGGCGAAACAGCTCGATGGCTCGGCATGTCCTTATAAAGGCAAAAGACACGGGGAGGGAGAAGCTGGCTCGTTGCACGCAGTCACGGTCAGTCATGCTCGTACCGCTACCGTGCTGACAATGGATGCGTGAGGGATGGGTGAATAGTGTTCATCACCTAACAAGTCAAAGTAGAGCCATGCCTTCAGGCTGTGTTTGTGATCAGCAACCCGACATAGTAAATGTGAAAGGGAGATTCAGAACTTCTGATGATGCTTGTCGTGTCCTATCCATCAGTCAAGTCTTTGCCTGAAAGCAGGACAGCAGCAGGCGAGCATACCGTGTGCGACGGTGATGTCTTGGTCATGAGAGAATTAATTCAATGATGGACTTTGAGTGATCTTGGACTTATGAGCACATCATGACTGGAGTGAGCTTTGACCTGAACGTGCTCGGCGGTGGGGTGCTGGTTCATTTATTTAGGTCAAGGAATTAACGGAGAAGGAGATCACAGGTCAAGGAAACATTAGAGAATGAAAAGATCAATTATAGACTAGCTACCTCAGCTGATTATTACAGCTCAGGAGAAATCGATAGACGCAGCTTTCATGGGTAAGAACAGAGAAACTTAATTCGAGAGAAGCAAGTGAGCAGCGGTGCGAAATAGCTCGGCGTATCCTTTTAAAGACAGGAGACGCAGAAATGAAGAAACAAAGACGCGACAGCGACGTGTCATAAGGTTAGTGGCTAAACTAGCTTGCTTAAAGGTAATAAAACGGTGAGAGGGCGACAGGGTGCTGCGGATGAACAGTGCCTTCTACGAAGCTACAGTGTTTTCCACGCGTGAACAGTATTTTCCACTCGTGAACAGTGTTTCCACAACTGCTACAGTGCCAACGAGTGGAAAAAAATGGTGCCTGACCTTTGCCTGCAAAGTACCTCAGCAGCGTACAAGTGGAGTGCTTAGCGGTCCGAACTTGCGAGTGATATTAATGCGTAGCGTGTGCGACACACTATGGCGGTGGTAGCGCGTCGTGCACGAATAATTTTGCAAGGTGATTAGCAAGCGAAGTAAAGGCGGGATAATTAGAACAACGAGAGATGACAGTGGCGCGTCGCGAGATTGATAGAGATAAAAATCTTACCAAGTGGTATGCTAATAATTAGCGAATGACAATAATTTGTCATTTGACTTTGTGGCTATGGAGCTCTCACGTGAAGATACATGACGTGCTTGAAGGGCTACTTGGACTTTATGAAAAATATTTAGTGACTTGTTGACGCGGTAACACCGAGGGTGTTACAGTTTCTTAGGTCTGTAGTACCGCTGTGACTGCATGATATTGGCTAGCACTACTTGAGGGGTTCATGGATTGTATTTGGGACATAAGCTAAGTTCTTGCAAAGAATTTTAATTGGCTCCATTCATCCCTCCCCTCTCTGGTCGTTGTTTCGATCCTTCATTTAGAGGTGGCAACAACGTCCGCCTCTGAATAATCGTCTTTGTTAATCATAGATTTACAAAAGTAGTTATCTTAGTAGTTGGCTTAGCAATTAGGAGATCAGGAAACTATAGTTCCACTTCACTTTTAGCTTAGTAGTCAGCATAGTGTAGTTAGGAATTAGAGTTGACCCAAGCTTGCCTTAGGTTTCGGAAGTCGTCTTTACAGTTCTGGTATAGCTCTTCTACCTTTCTCTCCGTAAGACCTTGAGTTATTAATATGATTATTTTCTCTACTTTACTTTGTGCAATTACTTTACTCTAGTTTTAGTCTTCTGAAATTAGAGTAAAGTTAGTGTAGTTATAACTTAGTCATCTTTATCTGAATTTAGTTTTGGCATGGGAACTCTACTCGCATCGAGTGCTCTAGTACTAAACGTTCGGTTAGAGTAGTTATTGATAGTTTATGCATGGTGTTTACGGATTAGTGTATGCATGTAGTTTAAACACACTCATACTATATTGACGGACGGTGGTAACTAATATTTTGTAGTGGCACATATAAGAGGTGCTTATAGAAAGGACGATGGTTATAGGTCATCACCATGCATGGTATTGAAGGAATTATCTCGTAGTGTTAGGTACCAGAGTTGGCTAATGGCTATATATATACTGTCTGTAATTAAGCCGGAACTACTGTCTGTAATTAAGCCGGAACTAGTAACAGCATTTTTTTCCCCTCGTAAGTTGCATACTTGCATCACACATGATGAGTCGCCAACTCGCCGCCGTGTCCGTCTGAGAAGACTCGTCCTTCACCGCCCGTCAAGACTCATGCAAGAGCCAGTGAGGAAGGCGTTGCACCTGCAGATGGGACACTCGACGTGTCCCTGCAGCCACTGGTCGATGCAGTGGCGGTGGAACACGTGCAGGCACAGCGGCAGCCGCTTCGCCGTCTCCTCCTCGTCCACGTCGGCCAAGCAGATCGCGCAGTACTTGGACGGCTCGCCGTCGCTCTGCTCCTCGCACGGCGGCCGTGGGACGTCGTGGTCGTCATCGGCGCTGGCACGCGCTTTGCCCCGCACGGCCGGTGGCTCCCGGGGAAGCGCGGCCATCATCATGCGACTAGTACTAGCTTGCGCCAAAGGTACGCGTCGCTGCTCGCACGGGTACGACGGGTACAGCGGCGGCGGCGGGACGTCGTGATCGGCGCCACCGGCACGCGCTACGCCGCGCGCGGGCGGTGCCTCCCAGGGAAACGCGCCCATCATGCGACCACCACCACGATCTCCGTACCTCTGCGCCAACGGCACGCGCTGGTGCTCGTACGGGTACGGCGACGGCGACCAGACGTCATCCGCACGGACACGCGCTCCACCGCGCGCGGCCGCGGCCGGTGCCTGCCCGGGAAACACGTCGTTGGTCACAAACGACGACTGCTGCGGCACCATCGGCGAGGGCTCTCCCTGAGCCCGTTGGCGGCACCTGCAGATGGGGCACGTCGAGTGGCCCTGCAGCCACTGGTCGATGCAGTGGCGGTGGAACACGTGCAGGCACAGCGGCAGCCGCTTCGCCATCTCCTCCGTGTCCACATCGGCCAAGCAGATCGCGCAGTACTTGGACGGCTCGCCGTCGCTCTGCTCCTCGCACGGCGGCCGCGGGCCGTCATCGGTGCCCACACGCGCTCTGCCGCGCGCGGCCGGTGGCTCCCGGGGAAGCGCGGCCATCATCATGCGACTAGTACTAGCGCGGTCTCCGTGGCTAGTACTAGCACGATCCCAGGGAAACATGCCACCGCCACGGTCTCCGTACCTCTGCGACAATGGCACGCGCTGGTGCTCGTACGGGTACGGCGACGGCGACGGCGACGAGACGACGTCATCCGCACGGACACGCGCTCCGCAGCGCGCGACCGCGGCGGCCGGTGCCTGCCGGGGGTGGGGAAACACGTCGGCGGTCACAAACGACGACCGCTGCGGCACCAGGAGCGAGGGCTCGCCTTGGCCGTGGCCCCGTCCGAGGCCGCGGCGCTGGAAGCGGAGCCAGAGGACGAGGTCGGCGCAGACGCGCGGGTAGTAGGCGGCGCTGACGGTGACCCAGAAGACGAGGACGAGGCCCAGCGCGAAGACGGCGCCGTACCGCCGCGCCGCCGCGATCCGGACGATGGCGTAGACGAGCGCGCTGGGCAGGCCGATGCACGCCGCCGTGGCGATCGCCAGCGCCCACACGCGGGTCACGCAGTCCGCCGCCATGGAAATGGATGGATGGATTGTTCCTGGGTGGGAGGGACAAGTAACTTGGAACCCCAGCCAGAGTCCGCCTCCTCTGTTCTTGGAGTTGGAGTCCGGTGGGGGAATGGCGAAGCTGCCGCCAAGGGGATCGAGAGGCAGCGAGTGGGAGTGGAGTGACACAGCACAGTGGAATCCCAGTCACGCGGACGACGGAACGAGCTGCTTTGCCACCCTTCGTTTGCGTGTGGGGCCCACGGCAGACGCCATGCCTCCGCTAACGGTTTTGCTTTCCCCGTCAGCAGGCGTGTGCGTCGCACTTCTTTAATTTTTCCAGTCTCAACTATGGGTTCAGTTACTTGAGTGGAGTATCACTCTCTCAAAAACGAGGAATGAGCTGACGACAGCCCCCCTGTGCTGGTGAGCATTTTGTTTCGCTTTGTTTGTGCAAAAGAATGAATGGGTTTAGCTTTAGGGTGTGTTTAGTTGCCCCTGTAAAATTTTTGGAAGCACAGTAACTCTTTCGTTTGTATTTGGCAATTAGTGTCCAATCATAAACTAATTAGGTTCTAAAGATTCGTCTCGTGATTTACAACTAAACTGTGTAATTAGTTATTTTTTTACCTATATTTAATGCTCTATGCATGCGTCCAAAGATTTGATGTGACGGAGAATCTTATAAAATTTTTGGAATTTTGAAGGAACTAAAAGAAGCACTAGGTACGTACGTACTGTACATTGGAGATTGACAAGGTGAGATGACTACCTCCTCCCTAAGGCCCCGTTTGGTTTGAGTGTGTTAAAGTTTAACTTATATCACATCAATGTTCCCTCAAATGCATGGAGTACTAAATGTAGACTAATTGCATGCATGTCGGCACATATTAGGAGTAAATTACGAGACAAATCTATTAAACCTAATTAGTCCAAGATTGAAAACTTTTTATCAAATAAGACGAAAGTGCTACAGTGTTTATTAAACTTTAACACCCAAACAAACGGGGCCTAAGCTACCTTCCTTCCTCGCACAAACTAGCTAGCAGCTAGGCTAAGTGTAGTGTAATTAAAGCATGTAATTAAGGAGGAGCCTAGCTCGGCAGCCGGCTCCCCATGGAGTTTCAGCTAGGACAGGGAAGATCACCGCGCTGGCACAGGCGGGCGCGAGGCATATATGTGCGGCAGCAGAGCACGCGGCGGGCGTGTGTTTTGGAGGGAACACGGCCAGTGGATTGAACCAGAGGAGAAACATAGTGCTATGTTGCTCAAAAGAGGGCGTTGCATTGGTAGGTACAGCCAGTGACTCCACTTTAAACCCTCAAGCGCCCATAACGATACAGAAATGGCAAGGCCATCTTGCCTTGGCACATGCACCTGTGCCTGGCTTGACCTTCCTGACCACGCGGTTTTGATCGAGGTTTTTTTTTCCGAAAAGCTTCTTTCCAAGCGCATGTGCTGGGAACGCTCGGCGCACACACCCTCTCCACCGTCCCGATGCACGCGTGGCCGTCCGATTCACTTCCGAGCGCTAGTGCCCGACCTGGCCGGAGAAGAAGACGGCGCCTGACCGCACCAGAGAAGAAGACGGAGTCCAACTCACCCCACTTGCTCGCGCTTGAGCCGATGAAGAACGCCGCCGCCGGAGAAGAAGACAGCGCCTAGGGTTCCGGTGGCCGTGCCTCACCCTTCTTCCCCAACTCCGGCAGGGTATAGAAGGGCCAGCCGGGGGGAGGTAGGTAGGCCAGGCGATGGGGAAGGTCGACGGGCAGCTTAGGGGAGCTGGCGGCGGTCGGGCCAGGTCGGGGCGGGGGCGCCATGGTCGGAGTTCGTCGAAGCTCATCGGAGTTCGCCATGGCAGCATGCGGGAGGGGCGGGAGGGATGGGGGGAGGGGAAGGAGGAGGTCGCCGCCGGTGGTAGAGTCTCGACAGAGCTCCAGCGAGCTAGGGCCGCGGCCCTAGCTCACTAGAGCTCCGGCGAGACCCTACCGCCGGCGGTGGGGCGGTGGGGGTTGCTGGAGGTGGAGGCACTCACCGGAGCCGAGGGCTGGAGCTGGAGGGGGGCGGGGTGAGGAGGTCGCGGCCACGCGGGGGAGGAGGAGGCGGTGGTGGGAAGGGCTGAAGGAGGAAGACTATGCGGGCACGAAGATGATGCAGGGAGGAGGCGTGCGGGCAGAAGTGCACTCGCCTGCACACCCACGCTCTAGTAAAGTCCTTTTTGGGGGGAGTTTTGATCGAGGTTTTGATCAAGAGCTATGGCCGTCACGGTTTTGATCAAGAGCTATGGCCATCGCCCCCAGTGCATGGGGAAGATCGATGGAAAAACCTAATTAACTATATCCTATGAATTCTCAAGCCTAGGGGTTTCCCATCTAGTACATCTAGTACGTGCACATTTTTCAAGAGAGGTTGGTAAATATATATAGGGAGAAGAACCTTATATCTTAATATCAATTAACAACATGATACTAATTGATATGGTATATTCTACTTCCACTCGTGGACTTGGGGCATCCCAGCGGCTGTCGAGTTGGCTAGCTAGAAGCAGCACCTGCCCAATCACAAAGAGAGAGAACCAAAAAACTTATCTAGCTAGCGCCGAGACAAGAGCTCCGCTCGCACATCTCCTAAAAATTTTTAAGTCATTGACATGCTTCGTGCTATCTGCTTTTTTTTATTTTTAATTATTTTTAATCTCTACATCAGGTAGGGATTTATAAATGTTGTTGGGGACACTCTTATTAGAGCCCATTAAAGAACACTAAGCAATAGGCTTTTAAGATTTATTAGAATTTTTGCATAGACGTTGTCAACTCGTGTCAACTCGTGTAGTTATTGGTACCCATCTCACCTCCTTGCAGTGGTAGAGTTGGAGGTCACAGGTCAGGTCACCCGACCCTCTGTAACGCATGCGCATGTACATATGGATACATAACACACCCAATGTTCCAAATTTCTCCTAACAGAAAATATTAGAGGAACGATTTAGCAGCCCGAATTATAGAGGACAAAGGTCCATTGAGCACACTAAAAACCTTTGAAAAAGATGCTTACGTACGCAACACCGTACCAAGAAGCCAGATAATTACCCACACATAGGCTGATAGAACATAGACCGCTCCAAAGTATTCTCAGTACCTTGAGCTCCAACCGCAACAAAACTACTGTAGTGGGCCAATAAAGGCAATGAACCTTTTGAGTTCAAACACGGGCCCAGTGGTCCTTATTTAGCTTATAACTTGTCTCTACTCTTCCACTATATTGGCGGAAATGATAGGACGCGGGTGTCCATCCCGTCCGGATGCCGCGCGCCTGGGCCTGCAGACCAGCCGGCCCAATTAACCTCGCGTCTGTCCCCTTCAGTTGGTCCTGCCGCCCGCCTCGCGCTGCTCCTCCTTCTGATCCTCCGTCACTCGTGCCCTTTCGTTGCTCCTGCCGCTGGCCCCGCGCTACTCCTGCTCCTCTGCCACCCGCCCCCGCTGCTCCACGCGCTCGCCCTGCTGCTCCTACCGCTACTCCGCCGCCCGCACCCACTGCCACCCGCCTGGCCTAATGACGCCGACAGGCACCGACAGCGCAAGGAGAAGCATCAGGCCCTAGCACTGAAGCCCTTCAGCCTCGCCTGCTGCTACCGCTGCGGCGTCCCGATGCAAATGGTAGAGGAGGCTGCACCGAGATGTGTGTTGCAAGCTCACATTTCAAATGTTTCAGATGTTTTAGATGCATGTTGCAAGGGTTTCATATGATGTTGCAAAAATAGATCAGGATGCTGCATATGTTGCAATGATTGTACACGTATGTTGTAAAAGTCCATCTCCAATGTTTCATCTGTTTTTCAGACGTATGTTGCAAGCGTGTTTATTTGAATGTTGGATATGTTTTCACACATATGTTGCAAGTGTTTTATCTGGATCTTGTGTATGTTTTGCAACGATTTTCAAGTGTTTTTGCAAATATTTTAAACGCATGTTTCAAGTGTTTCATCTGTCTTTTCTATATGTTGCAAGTGTTACATCTGAATGTTTCAAAAAGTAGATTGGGTGTTGCACATGGGATACGCGTGGGAAGCTGGAGGGGACACGGGGGGCCTATGTGAGACGTAGGCGCGGGCCCATGCGTGATGAAGGAAAACAGATTGCACCCACAGGCGTTCGGACGTCTGGGTGGTGTCGAAAAAAACTATATTTGGGGGCTACACATTTCTCTAATCTAAGTAACTTAGTAATGTTGACAGCCATACCAGAGCTCAGATCAAGGGCATCTTCCCTGTCCCTGACCTTTTACCCAACACTTTGCATCTGGGCCACCCCATTATCTTCAACCACAACGACAGGAACAAGGCGTACGAGTTCATCATTAACAAGTTTAGAGCTAAGTTAACTACGGTCAAAGCCAACAAGCTCAACCACGCTGGGAGACTAACTTACATCCAATCTATTCTTTGCTCAATTCCTATCTATTACATGTCTACTGTCCTCTTCTCCAAGACTTTTTTTGAGAAAATCAATACGATCATCAAACGGTTTTGGTGGGCCGGTGTGCAGGATGACAATCCCACCTCTCCAATTGCTTTCAGATCCTGGGACGACATATGTCAAAGCAAGGACAATGGAGGCCTTGGCATCAGGGACCTCTACATTGTTAACAAAAGTCTTCTTACTCATGCTGCCTTTGACATTGCTAACCATAAAAATCCGTTCCTCACTGTTGTTCTCAAATCCAAATACTTTAGCAACACCTCTTTCTGGACTGCTAACAACCCTGGACCTAGATCCATTTTTTGGTCTTCCATTATGCAGGTTAAAAAGATCTCTACACCAACGCTGTCTACCAGGTCCATGTAGGTAACACATCGATATGGTCTGCTCCTTGGTACCCGGTCTGGAACTCTATCCATGACCATTTGCTGCTGCCGGTTCCACTACTCTGTTCCATTCAGTAGTTTCCAACCTTTGGATCTCTAATACTCAATCTTGGAATATGAATCTTTTGAATAACACTTTTGATAATCAGGCAATACAGGCTATCACCTCGATGTGCCCAATTCCTAATAAACAGCAGGATATACTCTGATGGATGCCCTCCAAAACGGCATTTGTACCACCAAAGACATTTACAGGCACCTCTCCGCCCAAAACTACATCCAACTTCCCACTCAGGGTTCAAGAAGTATTCTTCCCCATGCTAATCAAATCCTTCGGCGAGCATGGAAAAGCAGGAATCTCCCACCCATAACCAAAGCCTTCACCTTGAGGCTTATTCGTCGAGCTCTTGCCACTGCAAAGCGAGCCACATCGATCAACAATGCTCCACATGCAGGGCTCTGGAAGATGATGCCCATTTGTTCTTCCACTACAACCTTCCATGAGCGGTATGGTTCTCCTTCTCCCCTTCTATGAGAACTGAAAATCTCCCTCAAGAAAGTGATGGCATCCAGTTAATTCTTCAAAGTGTTATATCCAACACCACATCTAACACCCTTTTTTAGAAAATTCTATTCACCCTCTGGTACCTTTGGAAGGCCAGAAATGATAACCGCTTCCAAAGAAAAGAATGGACCCCTATGCAGGTACACAACGCGGTGGCTGCACTTATAAACACCCTCAACCAGTCAATGATTCCCCAACCAGTTGTTGAAGCAGGCCACACTTCAGGCATACCACAACCACTGAACCAGCTGCCAAGCCCTTAGCACAGCACGGCCAACTCCAATGAAGGACCGGTACCGGTTGCCCTTAGCCCTTCCTCCAATGACCATATAGGCACACCACCACAACTGCTGACAAAGCCTACCTACTCCCCAATCAGGTATCACACTTACATTTCCACGGGTATCGCTGGAGAACAGGTATGAAATCATCACTCTGGCACTATTACAAGGCTCCAGATGCTATGTGGATGCTTCCACTCAACCGGATCAACTGAACGGATAGTCCAAGCCTGCTGGACTGGGCATTTTCATTCAAAATTTCCAGGAACAACCTACTCAGGCGATTTACATCAAGGCTAAACTTGATGTTTGTTCTTCAGTGATGATGGCTAAGGCTGCCATCTAGCCCTTGATTCGGCTATCGTTCACAAACTCAATCTTACTGGCATCAACTTTTTGTCGGACTGTGAGCAGCTGGTTCTCTTCCTCAACAAGGATGACCTATCCAATCCTCCTGACTGGAGGATCAAGTATTTTACAAAGACCTATGCCAACCATTCCAGAAGCACTTCATCTAGGATCTTCAAGGTGTGCCGGCGATTAAACTCCACAGCCGACGCCTTGGCGTGGCAAGCTGAAGAAGACCACAATCCTCAGAGCACCAACTTAGAATTCTCCTTCTCCAATGAGCATCATGTTTCTCAGTGCCCTTTACTTCAAGCTCTTCATTCTGTAAGCTTGAATGATGTAAAACTTCTTGCAGCTCGTTGCTGCTAATTATAAAGTTGTTTGTTGTAAAAAAACCTTAGTAAGTGCTACATGAGATCGATTGGAATACATTAACTTTTCTCGTCGACGTCATCGTGGCTATGTTTCAATTTCATCTGAACCAGCAGTTTTTTCTTCGGCTCCATAAATAGTTGGTAGAGTTAAAGCTATTTTGATGAGCCGCCACGGCGGCGGCGTGACTCGACAGTGGCGCGCCTCGACGGCACCGCACCTCCGCCTCGACTCCACTAGATCTGCCCCAATGGAGCACCGGTGGCGTTCGAGCATAGAAAGAGCTTCAGGTGTTGTTCGAGCATTAGTACCAAACAACCCATTACTATCCGTGCATGCGTGCATGCCTTTGCTACATGTCAATAGGGATATTAGCATAGCATTGTGTTGGATATTGGCTCTCCTTACCGACCCCTAATGACGGGCTGATGTCGATAAGGATATTGGATCATCCCTCTACCAGCTCTAAAGATACCTAATAATGATATATTGATATTAGCAAATCCCTAGTTCCCTACCAGTAGTGTTGCCGTAAACAGCTCTAATGATACCTGATAATGATATTAGCATCCCCTAATTTATGATCTTGTAGACATCTGACAACCCGAACAAGCTAGTGCATGTTCTTCACTTGCCCATTTGAGATCAGCTCCATCACCTTCCTCCATCTGTAGTCTAGGAACAGGATCAACGGTAGGTCAGGGATGCGGCCGCACGGTAGAGAAATGAGAGAGGGAGAGGGAGAAGGCGGCAAATGAGCTCACATGAGGGACATGGAAAGAGCTGAGGGTTCTTTTGGCATACTTCTCAAATTCCTAGGCTCTCATGTACGTCTCACTTAAAGATGGCAACGGGCACGGAATGCCCGCATGCCCGCGGGCATGGAACCCGATGGGCAAGGATACGGGCACCACTTCTTGCCCGCGGGCACGGGCGCGGGCACCATCCTGAACCCAGAGGATAGTTCTTCGCGGGTAAAGAAATTTGCTATCCTCGCCCGCTTATCCGCCAGACCCGCTCTACAGGTCTGACATGTGGGACCTACAAGCAAATATATGTATATATACACGATTTGTTGTGAATATGTATCTTCGTATCTCTTGTAATGTACTATGATTTATGTATATCATCAACCTGGCGGGCACACGGGCATGCCCGCGGGCATTTCATGCCCGCGGATGGAGGGCGCGGGCGTGGGCGGGAGATTTAGCTTACGGGCGCGGGCGTAAGAAGGTAGTATCCGCGGGCACCACGCCCGTTGCCATCTTTAGTCTCACTCTCACGTGACTAGAGACGGGAACCAAAACTCTTGCCCAACTATGGTGGCATGCCACATTAGCAGTTAAGTGTGCGGAGAGCTAGGCTCAATCAGATTGGTACAATAAACCAAGTTTATGATGCCGAAAACACAAATCATAAGTACTGTGATCTATTTAAGAACGCTGGTAGAGTTTAACTCTAATTACTATAAACCACCTTAAAAGAACTCAACCGACCAAACCAAAAACGACAAAACTAGCACCCGGACGTCCTGAGGAACGCATGCAGCAGCTCTGTTCCCACGCATAGTGAGCAGATGACGCGGACCTCAGCTTGCTGCGGGACCACCATGCAGGCATCGCGCCGCCATCGGGCCCACCCAAGGCCACCACCTCCGCGGGCGCCTGCGCGCTAGTCGGGTATGGTTTTCCCACCGAGCTCAAACTGTCATGGCAAGGAGACAGAGGGAAGGTAAGGGAAGGGAGGCGAGGGCGAGCTGCCGCCAGTCCCATTGCGACATGTGCAAGAGTAAAAGACACGTGCAACACCAGATCTACTTTTGAAACATCTAGATAAAATATTTGCAATATACATCTGAAAATGAGATGAAACACTTGAAACATGCGCTTGAAACACGTGTATAACCATTGCAACATGTGTAACACCAAGATCTACTTTTGAAACATCCAGATGAAATATTTGCAACATATGTCCGAACACGTGAAACACTTGAAACATAGGCTTGCAACATGCGTATATTGTCATTGCAACATTCCAGATTTACTTTTGCAACATCCAGATTAAACACTTGAAACATAACTTTGAAGCGTCTGAAACACTTGAAACACAGTGTTCATCGCGTGGCCACGGGCTACTTGGTGGGGATTGGAGTGGCAACAACAGAGAAAGAGGAGGTTGAGGAGGCCCAGCCGAGCAGGAGGCCGAGGATGGCCACCGCCAAAGGGGCCCTGTGAGGAGCACCATCTCCTAGGGCCCCCCACGACGTGCACTGCTGCAGCACCCTTGCCACCACCGACAGCACGAAACCATCGGAGCTGACCAATTAGGGCAGCGACGGTGTGGGGACGGACGCAGCCGTGCCTGTGTGGGTGGGGGTGGGGGTGTGAGCGAGGGAGGAGATGGGCACGTGGCACAATGCAAGATGGAGCGCGGCGCATGATGGGGGAACCAAGCGTCACGAGCGAGATGGGGCTTCAGCGAGCAAGCAGCTAGCGCGGAGTGGGGCGCAGCGTCCGGGCGGGGAAGGATGGAAGCGCCTTGGGGAGCCGAACGAGTGGAGGGGATTTTTATTTTTATTTTTTTAGGAGAGCGTCCGAACGGGAATCATGGGACGGACGTCCTTGTCGTATCATTATCGAACTGAAAAAGGCAAATTAATCTGCCACGCTAGCTTGAATACTTGACGATATGACCAAATACGGTCAAACGTTGATACTTTGACCATCAATGGTTTTTTTTGGAAAAGGTAAATTTCATTCAAAGCTAAAATACAGAGTGCAGAGATAAAAAGTTACCCCTCTAGATAGCACAGTTTCTAGAATGGGTCCAAGATTGACTAAAGAACAAGCAAGAGCTAGGAATGAAACCCTGCTGCGAGATTATCAGCCACTATATTATAGAATGCAGTATTGTTCGCCGTGGGAACTGAAAAGTGGCCAGAAAGACCAATGGCCCGGATTATAAAGCATGTCCTTTCCCTTTTGCCGCAGATGCCAACACTTCATTATCTGTGATAAGGACTGGCCTTAAAAAATTTAGTGCAGCAGCGAGTTTAACAACCAGGTATTTATAACGTTGGGTTTGAAAAAGGAATAATATATGTGTAGGCTTGTCTTCAAGGTTACCTTCATAATCTTATATACATGGCACTATAAGTATATGTATTGTAGTAGTAAAAAATAACGGTAAAGTTACACATTGAAAACAAAAATAAAAAACTCCATCAATTTTTTACCCGGAGACAGCAACCCTCACATTACTGTAGATAACGCAAACTCAAATTTCTTTTTTGTTGAGGGGAATTTCTCTGAAAAAAAAATGTGAGAGGAATGGTCGAGCAGCCAATGTAGATTTTACAGGTCCATTGAGCACACCAAAAACCATTAAAAAATGCTTAGACATGCAGTGGAACAAGGCGACCAAGGGTTCTCTTGCAACCTGGTGTGGGTTACTGAGTTATCCATGTCCGTCCGGCACCGTCGTTGCAAGTTTGCACGTAACGTTGCAGGTGCAGTGAGGGTATCTCCTCCTTGGTCCCTTCACATATTCAGGTAGTATTGTAGATGCATTCCTGCTGTTATCTGCAGAGAAGTCTTCAGTCCCAGTCTCCCAAGGACAAATGCAGAGTTTGTTTTCCCTTTTTTATTGCTTTATGCTTGACAAATCATATGCAATGACACATTCTACGTGGCTTAACCGTAACGTTAAAATCACCCTTTGCACGTAAGCGTTCACTCCTAGGCTCCTAAAGTCCTAAAGCAATATGAATACAGATGCATCACCCTTTAGGCGTAACTGACAATTGTTTCTGTAGGAACCAGCGGCTGCATCACCCTTCAGCAATATTTGTGTGAAACTGTAATATTTCTTATATAAATCAATGAGTTCCAAAAATGCCCTAAGTAAGTAAGTTAGTAGATTGACAAAATAGGAGTGATTCATAAAAGCTTTCCGAGAAGCAAATATTTTTTTTCTTGTGTCTACCGTAAATATATTGGAGCAAACAGCACCAACCAACCATCATTATTCCTGAGAACAGACGTGTGTGCATGATAAGGGAACATATCCATTGTTGACGACGACCTGACTGAGATCCAGCCGACTGGCTGAACAAGTCTACCAGACCACAATAAACAAACTAATCTCACTCATATTTACCATTATTAACACCCTAGGCATGATCCCCAAGCTAACAGAAAGCACCTTCTTGCCGCCATAACCTACCTTATCCTTCCTAATCCGCTGGGATAACTCTTTTTTTCTTGGTCTGAGATAAGATGCTTGCCTGTCTCAGCCAGAGGGTGTTGTTTCCACATGCTACCCATCAGGACATCATGGATTTATCCAAATAACTGACTGATGTCCATTCCTTCCTTCCTGTCAACAACGAAGAGACAGAATTCATAAGTAATTAGATAGCACAAGAAATATCGATATGCTAATCTATCAAGATCACATGGAGTAAGGGTAACTATCACTCGCTCTTTGGCACCGAGTTGACAAAATTTATCTGACTAAACAAGACGCTTATATCTAACCATTTGAATAGCTCTTCCTTTTTCTCCTATATATATCCACATAAGCTGCGTCCCTTTGATGTCCAAACATTGAGCAGAGCTTGAGCTTCATATGAAATGGCAGAGCCTCACAACTTAGTATCTCATAGAGTACCCTTGTGTCACAAGGAGATTTGCAGTAAACCAGGTGATGATCACTCCGAGTCGGCTTCCTTCTCGGGCGCATCCACTGGGTCCTTGTGCTCATCAGCTTCAAATGTGTCTGATGATGCAACTTCTTCCCCACCTGGTCATCCCTCTGAGCCTTCCTCAGCATCTTCAAGCACGTTGCATCTGGATGCTGAGGGTCCCCTGTATGAGTTGTCCTCACTGCTAGATGAGCTTCCAATCAGGTGCATATCTTGTCTTCCACTACACAACTGTAACTAATCTAGAGAAAACAACACCATGCTTGTTTATATTCCAGTCTCCTTAAAAGAAGTCATGAAACAAATAAATCACAACGTGTAACCAGGCTTCACAAAATAGTTTTGTAACTTTTACATTCATGGTAACGGTAGAAATAGATATAGCCTCAAAATTACAAATGCTCGAATAAAATGTGTGATTTCTTTGCACTATTATCTTGTGTTATACTAGCAAGCCAAGCTTCTGTCCCTAGCATACAATGGAATGATCTGTTATCTGTTAGAAAAAGCTTGCAAATTCACTTTCAGTTTAACTAAAGTTGATATTGCTCTGTGCTAACTAGTAGAGGTTCCCCCTTTGCACAAGACCTATGATAAGTATGCAACAGAGTTCAACTTCATATGTATTTTTGCTAAAAGGAAAAAAAATGAGTGGATATATAACACAATGTCATGATTATAAAAAACAGATAGTCAACATTACTTTCATAAAATTCACTTCAGATGCAAAGCATTCAAATTCACGTAAGTAATACAATTTCCACAGGAAAGGGCTGTCCAATTACTACCAAGGGAAGGCCCAATCATTCACGTCTATATCTGATGCTACAAGTGTTCAAGACCTTGCAAAGAAAATTTCATACAGTAAGAGGATGAGAGCAAGCAAAAGCTATTCAGTAGGATTAGACATGAACCAACGGTCAATCATTGTATCAAGGCCATGCAACAAGGTGATATCAAAGAGGCCCTCAAATGGTTCATTTGCTAGAGTAATGCCAAGAACTAGCAACACCAGCCAATTGAACATCAGCACTAAATCATATGGACACCAGAAAAAGAGAGATGCACATGCATATTGATCTGTAACAAAGGGAAAACTAGGGTGACAACTGACAAGTCTCCACTTCCCATTGACCAGCTGTGCTTCGTGTGTGCTTTATACATGAAAATCTGAATAATGTTTGCTTCTACGATCAACCTGATTTCTTATGTGCTTCATTTCATGATCCATATGAAGGTCGATCAATCAAATAGATGTAATGAGGAAGGGTGAATCATAATAAACAAAGGCAAAACATGACAGAAAATACAGTTATCTTCATCACAATGCCTCCATCGAATTCCTACTCATCAATTATACTTCAGCATTCTTTTCATATAAACAAATATCAATAACGTGGAGGAACCATTAACAGATTTACTTAGCAACATTTATAAGTGCTACACAAAACGAAACTATAAAAAATTCTATGTAGAGTTAAAAATGGTGTTGCAGATGACTTTGGACAGAAGCAAAGGCCACATGGTAAGCTCTGGTTGCACAAGGATGTGGCCCATTCAATTCTCTTTCCATGTATCTCAACAAAATGATCTGTTCAGAAGACAAGCAAGAAATTTATAGTATCTAAACTTAAAGGCAAGTTTCCACTGAAGTTACATACTTTGAATTTTAAGTACGCATTACCTGAAGGAAATATCTAAATTGCCATTCACCTTCCTTTTCCAAATATAAAAATGCATGAATTGCCAACTAAAAAGGCTGGTGCTACAACATACGATTTTTGCAACCTTCAGAGCAAACATGTCCAAAGTGATAATTTTGTTCCTTTGGCACATGCATTACGCCTACCATTCCACGTTTTTTTTTCCTTAAGAATGAATGAATGATCCGGTAATGATGTCAAGTTGAATCAATTATTGCTCAGCCATCTGGTATAGTCTCCAACAGCATCAAGATCACACTGCAGGTGGGGGTTGGGGGGGGGGGGGGGGTGTAAACTATCAGCACTTCCAGTTTTTATCAGAGCAAACGACAAATTGAGATAAGGCACAAAAATGAACGCTAAATATAGTTCTTTAGTGGGAATGAATTCTTACATCTTTTGTTATTCCAAGATGATCAAGTAGAATTCTTAAACCACCACTTTTTGAAGCATTGAGGGGAACAATATCAATTGTATTTGGATGCATTTTGATAACATGTGCTTTCCCTTTGGTCAGTTCTGAACAATGCTGCCTTAGGACAGATGAATCCTCTTTGGTACTATCAAAAAGAAGCAATTTCTGCATGTACAAGTAAATAGTGTAAATCCAATATAAATTAAACTGATCTAATATCTATTTATCTGATTTGTTGAAGGTGTACGGAGTGCTGTCAACAGTATTAGTTATTAAGACAACTCTGTGTTAAAGAGATTTGCTAAAGACATTTTATGAGCTACCTTGACATTTTATTAATCATACTGCATTTCTTCTTTCATCTCTGTTTACATAGAGAACCTCAACAATCTTACCTTATCGTCTAAAGAGGTAAAATAGGAACAGAACCTAGCTCAGTTGGTCACCCAGACCACCCAAGTTCAAGTCCTCGTCAAGGCAGATTCAGGTGCCTATTTCTTCTTAATTAATATAAGTCACCTAGTTCCTCCTAGGTTGCTCAAAGGTTCTTTTATGTAAAGAAATAATAAGGATCCTTACAAGCTGATACTCAGTATGATAATTTGAACTTACAACCTAAGAACAGGTTGAGAGGCCTATCCTACTAAACTACTAATAGTGCTGATTCAAGGTTTGTGTTGGTAAGCAGGGCAATCTTCCTGTTCCTGCTGCCTGCTAGTGGATTGGATGATCTACATGAATAGACCTACAGTTTGGGCCATTCTGAAGAGTGAGGATGCTATGAGCTTATTATCTCACCAAATGCAATAGATTTACTGCTTAAAGTTTTCTAATTATCAATTTATCATACTTCTGTGATAACATAAAAAAAAGTTCAACTAATATGCACCAGATACTAACAAAATTGTCCAGAATAGTCAAAAACAAAACCCTACCATCCTTAAATAAATCATTATATGCTTTCCAAGATTAAAGTAAGAGTAGAATAAGACAAACCTGAATAGATGAACATTCCAAAAGGTCCTCAATTGAATGCATCACTTTTACCTGATATGAACAAAATCGCCTCAACTACCTGAAGCCTATCGTAGTTAGAACATAAGTCTGTACAGCAAATATCTAGATCATACCTTGTTTTCATTATGTACAGTGTGCAACAAGTCAACAAATGGGTGTTCAAACAAGGTTAGACATTGTTCCTCACAGTAAGCAACAAGAGGAATTTTATGCTTCAAGGAGTACAGCAATGCCTGCAAATGGAACAAATGGAACTTGCAGTAACATGAATGAAGATTATTCCATGCCTAGAGAGTTCTTTAGCAAAAATGAATAAAACAGATAACATAGATGTTAACAGAGGCGAAGGAAACATTGGTAGGAGAAGGAGCTCATGCTCAACGGGAGTGTATTCCATGCCTATATCATCTAAAACCAAATACAAATAACACCCCAATTAATTAAAAAAAATGGACAACATCTCCCAAACAAAGGAATAGTGGGTGCAGAATTAAAACTTCAACAGAAAAAAAACACATCTAACAAAAGAACATATGATAAAATTCCAGAATAACTATATATTTTACAAAAAATAATTCAATGGCATTATCGTAAGTGACTACCTCCTTGCAGACATCTAAATCCAGTTCTGCTCTATAAACTTCTTCGCCATCCCTTCCATAGACAAGTGAACCCTGAACCAAATGTAGCAGAAATATAACTATTTGGGCGTCTCACTTCAGAAAGGGTAGATTCAATGGTATCAGTATCAGTAGATGTTCAGATAAACAAAGGAAAAATGATGGTGACAGCACAAAAGTTGGTACCACTTCCTTCAACATAACCCTTACATGATGGCATGAGAAAACATCTCAATTTAACAACATTATCATTTGTATGCGGCTCATGGAATACATATTACATAGTTGCAGAAACAACTTACATGGAAAGGGCAGAAGTTAAAGAAGCTCAACTTTGCCTTGAATATTTAAAAATTTAAGTATTTAACCATGTCATATTCACACAACAAAGCAACATTTCATTCCAACCCATGTAACTTTACAAGTCCTTTTTGATAAGACATTCATTTTCTTGGAGAAAAATGAATACCAAGCAAACAGAGTTTGGTCAAATGCATTCGTCAATGTTACATCTTCAGGACTATGTCACAAGAAAAAACAGGGTAACATAAGATGGCACACAAGTACACAGCTTTGATAAATAATCTCTACAAATCTAGAATTCTTATTCAAATTAAATTGGATATAATTTACCTGCAAAAAGACACCAGGTGAAGTCTCTGAAATAAAATCACCTTTTTCATGGAAATCAAGAAGCTTGAAGGTTCTAATGGTGGAAGCCCGAC